>OX243839.2:8563312-10024979 GCA_945859575.2 Herminia tarsipennalis | reverse complement strand
AAGGTTGAAAAGTTGTAAAATCTCCTTTACGTGGCGGTACCTATATATATTTGCCTATGAGCGTATCCGGGATATTTTTTGCTGTTTTCGGGAAAGGGGAAAGGTAACCCCCCCCCCCCCCGGTTATCTGGTACAATTGTATACACCGCCTAAATGTATACTGTGTACCTACCTTTTTGCAATCCCTAAATTCCCCTGTAGATAAATAGTACGAAGCTATTGAAAACTGAATTACTATTTCCAGCGATTTAGAAGAAGCGCTACTTCTGATACCATTCAGCGTAGCGTGTGACATAGTAAAGATGTTGCCCAAACTTCTCGACCGCGGCGATAACGCCGAGCTGTTCTGTCGCCTCGCGATCTTTCTGTTGAAGATACATCACGCACCGCTTGTGGCGAACCAGGCCTTGTTGAAGCATATGATACAGATACAGGCTAAGGCGAGCATGCGGCTCAATGAGTTACGGGTGAGTTTTGTTTAGTATTATTTTACTTAGGCATCTATCCTACCAACGGCAAGAAAGAGAAATCAAATAGCTTTTCGCTACAAACGAAACGTACATATGTAAACAAAAGAGATACATATATTAATAGTTGATCGCTGACTGTATTCTTTGCTGCCGGCGCGTACTCGCTCTATACTGCATCTCTTTTATTTTCACAGACGGACAGACACACAGACTACAATATACATCTATTGTACGTTTCTTAGCGATAAAATCGCTTCTCCCTACTCGCCGTTGGTGGTGATAATTGTGCTAATATTTTGGGAAGTGATCACTGTGGTCCTAAGGATATATTTTACTTACATGCATAGGGAAATTCTGGGTGGTGAATCCCTTCGTACACACTTCACACAACGATTTTAACTTCGCGTGATAAGTTAAACGTGTCAAGTGAGTTCCTAAGCAAATGGATGTTTTTTTTTATTACAAAGTTAGTTTCATCGGGATGGTCCTTTGTTTTGTTTGACGCTTACGTACTGACATATTTACACCCCCTATTACGTAGGTTATACTCTTCCATGCGGCAAATCCGATCAGTCACACAACATGAAACTATAACCAAGCATTGTAGGGGGTACACGCTCGTTTTTTAATCGTGCACGCTTCCAAAAACCGTATACGAGTTTATGAAGTTTCGACCGGAAATGTAGTGTGGGTGTATCCTTGTATGTCAGAACGAACATTAAACGTACCCGCAAAAGCTTATCTTCCTTCCACTGGACGTTTGTTGCCTTTGTTTGTTTAACGTATATACATACATATCAACCCATATGATGGCCCACTGCTGGGCACGGGTCTCCCCAGTAGAACCTACTAGTATGTAGATCCTGGGGGTAATTGCCATAATCGCCACGCTTGGCGAGCGGGTTGGCGATCGCAGTAAGGCTTTAAGTACGCAGAGGACGCTGCTGCCCGTCCTCCGGGGTGAAATCCCTTAGTCGCCTTGACGACACCCACGGGTAGAGATGGGGTGGTACTATTCTTAAGCCGGCACCACACAGCATTTAACGTATATAATAAATCAGATTAACCAAAATGTTAAATAACAGGATATGGTCGGTTACAACGTACACGCCCTCCACTGGCTCCGCCGTGACGTAGAAGAAGCCGACAGCGAGCAACTGTTCAGAGAAGCGATCTCGGAGCACCGCGCCAAGGACAAGCGCAGGAGAACCAGGCAGGCCGTCAAACGACCCATACTTACTGTTACTTAGTTAATACAATTATATCGTTATAAGTATTGTGGTTGTTTTATTTGTATCTGTTAACCCACGACGCAAAAGGAGTAGAGTTTTGTATCTGTGTGCAGGATCCAAATTTTCGATTTGGGGGAGTTGGTGAGGCTTAAAACCGCTCATGGTAGTTTTATCTAGGTTTTTGAAGTGAAAACTTCTTACTCGCGTCAAGATCACGTGACCGTGTTCGAAAATTCGTAGATCACGTTACCCTGATCGAAAATTCGTCAGATGGAGGGAGAGCAATTAAAAACTACTACAGGTATGCATATATGTTATTTTTAAGGGTTCCGTAGCCAAAATTGCAAAACGGAACCCTTATAGTTTCGCCATGTCCGTCCGTCCGCACCTTTGCTCAGAGACTGTTAGTGCTAGGAGGCTGTAATTTTGCATGGATGCATATATTACTTACGCCGACAAAGTGAAAGAATAATATGTTGAAAAAAAAATGTTTTAGGGTACCTCCCCTATATATAAAGTGAGGGTGTGATTTCTCACCTACCCCATCGTGTGGGGTAACATTAGATACCTAGGTGTTTTATAAACGTTGGGGGTCCGTTTGTGAAATATTAAGCTTGAAAGTGCAAATTTTCGTTAGTCAAGTGTTTCCTCCCCCCTGCCAGCGTGATTTTTTTCACATACCCAATATCAACCATTTAGGTTGATATTGGGTATGTGAAAAAAATCACGATAGTAGTATATATAGTTAAATTAAAAGGAAAACTATCACAGCTAAGTAGGCTTTAGAAGTTTACGTGTAACAGCTGATCAAACGAGAAGTAACAAAATTTTCGTACAAATTCCATTGAAAAATGTTATTATGTAGATAAGACGTTGTAAGTATGAAACAAAAACAACAGAAAACCCATTTCTTAAGCCACATAATTCGTATTTCTACGGAACCCTAAATTGTGCGTGGCCCGACATGCACTTGCCCTGTTTTTTAAATTGTCATTTTTGTGTACTAAAGCGCATTAAATGTGTAGGTCCTCTATGGTCCAGTGAAAGTATACGTCGTTTGGGGCGTTTTACATCGTTTTGGTCTTTTGCTAGTGTTGTCTTAATCTTTCTTTGCATTTCTTGCTGTAGTTGTTAACTTACTCTTTACTGGTCGCCATCTCAAGATAATCGTGTATCTCTAGTATCTCACAAACCAGTGTGCACTGGAGACTGTTCTCAGTGCTATGTTTTAAAACTTCTAAAGAATCTCCAAGTTGGACTTGCTAGCGAATCCCCAGATCTCTATTCCGTGGGTCCAAATGTATACTACTATTATAAAGCTGAAGTGTTTGTTTGTTTGAACGCGATAATCTCAGGAACTACTGGTCCGAATAAAAAAAAAAATTACATTATATTACTGTTGGATAGCCCATTTATCGAGGAAGGCTATAGGCTATATAACATTACAAGACCAATAGGAGCGGAGCAGCAATGAAATATGTGCAAAAACGGGAAAAATTTACACAGACGAAGTTGCGGTGGGTCAGCTAGTCGGTTATATAATGGCTTTGTATACAAGCAGTTTGTTGCTGAGCGCGAGTCGAGATTGGCGTCCTAGAAGCCAGGTTAAACTTTTAAATTGTACATTTGCTTCTGTTGGTTTTGATGTGATTGGTCCAAGTTAGTCTCCTGTCGAAGTGTAGGCCCAGGTGTTTTACGGTGTTGTTAGCCGGTAAAGCTATACCTTCTATGCAGATCGGAGTAAAATTTCCTTTGCGAAGTGTAAATGTCACTTGTGTAGATTTCATCATCATCAGCCTATCGCAGTCCACTGCTGGACATAGGCCTCTCCAATTGCACGCCACTTTGTTCTATCTTCGGCTTCTCGCATCCAGCTCCTGCCAGCCGTTTTGTCTTTTCTAAATCATCACTCCACCTGGCCTGAGGGCGTCCTACACTACGTTTGCCGAGCCGCGGTCTCCACTCAAGAACTCGTTTACGGTGTTGTCGGTTCTTCGGCTAATATGGCCAGCCCACCCTATGTCGATAACTTTGGTTCTCTGCCGAATCACCTCATTTCTGATTTTGTCCCTAAGAGAAACTACGAGCATAGCCCTTTCCATAGCCCGATGAGCGACTTTGAACTTGTGGACTGGCTGGTCCACAAGTTCAAAAGTCCTTCCGTCAGTGTCCACGTTTCGGCTCCGTAGGTATGTCATGACGGGTAGCACGCACTAATTAAAGACTTTAGTCTTTAGGTATTGTGGGATTGACGATGAGAAGACTTGGCGTAGCTTACCAAACGCTTCCCAACCCAACCGAATTCTCCTGTTCACCTCGTCCTCGAAGTTGTTTCTACCTAACTGCAATGACTGCCCGAGGTACACAAATTTTTGAACAACTTCGAGAACGGCGCGTGCACCGCTGTCGGTTCCGGTAGTACATTTTCATTGAACATGACCTTGGTTTTATCCTTGCCGATGCGTACAGAGGTGTCAGCTAGGTCATTCAGCATCCGTTGCAGGTCCTGCAGCGTTTCCGCCATGATGACAATGTCATCTGCAAATCACAGGTGAGAGATGTATTCGCCATTGATGTTGATGCCCCGCCCTTTCCAGTGCAGCGTCTTGAACATATCCTCCATTGCATTTGTGTACCTATAGGTTTTGTTTGCTGATTCTGTACTTGGACGGACATGGTGGCGGCTTCGTAGAGACATCTCATAACTTGGATATATCGCCAATCTACTTGGCATCGCTGCAGAGACTCCGTAGACTCCGTCCGACTCAGTGTAGATTTAGTTACCTACGCTGAATTTGATCCGACATTTTTGTAACCACTCGTCTATTTCATCTAGTTGGCTCTGCAATTTAAGGGATGCCTGTTTAGGGTCTGTGTCACTAGCGAGGCACGCAGTGTCATCTGCATAGGTAGCTGTTACAATATCAGGAGTCTCAGGCAGATCTGCCGTATATATGGAGTATAACACTGGACCCAGCACTGATCCCTGTGCCATGCAATAATATCTCTTAGTATTCTGAAAAAATATGTTCGTTCATAATTTAACTTTTCTATTATTTTTTATTAATTAAAAGAAAAACAAAAGTAAATAATTTGATCATTAAAAATATGCCGTCATACGCTAGTATTTCATACAAACTTGTAAGAAGCGTATCGTTTTTGACGTTTCTTAAAAAGACACTGATTTGACTTTAGTCATATACACTTAGTTGGTTCTTAGACATTATTTTGTAAGTGAAATCATCTTTGCTTAGGACTTCCTCAATGAGCTGGGTCAGTTTATTCAGGTGATAAACTCCATAGAGTATAATCGGTGGTGGTTTGGGATTTGTATTGACGGGAGTATCCTTCTCCTCTGTGTCTAGCAAGGTAAAGCTATTACTTGTTTCAATGTTTAAGGCAATATTGTGGGGTGTGTCTCTGTGTGTTATTATTTGATTTTGTCCCTGTATTCTCTTCTTGGTTAGTTTTATAATTCTGTTTACCTGGAGAATGGAAAAGCTTTTCTTTTAAACACTAAAAAGCATATATACACGGATGACTCAACAATTGGGTAGTTGACTACAATATCATATCAGGTAATAGTAGATCTTAAAATGCTGTGAAAGTAAGTGTTATTTTACAATTTAACATGTTTTTGAATTTAAAAACTTGAAAACAAATAAGTACTAAAAGTAATGATTTGACGATAGGAACTTATGATGTCATAGGTTGCTATTCCATACACATTTCTATAGAGCTTGTCGTTTTGACATTTCATGAAAATAGACTGATTTGACTTGACAGTCAACATCCTTATTTGGGAGGGAGATTTAAGGGGGGAGCTACAGCCTTTTGAAAACATGACATGGTAGGTTACAACGTGCACGCCTTCCACAGGCTGCGCCGCAACGTAGAAGCGGCCGACAGCGAGCAGCTCGGAGCGCCGCGCCAAGGACTCAAAAAGCGGTCAAACGACTCATACTTACTGTTACTTAATACAAAAATAGCATTTTATGTACTATGGCTGTTATATTTATATTATTAAACCTGTCAAAAAGGAGGGGTGATTTAAGTGACTGCCTCGGTGGCGCGGTGGGAGTGTGTCCGACTGCTACGCAAGAGGTCGTGGGTTCGATTCCCACACAGGACACCACTTTGTGTGATTCACAAATTGTTGTTCCGAGTCTGGGTGTACTTTGTTTCCGTGACTTGTATGTTTGTAAAGTCCCCCGTGACACAGGACTTGTACCCTAATGCGGAAGTCGTCTTTTTTAAAAAAAAACAAACAAAAAAACAAGTTGCAGTGCAGTAGCGGATCTGTAGTAGTAGAGGTCTTGATCGCGCTGCCCATATACACCGATGATTTGGACATTTTAGGAGAGGACTAGAGCCTCTTATAACCCCCCCGCCTGGATCTGTCGCCGCGTCGGTTTGTGTAACCGTAGTCTCCAAATTGATAGGCAAATGTTATTTATGCTTTAACTAATCAGAAAGCTGGTACGATTTTTATAAAACGAAAGCTAAGAAAAATCCCAAGATTGTTCTTAGCTTTGTTTTATAAAAATCCGTCTAGCCGAAGATAATCAAACTTTATCTAATGTGTCGGGGGGCTTTTAATGAGCACTTAAATATTTAACCAGTAGTTTTTTTCTTTAAAAAAAAAATAAAACAAAAAAGTAGCTGCTATAATTTATTTGTAAAAAAATATTCTACTCACTACATAGCCAATATATCAGTTAAAACTTTAATAATTTAAGTATCCATCCCTGCGTAAGTCACATTATTTATCATCTATACAACAATATCTAATGTTTTCACAATGAGTATTCCGGCCACGTGTTCACACTGAACAATCTCAAACGGATAATTTATGCTGAAACTTACTAATACAGTAATTTGACAACAACAACGAATGGTCCATCAAGCTTTCTATATTGGAAAGTATTGCTTATACCATACTATGAATACGTCTTTACCAAGGGAAATTACATGTCCACTATTTCAGGTTAAATCTGCTTACATCATAGTTACATCAAATTGAAATTTTATTACAAGAGACAAGCTTATTGGTATCAATGCCTTGCGACTGGGCGGTGTTACTCACAGTATCCACGTAAATATACATATTCTTTATTTCATATTCTATATTTCATATTCTTAATTTAAATACTTTCATATTTTACCAGCGTTATAAGGCTATGCGACCAAATGGTCTATTGCTTTCGTTTTTATTACTATCAATAATTTACACGAAACTATTACATAAAAGCATGTTTCCAATGTGAGTTCCACCCCCCAGTGCACACATACTCATTTAATTGACAAGATTGATTTCTATATTATTATTCAGAAATTTCTGTTTCTTTACATACAATCATTGCTCATCACTACTTATCACAATGTTATTGCTTTTCGGAGACACACATCTACATTCTCAAACAAAATATATCACAATGAATAAAAATACTTTTACATATATCATTTTTCGAATATAACTCGAGTGAAATACGTATAGCGCGTAGAGATATTACAAAACAGAAGACGTTATGAGAAGTCCATGTCAGTCTTTAGTCTTCGAAAAATGATTTTACATGTCGAATGGAATTTCTTGGATATGAACACGAAGACCATATTCCAGCATAAATTATAATAATACACAATAGTATTGGTACTGTCTGCGTCAATGTCAGACGTGATAATAAAAACAAAATCACAAACACATGCTTGTTAGAGCGTAAGCACACACAACACAACCGGTTTGTTAGTAACTAAACGACGATATACATTGTTCATCAACTCTTAATACCAATATATCCATACATTAACCTAACATAATAATAAATAACCAAATTGGAAGATCTATATCATAGTTGAATTCTGTTGTAACGGCAATGAAACAAGAAAAATAGTTCTAACATACAAACGATGTCCATGTGAAAACAGTTTGCGAATATTCACCTGTTTACCACAACTACAATTAAGAATTTAAATTCGGAAGTCAAACTATATATAAAAACTATAAAAATACAAAAAAAATAATAAACCTAATACAAATGTACAGAGTAGAGTTCAATAAAATAATACTGTATCACTACTGCGAGCAGCAATATTAGTGGAGATTTAGTACTGTTCCGACGAGGACTACTTCAATGTTCCTACAACTGACTTTCTCCTGTAAGTACACCAACTACACACGTATCCTCCCGCGCGACGCATTTACTGGTAATCGTGACGCGATGTTTGCTCTCATCGCATCGCAAAGCTGCGTCTATACAACCCTGTGTATAATCACGTAATTATGAATATACCGTTAAGTTACAGTAATCCTTAATAAATCAGATCTAACTCAGATCTTAGCGACGTTAGCCGTCACTCGCGGCTACAATTCAAATCAATTTCAAGATTCAAATATAAAATTCGTTCAAAGATATACTCTTAGAAAAATAAAGACATCCTAGTTACTATATATCATGTTAATAAATTATCATGGATCTTTTAAATTTCGATTTAATATAATAATACAGAGAGCTAAAAATTGAGTAGAGAGCGAAATAATTTTAGAATTTACGTACATTATTATAGTTCCACTATAAACATTCACGAAACATTATTGTCAAGGTAGACTGCTACTCCGAAATAATATAGTAAGCAATACTAAACGGTATACACTACACCGACAAACTATACAGTGATCCCAATAAGAATGAATAAATAATCTCAAATTTTAAAGCTTTTAAAATACGATAAGCTTGACGTAAACGTAGAAGGGTTAGCTGCAACATAATCACACGATCAGAGTCTCAGCTTCACTACAGCCGAGCTTTGTCTAGCTAAGTATTATCACAATGTCTCATAGACTGCTGTATTTTACTGGCCCGAGGGGTTTCGATAATAAAACGAACTAACACTAAATTAAGTAGAGACGTCGAGTAAAGGACGGTGACAGAGTTCACAGCTAAATAAGTCGAATGGAAGCAATAACAAAACAGCCCAGTTCAAGGTACAGTACAACGTAAATGCTTTCTGCTACAATATACACATAAAACTGACCATTATGAGGTGAATCTGGTAGATTTTTACTCAGTATAATGCCACAACATTGTAGTTATGCGTTTATATCAACGCATAACGACCAAAAATGCCCAATAAATATGGATTGAAAAATTAATTCCTAAAATAAATCTTTTACCTATCATGTACACGTTATTATATATCTATTTTAATAATGCCAGAAGTTACAGGATTTTATTAGTATATGTATTTATAAAGGCAACACCACGGAGATATAGAGTACTGTTAATTAGAAAAGTATAGAATTTACATTGGTATTGGAATAACTTTTATTCTTTGTTTAAATTTTAAGCACAAGTTGCAGATAGGCGTGATGACGACGGACATTCATGTCCATTAATGTCATTTAATAATATAATAATTATACCGAGTCTACGACATCAATAGTGTATGGAGATTCATGTATATTCTATAATGCTTGTTATTATTGCTTCATCTCATACCGTTATCTTAACTAAGAAAAATACTAATGAAATAAAAAAAATACTTACATTGTAAATACTGACCGAAATGGGAAATAAATTAGACACTTATAATTTACTGAATTTAAGCATTAAAACTACTACGTAAATAATAAAATTTACAATATGACCTACAACTAAAAGAATACTTGCGTCCTGCAATAGGTAACCGTAAATATAATTTCAATAATATCAAGAGAGCATTCTAAGGCAAGGCTTAATAATAATAAAACCCGATATCATAGTGTCATTATCTTTTTGAGATTATAATTACAGATCAAATACGGCGTCTGTGTTTCGAAACGGAAGAACCCGAATATGTTCTGAGCAACCGGGACTGTCATCGTATCAACGTCTCCAGCTGCCATACTAGAGCCAGGGGACACTAGTCATGTTTATTACAACACTTTAAGACTACGAGCGGTACTGGGACTCGTTTACTCGAAGTAAAAATAAAACTAGTGTACTTTGGCCCTAACAAATTGCACAATTCTAATACATGCATGACTTCAATCATACATATCACAAGTGAAGAAAATATGTACACGCGGTAACTACCGCATATCATCCACTGTGGTACCATATCATTTTCTATACATTAAATAGGCACTAATCAATGAATGTATTGTTTCCCACGACCAAATAACCAAGTCAATGCGTAATGCCCTTATTTTCATGTGTACATAACCATTCAGTTTCATAATATTGTTTTATATGATTTTGAAATATTACGAGGTATTAGATGGTCGACTACGATTTAAAATATACGTAATTATTACGTATTATTAAATAAGTAGTATTTATATTTCGTCGCTTTGGAGGGCAATGGAGCTAAGCCACAATTTTAAAAATTGTGGCTTAGCTCCATTGCCCTCCAAAGCGACGATTTATAATGATGAAACATGTAGAATCGTAGTCAACTATCTTTTATCTTTGTTTATTATAATTATAAAGCTCTATTAGCTGCTATTCAAAGCTTCTACCGGTCGTTTTATAATATAAGAAAATTATTTCAAATACATAATTATATGTTGCATTATGAGATTCATGATAATTGTTTGGTTCCTAAAAAAATAACTCTCATTCGGCTGTACAAGAAACGACCGGACAAAAGGAATGAACCTTTTAAATGTATTTTTCCACTATTGTCTTCAAACACTGGCCTCAACTATCACTATAATGTATATTTAGTACTATGTTATAATATATAATGTAAATTTTATTGCTTGTATCATAATTATGTTTTTTAAACAGATCGAAGTGTTTCAGCGACTATTTTAACAAAAGGTATTAATTTTTACTTCGAAACACTTTTGTAAAACACTCGCGGATACACATCGCTAATGACAATACACACTGGTTCCTTTCACTATGATTAAACAGACACAAAAGGACTCGTAAAATGGTTTTCATCAATAAATATTAGATACTATGGTAGAACTGGTAATGAAATAACAAAGGTACCTAGTGTGCGTAAGTCGAAGTTGGATGAGAAGCTGTTATAGGATAGTATCACCTTTATACTTTGCGCGCTCGATGCACGTACTTATAGACATTGGTCACAGATACAGAATCTCGGAACGTTTTCCTAACAAAGTGGTCCGTAATTAAGGGGCGTCGATAAATTACGTGAGGTGATTTTGGCAATTTCGGATCCCTCTACCTCTGCTGAGATTTCGTGAGATAAATCCCTAAATTTCATGCCATCGCTTAAAATTATGAAAAAGTAATATTTTTACTAAATTTAATCCAGTTTTAGATGGTTTCTTGCGAGTAAAATATTACGTGAGATTTGCCACCCCCCCTCCGTGAGATATGTCTGAGATTCGGATCTACGCCCTCTAAATACCTCACGTAAATAGTGGACGCCCCGTTACGTGTCCGTGAACGATGTTTATGTGTGCGTTGGTCGAGCGAGGTACGTATAAAGGTTACCTTCTGTACTCTCAATATTTGGTGATAGAACACGCAACAGATTATTGTTTAGGGGGTATCAATGGTGTGTATGAAGGGTGGGTGTGCGGTACCGTGGCGGTCGCGGGTCGCGGGTCGCGGGCGGGTATCACAGTGAGTCAGTGCGTCTCTTCTGTTGCGGCAACGTGGGACGCGACCAGGTTCAGAGGCGCTTCATCGTATTCTGGGGCGTGACCCATCTGTATAAACAAAACTACAGTTACACAGTAATTATGACAAATACAAGCGAACAATAGCAATAGAATTGCTAGAGAAATTGCAACTGCAGATTAAGGACCATGTAGACCGAGATAAACGGTGGCAGTGATATCATTCTGTAAATATTTCAGTTTAGATTCCGATGTCTAACCCCCGTATTTATAAACGAGTAATAGCAATTACTTAAGTAAAAGTAATTACTTAAGCAACAGTTTCTATTTTATAGTCAAGAAAATGAGTGAAGTAAGAAACGTCAAACGTTAGAATACTTAGCTAAGCAATAGTCACCGATATCGTTACTTGAGTAATAGCTTTAATTAAGAATTTTATGTAGAGGTTATTTTTCTTACATTTAATTTAAAAAAATATGTAAAGTTTGGAAAATAAAATCAATTTATTTGGCGCTATGCCAGCTGGTGGGTAAATAATACAATAATAATTATAATATATCATTTATTTTAGGCATCAATGGCCCACAGAAATCTATACCTTACCGACTAACATACTTATAATCATTAAATAAGTGAAGTACTAGTAAAAGTAAATACAACTTAAAACCACTATATATTTAAAACTATAACAGTAGATACGCTTCACTTCCTCATAAGTACCATGCGTCGCGACTCCAGAATCTGCACCCTCGGCGTATAGCGGCTCTTCTGGCGCACGTACGCCGATATGTCCTCCGTCTTGGTGGTGCAGTGCAGGCGCGAGATGTAAACATGTTCGGCGCCCAGGCGCGCAGAGTCTCCTTAGGCTTAGCTTTGCCGCAGCGGTTCTTGACGGTTGGCTCTCGGCGCTTATTTCCTTGCACCGTCACAAAACCATCTTCTGTATCTTCTTTACCTCTGTTCGTTGTCCTAACCGGGTAATGCTTAAGTGTGAAAGGGGCTTCTGGCTACACTGGCAAAAACTTGACGGTGGTACTTGAGCAATGCAGTCGACACAACGGAGTGGCTGACCGCGTTCGCAGGCTTACGGGCGTTCAACCATTAAAATTAATACCCTTGCTACTTAAATTATAGTAATTTGTGGCCGTATTTAACCAAAAAAACTTCCTTTATTTATAAATGTGCTATATGAACAAAACAGTAAAACGCCGGTGACGTCTTCAGTTACATTTCTTGACATCAAGCAAGTTTTATGACGCTAAATTAAAAATAAGTTCTTCAAAAATACTTTAAATACATGTGACGGACTATTTAATTTGGTAGCATTACTATTCAATCATGTTGCATTTCGTTACATTCAGAAAACTAGAATTGAAGAATATCTATAAAATCAAAATTTGGTCTGATTAATTTCTGTTTTAGCAATTTTTAAAGTTTTAAAATTTGTAGCTATTTTAGTTTGTCGTGATATATTTTTTTCCCTCTATTTTGCAAATTAATTAAAATCTTGTTTATGTAAAGGAACGTTTTTCGCGGCTCACCGGTTGCTAAGTAATAAGTAATACTTGGTTACTTTGCTCAAGGAAGTAACGAATATTTTCTTGTCTATAAAATAGGTTTTTCTAAGTAATTACTTTAAGAAGTAGCCGTGTCTCAATGAAGTAATGGCTAAGTAATGACTCGTTTATAAATACGGGTGTAAGTGTGCGACTTTGCGACAGCAAAATTAGATTCTCGAGAAAGTTGTGCGCGTGCAGCGCGGCCAGCAGGTGCGGCTGCAGCTGTCACACTGTATGTGTCAGTGCACGTACCTGGTCGCGCACGGTGCGCGGCGGGCGCGCGGGGCGCACGGCGCGCGTGTTGTGCGCGTGCAGCGCGGCCAGCAGGTGCGGCTGCAGCTGTCACACTGTATGTGTCAGTGCACGTACCTGGTCGCGCACGGTGCGCGGCGGGCGCGCGGGGCGCACGGCGCGCGTGTTGTGCGCGTGCAGCGCGGCCAGCAGGTGCGGCTGCAGCTGTCACACTGTATGTGTCAGTGCACGTACCTGGTCGCGCACGGTGCGCGGCGGGCGCGCGGGGCGCACGGCGCGCGTGTTGTGCGCGTGCAGCGCGGCCAGCAGGTGCGGCTGCAGCTGTCACACTGTATGTGTCAGTGCACGTACCTGGTCGCGCACGGTGCGCGGCGGGCGCGCGGGGCGCACGGCGCGCGTGTTGTGCGCGTGCAGCGCGGCCAGCAGGTGCGGCTGCAGCTGTCACACTGTATGTGTCAGTGCACGTACCTGGTCGCGCACGGTGCGCGGCGGGCGCGCGGGGCGCACGGCGCGCGTGTTGTGCGCGTGCAGCGCGGCCAGCAGGTGCGGCTGCAGCTGTCACACTGTATGTGTCAGTGCACGTACCTGGTCGCGCACGGTGCGCGGCGGGCGCGCGGGGCGCACGGCGCGCGTGTTGTGCGCGTGCAGCGCGGCCAGCAGGTGTGGCTGCAGCTGACGCCGCAGCGCCGCCAGCACGGCCTCCTCCGCGCCCTCCTCGCCGCCCGCCTCCCCCCCTCCCGCCGCACACGCCGCGGCCGCGCCGCCTGACCCGCTCCGACGAGATTCTGAAATTACACCTAACTTTTACTCTAAAACCCTTTATGCATCACCAATTTAAAAAATATAACGAAAATGAAACACAATAAATCATTCGCTAATTAAACTGCTGTATTCAACATGTGGCACCATTCATTTATATACAGCGGAGGCGTGAGATTAAGAAAAACTTTCGGCCAATTCTTTTAGTTTCTTTCAACATAGGGGAAAGGTTTTTTTACTGATCGGAATAAATGTATGGCGCTTATTATGAATAAGGGGCAGGGTGTCCCACGGCAATGCGACACGGAAGGAAAGAAAATATTGTAGATGAAACATGTTACAGAATGAAGACTTCGTTTTGATTCTAAAAAAAAAAATTCGAAATGCATTTAAAGATTTTTAAATAAGGTCTGTCTGGACCGGGAATCTAACCCGCAAAATATAAAAAACGATATTACGATAAAATTGCGATACCATTTAATCATTAGAATTCAAAAGGGTCAATCATTAGGATATTTTTTTCTGGAAGGAAAACCGTAAATGTAATTCTGTAATATAGAAATTAGCACATTTAATTTACTAATATTTACGTGATGAATGTTTAAAATATGTGCGGCATTTAAGTTCAGTTTGTAACTTGAAATCATCTTATATATAAACAGAAACACTGAAAAAATGCAATATTTGGGCGTCTTCTAGCGTCGTGATTAACTATACAATTTGTATTTTATTAAATGTAAAATTTTATGGCCTTCTCTTTATTTAATATACTATGTTATTTAGATAAACTATCCCTATGACTGGCCCTTTGGATTGGTATCATAAAAATACAGGATCATGCTTTTTTTCACATTACGCAGGTTACATTCCCGGCTCAGAAAGGCGATTATTTACAATTTTTTGAATGCAGTTCCAATTATTTTTAAAATCAAAATTAAAATCTTTCACTAAAATATTTTATCTACAATATTTAAGGTACTTTTCCTTAAGAATTGTGTGTGGCAACGCTGTTTGGCATCGCCATGGGAAACCCTGTATACGTATAAGACGCGTATACGTGCATACACTGACAGTGTTATCTTTAGTGTATATATCTTCAAACTTTTAGATATTTTTTCTCTGACCTACATTTTAGGAATGATTTACTTTAGAAACTTAATATTGTTATTGGTACATTTTTTTGTATAATAACAGTTAAAAATAACATACACACTCGTAAACACCAACTACACATAAAAAAACTAAGAAGTAATACTTGCTTGAATAGATTACAGACCGATGTGAGTTCAATTCTCATGCTGAGCTTTGAATTTTGGCTTTCATAGAACTACGAGGGATATGCGAAAATGATCCGGATACTTCTTGCTTGGATTGACACTGGCAAGCTATACAACATTATTTTTTTAAGATAACTAGCAATGTGGGATTTTGGTCCCACATTACTAGCAATCCTGTAGATCCCTATGTAATGCTGCCTGCTTAATATGCGAAACATTAAAGTATACAGGGTGTAATCGTTTAGTGTTTACAGGCGATTATTCCGTAAATATAAGAGACTATAAAATAACTTCAAACTGATATGGAAAGCACATTGTCTAATGATTAAAACGACATCAACAACTTCTTAAAATTCATTCAAGAAATATCAAATTATTATTTTAATAGAAGTTGCTTAAATTATTAAGAATAATGAGAAATCATGATTGTGATTAAAGTAACAACAATTAATGATACTACTTTAAATAAGGAAACTAAAACTTCATAAACGTTTACAGCAAAAAATTGGGATATTGATCGTATTCATTTTAATAAAGTTATTGATGTCATTTTACTCATTAGGTAAGATATCAGTTTAAAAAATGTATATCTCTTATATTTACGGAATAGTTGCAAGTAAATACTTAACGATTACACCCTGTATATTCTGTACTAGAGAGAGAGAATAGAGAGAGGAGAGAGAGAGAGAGAGGGAGGAGAGAGAGAGAGCGCGCGAGAGAGAGAGAGAGCGAAAGAGAGAGAGAGGAGATTTCGACATTTTTGTAAAGTTGGTAGAAGACTTGACTATATCCAAGTGGTTAAAACACATGGAAAAAATGTACTTCGGTGTTCTGAAATAAAATGCATAGTGTTTGAGTATCCAGATTCTTTTGACATGACCCTCATATGTATACCTTTGTTGACTCAAGTAGTTTATATTAACTCAGTACGTTCATATTAATTTATCTCAAATTACGTAACCATTGTAAATAAAATAAATACAATTATTTTAATTACCTATGTGTATGTTTTCCCCGCTGCATTTCATAACAATAGTAATTAATTCCTTATTCAATATTGTAGTATTTGCTAATAATAAATAGACTTTATCAAAGTAGTCTAGTCGTTTGGAAATACATATTAGAATGCATTAATTACTGTTAAAGTACTTATATGTATATAGTCCCACATGCAGTAATACATCATCCCGAAAGCTAAAGTATCTTTTGGGACGATATACTTTAGGGAAATATATTGCTACAAATTTTACAGCTCCGCCCTCATGTGTGCCGGTTGCGACCATTCTAATAAAGCTGTCTAATATATGGCGCGACTGGTTAAACCGAGATCAAGCTGCATCTACCGTTATACTTAACCAATTTTGATGAAACGTCAAAAGCGCTAACCCAAACAAAAAACAGATATGAAAACAAAGCATAATTTTGGATTCAGAAATCTTTTTGTTATTTTAATAATATCTGCGTGTAATAATAAATCTAACTAGATCGTAAGCTGATATAGAGGTATAATGGAAATAATAAAAAGAGCTATATAATGTTGTAAACAGTTACTAGCTTTTGAAGCATGGGAGTAGGTACCTAATTACAGTATATTTAATTCTAATTTACAAGATGTTAATCATCATTAAAATCCGATCAGTAATTTTGATTGAAAAAATATAAACATCCTCACAAACATTTGCGTTATCTATACTCTAGCAGGGTTTCCCAAACTGGGTTCCGTAGAACTGTTACCAGGATACGGCATTTTATTTTTAACTAGCTGACCCGCGCAACTTCGTCTGCGTGTTTTCCCCGTTTTTGCAACATTTCTTATTGCTGCTCCGCTCCTTATTTCTCCACTATTTAATGGATGTTATTATACATATAAACCATATAAACCTTCTCTTCAATCACTCTATCTATTAAAAAAACCGCATCAAAATCCGTTGCGTAGTTTTAAAGATTTAAGCATACATAGGGATATAAGGACAGTGAAAGCGACTTTGTTTTATACTATGTAGTGATTTATAAAAAAAAATTGTGACTGCATAGAAAGAATTACAAGGAAAAACACGAGAGCACATTGGATACTACTAATGTGTCCAATTATGATAGTTCTCATTAAATTTAGTAATCCAAACTAATTGCAAACTTTTATGACTGGACATTTGGTTAATGGCACCCCCTCCCCCCCATCGTAAACTTGGGGTTCCATTAAATAGAGTTAGAGTTTGGGAAACCCTGCGCTATAGTAATAATAAAACAAATCTAGAGAGTTAATTTATTTGAACGCGCTAGTCTTCGAAGATATTGGACTGATTTAGATCTACTTTATATTGGTCTAAGATTCGGTTTAAGAAATAATACCCTTATCTGTTATTTGATCCAGACAAAGATTATACGTTAGATATTGTCTAGATTGATAAATGTCTAACTATATCACGTGCCTATGTTGTAAATTGATATTATTAATGCACCCACGTCAGTTATTTTTTTTTTATGAATATAAGATTTTTTATCCTTTTTTCAATAGTATTTCAAATAAAATTAAATAAGAAAAAAACAGATTAATTGCAAGTCAGACTCACTCTCTGCGGGTACCGTACAGACTGGTTTTCCTTATGTTTTATCTACAATGGTTTTTTCTTTTGTTCCTTTATTTCGCCAAATTTCATGATTCTAAATCATCATGAGTATCCTTTAAGTTTTGTTTCACCGCATAGGCACATGTTTAGGTAGCCAACCACATTTGCGATTTATCAATCTGGATATTTCTTATTCCGAATTTCGTACTATATGCAAATTCGATCCCGGTCAAATCTTAGTAAGAGTTGCTACACACATGTTCGGGCCGGCATCATTCGGCACAGACCGGGTGGTATATTATTTAGATGAACGTTCGGGAAAAATGCCGAACGGCTTTATCCAATCAGCACTTGTTAATGAAGCCGAACATGTGTAGTAGTTGCTTCGGACCGGGTTTGTTCGTTTGCCGACCCGCTTATGTGTGTAGCCTCCCTAACATAATAAAGAGACGATTATAATGAAAGAAGACTCACTGTTCTTGCCATGCTTGGCGTCGTGCCTGGGCCGCCGACGGCGCGTGTGTATGGTGTCCCGGCGCATGGCCGTGGGGCGCGGCACGCCGTGCAGCTTGAAGTACAGGCCGCACGCGTTGCAGACCATCTCGCCGCGCGCGTCGCGCCGCCAGATGGTGGTGGTGTGCGTTCCGCAGTTGCTGCAGGACAGCTCCACGCGCGGCCCGCCCACGCCGCTCCCGCGACCCGGCCCGCCCGTTGATGATGCTTCTGACGGCTCCTGCTGCGAATGTGTACACGTGTGAGGACAACCATAGACATAGAGACTGGACTGACCAATAGCCTCACAAAATTGATCATTCTCTAGAAATAGACAACTCGACTGTGCCCCCAATACCCCTGTCTCTTTTCTGTAGGTCTGTAATGACAACACAGTAGACAACGGCCATAAAGACAGACACAACTACTGTCATTAGAGACAACTACTGGCGGCTCGATTGTTTTGTCTTTTTCACGCTTTGCAGCATCTAATTACTTCAAACTGGAAGGGAACGTGCAGTCTAGTCTCTATGTCTATGAGAACAATCAATGGTAACACCAATTTTTTTTGCACAAGATTTGAGCACAGATGATAGTGTGGGAATAACTTCTAGGCAAACTCTACTAACACTTTGTCCAAAACATTCCTTGCAGTTATGGTAAATGTAAGCAATTTAATCTTATTAAGAATTTTCGAAAAACATTTAAATATTTCGTGTCTATTTGCACTTAAATGATGGAAAATCATATGTAGTTGTGGTTTAGTGCCGCTGAGGGTAGATGTTATAAAAAAAAGCACACTTATCACGAGACAACTCATATACTTTTTGAGGGAATAGAAAACCAGGCTTGAACAATATATCGATAATTCGCTGGCGGCGACTTCTTAAGCCATAAGTGCTTGTTGTTAACAGTTAACCACTACATCGCACTACATAATACTCCGTTAAACGCCGTAACTACTACTTACATTTTCAGAGACAGTATGTGGCCATTGTGGATTTGTCACTGGCGGATCTAGAGGTGCGATTGGTTGCGCTCTCGCAGGAAAACTTTGTTTTCTCCGCGCCGTGCCTGCGAGGTTTGCTCCACGGCCAGAACCCTGCCACTCTCCATTCTGTAAACAAAAATTATCGTGTAATAGATATACTTATAGATACTGATTTATTATCAGTTTACTTAACAAAACAAATAAATACAAGAGTATCCCTTTCCTATTCCCTTAATGAGTTTTCATTTTAATTTCATACCATGGCATACCATTTTGTTTTGCCATTTAGGCTACAGAACCCTAAAAAATATAACAGAAAATAAAAAAAGACAACAAACACCAGAAAAAAGTTGTCGACTAAAATTATATTCTAATCACAATTCACAACAGAAATCTTAGATAATGCAAGTACAAAATCGTTCAATGACGATTGTAGCGATAAACTGAGACGGAGATAACAACAAAGCAAGTAATTCTTGAAGTTAAGGAAAATCATTCTGTAAGAGAAAATTAACATAACATTTGAAGTGACAATAAGGAGATAAATTCATGCTGTCACGTCGTGCCATATTCAAATAATGTGCATTATTCGTAGCCCAAGATCTCGTTAGTGTGGTCTTGTACTCTACAAAACCGAGTGCTGTGTAGTGGTAATATAAATAATACTAATACATATAATCTTGTAGACTGTGTAATGAAATGGACAATGCGTGATACGCTTGCCGTTAGTATTATTTTTAATACTTTGCCCCAAATCTTTAAGGTTTTTGTTTATGGCATCGATAACGATATAATCGAACAAGAACGATAAGTGCACACCATTGAGTGACTATATAAAATATGTACTTAAATTTAGTTTTATGTAATTATTTTACTCTATCAGTTTGCCGGCACAGCAGTACGGACTTGCAGTATGCACTTTCTGCGTATTAATCCGGAAATAATTGTAATAAATAATTGAATAGATGATAAATACGCTAAATATCACTGAACCAACCCAATTTGCTCAATCGTTCGGGTGTATATAAGATATACAATAAGGTAAGGTAAATAAAGTAACCAATATCTCAGGTGACAAAAATCCTACAGGTCGCTTTAAATCAACTCTAAATTCTATTTCCATAAATCCCCACTCATACCATCTCTAGAATGAAAGGTATGTGCCCCAATAGATGACCACGGCCGTTGAAATACGGTCGAAACGTCGGGCAATAAAAAGGGTTATATAACCGTAAAATATTCATGCTATCAAGACTCGTATTCTATACGGAGTGATTTGTAATATACTAATAACCTCGATCGATTTTATTCCGGGGTTTTACAGATTTGTGGTAATCTTTTTTTTTTCAAATATTATATTCTGAAGTTTTTTGGTGTAATGTAAAGCCAAGAGCGAGAGATTATTAGTATATTAAAAATCCCCCTGTATATATTTGTATAAAGGAAATAATATAAAGCTGATTATATTATGTATCAAAATAAATTAATACAGAATTCGCGTAAACAATTACAACTTGGGAATGAGTCATTTACACAATTTAGATAGTATACACAATAATCAGTTTCTTATCTACTATATTTATATTGCTAGTAACTAGCTACTACGATCCATTGCTTATGTATTTCATATATGTTCTAAATTTTCCTGTTGACAACTACGACGCCGAAACAATGTTGTAATCTTTATTATCATTAATAAATTGTGTTTAAATACAAATTAATATACACCGTTATGCATTGTTATCTATAAATAATAAGCAATTAAATAATATACATGTCGTACATAATAATGATGATAATAACAATAAATCTTAAGTCTCGAGTAATGTGTTACATAAATCAGTGCCTGTTAAGTAATCAATACAGGCGCCGAACCGTACCTCTTATGGTCTTCGCCCAGTTTAACATACATACGAATAAAGACGGTAACCGTTCCTTAAACAGAAAAAAATATTATCCTTCTTCTTATTATTTCAATCTAACCGATTTTCTCGCAAATTTCTCCCAGTGTTAAGTAGGTACTTATGTACCCTTTTTCTTCTTTAATCAGTGCGTTCTTTAATCAGTGCGTCCTACCCGTCATGACATACGGAGCCGAAACGTGGACACTGACGGTACGGCTGGTCCACAAGTTCAAAGTCGCTCAGCGGGCTATGGAAAGGTCTATGCTCGGAGTTTCTCTTAGGGACAAAATCAGAAATGAGGTGATCCGGCAGAGAACCAAAGTTATCGACTTGGTTGAAGTGGCAGTGGGCTGGCCATATTTGCCGAAGAACCTTGAGTTCTTGAGTGGAGGCTTGGCAAACGTAGTGTAGGACGCCCTCAGGCCAGGTGGAGTGAGGATTTACGCAAAACGACTGGCAGGAGCTGGATGCGAGAAGCCGAAGATAGAACAAAGTGGCGTGCAATTGGAGAGGCCTATGTCCAGCAGTGGACTGCGATAGGCTGATGATGATATGTACCCTTTGATTGCACAAAGACTTGGTCTTATGGACTTTAGAAGTATTTCATGTGCTTTACAATCAAAGGTGCAGCTGTGAAAATGATGATATGCCTCAATTTTCAGAACTCGGAAAAAAATCTAGTCTGAAATACACTACACCGTTACGTCACTAGACGTGTGGATTCCGGATACTGACGGTGTCGGACCGGTGCGTTTGCAGTTAAAAATGTGATTTGACTACCTGACCCGCTCAACTTCGTCTGCGTCAATTTTCCCCGTTTTCGCAACATTTTGTCATTGCTGCTCCGCTCTGGTCGTAGCGTGATTTTATATAGCCTGCCTCCATAAGTGGGCTATCCAACAATAAAAGATTTTTTTAATTCGAAAAAGTAGTTCCTGAGATAATGGCGTTTAAGCAAGCAAACAAACAAACTCTTCAGCTTTTTAATATTAGTATAGATAATAAACTAAACACCTAGTTACGCCGTCAGAGCGAGTATCATACGATGCACTATTGTATTTACTACGGGTTTTGACGAGAGACTTCGTTGAAATTTGTATAAAATAATAACATAAAATGTTGGCATCAATTCTTTAAGCTTTTTGGCATGGTGATTTCAGAAATCATATTATTTTATTTCTAGCACATCTAGTTTTTGTGATATTTTCATTTTCAAATTATTTTTAGGTTTACATATTAGTTTATTTGTATATACTTATCGCTTTTCTGACATTTTGCTGTTAAATAAGGAAAATATGACGTCCATATAATATGAAATTACTGTTGGAGTTCCTCCTTTGAAATGATTGGCTTAGATCCTGACAAAGATTGTCAGGATCTAAGCCAATCATTTCAAAGGAGGAACTCCAAGAAAACTCATTAAACATGGATTTAAATGTATGGAGGAAAAAATCGTCTTAGGCGGGACTTGAACCCGCGACCTTAGGGGTACCGGCCCTAAGCCGTTTACCAACTCCGGTACCGAGACATACCCGCCAAAGTCGAATTTAGCCTCCACATCCACATGATATGAGTTTATGGCAATCGTCATCCACCGCGGTCCTAAGGAACTGTACTGCTATGTGAGTTTCATTGCAGAAACCATTTAAACACAGATTTTTGATGACGCTGGGCCTGAATATTATCTTTTGTAATTTTTAAAGCATTTTTATGCTAATTTACTACATATGAATTTAAATGTATGAAGGAAAAAATCGTCTTAGGCGGGACTTGAACCGAACTAGACCTTAGAGGTATCGGCCCTAAGCCGTTTACCAACTGTCACACGTACACAAAACTTGTAACAAATTGATTACTTGCTAAGTTCTAACTTAGACCACTTGCTAAAGAACTGCTGAGAATATATTTTTTTAAATGGACAAATATATTTAAACTATAAATAGTTACGTACCGGCGATACGGCACCGTTGATAGGCTGCTGTAACGTGGAGGACAGTGGTGAGGCGGGTGTTCGCAAAGGTGATACAGTCATGCCTAACTGCTTGCTATTGATCAGCCGCCGTAGCAGCTGTGTTGCTTCCCCACTGCGACCTATCAACAAATACAATTGAAGGTCAGAGCAAAACTCTTTCGTAATTCCACTTGAATTATGTAGAAAAAAATCATTAAAAGTACTTCTACAACTTACAGTGGGTCTTTTTGATATCTGATTGTGCATGCGTACCATTTTGTCTATGAAGAGCTTGCCAAAGTGATTCCTTGTCCTGTTCGTGTTCTTGAGGTGGTTGTGGAGATGATTGCGCTGATCGAGCAGACTGCGTCTCTTCTGGGTCGTCCTGTAACATAACATTTATAAAGCATTAGTACCTCCTGTCAATTGAACTAGACAAAAGACTTCTTTTGTCTAGTTCAGTGACGTCATCAAACAACATTATTATCACTATTAGTTTTCTGTTGACAAGAGCAGACACCTCGTTGTTGACCTTCCTTTGTATTGTTGCTAACGGTTACCTGTGCATTAAGAAATAGGTTGCATAAAATGTTTACCTGCGACATCTGAGAGATATCCATCTGAAGCCGGTCTGGATCCGACCCACTACTGCTTTGACTGCAGTCTTCATATACTGACGAATTTTCTTTTATTGATGATTTCATTTTATTTGTTGATCGGCCAAAAACATGTTGTTTGTAATCTTCGCCGCCAAAAACGTGTTGCTTGTACTCATCGGCAAAGTTAGTGGACTTGTGTGTGTGTGTTAGTGCATTATGGAAATATGCATTTGTGTGTTCTTGTTGTTCGTTATGTTCGGCTGGCTCGTTTTTAACTGAACCATATAGTGAGAGATCCATCTCCTTGTTATCGTGGTCCTCATTGCTGCTCGGACTGGGCGCGTTCTGCGTGCCGCTGTAAATGTTGTACTGGTCTTCTGAGTAGTCGTGCGGGTAAACATCGACGGCGGCGGCCGCATGCGTCCTGTCTATCACGCTCGTGTAGTTCGGTGGATACTTCTGAGATTCTTCGTTTTCCCGCTGCGCGACCGCCACAGCTTTACTTATAATATCGATGACGGTATTGCAGTGCATCACCTCTCTCGCTCTGTCCGAGGGCGGTAAACTCGGCACACTGTTGAACATTATGTGAGGCTCATCATCCGGTTTGACTGCATATTTACTTGGATCGTAATTTTTTATCTGTAGTAGTGTAACCGCCGCCTGCCGGCTCTCCAAGTTCTTCATCTCTTCAGTAGAGTCCGGGGAACCGATCTCGGCATATTTATTTTTCGCGTCGTGCTCGTACTCGTTATCGTTCAGTGGCTTGATTATTTCTTCCAACTTTGCCGCCGTTATGTTCAAAATTTCCTAAAAAGTAAAGACAATGATTGAGCGTCAAACGTTATCCATATTAGAAAGATGATAACACAAATAAACATCAACCAATGAGGCGCTCGCTTATTTCATGTCACTTGTGATATCACAGCTCCTAACTGATAAGATAAAACATATTCATAGGTATTCTAAGGTAGTCAGTATCTTTCATAAATCCGATGAAAATGTACATACAAGTGAAATACAAAGTGAGTGACCATAGTGGCCGAGATTTTCTGTAGACCTTTTGTGTACGTAGATATTACAGAGGTAATGGTGTTTCTTTGTTGTAGGTGTTAATGATATTATGCGTCCTAGTTTCGTCGAGCCGCGCTCAAGAGGCCGACGAGAAGAGCGCTCCGTGTGATATTACCATACAAGATACTAACAGACTAACTTTGAACTGTTCGCGGCGTGATATTAGGGAGATTCCTAATAGTTGGCCGGAAAGGATAAACAGCGTAGACAAAGGTAACGCCACTGAGAGTGAAGTGGACTTATTTATCATGCTACACTATCGCGCAAAGGTATGACGTAAACAAAACAAATATGTAGGTGCAATTCAATCAAGTTTTATGTTTGCGCTCTGCTCTGACAGATCTTAAAAATAACTATCAGTTCATCGTTATAGCTGATAGACTTTTAGCGTTTGGAAAAAAGATACGCAATGTTTATGGACGTTTGGTTTATCGTCGTCGGTGGATAGAATGAATTAGATTTTATGATAATACATAATTTAATTTTATGAATATTAATAAGATGTTAACAGACCCATAAACTGTTAATACATGATCTATATAAAAGTGTTATAGTCAATAACTTTAAACTATTAATATAGAAAACAGATCAACATTAAATTGGGATTCCCCCACTTTCCAGATGGAAACGTGTTGATAACATTTTTCAACAACTCTATATCGACCGTGTCGCAACTGCCTGCAGTTACGGGCAGAAAGGTGGCCATCAGCTTTAAATCCAACGAAATAGATGAAATAGCGGATGATTCATTCAGTCAAATTGAGGACCTCGTGTATTTAGACTTGAGCAACAATTATATTTCTGGTAAGTACGTTTTAACATTTTAATCAATGTGCCTTCCAGATCTATTAGACTAATTAGTATCATCTTAAGAACATGAATGAGAAGCAACTCTCTTTCTTTAAAACATAAATATTCGTAATCTTAAATTTCTTTAGTTTACGGGGACTATTTAAATTGATTTATGGATTTAAGAAAAAAGTCAGAACCCATAGACGATATTTGGAATAGAGTGGATTCAATTATTGTTGCTGGTTCTGTATTTTACCACCTCATTTATCATCAAAACTTTGTTGTCATTGAATTAGATTAGGCCTCCTGTCATGTTTCTTACTTGTGAAAATGATCTAGGCGCCATTAATTTATTACGAAGATGATTTAGGAGCGAAGGGGATCAACCATGTCTTATTTTTTCTTACAAGGGGGTGGGAGGTCTTGCAATTTTTTACATAAAATCACAAAAATGCGCAAAGTTAAGATTAAACTTCGAAAAAGTGCGAAACCGCGCGTGTGTGGAGGAACGGAAGAAGAAAAACTTTATTATTTATAATACCAAAGTTAATTATGTATTACAAAACAATATATATTTACAAACAAAGTTAAAAAAAATGTTTCTTTGACAAGTTAGAAAATCAAACGGTTTTATTTTTCCCTTCATTCTTACGTAATAAATATTAAACAGGGGGGTGAATCTTATTTTTTTTGACATAGGGGTTAAACCAGGCCGAAATCATTCGACAGCCGACTTACGTAATAAATTAATGGCGCCCTACGGAAAGTTACAAATGCGCACACTTAAAAAATCAAGTGCTTGAGCCTTTAAGTGTAAAACATATATGAAAACTTACAAACTATAGATTGTGTTAACATTATTCAAGAAGTATGCTTCATAAACAGACAATTAGTCAAAGTCATAGTATCTAGTATCTAAGAGAAATCTGTAGCAATGGCTTAGTCATCACTTCAGTCGGGACATGACTAGACGTTACGAATCGTCGGACTCAGTATATCCGGCGTGAATTATAATGTACATCTAAATTAGCTACCTATTTGCTTGTAGCTCCAACTAATAAACAAAGCAAGTCAAGTGCCATAGGTGTCGAAGATTTGGTCTCATTTACGAGCTTACGTGTATCATCTTATTATGACTACTTATCTATTAGCCAAAATATTTTATGACCATGACCTTTAGATTAGTTTAGATTTATATAAACTGGATAATTATAAAATTGAAAATAAACTAAGATAAATTTTAATTCAAAGAACTCTATTTAGACGCTTATCACGTCCTCCACACTATGATGCGGGAGATTATTGATCAGAAAACTCATGTAGGTCAGATATTTATGTCGGCATCCACAAGAAAAGCACAACTATTAATATCATATACAAAATAACAAACATGATACCGTTGGACACTTCTGTACTGTTCTAAACGTTGATAAGTGATATGAAAGAGCTTTCTTTTTGAAATGTTTGTCTATGAATGATATATTTATTCGCTCTATATAAGTATACATAAATATTTATTGCATAATAAAGCAAATAAACTGTAAAGTTAAGAGTGAAAGTGAAACGTGTCAGATTTCAAGTTGGAAAACGGCGAAAATATTACGTCGCATTAAAAACAATTCAGTAGTACTAACAAAAGTATGTTACGTTTGTTAGTACAGTACTCCCAAATTAATAATGCACATGCAGATCTTCGCTAATTGTCGTATTCCCGGAAACACTCGAATCATGGAATCGTAAGAGCCCTAAACAAGGCATTTGCATTTTGCACCTTGTTTAAAAGAGATAGGAGTCAATATCATGTGTGCACAATCGAAAACAAATCGGGCGTTCGGCAGCTGTCGCCGGTCAGCGAAATGTCTGTCAGTCGTCTTTATATATTGGTAGTGACTGCACGTGTTCTCTATTTGTGGAAATATATAGAGCTGCTATTACACACCCTTCTTGGTAAATATAATTTCAACATTAATTAGCTTATTCAGATTTAAATAGTATATTTTGAAAAAAGGAAAATAAATAACATATTTCACGTTTTTTTAATATTAAAAAAATAAAATACCTACATTAAATACATATTAAGTACTAGAAAAACATTTAAAAAATGAGATTTATTTAAATTAAATAAATAGATAAACATGCATAAAAAATATATACCTAACTCTGCCCATGCCATTTTCTTTCAGACGAATTCTTCCAAAATGGATAAATTTAAACGTGGAAAACCGCTTAATTCACAAGCACGGCAAATGGTATTTAATGTGTACCTTTATTTCTTAAATGAAGCCAATGTTTTCAACAGAGACCATGATGGTTATTTTAAAAAAATTCAAGACCGTGTTACAAAAGCTACAGGAATTTCGCGACGAACTTTGAGTAATATCTTAAACGAAAAAAAACATAATCAATCAAAGAAATTTTCTACACCGAAAAAAGGAAGACCTAAAAGTAGATTTCGGCTGGTACTTGATGATTTCGACTACTGTGTTATTCGTAATATGATATACAATTTTCAATTGACGCTGAAAGAACTCCCAACTGTAAATAATTTAAGAATAAAGTTGATCGAAGCTATTAATTTCAAAGGCTGTGCCGAGACTTTAAGGTTGATCTTGAAAGACATGGGGTTTAGGTTTCTGAAAACTGATAATAACAGACAATTACTTATGGAAAAACATGATATACGCCTAAAAAGGATCAAATATCTCAGAGAAATACAACAGCTGAGGAGTTCTGGTAGAAACATAGTATTTATGGACGAGTCGTATGTGCACACATCACATACTAAGGGTAAAACTTGGCAAGATAGCAACAAAAAAGGTATCAAACAACCCATTTCCAAAGGAGAGCGAATAATTATTGTACACGCAGGCAATGAAAAAGGCTTCGTCCCAGGGGCTCTAATGTTACATAAATGTGTCGACTCAGAAGGTGACTATCATAAAGAAATAAACGCGGAACGTTATCAAACTTGGCTACGCAATCAATTGATTCCCAACTTGCCTCCTAATAGTGTGTTGGTAATAGACAACGCCCCATATCATAATAAGCTGTCTGTGAAACCACCAAACTCAAACACATCTAAACCACAAATGACAGCTTGGTTACAACAACACAACATTCCGCATGACCCAAAGAAACTGAAACCCGATTTGTATAAAATTATACAAAGATACAAAGAAAATTACACAGAATTTGCCATTGACCGTATAATGGAGGAACATGGGCATAAAATTATACGATTGCCACCATATCATCCCGATTTTAACCCTATTGAAAATATTTGGTCCCAAATAAAGCAACACGTGGCCAAGAGAAATATTGCAATGACTGTGACGTCAGTTAAAGATGCTATATTAGAAAAAATCAATAAAATAGGACCAGAAGAATGGAAAAAAGTTTCTGATCATGCGGTTCAATGCGAAGATGAATATAGAAAATTTGAGCCAAGAATCGATAGTTATTCCGATAAACTGATTATTTACACAGGTGATAGCAGTGAGGAAAGTGTAAATGAACAAGAGCATAATGAAACTTCTGATGAATCTGCGATGTCGGGAATAGAGGTCTTCCTCGATTCTGATTAATTTTTTTATAATTGTATTATTTTTCTGGAATGATTAGTGCTGTAAACAAATTTGAACTGAGATTTTGATTATATTTTATGTAAACCTCTATTTGAAAACGTTTTTTTCTCCTTCTAATAAAACCTTATGTTATTTAAACCTTTTCCTCCATAATTACACCAACTTCGGTAAGACACTTGAAAACTAATCACTCCAACAATGATTGTAGCGTTTTCGCTATTTACTTACATGGAATTATCGAATCAAATTTCGTTACAGGTAAATCAAATCTGTTTTAGCACAAAACACATAATATATAAAATTAGGCATAGAGAAATTGCTCTTAACCACTCTATATAAATATCGTCTTTCGACGCTCGGGTAATACGACCGTTGCCGAACAATGACGAAGATTTCCGAAGATTTCTATGCGCATTATTACTTTTGGAGTACTGTACTACTGAATTGTTTTTAATGCGACACATATACAATCAATAATCGACTAAAGTCAACAAAAATCGGTTGAACCGATTTCTTGGTACATTCAGGTAACATTACAAATCACGTGAGGTTAAAATTTGTTGATTAAGTCGCCGGAACCGGTCTCAATATAGCGATAAAAATTAACGACGATTTCGCGGAGTGTAAGACGATAAAATTTCTTCTTGATAACCATTTTGATGTGTCTAACCGACAAATATATTGATTGGTATAATGACATCTTTTAGTTAAACCAGCCATAACCAGAAGTAGCATTAATAGTAGTGGTATTAGTCAGCATACAATATTATTCTCAAATGAATAAACAAGTCTATACGAGGTGTTTCTGCCTCTACATATAATTTCAAACTTTCCATTGTAAAGGTGAATGAATTCTACTAAATCTACCTTCTAATGATTTGTGGCGTGAGATACATAATACATTAGATATTTATTGAATGACATTAATGTATTTAATTCGCCACTTTTTAGCTGTATTAATAACTGTTGTGCAAAAATATAAAATAAATATTTTTAGTAGTGCGCTACTAAATTACGCTGAAAAAAATAAAATAGGTAGCAACAAATTACATAAAACATTTGGTAAAACCGAAGAAAATCGCTAACTAAAGTTAGTGCCATAGATATTAGCTGTTATGGAATGAAATAAACCGAAGCGATCATTTTTTTAAGACGATGTAAGTAGTTAGTAGGTACAAAAACAGTCCATTATCATACGTTCTAAGCCGCTACGAATGTAGGTATACCGAATATATTTCATAACATTAGTCATCAGCAGCGGTACATTTATTTATATGGTTTTCGAAGAACGCTACGTCGTATTGCAACATTTGATTCACAAAAATGTCGTAAACACGACACATAATAAGTTGAGGTTTAGTTCCCTAAATTTCGGCGGATATTTTGTTATTCACTTAAGCGTAGATACGCTACTGGATTCGAAGACCGTTAAGACTTTGATCGACCGACTGTCAAAAACAATAAAATATGTAGTAGATGAGAACAATCATTATCTATTCAGTCTGTTACTAAATTAACTTTTGCCGCATACAAAGTACAAATTATTAGAACATTAGCATCCTTCCGAGTAAAAGACAATCATTTATGTAGATCACACTTAGTACACAGTATAACATGCTATAACCTCTGATTTCTCTAGGATGTGATGACTAATTCAGGTTAGATAACAAAACTCTATTGCGCACTTACGGTTATCTTTGAACATGTAAAACAACTCGCAAATCTAAACAACACATTTGGACACACTGTGATAGATTTGAATAAGAAAGAGATGAATCAAACATTTGATATGTTCGATTGCATGAAAGGGAAAATGATTGATATAACACAAAAGAATTAATAGTTTGAAGAAACGACGAACATTTCAATCAGACCTCAGTTCAACGATCCGAAATTATAGTTCTGTGAGACAATTTTCTAATTTAAAATTTCCTTATGCTGAACTAACAAATGGGAATTTTAAATTAGTGTTTTCTGGCAACGCGTATGCATTGCCAGAAACAAACAAGTTCTGATATTACAATGTATACATATAATAGAAAGTACAAGAGTATAAGTGATAAGTGATAAACATTACTTATCTGTTATCTTCGCGAGGAGTAGATACATGTGCAAAGGGTAATGCAAATAGACATCGCAAAATATATGCATAAATATTTACACATAAATGATGAAAGCGTAGAGTATGAATCTTTACAAATATTCTAACATTTTGTTCAACTCATTAGAAAGTCAGTTTCAATTATTATGAACGCGATATATTCGCAATCCAGTATTATAAGAAATGTAACGCAAGTTATTTGTTTAATGACTATTTACTTGTGTAAACGCCAGCTAATTAAATATGATGATAATATATCTGATATAATTTATTTTGACAACAATTCTGGTAGTTAATTGACACGAAAATCCACAAAACCAACGATGAAAACAACGCCTATAAAATTTATTGAACATTATGAAATGTACTTTGACCCTATTAACGCTAAGCCAAGCAATTTATTTATTTTTCCTACAACAATTTCCTAAAAGATAAGCGCGCTGAATTGCTGAGTTTGGTTATTCTTTTACAATGAGTCAAGCAAGACTCTGGGTCGCAAAGATGCTAACTAATGAATTAAAGAATATTTTTATAGCTTTTGTCTCAGCTATAATAGATAATGACTACTGAACTAATTTTGAGGAAACTTTCACTGTTCGAAAGTTAGGGTCTAGTTTAAATCAGAAGTACAAACTATCACGATATAATCTGCGTAATATCCGTAAAGATTATACGTATCGAATCGTAACCCAGATATTCTATTCACATAATGATACGAATCTGAATCTTGAGGCATAGGTCCCAACGTGTTTCCGAGTTCAAATTGAGAAGCAAGACTGGGAAAGATTTCCATAATACAATAGGAAAGCGTCTTAATGACAATATATACTTACAGGTGATGTACTAAGGAGTGAAATATTCCAAGGACGATATGTAGATGGGGTGTACGGCAACATTGCTTTAGAGACTCTGGTTCTTAGTCATAACGAGATACATTCACTGGACCGGTACCTGTTCCAGCATACGCCGAACCTGACGAGATTGTTTTTGAACAATAACCCTATAGAAATCCTGGATCATGTTACTACACTTGCCTTGTCTAGTGCTAGTAATTTGCAGGTGAGTGAACTAAACTTTAGTTAAAGGAAACGCTATCTATCCGTATGTTGTATGGTATAGGTTAGGTTCGTCGAGGTATAAAGTGGGGAGAAGTGCATGATACTACCATTAAAACAGATTTTGGGACGTTTGAACCTCCACCTTTATTGTGGACTAGCTGACCCGCGCCACTTCGTCTGCGTCATTTTTTTTCGTTTTTAGGGTTCCGTAGCCAAAATGGCAAAAACGAAACTCTTGTAGTTTCGTCATGTCCGTTTGTCTGTCTGTCTGACCTTCCGTATGTCACAGGCATTTTAATCAATGACTACTCAATGAATATTGATGAAATTTGATGAAAAGATGTCTTGTAGTAGCCGCTACTTACTTTAAGAGCTAATTAATAAAAAAATATTTTGAGCGGGGCACTCCATATATGTAACAGAAGCTTATTTTTTTTTAGCAAACATCAACGTGTGGCACATCATTAGACAGGTCTTTTAAAAACATTTTGTGGTTTCTAGTAAACTTTGTTGATTGAGTGAATATTTTTGGAAATAATCGCTCCGAAAATTGCATAAACTGTGTCCCACCCCCCCTTAACTTTTGAACCGTGTGACCAAAAAATATAAGAAAATCACAAAGGTAGCGCTTAATAAATACTTTAAACTAAAATTATTTCGGACATGATCGGATATACCGTCATTGAGTTATTGCTGAAAAACTGTATTTCTCAAAAAAGGGCGTAAGTTCCATGAACATATGCTCTTCTGCTGATGCATTTATTCGAGGCTGCGGAACCCTACATCAAGCATGGTCCCACATGCTCTTACCCGGTTTTTTTATCGATGCTCCACTCCTATTGGTCGTAGCCTAATGTGATATTTTACAAGATTTTTTCAATGCGAACCCTGAGATTATCATGTTCAACCAGACAAACAAACAAACTCTTTAGCTTTATAATATTAGTTTAGATGTAGATGGACAGATGGCTATGAATAAACAGATTATCTTATATCATTGAGATAGATCGTAGTGCTGTTTGCTAAAAATGTAAAAAAATCGTTTGATGGAAAATGGTTTTGTGATAGGCTTTTGTATCACTAACACCTTAGCATTAATATTGGGTTCTATTCACAACTACATTTTGAAGGTCTGCCAAACCGCATTTTGAAATATTTAGTTAGAATTCGTTATGTTCCTTCATTTCCTGAGGATGATACTAAATATAAATAGGTATAGGCAATCTATACTAATATTATAAAGCTGAAGAGTTTGTTTGATTGAACGTGATAATCTAAGGAACTACAGGCTCTAATTTAAAAAATCTTTTAGTGTTGGATAGCCTATTTATCTAGGTTAGCTATAGGCTATATATCATCACGCTTATGACTAACAGAGCAGCAATTAAAAATGTTGCAATAATGGGAAAAAATAACGCGAAACGAAGTTGCGCGGATCAGCTAGTGCTAAATAAAAAATAGAGAGGACCACGGGAGGATCTGATAGTGGAATAAATTGAAATATCGACTTTATACACATATTATAAATACTTACGTCTGTTCTAAATACCTGCCACTGTGGTTATTGCATCTAAAACTGCAGTTTAGTACCTAATGAGGTTGCAAACTTTTGCGCGTGTATTTAGCGTATATTGAAAATAAAAAGGCTCTGTTTGGAATCTATTTCTACGATTAAGTAAGATCGCAAATATGTGCGCACTTTCATAGCATCTGGCGAAGAGCTAATCGGATAGGATCGGCCGGAGACGGGGTGTCGTACAAACCTTAAAAAAAAGGTGTGAATTTTTTATAATATATTTGTAAACCAGACACCCATTATGGATCTGCAGATGGCAAAGTGACGGAACCGGAACAGGAGCGGAAAGATACAGAGAATTCTTAGAAATAAACAAACTATTGGACCGTTTCCAAAAATGTTAGATTTGGTAGAAAATTATGTTATTATACACTATCAGTTCCATTCCTGAGATACACAAAAGGTCAGTCTTCAATTTTAATAATTATTCTGTCCTTTTGACTTTCAGGTGTTGGATCTAGCTAAGACCGAAATCGACCATATTCCGCTGGATGCGTTCAAAGGCTTGGTACAACTGCAACAGATAGACTTGTCCCATAACCGCTTCGTAACCGTACCTGAGAGCTTGAGCCTTGTGGGTGATTCTCTGCAGTACCTCACTTTCAACAACAACCCAATCACAGAACTGAATGACGACAGTTTCATAGGTAAATAGCGTCATCATCGTTATCCGCAGCTCGAATTAACTGGACCGTTGCACAGTCCTTACCTTCTTTGCTGGTGTCAATTTTCTCGATCCTGTGCTAAACCGCAAGAATACAGCAATCAACTAAATGACCTAACGTAAACCTTTAAATCTCGTGAGCTCGCGAGTCGTAATCATGTAGAGATAACGTAGGTATAAATTTTCGTCATATGAGTCATTTCTATTGAATAATTGTGTGTGTATGGCCATTACACAAAACTATGTAAATGGAAATCAGTCATTGACAAATTAGTGCAACTGTAATCTAAACATTTGTTGTCGATTCGCGAAACCTGTCATGGTTGTTTATCTTTGTTATTGGATAATCAATCGCCATTCATTTACTTCCATCGCAATAATACTTTATAATGTTAGTACCATTATTTATCTACGCGTAGGTCATGTTATTTGGCTACGATATTAATCCACAGAATGAAACACAATTAGGTTTATAACTATAAGTATCTATTTCAAGAATTATTTACTCCATTTATCGAGTTACGAAGTACTCAGAACTCGCATATGGTCTGAGAAATAGTTAGAGCAGTAGGTATCTACGCGTAATTAAACAAAAAGTGTTTGCCGAGCGCTGTAGATTTATATGATAACAGTGTATGTAGGTACAGAAAAATACGGAAGTACATAATAATAATAGCATTAGTTTTTTGCAGGCTTAACGAACTTGATCGAATTGGAAGTCGGGGAAAATGACTATTTGGCTGAAGTTAAACGGAGCACATTCACCCCTCTCAAAAGTTTGAGGGTTCTTCACCTCTGTCATAACGCCAACCTTAAGTTCATTAGCCATAATGCTTTTCGAGGACTTAAAGACATATGGACCTTGAAGGAAGTGAGTAATATGTTTTCTAACACATACTACATAACAGGAACAAGGCACCGACGCAAGTTAATATATTATCGAACAATATTAAATCGACAATTCTATCTGACAAAAGATTAATGTTACGCTCCATGGAAACACCGCTCTATTCATTGTTATTAGCTCTCGGTTTATCGAATTTGTAGCACTTATTTACAAATATATTTAGTAGGAGTATTACAATAATCACAAATCACATTATAGAATGTATTCATTCGAATTTGCTCTACTTTTTACGTGCTTACATGACAGTCGTAAAACCAGGTCAGCTTAGTAATCATTTCAGTGTTATGTTTTGATATACAATCAATCAGATTATTGCAACATTTATCCTAAAACTAAAATGGAACAAGATTATCACTTTTGCAATAATTATTACCTAAAGCATTTAGATATACAAATAAACAACACATATAGCTATGCTGTTTATAGATACCAACTATCCTTTTATGGAAAACCCCACAAGCCAACATTGATAAAATATAATGATGGATTTTTTTCATGTACCATAGTTGCAAAATATACCTATTAAAAATTTTGCAATATTCTTCAAAAAAACAAAAGAAAAAACGAATGTGTTTTTCTTCTCTATTGTCAAAATGTATGTTTTGTATTCAACAGGTGTACTTGGACGATAACAACCTAAGTGAACTATCAACAGATTTGATGCCATGGAACAAACTAGAAACATTAGGAATGAGTGGTAACAACTGGCTATGTAACTGTGACCTAGCTGATATTGTTACTAAGCAAGGAGCAGGAAACAAGTTTAAAACTGATGAGATTCCTTAGTAAGTATATCAATGGCTAGCTATTCACATTTATTTCTCTAATCTCCAAGTTATCTCTATACCAAATTTAATTGAAGTTGGTTAAGTAGTTTCAGAGATTTACCATAACACAAGCAAATCTTTTCTCTTTATAATATAGGACCCTTAATATTCAAAACAAACAAGTAATACAAAAATGCTGTCTGCTTTAAAAAGACAATATCAACACAAAAGTATCCTAAAAACATTATCAAATTTATGAATTTGAAGTACTAAAAGAATCAGTCCTAATTAATTTAGGTAACTATAAACAAATCAATGTGATAATAATAATGCAGAATAAATAAACAAGTATCTTATCAAGTTGAGATAAACAGGTTTTAGGGGTTACCCCACAAACATCAATGACAAATAAACATTGACAGGAAAATATATATGCATATCCGATGAGGCTGGGAACATAAATATTTTTAAGGCTATATAATCCTTTTTACAGTATTTTTTTCTCAATTTCAGCTGTGCAGCACCCATGAGGCTTAGTGGAGCATACATAACAAACATCTCTCTTAATTACTGCCCTACTTTTGATAGTACTCTTACGAAAAACTCATGGGTCTTGAAACCAAAACATATTTTGTACAGTATCCTAGGAGTAGCAGCAGTAGCCTGCCTTGGTATGCTTTTAGGTCTACTTGTCAATTCAATAAAGACTATTTACAAGAAAAGGTTCAGAAGTCAGCCAATCCGCTACATTAATATCAACTCAGATTCAAGTTTTGCATAAAGACTTCAAATATTATAAATAATGTATTACATGTATTTATTTAAACATCGATAGAATAAATTTTCATTATCCTTAGATAGTACCATGTAAATAAAGATTGTGTGAAATTATTTTGGAAATTAATAAATTTTTAAATTCCTTTTTTTTTCTTTTAGTGAAATAAATGTATTATTTGTGTTATAAAACTCACCTCTTTTGAACCAGATAATGAATTGGCATACTGGACAAACTGTTCCAAAAGTCGTTCAGATTTTTGTGACAGTTCTCTGAAGGTGTGAAATTCATCAAGTTTATGTGCACAGCTTCCACACACTACTTGTGGCAGTAAGTCTTCTGGGGACACCTAAAATATAATTTATAACATTAGCTATAATACCTATGTCAGTTTCACAACACCACAGTCGTTAAGAGAGTTGATGTGGCCAGTGACCTTTTGCAAGTGTAATCATAGATGATGAGTCATTGGTGGCAATCTGATAACAAACATATTATAGAAACCCTCAAGTTGTTTTTTAAAGCAATAAGGATACAAACTGTGACAAAAATGGAAGGATATAGTCCCCCTGCAGATTGATTCCCCTAAAATACAAATCTAAATATAGATAATATTGAAATCTCAAAATAGCAGAGCATAGCATATTGTGGATAAGCACAGCAAAGGGAACATTTATTTTGGTAGTGTATTTGTGGAGGGCGAAGGGGGCCAGGGTGTCGTAGGCCGGCGCAGTAGGCGGGGCGGGCGCCGCGGAGCGCGAGGTGTTCTCCGCGCTCCTTTGTTATCAGCGACGCGACCGCCGCTGATACAGTGCGCCTGCCACACGCTCGTATATCACTTCCCCGAATGACATTAGTCATACGGCCGAGCAATCGACGCGTGGGCCGTAATATGATATCACAATGCGAAAATACCCAACACCCGCGAGAAAGTTAATGGCGCTTATCAGCATCCACAATCTCATACGCTTACGCTAAACTTTCACACGAGAAAACTCCTCCTTCTCAGTGACCATTGTAACAAATAACACAAAATGATTACCATTATTGACAAATTTGCCATTATCATCTCGGAAAGTGGTGATTTATCCTTATCACGGTCAAAAATTGGAAGTTTAACATCACTGCAATTATCGCCACAGAATGATAAACAAAGGCGACACACTGAATGGAACTTCGGCGGCAAATTACACATATTTAGAAATTATAATGGAGAAAGGTATTCACAACGAAAGAAAACATTTAGAAATTAATCAAGTAACTTAATTAAAAATTAAAAGGTTTTGTTGAAAATATAACTCAGCATGCGATGATGTAGAATACATCACATCGCGATTGTCAACCAAACGAACGAACAAGCTACGCACACATTGAAAATATCTATTGTTTACGAAGCGATGAACGCGTCGCATGTGTGAGCTTCAAAAGTTTGTTCTAGTTTACGCACTGATAAAATGATAACATTATCAAAATGATTTGTATTATCAATATTAGAGAATTAGATAGTATTTTTGCATAACTATTACAAATAAATATTATAAATGACATGAGTTAACTGAGATATCGAAGAATTGATGCATTTCTGGATAAATTTAAAAGAAAACTTAAAAATAAGTATGATTTATTGTTTTCAAATTAATGGGTCATGTATTGTTTATTGGGTATTTTAAATTAGAAATTGATAAGAACAATTAAAGAAATCCATAAATTGGGACATTTGACTCTGTATTCATATTTTTTTCATTTTGAATACGAAGAACATTTTCAACTAACATACCGAGAATACACGATATGGATAACATTTTTTAATCTGTGACTTTGTGTTGTCTGTTTTGATTACAAAATTGATTTTGACATTTATAATGTCACACACGTTATGAAGTGAAGTGACTGGTTGTTTGCTTGTGTTTGTTGTGAGATTAAATTGTTTTGAAATTAAATTTCCCTATTTCAGTGCAAGTAATGCGTGATTTAAATTTAAAGCAGAATTAAGGCTCCAATATACTATTTAGAATTCTAGTTTCGACTAGAATAGTTTATCTGATAAATGAATAACGATAAAGAATCTTTCTTTATTTTGTTACGAAGTATATTAGAATAAAATGAGTCAGTCGTCGACCTCTGTTGCTGATGGGACAGCCAGTTCCATTAGTAACGTAGAAACCACATCCGATACAGCACAATTGATAAGCAATGAAGAAATAGCTAGCACGTCGAATTTAACTCATCTCAATAGATCTGTAAACTTCGAGGTATGTCACTAACTTAGAAAATAGTAAAGTACCTTTCTAGGCCTAATACATAGATAGAGTTGTTATTACGTACTTCTCTTTATGACCTCTTTGTTTACTTATCATTATACAGTGATAATAATCACTTAATATAGTAATAATTGTCACTTGATTATGAATTTGATGCAACAGACACATCAAATAGATTTTCTACAGACTCTTGCCGAATGGTATTCATTGTTATGAATGTTGTCATGCGCAGGATTCTGAGGAGGAGGAAATTCATGGAAGCCATCGAATTAGACGAAGGAAAACTCAACAAAAAATTGAGCCTGGGTCTTTGAATACTCTTTCAGCTAAATATGAAGTAAGTAATAAGAAGTATTCTACTAAATTAGATATCTATTAACTTTTAAACTATGTAACAATTACAAATTTACTGTGATAATTAATAACTTTTTAGGTCTTTAAGAGAAAACCCAGTATTACTACTTTTCAGAACTTAATAGGCATTGTCATTTAGAATCTATTAAAATTTATTTCTTGATTTGTGTTTCTTTAATATAGCAAAATAGTGACACACTAATTTTAGGTTATTTTTGTATTAGTGCATAATATCAGGTGACGAATGATTTTAGAAGTGTTGATGTTTCTTTTCAGAGTTTAGATTATGACACATGTGAGAATCACTTACTGCTTGATGAGGAGCGCAAGCGAGGGTATCCCTTTGTTGTATGGAAAGACATGGCTAGGTGGTTCATTATACTACTGATTGGTATAATAACAGCACTTATAGCATTCGTTATTGATATCTGCATAGAAGAATTCTCAAAGATAAAATATAGGGAGCTGAAAAAGTGTATCCTTTTTTGAAATTATTGATGTAAATGTGAAATTTGTATTTTGTGTTTCTTTTCATGCAATTAAAAAAAAGGAGGAAATAAGAGAGCTTAAAATAATTATCTGCAAATGTATCTTTTCTATCATGGTGCATGGGTGTACCCATGCACCATGATAGAAAAGATAAAATAAATATGAAATTATCATAAAATATCCTTGGAAAGAAGGGTCTATGTGTTTTCAGTTTTTAATGTTTAGACCTGATCTTAAGGAAACATCATCAGATAACCTTCTCATTCAATGGCTTTTTGGTATAATTTCATACAAGCGAACAGAATATACCACCTGTTACTGCAAATAGGACACATTTGTGATAATTTCACACAAGCAAGAAGAATATACCATCTGTTACTACAAATAGGACACATTATTTCACAAATGTCAATGACTTCAAGATAGACCACTTAAGGTTTCGTAGCCAAAATGGCAAAATGGAACCCTTATAGTTTTGCCATGTCCGTCCGTCGGCAAATTTTCAGAGGCTGTTAGCGCTAGGAGGCTATAATTTTGCCTGGATACACATATTACTTATCCCGACAAAGTGAAAGAATAAAATCTTAAAAAAAAAAAAAAAAATTGTGTGCATCCCCTATATGTAAAGTGGGGGTGTGATTTTTTTTCTCATTGTTTTGGGTATCATTAGATAGGTCTTTTTTTTGTTTATTCACAAGTTGGTTTACATTTCACATTATATTTTCCTTAACTACACACTACAGCTGTGGACAAATATGTGTTACATGACAAACTATATATTCCCTACCTAATATGGGTGTTATCTAACATATGTATTGTATTCATTGGATCCATGCTAGTTGCATATGTGGAGGTAAGATAATACTGTAACCTAATATTTGTTTATCAATAACAGTATCTTATTACATCATCTTCCTGCCCTTGGCCCTACTTATTTGGGGTTAGCGCTATATATTTTAACCTTCAATAATTTCCTGTCAGACGTCAGAACTTTTCTTACTTCCATCTCTTCACATTTGAATATAATTTGTATGTCTCTTGTGGGTGGATACTGGATACATAACAAGAACCTACTTTGCTAGAATTTATTGTGTTGTTGTTAGTCATTACAATACAAACATTCTGAATCATAAAATAATTCATAAGTTAAATATCCACAATAGAAGCATACATTTTATTTTTTTATTAATTATGGTTTTAAATATTATAGCCTGTAGCAGCCGGTAGTGGTATACCCCAAGTGAAATGTTATTTAAACGGCGTGAAAGTGCCGCGAGTCGTTCGTATCAAGACTCTTATTGTGAAGACTGTTGGAGTCATCACTGCTGTTGTGGGCGGGCTTGCTGGTGGAAAGGTAACTTTTTTGAATAGTACAGGATGTCCCAAAATTTTTTATCAATTTGATTTATCCACTGTGAGAACGATAGGAGTGGAGTCCTACCGATCGCTAGCCACGTCCTTGGGTATTCAGTCGATGTCAAAGGATCGAAGTGTGCGTGCTGTATAGGCGACTGGCGAATTTTACAAGACAATATTTTATTTATCAATTGCGTTTCGTAAATAAAGCACCGGGTAGGTAGGTACTCAACTCATTAAAACATTGGTACAAACATTTGAATACACCGATTCGTCGATGAGCAAACCACGGCTGCACGGATGGAACGACTAAGGGCATCGAGAAAGCGAAAAAACATGGCGCGCGTACATATAAGTATACATATGTCAGTGAATTCGAACAATTCACACTCTCTCTGTTCGCGAAAGGGCCAGTGTCTTAAATGTTACTAAACTTCCATCCATTGCATCATTCGTAAAGACTGGTGTCTCCACCCTTACGAGGAACAGTTGGTTCAAGAGATAAAGCCCACAGACGACGCTGAACGAATTGAATTCGTTAACCAAATCTAATATTTAAAATTCTTGTGTCACAGTTTTCGTTGCCATACTCCTCCGAAACGGCTTGACCGATTTTGATGAAATTGTTTGTGCTTATCCGGTATCTATGAGAATCGGCCAACATCTATTTTTCATACCCCTAAGAGTTTGTTTGTTTGTTTGAACGCGATAATCTCAGGAACTACTGGGCTGCACTGAAAAAATATTTTATTGTTGGATAGCCCATTTATCGAGGAAAGTTATGATATCACGCTACGACCAATAGGAGCGAAGCTGCAATGAAAAATGTTGTAAAAAAAGAAAAAAAAAAAAAAAAAAGGGAAAATTTACGCAGACGAAGTTGCGCGGGTCAGCTAGTGGTTGATAAATTTTCGTCCTTAAACAAAATGTTGTTTTCGCATGAAGCACAATTCCACCACAACGGCCATTTGTTAAAAAGCAAAGTTGGCGTTATTAGAGTCCAATAAATCCAAAACTTATACCTACATGAAAGACCACTTCATTCACCAAACGTTACTGTTTGCGCCGCGATGTCTTGGTGCGAGGATTAATCGGCCTGTACATTTTCACTGATCTGGAATTTTGCTTCTAGTTTAGATGTAATCTAGCAAAATAACGGAGCACATTCAGAAGACAGTCTTTTCAAAAAATAAAATCCCAGGTTCTCACTGTAGGTACTTTAGTTTTAAATGTTTATTTTTTTATTAAACCAATACGTTAAATAAATATTTACTATTTATTTAATAAAAGACTTAGATCCCCCTGTATAAAGCAGCACTTAAAGAATAACGATATTAGGTTTCATTTAAAATTTTGTTATAGGAAGGTCCCATGATTCACAGCGGCGCGGTAGTGGCGGCTGGCATTTCGCAGGGTAAAAGTACCACATTTAACAAGGACTTCAAGATATTCCAGTATTTCCGAGAAGATCATGAGAAGCGAGACTTTGTTTCGGCAGGAGCTGCGGCTGGGGTGTCGGCAGCTTTCGGTGCTCCTATAGGTAAGAAATTTACCATTCTTCTAGGTAGAACTGTTTAAACTGTAGAGTGTGCCAAAGAATCGATAGATTTACATACACCCGAAAAATACCTTACCACTTTACCTTCTGTCTGGCGCAATCGGTTAAAATAATGCATAGTGTGTGTTGTGTTGTGAAAGGCGTATGGCATAAGAATTATACCTCCCCTGGTACAAAATTTGTATTGGAATATTATGGCATAGAACTTTTCAAGTCATACTTTTTTTTAATTAATAACTTTTTCACTCATAAAAAAACGAATGAAAAATAAATATTATAATATTATATTATACTAGCTGACCCGCGCAACTTTGTCTGCGTAAATTTTCCCTTTTTCTTTTTTCTTCCTTTTTTTTTACAACATTTTTCAATGCGGCCCAGTAGTTCCTGAGATTATCGCGTTCAAACAAACAAACAAACTCTTAGGGGTATGAAAAATAGATGTTGGCCGATTCTCATAGATACCGGGATAAGCACAAAAAATTTCATCAAAATCGGTCAAGCCGTTTCGGAGGAGTATGGCAACGAAAACTGTGACACGAGAATTTTATATCCTCTATAAATGGACTATCCAACAATAAAATATTTTTTCAATGCGGCCCAGTAGTTCCTGAGATTATCGCGTTCAAACATACAGACAAACTCTTAGGGGTATGAAAAATAGATGTTGGCCGATTCTCATAGATACCGGATAAGTACAAAAAATTTCATCAAAATCGGTCAAGCCGTTTCGGAGGAGTATGGCAACGAAAACTGTGACACGAGAATTTTATATATTAGATTAATATTTTTTTAGCGTATTCCGATTTTGATAAAATTAGGTAAGTGCACTTAGTATCATGGGCACATACCAACCCTTGAATATGACCACAATTTATATATTCGAGCAAAGAATTGCTTGTTTAAAGGTATTAGATTATTATACTTGCTATTTGGAAGCAGGTCATGTCTATCAATACTGGGAGAACACCTGTTTATCGACTCATATCTTATTAAAATTTTAACGCTCCAAATTTGTTGTGTGCATTGCGATTAGGTTTTGTTTATTCTGAATACTGTTAAAAAATAGGAGATATATGTTGGTTTTACTGTTTGAACAACCAACAACATGTTATTTTGCCTATCTTTTACAGTCAGTCACGTAATAGATAATAATGTAGTGGAGGAGATATGTATTGCATTATTATTGTTAAAATTTTAATGGGCAATCAATCAATATGAAATGAAATAATCGTCATTGTTTTAAAAAATAGCTATGTAAGTATAGTGAAGTGATAATATCGTTATGTATTAGGTATTATTATTATACGCATAGGTACCATATTCATAACATTTATCCTATCAGTAATTAGTGCTGCTAGTTGCTTGCCAAGGGAGGATTATGACAACACCGTCGATTAAGCCTGGTCCATACAAATTAAGGTAGGTGCAAGTCCCTACATAACTGTCGTTTTAAATAGCGAATATGTGATTCCCCGAAGAGGAAGGCTGGATGATCCGCTTGGTTATTAGCACTAAACGTCATAAACCATCCTTGTATGTAAAGTTTAGTGTACAGTGGTTTCGTAGTTAGTCTCATACTCAAAACTTTTCATCTCCGTTAAGGTATATCTCTTATCATACTTTTTAAGCATGGGGGCACTATTTGTACGCCCGTGCGTATTCGGCACAGATCGCGAGGAGTCTTTATGAAATAACAACAGGATGCACCAATATAGACGCACAAACGGGTTAAATATACCTGCCAAAAAAGCCCTAAACGCAGCTGTAAAATAGTTCTGTACACACTTGGGTGGTTTAACAAAAATGATCAATAAATCAACTAAAGAAACGTTACCGCTCGGTTTTCATTTCTATTCAGTGAACTTGCGATATCCATCCAATTCAAATCTTTGATAAGGGTTCTCAAGTGATCACCTATAATATATATGTTACGTTGGTAGGTGGTGTGTTGTTTTCCCTTGAAGAGGGTACAAGCTTCTGGAACCAGGCGCTAACATGGCGAACGTTTTTTGGCACTGTGGTGTCAACGTTCACGTTGAACTGTGCACTCTCCGCGTACCATGGCCGCCCAGGAGAACTGAGTTATCCAGGTACATAAATTTTAAAAATCTGTTTTTACTGCCCGTACTTTAATCGTTGTAGCTACAATAAAATAATGTTAGTTGGACATTTGGAAACATAAAATAGCTGAGAATATGCATGTATTTGTTTTTAAGTTTTTATAAATGGCTTAAATCGATATTTATCATTGAAAAAAAATACGCAGCGCCAAAAAATTACTTCTATTAGGAAAACTAAACATTAAAAATTACAAACTGATAAGAGCATTTTTAAAAGCACGCCATCTTGGCGCGCAAAAACTCGTGGACTGTGACGTCACGACAATCGCGACAGCCAATGGGGGCACAGCATGATGACATGTTGTGCCCTCATATTATGTTATGAAACATAATATGACCTGTTACGACATAATTTTATCTGACCAATAGCATTCGTTTCAACTACCTTGAATTTCCCGCTCGATTTTTGGCTTTTTAATAATTATTTTCATAATTCTAAACCAAAAAAGTATATTCCTTATTGAATAATTTTCACTTTTTTTTCGTTTAGTATGAATCCTGTTACCTAATTAAAATAAAAAGCTTGACTAATTATATTCTCCCATACAATAGTAAATTATATAATTATTAGTATAATTATTCTCCCATACACCTGGATAAATTTAATCATGTCATACATAAATTCTAGGTCTTCTAAACTTGGGCAAGATGGATCCGTTTCCGTTCCAATTCTACGAACTACCCGTGTTCATGTTCTTCGGAGCTGTCGGCGGCATACTCGGCGCTTTGTGGAATCACATAAATTATAGACTGGCCGTTTTTAGGATAAGGTTCGGAGATAATGAAGTTTATTTTAATAAGTTTAATATACATCTTATTCTAGAACGTTTAGTCATATTGTTAAAGGCTAATTGTACTTATGTGATATTCCTGGGCAGGTATATAGGTACACCATGGCTTCGTGTGGTAGAGGCATGTTTGGTAGCGGCGGCGAGCGCTACGTGCGGTTTCCTTATGATGTTCCTACTGAACGACTGCCGGCCACTCGGGGAGGATCCAACTAAAGTACCCTTACAGGTGAGCTGGCGCTGGCGTGAGCCATCAATAGGGTATTTGACTGAAATCAAATCAGCCTCTTTTTAAAAAACGTTAAAAACGATCCGCTATGTACAAATTTGTATGAAATGTAGCATGTGACGTCACGTTTTCTATGGTGAAAACATTTACTTTTAGTTTTTCTTTTTATGATTAAAAATTAATGAACACGTTAAATTATAGATGAACATATTTCTTCAGAACACTCATTGACTTATTTTTACATGGTTAGTATACAATATTTTATTTTGACAGTAGTCAAATACCCAATTATTAACAGACTTTATTTTATCTTCTCACTAACTGCCCTTTTTGCAACATTTTTCATTGCTGCTCCGCTCCTATTGGTCGTAGCGTGGTGTTATGCAGCCTTCCTCGATAAATGGGCTACCAGTAGTTCCTAAAATTATCGCGTTCAAACAAACAAACAAACTCTCTAACTCTAAAATATTAGTATATATTTTAAAATGTGACTACATTTTAAAATTTAATTGGAAGTTATTACCTATGTTGAAGCGGTTCTGTTATAGTCAGTACCTAATGACCATTTGACGGGCTTAGGCGTAGCATATAACAACTGTCCAAGACGGTTTCAATGCTAAATGTTTCTTATTGATCGTCTATCTATATTTAATATCTTTGCACTCGTCGATCTGACCATGCTCAGTAGGCACACAAGAGCTCTGGAGGCTTTACTTACTCACAGAAACACAAAATCAAAATTCACTGCGGTATTCTCTACGGTGACACCACAGTTAAATTTGTGCGATTTTTTTATCATGTTATTTTTGTTTACAGCTATTCTGCGCAGACGGCGAGTATAACGCTTTAGCCGCCATCTGGTTTCAAACGCCCGAAGCTTCTGTACGCTCCTTCCTCCACGACCCTATAGGTTCATACAAGCCCTGGTCTATCTTCGTCTTTGTGATCTGTTACTTTTTGCTGTCTACTTGGACTTTTGGCTTGTCTGTGTCCAGTGGACTGTTCATACCGAATTTATTGACGGGAGCCGCCTGGGGCAGGTTGCTGGCGATTATTATACAATATATACTGCCTTCTTACGTAAGTAAACAATAATAATAATTTTACTTTACTTTAAATACTATCATTTTACTTTGAAAATTAAATTTTATTATACTAAACTCTCCCACGATATGAAATGTTTAATAACAAACCAATTTGTAAGGTAATCAGATTACTACAATTTTTGTAAATTTAATACAATTAATGTTATGATTTAACATTGCCAGCTGTTAACTATGGTATAAATAGCATTATGAATTTGCTTCGTTTTCTTAGCGATTTTCGACAGCAAACATGATAAATAAAAGCAAACAAAATACAGTGTGGGACGGGCTCAAAATATAGCCACTTCAACGGCATTGTCTGAGGTTGTCATCGAGTCCTTGATGAATTTGCTAAGAATAAATAATAATTTATTAATTTTCAAGTTCGACAAACCCTTTGTTTTAATACTTTTGACAGTAGTTGCTAGCCAACTTTGTTATTAAACATCTCACATCGACGTTATCTTTAATACTTGTATAATCCGGAAAAGATAAGTCTACAAACTTTGTCTATGCAGTTTTGGGGTTCCGTATCTCAAAAGGAAAAACGGAACCCTTATAGGATCACTTTGTTGTCCGTCCGTTATCATTACGTCATCTTTATATATAATAGGTATACCTTATTATGGAACATAGCTATCACCGTCATGGTCTATTTAAGTTGCATCATAAGCAGAGGTTGACGTTAAATGATTAGGCTTTTTGCGGCAACTGCGAAAGCATAATATTAAAGATATTATGTAGATAATTTCATTTTAAAATATTTGACAATGTTTCTTCACTGTGGTCCTTTGTAAAGTCCTCAGACTTCCACAAGATCATAAATAAAAGTGAATAATACTATCCATACAGGCAATCAACCCAGCGAAGTACGCGCTGGTGGGCGCGGCGGCCCAGCTGGGCGGCGTGGTGCGCATGACCATATCTCTCACCGTCATCGTCATCGAGACCACCGGTCAGATCTCTAACGCGCTCCCCATTATCATCACGGTCGTTGTCGCTAAGTGGGTCGGCGACTTCTTTAATGAGGTATGTAGTTACAACAATAAGGCTTCCACACCTTGACACCCCCCCCCCCCCTCCCAATCGTAGAAAGGTAATAATAATAATAATTGATAGAAACTACAAAGGTACACATAATAATAATAATAATAATTTATTTCTCATCACAATAAGTAATACAATATAATACACATTTTCACAATTTGTTAAATTGCACAGTAGTAGGTAACTATTATTACATAAACACTTATTATTGTGATGACTAGCACCTTAGCTAAGTTATTATAAATAACTTGTGTTAAAGATGCTAGGCCATCCCTGGAGAGAACTAATAAGTAATAAAATAGTACTAATTTTATTCTGTTAAATGGAATTAGATAATAATATTTCAATATAATGTTGTGATTGAGGAAAGGAATAATGTCATGGTGAATTAAATATTAACAATATTGATAACAATTAAAACTGAAATTAAAATTAAAATAAAATAAAACAAAAAGTAAGTAGTAATATGATAACAACATAAACATAATAATTTGAATAAGCGTAGAAAACAAAAGAAATTATATTCATGGCGCTTGCCTCCGAGTGTTTAATAGTTATGTATATGTAGTGTAGTGAGTGTTTGGTTATGTGATAAGAACGAGTAACGATGTGATGAAGATCAAGCAAGTGACTATGAGGCAGTGTAATGATAAAGATGAATTAGTGTGTGAGGTATGCGTATGCGTTGTGAAAAGGTTAGTAGGTACACGTTAGCTGTTAAGCAGGGCTTCCGTGTCTTGGTAGTTCATGGTTAACAGTTTACTGATGATCGCCGCTTTACATGCTTGTTTTGGTAGTGGGTATATATTTATGTCTTTATTAAGTTTATTGTAGATACTAGGGCCAAGGAAACAGTAAAAGCGTTGGGTAAACGAATAATTACATTTGTAAGGTTGACAGACCTTGTCTTTACGGCGCTTGGTAATAGGCTGAAAGGGATTGTTGTGGTGTTGAAGTAGGGTTGTGTTTAATATAAACAGTTGCCTCACCGTCAGTAATTGACATGATTTATAAAGGACATCGGTTGGAAAGAGTATAGGACGAAAAGTGCTCACCTTCAGGACAGCTCTCTGGGCTCTTTCCAACATCAACATTGTCGTTTTTGGCGCCCCACCCCATACGGGAATACAGTATGCCAAGATAGACTGACACAATGCCATGTACACTCTTTTTACAGTTAGTGGTTCAGCGACATGTCTTAGTGTTTTAAAAATAAAAATCATTTTTCTAATACGCGTAGATAGTGTCTGAATATGTGTTGCGAAGTTCAGTCTGTCATCTAAGATAATTCCTAGGTACTTAATGGTGTGGGTACGTTCTAGTTGGGGACAAGTACAGCTGTGGGTATTGGCGACTGTACAGGAGTGCGCGGTTATAGTAAAGGAGGGTGGAGGCTGTGTACAATCACGAAGCGAAAATGCAAGGATCTTCGTTTTATCTGCGTTAAGTGTCAGAAGGTGTTCCGTCAACCAGTTAGTGACTCTGTTTAAGCCCTTCTGTGCTGCCTCAAAGACATTACACCAAGTCGCACCCGAGAAAGTAAGCACTGTGTCATCTGCATAAGCTGTGATTTTACCTTGTTCAAGGTTGAGGCTACACAGCTGGTTCACATAAATCAGGAAAAGTGTCGGCCCAATCACACTGCCCTGTGGTACACCAAAAGTGACTGGAAGTTCATTACTGACCATGTCATGAATCCTTACGCATTGCGTTCTGTCGGAAAGATAGTCTTTGAATATTTTTAGAGGGTAGTCACGGATACCCAGGCCCTCCAACTTAGTTATTAGGTGTGGAATAGAGACAGTGTCAAAAGCTTTCTTCAAATCCAGAAATATTGATAGCACTCTTTGTTTTTTGTCTAACTGCTTAGTTATATGACTAGTAAGTTCTAGTACAGCATTACTTGTGGAATTGTTGCACCTAAAGCCAAATTGATTGCTAGAAAGGAGATTTTTCTGCTCGAGATATGTCATGAGTCTCTTGTTGATAATCCTTTCCAGAACCTTTGAAATGGACGGCAATACAGCAATTGGGCGGTAGTTATTAACGCTGTCTCTATTTCCAGCCTTATGCACTGGATGCACTATAGCCTTTTTTAGGAATTTAGGGAATGTGCCTGAATTAAGACTGAGGTTAAAAAGGTATGTAAGAGGAGGGACTAGTATAGCTTTGTATTGCTTTAAAAACTTGGTAGAGATGTTGTCCCAACCGACAGCAGAGTCCTTTTTTAGTGACATAAGGAACGCTTCTACCTCTTGTTCGTCGGTGTCTAACATTACGAATGAGTGAAGGGGAGACGATGATCGATCGCTATCAGTGGAAACCATGCAACTGGTTTGGTTGGGTTTAATGAGGTTGGCCAAATTCTTGCCCACGTTGGCAAAAAAATCATTAGTATGATTTATTGATGTTTCCATAGAGTCACAAGATGAAAGAAGTTCCACAGAAGAAACTTTTGATTTTGTAGTGTTTGTCACTCTTTTAATTACCTGCCAAATCCTCTTATTATCGCTACCCGCTTCTCTAAGTTCTGACCTCTCAAACTCTCTTTTTAGTTTTTTAAGGATCTTAGAGCAAAAATTCCTATATCTTTTGTAAGTTATGCTTAAAATTTGATCTTTTGGAGAGGATTTAAGTTTTCTATGCATCATATCCCTATTTCGCATACAACGAAGCATACCTGTTGTCATCCATGGCTTGAGCAGTCGCTTGTTATTTGGTAGCTTAATTATAGTAGAATGAGCATTAATGGAATTTGTTAGGGTAGTAATAAATAATTCCATTGCTTTATTAGCATCAGTACTCCCGTAGATGGGACGAAAGTCTAAGTTTTTTATTTCAGAATCTAAACGTGCCAAATTTATTTTAAATATGGTATTGAACCGCTGTTTATGCTGCTTATTTGGTTTAAGACATAACATAACTGCATTATGGTCTGTTACGCTGGAGTCAATGACCACGGTTATAGCTCTACGTTGAGCACTGTGTTTGAGAATCACGTGATCAAGGCAACTGTGCTCACGAGTAGGTAGCGTGTGGGCCGGGAGTAGACCATGAAATGCAACCAGATTGAGATATTCCGAAGTTTGGTTAGAGTAGGTTGAGCTAGCAATATCTAGATTAATATCACCAATAATAACAATTGTTTTAAAAGGAGAGAGATTCGATAGAAGCATATTTAGAGATTCAAGAAAGTTTGAGATGTCAGAAAAAGAAGGTGATCGGTAAATGCAAATAAGAGCCGTCTCATAACCAATTTTTAATAACAAACAACTGGCGTCTGCCATTCTTGGTTCCTCAACCGTATAACCTGAGATATTTTTAATGTATAGGACGACTCCGTCATTCTGGTTTACATGGTTAACTGTACTATAGTGCGTATAATTTTCGATATGTGGGACTACGCTGTTTCGTTTTAGCCAACATTCAGTAAAAACAATAATATCATAAGCGATGTTAATTCTATGAAGGAGAGTCAAGAAATTGTCCAGGTTTGCATTAATCGATCGAATGTTCTGAGTGATCACCTTAAACTGTTTATCGGGGTGACTAAAGTGAGAAGCTAATTGTTCAGGTGTACAGAATAGTGATTTAGAGACGGATAGTTGGTCAATAGAGTCATTAATTTTTAGTATGTTATCCACAGATACTATAAAAATGTTGGTGGCATACCGTTTTAAGCGATATCACTCTATTTATGGTCAAAATGCAATATAACATTGACTTGATTGTGATTGCAGTGGGGTGATAGATTATGTGTTTTGTGTTTTGATAATAACATGCCATGTAGCGGAGATTAAATAATGTAATTATGTTGTAGGCTTTAATTGTAAATTGATTGTAGATACTTGTGTGTGAATTAATGGTTGTTATCATTATAATAATATTTGTAGCATATGAAATTAAGAATAAAATAATTAAATTAAAATTAAAAAACATGCGATTATTACAAGTAGAATTAAACCTATCATAAAATAAAATGCAATTATAACTAGGAACTAGTCACGCTTCTTTACATATGAGTTCTAGTTGACTTTCAGTTTTAATGTAAAGCGTAGGTGCGGCGTCAGATTTTTTTATTAGAACTTTACCATCTGTGATCCAACAGTATTTGATCTTATTCTCTTTTTTTAATTGACGCGCGAGGTAAAATATTTTTCTAGAGTTCAATGTGAGATGCTCTCCTAGATAAATAGGACACGTAATGTCCATCATTCCAGCATGGCTCGTATTTAACTTTCCATTAGGATTAGTTTTGTTTAGTTCTTTTACACAGGCAAGCAGCGAGTTCTTTTTATGTAAGTCAGGTAGTTGAATAATTATGGGTTTCCTAGAATCTTTTCTACCTTGCAGCCGATAAATATCCTGAATGTCTGAAGATTGTATATTGACATTAAGGGACTTTGATATATTGTAAATGTAGTTTAAAAGGTCGACTTTGGTTTCTTTATCCTTTTGAGGCATGTTTCGCAATTCGATAAATGTAAGTTTCGAAACTCGCTGCAATTCTTCCATTTTATCTTGAATAGCCATTATATAGTTGCGATTGCTCTTACATTCCTCTTCTAATTTTTTAATTTTGTTTTGCATTTCCTCATACTGATGAGATATGAATTCGATGGACTTTTCAACATTTGCAAACGAAGAGCTTAGCTTCTCTTGAAAGGAAACAAACATTTGACGCATTTCATCTTTAAACTCATCAAGGTCATCCCTGGTAATGTTATCATGACGTCTTTTTTGACGCGAAGTGGCGAACAGCGTCGGCGGCGGAGTAGTAACAACTTCACCTCGGGCAGCATCGACGTCCGAAGCGCTCTTATAAGGAGAGCGCGTCATAGCCATTGTACTAGGAACGCAGAGGCGGCTAGTAGATCGTTAGGTGGGCGTGAGCGCAACGCTCCAAGTGTGTGTTGGTATGTACACACAGCGCTGTGACAGTTGCAGGTGTGTGAGCGTCGGCGCGGGCGCAGCGCGTGGACAGGGCGGCAGGGTGGGAATTGTCTATGTGAGAGTAAGTAAGCGTGTACTCACAATCCTCTGATGTGTGTCGCCCGCAAATGTTGGCTGTGCACCTCCTTGTGTTAATGAGCGCCTAGTAGTTTGTGATTCTGTTTTTGTTTATTTTATTTTAAATTATTTGAATTTAATTTACAAAAAGGAATAGCACTGTACACACGTCTTAACGCTTTCGCGGTCCATGTATTAGATATATTTCAGGACCTAATCGCGTGAATTATTTAAAGGTACGAACCTTTTATTTACCCGACGTTTCGATCGAATTGCACCGATCGTGGTCACGGGTCACCTGATGGCAGCTTAGCGATGTCTCCGTTAGGCGCGGGGTTTTTCAACTACCCTCGCCTGGTTTTGATAATTTGTACTGTCGGTACTTCTACACACTACACTTACAACGTCTTTACACTGAGGCGCGATGTCTTTACGGCTGCGATTGCATTTCCTGATAACAAGGTTCTAAGATGGTGAGAGCCGGTATCCGTCTTCTCGGTTGAAGTTAGACTTGTAAACTTGAGGGTTTTTTACAGAAGCGATATGTTCCTTGACCCTATATGTTCGTAAACTTTCGCGATTTGTACACATTATAGAATTTTATAAGCTATGGGTCTTAATCGCGTAAATATTTTATTTTAAGGCTAAATACCTTTGTTTATTTCCCGACGTTTCGACCGTATTGCAACGGCCGTTGCAATACGGTTTGTAATTTACGCGATTAAGACCCATAGCTTATAAAATTCCTTGACCCTGTCTGCGATTGGCCTTTTGGTCTGTCCGATATAATATATCATAACATATTAGATATATTATATCTAATATGTATAAAAATCGCGAAAGTTTCAAAACAATAGGTACACATGTAGTTTAGACAATTGTACCATGTAAAACCCGTCCCCGAAAAATTATAACATAAAATGGCCTAAATAACACAAATTACTTCAAATCCTGAATTAAGTTGAGTACTCACAGCTGCGAGCTATATACACAAGTTCTCTAAACCAATGAAAACCGTTAGGCCACGGCCCGCCAAACCGTTTGTGGCCATAAGTAGAACTACCATTGTATCGAACCAGAATCTCAATTACCTTTTACTTTTAGGGTATCTACGACATCCACATCCAGCTGGCCGCAGTTCCCTTACTACCATGGGAGCCCCCACCATTGGCCCACAACATATACGCCTCCGAAGTGATGTCTCACCCAGTATTCACTTTACGAACTGTCGAGAATGTCGGCCATATTGTAGAGTTGTTAAAGTTGGTCACTTATAATGGCTTCCCCGTTGTAGACCCGCCTTTGGCTGATGACGTAAGTATATGTTGGTTGCTTATATGAATAGATAATTAAAAACATTAAATGGTAACCCATTTAATACATGACCAGCTGACTATTGGCTTTACTCACTGAGTAGGTATATTCTCAAAACTAGATAGGTGAGGCAAATACACGTTATGAATGGGTTTCTATATGACTTACGGCCGGCTTTAATAACTTATATAGAGACTTAGATAGAAAACCTTCTATCTAAATAAATAATTATTATAATAATTTTATTGTCTCTAAAATATATATTCAAAGGAATAACACATGAGTTAAAACAATCTTAAGATGTAAAAATAAAACTACGGTATGTAGTGAAAAAGTCATGAGTAAATAAGCAAATCGATAATTTAGTGCAACGCTCGCGCATCCCTGACCGCGAAGTCATTTACAGTGCTTTATACGCCACGGATGGGATTAGATGGCGCGGCTATGACGTCAACCGCGCTGCCGGCTTCTAATAGTGTAGTGCAATATTTTAATAGGAAATAATAGGTACAGTAGTCGCTGTATAACTTGGCTGCCTTCAAGTTTTTAATAACACTGCCGAACATGACTGTGATAGAGTAAGTAATCATTTAAATTTCGTCTTAACCTTTTGCCGCCACGTCAATAACGTAAATTTGTGATCCCCAAGCCAATCGTTAAATTCCTTCTTTTATACCTACAGAATAATAGTCACGGAAAAGGTATATATCGATAAAACATCGATTCGAAACATTTTCTTGTGCATGGTTTACGAATCAAAATTGCTTTAAAGTACCATTGAATTGTATTTGATTTCCCAATTTTTTTAACCAACCGACTTATCATTACACAGAAGTTACAGCGTTAGGTAAGAGCAGATTCTGAACAAAAAAGTAATGCAAATATTTTGAATAATAAAGTCGCATCCCTAATCACGTTTGTGGCGACATTCACTGACGTTATAAGCCGTCACTGGCATGGCTAGCACTGCGCTTACAATCTTTGCCGCCTCTGAGTCAGAGATGTACCAGTGTAATATGTTTAACAATATTATTAATGATAAGTAATATTATAATCCCTTGATTAATATATTAGGTACTAGAAAGTTTAGTGTTAAATATATGAATAAAAAAAAATTAGGTAAGTAATTACAGTTAAATGTGTTCATTGCTTTTAACAATTATAAATCTAATTAAATAAAAAAAAACGATACCTCTACAATTTGCACAGGTATCTCGTACATTTTTAATAAATGTTTAAATACAATTTCAGTAATATTTATCTTAGCTTTTAAATATTTTTACCTAGTATTTAGTGTAACTACTTAAATTAAAGACATATGTATATAAAAGTAAATTAAATTTAAACTTTTATGAACTCGTATTTTTTTATTTTCATAATAAAAAATTATTCATATTTTCAATTGATTATAGCAAGTTGTTTTTTTTTATTTGTAGGTGGAAGTAACAACATACAAACGTCTCCGAGGTATAATTCTACGTTCTCAGCTGATAGTGTTACTACAGAACAAAATATACAACGAGAATGCCAACACGACGTGGTCCAATTTCAATGTGGATATGAATATGTTTAGGAAGGAATACCCAAGATACCCGTCTATTGATAAGGTAAGAAGCAATATGTTGTTGTAGCACACTCAGTGAAAATATCAAGTGCCTAGCTTTTACGGTTCTAAAGATAACCTTGCGATAGAAATTCGTTGGCATCTTTTGAGCATGATACGGGGCCCCCCCAGACGGTCAATTCCCACACGTATCATTGATATGGCGGTAACTACGCCCCTGCTTAAAGGATCTCTTCACATTTAAGTTGCCCAGACGGCCTTTTAGGCACATGGGCACCCGGCCTGGCCGCCTATTTTTTCGATATACCAACATTAAATATGGTATTCTCATTACTTTTTGAACGCCCCTCGTACTTGGAAATGCCTTAACTAATTTTTTTTTTTTTTTTAAACTTTTGTTTAATTTTATTTTGTTACAAATTAATTTAACGTTTTCAAACAATCATTGATTAGTTTTACGAAATAAAGATATTTAATTAGATTTTATTCTAATTTGAAACATTATCTAGTAATACGATACATTTATAATAGCTGGACATCTCAGAGTGGGAGAAAACCTGCACGATAGATTTGCGTCCGTTCATGAACCCGTCCCCGTACACGCTCCCGCACCGCGCGTCCCTGCCGCGGCTGTTCCGTTTGTTCCGCGCGCTCGGCCTCAGGCACCTGCCCATTGTCAACGATGTCAACGAGGTAAGATATAAACATCTTAAACACTAACCGTTTATTTACTATAATAAAATAATACTATTTAAAATTTAAATGAAAATATGTTTATTGCAGCAATTAGACCCAGTATTTAGCTCTTTATGAAAATCACAATAATAATTCTTAATCTGGGTGAAAGGGCCATTTTACGATTAATTCGTATGTTGTTATCGTTCTACATACATTTGGTTACATAAACATAATAGGTACTACCAATTTGGTAAAAAAAAAACACATCTTATCTCTCAGTTCCTAATTTTATACAGGTGTTCCATAAAAAATAATTCCTTATATTAATAAAAATGTGGGTAGAGTTCTGAAAATGTTTTTGGCCGGCACCCTCTCTCAGAGTGGAGTCCTGTATCCCAGCATTAAGAATGTTATAAGGCATATAACTTCAATTGAATGTTTTAATTCCATTGGATGTTTTTTTTTTTTATAATACGACGTTTTTGTACAGGTGGTTGGCATTGTCACTCGAAAAGACATAGCCAGATATCGCGTTTGGCGTCATCGAGGGCGAATGGGGATGGAGGAACTAATTCTCTCTAGCGAAATTTAAAATAAAAAACAGACGTCGAACAGCGTTGAACTGAATAGCATAGCACTAACAACACATGAATATCCCCTGAACACATACTTTTGTAATTCTTTGTAATATGTTGTAATCAGTAATGGTCATCGCCAACGATCACGGCACCGCTCCCATACAGTTAAACTTGCAATTAAATTTGTGACCTTATATCGTGGTATAATGTAAATTTTAAAATGACAAGTTAAAAAAATGAATGACGTTGAGGCGGCTACTATTTAATCAAGTCAGTTTTAAATCGCACGCACAATATTTAAAGTCGTAATCCCAAATGCAAGGTACCTATTTAACGAGTTAGAGTGGTGCTGCTATAATGAGTGATGAACATTACTCTCGGGGATATTGGTCATAGTATCTGTCTATGTTCTTAATCCGCTGGAAGTCGTCTGCCATAGTCTAATTATATCATCTCATACCTCATAACTAAGTAAAATTAATGTAATTATTCACCAAATGGCAGATCAATAATATATTATGATAATTTAATTTTTATAACTTGCCTTATAAAACCAATTTATACATTTTACATGCCAAATACAGAATCAATGAATTTTAAATCATTAGTATCTAAGGAATGATATTTATGAAGCTTTATTATGAAGTTTAAATTAATGTGTTTAATTTAATTTGTTAAAATGTATTTTAGTAGTACAATTTTCACTTTTACTTTATTTTTAACAAATTAAATTGGTGTATAATTGTGGATAATCACTAGTACTCCACACATGCTAGTATACCACTTCATACTAGAAATGTAACAATTTTGCTAATGTCAAAAAAACTTCTAGATTTATATAAATCTAAGCACATTGTAGAAACCTTTTTTAATAATGTTCTAACATTTGTTCATAAGTGTAATAACATTTGTATACACGTGGGCTGCCGCCTCCGTCGCGCACCGTTCTACACATAATATATGTATGTTGGAGGCCGTGGGTGTCACAATAGATCTTCTAGGTTGCAGCGACTTCCGGGCAACTCATCCCGGCCTCTATCCAGATGCAATACAATGTTGGAGGTTGGTAGTGTTACAATAGGTCTCATATATTTGCATCTACTTTATTTATACTATTTAAGTTATTGTCCTAGTATAGTAGTGTATTGGGAAAAGATTATTACACAATATTAATATAATATTTACAAATATATAAATGTTCTGCAATGTTTTTGAACAAGTGTCACTTAGATGTCAAGCAGAATGCACAGTTGATGCGCGCAAGCTGTACCTATAGATGATTTTGGATGGAGAAGATGGTTTTCAACAACTTTATTGTAGACAAGTACCCACCATTTTAATGAAAAAATACTTATGCTTATTTTAGGGTACACATAAGTTCCATTATTTATCAAACAGTTTTCTTTTGATAAGTATGAAGAAAAATATGAAAAATTAAAGTTTAATTTAGATACTTATTCAAGTCAATGAGTACCCTAATGGCCTTATAGAGAGGATAGGTAGTAGTAGGTGTACAGAATAATGAATGTAGGATTCAGAAGAGTCAAGAATATGAAGGATACAGTCTTTCAAATAAAAAGAGAAGTATGGCCTTAATACAGTAGACAAAAAAGGATCATCAGAAACTGTTTAAATTATGAAAATCTATATGGAACATATAGATACCGCAATAGATAATAATCTCTCATATCATTATCTTCAATCAATGTGATATTTTACTTTTAAGGTTTATCAATTTGTAGTTGAATAGTAGTTTCTGGAGTGAATTATTATCTTACAATTATGATAATATATTATGATTTTTTATGACAACTAATGTGATAATGATTGTAGTTTAAGATTCTTTATGTTTTCAATAAAAAAAAAGCGTTATAAAAAGATTTTATTTTTAATTTTTATCCAATATTCTAACATTAACATAGCATAGCCATTGTTGTAACATTAACATTATCTTAGAAATAATTAAAGTAACAGCGTCGCAGTCTTGTAAGGATCATTGTAGAATGTGTGGGTTTTCTAATATTAGTTGTTTTCAAACAATTCCCATCCGATTCCAGCCCACAGGTTGAAAAACAAGAGCACAGGCAGTATGACTAATATCAACAATAAGTAGTTCACAAATTCGTCCATCGTCCTGGTTATACCATTAACGTTATTAGCACGTCTCTGATAAAAGAAAACATATTAGGTAGTTAAGTTCGTTTTATATTATTGAATGAAATCCAACTAGATTTTACAAATTTTAATACATACACAAAACAATGAAATAATGGTGACACTGACAGTTAAAATTTGACAGATGTCTTAATGTGACAATGACAACAAATTGCAGTGTTGCTAGTTAGCCACATAATACAACATTTTTGTTGTCTGACAAATGGGACGTAATGTATCCCACTGTTTCCATGGAAATAGTGGGACATGCGTTTTTTTAGGGCAATTGCTGACTGGAGTGAAATACCTTTTTTTGGGGGAATTTGACACTAGACCGGTGTTTTGGCAAGAAATGCCCCCCCTCCCCCCAAACAAAGTTCAGGTTCCGCTCCTGTATCCAATATGACAAATCGCAAATGGTAAGAGCGTTTTAACAATATGGTGTGCTAAAGGTGGGATAGGCGTTTGAATTTTTCACGGAGCATATAAAATCAATCACATCTAAAGAGATACGAATAGATCGTTCCTGTGTGCACGTCGATTAACGGCCATTTGCAAAACAGCAGTTAAAATTAGAGCGCGACCAACGCCTCGCAATGGCCGTGTGGTACCGGCTTAAGAATAGTACCACCCCATCTCTTCCCGTGGGTGTCGTCAAGGCGACTAAGGGATTTCACACCGGAGGACGGGCAGCAGCGTCCTCTGCGTACTTAAAGCCTTACTGCGATCGCCAACCCGCTCGCCAAACGTGGCGATTATGGCAATTACCCCCAGGATCTACATTCCAGTAGGTTCTACTGGGGAGACCCGTGCAGTGGGACATCATATGGGTTGATATGTAAACGCCTCACGTCATCGCAATGGAACTAGTAAGACAAACGATCTCACTATTACCTCTCTACATTTTTCAATATTTTAATGTTATTTTATTTGAATTACATACAAATATTATTTTCCTTCACTATAGTATCTGATAGAGATTTATTTATTATCCACATTTGACTGAAATACAAATAGCAGGACGTGACAATTGCCAATTCTCTAATTTTATCACTATTTTAATGTTATTTTATATGAGTTACCAGTGGATCCAGGATTTGATTCTGGAGGGGGGGGGGGGCACGAGAGGCAAGCATCTAGCGTACTTACAACGGGGGGGGGGGGTGCATTTAGTTTGGCCATTTGTCACCGGCCAAGTGTGAGTTGCACGTACAACGGAGGGGTGGGTGCCCCAAAAAATAAACAGAACATTGCATACTTTAGAATAGAAAGGCCCCTCATAGAAGTAAAAATATAAATTGAGTTTACAGAATTTTTTTCGTTTTTTCTGGGATAGCAAGATTCAATGAATGAAAAGGATATTCAACTGTTATTTTTCCTTTGAACAATCTACACATAGCTATTTTAAAAATAATTAAATTCCAATGTAAATTTTACACTATTTAATGACCAAACCGTCCATTAATAATGAAATAATGCATATTACAATACATCCATAGTAAAGTCAGTTAAAAGCACATCAATATTTAACATTTCATAATCACTCACAAACAATAAAAACTATAGTCATTATTATTAAACACAAACGCTCGTCATTCATTCGGGGATTGGAATAGTATCTCAATTTTATAAATGTAATACAAGTCGGGAATTTAACAAAATATAAATCTTAAGGTTCATAAGGATACATGACATATTAACAATACAAAGAAAATTAAATCTTATTTATACAATATTTTTTGCGTCTCCAAAACATTACTAGGTAAGCATATCACTTCAACTTGAAGTATCTACTCAATTAATTGGAATCCACAAACAATAAATTTTTATGTCTGATAAAAAAACACAATAGCTAAATATTCTTCCGTAAACACAACAAAAGTAGACACATGATTTCTTACTTACAACTACACATTTTCTGAAAAGGTTATACCAAAATTAACTGTAATTTGGACGATGTTTCGTGGCAATATTAATGAATCAAAACCTAATTACATACAATCTAATAATATCAGTACTATATATTAAAATATATGCATTAACTACTTAAAAACAAGATACATAAATCAACTAACAATTAGTTATTGGAATTATAACTTATATTCATTGAATAGGCAATAGATGGCTTGCTGAGCGTCTTCGAAATATCTCGGCTTGTCGATGCGTACAATTCCATAGTCTGGTTCTAAGGCTGGCAATACAATACCAGTGTTGCCATTGCTGCAAACACTCATGTTCAATGATTGGTTATTTGTATGGGAGACGAATTTGGAAGGCTGTGGCGTATGGAACTTATTCTTCATAATATTGGTAGTCATCCTCTTTGTTCTATCAACATTGCCCTTGATTGTTACCAGCATTCTATGATTTTCAGGCATATTTAGAAGTTCGGTTAAATCCTGGGAATAAAAACGGCAACTTTTTGTTAAGTGTCAGATAATACGTGGTTGAAACGGGCTATACACAGTTGTTGACGGCCACCAGAAATGACTTGATGCTGGTTCGACCCGACCAGTAAAATGAAATAGGTAGTAGTTTGATAGCTGTTATCGTGCCTTTATGTTGTATTCATCATATTATAAATCCAAAAGCAACTGATTCATGTGTCTGTGTGATTTTACAGAGAGCTAAATATCTGGTCCGATTCTGATGAACTTTGGCATAGATAGACAGCCGCGTGAAGGCTGGAGTGAGATGAGGCTGCTTTAAACCACATCTGCTTTGTTTACATTATTACGCGAGTGGGACCGTGGGGAAAGTTAGCGCTATAACATTTTATTGCTTTTCTAATATTTGATCGGCCAGTAATACTTGTAATAAAAATAATTGTGTTCTTACCTTCTTCACGTTTTCGTATTTAGAGAACAGCCACAAATATGTCGCCATTATACAAAACAATTGTGTTTCACTGTTACTGAACCTCCACATAAACTTTAATATGGGTGGTATACGATCCCTCTGTAAAAAACAATACAAATTAACGGAGTTCTAAAACCAAGGGACATTAATTTTCTGGGTACTAAGACACTCGTGAGTAGTCTTACCAAATAAATCTTAGGTCCTGTGACTCTATATCTGGTCAGATTGACGAGCACTGCGGCTGCAGACTTCAGCACTTCTATACTAGAAATGGATCTATTCGTCACTGACATGTATGTGTACACTCTATGAACAATGGCTGATGCATTGTCGTTGTACAACATCGGAAACACTTCTGTTAACAATTCTGAAAATAGAAAATGTTATTAAATAATAACTAGAAGCTCTCCTTCCATTTGAAATCTTCACTCTTAAAACCATTGTATGTATACTAACCGAGGGATCTGAATGCCTTGATCACGGTCTCAATACTGCTAATATTACGAAGCACTTCCATGGCTTCCTCATTACGCTCTTTCATGGACTCCTGAGTTGATTTGAGGCCACCATCGCGCCATCTTTGGCGGAGTTCTACAACACGTTTGTCGTGAGCTATGCTCACTCTGGCAAGATGTCCACGAAATAGTGCCTAAAATAGTATAGACAATAAATAACATATCGTAAAACGAAAGCTGGACTACTAAATAAATACTTTTTTTTATCATACTCATAATATGTCTGGGTTACAAAGTTCGAATCCGACGTTTGTATTGCTTTTTTAAAGATAACTAGCAATGTGGGATTGGGAGTCCCACATTACTAGCAATCCTGCCTCCAGCTAAGCTCAATGGCTTGTGTTAGGAGTATGTTGACGTCGGTTGTATAATGGGTAGGATTTGAACCCGCGACCTCACGATTGCGAGTCCGTTGATTTAGCCAATAGGCTATGTTTGTTTAGAGTAGTAAATTTATTTGAAACTAGCTGACCAGCGCAATTTCGTCTGCATTAATTTTCCCATTTTTTGCAACATTTTTCATTGATGCGTAGCGTGATTGTTATTTAGCCTTCCTCAATAAATGGGCTATCGAACACTAACATATTTTTCAATTCGAGCCTGTAGTTTCTGAGATTAGCGCATTCCACCAAACAAACAAACTCTTTAGCTTTATAATGTTAGTACATATACAATTAGATTGTTAAATGTCTAAAGTATTTACCTGAATTTTAGAAGCCGCCCAATAACGCCTTTGCTCTTCTTTCGTCTTTTGAATATGTTCTCTCTTTGTCTGTATATATTTCCTCACCAAGAAACCCCTTATAATGGACTGGAATTTTATAATAATCGTTCTCTTTTGTAAAAACTCGCAACGAACCAGTCTTGTAAGCAATTTTCCTTTCCAAATTTTCTGTATGAATTGCACTTTTTGCAAATATTGCAGATATCTCGAACGGACTATGTATCGTCTTGCATACTTTTGTAAACATATTGCAGCATCTCTTCTACGCTGCTTTATAATTTCCCTTTGCGTTTTGGCTCTATAAGCGGCCTGTATTGCAAGTACAGCCGAACGCAATTTGCAGAAGCGTCTTTTTGCAATAAAACTTCTGACATAGCTTTGCAATTTTATTATGGAAAGCCGTGTTTGAACATATTTGTGTCTCTCACTCGTCGTCAATTTGTAAGAGCGGTAATATCTCTGTATGCACAACGTAGCGCTCCTTATAGTAATAAACCTCTTGCGAACGATTTGCATGCGGACTATAGATTGTATAATTGTTACATTCTTTTTTAGCGTCAAAAATTCTTCACGGCATACATCACGTTTTCTCGACGCTAAGTACCAATGTTGTATTTTACGAGCAGCATCGTTTTGCCTAAGGATCCGCTTAGTTTTGTTCGCGCGGTATCTACGTTGGACATTTATAACCGAATTTCTCAACTTCTGATAGTCGTTGTATATTTTCTTGGTTTCTTTAATAAGTCTGTAGCGTCTTTGAATTAAAATTATCGCTGATCTTATGTTGATATATTCCTGTCTATGTCGTTTACCACAAATATAAGCCCTAAATGCCCTTTGTATGATGACGCACGATTTAACAATATTGGAATATGTTTGTCTCTCTTTCAACATAAGACAATGTGCTCTAAATCTTCTCTGTACAGTAACAGTGGAAGCCCTAATCGTTAAATAAGTATTTCTCTCCCTTCTCATAAAAAGTAAAGCCCTATATCTTCTTTGTAAGCATATTGCTGACTTCTTTAATTTCATATATTCTTCTCTTTGCTTAGTACCAGCTTTGTACGCCCTGTAATAGCGTTGAATAGATCGGCAAGCCCTCAGTTTTATTATGTAATTTACTCTCGTCGTTTTCATTAGTCTGTGAGCCCTAAACCTTGCCTGAATTGTGGTTATTGCTTTTCGCATCTGCAGATATGTATGTCTCTCTTTCCTCATAGCAAGCAAAGCTTTGTATTTTTGTTGTATTAATATGATTCGTCTTTTGGCTTCTAAGAACTTCTCCTTTTCTGCTTTCATGGCACAAATACTTCGATACCACCTCTGTACACAAACACTTGCTTCTCGAAGTTGATTATAGTTTTTCCTAACCATTTTTGTCTCCCTATAACGTTTGTAATAGTCAGATATCAATAAAGCGGCATTTTTTATATCCAAGTATGACTGTCTTTGCTTTTTCGTTTCTAAATGTGACTTATAGTATCTCTGAATAGTTACAGTGGCGGTTTTCAGCCTTATATATTGGCTTCTAACAGTTTTCATTTCTATATACGATCTAAAGTACTTTTGAATAATTATTGTGGCCGTTTTAATACGAATGAACTCTTGTCTTTGTTTTCTACTAATAATATATGATCTGTATATTCTTTGGATCGTAACACAAGCTTGTCTCGACAGTTGGTATTGTTGTTTAACTTCTTTTCCTTTCTTACAACCTCTGAACCAATTCTGAACTTTAATAACCGCTTGCTTCTTTTCCATATATGCTTGCCTTTCTTGCCTTCCTAATACTAATGCTCGATAAACATTCTGAATTGTTGTACAAGACGATTTAAGTTTCAGGTAATTGTTTCTTTGTAGACGCATTTCTATTTGTGCCCTGTACCTACGTTGAATGGTCATTGTCGCTTGACGCAGCTTTCTGTAGTCTTCTTGACGTTGTTTCATCATTACCTGGGCTTTATATCTCCTTTGAATGACTATTGCCGACTGTTTAAGTTTTAAAAATGAATCTCTATTTTTGCGAGTCAATATTAGGTTTCTATAAGACTTTTGCATAGTTATAGCAGCATTTCTTAAACTTGTGTACGATTTTCTTTGAGATTTAGCTAATAAGTATGAACGGAAATACCGCTGTATTAGAATAGCGGATTGGCGGGACTTAAGATAACTCTGTCGGACTTCTTTCATTTTAAGATAAGATTTGAAATAAGTCTGAAGTGAAACTGTCGCGCTTTTAACTTTTAAGAAGATTCCCCTTTCTTTCATCATTAATTGATAAGCTCTAATCTTCCTTTGAAGTGATATTATTAGTTTCCTTTGTCGTTCATATTCGTCGACACATCTGAATCGCCGGTATAAAGTCTGTATTTTAATAACTCTTCGCTTCAGATCTAAGTACTTCAAACGCTCGCTTCTCATTTGACGCAGCGCTTTATAGCGTGTTCCGATGATATGAACTGCGTTTTTAAGTTTTAAGAACTGTCTGCGGCGTACAAACATGCGGTAATAACTTTGTATAACAATCGCACTCCTTCGTTGTTTCATGAAAGACTGCATTTCCGTTTTCATCAACAATCTAGCTATATACTTCTGCTGAATACATACAACGGCTCGCCTAAACTGCAAATACTTAGTCCTAACAATAAATCGACGAACTAGACTTTGTATCAATACTATCTTTGTTCTTTGTGATTTATATTTTTTTATGCACAACCAACGTCTTACATAACTTTGTACTATAACCGCTGATTTACGTCTCAACTCTTCTCTCACTTGTCTCAATTTTTCTAAAACGAGTTTCGCTTCCCGTATAGCTATTACGGATTTGTACCACTCTTCTATTCTCAAAATACTCCTTTTCCACTTTACCAGTCGAGTACGACACAGCCACATTCTGCAATATTTTTGTACGACGACAGTCGCAGTAGTTATCTGTTCCATCTTCCATTCAACCAAACGATTGTATTGGATACGACGCCACCAACACTGAATTATACTAGCCGCGTGATTTTGCTTTTGCAACAACCTTTCAGCTTCTTTCTTTTCCTCAACAATGACTTCATATTTCTTCCGCCACCAAACTTGAATAACGTTCGCCGCTTTCTCGAAGAGAGGAGCGCGGAAGACGTGAATAATCTGCCACAGTAGAGACAGTGTCTTTTCTCTGTGTCCATCGGCAATGTCTGTAGCTGTGATATCACCATGGATCACAAAGTTAGCATCTTTCAATGCATTTAGAGCTACCTGCACATTGTGAATCTTCTGTAATCGTGATATAGCAGGAGTACGAAGTTGACTCAGCAATCCGTCCTTCATTAGAATGATCTCCATTACCTTAACAAGTCTTACTCCGTCTCTTATATCTAGAGCTATGTTGTGAACAGCGTACTTGTATTCATCTAAATATGACTGCTTGTGACTGACGACATAGCCTAATGGTCTTAAATGTTTTGTAATATCACCAATACCGGCGATTAATTCCCTCGTAAATTTTATTATAATATCTCTACTCTCTTTAGAAATAGCATTTCTGCAGAATAAGCATGGGTCATGCGATATCAATTTCCTTTGCTTAGCTTGATCTAAAAAGTAAACGAGCATAAAGAATTTCTTCAGGGTGAACTTCTTTATAGCTTCCATATACGCTGGGAGCAGCATGTTAGGCGCACTCGACTTCGAATGCTTATTCTTCAGAAACGGATTTTTGAACATTCTTTGAATAATAAACGTCGTGAGCCCTTCAATGTCGCTATTTGATTTCAAAGGTAGGACCAGGCCATAAATTGCTTCTAAGCCTATACGAAGCCATAGAGGGTTATACGACAATAACAACTCCATGATAATCTTTTGTAATCCGACATCCAAGTGAAGATTTCGATCAGTTCTGATAGCAATCAACTTCTTTTCGATCTGTACAGTTAGTTTCTGAAAGATTTGTGCGATTTCAGGGCTCATCAGTAACGTTCTTGCGGATCTTCGTAGGCTTTCAAGCCTATGACTATTATGATACGCACTGGAAACTTGTTCCTTGGTGGGTGCGACTGGAACATCTTTATTTCTATTTTCGATCCACGCTTTGCCAACATCTACTTTCTGTTCTACGTTACTCTCTAGGTCGGCTGGCGGAGTCAATATGCAGTTAAGCCATCTCTTAAATTCTGTTTCGAATTTCTCTACAGCTTCTTCGTCATAAAAATATGTAGAGGATACAAATGGATCCAGAGTGGACGCCTGAGAGTAGACGTTTCCGATTTGGTTGACAGTCATATTTTGTACACCGCTTTTATTTGACTCAAATGTTGCATTTGAGATCTGACCGCCAATGGAATCTTTACTTTTAATCGACTGTCTGTTCTTCACGGTTTTCTTTACATGTGATACAGGAATTTTCCAGAGATCCAGTTCTGCCCTAACAGCTTTTTTAGACCATGATTGTCTATTATTAGCAGACGCAGATGTAAAATGATCACTCATCTTATCAAAAGTGCGATTTATCGTGAAGGTGTTTTTATGTTTATCAGTTCTATCCAAAACTTGTGTGTCCGAAAATTGTACGCTTTCCTCTGGAATCGATTGAAGAGGCGGAGTTATCGATCTTGGAGGCGACCTCGTGTCGGTACGCAGGTCATTTTGCCAAACATTATGTTCATATGGATTTAAGAAGTTTCTTTGATCAAAGGTTTCTTTTTGATGCTGGTACTCTCTGAAGAGAGCTTGCCTACACATCTTCGGTTGTTCTTTTATAAAAAAGTGAGGAGGTCTCATGTCATACACTTGATTGAAATTCGCCTCCATCGGTGTGTTTGGCGAATCTTTAGTATAAGTATCGGAACTTAATTTCATGGGATCGTCTAATATTTCGTGAGTGTCGTTGTTCAGTTTCGGGAATGTCTTTCTTTCTGTAGAAAATCTTTGAGGGAAAAAAGACAGATCACTAATACGCGAAAATTCTGTGTTGATAGAGAAGTTGGGGCTGTTTAGTTCCTTAGGAGATGATGTATTTGGGTGTTTCTTGCTCAGAATTTTAGGTGTTTCTGTGTGAATATCGTACTGTGGTTGATGGTTCACCGACAACCACTTATTAGGGGGTTGGGAGGATGTTATACTGATGATAGAATGAGTTTGATTTTCTTTATCACCGCTATATTTTATATCCAAACTGTCATCAAGCTCACTTTCCGAGTTCATACTGAGTATTATTTTTGGTCCCTTATCTAATTTCTCAGCGATAGCTGCCTTAACTTTTAGTGGGGTAAAAGTGAGATTATCAAACATTTCTGTACCAGAAATATCACATATTTGCTTATTTGAAGGTTTGAGAACATTATGGGCTATATTGAGTTGATTGCTACTTGTATAAGACTTGTCATAAGTCTGTTGTAAGACTTCAGGCTTCCTCATGTTGGAGAAAACTTCAGATGTATCAAAATTAAAGTCAACACTTGATGGTGAATCGAATGGACATTTATCAGGTCGATACTCAATAGTATTATCGTTAATGGACATATTCTCTTTGTTAGAAACATGAGAGAATTTTTGTTGAGACTGTATCACACTGTAGGTCTTCTTGATCTGTGTGGTGTTGTAAATGATCTCAGATTTTTTCTTGTAAATAGATACAGGGGATTTCTTACCACCTTTTTTCTTCATTTTACCTGGAGATGTTTTGAAACCTTTAACACCTTTCCCCTTTATGTTCTGAAACAAATAATGTAAATGTTACTGGGAGCAAGCCCTTACTTTAATTAAAATTCAAAATATATTCAACTAGCGGACGCCACGCGGTTTTACCCGCGTAGTTCCCGTTCCCGTGGGAATACAGGAATAAAAAATAGCCTATGTCACTCGCGGTTAGTGTAGCTTCACAACAATGAAAGAATTTTTCAAATCCGTCCAGTAGTTTCGGAGCCTATTCAATACAAACAAACAATCAAATCTTTCCTCTTTTTAATAATAGTATAGAAACCTCTATTCATATCTTCTCTATTTTTATATGAAATTCAAATTTTAGGAGGGAATAACTCTAAAAACAGATGCAAAAAGCTACCATTCATTAACTAAATTCAGTGTATGTAATATACCTATTATTAAATTAAATAATATTCTATGCTAGAGACTTGATTAATGAACCCTATACCCCTAACCTAATAGCCCAGATTAAACAGACTTACTTAGATTTTTGTACAGATGTAAAGCTCCATACAAAACTCTCTTGACGCATGTACTCATAGATATCTGAGTGTGTGTATGCCGCAGTGTCTCATAGTGCACCCACACATGGGGAGCTCATAACAATTTGAAACAAGGGTGGTGGTGGTGATGTTGAATTGGTTATAGTAGTAGTGTAGATGGTGGTGATATCGCTACCACCACCCCACCACCATTACAAAGAAAACCTACAAATGCCAACACCAACAATATTTTAATTTTTTTGCATCACACTACTTTTTACGTAGGTCAGAGTTTTTCTGTCTTCTCCTTATTTTGTAATTCTAGGATATAATGATCATTCAAAGTACTACATTTTATAAATCTGAAAGTGATTTAGTTTGGAGTCCTGGGAAAGGACATAAAACTGTTTATAATGTTATAACCAACAGATTCGTGGGTGGAGCCGCGGTCGACAGCTATTATTTTAAACACTACAGGAAAACTATTTATTTAGTAATTTAAAAAAAAAAAACCAAGTTGATGTTGGGCCACACAATGTAGGGTTCCATAGCCCCCTCCTCCCCTTTCATCCGAATAATGTGGCTTATGAAGTGGGTTTTCTGTTGTTTTTGTTCCATAATTACAATGTTATATCTACTTAATAATAATTTTCAATGGAATTTGTTTTGAACTTTTTAGCTTTGATAGCTTTTCTTTTAATTTCACTATAAATACTACTGTGAACTTTTTCACATACTCAACAATTCCTGGCAGGGGCAAAACACTTTACTCTAACAAAAATTTGCACTTTAAATTTTAATATTTTTCAAGATTTTATTCTTTCACTTTGTTGGCGTTAGCAATATGTGTATCCATGCAAAAAAAAGCTGCTGCATTGGGTGGATGGATGGACATGGCGAAACTATAAGGGTTCTGTTTTGCCATTTTGGCTATGGAACCCTAATAACTATTATTTTATATTCTACAAACATTCAACCATTTCATGTAAAACTTACCATAATAGACTTCAAAACCACAATGACATCATATCTGCCCCTGTCCTCATTTGTGAAGCGTATAGTTTCTCTGATAGCAGTTGGCTGTGTTGGAGTCCATAACAATGTGATGCAGTAACAGGTTTCTGGCTCCAGTAGAAGCCATTCTCCTGGCAGTTGGATCACTAGACCGGCAGGTAGAGACTTACCAAGGGTTATCTATAAAATAAAGTAATTTATATTATATTTAAGTACTAGCTGATCCATGCAACTTCAATTGTGTAAATTTTCCCCAATTTTGCATCATTTTTATCATTTTTCATTGCTGCTCTGCTCTGCTATTGGTTGTAGTGTGTTATATAGCCTAAGGTTATAGGGTTGATAAATAGGATATTCAACAGTAAAATATTTTCTCAATTTGGAGTAGTAGTTCTTGAGATTTTCGTGTTAAAACAAACAAACTAATATTATAAAGATATTAGTATAGATTTATTCTGCCTTCAACAATAGTCTAACCATAATACACTAGCTGACCCGACAGATGTTGTCTTGTCTTAGCTATTTAAATAGATAGATAGATTTTGTTCTTGATCTTTCTTTCTGTACCTTCTACAAAGTATTGGAAAACGAAAATAGTAATGAAATTGGTAAAGTCATTCTCAAGTTATGGCATATCCAAGGAAAACAGGGATTCATTTTTACATTAATATGTAAAAATGTTGATTGGTAACAGTATTTAAACTAGCAAATGTTTTGTCTTCCACTATTCTATTTTGAAAATAGAATGATAAACAAATACAAAACAATTTAATTGATAATACACCCTGCAAAAATAATTTTCAATATTTTTTTATTAATCTTTCTTTTTTCTTTTTAACTAACAAATAGATAAAAAGCTGAGAGTGCAAGTTTAAACACTACTGAAGCAGTCAAACTCTATTTTAATTTACTGGCAGAGGATAATTATCAGTTCACCATTACAAGCAGATAATTATTAATAATTATCATTATTATTTCTAAACAAAATCTGTATGCTCACTATCTTAAATATTTTCTTGTAATTATAATTCTTTGAAATTACTGCTGTAGGAACTCTTTAAACTATGACATAGCTCAAGGGTTTGGTTTGGGGTAGGGTTTGACTTGCCAAGCAATCCAGAGTTTTGATAATCACACTGAAGGATTTTATGAAGGTCTTGAGATTTTAGAATTACTGTCGGAAGTTTATTAACAAACTAATCATGACCGTCCCTGTAATATGTATAAAAGTGTAACTGTATGAAAGTTACAGGTGAAGCAAAATTTTTATTTTTTTGATGAGTTTAAGATATACCACCTTTTATGTAGGTAAGAAATGTGGCGAGGTGCGCATGTAAAACAAATCCAGTTTATTTATTACAAAGATGTTACCGTTATTGTTAATTACAACAGTTTTTTTTTTATTTTTAATATTGTATGGTAATTTTACCTGTTGCACTTGTTTTGAGGGATTGAACACTTCCAAGTTTCTCTCACAAGTAGCTCCAATAACGACATTTTCGAATATGACTTGGGGAGGCCGAGAAAATGGACCTAATACCAGTCGAGGACACTCTTCTTTCGGCGATTCTTTTGGAACAGGCACTCTACGACGAGCTCGTCTGATATGTTCAGGAGTATTTTCAATCTAAAACGATAGGTGACGAAATAATTTACAAAAAGCTGATTAATATTATGTTTACACAACTAATAAGTATACGCACTTGAAAATACATATTTGCGGAGTTCACATATATCACCACACTCCTTATTTTATTATTAGTTCATTTTATCAGACAGTTAACATTTAAAACTTCGCTGAATATCTCCAAAATGTTTATTTTTCACGTTTTTCACTACAAATGATCGAATAACAAACGAACTTGAATTGAATTGAAATTCAAATACTTCAAACCGTTTACTGAACCAAACCAACCACAGACTAAAAACCGTAACTGCAATGAGTAACGGGTCAAAATAATTATGTTGAATGAGCTATCCTGGCCACCCCATAGTACATAAAAGCTTTACTCCTTTTTAGATTCGTGTTTAGAGGTGTTTTTTAAAAATAAATTTTATAGGTGGCAATAACAATCTTTTGCTGTCACTATTTAACACGAAATTTTCGTTCGTCCTTCCTTTTTTAATCTTACGTAGGTAAAGTATTTATTCCTAAAAACCCATCAATACGATAAACATAACCTGATATAACAATAGAGCACATACATTTCCAGAACCCAGTTGTTAACCATGGCTGACTCGCAAACAAACGAGAATACTTGCGTGGTTTGTTTCAAGAACGTTTTGTACTATTCTATCGGGGAATGTGATCATCCCGTATGTTTCGAGTGTTCTACCCGAATGCGAGTGCTTTGCCTGCAAAATGAGTGCCCTATTTGCCGGCAGGATCTTTCAAGGGTAAGTTACAGACATATTTAGTAATACACGTTATGCTTGTTACTCTATAATTTGCAGTACACAGGCAATCATTGTGCAACATTGTGTATTAAAAACACACTCAAGCTAATTTTCTAAATTAATCCTTCGCTCAGTTGTGCTTAGATAAGCATAATTTGATAAGTCTTATACAATTCTTGTTATATTATTATTTATTAGAAAAGAAATATACAATGTGACTGCAACATGCGAAATGTTTCTCCAATGTATACCTAGATTAATTTAGTGGTTTTAAATTAGTTAAACAAAAATAGTAACAGCTTGGCTAAAAAATTCAGATTGTTATGAAATATCTGTCCTACAAGGCTTTGTTATTTTAAGTTGGTTCAATGAAAAACATAGAAGTTCAATGACATACCATTAAATATGAACTGTAAAATGAATGGTTTATTTAAGCGACATATTTTCTTCTATACCTTCTGAATAAAAGTGTAATTGTAGCTTGTTATTTAGATACAATACTTTACATTTTGACCACACTGGTCAGATTTTAATGACAAAATAACACACTCCATAAACATAGTTTGCCAGGCATATAAATACAAGTTCACTGGTATGAAACCATTTTTGAATCTGACCAGTTAAAAAAATGTTGACAACCAACTGTTAACTTTTTTTTCTTACTTTACGTTAACTCTTATTCATATTTAACACTAGCTGTTCTCCGCGGTGTTACCCACGGTTTATTAGCCTATGTGTTAATCCAGGGTGTCAACTAACTCTATACCAAATTTTATTAAAATCGCTCATGCCGTTTAGACGTGAAGAAGTAACAAACATACACACTCACATACTCACAAACTTTCGCCTTTATAATATTAGTGTGATAATACTTTAGTAACTGCATTTTAACTAGTAGGTAATTCCTATGTTGATGGCTCCTACATTACTATTGTATGCTCAAAAACACATCTTACTGGAAAGAGATTTAAAGATAGAACTATGTGTAATTTTGGTGCTCTTTTTTCAAAACTAAGCAGTGGCAACTGGAGTAGCAGTAGTCTTAAAAAAAAAAAAAACAGATACTTCTACTGATGAAGACATGTTCAAAAACAATTATTTAGAATAGTTGTTTTTGAACATGTCTTGTCTCCTACTCCATTTTAAAGATTTAATGAAAAACAAAGAAAACATTTGCTAGTTAAAAAGCTGTTTTCAATTTTGATGTATTACTAGCTGAGCTATTTGTCTGTGTCATTTCTCCCCCTTTTTTCACTATTTTCTTTGATGCTCAGCTCTTATTGGTCATAGCATCCCAAAGAAACTGAGCAGCCTTCTATAAATGGGTTATCCAACACCGAAAGAATTTTTCAATTCAAACCAATTTTTCAATTCAAACCAATAGTACCTGAGATTATCACATTCAAACATACAAACAAACTCTTCAGCTTTATAATATGAATATAGATGAATACAAGCAGTTTATGGAACATAATCCTCCTATCCACATTTTTGACTTGTATATGAAAAATATAGCTGTGGCCCAATAGTTTAGAAGTCTAAATTTAGTATGCAGGGGGTTTCGGGGGCGATAAATCGATCTAGCAAGGTTTCATTTTTAGAAAATGTTGTTTAAAAAAAAAACCAAGTGAAGCTATTATATATTTAAATACACATACCCCCTTATTCATAACTAGCTGTCCCGCGCAACTTCGTATGCGTAAATTTTCCCCGTTTTTGCAACATTTCTCGTCGCTGCTCCGCTCCTATTAGTAGTAGCGCGATGATATATAGCCTATAGCCTTCCTCGATAAATGGGCTATCCAACAAAAAAAATAATTCAAATCGGACCAGTAGTTTCTGAGATTAGCGCGTTTAAACAAACAAACAAACAAACTCTTCCGCTTTATAATATTAGTATAGATAAATTAGAAGCCATATCAACAGCAATATTACTAGTGAATGTTTTGTTTTTCATTCCATTTTCAAAATAGAATAGAAGGAGACAAAACATTTGCTAGTTAAAATGCTGTTGAAATATCCACTAATTTATCTATACTAATATTATAAAGCTGAAGAGTTTGTTTGTTTGTTTGAATGCAATAATCTCAGGAACTACTGGTCTGAATTGAAAAACTCTATTACTGTTGAATAGCCCATTTATCAAGGAAGGCTACAGGCTATATAACATCACGCTACAACCAATAGGAGCGGAGCAGCAATGGAAAATGTTGCAAGAATGGGGAAAATTTATGCCGACATAGTTGTGCGGGTCAGCTACTTATGAATAATATGACAATATAAGTCTTACTCAATATATTGTATCAAACATATTACAGTGATCAAAAATCTTGAGTTGGCAAACTACATACACAATGCCTCTGCCTCATTTGTTATAGAAAAACTGGTCATTACAAAGAAGAATTTATGATGATATGTGCAAAAGAAGAAACTGACTGACTGATTAACAAACAGCCAACACAGATGGATCTAGATGTCTTAAAATTAGAATTTTGAATTTTATACTGGAAGGTAATCATTAATTTAAATTTCAGGTTGTGTTTACGGAATCCATCCAACCTTACAGAGAGCTTCGTAACAGGGTATTCAACGATAGACTCTTTGAGAGGCAGTTTAAGATCGGATTCTGCAGTGAGGAGATCAAGCAGGCTTATGAAGTGTTACTGGAAAACCGTTGTAAGATCTGTGACAAGATTCCACCGTTTCGTACATTCAGTTTGCTCAATGATCACATGAAAAGAGTGCATGAAAAATACTTTTGTGATCTCTGTGTTAAACATTTGAAGGTTTGTAGCTATTATTAATCTCAATTTTTTTATTATGTGGGATTAAACAGCTGCATTGGCAGAAAAAAACATATTCAACTAGATTGAATAAATTGTATAATGGATGGCTGATTTTAATTAATACATACATAGTTTAAATTACTAACCATTGGCTACAGTTGTACTGCAGTAAAATAATGACAATCTATATATGAAATTTCCCAAACAAACTATGGATATGGAATAACAAAACATGGTTTCGATAGGTAAGCTTGAACACAGCTACTGTAAAATTTTATAGTTGTAGAAACAGATTCTATTCCGTTTATAAGCCTCAATATTGTATACCTATAAATCTTTAAAAAGCTTAATTTTTATTATATAATTATTTCAAAAAAGTGGTTGTATGATGAATAATGCCAACTTATTGGATAACCACAGAAAAGTTGAGTACTAGTAACTTATTAAGTGGTGCAACTTCGTAATTGTAAAGGAAAACCTCTTAAAAAAACAATACTTTAAAATAATTATGACTAATATAAATCGATTTAGTAAAATGTAATGTGGTTATGAAAGAAGATGTTATTGGTGCATATTAATATTTGACTTATTATTACACTGAGCTTTTCCTCTACTTTACCACTTATTTGGCGCCCCATTAACATAGAAGTTTGTACCACTTTGACGTGTCATTTGACGACGCGGCGAGAAGGGGGGAGGTGCAAATCATTTCATCTGATTTTTCGCTCTATTAACATAGAAGTTTGTACCATTTCAACGTGCCATTTGGCGACGGGGGCGGGGACGGGGAGGTGCAAATCATTTCATTCGATTTGGCGCCCCATTAACATAGAAGTTTGTATCACTTCGTGTAATAGAATAATATGATATTGTGATGTGAATAATATTTATATATCCTTTAATATTTTTATAGATCTTCACTAGTGAGCGCAAATGCTATACACGCCAAGAATTGGCTCATCATCGACGGAAAGGAGATCTGGACGACACATCACACAGGTAAGAATACACGTGAAAATAAATACCACATTCGTGATCCAATCATTGTGGTTCCGAGTCTGAGTGTACACAGTACTTTGTGTCCGTTAAATTTATGTTTGTAAGTCCTCGCCACACAGGCCATACTAGCTACTTCTATTGCGGGAGTTCTCTTAAAAAATAGAAATAAAAAAGTTACATCCTATATGTCACCGTCAAAGTGATAAATCTAGTTACTATGTATAATGGCTAGGCATTATGCTTACCATTTTAGGCATTGATTATAAGGTTTTAATTAATTACATTATCTAGTGATTTTGTATAATATCTAGTAAGGTTTACGCAAAGTAAATAAGCACCAACAAGATTTACGCAAAGTAAAAAAAGTAAAATTTCATTCGAAACAAGAACAAGCGAACCGTGAACCGAGTTAGCCCACTCCGACTTCACGAATACTTATTTGTGACGCCATGAGGGTATTTTTTAGAACCGAAGACGCAGCCTCCGCCCGCTTTAACAAAACCCAGGCACCATGCGAGCCGTAGAAGTCGAGGCTGTGACTACGGAAGCGACCATAGGTGCCAGCAGCAGCTTTGTTATGTAAGGCCAAAGGCACTGCACTTCCTACTGCGCCGGAGAAGATGCTGTTCTTAAGATCTGGTCGATACATTTTGACCCTGCGAACGTGACAGTTTATTATCAATACGTGATGGAATAAATTAAGACATAATGAAGAAAAGAACATTATTTTTCATCATCAGATCATCATAGAGTGAAAACAAGAAAGTATTAATTACTTTTATTAAGTTTAACTAGCTATTATGAAAGATAACTAGTTAATTTAAAGTTGTTAATTTATCACATTTACTACGCTATTATACATAATCTATATTAATCCCGAGAAAATACAATTATTAAAATTATCAACACGCGATTTGCATACTGTGGCAGTGACATGAAAAAAGGTTGTGCTAATAAAAATAAAATCCTGCGTAAAAACCAAACTTAAAAAAGATAAAACCAAGATACATTGTATTATTCTGTAAACAATATCATACAGTCCGAGGCGTTAATGAAACAATCCGCTTAAACTTTATGCAAGTTCTCAGCTCATTTCTTCGAAACTTGGCTCTTCTTAATAGTCAAGTCATAAAAACAAACCGACGATTGATTTTGTACAGACAGAAAGAATCAGCTTGGTGATAGGATACAAAACAGTAATCTCCGCACGTGATGACCATTATTTTCTAAATGGTTCACTGAATTATGGGTCATCTTTAATCTTCTTTTTATAACAAGTATAATACATTAAATGACAAAATAGACACGCTTTTCTTATCTATGTGATACGAGATAAAAGCTTCAAAGCCATAGCACGGGGTCTCATCACGAAGAAACAGAAATGTAGGTCAAATAAATATCAACAGATGGCGTTATAAGTATCGATTTGATATTGAAGTTTTTTAAAACTTGGATTATCAGAAGATATGTACTAAAAATGTGTATTATTATTTTTTTATTATTAAGCTATACAAGGGGTTGTAAAATAATAGGTTCCTAAATCAAATTTCCATAACTTTACAAAGTTTCTGATAAAGTAACTCTGATAAAATAACTCTAGCGGCAATTTATTTGTACTACGTTATGATAGGCACAACTTAAACATTAAACTGGTTCAATCTAACAATAGATGGCACTATTTGGGAATTCCGATTCTGACCATACCTATATTTTGTTGATATATTTTACATAATTTTCGACGAGAAGTAAGAGTGACATGAAGTTGTAGTAAATTACAACTAGATATAAAAGAATTGAAGGCTTTTAAACCCCATAAAAGAACTAAACTCCTGTTCCATTGCCCATCATGTTCTGGGGGGAGGGGGTAACACCGGCCAAGAGTGAGTTAGTTCACGCGATGTGGCGAGGGGGGAGGGAGGGGGTTAATAAGTACATAATCATACACTTCCCCTCAACGCCTTAGGCAGGACCCGCTATTGAATGTGTCTTTTTACCCGACTACGGAGGGTAATGTGTTTGACGTGTATGTGTGTATCTATGTGATTTTGATCAATTTTGATGATTCATACGTGTCGATCGATTCGTATTAATCTTGTAAAGACATGACAGCAATCGAAAAAATCGACGCTATATTGTGATAAAGAAAAAAATTAAAGTCAACCAACTACTAAACAAAGACTTAAGACTGACTCGTTGGTCTTGCGCCTAGTCGCTCGTCGGTGGTGTCGGTTTTGATGGGTTTCTGCCCTATGACTCCATTAACTTCTATTGGGCTATAACTAGGGACAAGACTACTCGTCGATCCTGCGCCTTGTCCCACTCAAATTTTATGATTTATTGACACATTGATCCTGCGTCAAATCCTTCTTCAAATTACCAAATCCAACCGGACAGCCTAAGTCCATGTTTTTGCGAACGAAAAAATTTTTTGAAATAAAAATGCATTTTAAAAATAATAATCAAGGTCAGGTTATAAATAGGTACGTACCAGCGGTGTTTTCAAAGACGCCGGCTTCCGATCAAATGTACCGACCGATGTCACAAAATGCCGAGAATAGAGAAAGTTAGCTCTCTTATTTATACCTACAGTAGACGCGCGGGCGGTCGCGCTAAGTCAATAAACTTTGGGTTATACAATAATTAAAACACACCTTTTTGTAGTTTGTTTTAGATATGGTTGCTAAAGCTAATAATGAATTAATTTATATTGAATGCCATACCTATATTACAAAGTAACCGAAAATAACTTAGACGAATGCACGGTTAGCCAATTATGTAATAATATTCCAAAAAAGCAATGCCCGTGAACGATGTCTATGCAGTCTAAAGTACGTAAAGCATGCATTGTATGAAACATGCCTTCTGTAGTGTCGTTATTTTATGTCGGTAGGGCCAGTCGGGCGGTCGGGCGCTTAAACCTGGTAATGCCGACGCATTGCTACACTACCCTAACGGTTATACGACACAACTTAAAATTTGTTTCTTTTTGAATGAGCCTACTAAAAACGTGATTGTTTACCCGAGGAACTAACTTTCGGATCGGTCAAGGTTATATTACAAATAGTAAATACGTAAATTTACTAAATAAAATGGGACTAGACTATATTGTTTTTTATATTTGAGTTGATAGCAATCTACCCAACCTACGAGTTTATGCCATTTTCGGTCCAACAGTGTGGTTCGTTTCCGAGTTATGCGCAAATTTATAAAAAAGGACATTAATGCGAAAAATCGAAAAATACTTGCATCAAAGCTGAACAATATATTAACTTTTATTATTTTTTTATATTCGATATTTACAAATCAATGCATCAAAGAGGCCCCGCAAGACGTGCAGTACGGTGCATCGACACGGGATCACGGGGACAAATTAATGTTGAGTTGTGTCATTTTTACCCGACTGTAAAGAAGGGTTATGTTTTTCGCGCGTATCTTGTGTGTATGTATGTAATATTCTTTATTACCTGATATCTCACAATCCACTGAACGGATTTATACAACAACGTTACGAAGTATGGGGCGCAGACCTACCTACCTTTTTGTTCTCAAATTTCTGGTTTCTACAAGATCAATGTGATCACAGGGTCAAAACTTTGAACTCCTATATCACACAAACTATAGGGCATAGACTCACCATGTTTGTACTCAAACTTCTTGTTTTGATTGATGAGATCTATGTGACTATGGGGTTAAAACTTTGAACGACTATATCACACGAACTATTGGGCGCAGATCTACTTTGATTCTCTCTCACACTTTGTTACTTGTTCAAACGAGTTTGAGTACAAATAAGGTTGGTTTGGTTGGTTGGTACAAATAACCTATAGTTTGTGTGAAATAGGCGTTCAAAGTTTTGGCCCTGCGATCACGTAGATCTCGTCAAAACAAGAAGTTTAAGTAGACACAAGATGGGTCTGCGCCCCATAGTTCGCAAGATATAAGCGTTTAAAGTTTTGACCCTGTGATCACATAGATCTCATCAAAACATCAAGTTTGAGTACAAACATGGTGGGTCTACGACTTATAGTTCGTGATATATAGGCGTTCAAAGTTTTGACCCCGCGATCACGTAGATCTCGTCAAAACAAGACGTTTAAGTACAAACAAGATGGGTCTGCGCCCCATAGTTCGTAAGATATAAGCGTTTAAAGTTTTGACCCCGTGATCACATAGATCTCATCAAAACATCAAGTTTGAGTACATACATGGTGGGTCTACGACAATAGTTCGTGAGATATAGGCGTTCAAAGTTGTGACCCCGCGATCACGTAGATCTCGTCAAAACAAGACGTTTAAGTAGAAACAAGATGGGTCTGCACCCCATAGTTCGTAAAATATAGCCGTTTAAAGTTTTGACCCCGTGGTCACGTAGATCTCGTCAAAACAAGAAGTTTAAGTAGAAACAAGATGGATCTGCGCCTTATAGTTCGTAATATATAAGCGGTAAAGTTTTGACACAAAGATCTTAACAAACCGGAACGACGAGGAAATCTTAAGAAGGGTTTCTCGTCCTTAGGTAAGTAAGTAATTGAAATGAAGTAGAAAATCCCGATTTTCATAAATTTTAGCTAAGAACACTCGATCAAGTCAACTTTCAATAAAAAAAACTAAATCAAAATCGGTTCATCCGTTTGGAAGCTACGTTGCTACCGACAGGCACAAAGATACATCATTAAGCAGATACGCGTTAAATTTATAACACTCGTCATTTTTGTCGAGGGTTAAAAAAAGAGTTAAATACCTACTCCCGATGTGGTCGTTAATGAATATTTACAATAAAATTATTTAAGGACTCTGACAGTTACACTCTCAAGGCCCGTATTATTAAAACGATCTCAATAGACGGAGATACGGCTGCAGATTCGCATCGTTCATCGAGTATTGTAATAAAATCATGTTTTTATATACAATCATAATAAGGGCAATACGTTTTGGCCAGTCTGCCTTTCAGATTTTGCCCGCAAGTATTTTTAATTAAATTAATATTAATCGACTTACTGGGAGAAAAAAATCTCACTTGTTATTGCAATGAAATACACTCTACTTTATAGAACAAGACGTAGAGAACTTAAAAAGCGATGGGTGCCTTTGCGCACTTGCCCGCAACCCCTTCGCAGCCAGGTTTAAGCAGGTAATATTTTGTTACGTTATTACGTTCATGGCGTATTGTCATCATTTATATATCAAATTAAAGCTATTGATTTCCTGTACATGATAAACTACCTCTGCCTATGCAAAAGTGCCCGCAGTCGGAGTTGCCAGCGTTTAAAGTTTGTTTAGAGTGAGAAAGACTTATCGCTCTACATCATTCGTTAGACGAGGATGGCAATAGCCTGTTCTGCTGTCGTAACAAAGAATGCAGTAACTGACAAAAACCATTATTTTAGTTATGTTCTTGAAATGGCAACGTAAGTCATACACTATGCAATAATAACAAAGAAAATATGAATAGCAAATTGGAAACTAAAATGTTATTAACATAAAATGTAGTAGTTAGACCAAATTATTTACATTCAACAAGATGAATTGCAATTGTCGTAACTATAATAAACTAGCGGCTCGCTTCGGCTTCGCACGGACTTTCTCCAGTCCATAAAATAGCTCCACAGTCCAGACCATTCGACTCACACTTGGCTTTTCAAAATGTAAACGTCGAACGAAAGGTACCCCGTCCGCCGGCGGCCACATTCAAGTAAGTCAATATAATAGTCTCTAAGCAATAGTCTCTGTTTGCTGATAAGCTGCAGTCAGGAATCTCGGTAAGTATATCATTAAATAGTTTTATCATTAAATTTATAAGATTTTCAGAGACAAAGGTAAAGTAGACTGGTTGAGAATGTAATAGTAGTATTAGGTACTGATAATAGTGGGCGCTGTCTGGGGCGGAGTGTCTGTCTAATGGGTGGCGGAACGTTTAGTGATATGTACTGTAAATGTGAGGGATTAGATAAGAAACCACGAATTAGACGTCTTTATTAGACTTCTAAGCTTTGATAACCCACGCGACCATGCTCAGTACTGACATGACAATATTATCATGAAAATATTCTTTCAACGTGTAGTAGCACTTTAATAAGAGTACATAATGAGCTCATTTTAAAATTTTATCTTATTGTCTATGTCTTTGATATATGTCGGTAGTCTGTTATAAATCAGCGGTGCTTTACAAAATATGCTACTATACATCAACGCGGTTTTGCTTAGTACCATACTTAGGTGTCGTTGACGTTCCCTCTTATTAAATAGGGTTATATTCTGCTTTACAAACATTACGCTTTCATAAATGAATTTGCAAGGAAACGTTAGCATAGAATATTGAATATCATAAGGCCTGCATGATTCTCTTGACTTCAAACCGAACATTGTTCTTATGCAGCGTTTCTGCTAAGAGATATCCAGGGTAGGCAGTCATAAGCGCGTCTCTACTAGTAATAAATTTCAGTCTGTACAATCCATACGCAAACTGGCTGATCTTTTTGCAAATATGCTCAGTAATTTCCAGTTCATTTATTGATCCAAATGTAGCCCTAGAAATTTAGTATATAAGCACTCTTAGATTCTTACCCCCTGATAATTCATATTGAATGCTATATAATTGTCATTAATTTCTGGTCTTTGTTTGAAATTAATAATTTTCGTCTTCTCTAATTTTTTTTTTAAATTATTTAATTTTAGCCAATGGATAACAGATATCAATGAGTTATTAATAGTAGATTATAGTGATGTCAATGTCAAGTCAGAGAATAATACTGTGCAATTATCTGCAAGTAATGTCATTTTATGTTTAATACTTATTGATAAGTCATTAAAATATATAATAAAGAGCTGTGGGCCTAACACACTGTCCTGGGGCACTCCACATTTGACTTTTCTTACATCAGATTGATACACTTTTTCAATTTTTGTTCTTGTACATAGTCGCGTTATTTGCGTGACCTGCTCTCTGTCAGTTAAACAAGACGATATTAGTTTATGAGCATTGCCCCTTATTCCATAGGAGTAAAGTTTATATAATAAAATGTCGTGTCTTACGTGATCAAAAGCTTTTATCCTGTCCATAAATAGACCAACTACTGGCTGTCCCCTATCCATATTATGGATCACGGATCGTAAAAAATCATAAGTAGCCATGTTTATATCTTTATTCTTTCTAAATCCATATTGCTGGGGGATCAATATAGATTCCTTTTCTAAGAAAGTATTGAGGCAGTTATAAATCACTTTTTCGTATATGTTTTCAAATATTGGTACTATTGCTACCGACCTATGATTTGTTTTTTTCAATTCATGAGGAAATAAACCTTGTTCAAGGCTCAAATTAATTAAACAAGATAAAACAGGTGTTATAGAACTACTTACGTCTTTGACTATTGCTATTATTATCCCATCGATGCCAGCGCTTTTTGTATTCTTTAGTTCCACGATTATATTAAAAATGTCAATAGATGACATCGGATTCATAAAAAAATATTTGCATATATTATGTCCAGGTGAATTATTACTAAGTTTAGAGTTACTTCCATTATCCACTATGCATTTAATTTGGATTTTTTTTATCATTTCACCATTATATTTTATCTCGGTAAAGTTTAAATTAGTATTTTTATTTTCAGCGCCATTAATAATTCTCCATGTTGCTTTTAATTTATTTTCATTTATTTTGATATAGTGATCATTTTGTGACCTTTGAGTTAATCTAATTATTTTCTTTATTCTATAAGCGTTTCCAAAATAATTCTCTTTTCTTTTTACTACCTAGTTTTTTTCCTTTAGAAAACCATTTAGTTTTAGTTGTAGAAAACAATTTTAATTCTATGAATTGGAAAACATAGATCATATATGAAGCAGTTTATGAAGCAGTTAAATGCCTCATTTGCTTCAGTCTGTTCATATACTTGGGAAAAACTCAATGGAATTATATTATTTTTAAATTTATATCTGTATTCTGAGGAAAAATCCCTTTTAAGTATAAACCAATGTTCTAATACCATGCTAGGACTAATAGGGCATTGTATAATTTGCGCAGAATGATTCGATATACTGAATTCTACCAATTCACTTTTGCACCCCCGCAAGTTGTGTTGAATATTGTCAATGCAAGTATTACTGGCATATCGATTAGCTTGTTGGAATTCTGCTTTTAAATTGAATGATCAAATAATATTTTGCAATTCCATAACAAAAGTCCATTCTTTTTTAGTAAATCTATGTTGTAGTCACCACAGAGTATAACTTTCTGGTTTTTGTTCTTCCAAACATAAGACAAGAGAGTTTGCATTTTTTCATAAAAACATCAAAAGATAATGAGTCAAATTTAGGAGGCCTATATATACAGGCAAAATAAATACCAAAACTAATAAATTCAATTATAGACAATTCACATTTGTTTGCTATTGATAGATTGTCCATTTCATGCACAGTTTTGTATTTAATACCATTTTTACTAAAATACATGATCCGCCATGTCGAGACTGCCTCATAAAGGAAGCCGCTAAGCTCAAATTAGGTATACATAAATATGGTTCGTCCCCTGGAAGCATATTATGTTCTGTAATGCACACTACGTCAAAATTCTTATTCATTTCATTTAGATTAACACACAACATATCTGACTTACTTATTATTCCATTTATGTTTTGATGAAGTATTGACAAGTATTTAGGCACGAAAAATCGAATTGTGGTTTCTTATCTAATCCCTCACATTTACAGTACATATCACTAAACGTTCCGCCACCCATTAGACAGACACTCCGCCCCAGACAGCGCCCACTATTATCAGTACCTAATACTACTATTACACTCTCAACCAGTCTACTTTACATTTGTCTCTGACAATCTTTTAAATTTAATGATAAAATTATTTTAAGATATACTTATCGAAATTCCTGACTGCAGCTTATCAGCAAATAGAGACTATTGCTTAGAGACTATTGTATTGACTTACTTGAATATGGTCGCCGGCGGATGGGGTACCTTACGTTCGACGTTTACATTGAATGCCAAGTGTGAGTCGAATGGTCCGGACTGTGGAGTTATTTTATGGATTGGAGAAAGTCCGTGCGAAGCCGAAGCGAGCCGCTAGTTTATTATAGTTAGGTACGACAATTGCAATTCATCTTGGTGAATGTAAATAATTTGGTCTAACTACTACATTTTATGTTAATAACATTTTAGTTTCCAATTTGCTTTTTTTTTTTGTTATTATTGCATAGTGTAGGCTTACGTTGCCATTTCAAGAACATAACTAAAATAATGGTTTTTGTCAGTTACTGCATTCTTTGTTGCGACAGCAGAGCAGGCTATTGCCATCCTCGTCTAACGAATGATGTAGAGCGATAAGTCTTTCTCACTCTAAACAAACTTTAAACGCTGGCAACTCCGACTGCGGGCACTTTTGCATAGGCAGAGGTAGTTTATCATGTACAGGAAATCAATAGCTTTAATTTGATATATAAATGATGACAATACGCCATGAACGTAATAACGTAACAAAATATTACCTGCTTACACCTGGCTGCGAAGGGGTTGCGGGCAAGTGCGCAAAGGCACCCATCGCTTTTCAAGTTCTCTACGTCTTGTTCTATAAAGTAGAGTGTATTTCATTGCAATAACAAGTGAGATTTTTTTCTCCCAGTAAGTCGATTAATATTAATTTAATTAAAAATACTTGCGGGCAAAATCTGAAAGGCAGACTGGCCAAAACGTATTGCCCTTATTATGATTGTATATAAAAACATGATTTTATTACAATACTCGATGAACGATGCGAATCTGCAGCCGTATCTCAGTCTACAACGTAAGATCGACCTTGAACACGAGTTCGAGACTCCGTTCTATTCAATAGAAAGTCTTAGTACAGAAAAATTATGGCAAAAAAATAATATTTTTGCCATTGATATCGTCACAGATAATATAATACTATAATATCGTTGTTGATTATGTCAATTTTAATCCTAAATTGTGGATTTTGTGAAATTATGCATAATCTTTTCACGATTACATTTAAATAAGTATAAAAAAATGTTCTCTGACAATAAACCAAGACCAAAAAGATGATTGCTGTAAGTATAACATTTTAGACAAGGGTCACCCATCTATGCACCGACTGTGGTAAAGTTACTTAACTTACGCAAACATTCTATCATAATAGAAGTAGGTTCAACTTTGAGGTATACACCGACGAGTTACTTTAGCAATAACAAATTCGTTTAATGTAATTATGTAGTGTCGTCGCCTATTAGGGTCAAATTACAATATTTTTGAGGTCTGCACACGAATGACGTCATTTAAGGCGATTTTCTGCGGTATTTGTACGGGCGCGATATAAGCTATCAATACATGTTTATTAATTAGTGGCGATCCCAAGACGCTAACCGCACTTAGAAGGGAACTTAGATGATATCGTTCTTTAGAACGAATCTGAGCTTCATCTATTAATACGGACCTAAGCACGGCCGATGACCGCGTAGTAGCAAATGGCAACCAACTTTATTTCCAAGTAAACGCACGACCTAGAACAAACCAAGCGGAGGCCTCAATTTTCATCCTTCGATGTTTTTACCGCCATCTTTTGGCGACTTTAGTAAGGAGGGCCATTAAAATCAATCAGCTGTAGCCTGAATCACTAGATGTCGCTTGCTATGCACCACTGCTAATGCCATCTAGCGTCTCCGTAAACGAGCCCGAACAGGAGCCCGAGTTAGGACGATCGCATTTCTTTGTACGGGATGAGGTATCTGTACTAGTATAGTATTATATTATCTGTGGCCATAGTAACGTATTGATTACTCGTTATCGTTGAGTAATATGGAAACAGTCATATAATGTTAATGGCGTGAAATGATGATGACTTTATCTCAAGGTAATTACTGTTTATTTATTTCCTACGTTACGTACGGGTTTTTTCGTGTGGAATTATGAAAATGTGATCCTATAGTTATTATATTGTTATACTATGGCTTCCTGCCCACATTTTAACCTCGGATTGTTGGGCTATCGTGTACGATAGCACAAGAATCAAATCCCGTTTTACAAGGATTTGAGAGTCGATAGTATAATAGGGAAGATGCAAATATTTTATTTACGAATATTTTATGATTAAAATATTAAAAGAGTATAAAAGAAGAGCCATTGTAATGTTTTATTTAATTTAATATTGTTTTTTACGAATAATTGCGAATCTAAGTAACTTGAAACGGGACGTATTTTAAAACACCAATCAGCGCCCAGTGACGTCACAAATGTATTTACGACTTGTTTAGTTAGTGGCGGTAAAAGTTATTTTGTTGCATAAATTAATTATTTTCAACAAGGCGTTTATAGACTACCTGATATCGGTGGAAGTCCATTTTAAATCGTATAAAGTATCAAAAATAAAAAATAAATTTCGATAGTCAATTTTCCACGAAACAAATACCTATGATTAGTGACTGATCTGAGTGACTGGCACGATACAACTACATTTGTGACGTCATCAAAACTGTGGGTCCCTTTTCGATGAAACTGTTAGTTTGAAACCGCATTTTTGTGCAAAAAAATGGTGTTTTAATTTTTTAATTGTTGTGGTCTATTCTACGTAGAATTCTATAAAATAAAAGCAATAATAAAAATATTGCATCTTCCCTATTGGTAAAGCGACAGCTAAAGAAAAATTAGGTAAATGGTTCAAGTCATTGTCGAGTTATTTCATACATTTAACAAGAAATTATTATAAAAAAACGACTTAAAATAAAAAAATATATAGCCTATTATCACTCACACAATTGAGTACATATTAGTCCAAGAGGCGATCGGCAAAAAACTAAGTGCTTTATAAAGGCTGTTTTTTTTTATATTACGTCACATTAGTGGAGTAAGGAAATACCCTTTCATCAGTCAGCTGGATTCCTTTCCTTAATAAGTACTACTTTTTAGGATTTTGTACATAAATGATCAAAATCTTGAAAATTACGGTATATCAAATGGTTTTCCAGACCCATAGAGTTGCAAAAAAGCGTCTTGAACAATTTCAAATTCCAATTGAAATCCACAGGGGTCATCCACTATGCGAATTTTGCGAGGAGCGTTTCATGGATGCAGATGAGTTATACCGGCATATGCGTAAAGAGCATTTATATTGTCATCTTTGCGATGCGGACGGACGCAACTTGTACTATTCGTCCCACGCTGAGCTTGCACACCACTTCAGGACGGACCATTACTTGTGTGAGGAAGGAGAATGCGCTGGACAACATTTGACCGCTGTGTTTAGGAGCGAGATTGATTTGAAAGGTTTGTTCCATCTATTCTTTTTTTTTTTCGACTTGCACCTTTTTTCCTGACATCCGAATAACTTGTTTTTTATTCTAATTATTCTGTTTCTTATGCATTTACAAAAAATATTTGATTTTGGCTAAACAAATACTTACTTTAAGTATAAAGGTCAACGCTGACCGCATCACCCCGGCACCGCCCCAGCACCGCCTTGCCGGTCCACGAATTTCTGGCTAGTCTGTCAGCGTTTGGCACTATGGTCCTCACGATCTAAGTATACGCTATTGACAACTTCACGTTGACAATATATAACCAAGCCTTCGGAAATTCAAGATTTTTTTAATGAATTAATCCATACTAATATTATAAATGTGAAAGTAACTCTGTTTGTTTGTCTGTTACGCTTTGACGCTCAAACAGCTAAACCGATTAATATGAAATTTGGTATGGAGATAGTTTGAGTCGCGGGGAAGGACACATCGCGATAACCGACATCCACGCGGGCGGAGCCGCGGGCGAAAGCTAGTATGAAATAATTAATAAAAGTTCCATTGTTGAATCAAAGAAACCGATTAACCGACCGATGTACCAGAGGATGTTTTCACCATCATTCTTTTCTATTTCCTGAAAAAACCGATAACCTGCTTTTATCCCCTTTTCAAAAGACTCCTCATAAATGGTGTCGTAAAAATTCATTTCAAAATCATTACGTCTTATAATTTATTGACATAATGTACGTAAATATTTACATTGCAGTTACTGTGTTATATATTTCTAATATTTTGTACTAATAAATGAAATTAATTGAGAAAATAATTATTTATTTCTTCTTTCCTATGAAACGGTATTGTCATTGTTAACATTTTCTTTGTATAAATTTCCAAAAATATAATATGCTAAACAATTACTAATGTATATAATTTTAAATCGATTTTTAGGAAAATTCGGTTCTTTTTACCCGACCCAGAAGGGTTGTGTTTTTCGCGCGTATCTTGTATGTATGTATGTACGTAATATTCTTTATTACCTGATATCTCACAATCCACTGAACGGTTTTATACAATTGAGATGTCGTTAGAATCGTCTTGATTGTCCAAGTGTTCTTAGATATGTGACGTTTGAAAAAAACGAACATGGCGGCTGTGAGATGTCAAAATAAAGAGGTGTGAAAAAAAAGGTTGTTTTGAATACTGCAATATGAGTATCAAAATAAAGGGCTCATATTAAGCATTTCAAAAAGGTGTAACATTATTATGACTGTAATACTAAAAAAGTTAGTTAGCAACCATTATTTTTTCAATTTTCAATAACTGTAATAAAAAGTATTAAATAAAAATATAAATTATAAAAGTAAAAAAACCCGCCTGCACAAAAAAGATGGAAACAAGATCCCCTACATAATTATATAATTTCATGCAGTCGGAGGCATTAATGAATCTCGATGAACTTATTATAGTGCCTCCGTTATTAGTTAGTTTAGTCGTATCTTTAACAATATTGATGATGAATTGCCAAAAATGTAAACTTTCTGTGGGACTTCTATAACACAAAAAACGCAGAATACAGAACACAAGTTTCAGTCAAAACGCTCTTGACGAACGTACACGGACTTTAAAGTACCTAATAATTAATAGAGATAAGTAGGTACTATAGCGACGAGCTCTCAGGAGAGCTGGTACCAGGACTGATTATCAGGATCGTAATTTGGGCTTGAAGTAAAACGAGAAGTATGAATAGAATGTTTGTTTCTGAAATATAAATTAAACAAGCGCAGGATAAGATATATAAAAATAATATAATAATAAATATTTTCAACATGATCGGATAATACCGTCTTTGAAAAAGTAGTCCCGAAAAAGTGCGTTTCTCAACAAAAGGACGTAAGTACCACAAAGATACGCTGTTTTACTGGTGCACTTTTTCAGATCGTATTTTTTCATATTATGTAGTGCGTTTCTTTGTAGTAATAACCTGTGGAACACTACACTTTTTTAATTCTTTACAATTAATACAAATGCCAATACATTGAAATTGTCTTCTGTACTCGGTTTTCTGTGGCAAGCATGCGATCTTCTTTTGTTCTGTGATGCGAACAGCGGGTTGTCACCGTGCGCTCCGGTGCCGATACTGAGTTGATGTCACAGATAATAGATCTAGCTAGATGCCACATGTTCCTGTGACAGTATGAAAACAGAGCGTGCCACTTTATCCCCACCGCGCATGACGTCACGCGAGCGTTTTAGTGATGAACCTACCATAAACAGAATCGTTTCAATCGTAAGACATCAGTCATCCAACAGAGTATCGATTTTAAATCGACCAATTCGATTCGATACTGCTGTTTTGAATTATTTAATTTGAAGTTTTTTTATTAAAAAGAAAATGATTAAGGTCAATTATTTTTTACTCACGCAATTTTTACGCTTTATTTCAATGAAATCATGAAATAATTAACAAAATTCTTTCGTTATAATGTATTCATTTTTTTTATTTTGTTTTAAGCTATATTAAAAAAAAATCTGCAGTTCTTAGTTCCAACAAGTTAGCACAAGTTTATTAACTAACTAACTGGCGCCCGCGGCTACACCGAACTTATACTAAATTTACACTTTGAATGAAATCCCACATGGAAACCGGGATAAAAGCAACCTATGGGTTCTTTGCCAGGTTCAAGCTATATAAATTTCTGCCAAATAGGTACAGCTGTTTACCCGTGAAAGAGTAATAAACATCCACTCATCCATCCATCAAGTCTCACTAACTTTGCATTTTTAAAATTACTAGAATCATTCTTATAAATAAAAATAAAAACACGGGTAAATTTAAATGACATAAGCATTTTATTCATTTTTAATAATTTAATATACTTACCTATCTAATCAATTGTAGGGAAGATTAGGTGGGATCAATATAATTTTTACACTAAGCCAAAACTATTTTTAACGCTTTTGAATTTTTGAATATCACAGAATCAGCTTTCTTAGAGTAAACTAATAATACATTGTGTTTAAATGCTGTAAATAGGTCTAACACATATTACAGTAAAGGATTGAACTATTTAACATTACATAGATTGCACAAGATTACCATAAATCGGGAATAATTCACAATAAATTTTCTAGAAAATAAAAACGTACGAACACAGGTAGTAGTTATGTACTGAACATTATATTGAGATCAAAGTTATCAGTATCACAGAATAAGCTTTCAATATAAAATTTACAATCTTTCTTTCTGAGTGGCCAACCTTGTGCCAGAATTATTCAGATCACCCATTATGACATGACCTAAGGACTGTTAGCGAGATGATAACAGCCTGAACCGACTTTTTACGTGCCCTCTGAAGCACGGATACGTTCAAATGTAATATCACTATGCTATACGACTTCAAAATTTAGTTTAAAAAAGTGTGAAATTAAATAATCGCGCGAACAGCGTAAGCCCACAAAATTGAAGGATCAAAATTAAAGAACCCCCAATACGCTCCAAACCCTTTCTGTACCATTTAATAAAATAATAAAACAAAATAAATGTTGATTTTGATTTATCTGAATTGAATACCTCTTAATTACTAAATTATGGACCTTGAAACAGAACGAGTTTATTATATATTTGTCTTTTCGTAGTTTTGGTTTTTAAATTTCTCGTTAAATAATGTAAACGTTTATCAACGTAATCTATACTAATATTATAAAGCGGAAGAGTTTGTTTGTTTAAACGCGCTAATCTCAGGAACTACTGGTCCGATTTAAAAAAATATTTTTTTCGGATAGCCCATTTATCGAAGAAGGCTATAGGCTATATAACATCACGCTACGACTAATAGGAGCGGAGTAGCGACGAGAAATGTTGCAAAAACAGGGAAATTTTACGCATACGAAGTTGCGCGGGACAGCTAGTCAACGTATGCATAAGCTATTGCCTTTATTAAATTAACTAAATGGTTTTCAGTAAGTGCTTGATGAAACTAATGAATGGTTATGCAATTATAAATATTACTAATAATAAAAAAAGTTAAAATTTTGTGATTTATTTATTATTTCTCTTTTAACTATTTCAGCAACTTTGTATACTTGTATACAATCCTTTGAGGAATACACTACACCACTTTTGTCCATAAACATAACTATGTAGTTATTACAAAAATGCATTCTCGTTCCTCCGGTTATCTGTTTCATATATCGAGCGTGATCAATTCGCGATTAAAGAAATCGATCTAAAGTGCTTAAACATAACATCACTACTTGTAGAAAAACGACAAAATCCCCTGTACCACGACATTTATTTGTTGTTGTTTTTGATTAATCGTTTGAATTTCATTGCGTACTTTCAACGTATGAGACGATGACATATCACCTGATGACATCAATTTAAACTGCAATGTAAAACGAATAGAGTAAAAATACGCCAATGAGAATTTATCGTTGTAGTATTACTCAAAAACGTAAATAAATCATTTTAAAATTATATTCACCTTAAGGAGCAACAAAATTACTTAGCGATGAAAGTATACATCTCCCTTGATACGGTCTACATTCTTCGACGAATTTTTACAACTTATAACTGCACAATTAGGCATTTCTTGTTGTAGTACACGCGACGTCATGCGGCCGCGATTGGACGTCGAATAATATCACGTGCGCTCCAACCAGCGCCGCGGCGCTGGTTGGAGACACGCTTTGACTTTGACTGACTGATTCTAGTTATATGTGTGTTCTGTGGTTGATGTAGTGAGCGTTACTCTATACAAATCCATAAAAAGTATACTAACCGCTCGAGGCGAGGCGGTGATGGTGCGGTGCAGGGGTGATGTGATGATGTGGGGTCAGCGATGACCTTTAATCTTGTTGCTATTGCAGATTTTATTTTGGTAACAGTTCATAACTGGATTGTAGTAATATGCTAATCCAATCCCAATTTGAGCGACGATTTAGTATGTCTGTTACTATTCTTTAATATACTATGGAATAGTTTATGCTTCCTATCCGCAGAGTTTTGTTGATTAGATGTGTAATTTTTTTCCGAAAATTTAGTGAAATAATAGATGGTTGATTACAGTATGTATGTTGTAGCACACAAGGCGACAGTGCACGGTCGCGGCATGAACAGAGGCGCGGCGCGGCAGGCCCGCACTTTGGAGCTGCAGTTCAACATCACGCCGCATCCCGTCGTCACGCAGAGGGCGCCTAGGTGACTATGTGCCCTCCACTCTCTGCCATGTGTCCTTTCAACTAGGGTCATGTGCCCTATACAACAACTGTGTCACATTATAGAAAACCTACATCGGCTCCGACAGATACAACGGTGCTTTAATGCCATAGTGTATGATTTTTTAACTTTGGTATTACCACAATTACTGGTGAGTGTCGAACTCACAAGTGAAAGTTGTGAACTTCTTTGGGCGATATTATTTCGCTTTATTTTGGATTTAATTGTACTTGTAGGTAGATAAAATGGATTTCTGTTGATTTTAGGTATTAGTAATGGAATACTGACTGATGTTTATGAGCTATGAAGAGGGAAAAGGCTGCGGAATAGCGAGCGGGGTGGACCATGCCTATCTTAGAGTAGTCTCGCGTCAGAAGTCCGGGATCACAATGTAGGCTGGCATGACTTCATTGTTAGGGCTCGTTCACTCCTCCCCCCTCCCTGGTTCCAAATCGCCAAGACGCGGTTTTCCCCACAGGATTCTGAGATTGTTTCCCCTTCTTGTTTCGTGATTTGAACTCACGCTTGGCGCCTCTCCTCAATAGTCAAATGATTGTCCAATATAGGTTTTCGACTACGAAATTAGTTCCAAGTACCCCAACCAATAAACAATCTGTTGTCACTGCCCAGAGAGCACCGTGACCGCGAGCGCGAGCGCGAGCGCATGCCAGAGCCCCTCCCCAGCCCGGTGGCGGCGCCCCCTCAGCCCAACATCGACACGCAGAGCGACGCGCAGTTCCCCGCGCTGTCGGCCGCGCCGCCCGCGCAGGGGCTCGTGCTCGGACATCATCGGGCTTACAAAGGTATGTACCTGCCTACCGTCTGGCATATTGACACGTTGTTGACGTGATGACGTCTTATAAATGCACGCAAGAAAGTATCACGTATCATAATGTGGTTATTTGCAGGAGTGGACGGTTTAGCGCGCACGGACAAGAACTTCCCGACACTGGGCGGCGGGCCGGCGCCGCGCGCCCCACCCCGCCCCGCTGCCTCACTCAACACGCCTGTAGCCGCTACCATTGTTAGGAATTGTACGTATATCTATACTAATATTATAAAGCGGAAGAGTTTGTTTGTTTGTTTGTTAGTTTGTTTGCTTGTTTGTTTAAACGCGCTAATCTCAGGAACTACGAGCCCGATTTGAAAAAATATTTTTTTAATATTATTTTTTGTTGGATAGTCCAATTATAGAGGAAGGCTTTAGGCTATATAACATCACGCTGCGACCAATAGGAGCGGAGCAACAATGAAAAATGTTGCAAAACGAGGAAAATTGACGCATACGAAGTTGCGCGGGACAGCTAGTCTTCTATATGTTATTTACATCAAATATTAAAACACAAATTGGCTAAAAGTTGTTAATTTTTTTTAAATATTTGACGTCAATCATTACGAAAATGAGTAAAGAATTAATATCACGGGACCATTTACACATGGCCATCTTATTCCAAACAGCGATTAGAACAGGCAAAGCCTACTACGGCAACCAGACAACTGATAAACGTACTTATTTCATTATTTTTATTTATTTCTAAATACATAACACCAATTAACTGCCGCTTTTACTATAAAGCCGTCTTACTGGTCTACTGACCCCCGAAAGTTACCTGGTTTATTGGATGTATTTATCATAAAAAATATCGAGAAGTTATGTGAAGTACATCAGTTGAAAATCATCGAAAACAACTGACAATAATCATTCCTTTACAACTGCAGAGCAGACTGGGAGTCCTTACTGCTAATGTGAACCTCACACTACTCGATATTGACGAAGCGACTGTATACTTCACGAACCTTGTTCAGATTGCTATATGGGCTACACACCTGAATTAAAACTTACACAGCCCACTACAACAGAAAAACGGAGATTGTGAAAGATCTAGCAGTCAGCAGTTTTGTCAGATTTGCTTCTGACAAAACTCTTCTAAATCATGCAGACAAGGATCTAAACTTCTAATCTCCTAATTAAATATTAAAGAACAAACTTGTTGAAAGGCCTATAACTTTGCAAGTTTTCAATATTTTTATTTTCTTTTTTTATGTAATATCTTAAAGTAAAAATCTTGTTGGGATGTCTGAGCTTTGCACTATACCAAAAATAGCCTTGTATATAGAGCGCTATATAGAAAGCTACAAAGTTCGCCCGCGCCAACGCATATCCGTTTGCATTATGTTGTGGATTTTGCAATTAGGCATGCCGATTCGCTACTTCTAGATATAACGATGTTCGGTCTTGTCACGGTCGCCAATTATGTCTATGCAGATATTTAATCTTGTAAAATACTTAATTTTTTTTTAAACTAGCTTTCGCCCGCGGCTGCGCCCGCGTTGATGTCCTGTTTTATACGAACGTCATAAATATACAACTCATTTGATTATAGTCTTGCCACTGATGGCAAATAAAAAAAGTGCCTATAGATAAATTACACCCAGTCCAATAAAAAAACGTGGTCATCACATAAAAATGTGGGGTAGAAATAGAACCCACGACCCCAGGCATATTTATTTAAATGTATATATCAAGTGATATTATACTTATTATTGCAGCTAAGCCCAGCGTATCGATCCAGTTGCACAGTCAACCTGCTTCCGCAAGTAACTTCCGCCTCACACAAACTACGAGTAACCGCGGCATCTCCATCCCACCACAACAGAGGAAACAGCCGCTCAGCGACGACGACTTTCCTTCACTAGGAGTGGCCAGAGACGACCATCCGAGTATCGGCGCCGGGACTGTGCAGGCACCTAAGGTAACACACACTTCTATTCGATCATCGAGCATCTGTCGATACTTTATGTTAAGCTTTACTAAATAGAGTCGTGTCTTTACAGGTCTCCATGATTAACAGCCAAGAGATGCAAGCGTTAAAAAGTCACCAGACCAGCTCTCAACCCAAGAAAGCTCCGAAAGGCGTGGAAGCGTTTCCCGCGCTGTCGGCGAGCTCGGCGCCCGTCGCGCCCCCGCAGTGGATCACCGTCAAGTCCAAGGACAAGCAGAAGCCCGCCAAGCCCGAACCGCCGCCGCAGCCGAAACAGCCGAGCTTCAACCCGGTCGCCGATTTCCCCACTCTACCGATAAATCATGCAAAATCAAAACCAAAAAAGCAGCAGCAACCTCCTCAGCCCCTGCCGCCTGAGAATACAAAATTGACCAAAAAAGAGAAAAAAAAACAAAATGGTAAAAAAGAAAACCTGGACGATATGTTCCACATCAACGGGACGAACGATAAGAGGCTACTGAAGGAGTCGTACGCGTCCGTCAACGCCGCGGCCGCCCCGCCCGTCGTGAGCGGCAAGAAGATTAAGACCGTGGAGACCGCGATCGGGACGTCGGGCTCCGATAAAAACGAACGAAAGAACGGCGGCAACGGCGACTTCAACCTCACGGCGAAGGACTACCCGCCGCTCAGCTCCAGGAACGACAACTGCCCGCCGGCCAAGAAGATCCCCAACGGGAGCGTTCCGCCCGGGTTCAAACCGCGGCCGCCGTGCGACGGCATGACGTTCACGAACTCTGCGGGGCAGACGTTCCCGGCGCCGGTGCACGCGTACATCCCGCCGCCGGACTTCGAGCTGCGGAACCGCGCGCTCGTGAAGAAGTTCACCGCGGCGCTGGGCACGGAGCCGGCCGTGGAGGAGTTCAAGGTGGCGTCGCGGGCCTTCCGCGACGGGTCCATCGGGGCGGACGAGTTCCACGCGCACCTGGAGTCCGCGCTGGGCGCGCGGTTCGACGAGGTGTTCCCGGAGCTGGTGGCGCTGCTGCCCGACATCCGCAAGCAGCAGGAGCTCACGGTGGGGCGCGGCGCGGCGCTCGGCGTGTGCGACACGTGCGGCCAGCTGCTGGCGCCGGCCGACGCGCCCGCGCACGAGCGCGCGCACTGGCCCGCGCTCGCTTCGCGCTAGGCGGCCGTGCGTGCGCGCACACTTTGTGTTCATACGTATAGATGTACGCTCCAGACCCGCGAGAACGGTGCCGTGTGTTGCCGCACGGAGTGTCACCGTCTCAGACTTCGCGCACTCTTCGGTAGAGTCGGCGCTGATTGCGTTTCGAATGTATCGTGGAGGTTGTTCGGTCGCCTCTCCGCCCCGTTCGTGTGACGGTTTACGAGCGCGAGGTGGGGCGAGTACTGTTGTATGGGACGGACTCCACCTCTCTGTGTTTGTATATACATAGTTATTGATATCAGATTGTTACGTGTATCGTAGTTATCAATGTGAGCGCCTCGATTTCTGTTACGTTTATGACACAATTTCGTTTACGCTAGCCTCGTTTCCTTTGACTGTGCATTATTATGTGATCATATTAAATCCACAGTATCGCAACTACTACGTTGTAATGTGATTTTGTAAAATGTAAATGTTATATGATGTAAAATATATTGTTTCAAAGTTTATTATATTTTTGTACTTCGGACTACGACTTCTTTAGTTTTGTGTAAAATATTTTTGTTAAACACAAATGCCGATTGGTTTTATTATAATCCCTACGCTTAGTTGTGAATTGCAATGGTGTCGTACACAGAAAAGGAAGAAAATAGCTTAAATTAATTCTTCGCGGCTTGGCACTAATGGCAATGTCAGTAATAAACGTTAGTGACATTGTCATTATTGCCAAGCCTCGATTTCACTCTTACAGAGCGTAGCTGTGCTTTGCCCGCCTTTAACTGTTTTTAGTATAAAAGCTCATCTCCATGTGTACTTCATGTGGAGATGAAGTATAAATATTCTATCTCTACCCGACTACGGCGAAGCCAAAAAAGAAGGGTTATGTTTTTATACATTTGGCCTTGCCCAAATATAACTGGGAACAAATTTATCAACAATAAATAAAATAAACGACGTATTTATGGATGTATATAATATGAACCTTTAAAACAAAACCTGGTGTAATAAAACCAATATATAAAATTTGTGTTCACTTATCACTTTTACCCCACCCAAGGAATCCTTTGACGAGTCCAGTGAGGCCGGCTGCCTGCTTCTTGCTGTCGGCCGCGCCCGTCTTGTCGTCCAAGTTGGGGAACTCCACGAAGTTACACGCCAAGTCGAAGAACAACGGCTTGCAAGGGATAGCCTCCATAGACGGTGGCATTTTGTAAATATTAGGATTCTTAGTCAGGACCTGGGTGTCTTCGCGGTACTCATCCAGGCGGTCGACTAGCGGCTTCTTGTCCTTATATTTGCCGCTGGTGTACTTAGTATCCTCGTCTTGTTCATCGTCGTCTTCGAGCACAGAGTCGGCGTGGACCTCGAACTTGCAGCTTTCTATGTCCTTCTTCAAAACTTTCAACTTTTCTATCAACTGCTTGTCATCGAGCTTGCTGTTAAGAGATTCCGCCGTGTAGTTGCTGCATCTCTCGAGCATGGCCAAGGCTTCCCTGAAGCGCCTCAGAGTGGTGAGGACTTGAGCAATATAGTAGCAGCGGAACGCACGATAAGCTTTCGTCTGTGTATCTATTTCCTGCTGGTAAACAGCGTCTGCCTCGAACCCGGGCAGCTGTTGCAGCTCTGTAAAGTTCTGCAAGATGATTTCGTACAGTCTCGTCAAGTCATGTGGGCGCACTTTCTTGCCATCAATTTGTATGTTGTTCTTTCGAGCTTCCTCAGCTTGCTGCACCAGCAGATTGTTGCGTTCGATGGTGCGCATCAGACGCAGATACATCAAATACGAAAGTAAATAGTTGACGCTCGACATCTGAGACTCTGAAGCAGTTTTCAGTTTCGGATCGCTCTTGATCTCATCTTTGAGCGCCGAAATGGCGTCCTTGCAATCCATTAGAATGTTTTCGAGAATATCGATCTTAGCTTGCACGTTTTCCGCGTTGGCAACAGACTTGTCTAAATCTTGTAGAGCGATGAGGAAGAGTCGCACTTTCTCTGGTCGCACCGTGACGCGACGCCCGCGCCATTCCACTTCATGCATCACTCCAGAACGGGATTCTCTGAAGTAATAGGAACTTTAGTCATTGGATAGCTACATTATTTTATTGAGTTATTTTGAGGGGAAAGTACGAAGAATAATGCAAGCATATGCCAGTGCAATCAATTTGGAACATAAGGCAGTCTACACCAGGTAAGGCCGGCGACCTCATTTTGAAACCTGCTGCCAACCAGTTCTCATCTAAAATTAAATTAAAAACATAACATACTTGGCTTGAGCCATGAGCGAGTCCAAGTTCTCGATGAGTCCCTGTCCGCGCATAGCCACAAGATCACCAGCCGCTGATTCATCGCCGATATTATACGCGCAGTAACGCAGGCTTGGCTTTAACTCTTCCACCTTGAAACAAACATAGACCCTATATATTTCTAACAAATTATAAAATAAAAATACATTAGTAATTACTTTAAAATATGTTATGAAAGTTGATTAGAAATTAAAAACACTTGTTATTTATTGTGTTTATGACTACGACAGACTTTTACTTTGCTTTTAAACTATCTACCTTTGATTTTTCACTATTTATGTGTGAAAAATATTCTTTCTTACAAAATATTGTCATAGATACAATTTTAAAAGAATTTTCTTTGCCTGGCTTGTACCCCAAATAAAATGGAAAGCCATTTTATTTGTGCTACACAATTAAAAAAAATAAAGTATAACAAAATATATGTACATATATTTAATCGAATCACACGCACATTCCGTATTTACTAGCAGTCGAAACTGAATTGGAATGGTGAATTAGATTATGACGGTCAACTCGACCATAAAAGACAGGCACAGAAGAAGAAGAGTAACAGTTGGTCCTAAGTCAAACGATGGAACGGAATGGATCAGTGTAATTGAAAAAATAAAGGCACAGAAGAAAAAAAATAGCAATTTGTTATGGAATTAACATGCATTATTTACTTGTAAATTGCTTGACGTTTAGAACAGGTTCGACTCCGTAAGGCCGGTGCAATTTTAAAGTAAATAATGCGCGTTAATTTCCATATAATAAACACCAGTGGCGGGGAGTCCTTAGAACCCTTTAAATTATATTTACTTAATATATGTACGAAGTACCGTGTCCACATATTATCGAGTTCCCTTAGGAAAATTTTAACCCCTCGTCTCTGATAAATACCTCGTTACAATGAAGCAACGCAAAAGTCTAAATGTTAGTAAAAAAAAATAGAGCAGTCTGTCCAAAGTCGTACTTAGGTAAGATAAGTATTGTAAGAAATAGCTGACCTTCTGCTTGTAGACGCTGCGCTCGTCCTCGGGCAGCGCGGCGCACAGCTTGTCGAGCACGAGCTGCGCGCGGTGCAGGCTCTCGGCGGCCGCGCGCCACTGCTGCAGCTCCAGCAGCAGCGCGCCGCCCAGCCACGCCGCGTACGCGCCCGCCTCCAGCTGCGTGCGCGCGTCGCACATGCCGCTTTGCTGACAATACACACTACACTTTTTACATTTCATCTACGTACTATTTTCCTGGTCGTATCGTAAATTTTAATTGCTTAAAGAAATGTAGTTTGCAGCGTTTACTAACTCCTATATGCATACTTAATATTGTTTAAAGCATAAGAAAGAGCGGAGTTTCCTATATCCTATATCTATCCATCCTTTGCTTAAAAGTAAACTGCAACAACTTTTTGGAAACATTAAGTATGTTTTTTTTTTTTAATTTTTTGAATATTATAACGATTAGAAAACTCTTTTAGTGTTTCATTTATCGAGGAAGGCTAACGGCTGTATAACGTCACACTATGGCCTAGTGCAGTGGTGGGCGAAGATACTTCGACACCACCGAAAGATAGGATAGTTTGCTTTGATTCCAGTTGTTGCTACTAATGTTATCAACAATTAGTTCAATGTAACGTGAAGTGCGAGTTGTGAATTCACCACGTGAAATGTGCCGTCAGTTTTTTTTTGCTGGCATGTCGGGCACGGCATATGCATACAAATACAGTTAAAAATTTTTTTGTTATTATTTAACACGTATACCAAAAAAGGTTCGCCATCCCTGGCCTAATGTGATGTCATACAGCCTTTAGCCTTCTCAAGGAAAGCTATACGCTATATTATAACATTTACCCTCACCACTACGACCAATAGGACAATAGGAGCAAAGCAAAATTTGGTATGGGGTTAGCTGACATCCTGGATTAACACATAGGCTAATAAACCGCGGGTTACACCGAGGGGCACAGCTAGTATTTTATAAAGACAAGAATACAGCTGCAAATCCAGAGGGTGGAGGATGGTAAAGGGATGATTTCTCCTCTCCCAAATAATATCTAAGTGCTCCTCTGTAGTATTTTTATTTGTTTTGATAAAAACTACCTTCAGCTGTATCAAGACCTACCAGCCTTGCCAGCACTCATTAAGTACCAGAAAATGACTTCAGTTGGTATATTCATCTATTAATAGCCTTAGATAGAAAATGATCTATGAATACAAATTGTCATGTTTTGCCTACCTCACACAGTTGCAACAGTGTTTGAGCATGAGCGCAAGCCTTCTTCAACCTTGACACAAGATGGAACTTCTTCCTAGGTTCAGTGTTGGCTTCCTGCCTAAGCTGCATGGCGTGGGCCCAAGCCCTTTCTGCTTGCAGCAATGGCACACACAGCAAGCGGTTCTCAGCAGATGTAGCAGTCAGGTGGACTGTAGTGACATCACGACGGCGGTAATGACGCCTGTCGCCCTGCATAATAACATAAAACTATATGACCAAACCAGTAGAATTATTGCAGTTCAGGAGGATTCTTTTTTTGACAAAAGTATTTCATGGTGATATCAGAATTTATAAGCTAATGTAAGTAACATTTTTAAGTTGTTTACAATTATTGGATAACATAGCTTAAGACACAGATAATATAATACTATACTAGTACTTAAGATGTATTACATATTTATTTATCCCTAAACTTTAATAAAAGTATTTTAACTGTCAAATGTTTTATCTCCTTAAGTTTTTTGAAAATAGAATAAACAAATTTGATAATTAAAATGATATCAACACATGAGTAGTTTGTAGTTTTTAACCTGTATCAACTGGAAATTATTTGATCAAGAACCCTACATGGAAGAACTCTAACATAATAAAGTACTTACCTGTGGAATTTTAAGCACTTTGCGCAACCTTCTGAGTCTTCGTGAACAATAGCCACGATACCTCTGGAAATCAGCATGCCGCAGTCCATGTTGCTGTTGAGCTTCCTTGGTTATACGAAATACTATAATCTAGTTAAGGAACTCACTTTTGGCTGTTAGTTCTACAGGGTAATTTTGATAGTTAAAATTATCAAGAGGCAACTCTAATGGTGGCATTAGACTTGCCTATTGATAAATTTAATGTTAATTTGTTATGTTTATGATTAATTCAATTGGGATTATATGTATATTGTCTTTATGACTGACACAATTTGCTTGACTACATAGTAATTTAACATAGATCTAAATTTTGCAATGCTAAACTGATGTTCAATTATAGATTTTTTATCATAAAATTTATTGAGTTACATTACAGATGATCTGGGTTAAATTAGTGCCATTAAATGTATTATAAGTTTTAATGTTCCCATATGGTCTGGATTAAATTAGTGCCATTAAATGTATTATAAGTTTTAATGTTCCCATATGATCTGGAAAATTAGTGCCATTAAATGTATTGTAAGTTTTAATGTTCCCATATGATCTGGATTAAATTAGTACCATTAAATTTATTACAAGTTTTAATGTTCCCATATGATCTGGATTAAATTAGTGCCATTAAATGTATTATAAGTTTTAATGTTCCCATATGATCTGGATTAAATGAGTGCCATTAAATGTATTATAAGTTTTAATGTTCCCATATGATCTGGATTAAATTAGTGCCATTAAATGTATTATAAGTTTTAATGTTCCCATATGATCTGGATTAAATTGTGCCATTAAATGTATTATAAGTTTTAATGTTCCCATATAATCTGGATTAAATTAGTGCCATTAAATGTATTATAAGTTTTAATGTTCCCATCCAAGAGTTATGTTTAATGACCCATGCATTGTAATTAATAAATTTGTTACATTTTTGTCTACAGACATGTCTGCTTTTGTTTACAGACAAACAATTTTAGATTATAATACCTGCCAGCAGGCAGCTTAATTATTATTCAAAAATAGTGAATGAACAACTGGTACGTACATATGGCAACTCAATACTTTATGTTTTGATAAAACCATAAGATGACTGAACATGAGTTGAAATATTACCGTGGGATCAATGCGAAGTGATTAGTTATTTATTTATAAAGTAATTCAAAAGGATACTTTCTAATGTTAGAAGTCTAGGTGTCTTGACATCTTCTTTTTCAGTTTCTTCTGACGCTATAGGTTTTGCATCTCCAGAATCACCTTCCAAAACAACCATTATTACAATATAACTTCGTAATTAATTTACCAGATGTTTGCTAATATCTCAGCGTTATTATATTCAATTTTTTTTATTATCATGAATTTCTAAGACGAAAAGATTATGGACATCTGACTGATCTGACAGTGACACCTGACAACACGACACACGTTTCTAAGTTCAGTGGACATTTTGTCATATTTTTAGCATTACAGATTAAAACGGCTATTACACTACCCTGAATCAGGGCCCTAAATCGAGGTGCCCTTGAACATTTGTAAGAGAATTAGGGGCCTTAACTCTTATTACACCTCTCTTTTTAAGGGATTAGGGTCCCTGATTCAGTGTAGTATAATAAGCGCATAACAGAGATAGACCATTTTTTAGACAACGACGGCACGGCGGCAAACTGGCATACGACTGCAAGTGTCGTAACTAGGGTGGACAAGCGGTGACCAGGCATAGAGCGCAGACCCTGGAGGGGCGCGAAAACTATCATCACCAATACCAAGGGCGCAGTTATGCAAGCTCGCACCGGACGCATAAAAAGCCCGTTACGGCACTGCGATGATCCACCTGACGCATGACGTAACATTGCCGACCCTTTAAAAATCTATTTACTTCCCTCTTGTACATGTATAGTATTTAGGGAAAACCTTGGCAGAGAGCTCATTCCACAAACAGAGCGATCGCGGGAGGAAGTGCCTCTGAAACCGCACGGTGCTCAGGCGCGGATCTAGGATCATGTTCGGGCTGCGGCACTTTGACCCAAAACCGGCCAAGTGTGAGTAGTTTTGCCCGTCAAAGCCGACCAAATGTATGGCGAACACTTGAAAATTCATGGGTCCGCGCCTGACGGTGCTAGACCATTAAAGGCTCCAAAATGTAGAGATGAACTTCCTGTCGATGGTTGAAGGAGACATCATCTCGAATAATTCTTCAGAATAAATTTCATTTACAAGCAGTAGAGCACACATAGGAAGGCAAAGCCTCTCCATAAACTGAGTGAGTGATTCCAACGAATCTCGTGGCTTGTCTGTCTACGGAGTCAAGAGGGCCAAGCTGGTTGGTTTTACCTAAGTTGTCATCGGCATTGTCAATTTTTGAACTATTTTACACCTACCTCTACTGAACAAATCAAAGCAGAAATGAATATTATTTTTAAATTATCACAATGCAATTGAATGAATAATTATTATTGGTACCACAACTTCTTTGATCAACAATGATTGTATTGTTGATTGAAGTACAACTTATAACCAAATTAATATAAAAGTATTCATGAAATGAAACCATTTCAGGTAAAATAATAGGCAACAATGTGTGTTACCCTAGCAGAATGTTGTGTTCTTTCAGGATACGAATGAAACAGATTTTCAGTGCAACATGCCGTTGAAATGTGAATGCGTGGGTAAAAATAGTTTTTTAAGCTATTGCATAGCTTTTATCGCGGGCTCGGGCTTTGAGCGCGGCGACCAAATCAAGAAATACCGTAACGAAAATAAAACCTAACACCACTAACCCTACCATGCACCTCGGCCGAGCGTTCGCTTATCGTATATGGTAAAATATTATATATTTTTTTAAATGTATAGGTGGTAATTAAAAGTAGAAATAGATCAACCTTAGATTTTAAGACCATTATGACAACACTCGGCTTACATCGCATGAAGGTAAAAACGTTATGGTTCGAGTATTACCAGGAATTGCTCAAAGGGGAATTTCCGAGTCAGAGGTTCACTTCTTTATCACCAGTTGAAGGTCCGATTAGGTAACTTTAAATAAAGTACAGCTAGCCGTCAAGAAAATGAAAAACCCTAAAGCGCTAGACCCCGAAAAGATTCCGGCCGATCTTTGATAAGCTCTGGGACCGTTTGCAATGGAATGGCTCTCTAGACTCTTTAACTTAATAATGAGTAGGTACCTAATAAGTCTATCCTGAAGTCATGGCAGTTTTGTTATCTTTTACCCTTTTACAAGAGTTTTAAGACTAAGAATGCTGTGTTCACATCAAGTAGATGACAATCCGATGTACTTTATTACAGCTGTATTACTTAAAATGTTTGATTGAACATCAGTTTTGTGAACCAAAAAAAAAAGAGTAAAGGAGATATAACTCACTGTAGTAATTACAGAGGCATCAAACTAACCTTTGATACCCTATACTTTGGGAACGCTTAATAAATAACGCTTGTTGGAAGTCTGTAAATTAACACAAAATCAATTTGGATTCACCCCAACAAAATCGACTACAGATACAATACCGGCAGCCACACTGCTAATGGAAAAACATCATACACAACATCACATCATCATCAACATCGTGCAAACCTGCGCTTTATATTCATCGTGTGATATGTACCGATTTTGAATTCAAACAAACAGTCACTTAGTTTACATTTAGAAATACACATTAGGCTACGTAGAACTTTACGCTTTAGTGACGACAACTATGACAAAAATGACAGCAGGATAGAAATACACAAGATGTTGAGTAGTACATAAGCGGGAAAGAGATGGCGCAATGTAATGTTCAAAATATGTGAAATTACTTTAGAGGTACTGTAATTTCCAGTTTGTTTTCCTCTTGTCTTTTTTCCTTGCTGTGTTAGGTTAGTTCTCAGATTTTAAATAATTTCTAAAAATATCTGCTAAATCGTACAATATTAATGAAGTTTTAATCGTGATTCTTTTACGTGTTGTGTTAATCGTGATAATTAAATTAATATTTTTTCTTTCAGGAAAGATAATCTAACGAAATGGCAAAGTCAAAGAATCATACAAATCATAACCAAAGTGAGTAAATTCTAATGTTCAGAGAATTTATAGCATAAATAATAAGCAATAGATCTTTTTACATTGTTTGACGTCGTAATAGATATTGTCCAGTGAAATGTGGTGAAATTAAATGTAAATTTGTGAGTATTTTGATGGACAACGAGTAAACATCGACCTTACTTTTGATTACAGACCGCAAAGCCCACAGGAATGGCATTAAAAAGCCGACGAACGTCAGGCACGAATCCACCCTTGGCGTGAGTATTACATTTTGTTCGTAAATACTAATCATATATATAAAAAATGAGAACTTGTTGTCATAACCTGTAATATCAGTACTTTATTGTCTTCTGTCTTTGGGATTGAATTATGCTCATTGCCATACTAGTCAGTTTCTTTTAAAAATACCGTTTTTAGTACATTTCAATTTGCCATATAATTTCTTTACAAAACATAAGTGCACCAATGTACTTTACTTGCTAGAAATCCAAGGGTAGACTGGGCATTGATGAATGAATAAATGATTTTTTATATAAAAAAAGCTGGTCAATAATTATAACTTTCTGGCGAAACTAACAATGACTTCTTTGAAATTGTAGACTTGTTTGCATCTGATTTTCAATTTGAAAAGTTGTTATTAATAATGTTGGTGGTATGGTATGGTGGCATACAAGATCATTTACTTTATGGATTCTACTTATGCATTTATTGATTCTTATTAACTAATGTATTATAGTTGCATTGGCAATAAGCATGAATTTACATTCATAACTGTGTTCTGTTACAGATGGACCCTAAATTCTTGAGGAATCAAAGGTTTTGCAAAAAGGGAAACCTGAAGCCTGCTAAGCAGATTGCGCGTGCGGCTGAAAGGAAAGCCACGCGGGAAGCCAAGGCCAAGAAATGAACATCTAGCTTGTAAGAAAATAAAAAATATTTAAAACTTTTTTATTACTTTTATTTATTCTTTCTTCTAAGGTAGATTAAAAATTAAGTTGCTGTTGCTACACACTTAAGTTGGTCAGCAGTATTTGCCCAACTACAAACCCAATGCAAAGCAACTAGGTACTAATCATGTTTGGCTTCATTAACAAGTGCTGATTGGGTAATACAATCGGGCCAGCACATTGTTTGATTCGGCTCCACTCCCTAGGACTTAACTGAGTATGTATTTTTGTTCACCTGAGTATGACTTTGCCGCCTGGCCTATTAGGTATAGTGTTTGGCAAAGCCAAGCGGCGTATTTCCTGAACATTCAAGTATATTAAATTATATTTTACCGGCCTGTGCTGATTGATGCTGGCCAGCTTCTGTGTGTAGCAACTCCTAAGAAAAGATGGAGGGACTGTGTGAGAAAGGCAGTGAGTAAAGAGTATGCGAGGCAAATTGCACAATTAATTGCCAACCACAATTAAAATAACTGCTAGAATATTGGCTATTTGCCCAGTCTGAATACCTGGCAGTTTATAATGAAAAAATATTTTACATATTTTTACTACCTACTTGTTACGTTTTTGCCTGAGAAAACATCCCTAATAGTCCATACTAATATTATAAGTGTGAAAGTAAGTCTGTCTGTCTATCTGTTACGCTTTCACACTCAAACAGCTAAACAGATTTAGATGAAATTTGGTATGGAGAGTCCCGGGGAAGGACATAGGATAGTTTTTATTGCGATAACAGACATCCACGCGGGCGAAAGCTAGTTAAAACATACATTTAGAAAGAATCACAGGATTTCTTCCGATTTTGGAAAACATGTTTTTTGCTGCTATTAGCCAGACACTTCATTGTCTTCTTGATTAAATTTAAAACTTCGATTTGATTTTTTTAGACAAATTTAATTTCGAATAGCATTGACGCAAATATCGCAACAAAAATTATCTCTTGCCCTGGGACTTCTATCTCCATACCAAAATTAATCTAAATCTGCTCACGCTCAGACAGACAGTTACTTTTACATTTATAATATTAATTTGGACTAAAAATAATATTTGAATTATGTAGTATTAACTTTTGTTTCATAATCTAATGCTAACATTCTGTTTCCTCTATTTAAATTTGTTCAGAGTGGTAATCGAAAACGATGTAGCCCAATAGTGACTACCTACAATGACCCTTCACTAGTTAATTAGACATGTGTCAAAAATGACTGCCTCTGTGGCGCGGTGGGAATGTATCCGACTGCTACGCAAAAGGTCGGGTTCGATCCAGGATGAAACTTTGTGTGATGAGCACGATGGTTTATTCTGTGTCTGAGTTGTTGCGCGTGTTACGCGTTTATCTATAATATGTATGTATTTAGAAATATATAAATATGTTTATCAGTTGTCTGGTTACCATATTACAAGCTCTGCTTAGTTTGGGATTAGATAGCGTTGTGTGAGTTGTCCCAAGATATTATTATATTACTTCTTAATTGAGACTATTAATCGAATACACACACATTGTTGAATGAATTTAGGCGCAATTTGTAGTAGATAACTGAATGAAGATACACGGTATTTGCGGCTTCCATTAACTTGCTGTAACAATTTGGGAACAGTCATTTATAAGGGAATAATGTGAAACATGTAAGTAACTAAGTAGGTACCTACATTTTATAAAAACAACATCTATTAAAGGTAATCAATTTATTGTTTAAAACAAAATTGGATACACCGTATACCTACCTACTACTAATTCCGATTAAAATATTAAATCAAATATACCCTATATTTTGACTTGTAAAGATATTAATAAAAAAACATCTATTTATAATCAAATACCAACAAAATGTGGATGCTTAGACAAACAAAGAAATTCAAGTAATTAACACTTAGGAATTATAAATGAATGTAAATATGTATGTACATACATAATTATAAGAGTAACTCCATTGATCATTAGCAGTGGTCATTTAGTAGAGGTCAAAACTAACTTTCTGCCTACCATCCATAGAACATCATAATACTTATATAAATATTTTATGTGAAGACATAATGACAGATATATAAAAATATTATAACCCATCATTTTCCACGATGTCGTCTGGTCGCAAACAGCATCCAATTACTTCCCCGCCCGCATCTGCAAACTCAGTCAAGTCAGTATGCGATATCGCGTCGCACTATTGTGCAGGCCCCTACCCTACCTTAGTCTTCCAAGCTGCAGAAATCCGATAATTTCAGACTCATACTCGCAATAGTTAGTACGCCTATAGTAAAATAGTTAGTACCTACGCAGACGCGAATCCAGAACTTCGTACGGAGAACTTGACTTAACCGGTAAGCGTGAGTCGCTCGCATGAGGAGGGGGGGGGGTGCATTTGATTCAACACCGGTACACCATCCACTACCACCGAGGGGGGCCAATTGCCTGCCTAAACACTCCGATCCAGTGTAAAATTCTTAAATTCTCCAAAAAAGGTCATTCAGTCGAGTCTGGAGGGGGCGGGGAGGCCAATTGACCCTGTTACTCCACCCCGCCTGTACTTATGTCGCAGTCTTGACAATCTGAAGCGAATGAACCATTCCCGACAGTAAAGCCGCGGATAAGACATAGCGTTTGCTGGGTTATGTCAAGAAAAGCGAGACTAGACCTTTCTACAAGGAAATTTCGTCCCTGAGAAACGATTAACTCGTATAGTAGCTGGTTTAAAAGGCGACGTGAAAGTCTAAATTAACTCTGAAATTCCCAACGCAACGTTCCCACTGTTGGGATACAGACCTCTGTGCGAGTTGGTGGATGTCACGAATTTTTGGATCTAAGACATGCACGTTCTGGCACAATGTTTTCTTCACTTTGAGCAGTGGTGATCAGGAGACAAATCACACGAAGAACGTGCACGCCCGGGACCTACAGCTGGGAAGTCCGTTAGGTATCAAAGGGTATGATTACCACAAACATGATCAACGGCGATAACATGGCAAAACATTTTATCAATAAGTACCATACAAAAGACGGGGAAAGTGTATGCTACAACCGACCTGCAACAAAATCATGACATCTTCACCAAATCAATAACGACGACAGCACCGTTTGTTTAGCAAAGTAATTTCGTCGTTTCAAATATATTATTATGTCCTACAGTGATATACATAATCATGAGAATCGATCTCTATTTATGACTCACTGAAAATAACAAGTCAATAGAGTTACTTATTGCCAATTTACATTGTGGCTACAGCCTACATTCTAAATATAAAATACAAAAAAAAATAACTCAAGTTATCCATTAGTACAAATAATAATCTGGCCACATGTTATACTTTTAAGCATTTGCTTTGTTAGCTTTGGGTCCCTTTGGAACGTTCGGCCCATTTGGTTTGTTTTTATGTGTGTTGGGATTGGGTCCCTTAGGCCCAGGTCCTTTGCCGGGTCCATGCGGCTTATTGTCATTGCCATCGCCTTGTCCCTTATTTTTCGGCTCTGCCGGAATCCTTTTAATGAAAAATCTGAATGATAACTTTTTGTTACTTATGAAGTGAACTAAAATATCTAAAGGCAAAACGGCACATTTGCCTAAACGAAATACTTCATCCGCTTTCAAGGCATCGTTGAAACAATGTTCCGTGTAAACGACCTTCCTTCTAGGATTTTGCTTGCTCACTATATGTATTTCATAAATATGATCGTGAGCTGCCTTCTTACTACCAATATGCTGTATAGCCCAGTATGCCATTTTTTGGAGTGTATCAATTTTCATGGTGATAACAAAAAGCATTTTGCTTTGTGCTACCAAGTAGAGATGGCGATCGTCGTTCTTGACATCCACGTTGGTTAATTCCACTTCCTCATCGGTAGTCACGTTGCAATTGGAAGCGTGGCGATCTTTGAAATGATCCATCATTTCTTTCAATTTACCTGTAACATTACAATGTCTATAACCCAAACCTGCATTAATTGCTATATTTTGTAGTGTAGTAATAGTAGTAGGTAAACCGAATTTCATCATTTTTTTTTAAATTTAAACCTAAATGTGAAAGGAACAGACGAGTTTATAATAATATGAGTAGTAGTAGCATGGTAGATTTACCAGTCCAAGAACATTTTCCAAACACGACCCCGATCGGACACTCCATTTCTCGGAAGATACATTCTTTGATATGATCTGGCATATCTACTGACATCATTGTATACACGCATCCGGATGACTTGTTGGGGCATGGCACCTTTGCCTGAAAAACAACACAAGAGCTTATTATACCTACTTGCCTTGGTTGTGTAGTGGGAGTGCATGTGCGACAGAGCAACACATGGATTGTAGTTAAAGCCTGACTTTATCAGGTTGTATTTACCTTAGTTAGGGCTTAATAATCAATAAATAATAATATAAACCAAACTAAGCAGAGCTTGTACTATGGCATCCAGACAACTGATAAACATACTTATGTATTTCTAAATACATACATATTATAGATAAATAACACCCATACACAGAACAAACCATCGTGCTCATCGCACAAAGTTTTATCCTGGGTGGGGATCGAACCCACGACCTCTTCCGTAGCAGTCGGATACACTTCCACCGCGCCACTTCAAGAGCGCAAGCGAGGGTTGAGCAGCTCGGTTGAGACGTTCTCTCTCAGGTCTTCCGTCCCGGGCTTCAGCCAGATCTTCCATGTAGCCGGAATGCGACTGCAGACTTTGTCTTTTAAATATAACAATATACCTGTTTAAGCGGGTATTGACGTTCGATGTCGATGAGACGTATGGTAAGTAAAGGGCGGCTTTATGTGTAATAGCTACTTATCCTAAGCACAGATATTATAATACTATACTAGTATCCAAAGTAGGTACCTGCAAAATGTGTAATATGAACACATCTAATCTATTTGTTCTTGTACCTTGTCTTGAACAACGTGTCGTGTTGTAAAAAAAACCGTGTATATTATAAAAATTACGTACCTTAGCAATGATCTCTTCTAACTGCCAATTCCGCATTTGCGTGAGAGGTTGGCGGCAGATCGGACACATCGGTGGCATCAGATTTTGGGTGCAGGAGTTGCACAAGCTATGTCCCGACTGACACTGAAATATCGGGGCGCTCATGGTCTCCATGCAGACGGGGCATTCTGGTAGTTCTACAGCCACACTCGCTGCCCTTTAACAATAAGATATATATAAAATAAAATTGTTGAATATTTAAAATTGTTAGGTTAGGCTATTTTAGGTCTTGTCGCGTCATTTAGTCAGGGAGCCCGATCTGAGGCGGTTAACGCCCTAGAGTTAACTATGACTACTTGCCCCTGACCAGCTATAACGAAAGCCAGCGGTTCTATTCACAAGCAAAAGTACTTACTTTCTGTTAGCCTTAGCGGATGCCATTTTCGGTGAATAACGATGGTTTCTGTAAAAGAAGCGATGGTTATGAGTTGGCTTTAAATACAATTCGGCGCTTTGTTTCTTGAACTCTTAGATATAATTAACAAAGAAAAGTGTGTAGGTACCTATGTTAATACAAAGATAAGGAGGTACCTACCTAAGCATAATGTGTTTAGTGTTTGTGACCGATATCACCGATATTGAATAGGTTACACACCAGTTTCATCACTATTCGCCACAAATATCTTCGTATAGGTGCACTACATATGCCTATTAGAGATAAGGTGATTGTATCACACCCTTCAATACCTATCTACTGACAAATACTTTTGATAAGATATTTAAAAAATAAATCGCCGAGTTTGTTATTCCGCTAGACATATTTGTGCATATGAAAAAATAAACAGAAATTAATTAAGAGATTCATTTGTTGAAATTTTAAATGTTTAATTTGTTTTGGTTATTCTAGATATTATTTTTTGCTTTTTAGTTGCCTTGTATTTATTTTTGAAGTCGGTAATATTTTTTTATAAAAAAGTTTTTTATTTCTTACTTTTTAGTGGGTTGGTTTGTAATTTACCGAAGTTACAATAGGCTTATGTCAACTGCTCAAATCCTTTTACAAAATATTGCTTGCCCCGATGCAGAGCCATTGTGTAATAGTAGTATGACGAGAATAATGTGCTACTCAATACCATAATAAAGTAACTGAATCGCAAACTGTGAAATATTGAATAGATCTGCTCGTCATTTGTGGTCTTCATCATCAGTTCCACTTCACCAATTGATGCTTTTTAAGAGTAAATGCACGAATCACAATGAAAGATACCTAAATCACTGTAGGTGTGCCTTTAATATTTGAAGAGTTCCCTCGATTTCTCCAGGATCCCATCATCAGATCGTGATCTGATGACAATGGGATCAACTTGGAAGTATATCCTTTCAAATCACATCGTAAAATCGCAAACCGTGAAATATTGAATACATCCGCTCGTAATTTGTGGTCTTCATCATCAGTTCCACTTCACCAATTTATGCTTTTCGAGAGTAAATGCACGAATCATTATGAAATATACCTAAATCACTGTAGGTGTGCCTTTAAGCCTTTAATATTTGAAGAATTCCCTCGAATTCTCCAGGATCCCATCATCAGATCGTGATCTGATGACTTATATACCCTTTCAAACACAAGAATTTTTTTTCAAATTGGTCCAGCCGTCTTTGCGTAATCGGTGAACAAACATATATAAAAAAAAAGATAGTCGAATTGAGAATCTCCTTCTTTTTGAAGTCGGTTAATAAAAGTGCCACTTTTCATTTAATTTATTCTACGAAAAAGTACTTACTTCAATTTTATATAATTGTAATTAATTAGGTGTATTATGTAGATGTAGAAATGTACATTAGTGATGTGAACCGATTACAAATTCGAGAACCGGTTTTTACCGATTACTCTAAGTAAAAAACCGGTTTTTAGGTGTTTTTAGGTTTTTACTTACTTTTTTAAAAGAAAGAACAATACGTCGAACAAATTAAGCTATTGCATAGCTTTTATCGCGGGCTTTGACCGCGCCGACTGAATCAAGAAATTCCGTAACGAAAATAAAACCTAACACTCCCACTCCGCCGTAATGAAAAGATAAAAAAATACTGCATAAATAAAAATTAAATAAATAATTATAATTGCTTAAGTTGATAAAAATGCTATGCAATAGCTTTACCGCGGCACGGCAGTCAAACATTTTTTATTTTTTATATATTTTAGTTTTATTAAAATCAAAATATCTTAAATCTTAAAATAACTAATTGCATAAGTCGTAATTTTGATACAGGAAAGAGATGAGATCGACAGCATCTGCTTACAACCTATTTCTTCTGGATGACAGCGCGTACCCCGATTTGGAAAACATGCTTTCTGAAGGCACAGACGTTGCTGGCACTGATAAATATTTGAGAGCTAAAATGTTCAATGGCGATAAATGTCGTTGTGGCTCCAAAAATTGTTAGCATTTTCAGCTGCTTTTGCAGTTTCAGCTTTATCATGGTGGGCCTGTCTCTAAATATGCATCCATGCGCAGTATGTTAACTGCGAACGCAGTTGGATTCTTTCAATGATTACTTCAAAAAGTTCAAAAGTCCAGGTTTTTCCTGTTCTGTAATCGTCTCGACTGATGTTTGAATTGAACTGTTTGTTCTGAAGTCGTTGCCGTAATATTGATATCAACAGATTAGTTTAATAAATGAGATAATTCTTTTCTTACTAATTCTTTTGCAGATAAAATATTTTCCGAGCGCCTAAAACCAGTTCTTAATATCGGACGGATGTAAGTATGTGGACGTGACAGTACAAACTCTAAGTCGGCAACTAGTCTGTAATTTCCTATAAACTCTAAGCAGGAAGTTATATCAATATTTAATCAATTGTCCAGGCGCCGGTTTCTCCTACGCAATAAGCTCTTTAGGCAGAGTAGCTTCAATTAAAATAATCTTGCAGCCATTATAAATGTTTTTAACTTTATTGTTAATAAAAATGTACCACTATGAAAATCAAACGGAAATGCTTTTGGTTTCGTCAATTTGAGGTTATTATTCCGAATAATAACCTGTCAAATTCTAAATTTCCTACGGTACATAATATATAGGACGAGTAGGTAGGTTTAGAGAATTGATATGTCAAACAATTTTCGTATCAATGAAATTCGTAAAAGGATAGCCATGAAAATTCTATAGAAACTTTGTTTTTCGTTGAATTAGAGTAGGTCTCTTGATGTTTGTCAACGATGTTGCTAGACGCCTCCTTGATCGGTGATTCCACGATCAAACACAATATAAATAAACTTGGCCTGACTGTGGTGTTCAGATTCACGATTAATAAAACAAGTAAGTCTAAAAGTAATCGGTTTAAGTAAATAAAAACCGGTGATTATCGTTTTTTACAAAAACCGTTTTTTTTAAGGTTTTTAGAAAACCGGTTTACATCACTAATGTACATTTCGGTATGATTATACCCAAGTCTCGCTTCGTTGTAGCATGTTTGGTATTACTTTTATTAATTACCACATTGTTCTCTTTGCACATGTTATCGATATTGACTGTAGTCACTAGGTATGAACCTACCTATAGTTTATTGCCTAATACTATGTTTTTCTCAGATCAACGAAATGCGAATGCAATGATAAAGGTTTGGAACAAGCAGAAGATACCTACCTACTTAGCTACATAACTATTGAAGAAAGTGTGTCTTTAATGAAGCAATGGCAATATAATTTTAATATGTATTTGATTTGATCAGGCAAGAAAATTAGGTGGTAGGTAACTAGGTTTAACTAACCTAAAAAATAATGAACAATGACCAAGAAGTGCCTACAATTAAATTCCACTAGAATTATTATGTAGGCACAAGTGTTTTACTTTCTTGGATAAAGCATAATGAGAAGAATATATTTTCAATTTCAACTATTAATCAATTTCAAAAATCTGTTGTAAATAAGTTTAACAAGAATTACAACTTACCTTCAATCTAAATACAGGAGTACAGGACGCAATTAAAAAACGTTATCAACTAAACTGAATGCACTAGGAACTGCCGACATATGCAACTCATAGATTACTATTTAATAAGTAGCAAACCAATTTGACTGCAATTTATAAATATACACGGCTGAACGGCTGACCGACGTGTTTGCAAATGGCGACCCGTGAAGTGGTCGGTCGTGAGTGTGACTCGTTTTTATCTTTTTGTATCATCTATACAGTCTAAAGAAGGTATGCGCCAGCATCAAATAATTTAGACTTTATGGTAGTAAGCTTAAAGATCCAAATACTTTAGTGATAACTGTATAAAACGGGTATTCCTGAAATATAATAAACTAGTGTTGCCAGCTTTACAAAGGCATAGATTATATAAAACTAATAAAAAAATAATTTCATACAATCATGTTTAAGGATGAAACGATAATATAAAACCCAAGAACACATCGTATATAACTATATAAAAATTAAAAAAAGGGCTCGTAATAAATTTATTTTTATTTTTTTAATTGCAACAAAAACTATGGAGTGTAGAGATCACAGACCAGACCAGACCAGAACCAATTGACCAACAATATTGGAAAAGCCGTTTTCTCGTCTTGAATTTTGTACTTTTTGGCAGACGGCGACAGGCGGTTTAACAGTTGGTATAATTTAAAGAAAGCGCTTAAATTTATTCGAGTAGGAAAAATATGTGAACGTGTACGTTACCCAAGCAGAATGTTGTCTGCTTTCAGGATATGAATGATACAGATTTTCAGTGCAATAGGCCGTTTTTATTTTCTTTAAGTTTCTGCCGGGGTAACGTTTTGCCGATAGATAGATCTCGCAAATTATTCAGTAAAATACTGTTTATTTTTGAACGATAATGGAGACTAATTTGTGCTCTTAATAACATTTATATTAAATATTATTAACATTTACAATTAACAATAATATTGTAATAACGTTTCTTTTCTATATAATTACGCCGTTTACTAGATATGGAACACATTTTTAAAAATAAATTAGCTCCTAGTTTCCAAACTAGAAGACCTAGAAACCCAATGATGGTTTCGGTTTATACCTTTCATTGATTCCCATAAGCGCACAAAAAATCATAAACCTACTTCAAGCCATATAAGGTTTACAACGAATATTCTATTTCAACAAGTTATCGTTTTAGTAAATAGTATTACTTTTTAGTAAATTTTGTCTACCATAAGTATGCAAAATTTAAATCTAATCTAAAAGATTGTATTTTTCATGAATACTTAAAAACGCCTGGTTGCACAAATTTAAAAAGTAGCGCACATTTCAATGGCATGGATCATTAACAATCTGTATCATTCAAATCTTGTGAGGAGACAACATTCTGCTGGGGTAACGCACACGCTGTGTCAGCATTGGTAATTTGTTGGGAGTTCCCCAAGACATCTTGGGGAACTCCCAACAAATTACCAAGCCCCTTCCCTATGGGGAAATCACAAGTTTGAATATATTTTTAATTCACACGTTTATTGATTATATTAGTGTGCAGCGCTAGTGAAATCGAATAGTTTTTGAGCTGTTTTTAGAGCTTGCAGCAGACATTTTTCTTTTCAACTTTTTCTTCCATTAAATATTTTCCTTCTAGAAACTGTAAGCTAGAAAAAAGTAGTCTTGATAAATTGTATTTTTTAGTTGTAATATATATTTTTTTTATTGATGGAGAATTGGGAATTTAGTTATTTTTCAGCTGACTTCTGCCAGTGACTAGTATTTAACGTAAGGCTCAGTCTTAATGATTGAAGAAAAATCTAGGTTGTTTTTTCTTTGGAAATTGTAGGAGTTGGGCTTAGATAATTTAATCACTTGAACCATTAAATTCATTAATTTAACCACATAAACCATTGGTTCAAAAATCATATATTTATAAAAAGAGGTCACTGAGCTATCGGCCCAAATGACAATCTAAAAAATAAGAAGAAGAAGACGCTTCACGAAGATAAAATTCAATCTTTTTGCAGCTCAGCCGTAGACAGAGGAAATTATGCTCAGCTGTTTGCTTGTTTTTTGACAAACATGACAAAAGAATGATCACAGAACCATAGATTAAAAACATAGGTATCTCTGGTATAAACAGAATTCTGAGACCAGAACAAACTGACAATCAAAGAATACTGACAATTGACATTGACTTTAGTAACAGAAAGATTTTTTTATCCACTTGTTTTGACTAACATTTGAAAAATGAAATTTTAATATTTCGAAAGTTAAAGTATTATAAGTTACATAAACTGTTATTAAAGATGGATTCGTGTACTAATCAGGGTGGAAATTACGGCGCAAGAAAAAACGACCCTGAAAAACTATTAAACCTTGTTGATAAATATGTAAAAGTTCACACAGTTAAAAACAGCTCTTACACAGGATTCGTCCACTCTTTCGATCCAATAACTCACAGGTGACTTATTTATTTGTATCATACCTTGATACAATTAAAGCTTTTATACCGCAATAAAAGGAAAATGTGAAATTCAAGACCTGCCATCCGAGTTAAAATCTCTTTTAAAATTATTAATAGATTAGAATTTTTAACATTTGTAACAATATCATAATTGTACCTTCCTAAAAAGTTTTTGATTGCCTCAACAACATTTTGTGAATTCACAAATGGTTGTGTCCATGATAATGTATGTTTTATAAAAATCCCATGAGACAGGGACCAGGAATTTTTCATAACAACTGCACTTTACTAAAGGTAAAAAACAGGGTAGTCATTTGTTTAATCAAGTTTTGCAAAATTATCTATTCTGAGCAAATTCATAATCTATTTTATGTTCTGTAGTTAGTTTCTGCTACCTAAACAGTTGGTAATGTAAAATCAAAACATATTTAATTTACAAAAAATGCAGATAACACTAGACCAACAGACCAGTGTATAAACACTGGTTTGTTGGTCTAGTGGTTAATGACCCCGACTGCTAAGCCGGAGGTTATTGGTTTGAATCTCACCTTATTTTGTGTCTGGGTGTAACTTATCTGTATGTATGTATGTATGTAGAAATATATAAGTATGTTTATCAGTTGTCTGGTTGCCATAGCACAAGCTCTGCTTATACTCAAGCTGCGCATGATAGGAAATGTATACAAACAATACAAATTGTAGATCACATCACTGCAATTTTGGGAAAGTAAATATAAATTAACAATAATATTTTGCTCTTATGTATTATTAAAGTTAAAAAAGAAATATGATGAAGACAGCAACTACGGAACATGTTGTATCAATGTTAGTAAATATTTCACATCCATTTTGGCTTAAGTTTATTTTGGGATTAGATGATGTTGTGTGAGTTGTCCTAAAGTATTGTTGGATATTATGTTGTTATTATTACACTCTATTAAGTTTTGAGAAACAACAGATGGTGTACATGTGTTACGCTGTTTAATTGTTTTCCTTGAAAGTTATTTAAAAGTTTTTGTGTAGCTAACTTAAAATTTGCTTGCGGCGGCAAGTGCAGGCCATTAAGTTTTGCCTTGCAGACCTGGATATAAGCAGCCTTGGTTCATACCATCTTATTAACCTCTTTCCTCCAGGAATCAAACCAATAACCTCTTGCTGAGCAGTCATTTCTCTTCCCATTCTGCATCCCATTAATTTATTTGTTTATTTTATTTGGGAAAACAAACAGTTACACAATATGCTTGGCTCAAAAAAAATAACATTTAGTATAGTATGACCATTAGTGCTGTGCACTCCCTGAGGTATGCGCGCGGTGAGACGGGGGGGTTAGAATCGGCTGCTGCGCTGTCAGTGCGCCGTCAACGCTTGTGACGGCAGGTAGTGTTATTTGTATCGGACTGTCTATGTCAGACGCACACGAGATAAATATTCAAAGATGGGTCGTGCGTTATCTCGTGATATGAAGACTGTCATTTTTAAGGTGGCTGAATATTTTAAGAAAAGAAAAGCAGACAAAGAAAGCTTTGAATTTAAAAATGACGTGAATATTGCTAAAATCGTTGCGGAGGCTACGGGATACAGCAAAAGAACCGTACATAATGTGATTTCTGCGGGCTATTTATCAATTGAAAATTCAAGCCAATTAAAATTTCAATCGCCAAAAAAACCAAAAGTTCTAAAGAAAAAACACGTTGTGGATGATTTTGACCTTGGAGTTATCAGAAGAAAAATTCATCAGTTTTACGAAGTTGAAAAAAAAATACCAAGTGTCCGTAAGTTACTATCAAGTTTGAGACAGGATGGCATATTGAATTGTGGACGGGAATATTTAAGACAGCTTTTACACAAAATGGGCTACCGTTACAAAAAATGCAAATCAAAGAGACATCTCCTTATAGAGCAGCCTAATATTACAGTGTGGCGGAAAAAATATCTTACACAAATCAGAAATTACAGAACGGAAAACCGAAACATATATTTTCTTGATGAAACATACATCAACGCCAGTCACCATGCCAGCAAATGTTGGCAATCATCGTCAGAACCCGGTATTCATGCTGATATTGGGAAAGGACGGCGACTAGTAATACTCCACGCTGGGTGTCGAAATGGCTTAGTGGATGATACATTGACTATATTCAAATCCGATGCTAGAACCGGTGACTATCATGGAGATATGAGCGGACCTACTTTTTATAAGTGGGTAGATGAAAAGTTAAAAGATAAGTTGCTGCCGAATTCTGTGGTTGTAATGGACAACGCGTCTTACCACAGCGTTCAGATTGAGAAGAAACCAACTATATCAAGCCTTAAAAGTGAAATGCAGAACTGGTTGCTACGCCATAATGTAGAATTTTCAGGAACCATGTCAAAGGCTCAACTGCTACTTCTTATCAAAAATACACAAAAAGAACCCGTGTATAGAATTGACGAACTCCTGAAAGCCAGTGGACACACTGTTCTGCGTTTACCTCCGTACCATCCAGATTTAAATCCAATCGAGTTGGTCTGGGCTGATATTAAAAACAACATAGCCCAAAACTATATTAATTCTTCTCTAGACGAAAAGATAATCTTATTGGATAAATTGTTTTCGGAATTCACGGCGGAAAAATGGCAGAAATGCGACGATCATGTCCAGAAAAATGAAAATGATTACTGGAGTCGCGATAGTAGGTTCGATAATGTTATCGATTCATTCATAATAAATTTGCAAGACTCTGATTCAAGTTCCGGTGGCGAAGAGGAAGATGAAGATGATGACGAAATGGAAGATGAAGTTGAAACAGAATCTATGTCAGAATAACTTTCGTTAGAATATATAATTGTTTGTAAATATAAAAAATGTTTAATAAAACAAGTCCTGTTGTGAATTATAACTTTCAATTCTTATTTATCACCTGCATATTTTTAATAAAATATGAGTATATTTGGGTTACATTTTAATCAACAAAGTAAGTATATATTACAGATAGATAGCCTCCGACCAACGCAACGTCCCGCCACAAGTCTTGCCTTAGAAATGCAAACTGATATCGTAAGATCTGTCCGACATGTATCGACCTCATGTGAACTCATGCACTTTTTTCTTCGCCCCCCACCTCGCCGTGCATACCTCAGGGAGTGCACAGCACTAATGGCCACACTATAATAGATATATATCAATATGTAGCTCATGGTGTTATCCACATATTATTTATACTGATTATTAATAGTTTTATTAAATATTAATAGATATGTATATGGTATTAGTGTAATCTCATCTCAATTTTATTTCAGTGTATTACTAGCTGTACTGCAGGAAGAGACATATCAAACTACTTTAATCCCAGGTCATGCTATTTTAGATGTAACAGAAGAAGCATTAACATCTGATATACAACCTCCACAGAGAAAACAAACTGTAACTAATACAAAAGAAGATGTTTTAAAAAGAAAAAATCAAATATTGTCATGGTTCAAATCAAACCTACTACCAGTTTCAGAAGTAGATGATAAAATAGTTATAGGAAATGTTAGTCTCCTACCACCATACAACATTTCAGATGTGTGTACTGAAAACCCTATTGTAGCATTACAAATAAAGAAAATTTTGGAAGGAATGCCTGTAGATTTTAGTCTGTAAAGTCAGTTAATAGATAGGGATACAATAGGGTGGTTTACTGTGAAGTGTCAAGTCAAATTAGTGAAACCACAAAACTACACACTAGAAATTTCATGTAAGTTGCTGTTGATGCATTAGTATTTGTTTTAATAGTTATTTATTATAAAAGCATGACATACTGCCAACAAACATTTATTTTCATAGCACCTTAGGACCTGCGATTGTCTGTTTGTTGTGAAAGAATTTATTTTGAATATAGTTTACAACCCTATTGTTACCATTTAAATTATGATAAAAACATAATTATATATGATTAGGGATTAAATTTTACAAGAAAATATATTGGGCGTTTTTATTTCAATTCGTTTCACATACTTAGTAGGGTATTACATCCATTTTTGAAATGTGTTTCAATTAAATTCTATTATGGTAATTAGCCACTAATAAAAACATAAAGCTTTTATTTAATTGTTATGGTAATACAAATGCATTTAAATTTTACACTTTCAAACTTCCCGCGTAATTTGACGAAAACAGTGGACGCCTTAATTCTCTGTGGTTATGACCATTGACGTGTAGACCTGGACCGTGCCATCCCTATAAATTAGAAAGTAAATAATGACTGCAAAGCTTGAAGGAGAGAAAAAACTCGTGGCGCAAACACAAAGGTGAAAGGTGAAGGTGGCGCAGGAGTATGGCACAGTCCTGGTCTCTACGTCAATTTGTCATGTATCACGTCAGTTTGCTGGGTCATGTAAGACGTCAGTTTGCTGGGTCATGTATGACGTCAGTTTGCTGGGTCATTGACGTATAGACCGGCTGGTTAAACAAATGTGCTGACATTTTGAAGGCCCATTAGTTGACAGTTGACACTTTTTAGTTTACACAGGCGCAAAAAAAAAAAACAAATAAAAATGTTTTTAATTGATCCGTAAAGTATTTTTTTTCTTTTCCCCCCAATATTAATTGGTAGGAATTATGGCTCGCAAACTTAAATGAAAACAAATTATATTTTGTTTTCATCTAAGCTCGCACATTCTGTGCATTCGCCAGTTTCAAGTATAAATTCTTTCAGTTTCAAGTTTTCTTCTTTGAATCACAAAGTCTCGATGTAAGTTCCAAGTTTATTTTCTTTCAAGTTTTCTTCCTTGAATCACAAAGGTTCACATCACGACATGTTAGTTTGCTGCCATTTTTACAACTCAAAAACATTAAATAGCCTGGACCTGGACCGCGCCATACCTTTTAATTATAAAGTAAATATTGACTGTAAAGTGAATTATAGGTTTTCTGCAAATGTTCAAAAGGTTCGTTTAAGTTCAACAAATATTTTTTAAGACTTCAATAATTATGGAATATATAGTACGTACATTTCCAATTGGTCTCGAGAACCGATAGATTATATAAAACCGGGCTTTGCCATTTTAGAACCGATACTTTTTCAGACCCTTAGAACCGTTTCCTATGCCCTAGACACAGCGGGCCAACATACTCCAATGGTTGAGGAGCCGTCTTGAAGAGATTCAGGAAAAGGGCAGGTGGTGTTGAAGGCACGCCGAAGTGTGCCCCTCTTTATCTTCAGCTATACCTGCGCTGGTGTTCGTGTGCTTAAGCAAATTTTGTTGGGAACATTTTACTTGAGATCTTTATTGTACCTACTTATCTATGGCATGGCTAAGAAAATAAAAATCAGGCTAGAATCGGATGGCAAAAATAAATTTTGGCCTTTTTGCGTTTTTCCGGGCAATTCTCGTCTTTGTAAGAATATTTCTTAGTCTTCAACGAATATTTGAAAAAACAAAAACATCAGCCGTTCTTGAGTAAGTTTATGGTTTCCAGGCTCCAAGTATGTATGTATGTCTGTAGGTTTTCTTACACCAACATCAACTAAACGACTGATAAAATTTAGTTTATTGGATTATTATTATTTTTAAAGTCAAAATCAACTCAATTTCAAATACGTATTTAGTTTGTGTTAGTTACCACTGCAAATTATAAACATATATATAGCCATAATTTGATTAAGTTCTTGCGCGCTGTTGTTTTTTCCATTCTTATTGCGTTGAAGCGTGGACTGTTACGGAAACGACATGTAAGAGGATACAAGCATTCGAGATGTGGGTCTACAGGATAATGTTTAGAACACCATTAACGCCCTAAAGTTGTATGTTGGACATATAATGCGGAATGGAAAATATTATCTTCTGCAACTAATAATACAGAGGAAGATTCAAGGTCATAGATCAGGTAGACGTCGCACTTCATAGTTAAAGAACCTAAAACAGTGGTTTGGGATGAGGTCCCTTTTTTTTTCTTTTTGCCTTTCTGTTTTAGCAAGTCAAATGTTCCCATTAAAGGGAAAACTAGCTTAAAAAGCGCAAGCATACGCTAGTTTACTATACCCAAACATTCTAGGGTCTCATATGTTATTTAAATAACTTTAAGGCTTCAATATTGATAAATAAATACTAGGAAAATCAATGGGCATGTACATTTTAACAAATTTATAGTAAGAACCCAAAGAACCAGGTAACGCGGTTCTGACTTCAGGTTGGAACCGAAAAAACCGATTCCTCAAATGGGACCGGTTATCGATAGCCATAGCTGCGTCGACCGGTTTTTGGCGTGCGGGGAGATCGGAGGACGAGAGACAAGGCCCGCGCACCCCACATTTCACGGCCATACTCACGGCATGGTTTGACCGAGGGCAAATCTTTCGTTGATGTATAAACCGAGAGATACAATAATCACCGCCAAGACGAGACAGCGAAAGCGCAGGGTACTACCTACCTTTTCTCGAAGCGTTATGTCGTATTTTTGTGCCCTTATAGATTTTGTCCGGAGAGTGCTATAAAGTTCATATTCTCAGATAGTACGGTTATTATACTTTTTAGATGATTATTAATACTAATATCTAAAATGCCCAGATTTCGTCCTTGACTCTCTGACTGATAATAAGCAAAACCGTTAGGGTACATCCAGAAGTCACAGAAAGCTGAAATTTTGTGTAAGAGCTAGTATTAGCACACAAATAACATAATAATTATGAAATCTGTGGATTTCCACTCCTATCCTCTAAAATAGGGGACTGGATGTTTGTATGGAAAGAACCTAGTAGGTAGGTATCAATGTAGTAGTGTGAAGTTCTTTACACAGATGTAAAGAACTTCTCACTACCAACAGAAAAGTGGCGATTATACAACAACTAAATAATTATAGATTTGTACTGAAAACATAATTATTCTCAAAGGCACTGATATTATTCATGTATTTAAAATATAGTTTAATACGCTGCAATTCCAGGAACGATTCGGGACATTATTGAATCGTTCCTGGAATTGCAGCGTATTAAACTATCTTTTAAATACATGAATAATATCAGTGCCTTTGAGAATAAATAAGTTTTCAAACGTTTTATTTTTACTGAATAGATATTCTACTAAGTAACTAGCTGTTCCGGCGAATTTCGTTATTTTTTTTTTACGTAAGAACTTCCTACTTACTAGAGTATTAGAAAACTAAAAAAAAATTAAATCGTTAAAGTCGTTCTCTAGTTATTTCGTGACCAAGGGAAATAGGGTATCATTTTAAGTCGTAATATATTTAAGTTAAATATTTATTTGTAATATTTTGTTAGAATATTTAAAAGAAAAAGAAAAGGAAAAGGAGAGAGGGAAAGTACTCTAAATATTTTAGTTAGCAAATTTTACTCAAAGGAAACATTGTATTATTTTTAAAATTATAAAGAACTGCATTTAAAGATTTTCTAAAAGTCACTTGCCAGAGCTGGAAATCGAACCGAAATATGTAAAAAATAAATGTGCAGTTCTTATGATACCGATTGAAAGGGATATGGAACGAACCTCTCTAATAAATATTGCATCTAGGCCATAAAATTTAACAATGAAGGTTTGCGGGGGTATAAAAGCCAAAGATAGTGAGTGCGTTATGAAAAAAATACTGCTAATATGCAAGAAATAACAATCTAAAAAAGGAAAAGAAAATAAACTTAATGGCTAACAAAAACTACGGCAAGTGTGTAACTTACAAAAAGAAATGATATCCCACCAAAAACATTTACATGTAATTCATGCCAAAACGAGTAAGTAGGCACATACTGCTACCACTCTAAAAAAAGTTATCAGATTTTATGGCAAGTCAAGCTGCTAACTCTACACGCCCTAACTTTCTCTAGTATTAGTTTACTCTTTGGCCCTAACATAATACCCTATAAGTATTTCTCATCTTAACGTATATAGCGTCCTGCTTATTCTGTGGTCCCGCTTGAATCCTAGTCATAAGTTCTCTACAAACCATACACCATAAATAAAATGTTTGGTTTGGCCGTTTCGTATAGTCTAAAGACGGCTGCAGATTTACATTGTTCATCGAGTATTTTTTTTTTTTTATTTTTTTTTTTTTATTGCCTATGGTTGGCAGACGAGCCAACGGCCCACCTGATGGTAAGCGGTAACCGCCGCTCATGGACTACAGGAATGTCAGGGACACACCCAAGCCGCTGCCAACCGTGAAGTGAAAACTCTTTAAACCTCGTTTGAAGAAAGACATGTCGTAGCGCTCGGGAAACACCGCAGCAGGTAGTTCATTCCAGAGTCTACACGTACGTGAAAGAAAAGAACGCCGGAATCGATCTGTACAGGACCGTATTGTTTCCAGGTGGAATGGATGAACCCTACTACGATGTCGAGTGGTGCGGTGGTAGAAAGGTGACGGTGGCACCATGTCAAACAGTTCCTCAGAGCACTCCCCGTTGAACAGACGGTAGAGTACGCAAAGTGCACCAAAGTCACGCCTCTGCTGTAAAGACTCCAGTCTGTCCGTGAGATTGGGGTCATCAACGATCCGAACAGCTCGCCTTTGGAGGGAGTCAAATGGATCGAGCAAGTATTTGGGGGCACCCGCCCAGAGATGAGAGCAGTACTCCACGTGCGGTCGAACCTGCGCTTTATAGAGCACAAGTCGCTGTGCCGGCGAGAAGTAACGCTTCGTTCTGTTGAGGACACCCACCTTTTTGCTCGCCAATTTGGCTTTACTTTCCAAATGACTCCCAAACTGGACTTTGCTGGAGATTTCGACATCGAGGATCCCAATACTCTCGGTGACTCGGAGTGTAACTCCTTGGAACTGTGGCACTAGGACAAATGGGTCTTTCTTCGCAGTGAACGCGCATACTTGTGTCTTTGTGGGGTTGAATCGAACCAGGTTCCTTTCACCCCATTCGGAGACCCGCACCAGAGAGTCCTCGACTTCTGACACAAGTTGCAACCGTCTCTCCTGAACAATGCTCCGAGGGACGTTCTGTTGGCTGGTATATCGCGCATCACCCGTGCTGTCATCCGCATAGCAATGTATGTTCTCTATGGACAGCAAATCATTGATATGCAGAATGAACAGTGTTGGGGAGAGCACCGAACCTTGTGGAACGCCAGCATTAATGGATTTCAGACTGGAACAAGCACCGTCAACGACGACCATAATGCTCCGATTGTCCAGAAAGCTAGCGATCCATCTGCAGAGCCCCTCGGGGATTCCATAAGAAGGAAGCTTCGATAGAAGGGCCTTGTGCCAGACCCTGTCAAACGCCTTAGCGATGTCGAGGCTGACAGCAAGAACCTCGCCCTTGCCTTCCAAGGCTTCAGCCCAGCGGTGCGTGAGGTACACAAGGAGATCACCAGCTGAGCGACCGTAACGGAAGCCGTACTGGCGGTCGCTTATCAGCTGGTGCTCCTCAAGATACCGCAAGAGTCTGGTGTTGAGAACTCTCTCCATCACTTTTGATAACAAGGATGTTATCGCTATCGGCCTGTAATTTGACGGGTCTGACCGGTCACCCTTTTTGGGAATAGGGTGGACATTGGCGACCTTCCACGAAGATGGAACCCTTCAGGTTTTATATGAGAGGCGGTAGAGGCGCGTCAGAACGGGGGTCAACTCAGGGGCGCACGTCTTAAGTACCACTGCAGGGATGCCGTCCGGCCCGCTCGATTTCTGGGTATCAAGGAGCCTGAGCTCCTGCCTAACCGCACGTTGCGTGATGCGTATTTCTGGCATGGAGCTCTTACACTTTGGGATGGAAGGTGGTGTGGCTCCTCTATCATCCAAAGTCGAGTTAGAGGCGAAGAGTCGGCCCAAGAGATCGGCTTTCTCCTTAGCACTGTGGGCCAGACTGCCATCGAAATTGCGCAGTGGTGGGAGGTTGGACTGGCAAAAGTTATCTTGTGCAGCTTTGGCGAGCGACCAGAATGCACGACTCCCAGAGGGATGCCTTTGAAGTCGCTCGCCAATTCTGGCAATGTGATCTGCCTTTGCTATAGCAATAGCCTTCTTGTTGGCCCGGTAGATTTTTTATTAAATTATTATTATTCTACATATTAGTGAAAAAAAATCTCATTTGTTATTACAATGAAATACACTCTACTTCATAGAAGTAGACGTAAAGAACTTAAAATGCAGTAACTAATTAGACCAAGTTATTTACATTTACCAAGCTGAATTGCGGTAATTACGCAAAATCGAACAAAATGTACTTATTTAAAAAATATAATATATTTTTTAAATATTATTATATAAATTACTATTAAAACTTATGTTATTTTTTTTCTATACTAGCTGTGCTGTTGCTCGCGGTTTCGGCCACGTGAATGACTTTGACATTCACTTTTAATCAAAACGCGGAAACATGTGTTTCTTTATTCACAACTTAGAAACTAACGGAGTTTCATACAAACTTGCAGCCCCTATTTTTCTATATTAACGGTTTATTTTCTAAAAACCCTTAAACATTTCCCTATTTTATACCAAAAATCCAAATACGAAATTTTACTGATCTAACTTAGAAACAGACGAAGTTTCATACAAACTTGCAACCCCTATTTTACCCCTTAGGGCTCGATTTAAAAATAGTGAGGTCGTGGGTTCGAATCCTGCTCATTATACTACCGCCGTGAACACACTCCTAACACAAGCCTAGGAACAGGATTGCTAGTAATGTGGGACCACAATCCCACATTGCTAGTTAACTTCTTTTTTTTTTTTTTAAAAAAAAGGTAAATTGGACTGGTTGAGAGTGTAATAGTAATATTGGGTGCGGAGTGTCTGTCTAATGGGTGTCGGAACGTTTAGTGATATCTACTGTAAATGTGAGGGATTAGATGGGAAACCACGAATTAGATGTCTCTAATAGTCTTCTAAGCTTTGATACGCGACAATGCTCAGGACTATGGAGCTATTTTACGTATTGGAAGGTCAATTATAGGTGTAGATGATGGAAAAAAGTCCGTGCGAAGCCGAAGCGGGCCGCTAGTATGGCAACTGCAATTTATCTTGGTGAATAACTGGTCTAATTACTGCATTTTTATGAAAGAAAAAGCAACAAACTGAAGAAAACCAAAGTGGAAACTAAAGTCTTATACTTTAGTTTCCACTTTGATTTTCTTCAGTTTGTTGCTTTTTATTTCTTTATTTCTCTTTATACATTTTATATTAAGTATATTAATTAAATACATTTTGTACGATTTTGTATAATTACTGTAATTCATCTTGGTGAATGTGAATAACTTGGTCTAATTACTGCATTTTATGTAAATAAGACTTTAGTTTCCAATTTGTTTTTCTTTTTTTTTTGTTATTATTGCATAGTGCGTAGTTTACGTTGTAATTTTAAGCAGACATAATGTTTTTTGTCAGTTACTGCATTCTTTACGACAGCAGAGCTGGCTATCTCCTTCCGTGTCTAACGAATCATGTAGAGCGATAACTCTCTCTCACTCTGAACAAAATTTAATCGCTGGCAACCCCGACTGCGGGCACTTTGGCATAGGAGGTAGTTTAGCATGTATAGTAATGAAATAGCTTTTTTTTTTTTGTTTTAAGCTATTGCATAGCTTTTATCGCGGGCTCGGGCTTTGAGCGCGGCGACCGAATCAAGAAATTCCGTAACGAAATTAAAATCTAACACCCCCACTCCGCCTACCATGTAGCTCCGCCGAGCGTTCGCTTAACGTATATATATATGGTACGACTGTACGAAGCTCGCACGGATCGAGACAAGCTGCTCCGAAATGTAATGGAAAAAAAAATATAGATAGGTATATTTTTTTATGTATATATAAAAAATATTTTTTAATTGCTTATGTTGATATAAAATGCTATGCAGTAGCTTTACCGCGGCAGTCCCCGAGTGCCACACATTTTTTTTTGTTTTTCTGCTTTACGGCAATCTGTTCGAAAACAATAAGCCATTTTTCTGTTTGGATTTTCCAGTCTAGTGTCATTCATATATTTTTTAACGAGACTCATTGGTTGGGCCATCCTTTTATGGTGGAATCGGGTACTCAATCAGGGAATGTCACTACGCGTATGATGAAGGCCTCCCTCCCCACTCAAAGCCGATGCAAGTTCATTTTCATGCTGTGACAGTCGGTTATTTCCTGCATAATTGTTTATAAATTAATGTCTAAATACATATTAATAATAATAAAACCCCTCGGGGCTGGTCGTTGTCTTCCTATATGAGATTAACGCAACACTCTGAGGGCATAGTAGCAGCTCTTAAAATCCATATTACACCAATAAAAAATGTCTCATGAGGGTGAAATAAGAGTACACAAACCGCAGGGCAGCTTTGTGGCGAGCTGAATGTGCGTGGCGATACTGCGGTCCCGATGTCTCAGAGAGTCGGTCAGGGCCTCGTCTCCCGCTTGCCTTTACTGGCCAGCGGGAGTGGAACACCAAGAGCGCCCGCAGGACTCTCAACTCTGTCTTTCCTTAATCGGCCGGCCAAAGGGAGGTCGCCAGAGCTTGTATGCTCAGGGGTGGAAGTGTTATAACTACGGGGAAACCCGCTCACGGGCCTTCTTCGTGATGGTGAAACCGGCGCCGCACCGCTCGACACCCCAAGCTGCTCACACCCATGTTGCTCCCTGTCGCCTGGTTGGCTGTATGCCTGTGGCGGCCAGGAGGGGGCCCATCTAGTGAGTGGCGAGTCACCGCCTGCCCTTTTGTCCGTGTGTTTTTACCATGTGTTTGCAGGGCAGGCGCCATAGTTCTTCAATAGTACCAGCTCACCATTCCACTAACACATCACCTCCATAACCCAGTTTCTTAGTTACCACTTTTTGACTAATAATAGTTTATACACTAACCGGGGAATGTCGTTGGGTACATTTCTATAGTGCAGCTATACTCTAAGTGTGTTCCGCGGAACCCTAGGGTTCCGTGATACCTCTGTCGGGGTTCCGCAAGAATTTAGAAATAAAAAAATCAAAACACCTCTCTCTGGTCGCTCCGCGGCTGTGCGGACTCCGCGGCCGCGCGGAGACAAAACGCTATGAATGTTATTTATTTATTTATTTGTATTTGTATAAGCTTGTGTTACATTAGCTGGTACAATATCTTATAAGTTTGGTCTCAACAATTTTATACTTGTACAACGCGTTCGCTCTTAGTTTGCCGGTCTGTGGAATGCGCGTACCCTCCCCCACGTGACAACAAAACTTATAATGTGTCATAGTTTTACCCAAATATCTACCGTACACAATTTTTATTGTTACAATTAAATAAAAAATTTCGAACGTCATACACTCATACCTATCGCCAGCGGCAAACTTAAAACGAGCGGGTAGTATACTTGTAAGCGCTCAGTCTCTTTGATAAAAGCCGCCTCTGAATTAGACGCTATAGTTGTCAACAAGCGACTTTCGTCTCTAACTTCAAAGGATAAAGTCGATATTGTTTACAACGCTATTTTTAAATTTCTGTTTTTATTTTTGCTTTTTGTTTATCAAAGGTGCCGACTCGAGTATTTTCGAGAATATTTGAGATCGAGTCTAGGACTAAGTATAAAAGCGGCGATCGCGCGTTGGCGTCGTCAGTTGATGATTAGCGTTCGGAGCGATAAGTTACTACCTACTTACAAGCACGCTAGCGAGAAACTAGTGTTCATTGTTTTACTGCCTGCTGTATTCTGTTGTCTCAGTTTTATACATTTCTTCCCTGTAGGTTCTAAATTTAGTCTCTTATACGCAGTAACGATTGTGCATTATTTAAACCCCACTATCCTGACTTGTAACATTATAAATAAAGAAGAATGGAACGTTGGCTTAAAGGTGTTAAACGTGTTCCAACAACATCTTCTAATGACGCTGAATGTTCAAAAGCAATGCGCGCGGAGAATTTAGCAATCACCGATCCAGAAGATGATGCCACGAGTGCCACGACGTCAAGCTCGACGGTTTCAAAGACGAAAAAAAGGAAGTATGATGAATCTTATATCAGTTTCGGATTTGTTGATTCCAACGGCTCACCTCTCTGCATGCTCTGTAGTAAACTGCTTCCTAATAGTTCCATGGCACCTGCCAAATTGCGTCGACATTTAGAAACCGTACACCCCGAGACTAAAGACAAGAATAAAGAATTTTTTGTTCGCAAAAAAGATCAGTTATTAGAAAGTCAAAAAAATATGATGCATGTAACACAAACTACCAACGAAAAGGCCACGGAGGCATCATATTTAGTTAGCTTTCGCATTGCACAAGCAGGTGAAGCGCACACTATCGCTGAGAAATTAATAAAACCATGTGTATTAGACATAACAAAATGTATGCTTGATGAAAAATCTGCAAAGCATCTTTCTACTGTTCCGCTATCAAACGATACTGTTTCACGACGAATCCATGATCTGGCAAGCTACGTCAAACAAGAACTAGTTACACGTCTACAAAATACACGATTCGCTTTGCAAATGGACGAGTCGACTGATGTCGCTGGTTTGGCTATCCTGCTGGTTATTGTGAGATATCCATATAAAAGTTCTTTTGAAGAAGACATGCTTATGTGTTCATCGCTGCTTACAAACACTACCGGGGAAGAAATTTTTAATAAAATAAATATATTTTTTGAAGAACATAATCTCAGTTGGAACAATTGCATTGACATTTGTACAGATGGGGCCAAGGCGATGACAGGTAAAACAGCAGGAGCAGTGTCACGAATAAAAAATAAAGCGCCTAATTGTAGTTCCAGTCATTGTATTCTGCATAGACAAGCACTTGCGATGAAGCAAATGCCGTCTAATCTAAAATTAGTTATGGATGAAGCGGTAAAAATAATTAATTTTATCAAATCACGACCACTACAATCCCGATTGTTCTCATTATTGTGTGAAGATTATGGCAGCAAACATAAAACACTGCTGCTCCATACAGAAGTGCGATGGCTGTCTCGGGGAAAAACTTTAACAAGGCTATTTGAACTTAGAGCCGAGTTACAAATGTTTCTTTCAGCAGATACTTCTTTTAATTTGAAGGACCGTTTGTATGATAAAACTTGGTTGTTCCGATTGTCTTTTATGGCGGATATCTTATAAAAAACTTAACGAATTAAATTTATCGTTGCAAGGTAAACAGACAACAGTGTTTCAGGCCTATAATAAAATAACTGCTTTTAAAAGAAAATTAGATTTTTGGATCATTTGCATTGGTAAGAAAGAAATAGAAAGTTTTACGTTACTCAGTGAGTTTGTTAGCGAAAACGACTCAGAAATGTTTGAAGATAATGTGTTTGAAGAATTGGTCCAATATCTCAGTTCGATGCGCGCATCTTTTGAAAAGTATTTTCCCGAAGAACACAATACAAAAATTAAAGTGAACTCCTGGATTCATAATCCTTTTTTACCCAACTTGGAAAAGCCTGAAAACATGTCAAATGAGATATATGAATCTCTTTTAGAAATGTCATCAGACACAAGTATGGAGTCATTGTTCAAAACGACGCCTCTTAATGATTTTTGGTGCAGAATCCAAGATGAATATGCAATGCTTGGCCAAATGGCTCTGGATATTCTTCTCCCGTTCCCAACTACATATTTGTGCGAAACAGGATTCTCTACCTACGCAGCCACGAAAACAAAATATCGCAATAGACTGGACGCCGAAGCTGATATGAGACTCCAACTTTCTTCCATCAAACCTGATATCAAGCAATTGATGAAAAATAAAAAACAGTTTCATACCTCCCACTAGTTAGATTTTTTCTTTTTTAATGTTTTCTATTATTGTCCTTACCAAGTGGTGAAGTAAATAATAATTAGTAACTGATACATTGTACTTTTATTATGCTGATTAATAAAGAATACACTTATAAAAATAATTGTTTTATTGTAGGGTTCCATCAAGTATTTTGCTTCCCAAAAGGGTTCCGTCATTTAAAAAGTTTGAGAACCACTGTACTAGAGTATTAGAAAACTAAAAAAAAATTAAATCGTTAAAGTCGTTCTCTAGTTATTTCGTGACCAAGGGAAATAGGGTATCATTTTAAGTCGTAATATATTTAAGTTAAATATTTATTTGTAATATTTTGTTAGAATATTTAAAAGAAAAAGAAAAGGAAAAGGAGAGAGGGAAAGTACTCTAAATATTTTAGTTAGCAAATTTTACTCAAAGGAAACATTGTATTATTTTTAAAATTATAAAGAACTGCATTTAAAGATTTTCTAAAAGTCACTTGCCAGAGCTGGAAATCGAACCGAAATATGTAAAAAATAAATGTGCAGTTCTTATGATACCGATTGAAAGGGATATGGAACGAACCTCTCTAATAAATATTGCATCTAGGCCATAAAATTTAACAATGAAGGTTTGCGGGGGTATAAAAGCCAAAGATAGTGAGTGCGTTATGAAAAAAATACTGCTAATATGCAAGAAATAACAATCTAAAAAAGGAAAAGAAAATAAACTTAATGGCTAACAAAAACTACGGCAAGTGTGTAACTTACAAAAAGAAATGATATCCCACCAAAAACATTTACATGTAATTCATGCCAAAACGAGTAAGTAGGCACATACTGCTACCACTCTAAAAAAAGTTATCAGATTTTATGGCAAGTCAAGCTGCTAACTCTACACGCCCTAACTTTCTCTAGTATTAGTTTACTCTTTGGCCCTAACATAATACCCTATAAGTATTTCTCATCTTAACGTATATAGCGTCCTGCTTATTCTGTGGTCCCGCTTGAATCCTAGTCATAAGTTCTCTACAAACCATACACCATAAATAAAATGTTTGGTTTGGCCGTTTCGTATAGTCTAAAGACGGCTGCAGATTTACATTGTTCATCGAGTATTTTTTTTTTTTTTTTTTTTTTTTTTTATTGCCTATGGTTGGCAGACGAGCCAACGGCCCACCTGATGGTAAGCGGTAACCGCCGCTCATGGACTACAGGAATGTCAGGGACACACCCAAGCCGCTGCCAACCGTGAAGTGAAAACTCTTTAAACCTCGTTTGAAGAAAGACATGTCGTAGCGCTCGGGAAACACCGCAGCAGGTAGTTCATTCCAGAGTCTACACGTACGTGGAAGAAAAGAACGCCGGAATCGATCTGTACAGGACCGTATTGTTTCCAGGTGGAATGGATGAACCCTACTACGATGTCGAGTGGTGCGGTGGTAGAAAGGTGACGGTGGCACCATGTCAAACAGTTCCTCAGAGCACTCCCCGTTGAACAGACGGTAGAGTACGCAAAGTGCACCAAAGTCACGCCTCTGCTGTAAAGACTCCAGTCTGTCCGTGAGATTGGGGTCATCAACGATCCGAACAGCTCGCCTTTGGAGGGAGTCAAATGGATCGAGCAAGTATTTGGGGGCACCCGCCCAGAGATGAGAGCAGTACTCCACGTGCGGTCGAACCTGCGCTTTATAGAGCACAAGTCGCTGTGCCGGCGAGAAGTAACGCTTCGTTCTGTTGAGGACACCCACCTTTTTGCTCGCCAATTTGGCTTTACTTTCCAAATGACTCCCAAACTGGACTTTGCTGGAGATTTCGACATCGAGGATCCCAATACTCTCGGTGACTCGGAGTGTAACTCCTTGGAACTGTGGCACTAGGACAAATGGGTCTTTCTTCGCAGTGAACGCGCATACTTGTGTCTTTGTGGGGTTGAATCGAACCAGGTTCCTTTCACCCCATTCGGAGACCCGCACCAGAGAGTCCTCGACTTCTGACACAAGTTGCAACCGTCTCTCCTGAACAATGCTCCGAGGGACGTTCTGTTGGCTGGTATATCGCGCATCACCCGTGCTGTCATCCGCATAGCAATGTATGTTCTCTATGGACAGCAAATCATTGATATGCAGAATGAACAGTGTTGGGGAGAGCACCGAACCTTGTGGAACGCCAGCATTAATGGATTTCAGACTGGAACAAGCACCGTCAACGACGACCATAATGCTCCGATTGTCCAGAAAGCTAGCGATCCATCTGCAGAGCCCCTCGGGGATTCCATAAGAAGGAAGCTTCGATAGAAGGGCCTTGTGCCAGACCCTGTCAAACGCCTTAGCGATGTCGAGGCTGACAGCAAGAACCTCGCCCTTGCCTTCCAAGGCTTCAGCCCAGCGGTGCGTGAGGTACACAAGGAGATCACCAGCTGAGCGACCGTAACGGAAGCCGTACTGGCGGTCGCTTATCAGCTGGTGCTCCTCAAGATACCGCAAGAGTCTGGTGTTGAGAACTCTCTCCATCACTTTTGATAACAAGGATGTTATCGCTATCGGCCTGTAATTTGACGGGTCTGACCGGTCACCCTTTTTGGGAATAGGGTGGACATTGGCGACCTTCCACGAAGATGGAACCCTTCAGGTTTTATATGAGAGGCGGTAGAGGCGCGTCAGAACGGGGGTCAACTCAGGGGCGCACGTCTTAAGTACCACTGCAGGGATGCCGTCCGGCCCGCTCGATTTCTGGGTATCAAGGAGCCTGAGCTCCTGCCTAACCGCACGTTGCGTGATGCGTATTTCTGGCATGGAGCTCTTACACTTTGGGATGGAAGGTGGTGTGGCTCCTCTATCATCCAAAGTCGAGTTAGAGGCGAAGAGTCGGCCCAAGAGATCGGCTTTCTCCTTAGCACTGTGGGCCAGACTGCCATCGAAATTGCGCAGTGGTGGGAGGTTGGACTGGCAAAAGTTATCTTGTGCAGCTTTGGCGAGCGACCAGAATGCACGACTCCCAGAGGGATGCCTTTGAAGTCGCTCGCCAATTCTGGCAATGTGATCTGCCTTTGCTATAGCAATAGCCTTCTTGTTGGCCCGGTAGATTTTTTATTAAATTATTATTATTCTACATATTAGTGAAAAAAAATCTCATTTGTTATTACAATGAAATACACTCTACTTCATAGAAGTAGACGTAAAGAACTTAAAATGCAGTAACTAATTAGACCAAGTTATTTACATTTACCAAGCTGAATTGCGGTAATTACGCAAAATCGAACAAAATGTACTTATTTAAAAAATATAATATATTTTTTAAATATTATTATATAAATTACTATTAAAACTTATGTTATTTTTTTTCTATACTAGCTGTGCTGTTGCTCGCGGTTTCGGCCACGTGAATGACTTTGACATTCACTTTTAATCAAAACGCGGAAACATGTGTTTCTTTATTCACAACTTAGAAACTAACGGAGTTTCATACAAACTTGCAGCCCCTATTTTTCTATATTAACGGTTTATTTTCTAAAAACCCTTAAACATTTCCCTATTTTATACCAAAAATCCAAATACGAAATTTTACTGATCTAACTTAGAAACAGACGAAGTTTCATACAAACTTGCAACCCCTATTTTACCCCTTAGGGCTCGATTTAAAAATAGTGAGGTCGTGGGTTCGAATCCTGCTCATTATACTACCGCCGTGAACACACTCCTAACACAAGCCTAGGAACAGGATTGCTAGTAATGTGGGACCACAATCCCACATTGCTAGTTAACTTCTTTTTTTTTTTTTTTAAAAAAAGGTAAATTGGACTGGTTGAGAGTGTAATAGTAATATTGGGTGCGGAGTGTCTGTCTAATGGGTGTCGGAACGTTTAGTGATATCTACTGTAAATGTGAGGGATTAGATGGGAAACCACGAATTAGATGTCTCTAATAGTCTTCTAAGCTTTGATACGCGACAATGCTCAGGACTATGGAGCTATTTTACGTATTGGAAGGTCAATTATAGGTGTAGATGATGGAAAAAAGTCCGTGCGAAGCCGAAGCGGGCCGCTAGTATAGCAACTGCAATTTATCTTGGTGAATAACTGGTCTAATTACTGCATTTTTATGAAAGAAAAAGCAACAAACTGAAGAAAACCAAAGTGGAAACTAAAGTCTTATACTTTAGTTTCCACTTTGATTTTCTTCAGTTTGTTGCTTTTTATTTCTTTATTTCTCTTTATACATTTTATATTAAGTATATTAATTAAATACATTTTGTACGATTTTGTATAATTACTGTAATTCATCTTGGTGAATGTGAATAACTTGGTCTAATTACTGCATTTTATGTAAATAAGACTTTAGTTTCCAATTTGTTTTTCTTTTTTTTTTGTTATTATTGCATAGTGCGTAATTTACGTTGTAATTTTAAGCAGACATAATGTTTTTTGTCAGTTACTGCATTCTTTACGACAGCAGAGCTGGCTATCTCCTTCCGTGTCTAACGAATCATGTAGAGCGATAACTCTCTCTCACTCTGAACAAAATTTAATCGCTGGCAACCCCGACTGCGGGCACTTTGGCATAGGAGGTAGTTTAGCATGTATAGTAATGAAATAGCTTTTTTTTTTTTGTTTTAAGCTATTGCATAGCTTTTATCGCGGGCTCGGGCTTTGAGCGCGGCGACCGAATCAAGAAATTCCGTAACGAAATTAAAATCTAACACCCCCACTCCGCCTACCATGTAGCTCCGCCGAGCGTTCGCTTAACGTATATATATATGGTACGACTGTACGAAGCTCGCACGGATCGAGACAAGCTGCTCCGAAATGTAATGGAAAAAAAAATATAGATAGGTATATTTTTTTATGTATATATAAAAAATATTTTTTAATTGCTTATGTTGATATAAAATGCTATGCAGTAGCTTTACCGCGGCAGTCCCCGAGTGCCACACATTTTTTTTTGTTTTTCTGCTTTACGGCAATCTGTTCGAAAACAATAAGCCATTTTTCTGTTTGGATTTTCCAGTCTAGTGTCATTCATATATTTTTTAACGAGACTCATTGGTTGGGCCATCCTTTTATGGTGGAATCGGGTACTCAATCAGGGAATGTCACTACGCGTATGATGAAGGCCTCCCTCCCCACTCAAAGCCGATGCAAGTTCATTTTCATGCTGTGACAGTCGGTTATTTCCTGCATAATTGTTTATAAATTAATGTCTAAATACATATTAATAATAATAAAACCCCTCGGGGCTGGTCGTTGTCTTCCTATATGAGATTAACGCAACACTCTGAGGGCATAGTAGCAGCTCTTAAAATCCATATTACACCAATAAAAAATGTCTCATGAGGGTGAAATAAGAGTACACAAACCGCAGGGCAGCTTTGTGGCGAGCTGAATGTGCGTGGCGATACTGCGGTCCCGATGTCTCAGAGAGTCGGTCAGGGCCTCGTCTCCCGCTTGCCTTTACTGGCCAGCGGGAGTGGAACACCAAGAGCGCCCGCAGGACTCTCAACTCTGTCTTTCCTTAATCGGCCGGCCAAAGGGAGGTCGCCAGAGCTTGTATGCTCAGGGGTGGAAGTGTTATAACTACGGGGAAACCCGCTCACGGGCCTTCTTCGTGATGGTGAAACCGGCGCCGCACCGCTCGACACCCCAAGCTGCTCACACCCATGTTGCTCCCTGTCGCCTGGTTGGCTGTATGCCTGTGGCGGCCAGGAGGGGGCCCATCTAGTGAGTGGCGAGTCACCGCCTGCCCTTTTGTCCGTGTGTTTTTACCATGTGTTTGCAGGGCAGGCGCCATAGTTCTTCAATAGTACCAGCTCACCATTCCACTAACACATCACCTCCATAACCCAGTTTCTTAGTTACCACTTTTTGACTAATAATAGTTTATACACTAACCGGGGAATGTCGTTGGGTACATTTCTATAGTGACCAGCTATACTCTAAGTGTGTTCCGCGGAACCCTAGGGTTCCGTGATACCTCTGTCGGGGTTCCGCAAGAATTTAGAAATAAAAAAATCAAAACACCTCTCTCTGGTCGCTCCGCGGCTGTGCGGACTCCGCGGCCGCGCGGAGACAAAACGCTATGAATGTTATTTATTTATTTATTTGTATTTGTATAAGCTTGTGTTACATTAGCTGGTACAATATCTTATAAGTTTGGTCTCAACAATTTTATACTTGTACAACGCGTTCGCTCTTAGTTTGCCGGTCTGTGGAATGCGCGTACCCTCCCCCACGTGACAACAAAACTTATAATGTGTCATAGTTTTACCCAAATATCTACCGTACACAATTTTTATTGTTACAATTAAATAAAAAATTTCGAACGTCATACACTCATACCTATCGCCAGCGGCAAACTTAAAACGAGCGGGTAGTATACTTGTAAGCGCTCAGTCTCTTTGATAAAAGCCGCCTCTGAATTAGACGCTATAGTTGTCAACAAGCGACTTTCGTCTCTAACTTCAAAGGATAAAGTCGATATTGTTTACAACGCTATTTTTAAATTTCTGTTTTTATTTTTGCTTTTTGTTTATCAAAGGTGCCGACTCGAGTATTTTCGAGAATATTTGAGATCGAGTCTAGGACTAAGTATAAAAGCGGCGATCGCGCGTTGGCGTCGTCAGTTGATGATTAGCGTTCGGAGCGATAAGTTACTACCTACTTACAAGCACGCTAGCGAGAAACTAGTGTTCATTGTTTTACTGCCTGCTGTATTCTGTTGTCTCAGTTTTATACATTTCTTCCCTGTAGGTTCTAAATTTAGTCTCTTATACGCAGTAACGATTGTGCATTATTTAAACCCCACTATCCTGACTTGTAACATTATAAATAAAGAAGAATGGAACGTTGGCTTAAAGGTGTTAAACGTGTTCCAACAACATCTTCTAATGACGCTGAATGTTCAAAAGCAATGCGCGCGGAGAATTTAGCAATCACCGATCCAGAAGATGATGCCACGAGTGCCACGACGTCAAGCTCGACGGTTTCAAAGACGAAAAAAAGGAAGTATGATGAATCTTATATCAGTTTCGGATTTGTTGATTCCAACGGCTCACCTCTCTGCATGCTCTGTAGTAAACTGCTTCCTAATAGTTCCATGGCACCTGCCAAATTGCGTCGACATTTAGAAACCGTACACCCCGAGACTAAAGACAAGAATAAAGAATTTTTTGTTCGCAAAAAAGATCAGTTATTAGAAAGTCAAAAAAATATGATGCATGTAACACAAACTACCAACGAAAAGGCCACGGAGGCATCATATTTAGTTAGCTTTCGCATTGCACAAGCAGGTGAAGCGCACACTATCGCTGAGAAATTAATAAAACCATGTGTATTAGACATAACAAAATGTATGCTTGATGAAAAATCTGCAAAGCATCTTTCTACTGTTCCGCTATCAAACGATACTGTTTCACGACGAATCCATGATCTGGCAAGCTACGTCAAACAAGAACTAGTTACACGTCTACAAAATACACGATTCGCTTTGCAAATGGACGAGTCGACTGATGTCGCTGGTTTGGCTATCCTGCTGGTTATTGTGAGATATCCATATAAAAGTTCTTTTGAAGAAGACATGCTTATGTGTTCATCGCTGCTTACAAACACTACCGGGGAAGAAATTTTTAATAAAATAAATATATTTATTGAAGAACATAATCTCAGTTGGAACAATTGCATTGACATTTGTACAGATGGGGCCAAGGCGATGACAGGTAAAACAGCAGGAGCAGTGTCACGAATAAAAAATAAAGCGCCTAATTGTAGTTCCAGTCATTGTATTCTGCATAGACAAGCACTTGCGATGAAGCAAATGCCGTCTAATCTAAAATTAGTTATGGATGAAGCGGTAAAAATAATTAATTTTATCAAATCACGACCACTACAATCCCGATTGTTCTCATTATTGTGTGAAGATTATGGCAGCAAACATAAAACACTGCTGCTCCATACAGAAGTGCGATGGCTGTCTCGGGGAAAAACTTTAACAAGGCTATTTGAACTTAGAGCCGAGTTACAAATGTTTCTTTCAGCAGATACTTCTTTTAATTTGAAGGACCGTTTGTATGATAAAACTTGGTTGTTCCGATTGTCTTTTATGGCGGATATCTTATAAAAAACTTAACGAATTAAATTTATCGTTGCAAGGTAAACAGACAACAGTGTTTCAGGCCTATAATAAAATAACTGCTTTTAAAAGAAAATTAGATTTTTGGATCATTTGCATTGGTAAGAAAGAAATAGAAAGTTTTACGTTACTCAGTGAGTTTGTTAGCGAAAACGACTCAGAAATGTTTGAAGATAATGTGTTTGAAGAATTGGTCCAATATCTCAGTTCGATGCGCGCATCTTTTGAAAAGTATTTTCCCGAAGAACACAATACAAAAATTAAAGTGAACTCCTGGATTCATAATCCTTTTTTACCCAACTTGGAAAAGCCTGAAAACATGTCAAATGAGATATATGAATCTCTTTTAGAAATGTCATCAGACACAAGTATGGAGTCATTGTTCAAAACGACGCCTCTTAATGATTTTTGGTGCAGAATCCAAGATGAATATGCAATGCTTGGCCAAATGGCTCTGGATATTCTTCTCCCGTTCCCAACTACATATTTGTGCGAAACAGGATTCTCTACCTACGCAGCCACGAAAACAAAATATCGCAATAGACTGGACGCCGAAGCTGATATGAGACTCCAACTTTCTTCCATCAAACCTGATATCAAGCAATTGATGAAAAATAAAAAACAGTTTCATACCTCCCACTAGTTAGATTTTTTCTTTTTTAATGTTTTCTATTATTGTCCTTACCAAGTGGTGAAGTAAATAATAATTAGTAACTGATACATTGTACTTTTATTATGCTGATTAATAAAGAATACACTTATAAAAATAATTGTTTTATTGTAGGGTTCCATCAAGTATTTTGCTTCCCAAAAGGGTTCCGTCATTTAAAAAGTTTGAGAACCACTGATAGTGTATACAACGATAATCGCCGGTTTGTGTCACATAGCCTTTAGATTAAAGTGTCTAACGGGCCTCTACGTGTTGGCTTCGGCACCATGCACGCCTCCCAAATGACCGGGACTCCATAGTCCCGTGATATGGAAACGACATACATAATAATAATATCTTGGGACAGCTCACACAACGCTTCTGATCCCAAACTAAGCAGAGCTTGTACTATGGAAACCAGCGACAACTGATAAACATACTTATAAATAACTATAATATTTCTAAATACATACATATTATAGATAAGTAACACCCAGACACAGAATAAACCATCGTGCTCATCACAAAAGTATTATCCTGGGTGGGGATCGAACCCACGACCTCTTGCGTAGCATACACTCATAGTCTTACATACATAGTCGGATACACTCCCACCGCGCCACAGAGGCAGTCATGTATTTATTACATAAACATTTTGGGATAGTAAACATGCACTATGTTTACCATCCCAAAATGTTTATGTAGTGTAAATGTAAGTGCTTTATTCCGCAATCGTTCGAGTATTTCGATGTGACTATTGCTAGCAGATCCCCAAAGCTGGATCCCGTAAGTCCAGATTGGCTTTGAGATCACTTTGTAGACAAGCAACTTCATATTGTAGCTGAGCTGGGAGTGTCGTCCCGTTAGCCAGTACAGGTCACGAAGTTTGCTGTCGAGTTGCTTGCGTTTGGTCCAGATGTTTTTTTGCCATGTCAGTCGTCTGTCTAGGTACATTCCCAGGTACCTTGCATGGTCTTGTTGGGGAATCTGCTGGTTATACAACTTTACGTGTGGACAAATATATTTTTGAGTGTGAAAGTAACATGAGTCGATTTGTTTTGGTTAGCTTTTAATTTCCACAGCTTGAGCCATTCTTCGATTTCATTGAAAGCCCGTGTCCTAAAACTGCCTCAAGGCAACTACAGGTCCATCACCTGTAGTTGCCTTGAGGCAGTTTCAGGACACGGGCTTTCCGATAACAAGGCGGTGTCATCAGCATAGGTTGCTGTCATTATATTTTCGTTCGTTGGAAGATCCGCTGTATAAGTGAGGTACAGTACGGGGCCAAGTATACTGCCTTGAGGGACAACTGAGTTAATATTATACAGTTCTAAGCACTCATTGTTGAATTTAACCTGATAGCTTCTTTTGCTGAGGTAAGATCTGTGGATAATCAGAAAAGAGTGGTTCAGATACTTTTTAAGTTTATTTATTAAGCCGTCATGCCACACTTTATCGAACGCTTGGTATATATCTAACAAAGCTGCACAATACGTTCTGTTTTCCAAACATCTACCATTCTACATCTACAAAATCTTCTTCCCTGGCTTGGATACCATTACTACATGTGCTATCTTCCACTGTCCGGGAAAGTGAGCAAGTCCTAGGCAGGCATTGTAAATTTTTACCAGTCCCATATAACCCTTGTGTGGTAGGTGTTTTAAAAGCGTTGCATCAATGAGGTCGTATCCTGGAGCTTTGCCTTCTTGTAATTGTTTTATTTCAATTATAACTTCTACATTTGTGTAGCTGTTAGGTATTCTTCTACCTCTTTCGTGTGGTCGGAACAAGTGTCCTGAAGTGGCTGAAAAACGTAGCTTAGGTGTTCAGCAAAGGTTGTGGCCTTTTCGGAGTCAGTCTTAGCCCATCTACCATTGTTATATCTTATAGGTGGTATCTGAACTTTAGGTTTTTTATGTTTTTTTGATTCCTTCCATAATGAATAATTTGTGTCCAATGTAGAGGATAAAGATGCTAGATAGTTTTGTAGATTGTTGTTCTTGTGTTCGTTTATTAATCTTTTTAATTCTTCAGAGCATTTGATAAACAGTGTTTTGTCTCTTGGATAACGAGTGTTTTGTCAGATTGTCTTTCTAAAACTTTTTCTTTGACATTTTTGAGGTATACATTGTGCTTTAACGGCTTCTCTTTAGTCTTAGTGGTGGCTTTGTTCGCAGCCCTATGCTAGCGATGTTAAATTGTTCTACTTCGTTTTCTATCTTATTTACTAGGTTTATTTCTGTAGCTACCATAGTCTGAAATGTTTCCCAATTTGTGTGTTATAGGTTATATACTCGTATATATATATAGCTTTATTTTGTTATATCCATTAGAAATATACGCCATGAACGTCACAACGTAACAAAATATTACCTGCTTACACCTGGCTGCGAAGAGGTTACGGGCAAGTGCGCAAAGGCACCTATCCCTTATCAAGTTCTCTACATGTATTTCTATAAAGTAGAGTGTATTTCATTGTAATAACAAGTGAGTTTTTTTCCCAGTACGTCGATTAATTTAATTTAAAATACTAGCGGGCAAAATGTGATAGGCAGACTGGCCAAAACCCCCCGTATTGCCCCTTTTATGATTTCATATAAAACATGACTTTATTACAATACGCGATGAACGATGCAATTCTGCAGCTAGTATCTCAGTCTAGTAAGAGTGACATAGACACTCATAAGGGCTTAATAACATAAATTATTGACTAAGTAGACGTTAATTTTGTGCCAATAGGTCCTTGAGTAACGAAACAGCGAAGACACACCTCGTAGCTGCGGGTATAAGGTTTCAACAGAGTGTGTTCCTATTAACAGAGTGGTGTACGGACGAGGCCGTAAAATGAGAGGTATAGTGTAAATTATATAACTACGAAATTATGGTTAAAAAGTAAAAATAAATATTTAAACAAAACTATATTTTCCGGAATGGTAAAAATTATTTAGGTCTATGTAAAGAAACAAACAAAAATCTGGAAAAAATTAAAATAAGGGATCAGAAAAATTATAAATTACGTATTAAATTATAATTAAAAATTATGAGTATGTTTAAGTGGTCACGGCCGTTGCAATACGGTCGAAACGTCGGTTTCTACTTTATGTTGTTGACGAGCCTTTTAAAAAATACATCATAAACATACATCACAAAAGTTTGACGAAACCCTCAGTGCCCGAATCCAATTCGCACTTGACTGGTTTTATTTCAGAAATTTCACCCGCTACACGCTTTTAGAAGTGCCTTGTTATCAGTCATAACTTTGTAATTAAGTAAATAATCAAATATAACGGCTTATTTTGCAAGGCCTCCATGCGTAGAGTAGGCATCAAGAAGCATAATCTTAGTGCGTACAATGAATAGCTGTTATCTTTTACACGTTATTCCTGTGTCTAGTGCAATAAGCCTAGTAGTAGCGGCCAACATATTAGTTACTAACCACATATTGTTTTTTTAGTTAGTTATTCGCACAGAGCGTGGGTGCTCGTGGTGATGTCAAAGCGATATGACACCGACGAGACTGATAGGAGCTTATCGTAATCGTGTTTAGTTATCCGTAATATAGTTGTTTCTATTGCTCTTGTAAAGAATACTTTGATCAGGTACACTACTTATTATTTCTGTTTACATATTTACTTAAAACATAATGACAAACAAAACAAATAGAAAAGTGCAATATTTGGCGGGAGTTTGCGGTGAGTTTATGTTTTGTGTTCTTGCGGGAAACTTAAAATTCTTTTAAACTTTATTTACAATCTAAGTGTTATTTTACAAATTCAGCGGCGTTCGTATTTACATATGTTGGAGCATCGCTGTCGTGGACATCACCTGCGATTCCAAAGTTCTTAAACGGCGAGGCTAATGTTGTTATTACTAATGTAAGTATATTTTAAATCTACCCACAATTAAATACAGAATTTTGTTTAAAAACGCTGAACTCGTATGCAAACGTCTTTATTAAAGTCCTAAGTACGTATAGTATTTGGAAGGTAAATAGATATACCATTAGATACCAACCCTGCAGTGCTTATTCAATTTGACAAATTTTGTAGGTGCCTAACAATATTATTTTATACGCTCAACCATTTTGCAACTAAAGTGCGCTGCACTCAACCATTTTTCTAACAAACAATGTTTTTTGTGTGAACAGGTTGAAATATCATGGGTGGTGTCGTTGTTCACGGGCGCAGGGCTCGTGGGGTGCCTGTTCGGGCAGGTGCTCATCGAGAAGATCGGCCGACGTCGTACGCTCATCGGCTCAGCAGCTCCAGCCGTCTTAGGTGCGGTACGTAGCTTCTACACTCAACGACATAAACTCGCGTGTCAATTATATCACGCGTTAATTGGGCTTATATTATATATTGTTGTCTAAGCATTATTTACTTCAATATGAGATACCTAGAGTACGAAAGGCAATTTCTTACCAACGTGTTCGAGCAATAGACATTGAGCAATACGCTCACAGACACACAGTCCATATGATCCAGATTTCAGAGGGGTGCCCCATGTGCAAGTCCCTGTCATTTCGTCATAGTTGTTACTACGAAGATTTATGGTTACCGCCATATGCTAGCATATTTAGTACATAGGAGAAATATTGATAGCCTTACGCCAACCCAAGTCCTTACCGACTTAATGACCAAACAAATAGAAAAAATTTAAAGTTATGCTATTTGCACTAATGAGCTGCTCATAGGACTTGTTACATCCAGAGGATGACATAATGATCTCTCTCAATGTAGCGCCATGGAACATAAATGGACTTGCACCAAATGTCAAAGAAGTGTAAGTCCTATTAAATAATTTGAATACCCACGAGTTGGCCGAATATGGAACATAGTACACCAAAGAAGTCCTTATTTCTATCTAAAAAAATATATATAAAAATAAAAAAACCCGCCTGCACAAAAAATATGGAAACATGATCCCCTACATAATTATATAATTTCATGCATTGGAGGAGGCATTAATGAATATCGACGAACTTAGTAAAGTGCCTCCGACTGTATGAAATTATATAATTATGTGGGGCATCTTGTTTCCATCCTTTTTGTGCAGGCGGGTTTTTTATTTTTATAATTTATTTCTTTATTTAATACTTTTTAGTGGTGTAATATGTAACCGATGTAACAACTAACTTTTATCACAGCTATTGTCAAGTATTGAAGATTGAAAAAATAATGGTTGCTAACTAACTTTTTTAGTATTACAGTCATAATCGTGTTATACCTTTTTGAAATGCTTAAGATAAGCCTTTCAATTTAATACCCATATTGCAGTATTCAAAACAACTTTTTTTTTCACACCTCCTTATTTTGACATCTCACAGCCGCCATGTTTGTTTTTTTCAAACGTCACATACCTAAGAACACTTGGGCAATCAAGACGAATCTAACGACGTCTTAATTGTAAAAATCCGTTTAGCGGATTATGAGATATCAGGTAATAAAGAATATTACATACATACATACAAGATACGCGCGAAAAACATAACCCTTCTTTAGAGTCGGGTAATAAAAAGGGGAATGTCTTCCTCGCGACACTCTTCAATTGCATCATGCAAGTAGGGTGGATATCCTTCCTCGTATATTGAAGGCATTTCAAATAATCATGATCTATTAAGAAGGGAAACCTGTCAATGAAGTCTGTTCCTACAGGCCGATCAGCCTTTTACCTGTAATGTCCAAGCTCTTCGAGAAAATACTACTGTCATAAATGGTTTACCATCTAATCAATTCAATTCAATCCTACATGAAAGTATATAATCTCGGACCACTAGTTTGGACTTAGACAAGAACACAGCACCACAGGTTCATAGAGTTGTTGACCAAATAAGGAAGACGATAGAGAATAAAGAATGTTTCTCCGCGGCCTTTTTAGATATACAGCAGGAGTGTGATACGGAATGGCACAAAAACCTGCTCTTTAAAATTAAATCTTTACTACCACATCCATTCTTTGGACTGGTACAACAAAGAAGCCATCGATCGAGCTGAAACCGCAACGCTGTCTTAAAAGTCAGTGCTCGAAGAAAACGTAAGGTAGGACAACCCCAGCCAGATAAACCGACGACCTTGACCACATGGATACAAGGTCGCTGGGATCAATTGGATCCGGAATGCGGAGGGCCGAGTGTTGTGGCGTAAATTAGGAAAGACCTATGTCCAGCAATGGACCAATACAGGCCAATTGATTGATTGTGGACAAGCGCGACAGCGTGAGCAGAGAGAAGCAGCGTGATCTTAAAATTTCCTGCACGAACAGAGGACCGCAAAGTAAACTTAGAAGTCACTGTGCGAGTTAAGGAACACAGCACACGAACGAGCGACACTGAGAAAATTGCGCGAGTTTTTTCGCCAAAACGCCATTGCAGGGGCGGGTGGCGCGCAACTGTAAGCACTGCTTGGATGGGCAGCACAAAAGGTACAAAAACAGATTATACAGGCAAACTAACTACCATTAAGAACCCAGCTGCGACCGAAGTACCTACGCAGGGATTATGTTGAAAAAGTCTTGCAGCGCGTTTGACGCCTCCAGTTATTGCTTCGAGGCCCGGTGCCCAACATTGCCCCCTCTAGAACCGAACCTGCTTAGCAATCGCGCAAAGTTCGCACCATCCGCTAGCGCAGATACCTTTCTCTAAAATTCTTATCTCCCACTCACGCAGTGGATTTTTAAGAGGGGGCAAATTTTTGGGTCTGTTAGAAAATATGTAGAATCGAGGCTACAGCGCCCTTTCTTTTTAGGGTTCCGTAGCCAAAATGGCAAAACGAAACCCTTATAGTTTCGCCATGTCCGTCCGTCCGCCTGCAGCTTAGCTCAAAGACTGTTAGTGCTAGAAGGCTGTAATTTTGCATGGATACACAAATTACTTACGTCGACAAAGTGAAAGAATAAAATCTTGAAAAACATTTTTTTGAGGGTACCTCCCCTATATGTAAAGTGTGGGTGTCATTAGATAGAATTTTAAAAACGTTTAGGGGTTGCCAAGACCATTTTTAGATTTGGTGATTCGTTTGTGAAATATAAAGTTTTAAAGTGCAAATTTTGTTAGAATCAAGTGTGTGTCCCGCCAGCTAAATGGTTGATGTTGGATATGTGAAAAAAATTTACGGTTGTCTACACTATAATATTATAAAGAGGAAAACTTATAAATATCTACAAAAAAGTCCGCGACACACTATACTCAACATAGATAGCTATGTTGAGTGAGGCACAACAACCATTTTTTTATTTAAAAATCTTGAATTTTTTTTTTAATACATTTAAACGCATTTATTTTACTTCTACATACTTATACTTATTCAAACAAACAAACAAGCTTAATAATATTAATTATAAATCTTGTTTGTTTGTAATAATCTCAGGAACTACTGGTTCGAGTTGAACAATTCTATTACTGTTAGATAGTCCATTTATCGAGTTATATAACATCACGCTACAACCAACACAACCAACAGGAGCGGAGCAGCAATGAAAAATATAGCAAAAACGGAAAAATTTACGCAGACGAAGTTGCGCGGGACAGCTAAAAGGAAAACTATTACAGCTAAGTAGGCTCTACAAGTTAACGAGTAACAGTTAATCAAATGAGAAGTAACAACATATCGTACAAAATTGTTAAGTACATATAACGTTGTAAGTATGAAACAAAAACAACAGAGAACCCAATTCTTATGCCACATTATTCGGATGGGCAGGGGGGGGGGGGACTTCAGAACCCTACATTGTGCGTGGCTCGACATGCACTTGCCCGGTTTTTTTAGACATTAGACATATATTTCTGAACAAAATTATATTTGTGTTGAAAATACCCCCTTAAAACTAACACATACAAACAAGATACATACTAACACACAACAAAATACACAAGAGGAAAAAAAACAGAAACGTAATAAAACTTAAAATTTATGATATTTGTTGCACCTTATAAGCATAAGCCATTCATATTTCATATTTTGACCTTAAGATATATTTATCAACGCAATAATAACATTTCTTAAGGAGATGTTCTTTGAACCTAATTTTAAAGATTCTGTGGTTTGAGATCATTTTTTAAATCTGAATCTAATTTGTTGTTTATAATGACTGCTTGAACGTTTGCGCTGTGTTTCACCACATTCAACCTAGCATGTATCTTAGTCGGCGGATCTTTTCTGCGAGTTTTGAGACGTATTTCCCTCTCTGATTTAGTCTCGTATTCATTTAAGTTTTTTATTAAATTGGATAGGATTATCAAAAAGGTAAAGAGACGGTAAAGTTATTTTTCTAATTTTATGAAGTGTTGCTTACATGAATCGGGCTGTTTGATATGTACCATTGTTCTTATGGCTCTCTTTTGTATTGTGAAAGCTGCATTTATGTTGTATTGATAGCTGTTGCCCCAAAATTGAACGCTGTACCGCAGTTTTGACTCTGATCTATTGTGAGTACTACATCTTCTTTGCGTAGCAGGCTGAACTTATCGTGCTTACATTAGAAGACAGTTCTTGTTTCCCATGAAGTAAGGCATCTATCTGTACTCTTAGGAATTGAATGTTGTCTATTTTACTTACTTTTGACAAGAACTGTAGAGTTGCAGTATTTTTTATTTGGTTTTGTTTGCATTTAATCTTAAATTGTTTACACCAAACCATTTTTCAAAAGCTGCGAATGTGACTTGAATTTTCTTTTCTAGTTTTTGCACACTGTCTGCTGCTATAATGGCATTTATGTCGTCAGCAAATATAACTAGTTTGGCGTCCGGTACGCAATTTTCAATGAAAGCTGTTAGATCGTTTAGGAAGATAATAAAGAAAATTGGCCCTAAAACTGAACCTTGAGGTACACCGCGAATCATTGTCTCCAAGTTCGATTTACAGATTTTTTTGTTCACCTTCTATAATTGCTTTAATTTCCACAAATTGTTTCCTGTTTTTTTAAATAGGAGCCAAATGTAGAAGAGTTGTAGATTTGTGTTTCGGATTCCATAATGTTCCAACTTAAATAACAGTATTATATATGGTTTTGACAGTTAAGATCCACCGTATCAAAAGCGTAACTTAAATCTAGGAACAACCCAACCACTATATACTTACCATTAAGATTATACAGAATATGCTCAATCAGAGAATCTATTGCATCAGCAGTACTGACAGGTTTCTGGTAGGCAAATTGCTCACCCTTACGCTCTGGGTACGCCCATGTATATGTATATACTGTTTCACTCTTACCGATAATAGTGTGATGTACCCTAAAATAGCCAATGTTATACGTTTAACGTTACAACAGAAATACAAACAATGTTTCTTCTGGTTTCGTCCGTGTGATTTTAAATTAGCACTGTATTACTTTACCAAATTTCATCAAACATTGTATTGTAGGTGCCCACTCTCTCTAGCCCTTTTAAGTGACGCATAAAAGGTGTGTATTTAAGAGGCATAATCACGTGATTGACTGAGGTAAGTATACAGATAGTTGTTATGATGTAGGCATCCGCTACAGAGCCTAAAGCAAATCTTTAAAGGGGTGAAATAGCAGTTCAAATTTAACGCGGACGAAGCCGCGGGCGGAAGCTAGTTTGACATAAAAAAAATTGTATTAGTAATTAAATAAAGTAATTAAATTAGTAAAGTCAATATTTTTTTCAAATATTTTGGAAGAGGAGCAAATTCGCTCAATCCATTTGATTAAAGCAAACATTATGATAATTTGGGTAGGTAATGAAAAAAAGTTTGAAGTCTCGGGATGTTTGGAACTTTTTTCCAAAACTTATGGTAAACTTGGTTATTTACAAGCAATAGTTTTTAATTGGCTATCTGAATTCAAATATGTTTGTGGAGGAGAGGAAGATAGGTCGGCCACCAAGGGTGCTCCTTCACGAAAATGGTTAAGCTGCCGAAAAATGTAATACTGATAGACTAATGAGAGATATAGACGAATGAGATACGTATAGATTAAACAAGATATATGGGTTTAGCAGCATTATTGCTGAAAGTTATTGGTGTACAATTGATCCCTCATAACCGATATTCGTGAGGGAAACTGCAAAAAATCAAGAAGAGGTAGAAGGTACGTCATTCTGTTGAAATTTTTTGGTAGAATACGTTCGCGGAAGAAAATAACATAAATGATAAACTGATAGGTAACGAAACTTGGTCATATAATCTATGATCCTGTATCAAGCCGATAGTGGAAGATAAAAATTTTTGAAGATAAGTGTCACCCCTTGGAGTTACAATTGACTGAGGTGGGAAATCTGGCTTTTTCCAGGCATCATGACAACATCAGTCCGTATACTTCTGCAAAAAGATCTCGGTTTTATATTAAAAAAAAAAAAGTGTTTATCCTACATCATTTTACAAATTCCTCTAACCATTTACCCCGTGATCATAACTTCATTTGAGATATTATGAAAACAAAAATTGGAAATTATATTTTAAAGCAAAGAAGCAATTGCTTATATTATTGAAAGGTTTATAAACCTTTTTTTAATCGTACAAAAAGAGACTAGAAACTCACCCGAACCATGGTAATATTTGGCAACTGAGCTGCTAACGTTGTAAAATTGTTAACGATTTTTAACGAACGATTGTTAACGAACCACCCAAGTTTTTTTATGCACCGAAAGAGGCTTTACCGTAAACACATAATCGAACTAGATTTAAATAAGGGAAGAAATAGTAATGGATGGCTCCTCCCATAAGACTCTTGTCGCTAACACACCTGTTCAAAGTCTGAAAATTGCACATCCAAGGCACAAAGAAAAAATGGAATGTTAAATATGTGATGTTCTTCTGCAGCCTAAACTTTCTACCGAAATACCTATGGCTATGCGTACACAGGGGAATCTATTTGTACATACATAGATATTACACAATGGAGTTGGGTATAAAGTGTTCTGTATTCAAATTCTGGACTAGGATTTTAATAGCTTTATTTGTATTTCAACTAACTACAAAACGGAGGAGGTTCTCAATTGGACTGTATTTTTTTTTGTTGTATGTTTGTTCACCGATTAAGCAAAGATGCCTGGACCGATTTGAAAAAATGATTTTGTGTTTGAAAGGGTATACTTCCAAGTTGGTCCCATTGTCCTTAGATCACGATCGGAATCCTGGAGAAATCGAGGGAACTCTTCAAATATTAAAGGCACACCTACAGTGATTTAGGTACATTTCATAGTGATTCGTACATTTACTCTCAAAAAGCACCTATTGGTGAAGTAGAACTGATGATGAAGACTACAAATGACGAACGAAGCTATTCAATATTTCACGGTTTGCGATTCAATTACTTTAATATGACATTTAGTAGCATTTTATTCTCGTCATACTACTATTACATAATATAATAGAGCTGATAGTGAACTATCACGTGAACTTCTCAACAATTAACGGCCCTGCATGGGATTTGAGCAGTTGACATAAGCCTATTGTAACTTAAGTGAATTACAAACCAATCCACTAAAAAGTGAGAAATAAAAAACTTTTTTACAAAAAAATATTATCGACTTTAAAAAATAAATACAAGGCAACAAAAAAGTAAAAAATAATATCTACCTAGAATAACAAAAACAAATTAACATTTTGAAGTTGGTGCCATGAAATCGTTGTTTTTGTTTAATTCGGCTTTGTTTAATTCGTTGTTTTTGTTTTTTGTTAAAAAAAATATTTTTTTATAAAAAGGTTTTTTATTGTAGTTGATAACATGTTAGTATTAGAACAGGCATTATATTTGAAATTATCTGTAGGTATATCATCAAATGTCTTAAGATAGGTACGACGTTATCAGATTGTAGAGTAGGAAGTACATGTAAGAAAAAGTTATCTGGAAACAGTTAAAAATATTTGTGGCCTTGGATTTCGATATTTCTTATTTTTATTATAGGCATGAGTTATGTTTTGTACGATATGACGAATCTTGATTTTGAATGTAGGTATGCGAGCGTGTACGTACGCAGGGCGGACTTGATTAAAGATATCCACCGTGTTGCCAGATCCATTTTTCCAAATATCGAGACTTTAGTGACAAAAAGAGGCACTGGTGTGAAATAATCGGCAGGCGAAACAATACTTAACGGTAAACACCGTTACACACCGGTTGTTAACAACAAGCCATAAATACAAAATTGTAAAGTTAATTGATAGCGATTGATCTCCAAATCCAAGAATTACATTCTCGTTATTTAAAACTAAAATAAACACGACAAGTGTACAAAAAATGCTTTATGAACTAACGCAGTACCAGTGCGGTTCAAAAGTTACTGGCTGGAGAAATTTGGCGGTTTAAAAAAAAAAATCGCACTGTGATTGTTATTTATTCTGCTTTTTAGGGTTCCGTAGCCAAAATGCAAAAAACGGAACCCTTATAGTTTCGTCATTTCCGTCTGTCTGTCTATCCGTATGTCACAGGCATTTGACTCAAAGACTACATCTTGATGAAATTTGGTGAAAAGGTGTCTTGTAGTAGTCGCTACTTAGTTTGATAGCTAAATAATAAAAATAAATATTTTTAGGGCACTCCATACATGTAACAGGTGTCTTTTTTTTTCATTAAACAATAACGTGTGGCTCATTATTCGACAGGTCTTTCAAAAACATTTTAACATTTATAATAAACTTTTTTGATTAAGTGAATATTTTTGGAAATACTCGCTTTGAAAGTTGTATAGTTGCGTAAACCCCTTTTAATTACAAAGATAGCGCTTAATAAGTACTTTAAACTATAATTATTTCGGGTAAGATCGGATATACCGTCATTTAGTTATTTCCGAAAAACTGCGTTTCTCAATAAAAGGGCGTAAGTGCCATGAACATACGCTTTTCTGCTGATGCAATTTTTCAAGGCTGCGGAACCCTACACTGAGCATGGTCCGAGATGCTCTTGTCTGGTTTTTTCGTGTATAGTTTTGAGGTTTCTGTTTGTTGTAGTTTTGATTTGACGGCGTTTAGAACAATAGGGAATCTGAAAGTTTTCGAAATGTTTCAGTTGGAATATCATTCCGTAATCAAGTTCCTGACAAAGGAAGGGGTCAGCCCGATCGATATAAAAACAAGGTTAGATGCCGTGCCGAATACCTTTCCGTTTAGGGTGTCGGGTGTCGGGTGTCCATCAAATTAGTGGAAGAGGAAGTTCTGAGTGATCGAAGACTTAAAACTAAAGAAATAGCGGCAAGAATAGGGCTTTCGAAAACTTCAGTTTTTAGGATTCATGAACATCTTCACGTGAATAAAGTTAGTGCCAGGTGGGTGTCCAAACTTCTTTTGAGCTTGCAGCGAAGTGAGCGAAAAGCGTGTTCTCAAGAAGTTTTAGAAGCGTATAGACGACACGAAACAGGTTTTTTGGAGTCAATTGTTACGCGTGACGAACCATGGTTTTGTACTAACTATGATCCTCTCTCCAAAAGGGAATCTATGAAGTAGCGCCGTCCTGGTGCATGCAACCTAGGAAGGCCAAGGTAACGCAATCCACCAAAAAGATAATGTCTACGGTATTCTGGGATTGTCACGCAATACTAATGATGACTGACATAAAAGAAAGGAATACCACGGTAAATGGCTGCTACTTCGTCACCCTTATTGAGCAGTTACGAGAGGTGATCAAGCAGAAGCGTCTTGGAAAACATATCAGAGGTGTTCGGCTTCTCAACGAAATGCTGCCGTTGTAAAATGTGGCTTCGAGGAAATTCGCCACCCACCATATAGTCCCGACTTAGACCCTGGTGACTATTATTTGTTTTCGAAAGTTAAGGCAGACTTAAGGGGAAGAAGATTTCCTTCGGATGATGAAGTGACCCGTGCGGTTTACGCCCATTTTGAGGACAAAACTTCGGAATATTTTTACGAGGGGATAGAAATGAGACCATATCGAAAAATTGGCAAGGCACGTCTGGCCACGCACAATGTAGGGTGTTCATAGTCCCCCCCCCCCTCCATCCGAATAATACGGCTTAAGAAGTGGGTTTTCTGTTGTTTTTGTTTCATACTTACAACGTTATACCTACTTAATAATATTTTTAATGAAATTTGTACAAAAATGTTGTTGTGTGATGTTCTTTAAAGCTTAATAATTGACAAACGGATCCCTAAATCTATAAGTGGTCTTCCCAACCCCTGAACGTTTTTAAAAGACCTATTTAATGATACACGATCGAGTAGGATAAATAAAAATCACATCCCCACTTTACATATAGGGGAGGTACCCTTAAAAAAATGTTTTTCAGTGAGGGGAAACATCGTAATCAAACTGGTATATCGATATGAAGACGCGTGAGTATGAAATCTACCAAATTGGTTTTCACAGAGGAGGCCCGATCTCTTTTTCAAAGAGAAGCCCTGTATCCTTGCAGAGAAAATGCTATGTTAAAAGACTTTTAAGACTGTTTATAATATGTACGTATGATGTGATTACAGATTATCGTGATGTTGACAACTACGCCTTGGATGATTTGCGTATCAAGATTTCTAGGAGGAATAACGAGCGGTATTATAGCTGTGGTAAGTTTGTTGTGTTTAAGTACCTAGGAAATTTCTCAATGTTTTAGCTCTTCTTGTTCACTTGTTGAATTATTAAAGACAAGACTGCAATACTTTAGTTATTCCTAATATGTGTTAAAGTTTCATACACACTGATAAGGTATCCTTTAGTTCTCGTGACTTAGGCTAGTACTACGCAGGTACCTATTTGTCTTTTTTTTAAACAAAGGATTTTAATAGCCGGTATTGTTTCTTTCAGGTAACAATGATATACATAACAGAAATATCGGACAAAGAAATAAGAGGAGCGTTGGGTATGACAGTACAAGTGATGAACAACTTGGGCAGTCTCGCCGTTTATAGTATAGGACCCTTTGTATCGTACAACACGATAAATGCTATGATATTAACTTTACCTATATGTGCCGCGTTGCTATGTTCTTGGATACCGGAATCACCTTACTATCACTTGAAGGATGACAGAATAGAAGCAGCTAAAAAGGAATTTATGAAGTTAAAAGGAATTGAGGATGAAAAGGTACTCGTATGTTTAAGTAGAAATTATACTTACTTATGATCAAAGATCTATCTACAGTCACTTAAGCGAACTCTGAATATGAAACATTGTGTTGCTGGTATGCTACAGGATAGGCAAGTTCCTCATCCTGTTGAGACTAAGTCACTATATATTTAATTTCACCTACCTAAAAAATGTCTTACCTACTGCCTATGAGGTATGTCTTACCTATCTGTTGTAAGATATAAGTAGTTAAATTTCATCGAATAAACTTTCTGTGTCTATTATCTACTCTGTAAAGAATGGCTGTAGGTAGGAATGTTACGGAACTTCGAATCCGACCCTAAAAGGTCGGAACTTCCGATTGATTTTACACCACTGACTTTGACTTCGGCTCCGACACTTTTAAATCGGATGTTTTAATTAATTTGAGTTCTAATTTATACATAATAAATATAATATAATTTATATTTAAGACCTCGGGTTCAGATAGTCGAGTCCTACTCGAGCGGATTTTTCCTTCACACATTTATTATCACTGAATAATATTTCTTTATTTATCTTATTTGCCTTATCTCAACATATTTGTTTTCTTCCATCACCTCCAATTCTGATTCCGATTCCGACAAATCATATTTAAAACCTCCGACTCCGACTTCGGTTCCGATAAAACCACCTCCTTAACATCCCTAGTAAGTACCTACACGAATACACGATTGAAAGGATTATAAAATCTACGAAGACGGCTAAGATAGCTCGACTTAAGTATCTCTACTACGGTATGCTGAATGTATGTTGTTCAATAAATTAATACGTACTTATTATAATTTCAGCTGATAGAGGACGACATAAATACGATACGAGCGCACGTTCGACAAAGCATGGAAAATAAAACAACCTATAAAGAACTGATGATTAATAAGAGATACAGAAAGGCTGTATACATAGTTATAGGTCAGTACGAGTAAAAGTATGCCAGTTTTTTTTTTTTATTTAAAAAAAGATGACTCCCGCATTAGGGTACAAGCCCCGTGTCGCGGGGGACTTTACAAACATACAAGTCACGGACACAAAGTACACCCAGACTCGAAACAACAATTTGTGGATCACACAAAGTGGTGTCTCGTGTGGGAATCGAACCCACGACCTCTTGCATAGCAGTCGGACACACTCCCACCGCGCCACAGACTATATAGCCGTGAGTAAAGTGGCGAGTAATTTAGCGACTCTAAAATAAAATTATAAAACTAAAATACTACTGATCAAAAACTGTACTCTACTAATTTCAACAGTAATAGTATCTGTTCAGACTTGTTTAAAAGCTAAACGAGTGAGCAGTTGCCATGGGCAGTGGCGCGTGATGGGAGGCGCTACTACTCGCCACTAATCGCCTGTCAAAATAGAATAAAATGGATCGACTCTACTAATCTACTTCACAAAATTTTTGGTGTTCAGTCATGTTTAGTAACTAAATTACTCGCCACTCCACTAAATTACTAGCCTAGTGGGAACTAGGCATAAGAGCAATTTATTGACATTGTGAAGATATTTACACCTGTCGTTCTAAGTCCTGTCGTGTATCGCCGTAAGGTAAGGACAAACTGAGCCCACGTATGTAACGTATACTATGTAACGGGGGAGAGTTGGGGTGCACACTTGTCCCGCGTACACAACGCATATTGACGTCAGACTCATTTGACATTTCTTCAAGTGCTGTAGTGTTGGTCTAGTGCTGGTCTTACGCGTGAGATGTGTTGCCAACTCGACTAACTAAATTGTCGCTATGTTGTGATTTGTAAGTCGCTAGAAGTCTCTGAAAATAAAAAAAATGCAAAAGTCTATAGATGTCGCTAAATTTTGTGATTAAATAGTGAAATTCTAAATCTAAATAATTGGGTAATTGCCCACAGTCGGAGCAAGTTATCCCCTAAAATCTGCATGACCTGCCTATTCCTTGTTAAGTTTTTGATTAAAATATATGTAGGTAGGTATAATGAATTCACCGCTAGAGGCTAGTGTAGCGCGAGGTCTCTAAAATATCAGTTTATGTAAAACGTAGTACAACAACACAAAACCCTTTGTTTCATGATGTGCAAATTGTGTAGTTATTTATTTCCAAAAAAACAACATCATGCATTGTTTGTTTAGGTATCATCATGCATAGTACCTTTTTTTATAGAAGGGAATACATCAAATGACTTCTCCCGCTGTGGGCATGAGCGGGAGGGCGTGTCAGACTTACTGACTAAAACCTATCTGTGTTCCTTCTTTCCCTCTGGTGTTCCGGAAGCACGGTAACTCTTTCGAACGATACCGCACTCCCGGTGAGCGCTGGCCCAATGGGGCGCACACTAGCGCGCCGTCGACCCGGGCCCTGGTCATAAGCTGGACGGCGAGATACCCTGCTTGTCGTCCGCACACACCTAGCGTCACCTACACAAACATCACAATTTGTATTACATATTTTACACAAATTTTACACTCCAGAACTATTACGCTACAAACACACACGCACACTCGCGCAAGCGCCGTGCGCCGCTTAAACGAAACAGCAGGAGCAGGCATACATTTTCGCCGCGTGGTACAGCTAGTCGATTCGCTAAGCGTCACATCAAAGATGTCTACAACGACGAGCTCACCGATGCTGCAACCTAGACATCACGGATGTAAGCATCGATGTCAGAAACCAAATTCGTAATTAACCAAATGCTCGTCGACGATGTCTCGGTTGTGATAACGCACGGATGTTGTCTAGGATGTTACGGTGTTGCAATATTTCAAATTTCATATAATTTTATTTATAATCGAGAATCTCGACTGACGAATTTTAGAGTTTTTATTAGATTTTCATTGAATTTAAATACACAATGGTTCACTATAAAGTGTGGGGTATTTAATAGATAGTGCACAATTTATTATTTTAATTGTTTAGGACATGTGAAAATAATAAAGTTATATTTTTTGACGTGAACACTGAGCAAATGACAATTGGTCACTTATTAGTACTGTTGCCAGATTGGATAAATTCCCTGCAAATTTGGGCAGGTTTTTCGGCCATGGGGGCGAAAATCGAATCGTAATAATCTTTATTAAGCTGTTTTGGTAGCATATTTTAGCTTAGAAACCATTAAAATGCACCCACGCCATCGCACGAGCGATCCACACTTGACTAGTGTTGCTTGATGATATTTTTCACAAGAAACTATTTTTTGGGGGGAATTTTGATAAATTTTGGGGGAAAATTCACATAGTCGTTTGGCCACACTGCTTGTCAGCATTTATTATTTATAATTATGTCAACTACTTACAATTTTATTTTACTTTCCTTTGTTTTGTTTGTTTAAAGTTTATACTTTTTTAAATCTAAATGATCAAATAATTCTTCGAATAAGATTAACTCCATAGTACCTACGCTACGCTGTTAAGGAGAGTTAGAATAATAACCTAACCTATAAATGGATAAAATTCTTGTACCAAATAACTAATGCTCATGCGCAATGGCCTAATTCTGTCGAAGGTAAGTTGATTTCAATTATTAGAAGACGTTTATTATTATGATAAGTTAAGATGTTATAGTAGCCAACCCTATAACTATGCTATTAAGAAATTGACAAACAGAATAATCAATTTGCAGAGCATGACTAATGCTCATGCGCAACGGGCAGTCATGTTTACTTTATAAAAGAATTGAAAGAAATATAGAAACTTGAACTCACTAAGTTTGTCTTAGGAATTTATATGTTGTCTATGTATAGGTGTAATTCTTACATTGTGATGAGTTGTAATGGTGGTAATAATAACATGTTTTTTTACTTGCAGTGATGGATATAAAAAGATAACACAGTGTTATAGAAGATATTGTGAATGCAGTGACCTACTTAAAATCAAAGCCAGAACAAAAAAGTCCTCAATGATATCGGTATTTATACTTATGCATCAAAAAATTAAATAACATGTTGCATTTAATATAAACTGTGAACCATTGTTAACAGTGCACAATCAAGAGGCTAAGTGTGATATTGAGGCCCCATTGAAATAAACAAATATGCACTGTGAAATTGTTATGTATCTATTACCGGTGTTAAGTTTTACTACGTTTTGTGAGTGGTACAGTGATCTTATTAAATTACTATTTAAGCTGTGAGTATTAATTCGGTGGTAGACGGCTCAAAGAAATACTTTGTCTTCATAAAAAAATATATTAATTGTATTTGTATTTAAATAAATCATTTTTTTTATTGACTTGTTTTATTAGTTATAACTACTAATATCACTCAGGTACAAAGGTGTACTACAGCCAAGTGTTGTTGGACATGGGTTGGAATTTTGCTAGAATTTGTAAGAACTAAGTAATTCATGAACACCATTATTGTTTGAATAGGCAATATCTTGACTGAGAGCAACTGTTTTAAGTCTAACTAGCTTTCCCTGGTTTCTGTTGCTAGTTTTTACTCTGTAATAATATAAATTAATTTCTTTATTTATTTAATGTTCGTACAAGTAACTTTTTATTTGTGAAATATTGTTATATATTATAAAAGCAATATATATATAAACCAACATAATTAAATGTCATGAATTATTATATTTCGTGTTTTGTTGTTATTGTATTTCATGACTTTTTGTTTAGTTTCAGCTTGATTAGGGTATTCTAGCTAAATCATTAGGTAGGTTAAGTACCTACTTATGTTAAGTTGTATTGAGTACCTACCAGTTATATTTACTTAATGGTTTACCTATGATTTTGTGATGTTCAGTATAGTGTTTTAGTTAATACATTCTCTATATAATTTCTCTTTCGCTATATATATATATATATATATATATATATATATAGCTGTAATAAAACTTTTTTCAGATAACCTACTATAAGGTAGACGCCTAGATTCCTACTTTATGTTATTTTCCTCGGTTAATGTTCGAAAATCTAAGCTGTGATGTAAATAATCCCATTGTTTCTTCTGTGTTAATTTCTTGTATAGAGTATTTATACATAATATGTATAGATTCTACTCATACAAGAAATTATATATATCACTAGATTTCGCCCGCGGCTCCGCCCGCGTGGATGTCGGTTTTAGCGATAAAAATATATTTCCTATGTCCTTCCCCGGGACTCAAACCATCTCCATACCAAATTTTATCTAAATCGATTTAGCTGTTCGAGCGTGTAAGCGTAACACACACATAGACGGAGTTACTTTCACATCTGTGGCGCGGTGGGAATGTCTCCGACTGCTACGCAAGAGGTCGACTGTCGCAAGGGTTCGATCCCCACCCAGGATAAAACTTTGTGTGATGAGCACGTTGGTTTAATTAATTTGGGTGTAATTTATCTATGATATGTATGTATTTAGAAATATATAAGTATGTTTATCAGTTGTCTGGTTGCCATAGTACAAGCTCTGCTTAGTTAGGGATCAGATGACGTTGTGTGTGTTGTCCCAAGATATTATTATTACTATTTATAATATTAGTATGGATATAATTCATTTCACTTGTCCTGACTGCCTGATTTCATCAACGCAGAGCCTAAACCGCTAGGGTTACAAACGTGAAACTTTGGCAGTTGATGCCTTTTGTCTTGTTGGCTCTGTCCCCTTAAGGGACAAATTTTTAGAAATCTTATAATGAAAAAATCAAATAGGGTATATTAGTAAAATAGGGATTACAGGTTTGTGTTAGATCGGTGAAATTTCGTATTTAGCTTTTCCGTTTAAAATAATGTACACGTGTTTCAGCGTTTTTGGAAAATCAAACTTTAAGGGAGTAAACTAGGGGTTGCAAGTATGTGTGAACCTCCGTCAGTTTTTAAGTTTAAGGTGTGGTCTGTGCGGAGGCTAAGTGCGGTTTTTTTATTCGCCCAGGTAAAACTAACTAACTAAGGTGTGGTCTGTGAAATTTCGCACTTGGATTTTGGGTTTAAAATAAAGAAAAACGTATTTCAGCGTTTTTGAAAAAGCAACCCTTAAGGGGGTAAAATAGTGGTTACAAGTATGAAACTCCGTCAGGATTGAAGTAAGATCTATTAAATTTTGTAGATGGCTTTTTCATTTAAAATAAAGTGAGACGTGTTTCAACGTTTTTGGAAAATCAATTCCTAAAGGGGTAAAATAGGGGTAGCAGGATTGTATGAAACTCCGTCAGTTTTAAATTCAGATGTGTAAAATTTTCTTTTTAGCTTTTACATTATTATAAAAAAATATCAAATTCAGCGTTTTTGGAAAATCAACCCCTAAGGGGGTAAAATAGGGATTGCAAGATTGTATGAAACTCCGTCAGTTTGAAATAAGATCTGTGAAAATTGGTGTTCGTCTATATTGAAAATTGGTTTTTGGTTATAAATAAAGAAACACGTATTTTAGCGTTTTGATCGAAAGCGAAAATTAACCCATAACGGGGTAAACCGTGTAAAAGCGGAAGAAGCCGCGGGCGACAGCTAGTCTTTATATATGTCACATACATAGTTACATAACTCATCTATACTTCCTACTAATATTATAAAGCCGAATGTTTGTGAGTGTGGATGGGTGAATGTTTGTTCCTCTTTCACGCAAAAACTAATGAATGGATTTTAATGAAACTTTACAATAATTTAGCTTATACATCAAAATAATACATAGGCTATAATTTATAAAGATATTGTGTAAATTGTCCAAAATATAACGATAAGTGTCAAGTAAGTAGGAAAAAATTCTACAATCGTCGACATGTTATGGCGTGCGCCGCAAATATCGTTGAAGTTTCACATATATAATGTATCAACGATATGTTTATTATAAATAGTCATACAAAAAAGTCCGCGACAGCATATGTCTTTCTCTTATGTGGAAGCACAATTATCGTCAAAATAGTGAACCATAATTACAATAGAAATTGATTATTTATTTCTAATACATATTTCTTAGTAACAAATTGATCTATATCAAAATAAATATTTTTATTGCCTCTGATATAAATAATAGATAAACTTTGTTTTTCATACTACATCATTTGGACAAATACTTTAAAAGTTACAACAATGATAAATCGAGTGTGCGATACTATTATTGCGGAGTAGGTATGCGGATTAAATGTGAATGTAAAATCGAAAAATTATTGGTGTGATTATTAATGGCTATACACATACATAATTCCAGCTAGAGACAAGATATCTCTCAACACATAGCCTACTTTTAACCCGATATTCCCACAAAATGTAGACTGACGCGGGTGAAACCGCGGGGCGCAGCTAGTATATTATAAAGCTGAAGAGTTTGTTTGTTTGTTTGAACGCGATAATCTCAGGAACTACTACTGATTTTTTTTACTGATGGATAGCCCATTTATCGAGGAAGGCTATAGGCTATATAACATCACGCTGCGACCATAGGGAGCGGAACAGCAATGAAAAATGTTGCAAAAACGGGGAAAATTTACGCAGACAAAGTTGCGCGGGACAGCTAGTCTGAAAATAATACTTTATTATTTAACAAACCACAAATTCAACGACTATATAATTATAATAATAACACCCACGTATAATATATTGAACCATTATGTGAAATAAAGACCACATTTGGTCTGCATCTTACAGCACATCCGAGAGAAAGCTACTATTTTATAGCTTTACCATTTGACAGCCAAAAGCGAGCGCGAGGGCGAGGATGTCGGCGAAAGCGAGGATGTTTTGGCATCGCGAATACCAAATCCATACATTTATCTAAGCCTTATTACTAAATTCTGTCGCGCGGACGAGATAGCGCTATGATCGCTTCGCTTCGCTGTAATTTCATTATAACAGACTACGAAACGCTTTACATCGGATGTTTCATCGTTGAACTCTTGGATGTAAGGATGTTGAACAGTTAGCGAATCGCCCCCCAGTACGATCAACGTAACTAGGCCGGACTGAAGTAGGCGACAAGTGGCTGCGCAGATGCATTTTTTGGAAGTAAATGATGACAGGAAGCGGGGAGCGGGGGCGGTAACTAAACCAAGAGGATTAGAGATGCGATTATGCATTACATTGTCATAATTAGTATTACTAATTCATGTTTTTTTGTGATTAGTTTGATAAAGAAATTGTTTTTCACAGTTTCTTTATTATTTACTGTAACTGTTCTAAATTTAACTTTTATGAACTCATTTAAATAGTGTTTTTATATTGTTGAATTAAAATGTTGTTAGTATTTTTAATCGATTAATCGTTTTCGTAAGTAATTTTAGGGTCGCATCTCTATGACATGCGCGAAAGTGATAAAAACCTAACTTCAATCCGGTAAAGATACGTTGATCGTACTGTAGAAAGGGGGATATTACTTCCCCTCCTACGCCGCGCCGGCGGTCTACTCTCCCTCCGTCTTACGAATTTTCGATTAGGTCACGGGCCTGACGCAAGCTTAACATTTTTTACCCATCCCAAAAAGTGCACAACGCCGCTAAAGAAGTTTCACTTTTAAAAAAATCAACTTCTGCGACATGAAAATATTTATTTAGCAATTAAACTGAGTAGTGGCTACTACAAGACATCTTTTCACCAAATTTTATCGATATTCATTGTGTTCATTGTGTAGTCTTTGAGTAAAATGACTGTGACATACGGACGGACAGACAGACGGACATGACGAAACTATAAGGGTTCCGTTTTTGCCATTTTAGCTACGGAACCTAAAAAACTGTTATTTTGACATTATGAACTGTGACACTTCAATTTTATTTGAGTATAAGAACTAAAAAAGCCATTAATGAAAAGAGTTAAGTTTTACTTCGCTTATGTAACGAGATTTTTTCAAGGTCTAGCTGTTGACCGCTACGGTATATCTAAAGCATCGCTATGAATTTACCTAAGTAGCTCATGGTATTTTCCAGGCTTCTAACGACCTCCCTAAAAAAATACTAAAAATTGCCTAGCGGTTTCCATTTAACTGTAAACGTAACCTAAAAATCAGAGCAGTAGCCGGCAGCTTGAACAAACCTAATCATTCATCATGGCAGCTTACTACGCTGGGTCGAGTCTTACTTACATAAGATAAGTCAGTTGGTGGCTATTAGGGACATGTATCAGCTCCAATTGCTTGTACATCGGGTGTTCCCCAAGGATCGCACTTGAGACCTCTAATTTTCTTTGTTTTTATGAATGACCTAATAGACAAACTTGATAATCCATGCTTACTCTATGCTGATGACCGCAAAATTTATTCTACAGTAAATAATATTCAGGATACTCTTTCTCTGCAGTCAGATTTAGAAAAAGTTGATTTAGGTATTGTGTATCGAAAATCTTATGTCACAATCTAGGACGAAAGAGTATGCATGGTTAAAGATTTGGGAGTTCTTTTCGACGAAAAACTGACATTTAATACACATCTAGATCATGTTGTCGATAAAAGTACTAAGCTTCTTGGTTTTATTTGCAGAATAACAAAATAATTTAAGAATCCTAAAAGACTTTTACAGCTTTATTATACTCTAATTAGAAGCGTCTTGGAGTTTAATTCTACAATCTGGTCACAATTCTACGCCATGCACATAAATTGTAACGATCTAATGTGTCTTCACAAGATAGTACATGGTACACACATATTGATTCGCCCGAATTATTATCTTCTTTAAACTTCAACATTAAATTTAGAAGTCAACAACCGCATCTGAGAAGTTTCATCTTAATCACGCATATAAATATTAAATTATAATCCTATCGTCAGAATGTGTCTCTATAACGAGCTTCTACCTCAGTACAGCAACGAACTGGACCTTGGTTGTATTCAATCTTGGATTGTCTAGTTTCAAAAGCAAGTTTAGACAAATTGTGATAAAAACTTAGCTTAATTTTGTAAAATAAGTCATAACTTATTACCTGAACACCTATGTACTTTATTCTTAGTAGTATTATGTAAATTTTAAAATTATATTTTTTTCATTCTGTACTCAGCACAAATGTGTATACACATTGTCATGCTAAACTTTGTAACATGTAATTTTAAATTTAATTGACTGTATTCTGTTTTGTGTGCCTAATAAAATAAATAAATAAATTTAATTACCTCAATGTATTACATAATTATTGCCTACACATAATATTATGTTATTAGGCTCTATACATCATGATTTTATATTAACCTACATTTTCAATTTCAGGTTTGAAAACCCTACAGTGCATGACTGGTATTGTGGTAATACAAGCATATTTGGAGACGATATTTAGAGCAACTGGCTTTATGTCCGGACCGATCTGTAGTATCGTGTATGGCTTTGTTCAATTAGGAGCAGGTGAGCCCTATGTTCCACGAATTGAATTGAATTCATATTTGTAGTGGCCCAAAAAGGTATTATGTTACCTATGTATTATGTTAATTTTTTTTCAGGAATATGTGCAACGTTCCTTTCTAGATGGGTAGGCCGACGAATCCTCATGTTCACATCCTGCCTCGGCGTATCAGTCGCTATGACTTTAGTAGGCTTGTACTTCTTTCTAAAAGACTCAGTTCAAGTCACTCCAGAAACATTACAAGCTATCAATTGGCTACCCGTCACTGGGCTCTTATGCTTCAATGTGCTGTACGCAAACGGTATAGGGAATCTACCATATGTGATGCAAACGGAACTGTTCCCAGTGAACGTGAAAGGAGTAGCCTCTAGTGCAGCTACTATGCTCGCTTGCGTTCTTAGTTTCGTCGTTACTAAATGTTACCTACAAATGAAAGATACATTTGGCGACCATGTTGTGTTCTGGTTTTTTGCCTCAGTAGGCTACGCAGGACTATTCTTCATATATTTCTGTGTGCCAGAAACTAAAAGCAAAACTTTAGAGGAAGTTCAAGATAATGTACAAAAGCGGCCTGAAGAAGAGGCTTTGAACACAGAGACGAAGACTGACAAAATTGAAAGAAAGTCGTGAGAAACCTAAAAGTATTTTTCTGTTTTAAGTATAGTAAGTATATAAAATATAAAAAGTATGACGACTTTTACATTTTTATATTAATATAAAATTTGAAAGTCTTCATACTGTTTACTCAATCGAGCTCGAATCAAATAAAAATAAAAAGTATTCTATGGCTACTACTCAACTGTAAGTGACGGTGAAAGCATAGCGTTTGGTTTTTCGGGGGTAGGTAAGCGAATTAGAAGTAAGTATTTATCAAAATGTTACCTTGCATTGTTAAAGATTTTTGCCATGAACTATTTTTATAATAAGTAATAATATTAATAAATATAATAATCTAAAATGAGTAGGTACTATTGTAACAAAATGTGACTTAAATCATCAGCTGAATAAGATAGGCATGTAAATAATATGTACTTATATGTTTAGATTGCCTGTTAGTATACGTTGAATGTTAAATAAATAAATACAATACCTACTAATAATCAGAAGAGAAACCTATACCAAGGTATTATTGTAGTATTACTAAGCTGTAACTCAGTAGACATTAAACCCTAATCCCAGGTCCTGCTATTTTTATTATAAATTTTTCACTACCGTATTATACCTAGGTCTTGTAGAACCGGTCTGATTCCAAGATTTTTAACTCCAGGGGCCGTACCATGAACTCGTCAATTGTATACAAAAAATAAACTGTCCTGCTAATTTCGTATCATACCTAATCCTGACAAAAAGCAGGCGAGTCTGTGATGACGTCAGCAACCCTTTTGTCTGTTTGTCAAATCTTTGCACTTGTAGCAGTTCAACGACTGACATACGTTCGTCAGGTTCAAACATATGAAGTTGAACTACTCTGCACTTGGCAAATAATTTACACTTCATGGTATGGCCCCAGGTACTGAGATCACTGCTTTAAAAACTTGAGGCAAGTACGTTTTTTAAGTCCTCGTCCTCTTCCTCCTCCTCTTCCACCTCGCGTCGTTCATCCTCAATGCTGAGGGTCGTGGCACCTTTGAACAACCTTCTCTTGGAGGTGTTTATAGCATAGCGGATCTTGTCTGACCAGCGCATAAGGGTTCTCCCTCTAGGCCTATATCCGTTTGCCCGTTAACAACAGCTTTTCTAAATTGTAATCTCTCTTTCTGAGATCATCATCATCATCATAATCTCTTTTTCTCTCAATGAATTCGAAAGACCTCTGCAGGCATGTGGCGATGAGCCTTATCCGTAACTTAAGCTCGGTTAGTAAGGATTCGTTGGTTCGGTGTTCTGTCCAATGAATTCCGAGCACTTTTCTCCAGCGCCACATTTCAAACACAAAAATGCGCTGGCGGTCAGCTTTCTTTAGCGTCCAGATAGATCTCTGTGTGTCAATGCGTGTAGTAACATTATAAAATAAAAATAAAATGTTTACAAAAAAATATTATCGTGTGCCGAATTAAACAAAAACAACTATTTCAATGCACCAACTTCAAAATGCTAATTTGTTTTTATTATTCTAGGTAGATATTATTTTTTGCTTTTTAGTTGCCTTGTATTTATTTTTTAAATTGGAAAATATTTTTTTTAAATTTAAATTAAAATTCAAATCTCACTTTTTAGTGGGTTGGTTTATAATTCACTTAAGTTACAATATGCATGTCAACATGTACAAAATATTGCTTGCCACGATGTAGGGCCGTTTATTGTTGAGGAGTTCACATGATAGTTCACGTCAGTTGTGGTCTTCATCATCAGTTCTACTTCACCAAAAGGTGCTTTTTGAGAGTAAATGCACGAATCACTATGAAATGTACCTAGTTAAATCATTGTTGATGTGCCTTTAATATTTGAAGAGTTCCAATGTACAATGGGATCAACTTGGAAGTATACCCTTTCAAATCGGTCCAGCCGTCTTTGCGTAATCGGTGAACAAACATACAAAAAAAATACAGTCGAATTGAGAAACTCCTCCTTTTTGAAGTCGGTTGATAATAGCCTTTATCCAACCATTATTTTTTTTTTACATTCCATATTTTCATTTATAGTAATTATAATTGTTTATTAACTAAGTAGGTATTATTTTTAAATATTCTACGCCAAGAAGGCGACATCCAGCATTTACAATAATGGATGTCCCCTCCTTGGCGTAGTCCTCCCCCAGCTTCCTCCAGTGTTCTCTGTCACGAGATTGTCATATATCTTATTTTATACCTTTATACGAGCAAATCTTATATCTTATTGTTTTGCTACGATAACCCATATCCTAAAAGACGCGAAGAACACGCACAATGGCCCAATCAGGAGGCTAAGTGCGGTATATACGGTATCCAACGATGATACATATATATTTCATCGTTGGATCCCGTGTTTGCTCTCAGACACAGAAAAACAGGCCCGTGTGAATTGGTGACACCAAATGCGTTTACGAATTGAAAACGGAACATCAAGACGTGTTTCGGAAATCATCACAGGCGGCAAAACGTGGATTTTTTAATATGATTCAGAAAATAAGAGACAGTCGTCATATTGGTCTTTTCAGAAGGAAAGTGACCGGCAGAACTGCAAAGACCTCGTAATGTTGGTAAAAAAATGGTGGCTTGTTTTTTTCTCGCAGCGCGCATGTGTCGACAACAATGTTGGGAAATTATAGACATGTTAACTCGGAACGGCATACAACAGTAGCATTGCCAAAAGTTTCCCAAGCTCGACAAAAGAGAATACCAAAGACTGGGCTTCCGGGAATCATGCTGCATCACGACAACTCTTCGTGCTCAGAACAAAAGCGTTTCTTGAGGAATCCGGTGTTGAAACCTTGCCCCATCCACCATACAGTCTTGATTTAGGTCCCTGTGATTTCTTTTTGTTCCCGATAATCAAGGAAAAAAATAAAATGATTTTTTTCTCGTGTGCCGAAGCGCCTATGAAATTGCAATTTCGAACCTATCGATCATTGCTGGCAAAATGGTTTATGCGAATGGAACTTAGCATAGAGAATGAAGGAGATAAAAATGTAAAATAAATACTGTTAAAGTGCTAAGTTTTTCTTGTCTCAAAACTTATCGAGTTACATAAGTTTATCTGCGACTTCTGTCTGAATAAAAGTTGACCGGTATTACCAAGGTGACCGGTATTACCCGCCGTGGTGTTTAATATCGGTCAAAGACTTTTAAGCTATTGCATAGCTTTTATCGCGGGCTTTGAGCGCGGCGCCCGAATTAAGAAATTCCGTAACGAAAATAAAACCTAACACCTCCCTCTCCAAATACCATGTACGAGTAGCTCGGCCGAGCGTTCGCTTAACGTATATGTATATGGTACGACTGTACGAAGCTCGCACGGATCGATACGAGCTGCTCCGAAATGTAATGAAAAAAAAAATGGCATAAATAATAAATAAATAATTATAATTGCATAAGTTGATAAAAAATGCTATGCATCAGCTTTACCGCGGCAGTCCCCGAGTGCCACACATATTTTTTATTTTATTTTGATTTCAATTATTGTGATTTTATTAGAAGAATAGAGTTTAATATGCAAAAATATTAATAAAGATATATTGAATATTATTAGATTTGTGATGCTTTCCGCTTAACCTTTATCTAAACTTATTTGCTTAAGCTTTACCTGACGTACCACAAGAGTTGTTTTTCTTAATTTTTATATGACCGGCAATATATATTCTTCGGGTTCCCATTTTTAGCTCAGTGTCACTTTTCAGCTCCATCATCAGACCTTTGATATCATCTAAGAACAGAGTAGGTACTTTCACTTTGTCGGCGTAAGTAAGTAATATGTATACCAGCTCTAAAGTGGATAAAAACGTATTTGGAACATATATACCAGTGTGTAGAGATCTCCCAATTAAACACAATTAACCATGTGCAAACATACAAATCAGACTACATGATAAATCAATTTGGGGTACCGCAAGGGAGTATCCTAGGACCACTTCTTTTTCTGTTCTACATAAATGATTTGTCCAAAGTTACACACTACAAAACTATTTTATTTGCTGACGACATCTCGATTAAAGTTACCACTAAAAAAAGTATGACGCCAACCCTACATGAGGCGGATATTTACAATACGTTGACATTAATTATTGAATGGCTGAATAATAATAATAATCTACAAGTTAATTTATCTAAAACGAACATAATTAATTTTAATAATTTAAAAAGTCATGACATTTCTATAAATTTTAACGGACATACCTTACTAAATACTTATAACTTGACATTTCTAGGAATTATTATTAATAATAAATTAAATTGGACAGAACACATAGACAAAGTAAGCAACAAAATAAATGGGTTTTCTTTTGCTCTGTACAAATTAGCAAAAGTTGCAAATAATGTCGAATCAGTGCTGCGGTACGGCTTGCTGATTTGGGGAAATAGTACAGACATACAGAAGGCTTTTGTTGCCCAAAAAAGGTGCATAAGGTCCATTTGCGACATTGCACCAAATGTATCTTGTCGTCCTCACTTCAAAACATTAAAAATACTCCCTCTTGCTTGCCTTTATATTTTAGAAATAGGGAAAATGGTTAAACATCACCCTGAATTGTTTAAGCAAGCAATAGATACCACAAACAGAGTAAATACAAGAAATCCTGATCGGCTTGTATTGGGCGTGATTCCTAAGAGTAGTATAGTAAGGTTTCAAAAAAAATGTTATGCAATGTGTGTTAAAATTTATAATAAAATCCCTACTAACTTAAAATTACTACCTTTAAAAAAGTTTCCGTCAGCTCTTGGTTCTTGGCTTACCGAAAAAACTTTCTATGCACTTGAGGAGTTCTTTGATAATAAAGTTATATAAGAGTAGAAAATAAATGTGGTAATGGTTATGTACAAAGAACATCATTTTATAATTAATATCTAGTTATATGTGATCAATATTTGCATGCTATTGATAATGGCTAAATAGGCTAGTACCTACTAATGTAAACTACTTATAAGACCACTTCATGTATCCACCCTATTTATAGCAAATAAAAAACATTTGTATTTGTATTTGTATTTAAATATAAAAATTGTATTTGTGTATCCATGCAAAATTACAGCCTTCTAGCAGTAACAGTCTCTGAACTAAGCTGTGGACGGTCGGATGGACGGACAGACATAGCGAAACAATAAGGATTCCGTTTTGCCATTTTAGCTATATGTAGAACCGTAAAAGCTTGTTGAAATACTAAAATAGCGATTTAAAAAAATAGTTGCTTTAGACGTATTTGGATGAACGCCCATAAAAAATAGCAATTACATATGTGGGCGTGGAAAATGTTTGGAAGGAAAAACTCGGGCGCTATGAATTTGATTGGTTTGAAGGGTTTGAAGGGTAATATTTTCCAAAAAAAAAAATACGTTTCAGGTCATTATGCGTGATAAGCAAGTTTATTCCACTTTCTTAATTGTTTTGAAATAAAATACATTGCGCTCATATTTGTTTGCAGATGATGAGTCGTCAGATTTTACTGATGCAGAAAATTATGAACGAAACAGCAAAAAGCAACGACTCAGACTTAAAATTATTTTAATTATATGTAGGAATGTTTTATTTTTATGCCCAAGGCTACTTTTTAAAATGTAAATTAATTAAAATCAAGTATTTAACTTCAATTTAAAATATTTGATTTTTTTACGTATTAGGTACTGTTTTGATTTGTTTTATTGGCAACTGTTGGCGTCTTATGCAAAAATATAATTACTGACTATATTTTTTTGTGAATATTACAATATTCTGCACCTTTATTCCTAATTTCAACTTTATGAAAGTAGTTTCGGACGATGTACCGATTTTTTACAAGTTTAACGCGTGACTGACGAGCCCGGTTACAAGATTTAGGTGACTGGCTATCGGAAACCTTATTAATAATCAATATACTATTTCCAAATTAATTTTCAAGTTTTATAAAGTAGTTGCAAGGTGTATAGTTTTTTTACAAAGTTAAAGTACCTACGTTTTTACGCCAAACCCTAAGGAATCTAGCTGACTGACCGCAGGTTATTTTCTTACTCTACCTAAATTACGTAAAATTAAAAAAATCAGCCTTTATTAAGTGCTTGCATTTTTTCGCGCTCTCCTCCAGGCCTGCTGCTTTCCTGGCTGCCTCTCCAAGATTGAATTTTAAATCGAACTTTAAAAGGAGATATGGGAATTCAGAAAGGCCAAGCCATTTTATTAAATTGGTACATTAATCTATCAAATAAATGACCATATTTAAAATGATTAATAAATTATAATAAATTATAAATTATTTATTTAAAAAAGCTACAGCTTTGTTGTATATTACGTTCAGATGCACTCAAGTGACTTTTGTCCCTTTTATTATTTTGCCGTAGAGCGCACCCAAGTGACTTTTGTCCCTTTTCGTTCATGTGCGATAAGTCGTCTAAATATGTCTGTTTCTTTCTGTCCCATGATGTTTTAATATTTTTTTCTCTTTTCTACGCGTATCTTCGTACATCTTTTCATGCTACTAAATTGAAAATATTTCCGCATCGGTTCATTCCGAAAAAAAAAAAAATGTCAAAGTCAACCTATGGTTTACGTGCGAAACGTGAAACTTTGCTCCGTAGTTTTTAATCGTATTTTCGGTTGTTGGTGATTATTTTTGGGTAAGTTACTGATTTATTGATTAATTACAATATAGTTTATGTGTGTGCAAAAAGTTTTCAACCGGAAGGTAAGTCTAATTATATTTCTGTGTGGTTTTCGGTGCGCTTGTAACATGACTAGAGTTTTGAAGGAATGCTATCGTAATTTATTTAATTGTGAGACCAATTCTAAGTAAAAAATAATTACTATTGCATTGAATATTTACTCGATAATAGTTTTCAACCCAAAAACATGCAAAAGATACAAAATTTAAGTTAAGATTTCAGTTTTTGTTCGAGTTGGTTCGCATGTAAACAATAAACAAACATGGCCGACCTAATTTCAAAGTAAAGCTTGGTACACACAGAGAATTTTGTACCGTTCGAATTTTATGGAATGAAATGAAAATTATTTTAATACATATTGATTACATTTTTATTATATTTTATATTAACTTTAAAAATGTATTTAGTTATTTTCATTGAATATTTTTCCAATTATTATTTTTTTATGTTGCGATATTCTTTTATTTATTTTATTGAGTTTATTTTGCTTCAAACAATTTAGACATGGAATCAATAGAAATAAGCCGTGGTGGTTGTGGACGAGCGGGAAACCGTGGTGGTGGTCAGGGTGGAAACGATGGTGCTGGCAGGGGTGGAAAGCGTGGTAGTGCCCGTGGGCGCGGGCGCGGACGCGGGCGCGGGCGTGGGCGTGAGCGCGGGCGCGGCACTGCTCGAACGCCTATCTTCACTGAAATGTTTGTGTTTTTTTAGTACTTTTACCATAATGCTTTAATTAATTTTATCTGATTACGGACTTTTTCTTACTTTGAGATAGTGACCCAATGGTATTTAAATTTTAAGGGAACAGCTCATAGCTGAAGATGGAGTCGACGAGATGTCTGCATCCGTCGCTGTTGCGGGACCGTCGGAACCGACAACGTAAGTTAACATTTATTTCAGTTTATTCTGTATTTTAAAGATATATTATAAGTGCTTTCTTTTCATTCAATTTCTATCTTTTAGGTCAATGGACGATGCTGTCGTCACGTCGATGGATTTGGGTCTAGCTGGACCGTCGCGACCAGTGACGTTAGTAAACATTTATATTTGAAATTTAATCTTTACTTTAAAACAATAACATATATGTTTTTGTAAATATTTAATTCTTTTCTTCTAGTTCAATAGTTGAAGATCACAAAAAAATTAAAAAGATGCGGGCGCTCACCAAAAAATGCATTGCCCGGCTAACAGTTGAACAAAAGGCACAGCTGGAAAAAATGCGCGACAAGAAGGAGGTTGGGCAATTTTTAATGCCCGATGCTCCTCCAAGCAAAAAGCGAAGGTAAGAAAAATATTCAGTAAATAATATCCTTTTCACAATCACAAAATGTTTTAACTATTTTCACATTTCCAGAAAAGTGTCGCCGGTTAGAGTGCCTTGTCCTCTGTTGCCGGGCACCCCAGAAGTGCCGCCCCCACATATTCCACAACGGTGGGAGTTGGAAAAAGCAGGTGTGTAAATTGTCTCTCGGATATCGTACCCCTAACTGACTGATCAACCTAACATATTTCTATACATTTCTATCCAGCGCAAGAACTAAGTTTTCGCGCAGGTGGGCCAACAAGAGTCGAGCTGTTGGAAGAAGTTGCAGCTACGCCGCCTCCCCCGAAGTAAGTATGAACTTAATCTAAGACTTAACGAATTTAAAAAACATTCAAAGGAAGTTTACTTAAAATATAATGCCTTTTCACAGTGTAACTCACTCGGTGTTTACCCCATCTACGGGGATAATTACGATGCCAGAAGGCCAAGAAGTGGATGCGAACGTCGAGTTTATAGGGTTCTCGCCGAGCACATCTTCCTCTGCAGAGCGTTCACTGCAGAATTTCTCTCCAGGACCATCGACGTCTGTTACAAGACCAGGTATTTTTTTATGTTTATTTCTCGTTTGTCATAGTAATCTGGTTGCATTATGGATTTAGGGGGTTTAAGTAGCTAATAGTCTAATACAGGGTCATATAATTTGATTTCAGAGCCTTCTATTTACGAAGAGGAGCTGGCTGACGAAATTCTGCTGTGGGAACGCTCTGTGAGTCAGAATCCCGGCAGTGATGTCGAGGATGAGGATGAGGATGACCAGCTTGGAAAAGATCCTAGCCGTAGACATGCTGGAGAATTCGTGGTCGAAGATTTGTCCAGCGAACTCTCCGAAGTCTTAAAGTCCATGGACAGGCAGGATGATTGTGCTCTGCGAGAATCAAGCGAAGAAGACCTGCTAACTTTTGATTGGTCTCACGACCCCCAAGTTTTCACTGGGGTTCGTGAAAACTTTACGGGTGTTGCTGGTCCAACTTTTCCTACTGAGGGAATGTCTCCGTTCCAAATTTTTTCAAAAATTTGGGACGAAGACATTATAAACCTCATAGTCGATGAGACCAACAAATATGCAGCAGTCCTCCTCGCCGACTCGATGCTTGCAAAGTTTTCGAGGCTCAGGAAATGGACACCAATAACGCCACAAGAGTTGTGGACTTTTATTGGTGTTCTTATGCTGCAAAGCATTGCCCCACTTCCGGTTGAAAGGGAATATTGGCAACCATGTTTGCCTTATTTGAAATTGGGAAACTTTAGGGACATTATGCCGTTTTATCGTTTCCTGCTCATCAAGCGCTGTCTACACTTTGTAGACAATATGGTGTGTGCCAGAGGTATCCCGAACAAGCTGACAAAAATTAAACCCATCATTGACCACCTGAACGGTAAATTTAGCTCTTTATACTTACCTGAACAGGAAATTGCAATAGACGAGTCGCTGATGCTGTGGAAAGGCAGACTATCCTTTTCACAGCTTATAGCGACTAAAGCTGCTCAGGTAGGTGTAAAGAGCTATGAGCTTTGTGAGTCCAGGACGGGATATCTCTGGCAGATGAACATATACACAGGAAAGAAAGACCAGCATAATGTCGACGCAAATAGGACTGAGGGTGAGCCTGATGGTGCGACAGCAAAGATTGTTTTAAACTTGGTTCGTCCATTACTTAACAGAGGGCATACTTTGGTAATGGACCACTTTTACAACAGTCCTTTGCTGGCGCGCACCCTCAAGACCCAGAAGACGGACGTAATGGGCACCCTGCGTCTGAACCGAGAGTTCGTGCCTGACAGTTTGCGCCATAAAAATAAGGCAAATATGAGAGCTGGTGAAGTGGTGTTTAGCCAGACACGGGACATGACGATTACGGTATGGAAGGACGCGAATGTGGTGTCGCTCATATCGACATACCACAAGGTAGAGGTCGGCGGGAAACAAAAGTACGGCTACTATCGGTATAGGCCGAAAGTAGTCTTAGATTACAACCTGGCTATGGGAGGCGTCGACAAAAAGGACCAGCTTTTGCAGGCGTTTCCCATAGAACGGGTTCGTAATCTAATATGGTACAAAAAGCTTTTTCGCCGACTTCTCAACGTGTCCGTCCACAACGCCTTTGTCATGTTCCCGAAGACCAACAAAATAGCACAGCGTCAGTTCCGGGTGATGTTGGCGGATGAAATCATACAGAGATTTCGCCCGCCAAAAATTGAACCACCGCGAGCCATCACCCATTTTCCCGCTAAGACAAATATCAGGAAGTCACGTTGCAAGTGGTGCGCCCTGAAAAAGGTTGACACTTGCACAGTTTTCAAGTGCGAAACTTGCAATGTGAACCTGTGTATTATCGGTTGCTTTAAAGAGTATCACTTATCCTTGGGATAAGTGATGCTCTTTAAAACATTTTTATAATTTTTTTTTTTAAATTTCTTTTTTAATATTTTTTTTTAATTTCTTATTTAATATTTTTTTAAAATTTCTTTTTAAATATTTTTTTAATTTCTTTTTTAATATTTTTTAAAAATTTCTTTTTAAATATTTTTTTTAATTCCTTTAGTAATAATAATGATACAGACCACTAGACCAACGAGGCAGTTAAAGTCAAAGTAATAAAAATCAAACTTTTTCATTTACCCGACTGCCGAGACAATTGTATTTTTGAAATTGTCGTTCAAAACCTTTTATTTTAATACCAAACTCGATATGATTGGGATTTTTTATGCGCTCTGTGGCGTCTGTATGATGTCATTTTTTTTAAAATTTAATTGACCCAGTGACATTTAGGATACTAAGACAAATCTAACTACATATAATTTATCAAAATTAGTCCATCTGTATAGCCTATAGATGGTTACAACGAATATTACTTGCATATAATCGAAACACATTACCCTCCTTTTTAGCAGTCGAGTAATTAAAATAATTGCGTTTTTTTACATTCATCGAAACAGGGATTAGAATCTAGCATATTTAGTTCTATTTTTATCTCACATAAAAATAACAATTTTGAACCCGAATGTGCACTTCATGTAACCCCTGCCTTATGGCACACGTGTTTTGTACATTCTTCCGATTTGTGATATTTTATTACTTGTATTGTTTTTAAATAGCTATTGAATAACAAGTGTGATACATCATTGGAAAGGCCATTTCTCATAGAAAATAGTTATATATGATGTGCTTTCTTTGCTCAAACTTCACTGAACAAAAAAAAATAAAAAATGTTATGTGCATTTTTACATAAGTTGGAATTCCTTCAATCAATCCCATATTTTTCTGTATTACATAAACCTATCAACATAATACTTACACATAAGTTATAATATGAACTTAGCTTTCAGATGGTAACAATATTTTTAATTTATGTGAAAGGGTAAAGTTATACGAAATTATTTAATTTGTGTGAAAAATTATTTAAAGTCTGCAAATGTGTAGAGGCAGTCATACACCTGTAAATAAATATTTTTGTACTATCAAATGTGTTTTTTTTATTTTATCATATGTAAATAGGATTCTTCCATCATTAAAAGTCATAAAACACTTATGTTATCGCTTCACTTTTTAAAATAAACCTCATTTAAGTCTACATAATAACTTTTTCAACAATAGTCATTGTTTAGCGCTAAATATAAAAAACTAGGTACACAATTATAACAAAGACTTTATACAACTTGAAAGAGTCATTCATAAGCTTGAACAAAAACATTACTTGTGGTGCCTAATGTAAGAAACAAGTCCACAAATAATTATTTTGTGAGCTCGGCCATCTGGCGCTCGGCGGCACATTCTTTCTTATCGGACCCGTAGCATACGGGTGACGTAATTCTGATCGCGCGGTGCTCTCAAGCGGATAAATTAAATATATTTTTATAATATATTTTGGGTCAATTTTGCGCACCCTAGAAGTTACGTTACGTTCCCGCTTACGGCGGGACTGGACATCAAAAAGAGTAGCAGCTGTAGCAGTGGTAGTGATTTAATTTAAAGAATTGAGAAATACCGGAATGGCTGTATTTATTTATTCTGTATTTACTTATTTATCTGTAAATACGTTTTAATAATTTATTTAATTATTATTTTAGCCGTATATCAATGGTCTTGTTTTGGATTTCGTTATCTGAATAAGGAGGCTTTTTGCTTTTTAGTTACCTTATATTTATTTTTGAAGTCTGTTTTTACTTTTTTGTAAAAAAAAATTGTTGGACAAAACAATCGAATGAGGAAACAAATGACAGCTTTTTTGTTTAACTCTCTAGTAGGTACCTGGATGACCGAGTTTTGCTTTGCTCAGTTTTTGTTAACGACGTTTTCCTTTTTGTTAACCCTTCCTTACAGTCGGGTAAAAATGAAACCTAGCTAAATTAGTACGGGTTCCCTAGAACAAATTTTAAAATGATACATATCAAGCTGGAATTGCCACGGTAGCTTCGTTTCGACGAGACGCCCCTATAAGTATACGACAACTTTATATAGTGGTACGTTACTGAAAAAAACAGGTGTTAAATATGACAAACTTAACTTTGCCGTTGGAAAACTACACATACACTATTGCCACATCGGCCGCGCGCGTCAGCCGCCCGCGGCTCGCGATCGGCCGCGATGCACGGAAATGAACCTTTGTAATAGGGTCCCGTTTTTACCCTATGGCTGCGGAACCCTAAAAATGGAGGACCTCTGGGATTGTTATCGATTTGGACCCGTGGTACCTACTCGTGGTATTACTGCCTCCTTTTAGGTACTTTCTGTTGACTGACCTAGAATCATGAAATTTAAAAAAAAAGAGAAAAATCCGAAAATCGTATACCTATTTACAGTTGATCCTAAAAAAAAACAAGTTTGTTGTTAAACTTTCGCGATTTGTACATATTATGAAAATATATATATTACCGGTCTTAATCGCGTGAATAATTTAAGGTTAAATACCTTACTTACCTACGTTTATTATGCATGATAGTTTATGTATAATTTAATTTAAAATCATCAAGTATTAAAAGAAACTTATCCAGTTTTGAAAATAGATGGCGTTTAAATACAAATTAAAAAGAATCAGGAAAATTGATTTAAAAAAAAAAACTGAGATTCTTACGTAGAGGGATATGAATATATGATGATCTTAATTTGCGACAGGTTGACATACCTATTTTTTAATTCACCAATATATTTAAATCTTCTAAACTGAGTGAAAAAAAATATTGAAATAAGTTTAGTATTTAAACACAAAAAAAGATATCTGAGTATATCTTTTATTTATTTATTTATTTATTTAGGTACACAAAACAGAACATAATACAATTACATTAAAAAAGTAAATACATTTTAGTTTCGACTTAAACTATGTTCCTAATACATGTGTACACATCATGATCCACTAGGTATAGACTGTGTTAACCAATTAGAAAAATAAAAATAAAAGCAAAAAAGAAAACACATTTTAAAAACAAAAAAAGAGAAGGAACAATTAAAAACAAAAAAGAAAACAAACAAAAAAATAATATTTAAATACTAAAACGGCTAACAATAAAAGTAAGTACTTATAGCTAATTCAAATTCAAATTGAACATAATATGTCTAACATTACATCTAAATTTGGATTCTAAACTGTTAAATATATCTAAGGTGGTGTGGTGGTCTGGTAGCAAGTCGTTGTATAATCGACACATCCTCACAATTGGATTGTAAAATGATGTGTTATTCACGTGTACATTTAAGATGAAACTCTTGAGATGGGGGTGGCGTGATCTAAGCCTAGTGTTAAAATTAATAAGAGCCAGCAAGTCGGGGCAGTCTATTTTAGCATGGACTATTTTATGAAGACACATGAGATCAGTACTCTTGCGGCGGGACTCCAAAGACAACAAGTTAAACTTGCGTATACTGTCTCTATACGTTGGCAGTTCCTGGTTAAGATTGTATCTGTAACACATTATTCTGAGGCATTTCTTTTGTATTCTTTCTATTCTATTTATATGAATAGCGTAAAACGGAGACCACACGGCTGAATTGTATTCCAATATACCTACTACGAATTAAGCTATAATATAGGTAAATGAGACTTTGTGGCTTTTTAAAATCTTTAACTGTCCGAAGTACAAATCCAAGTAGGCTGGTGCTTTTATTAATTATGTGGTCATAGTGAGCATGGAATGTCAGTTTTTCGTCAAATTTAATGCCTAAGTCATTAACAATATTCTTTCTGTCAAGGGTGTAGCCGTTTAAGTTGTAATGAAAAAGTATTTTGTGAATTTTATTTGTGAAAGATATGACACAACATTTATTGACATTAAGACTCATATAGTTTTCGCGACACCACTCATCAACACTAATCAGATCCGTCTGAAGAATCTCCGCATCTTTAATATTGTTGACAACAGAGTAAATCTTTAGGTCGTCAGCGTATAAAAGACATTGACTCTTAAGCCTTTCTACAAGGTCATTTATAAAGACAACAAAGAAAAGGGGCCCTAAATGGGATCCCTGTGGTACTCCGGAGGTGATGGTTGCAGGTGATGAAAGTTCGCCCTTGAGAGATACCAGCTGACTCCTATTACTCAGGTACGACTCAATCCAACGAAACAAGCTCACATGTATACTGTAGTTAGATAGTTTTGCACACATTAGAGAATGGTTGACCTTGTCAAATGCCTTGGAGAAATCGGTATAAATGGAGTTGACCTGTTGTCTCCTACCTACTGCGCAGCACAAGTAATTTTTGTAAACAAGCAGGTTAGAGAGAGTAGATTTATTCTTAACGAAACCATGTTGGCTTTGCGAAATAGAAGAAATAAAATGATGGTGTAGAGAATCATAAACGACGGCCTCGAAAAGCTTTGCCATGCAGGACAGTATACTGATGGGTCTATAATTTTCACAGGATGATTTGTCGCTTGATTTGTGAATGGGAACAATAAATGCTATTTTCCATATGTCAGGAAACACGCCAGAGCGAACAGAACTTGAAAAAATAATAGATAGGGGTACACTTAGCTCTTCTCCACACATTTTGACGAAAAAAGGTGGAATACGGTCTGGGCCTGGTCCTTTATTACAGTCTAAGACGCGGATTTTGTTAAGAACATCATTTTTCGTTATATTAATGAAACTTAAGGCGAGTTTCTTTATTTTGAGGCTGAGAGGAGGTATAGTTCGTAGATAATGCCGGTTCAAATACAGAACTAAAATAATCAGAAAATAGATTGCATATACCATTATGACTGGAAGAACTCCGGTTGCCATAAGTCATAGTTAAAGGTATTTCATTTGTGTTTTTTCTAAAGTTAACAAATCTCCAGAAGTTCTTGATGTCAAGTTTTAGGGATGATTCTACTGAGGCAACGTATAAGGCATAGTCCTCTCTCATAATTTTTTTACATCTGGCACGAAGTAATTACACTTGAAGTAATTCAACCGTATGCACCGGCATGGCTTTAAAGTTTTCGCCGTGTTGGTGATGCAGTAATCTATCACTAATGAGGGATGGTGGCCATCCAAACGACTTAGAGGCTCTGATCCATAAACCTGAACAGACCTTATATTCGATAAAATTAAATCCAAGTAGCGATTATTTTTATTGGGAATGTTGTTAAATTGGTATAAGCCACATAGACTTATAGTTTCCACAAGGAGGTTGGACCTCTGATCCAGTGGTAGCCCAGGTGTAAACCTATCAGAACAGTCAGGTGTAGGTGACCATGTAATGTGCGGAGTGTTGAAGTCACCAATAAGTAGCACATCCCCTTCAATTGAATTATCTACTATTACTTGCTGACAGTTATCGTGAAAACTTTTGAGAAGTTGAATAGGCAGATCTGGTGGGAGATAGCACACACATAAATTTAAATAAATAAGTTTAGAGTCAGATGAGGTAAATGAAAACCACATATCCTCGACTGAGGACTCCCAAGACTGCTGACGTGTAATATTTATGTGCTTTTTGACAGCGACCAAAACACCACCTCCCTCGACTTTTTTAATAGATGTGTCGCACCTATCTCGGCGGAAGATATTGTACCTATTGTCAACTAACTCCGAATAAAAAACACTATGATTTAGATTAGTTTCTGTTAAACATATTACGTCATAATTAGAGTTAAGAACATTTAAATAGAAGTCTATAATCTTAGATCTGATACGATTGACATTTTGATAGAAAATTAACATTAAAGGAAGAATGAATCCGAGTAATATAATCATTGTAAAATAAAAAAGAAGAAAATGAGAAAATAATTTGATAATTTTAATTTAGTTTATCTAACATATCTAAATTTTTGATGTGAATGTGGTCAGCCCTCTCAGTTTTGCGGACATATACACGCCCATATTTCACCCATACAAATTTATAACCCAGTTCCTTTGCCCTTTGTCTAGTTGCAGTGTGTAGGGTTTTACATTCGGGCGACAAATGTTCCGAGACGTAAATTTTTCCATTGTTTCCTGAAAGTCCTAGGTGGCTACAATTCAATGGGTCATCTTTATTTGACTTTCTAAACCTACGACAAGCTGAGAGAAATTGATCCCTCAGTGACGAGTTAGACAAGGTGATCAGAATATTGCGAGGGCGCTCCGAGGTTGCATTCATCTTCGCCACTCTCCTACAGGATATTATATTCTCATCCGCCATCTGCATTCCAATGTTCCCGCTAAGAGTCTTGAATAAAGTGAGAACGTTTTCGTTCCTGCTTTCTGGTACAGCTTGTAATTCAAGATTTTGGCTTCGCGATATCTTTTCTATAGAGGATACACGGTTAATCAGAAGATTTATCTCTTTTTGCAAGTTTTTGTTAGTTTTTTCTAATTCATTAATAATGATACTCTTCGATTCCAATTTTGACTTTATATCCACCTGATCCGCGCATATATGATCTGTGGTTTTAGTAAAATCATCAGTCAGATTTTGAATGGCAGAGGAGACTTCAGACTTAACTTGTTTCTTAACCTCTTCCGCGACAATCGTACGAAACTGCGACATTAGTTGACTCAGTGAAACGGTAAGCTTTTGATCCAACAAATTGCTGATATTCTCCATTGTGACTTCATTGTTTGACTTATATGCTAGTTTATTATTGGGCGGCGTGTGCATGTCATCGTACGACATATTGACAGAGTCGTCCTGTAGCGCAACTTGTGCAGTTGAAGCATTCGACTTGTTACGTCGAGTAATGTTATCGCACAACGGACATAGCCACTTTAACTTATCGTTTCTCGTTAGGTTTGAGAAATGCTCGGTATTTATATTCAAACAACGATAATGATGATTGCAACAACATTGGCTACATTGCAGAAGATCAACTGAAGAAATATGACCACTACAAGTCGAACAGCTCATTCTTAATGCACAAAAAGTGTACAAGGTGTTTGGTTAGGATTCGAACTCGAGTCGCCGCAACCCGTGTATACCGCAACGCTTATCCAATCGTCTATGGTGACAGTTACTCCAGCACGTAAAATTAAGAATTAGTATTGACCGAGAACAGTTACAGATTATGACGACACACAATTCATTAGCAATCAATGTCTTGATATTTTTACACTTTTGTGGGTACTGTGACAAAAAGTTTCGCTTATATTAGTTTTTAAGGCCACTTATTATTTATTGCGATTACTTATATTGATTTTGTTATACTGGTATTAATTGTAGTTCACTTATAATCGTTAAAAATGTCTACTCACAGTTTGGTTTCGTGCCCGGATCACTTATTTATTATAGACTTTATCACTGCACAGAAAGTTGTTTATATTGTTATTATGTTCAATTTTTTCAAGTAGATAACACTTTTATGTTCACTATTGGCACTTATCTAATATAAATACAGTATTTGTTGGTTTAATTACACATTTGGACTATTATTTTACAATTATTTTAACACAGCGCGTTGCTCACCGTGCCGCTAGCGACACGTCAAAAAAAGTTTTAGAAACGTTTGAATGTTGTCTGTTTGTTTGAACACGCATCACAATACCGCGGGAATGCAATGTTTTAAAAATAGGATATTTTTTAAAAACATAACTCACACTAGCCCTATTTTGCGGGAGACTTTACTAACACGGACACAAAGTGGGTGTACTTTAGACTCGGAAAAGATTGCTCGGGCAGGGCTCGAACCCGCGATCATAGGGAATCTGTGAGAGTTTTTTCCATCATACCTTTATTACCTATGTATAAATTAACTTGAAGGAGCGGCTAGGTACCCCCGATTAAAACGTCAGATTTAAAAGTGTCGGAGCCGAAGTTGGAGTCGGAGGTTTAAAATCAATCGGAATTTTTGACCTTTCGGGGTCAGAATCGAAGCTCCTTAACACAAAATTTCGCGCGAGTACTTGGACGGTTTCGGGCTTCATTTAACCCGAAACCGCGTGACGGGGAGGGGGGGAATTTTTCAATATTAATAATATTTGATGTAATGCAAATCATTTTGGAAAATACTTTTTTGTCGAGGTGCTAAGCATGGTAATTTTTATAATTTGTCTTCTAACCGTCTGGCGCCATAAACTTTGGCGCACTAGGCATTTGCTTGGCTTGCCCTGCCATAGGTCGGGCCCTGATTAAAGCTAGGCCCTAATATCCATAGATGCCACAGAGCATCGTTGAGCATGTTTCCAATATGTTTTACACAGAAGTTAAATTGTAACATAAACTACCTTAATATAAACCCAACTTCCACGCGAACGAAGTCGCGGGCGCAGCTAGTACATTATATATTACAATATACTCTTTGGTAACTCCAGTGAGTCAGCTCCCAGCTATCTGCAATCAGTATTTTTTTTTAATAACCGTAATAAATTATTAAATATAACGGCTTTTGAAAGTAGGCGAATAAGCTCGTTATCTGTTATCTGTTACGTTATTCCTGTCTCTAGTAGTAGGTAGGTAGTGAGTGGCCAATAATAGTCAGTTGGTTACTTGCACGGAGCGTGGGTGCCCGTCGTGGTGTCGAAGCGATAATATGACACGAGACGAGACAGAGTTGTATTTATTTTGCACATGCTTATCGTAATCATTGTGTGATAAACACATAAGTTGTGTCCATACTAGAATTAGTTTTTATTGTGCTCTTGAAGAATAATTTGGTTATACTATTTATTATTCCTGTTTACCTACCTATAACATAATGACAAAGGAAACAAATAGGAAAGTGCAATATTTGGCGGGAGTTTGCGGTGAGTGTATTTTGGTATTTTTCCGCGAGATTTGAAATTTAAACGTTGTTTAAATTCTAATATGTTATTATTAATTACAAATTCAGCGGCGTTCGTATTCACATACACTGGAGCGTCGTTGTCGTGGACATCACCTGCGATTCCAAAGTTCTTAAACGGCGAGGCCAATGTTGTTATAACTAGTGTAAGTAATCTTTCTAAATCTACCCCCGTTTTATTACAGTATTTTGCTAAATAATACTGAGCTGGTATTCCTACTTCGTAGGTGGGTACTACTTCGTAGGTGGGTATTTGGTAGGTAAATATAAATAAGTATATATACCTAACTACCTAGGTACTCACCTGTATGCCTACCTATGTACTGCATTGTTTATTCATGTCACTTTCACTATAATTGTTATTTACTTCGGTTGTCAGTATCAAACAGTCTACTTACCTATACATACTACTTACTAATGCCGTAAAATATGTTAATGAATGAATAACTAATTGTTACCCTTTTGAAAATAAATGATAATGTTATTATATCTACTTATGCCCTGGTCGGATCGTAGAATTAAACATTTCGTGATGTTCTTATCCATATCATGAAACGGGTGTATTTCCTGATATGATAGGTATAGCACATTATGCACTGGTCACATCATGATGTGGTCTGACCAGATTGTTGAATACTTAACGTTTGATGTTTTGAACATCCAAACTTTGTAAAATTCACTCGAAAAAAGAGAACAATGTGAAAAATCCAATTAGTTTGGTACGTATTTCAAGGGGTTGTATTTAACTAAGTATTCTTACATCATTATTAGTTAGTTTATTTTTGTAAATGAAAGCTTTAGACCATGTTTAAAATATTAATCGATCAAGATTTATAATATGAAACGAAAGTAGGGTGACCCCGCCAAGAAAATCCACGGACTATTATTGGATTTCAAAATATAGTGATAATGATGCTGGTGATGGTGGGGTAATGGTGACAATGATACCAATGACAACCAACAAGGTGGTAGTAATGATGATGATGGTGGTGGTGATGGTGACGATGATGATGACCACCATAACCACCACCGCCATCATGACCATCATCACCACACTTATGACCACCACCAACGCCATCATGACCATCATCATCACACCTACCTCTACCACCACCACCACCATCACCACCACCATTACCACACCTATTATCATCACTATTACCACATCTATCACCACCACCATTACCACATCTATCACCATCACCAACGCCATCATGACCATCATCATCACACCTACCTCTACCACCACCACCACCATCACCACCACCATTACCACATCTATCACCATCACCAACGCCATCATGACCATCATCATCACACCTACCTCCACCACCACCACCATCACCACCACCATTACCACACCTATTATCACCACTATTACCACATCTATCACCACCACCATTACCACATCTATCACCATCACCACCACCACCATTACCACACCTATTATCACCACTATTACCACATCTATCACCACCACCATTACCACATCTATCACCATCACCACCACCACCATCACCAACATCACCACCACCACCACCACCACCACCACCACCACCAGTATCACCGACACCACCACCACCCCCATTACCACCACCATCACTATCACCACCATTACCACATCTATCACCACCACTATTACCACATCTATCACCATCACCATCACCACCACCACCACCACCAGTATCGCCGCCGCCACCACCACCCCATTACCACCACCATCACTATCACCACCATTACCACATCTATCACCACCACCATTACCACATCTATCACCATCACCATCACCACCACCACCACCAGTATCACCGCCACCACCACCACCCCCATTACCACCACCATCACTATCACCACCATTATCACATTTATCACCACCACCATTACCACATATTTCACCATCACCACCACCTCCATCACCAACATCACCACCACCAACACCAGTATCACCGACACCACCACCACCCCCATTACCACCACCATCACTATCACCACCATTACCACCACCTCCACCATCATCGCATCACATCGTCTACGCCACTTAGTTCATTCAGTGAACGTGGTATAATGACGAGCATATTGAGCTCCCGAGTCAGAACTCGAGCTTTGCGTAGAGTCGAGAAAATTTATTGTTGTACTCACAAGCTAATTTTCTTCAACATTGAGATTTTTTATTAGTCCTGTTATACTATGGACACCCTACATTAACGATATTATGTTCAAAAATATCATTAAACGTTGACGTTTAAATGATATGGTCAGTTTCATTTAATGAACTAACACCATTTAATGATATGGTTGGCCACATCACGAAATGTTTAATTCTATGATCCGACAACGACATGTAAGTATATTACTTTAGCACGCTCTAGAGCCTAAATGGCTTCATAGATTTTAGCTTGAGAGGTAATGTTAGATTTACATCAAAATTAGAAAAAATGGTTGTCTGTAAAGTCGGTTTACGGACGACAATTTTACGTGATAACGTCATAAGAAAACATTGATGACATCGTAATAAACAATCATGCCTGTGACAGCTTTAGTTCCAATTGTATCGCATGTCGCTGCAATCGCCATTCACTGATAGACTGATCTGACTATCAGCCTATCAGCAGGCGGTAACGTGATACTTTTTCGTGCGCGCTACCGGTCATCGATATGTAAGACGTTATCACGCCAAAAATAAAATGGCGGAATTTTGTCGCCAAAATATATCTATTATTAATTTTAAGCAGATTTTTTTTGTAATAATTTAGCTTGTTTATTTATATAAAAGCCTATCGCAGTCCACTGCTGGACATAGGCCTCTCCAATTGCACGCCACTTTGTTCTATCTTCGGCTTCTCGCATCCAGCTCCTGCCAGCCGTTTTGCGTAAACCATCACTCCACCTGGCCTGAGGGCGTCCTACTATAAAAGACAACTTCCGCAGTACAAGCCACTGACCTTTAAACTGTCAGTGGTATAAACCCTCTGCGTCGCGGGAGCCTTTACAAACATTTACACCTAGACTTGGAACAACAATTTGTGGTTCACACAAAGTGGTGTCCCGTGCGTGTGGGAATCGAACCCTCTGGCTTAGCAGTCAGTCAACCGCTAAACCAACAAGCCAGTTTATACCCAAGACAGCTTGTTTAATTTTCTAACAAATACTTAATCTTTTTTGTGTGGAACAGGTTGAAATATCATGGGTGGTGTCGTTGTTCTCGGCGGCAGGGCTCGTGGGGTGCCTGTTCGGGCAGGTGCTCATCGAGAAGATCGGTCGACGTCGTACGCTCATCGGCTCAGCAGCTCCAGCCGTCTTAGGTGCGGTACGTTGCTTCTACATTTAGGCTGAAATCTATAGACCGTACTTAAGGTTAGCTTAAGAAAAACTGGACAACGCTGATTGTTGAATTGAAATTATTAGTCATAGCGTCATAGTCATTAGTCAAGATTATCATAATCTTAAAAGATTACACGTGTTTAACCAAGCTTTTTGTAATGTTTTACATAAGCTAAGCAAAAGGTCACTCTAAAGATTTCAGCCTAAACGACAAACATCATAAACCTATTTAATTGTCTCAATTAGGTACTTAGGTACCTACATAATTATTGTACCGGCTTACAGTCAATGACAAATGTCATAAACCCAAATTAATTGCTTTTATTACACATTTATAGGGCTTTCTTGACGATTACGATCGTTCTAAGCATTATTTCACCTAACCACAAGATCCTATGCTCCTAAGCATGCCTAGAATAGTAGAGTACCTACAGAAGATAAGCGAGCAACGCACACATAGATATCGCATACCGACACACGAAATCTTGGACCACATTGTTCTGAAGGTGTTCCTTGATTCTTTGGCCTAGAAGTACGTCTTACTTTCTATACTCTCGTTGTTTTATGCCCTAACTAACAGACGAGTTAATATTTAGTCTGTCTGTTCGAACGACTCCATTGACCAATGGCGTTCAGGCATCGTTCATCAGACGATAAAAATAACGCCAATAATAAACGTTGCCACGTCATTGTTCAATAAACCCGGTCGGATACAATCGAATCAACATCTACAAACTTAGATTACCAAACCTGTACTCGAATACTGCGACTGAGTTACAGTACACTAGGTACAGAAATTGGTACCTACCTACCTACTTACTTGTAGGTAGGTACGAATATTTTCATACACATGGGAGTTGTAGGTATGGTATGAAAATATTTCGTTTTATAATTCTGGACTAGGAATTTTAATAGCCTCTTGTCAGATCCTCTGTTGGTAGGTAGGTAGGTACCTGTCGTCCGAGTAACTACTTAGGTACAAAGAATACATTCATGTATATGTATTTGATAAGATGTTAGTTTATGAACGGCACTATATTTCAATTTATCTGTATGTCATCAAATGTCTTAAGATACGACGTTATCAGATTGCCTTGTAGACTAGGTAGGTAGGTAGGTATTTGTTGAAAAAGGTATTAGGAAACAGTTAAACAAGTACCTATCTGGCCTTGGATTTCAATATTTTGTTATTTATGTTAGGTAACAGACGCGAAGGGTTAAAATTTTCCTGAGGTAACCGGTAACGAAATTGTTTCTTGTTTTTATACGTACAAAATTAACTAAATACAATTTAAAGGGAAACCGAAAAGAATGGTATTCTAAGCACCCTCCGCCACTGTTAGGTAAGCGGTGTTATGAGTAGGCATCAAGAATCTTGATCTAAATGAATGCGTGTACGTAACTTGTAAAATTGCTGTTTGTAGCTTTGTAGCCAGATCAGTTTTTCCTAATAGGTATCGGGATTTTAGTTATACAAAATCGAAGATGTACTGAGTAAGTAGGAGTAAAAAGAATACGGCACAAAACACCTTGTTTTGTGTACCTACTGAATTTCTTTTCCCATTTGCCTCTTGTGTTCCCCTCCTCCAGAATGAAATCAAAAAGGAGGCCTGAATCCCTGTTGGAAATGTTTATGATAAGTACCTATGATGTGATTCTAGATTATCCTGATGGTGACAACTACGCCTTGGATGATTTGCGTATCAAGATTTCTAGGAGGACTAGCTAGTGGTATTATAGCTGTGGTAAGTTTGTATTTAGTGTTTCAGTAAAGGTCAAACCGCACTATAGCGACACTGCAGTGGAGAGGCCCTGCGTTTCTATATATCTTCCCACTGTTTCTAAAAAACGTAATTGTACTACAGCAGCACTGCAACGGAGCGGTGCGGCAATAAATTTGTTACGGCGGGTTTTTATATTTTACTTACAAATTTATTTATTTATTGAAGACTTTTTAGTGGTTGTAGGATGTAGCCGATGTAACAACTAACTTTTATAGCAGCTAACGAACGGTTGCTAATTGACTTTGTTAGTATTACAGTCATAATTATGTTATATATTTTTGAAATGTTTACGATGAGCTCTTTAATTTGATACCCATATTGCTGTATTCGAAAAAACGTTTTTTTCACACCTCTTTTTTTTTGACTTCTCCATTGACTTCTTACAGCGGCCATGTTTGTTTTTTTTTCAAACGTCACATATTTAAGAACACTTGGGCTGTCAAGACAAATCTAAACGACGTCATAATTTTTTAAATCCGTCTTATGGTTTAAGCCTCTCCGCTGCAGTGTCGCTTAGTGCGGTTTTTCTTCTTGCCTATTGTGTTAGTACAGGCACTTTTTTAGGGTTCCGTAGCCAAAATGCAAAATTACCCTTATAGTTTCGACATGTCCGTCCGCACCTTTGCTCAGGTACAGAGAGTTTTTAGGGTACCTACCTATATGTAAGTGGGTGTTTTTTTTTTCTTACCTACCCCATTGTGTGGGGTATTATTAGATAGGTCTTTTAAAACGTTTAAAATACCTATCTAATTATACCATTATATGTAATAATACCACATACCAGCAGATATTTTTTTTTTAAATTTACGAATCCGTTTCACACGGATCAACGAAAAATCACGGTAGTAGTATATATACTTAGTGAAAATTCACGGTAGTAATACCACGTACCAGCAGATGATTTTTTTTAGATTTAGGGATCCGTTTGTGAAATATTAAGCTTTAAAGTGTAAAAATTTATTAGAACAAGTGTCCCCCCCCCCCCCCCGCCAGCTAAATGGTTGATGTTGAATACGTGAAAAAATCACGGCAGTAGTATATATACTTAGTGAAAATTCACGGCAGTATACTACCGTGAATTATGTATAGTGAAATTAAAAGGAAAACTATCATAGCTAAGTAGGCTTTACAAGTTTACGAGTAACAGCTGATCAACTGAGAAGTAACAACATTTTCGTACAAATGTAATATTAATAAGTTGATATAACGTTGTAAGTATGAAATAAAAACAACACAAAACCCACTTCTTAAGTCAGATTATTCGGATGGCTCGGAAGGCTCTGGCCTGGCTTTTACCAGCCATACAGTTGGGCACACAGTTGTGGATGGAAAAAGAGTGACTGAAATCTATACCTACCTCTAATCACGAGTATATTAAATGATTAACTCTCAGTCCCTACTTATCTTTCAGGTAACAATGATATACATAACAGAAATATCGGACAAAGAAATAAGAGGAGCGTTGGGTATGACAGTGCAAGTGATGAACAACTTGGGCAGTCTCGCTGTGTATGGTATTGGGCCCTTTGTATCATACAACGCGCTAAATGCTATGATATTATCTATACCTATATGCGCCGCGTTGTTATGTTCATGGATACCGGAATCACCTTACTATCACTTGAAGGATGGCAGAATAGAAGCAGCTAAAAAGGAATTTATGAAGCTAAAAGGAATTACGGATGAAAAAGTAAGTTTAGAAGTCATTTTTGTGATCAGAATTCTTTCTATAGACACATAAGGGAACTCTGAATATGAAACATTGTGTTGCCACAGATAATATAATACTATACTAGTAGTGTTGCTAACATGCCACACGACATGATGGTAAACTTGTACTCTCTCGTTGCTGGATACTGTTTCTTCCACCTTCCTTCAAAATATATCAAGTGTAGGTACTGACTTATGAGGTCTTTTGTAAGCAAGCTCCATTCAATCCAGTTTTTCAATCGTTGTTTCTACTACTTACCTGCTTGCTTTTGAAAATAATCTATAGGTACCTACTAAAATTATAAAGCTGAAGAGTTTGTTTGTTTGAACGCGGTAATCTCAGGAACTACTGGTCCGAATTGAAAAACTATTTCTCTGTTGGGTAGCCCATTTATCGAGGAAGGCTATAGGCTATATAACATCACGCTACGACCAATAGGAGCGGAGCAGTAATGAAAAATGTTGCAAAAACGGGGAAAATGTACGCATACGAAGTTGCGCGGGACAACTGGTTAGATATAAAATCGACGAAGCCACTAAAGCTGGTTGAGTTAGCTAGGTAGGTATTCATATCCAGAAGCCGGTAAGAGCCGAGGCTATTTACGTGATCAACCTAATTTCCTGGTAGGACGTTCCGATGCTGTTATCCTATTACACGAAACGTTTGAAATTGAGTCTAAATATAGTTCATCTGGTCTTCTTTTTAAGTGCGATGAAATATTTAAAATTGCCCAACCATTCGCAGTTTAAGTGGCGTCAAGCAAATATATATTTCTTGATTAGATCATATAGGCATAGGGTATTGTTGTAGGTAATATACTTATATAATTAGGAGGTTTAGTAAACGTTATTTAATAAATGATTATAATAATTTCAGCTGATAGAGGATGACATAAATACGATACGAGCGCACGTTCGACAAAGCATGGAAAATAAAACAACCTATAAAGAACTGATGATTAATAAGAGATACAGAAAAGCTATTTACATAGTAATAGGTGAGTACGAGTAAAAAAATATATTAGTTCATTTAGCTGTTGACGTAAACCAAATCTAAATCGGTCGCATTTGAGATTAAGAACATTACATAGGTGTTATTGAAAAGTATTCGTTCTAGTTCGTATCTAGTAGAATGTAAAAAAAAAAGAAATATCTTCAAACATCAGACTGAAAAGTAGGTAGTACATGTTTTTTTCAAGCATCTATTTTCACAAAAAATCACCAAAATATGTCCAGCAGTAACGAAGTTACCTACTTGTTGTCTACATGTTGTAAAGCTGGCCTGATGTAACTTTGTAAAGCTCGTTACTTAGGTTATTAATTATAATACTAACTTCAATTTTCAATTTTAGGTTTGAAAATCCTACAGTACATGACTGGTATTGTGGTCATACAAGCATATTTGGAGACGATATTTAGAGCAACTGGCTTCATGTCGGGCCCGATCTGTAGTATCGTGTATGGCTTTGTTCAATTAGGAGCAGGCAAGTATATTACAATTAGCGACTATTACTATACTGTACGGTACATTAGAGATTAACAACCCACGAGGTAAAGCTTAATTTCAGCAGTTGATAAGATTATTTTGAAGTCTATTCATCGCGATAAATTCGATGTTGATAACTCCACTCAATAGAATTTATCAATCATTAATCAAACATTTACTTTAGTACAAAAATTGCTTCTTGCTTTGTGCAAAAGTTGGTAACTTAGTTATCGCCAATCTCAAACTACATAAATAGCAAATATTTTTTGAGATAAGCGTAGGTATTCGAACAAACAAACTCTTCTGCTTTATATTATACAATATCTTCTTCTTCCTTGTCTGCTCCCTATACTTGGGGTCGTCCCTCGTTCATTGGCGCCAGGAAATATTAGATAGTATAAGTAAATAAAAAAATAATTCAGTAAAATATGTTTTGCTACATGCGCATATTTCTTGGACGGCTACTCCGGAACGTGTCAACCTTTTTAATTCACCCACTTTTTTTTTTCAGGAATATGTGCAACGTTCCTTTCTAGATGGGTGGGCCGTCGAATCCTTATGTTCACATCCTGCCTCGGCGTATCAGTCGCTATGACTTTAGTAGGCTTGTACTTCTTTCTGAAAGACTCAGTTCAAGTCACTCCAGAAACATTACAAGCTATCAACTGGCTACCCGTCACTGGGCTCTTATGCTTCAATGTGCTGTACGCAAACGGTATAGGGAATCTACCATATGTGATGCAAACGGAACTGTTCCCAGTGAACGTGAAAGGAGTAGCTTCTAGTGCAGCTACTATGCTCGCTTGCGTACTTGGTTTCTTAATAACTAAATGTTACCAACAAATGAAAGATGCATTTGGCGACCATATTGTTTTCTGGTTTTTTGCCTCAGTAGGCTACGCAGGATTATTCTTTATATATTTCTGTGTACCAGAAACGAAAAGTAAAACTTTAGAGGAAGTTCAAGATAATGTACAAAAGCGGCCTGAAGAAGAGGCTTTGAACGCCGAGACTGACAAAGTTGAAAGCAAGTCGTGAGAACTCTACAAGTATTATTCTATGTTTATTACACAATGGACATCGAATTTCGGAATACGTGTATCAATAAAAAATAAGCCCATTGACACGCGGATTATATTGTTCTATTTACAAGAACTTAAATGTGTTCATTTATTACTACATTTTCGTCCGAATATTCAAACGATGCTCATCTTTGAGTCGTGCTCAGAAGTATATCTGTTGCTACTAATCAGGTGACAGTGTGAGAGTTCGATGCTTCTAAAAACTGAGTAGCGTTTAAATATTCGGAGTTATAATTTTAGAAATAAGTGTTTATAAAAATGCTGCCTTGCATTTTAATAGTTCTAAATGTGATAATCTAAGAGTACAATAAAATACAAAATCTGACTATAAAACTGTATTCACCTGAATAAAATATGAAATACATACTGATCACCAGAAACTTATATTATTGTGGCAACCCTATAAAGATTACCGTCCAATCGGTAGATACAATAGAAAGAGCTGACTGAATGACAATTATACAATGTTGTTATTGTATTTTGAACTCTATTTAACAGACTTAATGTCTAAATCCTCTTGGCGTTTCCGTAAGAGTAGAGTGGTGCAAATGGCGTGTCGGCTTGTTCGTCGCCGCTTTCTTCGGACGCGTCCGACTCGAACGTGTTGTCCGGAATGTCGTACAGACGGATCAGTGGCTTATTTGGATCCTTCATTATTAGGTATTTACCTGAAATTGATCATATTCAAATGTGAATTCCCCAAATATAAATTTTCAGTTTATTTATAGATTAGATATGTATCTTACCATTATCATTCAATCGATGCGTGTGTAGATAGTGCGTTTAGTGACAATTTAAGCGAATTTATCATTTAGTCTATGAGTGATACTGTTACTGAGCTCAGGGCGTATCAGATTATGCAATCTTTGTAATAAATATCTTTTTGAACTTTGAAATCGAAGTTAAAGGGGTAATAATATACTAATTTGTAAAACTATCCATACTTACTTACAATATCCATACTATCCATACTAATATTATAAATGTGAAAGTAACTCTGTCTGTCTGTCTGTCTGTCTGTCTGTTACGCTTTCACGCTCAAACAGCTGAACCGATTTAGATGAAATTTTGTATGGAGATAGTTTGAGTCCCGAGGAAGGACATAGGGTAGTTTTTATCGCGATAACCGACATCCATGCGGGCGGAGCCGCGGGCGAAAGCTAGTTATACTATAAAATGAAAATATATTATACTATATTATGCAAATAAACAACCTGAGTCACTTTTTATACTAATAAGACGTAAGGAATGTAATAAGCTGAGACTGCATAACATCACATCTAGTTTTATCCACTTAAGCACTTTAAGCTTTTTTTTTATGAAAGAACTAGCAATGTGGGATTGTGTCCTACATTACTAGCAATCTTGTTAACCCCTCCAACTAAGCTCAAAGACTTGTGTTAGGAGTGGGTTCACGTCGGTAGTTTAATGGGTAGGATTTGAGCCCGCGACCTCACGATTGCGAGACCGATTCCTTAGCCATTAGGCTACCGCCGCTGGGCGCTGCTTACAGGCCTCTCGCTATCATCAGTACTATAACACCCATAATATAGGATGTTTCCTCACGTCAAATGAGAGGAAGTTTCGACTGGGAGTAAGTGGAGGAGATTTTTTGCAACTAAGAATACATTGAGTCGAGGTGAGGTGACTTGGAACTCGAGTTAGACTGTAAAGATAAAATCAAGGTATAATATCTCACCATCCTTCTGCTTCATACAAATGTCGATGATACAGCGCAGGATGCCCCAGGCGTTGTCCATGGACAGGTTGATCTGCGCGGCGAACTCGTGCGGCTTGAACTGCTGCGTGCCCAGGATCACGTGGCGCGAGTTGTCGCGGACTTGAGCGCGGGACACGTACCCGAACTTGATCTGGTCTGAGCCGGCCAGCAGGGCCTGTGTAACATACACGTTTTTATTGTCTTTAAACTTTCGCGATTTTTATACATATTAGTTATATTTTGGGACTTAATCGCGTGAATTATTCAAAGATACAAACCTTTTATTTACCCGACGTTTCGATCGAATTGCACCGATCGTGGTCACGGGTCGACTGATGGCAGCTTATCAAGACCAGGCAAGGGTAGTTGAAAAACCTAAGCTGCCATCAGTCGACCCGTGACGACGATCGGTGCAATTCGATCGAAACGTCGGGTAAATAAAAGGTTCGTACCTTTAAATAATTCACGCGATTAAGTCTCGAAATATAACTAATATACACGTTTTTATAACCCGGCGAAAGAGTAGTGAGCGGGAAGTGGCTAAAGAGAAAGGACTCCTTTTCTTCCACTTGCATTTCGTCTCCAGCAACAGAGAGCTCATTTAACTTAGAAATATATCTGATTGAGTTCATTTATACTTTTCTTGTTCGCTTAGTGTTTTTTGCTTGGCTATTTGATGGTGGAACAAGTTTACTCTTGCAAGCTAACAAGAGTCATAAATGGGTTTATACAATTAGTATAAAAATGCTTCAAATATTACAAAAGTTAAGAATCGAAGTTTGGGTAACAAAAAAGATAAAGCCCAAAGTCTATAATACTGTTTTTAGGGTTCCGTAGCCAAACCCCAGGTTAGCTCAGAGACCCTTAGTATTAGGACGCTGCAGTTTTGCATTAATATACATATTGTATATCCATGCAAAATTACAGCGTTCTAGTTACGCCGACAAAGTGGTAGAATAAAATCTTCTCTTGTTATACAATACGCCATTTATATCATTACTAGCTTTCGCCCGCGGCTCCGCCCGCGTGGATGTCCGTTATCGCGATAAAAACTATCCTATGTCCTTCCCCGAGACTCAAACTATCTCCATACCAAATTTCATCTAAATCGGTTCAGCGGTTTGAGCGTGAAAGCGTAACAGACAGACAGACAGACAGAGTTACTTTCACATTTATAATATTAGTATGGATAATATTCCAACCAGGCTGGACAAATACCAAAATTATATATGTCATCAACCTGTTTATAATACTAACAAGAGAACTTTAATTCATATCTCACATAGTTACAAACAAAGTATCCATTTCCATTGAAGCGGAGAGAGGCAGGGTGGAGCGGAGTCGACCAACAATTGACCAAACGCAGTGATTATCAAGATTGGGTTGGATTCTAAGCAGTTATTTCAAGAACTAACATTTGGCAAGTCACGCATGGAAGTGGAAACACTCCTTTAGCAGATTGTAACTATGCCGTGACATAATACTTTTTAGATAAAATGAGATATAGACAATTCCCCGACCTGCACAGTCCACTTGGCGAGCTTGCAGGAGTTGTTCCGGAGCTCGTTGGCGAGCACGGCGCCGCGCTGCGTGTCGAGCTTCTGGCGCCATTCCACGCCGTTGGCGAGCTTCGAGTCCCACTCGTTCAGCGCCTTGATGCTCAGGAACTGCGTCTCGTTCTGCGGACCTTGCATCACTGCGTCGTGCTCGCAGCGGGCCACTAGCACCTGGTCACCAACAACTTAATTATAATATCTGGGACAGATCGCAAACAACGCAACGACTGATAAACATACTTTTAAATACATTACACAGAGATACAATAAACCGTTGTGCTCATCACACAAAGTTTTATCTTGAGTCGGGTTCGAACCCACGAACCGGTTTAGCAGTCAGGGTCACTAACCACTAGACTAAAAGGCCAGTTTGATTGTAGGACTCTGATGTGAATATGCTATCAAATTAAATGGTTTCTAATTATATAAAAAAATTCCCAAGTTTTAAGCTACCCCAATATATTTCGTTAAAATCATCGCAGCACTTTCAGAGTTTAACCATAACTAGGCTTGCCATCTTTAAAATCTAACAACCAGGATTAGAAACGTAAAATTCCCGGATTTCGGAACTTGGAACCCGTACATGTCAAAACTTTTTGTGCAGCATTCAAGACACAGTGCGCTGATGCCCGTCGGCAGCGTCCCAGGACTTGGTAATAATAATAATAAAAATGATTTATTCACTTAGGAAGCAAAATACTACACTTGTGAAAAGTCGATTCTACATTTACTTGTAATGCTTGTTCGCAAACAGTAAGTAAAGCCCGAGAAAAGAACAGGCAATAAAAACTCGTGGCCACATGTTTACAATGTTTCTCTGTTTATAAACTGTATATGTAAGTAAGGTGCTGCCACCATTATATTATACACCATATTAGAGGAATGATGCAAAAAACAGAGGTCAATAATATTAGAAGAGTACACGAGATTGGATACATCAGCCTAAATGGGCACAACATAGTAGGAGCATCCACTGATGTAAAAAATTTATGTGCTTAAATATTGGCCAATTTACTGCTACTTAATGAATACATGTTTTGCAAAAGAAAGAAAAGAATGGCCGTAATTTATCACGCAGAATCTTTATTTACAAAAGTAAAACGTTTTCTTAAAAAAATTGAAAATTTTATAAACAGACTACAAATAAGGACCCGCCAGACGCCTTTTAAACCCGGACGGATGGCCACCATATTTTTTTTTTCTAAAAAAGGTTTTAAAATGGTACTTAGTATGTTATCCTGGTAAATAATTGAAAACATAGGTAAATATAAGAGTTTACTTACAACACCATTGTTGAGGTCCCACTTGCGGTAGCGGTACCCTACAGACGCGACCTCGCCTTCCTCTTCTTCGGATACGAAGGGGTTCTGCTCTTGGAACTTGTACTTCGGCTCAGTGGTGCCGTTCTTCAATACCTACAACATCAAATGATTAAATAATCTAATATAGTAAGTTCATTTGTTCCTACACTGCTACACATACACAACTTGCACAACCCGGGGTATTAGTTGTCATTGCTAACCTCTTTTGGAAGATAAAGTAAATGCCATCAAAAATAAAACTTGTAAAACCTCAGTTTTTCAACCATAAAAAGTTGTGAGATTCATGTAATACCAAAGTCAGTTAATTTATTCAGTCCCTACTTATGGGACCTTCTGTCTTAAGTTATTACGTAAATACGTAGTTAACCTAACGACATCTTTTAGTGATCATATCAATATATTAAAAACTTCTATCTATACTAATATTATAAAGCGGAAGAGTTTGTTTGTTTAAACGCGCTAATCTCAGGAACTTCTGGTCCGATTTAAAAAAATATTTTTTTGTTGGATAGCCCATTTATCGAGGAAGGCTATATATAGGCTATATAACATCACGCTACGACTAATAGGAGCGGAGTAGCGACGAGAAAAGTTGCGCGCGGACAGCTAGTGTTTTAAATAAAATAGATTGACTTGGCTTAAGATTGGTCAGGCTTCTAGTTTTATCCACAACAAAGTTATAGGGGATCGAAAATAGCCACAACTGTTTCGAGAAAAGGATGGTATGGCCGTGCCGCTATTTTGCCCGACTTGGTAATCTATACTAATACATATTATAAAGCTGAAGAGTTTGTGAGTTTGTTTGAACGTGGTAATCTCGGAAATTACTGGACCGAATTGAAAAAAAAATCTATAAATTTTATTTAAAAAAAAAAACCATTGGGTAGCCCATTTATCGAGGAAGGCTATAGGCTATATAACATCACGCTAAAACCAATAGGAGCGGTGCAGCAAAGAAAAATGTTGCAAAAACGGGGAAAATTGACGCATACAAAGTTGCGCGGGACAGCTAGTTTAATACATAGTGGCAACAGGTAGTTATACAAAAAAAATGATTGTCTGTAAAGTCGGTTTACGGACGGTAATTTTACGTGATAACGTCATAAGAAAACATTGATGACATTGTAGTAAACAACCAAGCCTGTGATAGCTTTTGTTCTAATTGCATCGCACATGTCACTGCAATCGCCACTCGCTGATAGCTTTAGTTCCAATTGTATCGCATGACACTGCAATCGCTCTTCGGTGATCTATCAGCCTATCAGCAGGCGGAACGTGACACTTTTTCGTGCGTGCAGCCGGTCATCGATTATAAAACGTTTTATAGTTATTAATGACTAATAAAATTGTTTGGAAGGAAAAAATAATGTTACAATCACCATTTATGTTGTGCCTCACTCTCAAATCGGGAGCTAGTTATTTCGCGTCATTTCGGAATATTGTTTGCTTGTTGCGGGCCACTCAAACTTTGAATGGTGGGATTCCTATTTTTTTGTTTAACACCTCAAATAGACTTAGACAACCCAACTTCATCATAGCAGAAATACTACATACAAGGTAGAGTATGTACTATCCAACAGGGTTGCCTAATTAGAGCTAGAAAATTATAAAATGTATATACATTTTATAATTTTCTAGCGCAAAAAAAAAAATAATATCAAAGAAAATATAATAAAAATCAAATAAAATGCAAACCTGTTGGCTAAAGTTATGATTGATGAACGTGGCCTCCAGCGCGAGGTTGCGCGGCGAGTTGATGGAGTTGCCATCGTCAGTCGGTGGTTCTATTGACGTCTCGTTCACCGTCAGCAGATCAAACTCGGTGTTGTCGCGCTTGTCGAAGAACAACTTGTCGCCTATAATATGTAGTCAAAGTGTTAATAATATGTATAAGATGCAATGGATGTTACAGCTAGTAGTTATAGTTGGAGGAAGCTGCCCTTGGCTCTAAAAATCGCCCTCGGGTATTACAAATTACCATGTGCAGGAGGGGGAACTAATTTGGTTCCCTAATATTTTTCAATTTAATAAATTTTATATTGCGATTTCTGTAGTAATATGGAAGACTTTATACACATACTGGTGGAATGTGACCAGTATCATACCCTGAGAAATCGATTAATGGCAGGTGTACCTCTAGAGAATGGGGCACTTAATATTATATTATCCAGACCAACATCAGAGAGCTGTGAGCGTTTGTTGTGTTTCATGAAAATATGTATGCATGAAAGAAGTATAGTATGAATGTAGAATGAATGTCAGGTTAACTTGAGGGCTCCTATGGGGCTGGCAGAGTCACCTAGAGTGACTGAAGTCCCGTTAAAACCAATAGATAAAAAAAAAAAGAAATAATAAATTCTATATTGAAAAATATGAGGGAACCAAATTAATAAATTATTGAAGTGAAAACTACTTTTAGACTGATCTGTCACGCTCTGAGGTGAAAGGCTCGATCGGGTGAACTCGGGACCGCCGAGTGTACCCGAGTTAATAATTGTTTTTATTAATTTAATAGTCATAATTACACATAAATAAATATTATTTTGACAATTATTTGGTTTAAATTGTGAGGTTAGTGTGTGTAGTTAGCGGTTTATCGTGCTAATATTATATATTGAAAAAACATTATAAAAAACACAATTATTGTTATTGTTTAAATTGTCATGTTTGTGTATGATAGCGCAATAGATGAATTTTGTATTTAACCACATACATGATAGTACTTTTAACTGATAAAAAAATATAAAAAAACCTAACCATTCCAAAATATTAAAAAATGCACAACGTTAATATTCAAGTTTTCACTTCTGCCGGCATTCCCGGAGTGCAACCCGTTTTTTTTTAATACAAATTATATGTTATGTAATGTTTGAAGATTTATATCAATCACGCAAAATTGGCTAAGACAAAAGTTGATATAGTTTATAACCTGGATTAACACAGAGAACATGTTGTGATAACCAAAGCCTGATATGTTTATAAGAACTTCTAAGTATACTTGCCAATCTTCTCAATAACAATATCCCACGAGTAGTTGGAGCGAGTGCAGCACATAATGGTAGCCAAGATGGCGTCGGTCGCGTACACCGTACCGGCCGTCTTACTCAGTCGTCGGATCACAGGATCGTCAGTAGTAGTTACCTGCAGCAATAAAGCTGTTCGTTATTTTAGAGGTTTTGTGATGTATATGCAATATTCTACATGTAAAGTAGTTTTAAGAGACAAAAACTTGATTGCATATATTCAAAATGGCTTAACATATTTTTTTTTCTTTTAAAAAAAAGACAACCTCCGCAATAGGGTACAAGCCCTGTGTCGTGGGGGACTTTACAAACAACATAAAAACTACCGTGTCTTGGTATGACTGCAAAAACCTTTCCTAAGAAGCAGTAGTCCCAAGACTACTCCAGAAATGCTGCAGCTCTCAGGCTATGTTCCAGTTGTATTGCACTTAATAGTGCAATACAACCAGAACTGTGGTAAAATACAAGACTGGCAGAATTATACAGAATCACTTGACAAATTAATTAATGGCAGTTGTACCTCCAGACAATGGTCTACTAAATATTATATTATCTAGACCTTCATTAGAGAATTGTGAATGTTTGTTATGTTTTATGAAAATATGTATACATGAAAGAAGAGGAGTATAAATGAACCCAAATCCTACTGCCGTCTATTACAGTTGGTTCAATGTAACTCGACGATGCGACCCTAAAATTACTTACGAAAACTTTAAAAATACTAACAAAGTTTCAATTCAACTACATAAAAATAATAAATAAATATATAATAAAAGTATAAGTTTAGAACAGTTACAGTAAATACTAAAGAATTTCTGAAAAACAATACCTTTACGAAAAAATCACAAGTTAGTAATACTAATTATGAAAATGTAATGCATAATCGCATCTCTAATTCTCTTGGTTTATTTACCACCCCAACGCCTTCTTCCTGTCACCATTTACTACTAAAAATGCATCTGCGCAACCACTTTTCGCCAACTTCAATCCAGTCAAGTTATGTTGATCCTACTGTACAAAATTTATAAGACCCTAACATTTAACCTTTGGCATCAGGGGTTAAAAAGAATTATTATTGGAGAAAGAACCAGGCAAATAGCATATAATTTTTTTAGGTACGGATCTTACACACTTATCAACATAAATCTAAATAAACAATGTATAACTACTGAAATAGAGTTTTTGGTAGAGTGGTAAAAAGAAAATCTTACCGTATGGAAGATACGGTCTATACGCTGCAGTGGCTTCTCATGCTTGACATTGACACGGTCATAACCTTTGTCATAATACTCCAATGTGCCACAGCAAACAATATCTTCACCTGCAAAAAGAATATTTGTTATTGACCTTGCAAGCTGCCTTGGTAGTTGGGCCACTTCAAACTAGACAGAAAGGTGTGGAAAAAATGGAGGTGTTACACCAAGTAGACACTGAAGTGTATTATATTTTCAGTTCTATTTTTGGTTTCAGTCTAGTCATGTTCCATATCTGTTAAAAACTATGCAATAAATTTTGTTTATTCCTGAGGTTCATATAAGGCAAATGTATTGTTCAACACATACCTTCCTTGATGCCAGGTAAAGAGAGCTTGGCAAGTCGAGGGAAGTCCATGTCCTCAATAGTGACCCATGTGGGTCGTACCGTGACTGATGCATCACGGATCTTCATAGGAGCACCTCTTTGGCCCCACCTCTTACCAAGCTTGCGGTCACGTGGCTAAAAATTAAAAAGATATATAAATAATAATATCTTGGGACAACTCACACAACGCTATCTGATCCCAAGCTGATGGAAACCAGACAACTGATAATAATACTTATATATTTCTAAATACATACATATTACAGATAAATAACACCTGAGACAGAATAAACTGTTGTGCTCATCACACAAAGTTTTTTCCAAGGTGGGGATCGAACCCACAACCTCCAGCTTAGCAGTCAGGGTCACTAACCACTAGACCAACAAGCCATATGCTTTTCACACTTGAATATTTCATTGTTTACATCAAATAATATATGTATGTAAACATTCAATAATGGTAACTATATTAAAGCCGAAATAGATGTGAAATGTTTATTGATGAACTTCCATCCACTGACAAAAATGGTTGCTAAGCAACATTGTTATTAAACATTTTACATCCATTTCAGCTGTAGTATAGACATCAACTATTATAGTTATGATACCTTATTCAAAGTAGTCATGCCACCAGGCGTGCGAGCGCCTCTCGCTCCGCGGCCTCTCTGTCCACGAGCGCGTCCGCGTTGGTACGGCGGCTTCTGCACCCTCGTCGTGTCCACCAGGTGGAACGTGCTCTCGTCCTCCTCATGATAGTATGCGTACGACGAACCAGCGCCGAATTGGGACGCATACTTATCTGAAAGTTCACAAGTATTATTGTACTATGAAACTAAGTTTACTTGTAAAAGTGACAGTATGAGAATTTGACTAATTTATTTCAAAGTTAATCAACATATGTCTTATAAAACAGGTAGTATAAAAAGTTTGAATAATTTTACGTACGCCATGGTAGTTAAAATGTTAGCTGGGTACGTCATTATAACCTCAAACAAAATAACACAAAGCCATATTAATTACGCATCCCATAGAAAGAATTGAAAGATGATAACTTACTCTGATATTTTTTATCCTGTACCACGGTCCAGTCACTGATTTTACCCAAGCGATCGCCTTTACTGAAAGGTTGGTACGGCATGTCCCGAAACTGTTCCGGCATTTCGCATGGACCCCATCCTGTCGGATTATCCTGAATAATTGGTGCTATAAATCGTATCGGCTCTTCGGCCGGTAACACATGTTCTGACATCGCAACAATACTTTAGAAAATATATAATTTTCAAGTCGACATGAAGTTACGCCAATGCCACACGACACTTTCGAAATGACTTCTTAATTTTTTTATGTTAGTGAAAATGACATGATTTGGGTACAAGTCTTTTTGGACTCTAAATCCAGTTTGGTGTTTATGTGTTTAACAATAAATTACAGCGATAAAAACTTTTTGTTTTAACAGTTTGTAGTCTGCTTATATCAAGTTTATTCAATAACTTTTTTGGTGTCGGATTTGCGATTGCAAATATCGGTCAAAATGTTTGTCAAAATTTACGTGCTTGATAATGTAGTACCTATACCGCTTTGTTTGAAGGGTTTGTCAAACGATGTGTTAGATGAAAAATTGAATTTGACGTCTTGTTTGACAAACTTATTTGAATAGGGTAGGCCTCCAGGGTACACCCCTGGAGGCCAACTCTAATTCAATAAAAACGAAGTTTCAATAAAAAATGAGGTAATATACACAACCACCCGTTCCAGAAAATCGTCCAGATCGAACTTCGTGGGCATATCTAAAATTAATTAGAATAGTCCCTGTAAACTTAGAAAATATAAGGAAACGAAAATTCATGAATTTCATTTTAAAGAATAAGGAAAACAACGACGAGCATTGTTAGACAAAGTTTGTTTGAACGTTTCAGCTACGTGAAATTTGACAAATCAATTTGTTATTTAAATTTGATCGTTTAGAACACTGTAAAAATAAAAGTACCTACGAGAAGCTATAATGTTAAATTTTATAGTGTAAAAAATCTGCATTCGTAATTTAAATAATGTTAATTTTGCGTGCGTTATCAAAGAATTCAAACAACCAAAAACAGCAGTAATTATTCACAAATCGCACATTTACTGTTTACAAAACTGTCACCGTGTTCGTTCGTCATTGCGGCGCATTCGAGCTTGTCGAGTAGGTATATTAATTTGTTCTGTGCATTCGCGACTGGCCGTGTACCGAGAGTGCCCAATTCAAGGCGCGTATGTTTATGTTATACCTACTTACGGGATCTTCATGCAAACCGTTTGTATGAAGATATAATACTGTATATATCATATTACCGTGCCATAGGATATGGGGCGTTGGAAGCGTCCCCCGGCTAAGGAACCTAGGGTGCTAAATTTATATGTTCCGCCCCCCGTCGCGCATGGTACCTAAGCGGTATCGGGTGAAATGATTCGCACTGCTTTGACTCACACTTGACCAATATTGGGGCGCCAAAACTCTCTCAACCTAAATCTGCTCTCGGGCTGGCACTGACTGTATTACCATAAAAAAATGTTTAGTTTTAGTGAGACCTTGTGACTCTCGCATATAAACAACGGGTTGCCCTCCAGGAGTGCCGGCAGAAATGAAAACTTGAACTTGAAAAATTTCATCAGTATGGTTACATATTATAAGATGATATTATTAAATATAATCTTATATATAATCTTATTGCCGTGTGGTGCCGGCTTAAGAATAGTACCACCCCATCTCTACCCGTGGGTGTCGTCAAGGCGACTAAGGGATTTTACCCCGGAGGACGGGCAGCAGCGTCCTCTGCGTACTTAAAGCCTTACTGCGATCGCCAACCCGCTCGCCAAGCGTGGCGATTACGGCAATTACCCCCAGGATCTACATACTAGTAGGTTCTACTGGGGAGACCCGTGCCCAGCAGTGGGCCATCTTGTGGGTTGATATGTATGTATGTATGTATAATATGTAACCATACTGATGAAATTTTAATAATAATATTCGATCTTACTGACATAATAATTAAAAAAATATGAAATAATAAATGACAGATAAAAAACCATAATCAAAAATTAAAATAAATAAAACCAGGTAATGTGGCATGTCGGGCCACGCACAATGTAAGGTTCCGTAGTCCCAAATTTGTTACTTATCATTTGATCAGCTGTTACTCGTAAACTTATAAAGCTGTGATAGTTTTCCCTTTAATTTCACTATTTAAACTAAGTACGGCTGTGCTTTTTTCACATTCCCAACATATTTGCATTTTAAAGCATAATATTTCACAAACGGATCCATAAATCTCAAAATGTTTTTCACAACGTTTTTAAAATACCTATCTAATGATACCCCACAAGCTAACCTAACCTAACCTACCCCATGGTTGGTGAGAAAAAATCCTACCTGAGCTATAATAACATAGTAGATGGTGGCGAAATTGGCCTTCGTATTCTAATGATATTGTAGCAGTTTTTCATTGCTCTCCCTCCGTCTTATGGATTTTCGATCAGGTCACGTGTCCTGACGCGAGTTTAACATTTTTTCTAAAGAAGTTTTCACTTCAAAACGCCGGCACTAAACGGAGTGCAGGCATGTAGGTACTACGCCACGCTCAGGCTCGGCAACCTTTGCAATCTCTTGCCGAGAACCTCTAGCGGGAAGCTATTTATTCTTCAAATAGAAAAGAGCTGATGTCCTTAAATTGTTTTTAAACTTTCGCGATTTTTATTCATATTAGATATATTTCGGGACTTAATCGCGTGAATCATTTAATGGTACGAACCTTTTAATTACCTGACAGTCGACCCCTGACCACAATCTGTGCAATTTGATCGAAACGTCGGGTTAATAAAAGGTTCGTACCTATAAATAATTCACGCGATAAAATCCCGAAATATATCTAAGATGTCCTTATATTTTTGAGTAAGAAATAGTTCTGGTTTTTATTTAATTTAAAATACGGATACGAACCGCTAGTTCCAATGCCATATTGCTCTAAATATACGGAGATACAGTTAGTTAAGTACGTGCTAAAGCTCCTGCTCTTCCTATTCCAAGCTATCAAATTTAAATCGATTGCACAGAACGAATTGAAAACAATACTCGAGTCCATCTACGCCACGCTTCCCTGGTGCTAAATCAGCATTAAAGAATATACCTATTGAAGATTGATTAGGAACAATTATTTACAAGCTTAGATACCTGTATGTTTCTCATAATACCTCACCTTTAGATATCTGAATATTCTATAAATTTACCATTTTTCCTTTCTTTATTTATTAAGCAGTAAATAATCATTATCATAATGATACTCAGTAGGTTTCTTCAATTAATAAAATCATGATAGTTCATTAGTAATAAATGATAATGCCATTAATGAGCTGTACTGTATTTAGATGAGGACTTCCCTTAAAATATTGTACGTGACAGTAGGTGATTAGGGCTGCCAGATTTAATATTATGATGTTATTTGGACGGAAGACCGCCCGCCCGGCAATACCAGATTAGATAAAAATGTGATTAATTTTGATAAAAAAATTACAAATACAAATACCTATTTAACAGTTTGCAGTGTTGTGCAACACTAATTAATTAGGAAGTGGACAAAGTTTCGATACTGCAAAAAGCCCCTAATTTTTTTTTTATATAAGTTTCTCGGGGTTTCCCTTCGGATTCGCGCCGATAAAATAGCCCTTTGGCCTTTATAAAAGATGACCGTAATTAATGTAAATTATCAGTTTGAATTCTTTCTTTGAATCGTACACTACAAGACAAGTCTGTGTGTACTGTGTTCATTCTATAAACAATTGTATAGACCTAGAATACCTACTTAAAACTAGTGAAGTGCGAGTCGAAATCGTTTGGTGAGGGCTTCATTATAGGTAGGTTTATTCTTTAAAACTATTTTTGTTTATAATTGTAAAGCTAGGTATACCGGTGATAATAGTGGCGGCTACGGGAGGGGATTAGGGGAGAATTAACATAAATAAATAAATAACTAAATATTAATAATATTTAGTGTATCGTTCGTTAGTCAATAACAGAACATTTTTATATTTATGTTATCTTATAATCTTCTTTAAGTTTTAAGTTCTTTTAAAATAAGCCAGTGATATGTAATATACATATATTTCATTTGTTGTTTACAAGATAGTTACATTTTTTTTCGTTGATTGCGTTTATCTATATTAATATTAGAAAGTTGAGGAGTTTGTTTGTTGTTTGTTTGAACGCGGTAATCTCAGAAACTACTTATCCGAATTGAAAAATTCTTTCACTATTAGATAGCACGTTTATCGAGAAAGGCTATAGGCTATATAACATCACGTTACGACCAATAGGAGCGGAGCAGCGATGAGAAATGTTGCATAAACGGGGACAATTCAGAGCAGACGAAGTTGTACGGGTCAGCTAGTGAATATTATTTTGTTTGTTAGTTGTACTAGTTATCTAAGTTCCCTCATAGACTATACGCTATGGGTATAATAAAAAGTCCTCCGCGGCACAGGACTAGTGCAGGAGCACTGTGCTACAGGGGACACTATCCTGCCACTGACCCGGTCGAGTGGAATCGAACACAACACGGGAGATAATAAACAAACTGCACAAGTGTATTCGTAGACAAAGTGTACTCTTTATTCCTTCACTACACTTAGATTACACACACAGAACCGACGACATAACGTGTTCTCCGAAGCGTGATTGGGTAACATCTTTTCCGAAAATGGTCACCCATCTTAACGTCATGTCTAACCCTCGATTTACTCCACTGTTTACCGTTCTAAGCAAATTCTTTGAAATAATGTGTAAATGTCTCTATTGTTCTTACAGTTTAGTACACAGCGAACAATATCAAAACAAGTGGGACCATAGCTGGTTGATAAGAGTCAATTTGTCTGTCGGTCCCACATGTTAGTCATACTCATACTTTTGTATTTGTTATGTCAGTTAAATGCGAACATTCGCACGAGAATGACGTGCGTTGAATTTGTAATCTTGAAAAGAAATATAACATCGATCGCTTAGGATTTTAAGAGCTAAAATAAAATATTTACACTGATCGGACCAGATTCGTTTTGAACAATTTTATTAATACGTAGATAGAGATAGAGCGTTGTGTTTATTTCTTAGTGTAGTTTATTTTCAAGATGACTATTAATGAAAATGTGCAAGGGGTAAGTGATATTGTTTATTTACTTACTACTTACCTACTGTATTAGTGCGTTTACTTTACGTAGTAGGACCAACTTTTTCGTGACTATAACAGGTAATAAATAAAATAAAACATGTACCTACAAGTTATTTAATTTAAGAAAGTAGAGTCCTTAACTCTAGTATACTTATATCTATTAACTTCTGGTCAAAACGACCCCCTTGGTAAAGTTTTAAAAATATTTTGTACCAACAAGTAAAGGTGTTTTTGATAGGTTTATAAAATCACGACCTATAATAATCTTAATGAAATTAACCCGGGAATTATATAGTTTCTTTATCTATAGATTGAATGTTTAATAATTTACATTATCAAACTTGCGCTTTAGGTTTAGCTCTCAGGTTTAAACTGGTTTATTATAACCTAAAAATGCTGCTCTACCGTAGTGTACCTAAATATGCACTCCCCAGTCTACATTGGTCCCAAAAATGATAACAGGTCAGTAACATTGTAATAGTGTTACGTGCCAAGGACGTTCTTAATCACAACACTTTATCTTATCAAAATACTTACGCCTATATGCACAATTTTAGCAATAAATTGCACTCTCTACATCGAATATCAATCGTTTGTTAGTTTAGTGTTTTCGTTTCGCGTTCCAGCGCTTACTCATTTATTTTGTCACTTTGTTAGCATGTTGATAGAGCAAATATTTTTTTATTGCGATTTTGATTTTAGCCAGAATAAGTGGTAAATAGGTACCTACATTTTCTAATATACCTACTTGTTTAACAAAATATAATCGTCAATATTTCTCTAGTAAATACATAAAGTATTGTCCACTGAAAAGATACAAGATAAAATATTTTTAACTCCTCTGTGGTATTGTGTCAGTGCACGTAGCTAGATTTTATATGCTCTTTGGTAGCTAGCTTTTTACGCGACTGTAAGGAAGGTTATGTTTTTCGCGCGTATTTTGTATGTTGGTATCTATGTAATATTCTTTATTACCGGTTGCTGGACGGATATAAACAAATAATACGTCGTTATTTAGATTCGTCTTGACCGTCCAAGTGTTCTTAGATAGGTAAAGTTTGGAAAAAATAAACTTGACGGCTGTGAGATGTCAAAATAAAGAGGTGTAAAAAAAAACATTTGTGTCGAATACTGCAATATGGGTATCAAATTAAAGGGCTGGCTCATCCTAAGCATCTCAGAAAGGTATAACATGATTATGTCTGAAACACTAAAAAGTTAGTTAGGAACCATTCTTTTTTCAATTTTCAATATTTTACAATAATTAATAAAAAAATAAATTTAAAAATTACAAAACCCACCTACACAAAAAAGATGAAAAGAAGATCCCCTACATACAGTCGGAGGCCCTTTACCTATGCCTCCGATTGCATGAAATTATATAGGTATACCTACTTGTCTATAGTTCTGAAACCTTTACGGAAACCGGTTTTGTAGGGAGACTGAAAGTCGTCTGCGTGAATGAATACAAATCTGGGTTCCGTAATGACTCTCGAAAACAACTTGTAGATTTGGCTGCGAAGAGAACTGACTCTGTAGTTCTTCAGTAAGCGTTACGGCGTTACTATTTGAAAAAGAGCATCACCAGAACATTTTATAGATAAAATCACACTCTTACTAGATGTACTTGTACGGAGTATTTTAGATTATGCATCGCCGGTGTGGAATCCTATGTATAAAGTCCATATTCATAGAATTGAACGTGTTCAAAAAAGTTTCACGCGATACCTAAGGTTCAAATCTAACAACTGTTCTAACGATGCTGAGTACCCACAAAGACTGACCTACTTCAGAATGACATCATTAGAGAACCGTAGAAAAGCACAAGACTTAATTTTACTCTTTAAAATTATTAATGGCTTCATTCAGATCCCAGGACTCTTATGTGAAATCAACATATCTGTACCGCACACTGTACCGAGATCTGACCGCAAGCGAAATGTGTTCGCACCGCTTACCTCTCGAACAAATCTTGGTCTCTCTGCGCCGGTTACTCGACTGATGAGGACATACAATGATTACCACTATCGTACCAATAGCGTTGACATCTTCTCTAACTCATTTTCATGCTTTCGCAGACAAGTGCTCATGAATCCATCATTAATTTAAATTTATTAACAGCTAATTATTAAAATTGTTACGTATTTTATTTAATTTTAATTTTATTCATCCGAATTCTTTAACTTAATTTTAATGTTTAATGTTTATATAATAATTTAAATTGTTACTTACATTAGATTAATTAATCTTTAATTTATATATTTCTTCTAAAATCAAGTCACACAATTAATTAATTATTCCATATTATAATGTATCTAATAATAGAAATAGAATCATACAATTTCAATTTCATTGTAAAATTTGTTTTGTCTCATAAACGTATGACTTTTTTTGATAAGTACCTACTTCTTATTTGGGGACCATTGTAACATTAAATGCAAGTGCTGTGCACACCTATAAGTGACAGGTTTACGCTAGTATGTAAGTAGATAACTTTAGTTCATAAGGCTAATTTATGTAAACTTGTTGTTGGAGTGCCATAATTAAATAAATAAATAAATAAATGTAATGACAAATGACATCTCATCTATAGCACGTAGAAACAAATCTATAATCATGAATCCAGGTAGGTGTGCCTCGAGATATCGTAGGTATAATTTAAAATATAAAAATACAAATTGTACGGGTTAGAATCGCCATATTTTATTTAGAAACATTTTGTTTTTAACTGTAAACGACATTTTCATTTCGAGTATAGATTAAGAGATATAGCACACAGACCTTATCGCGCCGAAAATAAAACGAGACGGGTTACGATGGTATCTCCACTAAAGTATTAATGATAATAAGTGATCATCTTAGTCATGTACTTAACCTTTGCATATATTTTGATTAATTAATTGATTGAATTGATATACCAAGGTGTTTCCTAAGAAATTAAAAAAAATCTATTATAAGACCAGTCCATAAAAAAAGAAAATAAAGATCTGTCGTCCTTATACCCATATTTTCTAACATTTTTGATAGATACATTTTCTAACAATTACGTAAATATTTAGAATTTAATAAAATCATATGTGAGGAACAAAAGGGATTCAGGCAAAAAATGACGATCAATACAGCAAATAACTTAGACAAAGTAGAGCCCTTCTATAACTATGATAGTTATCCATTAGGATTAAAGTATAGGTTACAAACTGCCTTATTAGATGCTAGAAATAACCTTTTAGCCAGTATAAATAATAGGAAATTATTATACGATAAGAAAATTAACTCTGTAACATACAAACCAGGAGATTTTGTACTTTTGAAAAATCAGACAGGAAATAAATTAGACAATATTTATTTAGGTCCATATGAAGTTATAAAAGATATATATATAAAGTCAGCTTCTGTTACATGTATAAATATTTATTATCTTTATTATTTACTTATCAAACTAAGTAGCGGCTACTACAAGACACCTTTTCACCGAATTTTATCAAGATTCATTGAGAAGTCTTTAAGTAAAATTCCTGTGACATACGGACAGTCAGACAGACATGACGAAACTATGACGGTTCCGTTTTTGCCATTTTGGCTTTGGAAAAAAAAACGGTTTTGATGATTGGGTTATTCGTTGGCGTAAGTGTATTGTTTCTAAAGGAGCATACTTTGAAGGCGATAAAATAAATTTGGATATCTAACATTAAATGCGAGTTACAACTGTCATGCAGATATACCTGGGTTTTGAATGACACTGGGCCACAGTTGCTCAGCTGGGCTATTTAATCTACTAGTACCATCGAGCTAATAAGTACTAACGTACGTACATTAATACCTCATATTTTTATTTATTTTTAGAACATGGAGCAAGGAAACAGAAAAAACCTTTACTTGATTACACTATGTGGTAAGTTTAATAAAGACTATTGTTTTGACTACTTACTAATATTAAATTTTATAATAGAAACATTTTATTTGCAAAACTTTTTTGAATAGATCCACATCTAGCAAACGGTATTGTTTATTAGTTGTTAGTTAATGTCATATCCGACACCCAAATCCACTTATTCCTATGTGATGATTGAATAATACGTTGTTTCAATAGATTTATACATTTGAATAAAATTCGAATCACTACATAGTATAAAACAAAGTCGCTTTCTTCCCCTTATATGCCTATGTATGCTTAAATCTTTAAAACTACGTAACGGATTTTGATGCGTTTTTTTTTTAATAGATAGAGTGATTGAAGAGGAAGGTTTATATGTATAATAACCTCCATTAAATAGTGGAGAAATAAGGAGCGGAGCAGCAATAAGAAATGTTGCAATAACGGGGAAAATTTATGCAGACGAAGGTGCGCGGGTCAGCTAGTAATTTATAAATAATTACGTACATATCTCGGAACTCTTTTGTTTTCCTTTTTTAATTTAGTTTGCAATTATGTAACAGTAGCATAAAGAACCGAAATTCACATGGGAAGAAGCGCGTGCAAAAACATATAGGTATTTAGCATTTTCAGGTTATCATAGGAATCCGCACACGCAAGTCAAAGAGTGCTAACAGACTTGTCCTGTCTGACATAAGGAGATATTGGGCTGTATTTGCATAATTAATAAAATATAAAAATAGAATATTTATTTTAACTAGTCTGCTCTGCAGTTGCTTGAAGCCGCGAAAAAATAATTTTCAAGTCAACGCAATCAGTTTCTGCCTAAAGATGCGGTCGTTCATGCTGCATATTTTGACATTGGGATACAGATTCATAAAAATTGGCAAGAAACAAAATCTTATAACAATAGTAAAGGGCAAAAAAGAAAAAATGTAGTTAGATAAATAAAAAATACAAGTTTATTTGTCCCGTTTTGTTTTGTTGGCCCGCCCACACCGTAGCGATTTGGAAAACCGGGAATATTGGCCTTTTTGATGAAAAGCCGTTCTCAAAATGCACTAATTGACTGATTAGTGAAGGGAAATTGCAAAAAAAACATTATCTTGGTGACATAAAGTCAGAGATACATTGTAATAAAATGATGTTTGTTTACAGTGTCGATCGCATTTTTGGCGCTAGGAATATCCTCGGCTTGGCCTACACCTGTGCTGCCCAAGTTCAAGGCTAACGAGACCAAGGTCGACATAAATGTGGTTAGTAAAATACCTAAATAATCTTAACCTCGAGTACTTACTCGAACAATACCTCTCGAAACTATTTCTACCGCAAATATTTACTTTAAATTGACAGAAATAGCGTGTGAGTTAAGAGCGGCTTAAACTGTGCGGCGTTTGAGTGTTCGCCAATAAATTATTTTGTTAATTGGCTTTTCAACAAACATTTTAAGTATTTATTATTTCAAATCAACCCTCTAACCAAGAAGAGTTCGATTTTGTCTTTAATACCAACGACCTATACCGATATACATACGATATTTATAAGATTATGTACATCAGAGATTATAATTATTTATATAAATAATGGTGTGATTCCGCAACTGACTGCAGATCAACGTGTCATTAACTACGGTATTATAGTACCTATTTCATGGGAATAGATAGCGATATGGCGCCATTCATTTATTACATAAGACGATTATGATCAGTTTTTGGAAATAATAAGAATTGGCCGACCCCCTCCCCCCTGTTTAAAGGGGCGTCTAAACGGTCCATTTTTAACATCAATTTGTGGCGGCAATGCTGTCGCCGGCAAAATGGCAATACTCTTCGATATTGATTTGACGATTGCCGGTCGTTCGCTGAGCGATTGATTCTCCGTAATGTTGCCCGGCTAATTTTGTTGTTGTTTCAGTCGCTCTCTATTTGATTGTTGCCGGGTTGTGTAGCCCGTTTAGGAGACTGAATCATGCGCAATACAATTGGAGACATATTGGCATTATTGGCCGAGCAATTAGTTGCCAACAGTGCCGCTACAAATTGCCGTACAAAATGGCTCGTTTATATAATGGTGTCGCCTGTTGCTGCTGCCTAGAGTCGGCTTCAGTCGTTATTGAATTACACCTTAAATTTGTAAACTGTCAGGTCTTATTTTTGTCTAAAAGTATTATCAGACGATTCCACGAAACCGATAGCGTTCTTGTGCTTGTTCATCAAATTATAATCAATAATTAAGTTGGATCGAGAGAAACAAGTAGGTATTAATATTAGGCAATAAATGCCTTTTTCCTCTTACAAATCAATATAACTCATATACATCCGTTTCGTGCATGCACAATTAGCCTTTTTTTAAACAATATGCATGTATTTTTTTTAGTTCTTATGCAATGGCTTACAACTACATACATATCATTGATAAAAAATATGCAGCGCCAAAAATCTAGTTTTATTATGAAAGCAAAACATTTAAACAACAAACTGATAAAAGCATTTTCAAAACTACGCTATCATGGCGCGTAAATATCATGGATTGTGAGGTCACAGCAATCGCTACAGCCAATGATCCAATGACAGCATTTCTTAACTTATTAGGAACTCTTACGTTTTCAACTACATTTTTAATATTTATTTTCATAATTTTAGATGCATTTTATTAAAATATATTGATGCACACTCAATTCTAGACCAATTAAGTATATATAAATAAATATTGTACCCTCATTTGCGTCATATGCATATTCCTTATTGTCTTAATTTTTATTTCACACATTAATGCAACCACTTGCAATTAGGCACCTACTAGGCCACCTACCCATTCATCTAGAAAGCGTTATGTTCTTGGTAAAATTTCAAATTTGTATTGGTCAACAGATGTTTGATGATTGGGTGGACTGAGAAGAACACATTTTTTATTGTTAGGCACCTTCAATTGTATTCAAACTATTTTTATTATTACCTACGTAGGTAGTTTGTTTTGTTTTAGTTTATGTTAAAAGTTGTGATTTCTCTTCCTGTGATAATATTGCTAATAATGGTAGGTAATAGGGGGCCATTAGTTATTTACGTAAGGATAATTTTGGCGATTCCTAACTCCCCCTACCTCATGTAAGTGTACATAGGATTGCCCGAACCCCACCCCTCTCTATTTTTACGTCAGATTCTATCTCGCTTTTCAATATAATAGTTTTTCTGTACGATCTCGGACTGGCGATCGTACATAAGTAGGTAAAGTTGTACAAGTTCGGAAGAATACATTATAATTATTATATATAACATTTAAAGTGGATACAAGGAAAAAACATCATAAAATAAGATTTTAATCTAAATGTACATTATAGAATTAAGAAAACCATTTGATATCCGAAATGGAACAGATTTCTATATTACCACTACTACTATTAGGTATAAATAAAATATTACTTACGTGAGAATGGGTTTTACCCCCAAGATAAGGACATGTTTCTGTAACCCCCCGGAACCCTTACGTAATTAATTGGCCCTAGCCGTTTCCCGCTACATCGTAGTTACCTACACGTGTTTATCATACATACTTTGATCTCCTTTTCTTAAATAATTGGCTTTTGGAAATTTCACACTTATATAGGATTTTTCAAAAAGCCGTTAATTGGCCAAATAGCTTCTAATACCTATTCCCTAGAACCTATTTTTAAAATGATACATATCAAGCTGGAATTGCCATGGTAGTTTCGTTTGGACGAGACGCCCAACTTTAAGTATACGACAACTATAAATTGTGGTACGTAAGTGAAAAAAAAAGATGTTAAGAATGACAAACTTAACTTTGCCGTTGGAAAACTATTATCCTCATAGGCCGCAGTTAGTTTACCAACCGCAAATAAATTTGTAATAGTCATACTATTGAGATCAAGTAGTTTTTAATATTTTGTGTTTAGTCAGTGAGTCAACGACCTTTAGTTTTTGATATGAGTAATTAATGTATGGTCAACCAATGAAAAAAGAGCATTCATTTTGTAGTAGGTAGGTATGTGGTCAAAGGGCCGTTTTTAGGCTTTATTCTATTTATTATGACCATGTTATTTAAGTACAAAAAGCCCAACTGTATATTCTTATCTGTTGCCATAACAATTATGTAGACTAAATAAAAGCATAGCACATTTAAATTACTGTGTATTGTGTGTTTGTTTTTCAAGACGGGTTATTCCCGGTCCTCTGATTGGTTTAAAGAGTAACGTAACAAGAGCAATTCATTTATTAATAATGTTACAATTATTTCCGATAATTTAAATGAGCTTTAAATAGATTTTGTGGTTTATTCCTTGTGTTATCTAACCTATTTACTTTAGACCTGCCCATGCGACATTATTGTACCACACTTTTTTACTTTACTATAGATGGTAAAACTGTGATTTTAAGTAGGTACTTGGTGCTGTAGGTACTTACTTATATCTCGGTTACATTTATACAAGCTGCATCTACAGATCGGTACTTAACCAATTTTAGTAAAGTAATTTACCTATTACAGTTTTGAAGGAAATATACCTACAGAACATTACCTTCAAAACTGTTTTAAAGTGTCAAAATGAATTCACAGAGTTTAGCGTGAAGTTCGAAAAACTATTTAGGATTCAGATTAATTAGTTACTCTCATCAGTTTCGTTTTCGTTCGTCCTGACGGTCATCTCTGTACCCTGTGCCTTGGCACCACTAAACGCGCCCTATTTATGGCACTGTTTTTTTCTAAATATATCTACTTTCATAACTACGGCAATCTGCCAGGGAATATGAGGAATGAAATAGTAAACGCTTTAAAACAATTACGCTATTGAGTACCTACCTAATGGCGTAATTGTTTTAAACTTTTTAAGGTTTTGTATGCCCCATTGTTTCGTTGGTATCGCACCAATCGTGGTCACATATAAAAATACGTATAGATTAACAGTTTGTATAAGTTACTAGCTGACCCGGCGAACTTCGTACCGCCTTAGCGTAAATTTGATGCACTACTTTATTTTGTATAGACATTCGTAACGCGCTTTATTTAAAATATGCAAAATTAAATGTATATTTTTCAATCTTTCTGAGAGATTTTCTTAATATTTTTTTCCGTAAGAACCTTGTACAGAGTATTAAAACACTATAAAAAAAAATCAGCCAAAATGGTCAAGCCGTTTTCTTGCTATGTCGTGACAACGGAAAACGGGTTTCATTTTTATATATATAGATACGTAAGTATGGTATTTTATTTCAACAGAATGAGATAGGCACGATGTTGTCCCTGTATCCTGTGGGCTTCGCAGCTGGGTCCCTGGCCACGAGGTACATAGCAGACACATTTGGAAGGCGAGCTACTATCCTCAGCAGCGCGGTACCCATCCTAATTGGTTCGGTAAATATAAATCGTTACTTGTCATATTATGATTATAAAATATTGACGACCGTGACCGCTAAGATTGCGATCAATAAAAGCGTCATAGGTTTTATGTGGGTGTATCTTGAAGTCATGAAATGTATTGGCAATTGCCAAGGAATAAGCAGGTCGTGTGCTTTTTTTTTTCAATTCCTGAAGAAGAAGAGAATCTCTCTATTATATATTATAGATTGAGGAAGACAGCCAGCTAGTTGTCTCTTGACTAGGAAGAGAAAGAAAACCACAGTACCTTATCTATTACTTTTTACTTAGGCACGCATGCGCAATAAGTGCAAAAATGGGGCAATTGCATGTCGTGCCACGCATAATGCAGGGTTCCGTAGTCCCTCCCGCATCATATTTTTATTTTATTTAATATTATTAAAATTTTGTTCCTTCTCACTTTATCAGCTGTTACTCGTAAACTTAGCTCAGTAGGCTTTACCTACTTACGGCCGGTTTTAATAATCTACCAAGCGATAGATAGCTCCATACAAAATAAGACAAAATTCTACCTTTAGTAGCCAAATCCATCGATAGATAGATTATTGAGACCGGCCGTTAGCTATGATAGTTTTCCTTTAAATTTCACTATACATATATACTGCTACCGTGAATTTTTCACATACCCAACAGACTCTAACTTAATATTTCACAAACTGATCCCTAAATATTGAATTGTATAGGTGGGACACGATGGGATAGCTGAGAAAAAAAATCACATCCCCACTAAGTAATATGTGTATCCATGCAAAATGACAGTCTTCTACTACCAGTCTCTGAGCTAAGTTGCGGACGGACAAACGGACGAAAGAACATGGTGAAACTAGAAGCTTTTTTCTTAAAAAAATGCCCCATTAGGGTAAGGTAAGCCCTATGTCGCGGGGCAATTTTCAAACATACAAGTCACGGACCCAAAGTACACAGACTCGGAACAACAATTTGTGGACCACACAAAGTGGTGTCTCATGTGGGAATTGACCTCTTGCGTAGCATTGCAGCAAACAGCTTGTTTTGATTGACAGATTCAATAGTACCTAACACTTTTTTCTTGCCTTATTGTGCATGCGCTAAGATAGAGATAAATAGGGTCTACCTACTGCGGTTTTCTCTCTCTTTGTATTCGACATATGTGTTTATGACATTTCCACTTATACACAGTCATATATATCCCCTACTCTATCTATAATTAACTCTATGGTTTGAACTCTTTATAAGTGTATGTCTATGCCATTGTATTGGGTGAAGGGATTGCGATGTCTTTTTTTATTTGAAAGCTTATTTTTTATTAGGTATGTTTCGAAAAATAGTTTCAGTCGTTTTAAAGATAATTGTTTTTTATACATACATATTTATTTTGTTGTAATATGTACCTACCTAATTATCAAAACAATATACACCTGCCACCCTGTTCTCTCCACCACCTAAAGGTTGACTTGTAGAGAATGGATATGGCATTAAGTTCGCTTTTGCAATGTATTTGCAAAAATGTTGATAAAATTTCGCGCTTATACTGTACTATGGGTCTTAATCGCGTGTATAATTTTAGGTTTATTGCCATTATTAACGCGATTAAGACCCGTAGTATAAGAATTTGTAATATTTGCAGAAAGTTTTGAATAAGTAAATATTCAAAGACTGTCTCGTTTCTCGAGGAGTTTTTATTTTGCAAAAAAACGCAATTACGAATTACGCTAGTTGAAAATCAGCGTCAGGCGTTAGCCTGGCATATGCTGAACTACGAGTATGTCCTATTTTCAACATAATTATATAAGTACGTGTTTTTTTATATTGGTAATGTGTTGTTATTTTATGATGTACGTTCTGTTTTCTTTTTGTTTGTAATGTGTATTTATGTCAAAATAAATTATATCTTATCTTATCATTAGTGTCCAGGCGATATTATTACTGTAAAATATATTTTTGTGGCATAAATTAAACGTGACGATAGAAATATACACCATTAATATCGGCGAGTTGACTGGCGATAACTGAAGTGATTTCTAACTAACTTTTATTCCACGACGTCGTCGTATAACTTATTGGCTGTAGTTTTACCCGAAAGCGATTTTACTTTTGAAAAATGAGTGGTTTGTAAAATTAAAAAAAAAATAGCAGCAAACGTCGATTTTTATCCGACTTCAAAAAGGAGGAGGTTCTCAATTCAGAATTTTTATTTAATGTATGTTCATAACTCCGTCATAAATAGACGGATTTTTAAAATTATTTTATGTTCGAAAGAGGTTTACTCAGAAATGTTCCCATATCAATTTTCTAAAGATCTGATGATGAGTTAACTAGAGGGGTTAACAGGATTGCTAGTAATGTGGGACCCACAATCTTACATTGCTAGTTATATTTTGAAAAAAAATATACGACGACCTTCGTGCTAAAGCTATTGAGGTTTAAAGTAACCTATTAAATATATAATATAATATCTTGGGACAACTCAAACAACGTAATCTGATTCCAAACTAAGTAGAGCTTGTACTATGGCCAGACAACTTATAATTATACTTATATATTATACATATAATGGATAAATAGTACCACCCCATGACTTCCCGTGGGTGTCGTCAAGGCGACTAAGGGATTTCACACCGGAGGACGGGCAGCAGCGTCCTCTTACTGCGATCGCCAATCCGCTCGCCAAGCATGGCGATTATGGCAATTACCCCCAGTATCTACATACCATAGGTTCTACTGGGGAGACTCGTGCCCAGCAGTGGGACATAATATAGATAAATTACACCCTGACACAGAATAAACCATCGTGCTCATCACCCAAAGTTTTATCCCGTGCCCAGCAGTGGGACATAATATAGATAAATTACACCCTGACACAGAATAAACCATCGTGCTCATCACCCAAAGTTTTATCCCGTGTGGGAATCGAACCCACGACCTCTTGCGTAGCAGTCGGACACACTCCCACCGCGCGACAGAGGCAGTCAAAGTATCAGTGTTACTTACAGTAGTCACAGTAATATAAACCTAGGTCAGGTTACAAAACGTAGAATTCAATCAATAACAAATTGTACATTACATTGTATTTACTCAGGGTACTGAAGCGATGTTGTTAAATTCCAGGTAATATTGGTGTTTGCATTGAAGGCGTGGCTCTTGTATATAACTGCGTTCACATGGCAATGTGGCACCGGCATGCTCAGCACTGTAAGTATACAATTACGTAACAAATACGTTGATATTTTTTATCTTAGTCTAGATTTACAGAATCGTAAATCTTAACAAATAAATTGTAAAAACGCATAGCGTGTGTTATGCTTGTTTTCAGATTTAGGTTTCCGTAGATGTGCTAAAAGATTTCAATTTCAATTTCAATTTATTTATTCCATATACAGAAGATAACAAGATATTACAATTATTACAAATGTTTACTTAAATATCCAGCTTAATATTTATGCCTGAACTAGGAAAACCTGTGTTTCAGGCGAATAGTGCCTAAAAACAACTATAATCACATTTTAAAACATTTAAAAGTAAAAATTAACTATGAGTGAGTTTTAAAGAATAAAGATATAATATTTAGACAACACTATATGTACATATAAATCAATGAAACGAAAGCTGTAAATAATTAGTTTCTTAATTAAATTAATTAATATTAATATAATAAAAACCATATTTATTTGAGTACAATTAATAATTTCTCTGTATCTTCGTAAGACATATTTTGGAGGACTTCCTTAAGCTTCTTCTTACAATTTCCTAGGGTCATGGAATAAATATTTGCAATCGCATTTAGCCTATTATAAAGAAGCGGTCCTAGGAAGATGAAGAACTTGGCAGTGAAAGCATGTTTTATTGCTATTTCTCTATTGCAAACTATATCTTTTCTTCGTTTATTAATGTATGCAGTGCTGAAGGGGAGACAAGTGTGCTGCTTTGTTACTATGTCCATAATAAATAATTGTCGAACTGTTAGTACTTCACAAGATTGGTAGAGTAGGTTAGTGGGATAAAGAAAAGGGCGGAACGTAGAAACTTTGAGGATAGCTCTCTGTGCTCTCTCAATTGTTAATAACAATGTTTTACCAGCGCCACCCCATGTGGTAATACAGTAAGTTAATAGTGACTGGCATAGGGCAAAATAAACTTGTTTAGTTAGTTCAGAATCTGCAATATAACGCAACTTTTTAAAAACAAATATTAACTTACGGATTCTGTTATTTAAAGCTTCTATGTGGTATTTAAATGTAAGGGTTTCATCTAAAATAACACCCAGGTATTTTATTTTATTTGTACTTTTAATGGCGGGACAAGTGCATTCAGTCTCAGTGGTGATTCTGCAATAATGAGCAAATAATGTTGGGGTAGTTTGTGTTTTCGGGTCTTTGCGCATTGAAAAACAGATAAAATTTGTTTTTTCCGCATTTAGTGTTAGTAAATTGTGCTGAAGCCATTCGTTAACTCTGTTAAACCCATATTGCGCATGCATGTAAGCTTTGTTTTCAGAGCTAGCTGAATAAAGAAGAGCTGTGTCGTCAGCATACGATACGATTATGCCATGGTCTAACTTCAGGTTACACAAGTCATTTATATAAATTAAGAAAAGGCTAGGGCCTAAAATACTTCGTTGGGGAACTCCAAAAGCCGTATTATTCTCATCATTACTCAATATATTACCAATCCTCACGCATTGAGTCCGCTCTTTTAAATAACTAGTAAAAAGTTTAAGTTGAACGCCTCTTATACCTATACTTTCAAGCTTACGCAATAGGATCGGGATGGAAACTGTGTCAAAAGCTTTCGCGAGGTCCAGGAAAATTCCCACTGTATGGTTACCCTTGTCAAGTTCTTGTGCTAGATGGTCAGTCAGGTGATGTACGGCATCGGCAGTCGACATTTTAGCTCTAAATTTTGACAAATAAATAAAGTTCTCACTATTGTATACCTACTTGAAGTTAATATATTGGACACACTGTCTTCTATAGTACTAGGTAGTACCTACTAGTACCTACTATAGAGGCCAGTGATTGAACATCATTATTTCATTATCTATACTAATATTATAAAGCGGAAGAGTTTGTTTGTTTGTTTGTTTAAACGCGCTAATCTCAGGAACTACTGGTCCGATTTGAAAAATTCTTTGTTGGATAGCCCATTTAACGAGGAAGGCTATAGGCTTAACCTATAACATCGCGCTATGACTAATAGGAGCGGAGTAGCGACGTGAAATGTTGCAAAAACGGGGAAAATTTACGCATACGAAGTTGCGCGGGACAGCTAGTATCACATATTAATACTAGCTGTCCCGCGCAACTTCATCTACGTAAATTTTCTTTCCCCGTTTTTGCAACATTTCTCATTGCTTATCCGCTCCTATTGGTCGTAACGTGATGTTATATAGCCTTCCTCGATAAATGGGCTATCCGACCGTCAAAGAATTTTTCAATTCGGATCCGTAGTTCCTGAGATTACCGCGTTTAAACAAACAAACAAACAAACTCTTCAGCTTTATAATATTAGTATAGATATAAATAATACCTTTATACGAGCAATACTTATATTATATGGAGTTTGGGGGGGTGTTTAGGTTTCATTTTTATAAAACGTCGTTTATAAAAAATACTGATACTCAATAATTATATGTACTTAACTAGCTACCGCCAGCAGCTTCGCCCACATTAAGTTTGACATTAAGACTGCCATTTCACCTCTTTAAAGATTTGCTTTAGGCTTTATAGTCGATGGTTCAATTGTTCTCAAGTGGTTAATAGATAAAACAATCCACGAACCACTTGAGAACAATTGAACAAGATTAGGTAAAATTTGGTACCTTCAATGCTAATTTAAAATAACGCGGAAGAAACCAGGGGAAATATTGTTTGTATGTCAGTAATAGGTAATAGTTTCTTGTTACTAACGTTAAAGTATAACATACATAGGCTCATAGGCTATTTTAGGGTACACCACGCTATGATCGGTAAGAGTGAAACAGCAATAATATAGGATTGTTGGGTGGCTACGATACGATACTGTGGCCTATTATATAGGTATTTATGTGGCGGCATATTAAGGCCTATATTCCTCCCCCGCTCTCCTCTCGGCGGTGGTAGTTGATGTACTGGTGTGTTGTGTTGTGTTGAATCTAATGCCCCCCTTACTCCAGTTATACGAACAACTCACACTTTTCCAGTTGAGCCAATAGTTGCCCCCCTGAACAAAGTTCTGGAGTAATATTTGAAAACTGTTATATATCTTAAGATATTCATTGAAATCAAATTTGCAATTTTGTTCAAAATTAAATATTTGTGATGATTAACGTATTTATTTGGATAAGGGTTAATACCACGTTTATTAGAACACTTTCGCAAATAAAAGCATTAAAAAGGTAATAGTGGGTCAACCTTAAACGATAGGCAGGTCCTTTTTTTAGAACTTTATAAGAGGAACAAATTCGTTATACATTGTTGTTGTGTAACTTTAACCGTTTACGCAGCGCACGCAACGGAAGCTCTCAAAAGGAATATTATTACTACGTTTTTGCAACATTTTGCATTGCTGCTCCGCTCTTATTGATTATAGCGTGATGTTATATAGCCTATGACCTTCCTCGATAAACGGGCTATCCAACACATTTTTTTTTAATTCGAACCAGTAGTTCCTGAAATCACCGCGTTCAAACAAACAAACAAACTCTTCAGCTTTATAATATAAGTATAGAAATATAGATCCTGATAGAATAAAATTATATGTATTTTCAGAGTTAGTTAATCAATCAACTGTTTTCCGCCATCAGGCTAGTCGTAGATAAGATATACTCGAATCTCGGTTTAACGTATAAAAATTACAATTGTTTAGTTTTACTTGTTACCTATCCTGTTTACATAGGGGATAGCTTAAAGCATTCCTTTCCACGGAAAAATATCCTAAATACTTTGAATTTGGTTTGTTTTGAGTTCACAAGTGACTATATAGTTAATCTTATCACTTCATTCATAATTTTCAAGCATAAAATATAGACATTAATGTTATTTTTTTCAGGTTATTGCATATTACCTCTCCGAGATCTCAGATAAAGACGTAAGAGCCACTTTACAAGTGATTACTGGTTTCACTTTCAAGTTCGGGAACCTTCTCCCAATGGTCTTTGGCCCCTATCTTAGTTATGATACTATAAATTATATCATGGTTGTTCTACCAATATCGTTCCTAGCCATATGCTGGTGGATCCCTGAGACACCATATTTTCTTTTGAAGAAAGGAGACGTAGCAGCTGCTCGAAAATCATTACGCATACTACGTGGATATAATAATGAGAAGGTAATTGTAATTTATTATATAAATTTCGGGACTTAATCGCGTGAATTATTTAAAGTGTCGACCCGTGACCACGATCGGTGCAATTCGATCGAATCGTCGGGTAAATAAAAGGTTCGTACCTTTCAATAATTCACGCGATTAAGTCCCGAAATATATCTAATATGTATTTAGGTATAAAAATCGCGAAAGTTTAAAAACAATAATTGTAATTTGTTCAAAGTTTATTTAGTAGATTTAAATATCTTAGATTAGTCGTGTGAACTGACAAGCACCATAGGGGCAGTCAGCAAAATATGTATATTGATTCATATTTTAAATTTTAGTTATTGGGTAGGTCATCTTAGAATAACTGAAACTGCATTTGCCAGGCCAGCACTTTCTAATTTATGATGTCATTAACCGAATTGTTATTTCATACTTCTATTGAGCCTATTGTATTTTAAAAAGATTCATTTGTTTTGTTTACTTTAGCTGTTTGGTTGTTTCGGTTAATTTACTACTCTATTGTTTCTTACACGAAGTTAAAACGGTCCTTATGCAAACCGGTTTTTGTCATTTTACAAAAAAGACGAGACAGCTGTTGCATGGAATCTTCTACTTACTTACGGTACAATTTTGTATCGTCTTACCAATGGAATCGATCTATTGCGATATTGCGATCATCAAACTTCATCGACATACATGAACAAGAGGCGGTAGCTTAATGGCTTAGGGTTCAGGTCGCGGTTTCGAATCCTACCCATTATACTACCGACGTAAACCCACTCATAATACAAGCCATTGAGCTTTTCTGGAGTGGTTAACAGGATTGCTAGTAATGTGGGACCACAGAACATTGATGTCGGTTAGGTGGTGGGAGCACACATTGCTTGTTATTTTATTTCAGAAAAAAAATATCGTAACAAATATAACCGTCAATGCTTGGTAGGTACTAATGTTATTCGTTACTTTTCTACATTATAAAATAAAGAGATGCACGTGCATGCATATTTTTGTTTTGCCTTGCATCTTTTTTAAGTTTCGTCGCTGGGAGGCATTTTGCGGCTTCATAGGAGTTAACACAGTATTAATAGTTACACAATATGTTATTCTAAATAACCAGCAACGTCAATCCAGTTCAAGTGGATTCTAGAAAATCGTCTATGGATTTAAACTTCTTGCTTGTGTTTATCCAAACATGAATTAGAATAGTCCACGTAAAAAGTTTTGAATAGTTCCCGTAAAAGATTATTGAGACTTCTAATCATGCTGTGTATCCGACTGCTACGCAAGAGGTTGTGCACCCAGGATAAAACCTTGTGTGATGAGCACGATGTTTTATTCTGAGTCTAGGTGTTATTTATCTATAAGTATGTATTTAGAAATATATAAGTATGTTTATCAGTTGTCTGGTTTCCATAGTACAAGCTCTGCTTAGTTTGGGATCAGATAGCGTTGTGTGAGTTGTCCCAAGATATTATTATTATATATTAACCTGCAGTAATTGAGGGGGCTAACCTGGCTTCAAATTTATATGTCAAGAAATTGGCCAGAAATGCCTAAAAATAGATCAGATTTGAAATGGTCCGATATGGTCTTACAAAAAGTTACATACCTAATAATTTGTACTATATTTTATAGATTCTTGAGGACGAATTGGTAGCGCTTCAGGCGGACGTCAAGAATGAAATGAGTCACTCTAGTTCTGTGAAAGAGTTGTTCACTGGACCGCAGTACAGGAAAGCTATCATCATAGCAGTAGGTGAGCAATTACTGTTTAATCCAAAAATTATATATTTTTATTCATAACGGCCCTGGAGGGAATTAAAGAATTCAACGCAATTTTAAAACGTCTCAACTAACAGAAGGTAAGTACCTAACCGAAGAAATCCGTCAGGGCTGCCAGCAGTGTGATTAAAAAAAACCGGGCAAGTGCATGTACGGGCCACGCACAATGTAGAGTTTCGTAGTCGTTTCATACTAACAACGTTTTTTTTAATTTATACGAAAATTTTGATACTTCTCATTTGAACAGCTAAGTAGGCTTTACAAGTTTATGAGTAACACTCGTAAACTTGTAACGTCTACTTAGCTGTGATAGTTTTCCTTTTAATTTCACTATATATATACTACTACCGTGATTTTTTCACATACCCAATATCAACCATTTAGCTGATGGGGGGGGGGGGGGGGGCAGGACATTTAACTCTAACAAAAATTTACACTTACCTAATATTTCACAATCGGACCCCTAAATCTCAAAATGGTCAGGTAAGAAAAATAAAATCACCTCCTCACTTTAAATATACGGGAGATACCCTAAAAAAAAAAAATTATTATTTCACTTTGTCGGCGTAAGTAATATAATGTATCCATACAAAGTTACACCATTCTAGCCCTTACAGTCTCTGAGCTAAGCTGTGTACGGACAAACTGTATAAGACATGGCAAAACTATATGGGTTCCGTTTTGCCATTTTGACTACGAAATCCTAAAACCTAGTAATCTTATTAACTCATCCTCCTATTGTAAATTGCTTGTGTAGTTCACATTAAATTGGACCGACATGTTTATTAGGGCCCAGTTGAAAACCGGCGTCAGGCATCTGCCTGACACATGCTAAACTGTGTCCTATTTTTGGCATTCCAAACAATGGGACAATATCACAATAATTTTGTTTGTATTTCTTTTTTCATTTTATTTCTTTCTTTTCTTTCTTCATATATCAGTGTGTGCATTGTTTGTTTTTTTGCTTAAATGAATACATACTTTCTTTCTTCTTTTACTTACTGCGCCAAATATTAAGGAACTCAAGTAGAATGGTTGCAATAACAGCCATTCACGCAGACGGAGACGTTGGCATATTGCTTGTAGAAAATGAGATTACCGTAACAATAGTATCATTCATTATGAGACTGCATAGGTTATTGTTCTTAAACTTTCGCGATTTTTATACATATTAAATATATTTCGGGACTTAATCGCGTGAACGAACGACGTGAGGTACGAACCTTTTATTTACCCGACGTTTCGATCAAACGATAAATAATTCACGCGGTTAAGTCCCGAAATATATCTAATACTGCATAGGTTGTTTGTAAGTGTTAAAAAAATGGGGTCAAAAAGATAATAGCTAGATATAAGTACCTAATTCTGCCAATTGGTGGCTGGTAAATAAGCCTATCAGTCGTAATCTGATATGCAGTATTTTGTATGTGTACAAAATGATTCACGCTGTTTTTTGGCATCTTAGAATATTTTTTTGGTAGTATGTATTTGTATAGTATATCTACTTAATACTAAAGAAACTGCAAATACTTGAGTGACTTTATGGTCAACTTGGCTTTTTTAAAGGTTTGTACCCATTAAAATAACTTTTAAGTTCGCCCTGATAGTTGCAATAGTTGAATTTTGTTAGAAAAAAAAAACCCCTGCTCAAAAAAGATGGAAACAAGATCCCCTACAGAATTATATAATTCCATGCAGTCGGAGGCATTAATGAATCTCGATGAACTTAGTAAAGTGCCTCCGACTGCATTAAATTATGTATATAATTCTGTACGGGATCTTGTTTCAATCTTTTTTGAGCAGGCGGGTTTTTTTTTCTAACAAAATTCAACTATACTAACTGATCGGGATCGGGTTTTGTTTTTATTTATTTAATACTTTTGAATGGTTGTAGGATGTAACAACTATTTTTTATCACCGCTACTGTCAAGTATTGAAAATTGAAGAAAGAATGGTTGCTAAATAACTTTTATAGTATCACAGTCATAATCATGTTATACCTTTTTGAAATGCTTAAGAAGAGCCCTTTAATTTGATACCCATATTGCAGTATTCGAAATACTTTTTTTTCACACCTTTTTATTTTGACATCTCACAGCCGCCATGTTTGTTTTTTGGGCGGTCAAGACGAATCTAACGACGTCTTAATTGTATAAATCCGTTCAGTGGTTTGTGAGATATGAGGTCATAAATAATATTACATACATACATACAAGATATGCGCGAAAGACATAACCCTACCTTACAGTCGGGCAATTAAGGGAAAAGAGAAGAAAGAAAAAAATATATTAAATTTATTTAATTTTTATTTTCAGGATTAAAAACGGCACAGATAATGACTGGCGCCGTAGTAATAAGGCAGTATTTAGCCTGGATCATGGACGAGACCCAACATAGCATAAAAATGTCTTTGGCGCTCATTATTTACGGCGTCGTTGCATTCGTCAGTGGTAAGGATTATTTGATTATATTAACACACCAAGTTTTGTTTACAAGATAAAATGATAAAAAATTGATTAAATTTTGTTTTTATTAATTAGTAGGTATGACTTCTGAAACAGAATAGGCAAGTAGTACCTATCTATGGCAAAAATTGATAGATTACCTACTTATAAAATATATTGTTCAACACTTGAGTTTTCCCTAGTGCGAGAGTTATCAAAAAATACAATGCAAATTACAATAATAAAGTATCTATTGTTTTTAACTGCACAAAGACATGGTCTTATGTATATTCACGCGGATCTGAGAAAATTATGACAGTTCAATTTGCCGCCATTTTACAATATAAAAAAAAACAAAATTCAAAATTCTTTCTTCACTTGAGATGCAAAACAGCTCTTGTGATACGTCGGGATTCTGCATGTACAATGCCAAGTTCGCAAACGATAGATAAAGCCGGAGAAAAGAACCTGACAATAAAAACTCGCGGCCACTACACAGGGTAATGTTTGAATGTTTATAAACTTGATATAAGTCTAAGTCTCTGCTATACACCATATTAAGGACTAATGGAAATTATATTATTAAAAAGTTGGAACATGAGATAAACTAAAATCAGCCTTAGTAGGAACAACATAGTAGGATCATCTACTTACAACAAAGGTAAAAACTATATATGCTTAAATATATGTCCATCATTTATATTTTTTTTGAGACATGTAACAAGTGAAGACATTTGTACTAAGCGCAAAGGGTTTCTCATCAAATCATGATCATAACGATGGTTAACTCTTGTTTTCAGGTCTGATGTCTTCAGTGCTAGTCGACCGAGTCGGCCGCCGGCCCCTCTTCATCTACTCATACATCGGCACCGGCGTCTGTCTCGGAGTTATCGGCTTCTACTTCTTCTTCCAAGACGTAATTCACATCGACGCAGCCACTCTCAAATGTTTCAGCTTCTTACCATTATTGTGTATCGTTTTATCCAATATCATATCTACTCTAGGCTTCAGCTCCATAATATTTATGGTTTCAGCAGAAGTATTTCCAATGAACGTCAAGGCTATTGCAATGACTAGTTTAAATATATTTGGTGCTGTATTAGGCTTCGCTGTTGGGCAAGGATACCCACAAGTAAAAGAAGCTTGGGGTCTAAATACTGTGTTTTTCATTTTTGCCCTGTTTTCTATAGCAGGAGGTGTGTTTTCATACTATTGCGTGATAGAAACTAAAGGTAAAAACTTGAGGGATATACAGTTGGAACTTCAAGGTAATGTTTATAATACTGTTGAACTTAATGATACGATGGACACTGTTGTGATTGGTGATGGGAACGGAACCGATACAGAACTAAAAGATCTTAAATCACATGATAGTAGGTAAGTTTAGTAATTTTTTGTATGACATAAATTTTTAGATTTACTCAAAATGTAGTAGGTGTAATGGTTTTCGCTTATAAGGCTAGTCATATATACCAACAATAGACACGATCAGGCGCGGTCTCAGCCTGAAATTTTAGAGGGGGCACTAATTATAATACAATATGTCGAATAAATCATTCAAAACACGTTCATTATACAATAAATGGACGTCTTCGATTTTATTGTCAAATCGGTTGATAATATTTGAGACGTCTGTTGCTATCTCTGGATGAATATTTAGAAGGGCTAAACCTATCAGCCTCTCTTCTAATATGTTTGCTCTCAACCAAGTTTTTACACGCCTATAGCGTAGAATATGTCTAATGTCGCACCGCTTAAAGGATGAGTTGCCAGAATTTGCAGCTAAGTCCTTATATTTGGGTAGAGATCATGGTTGCAAACTTCAATTTAATAATTAATTCAATTTTACCATTAGACGTGTACAGTTTTTGGGGGGTTATGTCCTCTGTGACCGTCCCCTTCGGACCACGCCTGGTCACATGCGGGTTGATATTTTTATACATTTTCTTAGCTTCCTTAGTCGCCTCTTGCAACGCCTCCAACCAGCCACATTAAGACTGACAGTAGGAAATAATTGCTTGAAATTGTCGACGTAGAATTATTAAGAAGGCTGAAGTAATAACGCGTGAACGAAAGTTTGCTTGTACGAAGAATTTACAAATATATAATTCATTGTTTAAGGGTTCACTATTGGTTGTAGTTGGTGAATCGTGTGGTGGGTGGACAAAACAAAAATCTGCTATGACTTGAAGAGAAATTTCTAAATATTTTTGTCAGACACAATTTCCGCTTCGCCTCGTAATCGAAATGCAAGATGACGCAAGGTTTCCAATAGTGAGCCTTTTTAGAAACTGGGCGTGAGTTACACTTTGCAATTAAATAAAAAAAAAATACGGCCGCTTTGATCCTTTTGGTATCATATTTAATTTTCTCTATTCAAAGAAAAAGTGCTATGAGCTATTTATTAAGATATATACTGTTTGTGTCTGCCCATGCACTTACGTAAAAACTGAGACTGGTTTAAGTTAGAGTCATATATTTTTATACAATAGGTATATGTTTAATAATCTCAATGCACATTTTTTTACGATACGTAAGGGTTTCGCACCAAATATGTTTTTTGAAGAATGTTGTGGTATCATTTAATGATAAAATTTATATTATTATATTAATCTGCCACACAGTAAATTAATGTTCCATACTTAAGATATATAGGATTATTTTAAAACTAACAACTTCTTTCAAAGAATTTCCTTTTTATACTTAATTGCTTTTGTCCTACTTACAAAACTAATACTTTTGCCAAAACAGTTTTATATCACCGTTCAAAACAAATTAACGACACTATATAAAACCGCAATGTTTTCTCAATTTTTTGTACGATATTTTGAAGCAAAAAAAGATTGTTTCAATTTTTGCACGAAAATTCTGTAGAACATGGTCAATGTCATGTCATAACTCTGAAATAGATAAGTAGGGGAAAGATGTACGACATGATCCCTTAGGCGAGATGATCCCTCTTATTTGCAGCAGAACTATATAGCTTTTTTATATGCCGATGCCCCCTCACCTCAGTCAATCGTGATGGCATCATACGTGACAGCAAAAAAGACAAAAAATACGTCTCTAATCTAAGGTCTATTCTAAAGACTGTTATACCTACTGTTGGCTTTGTTTATTGCTCCGTTTTACGGTTTACCGACATGGTAATAGTAGAGAACATTTATCTTATGTTATCAAATGATAAATAAAAAAGTTGATGTTGGGGCGAGATAATGACAATATTGGCGTACAAGATGATCCCGGGGATCATCTTGTACAACTAGGTGGATCAACCAATTTGACCATTTGTATGTAAAAACATTATGTGTAGTTATTTTTGTTTTCAGATAAACAGAAAGGTACCTGTATTCTTCGATTTAAATTAACAAAAAATACTTTTCTAGTTTTAGACTATATCATACAATTATAAACGAAAAATCAGTCGTGGGAATGGGTCGAAAGACTCTTTAATAAATTGCTTTAAATAAATTGAATATCGAAGTGTATCACATTCAATCCTTAACGATAGTCAACATGAACCTTTTTGTGTTACATCAGCCCAGATTCATCCATTATCAAAAGTAGTAGACGGCAAATGTAACTTAAAAGAAAACGAGTGGATCCTAACTAATACGATATATAAAAAATATATATTTTGAAGAAGAAACATTTAAAAATACTAATTAAGAAAGTAGAAGAATACAAACAAGCACAATGTAAAATAAAAATGAAATAAAATTGTTTATTGACACATAAATTACATACATTGGTATTAAAGAGGGCACAGTCCATAGATATTTGTTACAATATATGTACTGATACTAATTCCCAAACCAGGCCAAAAGTCTCTTTCTTGGGAGATAGTGTTCGGTTGCACAAAAGGTAGACAGTAGGTACTGTTTGGGCTTAGGTCGCTGTTTATACATTAGCTTGGTCATTTGTAAAAAAAAAAATCTTCTTCAAAGACACAAAAAGGGAAAGGAATGTCAAAAAAAAGAAAGACTAATATTTCTGAGAGTCATCCGAAGATGAAGACACAAAGATATTATACTGCACATAAACATTTACTAAATAATAACAGGACAACGTATTAGTAAAATGTTGAGGAATCCAAAATGAGACCATGAATAAAATAAGGATTATTCTATCTCAAAGTATAGTGATTGATGTTTTATGTACCTACCTATTACTTCGTAATTATAGACAATTGTAAACTCAAATAAGTTATTTTTTATGAAATTCTACCATATCCCAGAACACTCTAAAAATTGAAGCAACTATATCCCCAGGATCATCTTGTCCCTGTTGAAGGGATCGTCTTGGACACCACCGGGGTGTACAAAAATAATACAATAAAAAAATGAACATTTTGAGTACGACAACAGGTATACAAATAAATTTACTATCAATAAACGTTTCTACACTTTGAATATCGTCTTACCTTAAGGGGATCATCTCGTTCACCTTTTCCTTATAGTTTTATTTTAATTTTAGTAACTCATTTATGATTTTCAACATAACACAAATACACATTTATGTTGAAAAACATAAATGAGTGTTGACTCATCACAATTTAATCACATTTAGTTGGTAATTAATTTATGAATCACAACTGACAATAGCTAAAGCTAAATCAAACACCTTATAAAGGCAAGGCAATAGCTATAGCTAAAAGAATTGTAATATCTTGGAATAGCGCTCGATCTTTTAAGATAAGAGGTTTTGTTTCCGAATGATGTGATAATCACTGCCACATTATGTGATTTCATCATCTCAGTGGTTTTGCATTAATATTAATTTCAAGAGATAATAAAGATTTAATGTCAAAAGATGGTTATGATCTGATGATATTATTCAGTTGGAGCGAAAATTGACAACTAAGTAATTTATTATTCAGCGATAATACTTAGTCGTTTGAAATTTTCGAATAAAAATCAATTTATGTACACTGTCACATCAGATTTTAACAACAATAACTAGGAAATCTTCTGATCTTTGTAAATGCGAGATTAAGTATATTATTGTTATTTATAGTTCATTTAAGTCTGTACTATACTAATAAGAAAATCTTGAGTAATTATGCAATGGCATAATTACTCAAGATTTTCTTATTTGCTACATAGAGCAAGGTGATAATATTTTAATAAATATATTATCACCTTGCTCTATGTAGTTTTAATTTTCTTAAACTTGTATACTTAGATTAAACACTTAGGTGCAACATGAAAAAACAAAAAAACATGAATGAATATACCTAATCTTTTGTACCTACTGTTTAAGTATTGATGTCAACAAATTAAGGTTAATAAAAATGCTTTGTTGTAAACAAAGTAACCTATTAAAATATATGCAGTAGATAAGTATCTACTTAGAATTAAGAAGTCGACTTGACTCGATTTACTGGCTCTCGAGTGTATAGGTAAGAGTACTTAGTAGTTCTTTATGTTTAAGAGGCTTTTAATTTAAGGGTTTTTTATCAGAGATGTAATCAGGTCTTTAGTCAATGTCTATTAGTTTTGTTAATCCTTTTACACACTGGCGACGACACCGCGCCGCTCAAACTCAGTACGCATTCGAATTCACCAATTCAAAACAGGCCCAACTTTACCCCCACATAGCTTTACGTACCCCGGCTCGAAGGACCATAGATGAAAAGTTATATGTCCTATGGGTAGTGTTGGGATTGAAACTCCGGTAACCGTTTGTAAAATGACTGTACTGACAACCGTTAATTGTAAAATGTCGAAAAAAATGAATCTTAAAAGCGTTTTGTACGGCGGACGATGACGCAGTGGCAGTTGACGGACGATCACAAATTCTTAAAACAATAAACAATATTTTGCTGATTACAACGTCCGTCTTACAACTATAATAATTTAAAATGACGATTCGCGTTTGTCATTATCGGCCGGTCTCAATAATCTAACTATCAATGGATTTGGTTACTAGAGGTAGAATTTTGACATATTTTGTATGTAGCTTATGTCAAATATATAGCTCTAGTAGTCAAATCCATTGATAGATAGATTATTGAGACCGGCCGTAAGTCAGAATAATGATAAACCAGGCGTTAGAGTAGGTTGTAAAGGGAAAGTTTGGCGTTGCCGCACGCGAGTTCCTTGGTTGCCAATACCGATGTCGTTCGAGGTGTGTACAAGTCTTAACAGAATCTTTGTAGATTTTAATTGAAAGCTTTAATTTGTTTACGTATCACAATGTATCACAATTTTAATTTCTTAAGTTTAGGTTGCACTCAGGAGAGGTTACATGTAAGTAGGTATATAAACAACAAACTTCTTTCCTTTTGCATTTCTACTTTTTTGAAAACCGTCATATTAATTAAGTACTTTAAAATGTTAAATTAACAACGGGTGCTAATTATAAAATCTTATTAAGACCGTCACGTCTGGTGATGCGATTTATTATGTTTGGTACCTTTAGGCCATAACATTAAGGACATAAGGCGAGGACAGAACGCGAATACTATATAGTCTATACCTACCTACTCTCGGTGTTTTGTTCGAAATAAGGGGAAAATCTTGGAGAAAACAGACGGGGCGCGGGTTCGACCTTTTATCTATACTAATATTATAAAGCGGAAGAGTTTGTTTGTTTGTTTGTTTAAACGCGCTAGTCTCAGGAACTACTGGTCCGATTTGAAAAATTCTTTTTTGTTGGTTAGCCCATTTATCGAGGAAGGCTATAGGCTATATAACATCGCGCTACGACTAATAGGAGCGGAGCAGCGACGACAAAATGTTGCAAAAACGGGGAAAATTTACGCATACGTAGTTGCGCGGGACAGCTAGTACCTATTATAAAGAAGAGACCACGGGTCATTGTCCTCGCCTTGCGTCTTTTTTATAACCCAACTACGGCCAAGCCAAAAAAAAAGGTAAAGTAATGTTTTTTGTCCTGCGCCCAATAAAAAAATATTTTTGTAAGATTTTTTTTCTTTTCAAAAATAAATGGGTATTCTAAAAATATCTTGCACTTCATAATATTTAATTTTAATGTAAAACATGAAGATCCATCGTTTCAATTTTGTAACTTTATAAATAAAACAATATTTTTATAAATATGACAAATATACAAATGCGTTTTATTGGATTTAATTGACATTTCTGGTTTCCGAAAGGTAAGTTCAAATCAGTAAGGAAGCACTCGTATATGTGTTTGACTTTAATATCTATACTTACCTATTATTTTTAGGGTTCCTTAGGGACTATTTTTCGATTAATAAGTATAATAAAACATTTTTATAAACTCTATCCATCACCACCCCACGCTATGGGGCAAGTGAGAAAAAAAAATCACTTACACTACAGTAAAAAAAATAACTTAAGATATTATTTTATCACTTGGTCGACGCGGCGTAACAAATACGAGTATGTCTATCCATGTCAAATTACAGCTTTCTAGTACTGCCGTCCGATAGCTAAAAGGTCATTAAGCCACAGTTGGCCAATTTTCACTTTTTAATGCCATCCTATAGAAAAAAATATCTCTATCGATCTGTCTAAGAAACATATTTCTAACCCTTCTAGTTTCAAAAATAGATCAAACAAATAAGACGTTAAACACAAAAACTTCAACGGTTTACACAACTAAATGTACGTTAACCATCAATGCTAAAGTATAAAGTCACTTTAAGCCCTTAACGTCGTCATTTTAAAAAACTTTTTCAATCGTTGCTTACCTAGAAAGACGTTGTTTGATTTTACTACGCAACAAAGTCATTAAAAAACTTTAATTCCGTTATAGCGAATAAGTGTTTTATTATTCTGCATTACTATACTAAGCTAAAAAGACATTTTATTGGAGTGCAACACTTAAAAGGCGTTATCGTCTGTTAATGTCTTATTAGCGTAGGATTTGTGTTGTATAAAATAAAAGATTTGCTATTGATACATCTCATACCGCCCTTAATGACCAAAACACTCGTAGAAATACTACACTAGAAGGACATTAAGCAGCAAACCTAAGCTAAAAGGACGCACTCGGCGCTCGCGCCTCACCCCGCATATGTGTCGACAGTCAGTCTCGGGCATTTGTCGCTGAAGGACGTCGTCCGTGCGCCGTTGGAACGGATTCCCGCCAAATCGACGTAACCATGGCTGAGGAAACGCCCCGGTAAGTATAATATACAGTTTAAATTTATTATATTGTATTAAAATTTGATTTTATAACAAAATCAGCTTTACCGTGCACTAGTTCAAATTAGAGCAAAAGGCTTAAAAGCTTTACATTACGATTCAGCTGGCCTATGATCGGCAGATTAGGATCCTGCTAATACGAAAGGTAGTGGCTTCGATGTTCAATCAGGTACATATGACATGCATGTTTGTTTATTCTGTGTGTGGGTGTAATTTATCTATAACTGTGTGTTACAGATAATACGACATAAAAATAATAATATAATTTATAATTATACGTTGTATGTATACTCAATACTATATAATACTTATTTACTAACTTATAACCAGTTTGTAAATACCTAACTTCGCCATCCGTTTGCCTGTCACCGTGCAGTATAACTCGCTTGTGGACGGTTTTTATTATAAACGTTTGTCAACAGATACCTACTAAAAAACCTTACCCATAAGACGCGGGTTCGAATCCCATTTCGAGTTTCCATTTTTCTTCATTACATGATAATAATAATAATAATATTCTACCACAATTACACAGCGCCATCTAGTCCCAAAGTAAGCACTTTTACTGGCTTGTGTTATGGGTACTAGACCACGGATATAAATACATATACTACTTTTTTTTGTAAATACATACATAAAATAAATAGAAAATACTACTAATACCGAACAATTCATTAATGGGTCACACAAAGAATTGTCCTTGGTGGGAATCGAACCCACGACCTCCGACACAGTAGGTAAGGTCACTAACCACTGCACTCAAGTAAAGATGTTCCTCTGAAATATCTTTACTTCGCTTGGCCCATCTTGGCTTACTTAGGGATCAGATAATACTGTATATTATTATACTCGTAATATATGTTTTTATTTGTCTTTCGACAGATTCCGAAGATCATTGATATCTCAGCGAACCAAATTCATTCTCGACTTAGTGCCTGTTGAAAAAATACAATCAAAACCCAGCGACGCAAATAATGTAATAACTAAAAAAAAACACATTGATCCCTCAGTAGAAGAGTGCGTCAATAAGCTTTATGCGCGACCATATTCAATGACTTCGTCAATATTCGAGAAGTTCTGTGATACACAAACCACATTCCATTCTTATCATTTTCAGGATCTCAACAATTACGTAAATCTGTTAAATGAGAGCTTTCCATCAGAATCAAAAGGTAATACAACTCATATTATGTCACCTTCACAAAGTACTACTCCTACAGTTGATGTCATGTTAGACTTGACTTGCAACGAAAATATGCCATCAGAAGAACTGACAAATGAAGAGCAAATTAAAAATTCTATTGTTTGTGATACTAATAACCAAGATAACAAATCACCACAGCCAAGTAATTTTTTAAATTTGACATTAGATTTCGATTCTGATGACTCAGTTCGTGACAAGAATTATATTCCTTCTGAGTTAAGTGACTGTCATGATGATTCCGACGACGATGTAATAGGTTCTAGGAAAAAATGCTTAGTAAAACGAAATTCGGCAACATTAATGTCAGTCAGACGTGTAGTCCAGTTACTTCAACCTGAGACCATACCGAATTATACTCGTAAAAGAAGAAATTCTGTTGATTCTTACAAGCCTACGAATGATAATTTAGAAAATGTGACACGTCGTAGACAAACAATTGACGCTATAGATGACAGGCCACTAAATAACACAGAGAGTAACCAAACAAAAAAACGTAGGGTTCATTCCACCAGTTTGCAAGACAGAATTCGCGAAAAAAAAGAAAAAAAAAGGTTGGAATATACTGTTAAGCCTGGTTGTAATGATAAATGTTTGAAAAAGTGTACTACACATTTCACTGAAGAACAACGTAACATTTTAAACCGAGAGTACTGGAATCTTACATGGGAGCAAAGAAGACAATATATACGGTCACAAGTAGGTATTGCTGTTCCAAAAAGAAAATACACCAGCTCACCTAAACGAAATCCGAAAAGAAGTTTTTTATTAAAAAAAAGTGATGGAAATTTATGCGAGGTATGTAAAGCTTTTTTCTTGACTACTCTAGGATTCAAAAAAAATAATGATAAAGTTTTTAGAATTGGAAATATAGACATCGACAAGCGAGGTAAACACCAAAAAACTCCTGCGTATGACAGACTCGACTCGACAGACAGAACTACTAACTTGTCATGTGGAATCGTTTCATCCATACGAACCGCATTACAGACGAGAGCATGCGCCATTGAGGCGGTACTTACCTAGTGATTTAAATATAACCCATATGCATAAAGATGTCTGCAAAAAATATCCACATCAACTTGTGTCTTATGAACTTTATCGCAAACATTTAAAGAGCATGAATATATCTTTCACGAGACTAGGTAATGAAGAATGTGAGGTGTGCGAATCGTATCATTTACACAAGCAACAGTCTTAGCATGATGCAACTGTTCAGTTACAAACAGAATGTAGCAGCTGTATAGAGTTTACACATCATCATGCAAAATATACTGCAGCTAGAGAGCTTTATACTTCACACAAAAGTTTTCCTCAAAATGAAAATCAAATATTTTATTCTGGTGATCTTGAAAAGGTAATAATGTTGCCAAGAATGGAAACTTTTAAGTCAGTTATTTTTTGTCAACGCCTTATAGCCTTTAATCAGACTTTTGCTCCTGTTGGTAAAATAACTGTTGAAAATAAACCTATAACGTTACTATGGCATGACGCTATAGCAGGAAGAAGACAGGAAGACATAATGAGTGCATTTTGTGCATTTTTAATTCGTAATCGTGATATTGGTAATGTAAACATTTGGCTTGATAACTGTAGTGCACAAAACAAAAATTGGTTGTTATTTTCATTGCTAGTTTATTTAGTTAATAGCGATTTGATTTCGTGTAATGAAATCAACTTATATTATTTCGAACCCGGGCATACTTTTATGAGTTCTGACCAAGTCCACCACCAGGTTGAACTAGCAATGAAAAAGAAAGGAAAATTGTATGATTTTCAAGATTTTGTAGAAGTTGTCTCATCTATTAACAATGGAAAAGTAAATGTAGAGGCAATGTCACCACAAAACTTTTTAAATGTCCCTAACTTTGTATCTGATCGCCGTATACAGAAATCTAACCCCAGAGCATATTTGAAAAATATGGTCCAGGTAACTTTTAAACGTAGTAATTTTGATCTTTACTATAAAAATAATTTTAACGAAGAATTTACTGTGTTACGGTTCATGAATGATAGATATTTAAAAAATCCTAGTATTATGTCTATTTGTTTCCGCTCTGTTCCAAAAGGCATCGAGTCAAACCGTAAATCTAACATTTTAGATAAGTTAACTGCTATAATGCCGCCTCACAAACAAATATTTTGGAGAAATTTACCAATGAGTGATAACAGTGATACTAACCAATCTACTTCTAGTAATATAATATAATAATAAGTGCAACAAAGACTGATTCTAAGTGCCATTGATTACTTGTGATACATAATGTAAGAATATAATTATATTTTTTAATATATTAAGATATAAGAATAATTGTAATTGATCTCAGAGACCAAAGTAAGGTCTATCTCTTATTATTAAGCAAAAGTTATGCTGTTTTTATTTCAATTTTTGATTATTTTTTTGTTCTCACGCTATATTTTACCAGCAACATACCCTATGTTACCAAAGGGATTTTTTTAAACATTTAAATGCAAAGATGATTGCAAATGTTCTCACAGACCAAAGGTCTGGGTATCTTTTATAAGTAATTAAAGAAAAGTTATATCGTTTTTTTAAATATTATTTTGATCTCATTTTAATTAAGAACATAAATTAATGTTTTTTTACATAAATAGAAATAGATAGCCAGATAATGCTGCACATCTCTGCCTATCTATATTTTTTCAGCAATACATTCTATGCAATCATAAGTTGTATTGCTGTAAAAAAAATATAAAATATATTTAATTACTTTAAAATTTCACTTTTAATAAATAATTTTGTCATACAATTTGGTTCATTTTATTTCTTTAGTAAGCCCATTTTCATTTATTTCTTGGAATATTCAAACCAAATTACATCACTAAAACGGCGGATTGCGCTTATGTTACGGAGATAATGACCTTATAGTGTTGTAATTTTGTGGTAAAATAATACAACATACACTAATATGGACTTAGACGTCAACAAGCTACGCTAAAAAGGCACTAAAAAACAATTGCGTTTATATTGTTAAGGATTCATGGCAATAAAAATTATCAATACATAACTTTAAGGTCATTATGTACCTTAATGCCATTATAGTGGTTTGATTTATATTTTTATTAAGTAAAAATAAAATTAGCTTTGTCGTAAACGACTATAAGGTCGCTAGGGTGTACTTAGTGACCTTTATGTAGTGTATTAATTGGAAAACGAAGAATTGAATTCACGGCTTGAAGTAAAAAAATGATTTTTTTGTACTTAATATTACCTAATACTATATAAAACTATTTCTATCCGTTAGACATTTTGACAGCCTATCACCAGATATTTCAAAATTTATTTTACGACCTATGGTTAAAAAGTTGCGTCACTTTTAAAAATGCCCGCGTTTTTTGCGTATATCTCAAATTTGTGTTTTGTGGCTTAATGACCTTTTAGCTATCAGACGGCAGAGTAGGTCTCCGAGCTAAGCTCCGACAGACGGATATAGTGAAACTATAAGGGTTTCTTGTTTACTGCGGAACCCTAAAAAGGTTAGGTATAATTTTCACTTTAGCACTCATTACATTTTTTTTTATACCTAGGTACATTCTGCTTCCTAACTTGTAAAGACGGTAAATAGCAAATTAAAGATAGGTACACATAAAATGACACGCATCTTTAAATCATTTTATCCTATGTCATAATCTTACATACAATGTATTTGTTTATGATGTTAAGGTTCCGTTTTGCGTGACGCACACAGAGAAAAGGAATACACGTCTTGTTTGTAATGATGTTTATTGGCGACTAAAATATTTTAACACCTCGTATGTATTATAACCAAAATTACTCTAAACGATTTAAACATACCGGCCACCAAGACGAACTGTTTTTAATTACAACTAATTATTATTAATGGTATGCCGTGTGGTGCCGGCTTTAGAATAGTACCACCCCATCTCTATCTTCGACGACAATGATTAATCTTAAACAACTCTAATTTCAAACAGGTAATTACTCAACATTACACAAAATAAATTTATCTACTTACACACAATTTGAAAATGTCTAAGTACCTCTTCACAAATCGTTTGGTGGTGACTAATGTATTGGAAAGTGACTAATATTAACAAAAATATATAATAAAATTATATAATTCATAGTTAGTCACCGCCCACCATAATCAATTTATTCTTGTGGTTCACTTGGAAGTACAATCAGTTTTGATCCTAGTCTCTTTAATTCATTATTTCCTTTGCATTGGACGGTGACCACTCGCACTCGTGCTAGCTAGTGTACTCGACTTTACTCTTCCTAAAATCCACTTAGAGGGCGGCAACTCATTCTCCTTAATGACGACAATGTCATTAATCTTTATGGATTGTATTGATACTTGCCATTTGTATCGCTGTTGGATAGTGTTTAAATATTCAAACTGCCATCGCCGCCAGAATTGCTGTACCATCCTTTGAATCTTTTGCCATCTTGTGAGAAGATGGACGTTCCTATCTTCTTAAGTGTCATCAGGAACACTGATTAGGGGTTCTCCTACCAAAAAATGTCCCGGGGTGAGCGAGTCCACGCTTCTACTTGCGCTAGCAACGTAGTCATCTCCTCATAGGTAAGTGTAACAGAACCAATCACTCTTGTTAGGTGTCTCGTGACCGACTGTACTCCGGCTTCCTATAAGCCTCCGTAGTTAGGCATTCTAGGTGAAATGAAATGCCACTTTGTTCCATCATTAGCTAAAATTTCTGCAACTTCTTGTGATATATTGTTATTGCTCCTGTTTTGAAATAATTCCCTTAGCTACCTTGCCGCTCGCTCCAACAAAATTAGTGCCGTTTTCGCCCCAAAGATGTGCACATTGTCCTCTTCTCGACACAAATCGATGGAAGGCTGCGATAAAGGCTTGAGCTGTGAGATCCGTGACAACCTCTAAATGTATGGCACGTGTTGCCATACATACAAACAAACAAATGTATCCTTTTGTAGCCTGGTAGCCTCGGACCTTTGACATGCGTACTTGTATTGGCCGCGCATAATCCCCTCCACTGTGGACTAACAGCCGGTAAGTGACCCATTAATTGTTGTTTTACTTTAGCCGTATCAATTGTATAAGTTTTACAACCAAGAATATTTTTTCTAACGGCTGCCTTCAGACCTGTCACCATCGCTTGAATACCTCCATGTAAAGTTTTTATATGGGCTTCTCTTATTTTGAATTGTGTGATATGTTTATCTTTTGGAATAATTACTGGATGCTTATAATCTTCTGGCACATCAGCATTTTTTAATCTTCCTCCCACTTTTAATACACCACTCTTATCTAAGAATGGGAAAAGTGTAATAAGAGGACTGCTGTTTGTTAATAATAAGGAATGAACTACAAGTGCCAACCAACCAAAGGGATCAAATAAACGTGCAACATCAGACAAAATTGTTCTCTTTGTGATAGGATTCTTCAACTCAGGTAGGTAACTGTTAGTTACTTTAAATGTATCTTTTTTCTGTTCCACCGATAGTCCCAATATTTTTATAATGTTATCTAACTTGATATCTAATTTATTCTAATTTCATACTCTTTTTCCTTTAAAAAAACTCAAAACTTCCTCTGAGTTACTGGACCACTTCTGCATTTTAAAGCCACCCTTCATAAGTACAGTTTTTATATCGTGACATAATATCTTCATGCTCGTGACGTCATTATGATTTAACATCAAATCGTCCATATAAAATGATTGTTTTATTGCAGCAGCCGCTTCGGGGTATTATTAGCTTCATTGTCTGCAAGTTGTATAAGAGTTCTAACAGCAAGGTAAGGAGCTATGCCTGTTCCAAACGGTAAGTAGTTTATAACTTTCTATTTCTTACTATCACGCCATACTATGCGTTGTAAATTGGTATGTTCTTCTAACATATTCATGTTTCTGTACATTTTGACTATTAACACATATTTTGTGTTTTCTCCAGCGTGTGATAAGACTACGGAGATCAGCTTGCAGCACAGGTCCTACCATCATTATATCATTCAGAGAATTACCACCAGTTCCCTTTGCGGATGCATCGAAGACCACACGTACCTTTGTTGTATCTTTGTCTTCTCCGACCACTGCGTGATGAGGTAAATAAATTGACTTATTTTCTTCTTCAATGTCTGCTTTCTTCATATGTCCCATTTCCAAGTATTCGCTGACAACCCCTGTATATTCTTCTCTCAATCTATTGTTTCTTTGAAATTTCCTCTCTAATTGTTTCAGTCTCACTATACTTTGTTCTTTTGTGTGTCCCACTTTCTGTAAGGTTACTTCAATAGTTTGTATAAGAGGTAGTTGCAGATTCTATTTCTATTTCCCAGAATTTTCTCAATAAATCGTTGTCGTCTTTCACAGTAGCAAACAAGCTTCTAATTTGTATAGATTTTGAGGGTGTATGGTTCGCTTGGCCTGACAGTATCCAACCAAAGACTGTTTTTTGTGTATACCGCGTATACCGCTGCCCCAAGTAAAATGTCAATTCTACCAGGACTTCCACAGGTCGGGTCAGCCAATGTCAATGTTTTCATTTCAGGCAAGTAAACCTTTATTTCCAGTGCTGGCTGTTGAGATGATATGTTCTTCATAACGTAGGCGTCAAGTTCGATTAATGTTTAAGATTTAGTCTAGAGTGACAGTGTAACTTTATAATTTATACGTAACTCTTCTTCCCCAACTCCGGAAACTTTGCCTCTAATCTTTGTTTTTTTTCCATGCCATTAAATCAGCTATTCTAGTGGTTACAAATGAAGCTTCAGACCCTTGGTCAATAAGAGCACGGCAAGTGTGATATTGTCCGCTACTAGATATAACACCCACCAGCGCTGTTGCTAATAAAACTTCTTGACAATCGGTTTGTTTCTCTTTAGAATAGTGACTCGTCACTGCTGTTTCTATCTCAGGTGTATCATTGCTTGTTGGTGTGTCCCCTCCCCTAGTTTGTAGTCTCTCATGATGTAAAAGGGAGTGGTGCATTCTTTTACATATTCTACAAGACGTTTTTTGTTTGCATCGATAAACGGTGTGATTCGGTATCAATCAGTTAAAACATAAATTGTTCTTCTTTACGAAATCGCTTCTATCTTCTGCCGCTTGCTTCGAAAATTCTTTGCAGTTATAAATATAATGATTATCGTTGCAGTAAGCACACACTATAATATGTGTATTAGACGTAGAAGTAGTTGTTGTGTTTGGTCTCTCATTTTTTTCTGTAACGTGGAATGTTCTTTGTGTCCGTTCTCCTAATGAGCGTGTAGTTGTCGGCGTAACCATCTCCAAAGTGCGGAACTTCACTTCAAGAAACTCCTTCAATTAATTCCAATTCGGTAAGTCATTCGCATTTTTTTTATAGGCGCACTCTTCCCACTCTTTATGTGTCAGCGTGTCTTATTCTTGTACAATCAAAAATACGATCATAGGATCCTACTGTTTAATTGCTATTTCCAGATTTTTAACCTCTTACTGCATGAATTATGAAGGATGTACAATAAAAAATATTTTTTATCTAAATAGTCTTTATTTATGTTTGGTTAAAGTCTAGAAACAGGAAAAAAAATGTACTTAATATATAAGAAGTTATATAGTGAAGCCATATATGGCTTCGTATGCATTTTTGTAAAATGGACTGAAACCATATATGGCTTCGTATGCACAGTTATTATATTTTGTGAAAATCTTTAAAACAGTTTCTTTTCTCATTGTAACATAATAATTTAGTGTAAGAACGAAGCTTTGAGCAGTTTTGACATAATTGGCGTTGGTTTTTGATCCAAATAGGAAAGTGATCAACGTTGTCAGTACGCACTGTATTCAATGGTAAATCTTGATGCCTGGCTGGAGCCTTGCGAGACCTTTTCGAGGGTACTGGCGAACCTGGCAGACTGTTTGGAGTACCAGCTCTCGACGATGTCGGTGTTCCCAAGAGACTTGCTGGGCGACCACGTTTTTTTGCCTTGGTAATAACTTTGCCTGCTTTACGCATATCTTCGGAAACTGCAAGCTTAAAATCAAATAGGGGCATATAAGTATTGTCATTAACCCTGCGCCATAAAAGTCATGCGTTAACCATGCACAAGTCTATCATATGAAAGAAAATCCTTTTGTACGATTTACGTGATCGTAAGTGAATTCGATAATAACCGAGCATTGAATCTAGTAAGTCGACCCCTCCCATATGCTGGTTATAAACATCGATAGCTTGGGGAGAAACTACATCTATGTACTTTTTTTGTTGACGGGAATAACGTCGTTTGGTCGTGGTTTGTTCACTACCCACATATGCTGATAGAATATTTACATTATTATTATCAAACCATGAAATTAAACTTAGTTTAACGTCATTTACAATCTACACTTTTTCAGAAGGCATATTTGAGTTTGGCACACGATTGAGTGTTACTGTACCTAAAGGTAACAAGTCGTTTTTGTACAAATAAACTTGAAGATTTGGGCTATTGAACCAGTTGTCAAAACAAATTTTATGGTTGATGTGTCTTGGAACGGTGGCGGTGAGCCGACTCACAACATTTGAACTGACACCCAGATCAGGTGCATCTGTAGGACGAGTATAGCTTTGGTCTCCAGCAAAGATATCAAAGTCGTAACTGAAGCCTGATACGCCACTCAAAACCTGATTTTTGTAACCCCACTTATGTGGTTTTGCAGGGTTATATTGTTTTAGCTCGTGACGACATTTTGTCGGGATTATTTGTTCGTCAACAGCCAAAAACTCTTCTTTTGGGACTAGCAACAAACGTTCACGAATTTGATTCAAAAGAGGTCTAATTTTAAAAAGTTTATCATGTCCGTCGGTTCCGAAAGGCTTGAAATTGTCATTGTTATTGAAGTGCAAAAACTGTTTTATGACTTCGAACCTATTGCTCGTCATAACTTCATAAACATGTGCCTGACCGACGTGTTTTGACCAATACTTTCGCGTTGCTGGTAATTTCACACACGACATAAAAATAATACCAATAAACTGCTCCATCTCTTTATTTGTAATGCCTGCTGGCTTATCGATATTTTCCTGAACAGATTTTATTTTAGACTGCTCAACAATAAATTCAATCATATCATCTGTGAACAAAAATCTAAAAAAATCTGCGGTGATTCTAATTGCTGTATTGTATCCGGCAAATCTGTGTTTCTCATGAATTGGAAGTTATTTTTATCGTATGGCTCCCTTTTTTAAGATTTCCATTGTACCAGGTCTTTTTTGATTTTTTTACCCTTTTTTTTTATTAGATTGTAATTTTTCTAAAGGTATGTCGTCGTCAGAGCTTTCTGAGTCAGACTCAGGTATGAGGACATGTCTCTTTTTGGGTAAATGAGAAGAGGTAGGTTCGTATTCTGGGTCTGAATCGCTAACAAGTCGTCATCACTCAAAAAGCCATCACCAGGGATAGGATTTACATGCTTAGAACATCCATAAAAGCGAGAAGGATCCATTTCTCAAACACAAAAAAGATAAGCCTTAGTGCATACAAAGCCATATATGACTGACAGTACTATAGCGTGAACGCATACGAAGCCATATTTGGAATTTGCAAAAACTGGCCCAAAAATGTAACAAAAACAAACATGAATACAAAAATAACTAACACTCGTCATAGTGTATGATTCAAGGAGTATATAATTATTTTATTTGATTTATTCACTCACCGTTTTATATTTGTTTTTCACTAATGTGTTTATTAATCAATTTGTTGCAATTCAACAGCCGGCCGCGTCAAATGACTTACCACAAATTAAAAAAATACGTTTCGTTTCACTGACAAATGATAGACATTATTCAATATTTGTTTTCTTATTTTAATATTTAGATAAACTATAAAAAAATATTAAAAACGGGAAGCCATAAATGGCTTGGCGTGCGGTAAGAGGTTATGACTATTGCAAACATTCTGTAGTTGTGTCGACTAATGATTTTATAAGCTGCGCAGATTGATTGTTTACCTTCTTTTGATAAAAAAGTCCCTTCAATAAAGATGTAGTTGTAAGTCTTTTATTTCCATACCTATTGTTAAGTGTTTCCCAAGCTTGAGTATAATTATTTTCTGTGACAGGTATATGTTTCAGTAATGCTTCAGCCTCGCCGAGTAAACTGGTTTTTAGATAATGTAGTTTTTGTACACATGACAACGTATTATTTACATGCACGAGCGATGTGAACAAATCTTTATAGATAATAAATTCTTCATATTTTCTCGAAAATGTTGGTAACTGAATGCGCGGCAACTTCACAAACGAATAACTCCTTTCAATTTGAGGTTCCGTAAAAGCCTTATGTGCAGCCGGTGTATACTTTGCTGAGTTTTAGCCAATAAATTTAAAAAAATAGCTCAATAATCCGCGTTGTTCTCGTGGGGTACACTTAGATAACATATGATGAGTTGAGCTGAATGTTTTCCAATAATCATCGATGGTTTGTATTCTCGCCTTAATATATCCCTCAGTCCATCTGGCCTTTGGACACTTCTTTAGGTTTGTTTGCGTTTTAACTAATACATTCGAGATTTCTTCTAATGTATTCAATAATTCACTCTGCTCCTTAGTAAGTGTAGTACTTATTTTCACCTACTAAGTAATTATAATTCAATATATATTTCACTTTATTAGTGAAATATTTGACGTTTCGTCGAGTTGTTTACGAGTTCGAGTTAAATTCCGATGCAAGAACTCTGCACATGTGGCCGGCCGCTATTGTCTTCGCCGGCGTCGGGTCGCTTAGGTAAATTCTCAGGTAGCCGGTTCGATTGGACCTTATGTTTATGACTTTAAGGTTCAGTTTTGCGTGACACACACAGAGAAAAGGAATACACGTCTTGTTTGTAATTATGTTTATTGACGACTAAAATATTTTAACACCTTCCGTATGTACTAACTAAAATTACTCTGAACGATTTAAACAGTATTTAATGTTAAGGTAACAAATCTATTGCTCGTGCTCTCCTAATATACATACATACCTACTTGAATTGAATATAGACTTGTGTTTAATGCGGACGTCTTCCTACGTTACAAAATTGTTATGTTAATCGAGTCTGAAGAAATAATATTTATTAAATAATATTCAGTATAATAATGAAGAATGGCGGGAGATCGGAGAGTACAATATTTATCGGCATTGGCTGGTGAGTAAAATTATAACAATAGGCATATCTAGTTCCCAATAAACTGTCTCCCATAACATAAACGATACTTAATTTTGTGACGTGCTCAAAATGTATGGGATACGATACATAACCTTGAGAGGTGCTCAAAAGTATATCTGTCTTCACTATTCACCTTAAACTTACAATGACAGCATGAAGGTTAACGGCGACTTAAAACTGAGTGGCGTTTGAGTATTTAACCGTGAAACTCTCGTTAATATTTTTGGTGTTTTGTTAGCTTCTGTTGAATCTAAAGTGGTTTTTTTTAAAACAATACATAACCTTTAATATATATTAATACTAGCTGACCCGCGCGTAAATTTTCCCCGTTTTTCCAACATTTCTTATTGCTGCTCCGCTCCTTATTTCTCCACTATTTGATGGATGTTATTTTACATATAAACCTTCCTCTTCAATCACTCTATCTATTAAAAAAACCGCATCAAAATCCGTTGCGTAGTTTTAAAGATTTAAGCATACATAGGGATTTAGAGATAGAGAAAGCGACTTTGTCTTATACTATGTAGTGATTTGCAGCATTATGTTTTGTAAAGGCAGAATCATCTACAGCGGAAGAGTAGTATATGAATAATTATTCGTACTTATAAAGACAATTTAAAAGTAAGTAATATATTAAAAAAATAATATATATTGTACCTATACACAGTGTAACAAAAAGATGTGGAATTTGAAAAGTTTATGTAAGTATGTGACAATTTCAGCAGTGGATTTAATAAGTACATGATACCACATTCATTGTTTTGTCAAAACATTTTCGTTTTGTCTTCCATCAGTGGAAAGTGTCTGACATGTATGAGTAGGTAATATAATGAGGTTTAGCGTAAAATCCGATTGCATTAATAAAACACAGATCTTTGTGTGTGTGAATAAAATATTATCGATATTGTAGGTGGTCACACCTTATTACACTATTCTGTTGTTGTCTTGTTTCTGTTGTGTTGTATAAATTGTCTATAACTATAGGTTATATTATCTTTCCATTGACCAGTGGTTAAGGTTAGCTTGGTGATAAACCCTACAGCTAACTGACTAATAATGTTTAAAACCAGCGTACTTAATTATAATAATTACGTAATCATAGTAAACAAAACTAAATAGAATTTCCATAATATTTTCATTAAAAACCGTAAGTATATACTTATATTATTAAATTGAAGGTTTTAATTATTACAACTTAACATAAATTAATTGTTGTCAATAGAACAGTGTAGTAAGTAGGGTCTAGATACAGCGAAGGGTGAAGAATGGAGAACTGAATGGGAAGACCACGTAAGTAAGTAGCTCATCCGTTAGAGGATCATTTATATATTTTAAAATAAGAAACGAGAGACATTTCATTTATAATTGTGTCCGATAAATTAAAGAGGACACAGTGAACCTATTTGTTCACTCAAGCTTAAGGGTGGTAAAAGTGTCTTGAGACACCTTGATTTCTTCGTGATTTAAGTCTGGGTCTAACACGAGCCTGCGAATCTTCTTATAGGAAAAACCATGAAACGATATCGTTTGAGCCCTTTGGTGTTTTATTCTACAGAAGTGACTAATAAGTTATTTACCTGAAGATATAACTAACGATTTTTTTGCGGTAGCGGCTAAGGCATCGGTCTTGCAATCGTGAGGTCGCGGGTTTGTATCCTACCCATTATACTACCGACGTGAACCCACTCATAAGACAAGCCATTGAGCTTAGCTGGAGGGGTTCTTCCTTCCGTGACGCAGCGCGGTAGCATCAATTAGGAATGGGACCTCAATTTACACGTGTTCTATGTCATTCCAAAAATTAGTTTGCGCCCGGCATCGAGGTTGTTTGAAAACGTCCACTAGATAAGTGTAGGTACCTATTGATAAAACAACATGCCATACTACAATTCGCGTAGAGATAATGAATGACACCAGAAATTGTAACCGATTGATGGTGAAAACGAGTTTTTAATTGTAAATTGAAATTTGGTCGTTTATTTATTCTTCTAGTCGTCCTTATTTATTTAAGAAGGGTACTAAGGCTCACTTTTTGAAGAAATACTTATACTTACCTATAAAACAACAATAAAATTGGTACACCTGAAAGCATAGATATCTACCTCTGACTGATAAATAAAACTGGTCTACAGTAAAAAGAAATTCTAAATAATTTTAAACTAAATTTTAAGTAGGTATAATTTTTGTATTTAGCATGACTAAATTAATAAAATAGGTTACTTTAACTAAGGAATACTTTTTTGAAGTTAAGATTTGTAGACCAGTGTAATAGGGCCATGTTGGTTACTTAACTGGTTGGTGAAGTGTTACGTGTATCGTGGCATCCCGTCCTTCACCTTCAACAAAATTATTATAATATATTAAAATGAAAATTCAGAAATCGTAATATAATTTAAAATGTTTCAGTGTCGGTGACTTCCATGACAAATGCAGCGTCCATATTCTGGGCAACACCCACCTTACCAAAGTTTTATAACAACGAAATTATCCCTAATATGACAAACGTAAGTACCATCTAATAGTATACCCTTTAATTTTATATATACCCATTTAACAATTCTGATCATAAAAATTATTATAATCAGTACAAATGTTACGACATGCAAAGGTTTAGCTGTGTCCCACAGCGAAACTCTTTTGCATGTCGGAACATCTCGGTCTATTTCTATTCGACAACTCGTAACGATTTATCTCACAATAATTGTTGTGTAAATTCTGCAATCAACAAACTACTTTCTTACGTCTTCACTGATGAGACTAAAAACTTCAGGTATCCTTCTTAAAAGGTAATATTAACAACAAAACCTATACATATAAATCCTACCATATTCAAAATATATAAATGTTCCGACATGCACCCACAACGAAACTCTTTTGCATGTCGGAACATTTAACAATAAGAATGTCTATTTCTATTCGACAACTCGTAACGATTTATCTTACAATAACAGTTGTGTAAATTCTGCAATCAGCAAACTACTTTCTTATGTCTTCACTGATGGGACTAAAAACTTCAGGTATCCTTCTTAAAAGGTAATATTAACAACAAAAGGTATACATACAAATCCTACAATATTCAAAATATGTAAATGTTCCGACATGCAACCACAATGAAACTCTTTTGCATGTCGGAACATTTATCAATAAGAATGTCTAGTTCTATTCGATAACTCGTAACGATTTATCTAACAATAATTGTTGTGTAAATTCTGCAATCAGCAAACTACTTTCTTACGTCTTCACTGATAAGACTAAAAACTTCAGGTATCCTTCTTAAAAGGTAATATTAACAACAAAACGTATACATACGAATCATACTATATTAAAAATATGTAAATGTTCCGACATGTAACCACAACGAAACTCTTTTGCATGTCGGAACATTTATCAATAAAAATGTCTATTTCTATTCGACAACTCGTAACAATTTATCTGACAATAATTGTTGTGTAAATTCTGCAATCAACAAACTACTTTCTTATGTCTTAACTGAGGAGACTAAAAACTTCGGGTATTCTTCGAAATAAGTAATATTAACATCAAAACGTATGCCTACAAATCCTACAATATACATAACATAGCTGATTTTAGCTAACGTCTACCAGCGACACGGTTGGTGGGAACAATCTTTGTACAGTAGGAAGTAGAAAGATTTGTTTTCACCAACTTTACACGCATATTTTCACCATAACTAAATTACCGTCCCGTCACTGTGAAAATGTTGACATGTCATGTTTGTCGTCATATGCTACGTTTGTCGTCATTTTCAGAACTCAATTTGTTTTCTAGGCGGAGATATCATGGGTGGTGGCAATGAAAGCCCCTGGCATATTGCTTGGCAGTCTGGGCGCCAGTCGCATATCAGATATGTTTGGTAGACGCACCACTCTTTTGAGCAGTGCTTTTCCTTTTATTATTGGAACGGTAAGTTAGGTTATGTAATAGTACTGTTATCCTGAACCTTTATGAAGGGTACGATACACATATTTGGAGTAAGTTAGATATCACTTGTTTTATTTAATAAGTATTGTTTAACCACGCAGTTTGAGAATATAACGCTTGCAAGGTTGATCAACAGTCGTATGAGCTTATATGTTTACTAGTGCTAGCTTACTCTAAACATCTGTGGTGTCAGGTATACATGAATAAACTTAATAATAAGATCTATTCGTTTCAGATGTTCATGTTAAGTATTTCAAAAGTATGGATGTTATACATAGGAAGAATGCTATGGGGGTTTGGAACCGGAATGAATATACAAGTGAGTGTTTAATATTCGGAACAGAATCATGTTTGTTGAATAACATATCCATCTAAGTATACGAAACTTATTGTTAAAATTATGTTCAGTTTTTGCGGTGGCCTCGTACCGACTGGATTGTAAGGCTACTAACGTACTAAAGAAGCTATCTGGAACGAAAATGTAGTTCTTTTTCGCTAAATTAAAACTGAAAGCAGCTGCAGCGCTAAAACAATAATTGTGCCGTCTAACCTAACAAAGCAAACATGTAGCGCTAGATTTTATTTATGGGATCATTTCCTCACGGCCAAACGGTCCAAAATGCCATGAATTTTGAGGCACTTACGCGTCTTGTACAAAACATTGTCAAAAAATGTCAATTTTGAAGAAATAGAACCGACAATGTAACTTTTGTACCTACCAAGCTTATAAGGAACTTATTACGGAGTAGGTATGAAAGTTTATTAGGATTTGGAAAATATATCATTTTAAGGTGTAATTGGTACAGAATTATGCCTTTTTAGGGTTTCGAACCTCAGTTAGTTAGCAGTCAGATAATTTTGTTGTCCATCTGTCTGTCTGTCTGTTTAGACCCTATCTCAGGAACGGCTAAAGCTGAAATTAATATCAAATATTCAAAAGTGTGGTCGCTCGCTGACTCGAACTTAAACAAACTAAACATAATGTTAATGATAACTGAAATAATATTGTTACTCGTCTTGATGATTAAAGACGAACTATGTAAGTATCAATAATGGAAATAATACTGTTGCGTTATTTCCATTATTGTTACTTACATCTACACAAGGTACAACAGACTTTTTCAGATAACTCCTTTCCGCTTTTGTGGTATACAGGGTGTATTTTTGAAACGGGTCAGTAAGGGCAAGTACCTTAACCGTTGCAGTTACAGCAAAACGTTCTTAGAAGACCTTCCCTAACTTTTTGACATACTTTGAACTGCATTCACAGATTTTGTAAAAAACTTACAGTTGGCAAAAAAAATGCAAAAAGTCCAAAAAATTTTTTTTTATGCCAATCGATTCTATTTTATGTGGGGATCAAAAAACTCTATGAAACCATTTTAGCTTTCAGTACTAGAAAAGACAGAAATCTCCAAAAACGTTTCCCATACATTTCCTACGGAAATATGATAAATCAACTCGAAACTCATAGGACAGGTAAAATTTTAAACTTTTTTAAATAAAAAAAATCATTTAAACATTTTAGAAATTGGTTTATGAAATAAATTGCTCAAAATGATTTCCATTTTCACGAATACATAAGTCTATCCTTTTTTGCACTGAACGAATGGCGGCTAATAATGTTCTGGGATGAATATTACGTAAAATGGTCATTAATGCATCCTTGAGCTCTTGAACACTGGCGTACGTCGTCTTATACACCTCGTTTTTCACGAAGCCCCATAAAAAAAAATCAAGTGGTGTTAGATCGGGGCCACGAGGTGGCCACTGTGTTGGACCATGTGTACCTATCCACTGTGTACCGAATAGGCGGCTCAAATTGGAACGTGAAAGGTGACTGTTATGTGGCGGAGCACCATCTTGTTGAAAATGAACTTTTCGCAATTCCGACAGGGGCCATTCGTCCATCTCGTTTTCAAGATGGTGTCAAATGACTTCATTATACATGGCAGAATTCAGTTTCCCTTCATAAAATTCCACCATTATAACTCGATTGGACATTATACCACACCAACAGTTGAATGAGAAGCGAACCTGATTATGACTTGCCGTAACTCTTAGTGGATTTTCTTTGGACCAATAGTGGTGATTTTTTCTGTTGTACATACCGTTATTGGAAAAATTCGTTTCGTCTGACCACAGTATGTAATTTAAAAATTCATGATCTCTGCTTATTTTTCCTCTTAGCCACCTGCAAAAAGTAAGCCTTCGAACATCATCACCCGGATGTAACACTTGAACTATGCGCCCATATCGATAGCACTTGTAGCCGTATTTCTTCCATATCTTTATCACAAGGGAGTGGGATACACCTACTTCAAAGGCGACATGCCTGGACGATACCTCTGGATATGCTTCGACATAAGTCAGAACCGCAATCTCCGTGTCCATGTCCACACGAGGCTGCCGCTTTCTTTTGAAAGAACCCTGCAATTCCAGGTTTTTCAAAAGATTTCTAATAACCTTTCTTGTTGGCACATGTCGCAACGGATACTTATTGCGGTACCACACTAATGCAGCTCCCGCATTTCGATTATTGACAAAATACGCTTCTAATAAGTCAATTTTTTCACGATTAGAAGACATTTTAGCGAAAATCCTTAATTAATAATAACTCATACGAAGTTTCTCAGCTGACACACAGATTTTCGAATGAAATTCGAAATTTGAAGGTAAAAATTATTTTTATTTACTTTACAGTCAATTCTACCCACTTCCTGGCCATAACAAAAAGTTCGACCATCGTAGAAATTTGTTTCTGTTGCCGAAATGTATGGGAAACGTTTTTGGCGATTTCTGTCTTTTCTAGTACTGAAAGCTAAAATGGTTTCATAGAGTTTTTTGATCCCCACATGAAATAGAATCGATTGGCATAAAAAAAAATTTTTTGGACTTTTTGCATTTTTTTTGCCAACTGTAAGTTTTTTACAAAATCTGTGAATGCAGTTCAAAGTATGTCAAAAAGTTAGGGAAGGTCTTCTAAGAACGTTTTGCTGTAACTGCAACGGTTAAGGTACTTGCCCTTACTGACCCGTTTCAAAAATACACCCTGTATGTATCCTCTTTATAATAATATAAGTATGATTGGATCTTAACCAGGTCTCTTTAGTGCGGTTGTTTTGGACAAATTTTATCCATTTTTGCCTATAAAATTCGGTCGCCGCGCTCAATGCCCGCGATAAAAGCTATGCAATAGCTTAAAAATAGAATCAAAGAATATCGGTTGACAACTTTTGTGCAACCTTGTGTAAAGATAGTGGTATAATGAGCTCGTTTTCATCAAATTTTGTGATCATTACAATTGTAGAATGTCACCGCCACCGTTTATTTGCCCCTGACCTAGGTACAAACAGTACTTTGCAGGATTCATTTAGTGTTAGCAGTTCTACTTTGAATGTTATTAAGACTCCTAGTTTAAACTAGTAAGTCAGACAATAGACAAGCCCACAGGTGGTCTAACTGTAGTTCACCAAAATATTCAAGGCTTATCCAGCAAAATAGAGGAACTCGAATTGTTTCTTAAAAAGCACAGTGTTGATATTTGTTGCTTAACTGAACATTGGTTGAAAACTAATGAACTGATATTTAATAGTAGTTATTATTGTATGGTTAGTGCATTTATAAGAGAAAGGGCTATACATGATGGGTCTATGATATTTGTATGCAACAGTGTTAAATGTAAGGAACGCAAGGATATAGTACATCTGTCTGTTGAACGTACTATAGAATAATCATGTGTGGAGCTGGAGAGATATATTGTAGTTTGTACATATCGACCACCACTGAGTGATTTTAACTTATTTTATCTGTAATGGAAGATGTGCTTAAAAGGGTAAGTTACGGTAATAAGCATATAGTAGTGTGTGGCGACTTCAATGTAAATTTACTTGAACAATCGTCTTTGTCTACCAGATTAGTTAACCTATTTAAATCATTTAATTTACTGTACTTATTTAATAAACCAACAATAATTACATCACATTCTGCTACTTGCTTAGATAATATATTCTGCAACTGTAGTTATTTTAATGAGGTAATATTGAGTGATTTAACATCAGATAACTGTGGGCAGAAAGTCACTTTTCCCTCACACATAGTGGCCAAAATAGATAAGATCTAATGTGAGTACGGCTCGCTTGGAAAAATTCAATTCTAACGTTTCTGCTAATATTAGTAAGATTTCAGCCACTCTGATCCGAACTATCTTTAATCCTCAGTGTTTAATATAATCAAATGTGAATACAATAATATATTTAAATCAAACATTAGAATTCTAAACTTAGCTTTTGTGATTGGGCAATTACCGGCATTTATAAAAGTAGAGCTAAGTTGAACGAGATTTATGGTATGAAACAATTTAATTTTGATCAAAACTTTATTCAGTATGTGAGAAACTATTCAAAAACTTTTAAAAAAACTTGTGCATGTGCTAAACCTTTACATATTAGTAGAAATATTAAAAAATCTGATAATAAAATAAAAGCCACTTGGAATATTATTAATTCGGAAAGCGGACGGGCAAAGTCTCGGGATAAAAGCTTTGAATTATTAATTAACAATAAGACTGTTACTGATAATTTAGACCTATCACAAACCTTCAATGATTTCTTTGCTGACATATCACTAACCACAACCAGCTCCTTGAACGCTTGCCAAGATAAAGCCGAATCACTCTTGAAAGATAATGTGGATGAATGCAATACCATTACCATTTGGTTTAAAATATATACACCCCAGTGAAATAATTAAAATATCCAAGTCACTTAACTTTAAAAAAATCTGCTGATTTATGGGGTACTCGAAGACAAACCAATACAACCAACTGTTGAAACAAACAGGATACAAGATTATAAACAAAATCACCAAAAAATTTCACACCAGACCAGGTCCAACTAAGAACTCCCTAATAGACCATGTAAGCACCAACCTAAACAAGGATAACTTTCATGTGATAACAGTCAACTCATCTCTATCCGATCATAAACAGCTATATGTCGAAATAAAAAAAATAAAACCACCTCCAATTCAACGCCATCAATATGAAGCCATCGACTACAAGAAGCTTTTCGAGTTAATTGAACAATCAGTAACACAAGAACCAAGCGATAATTTCACAGAGCTCGAAAGAAAACTCATAAAACATATCGCAGAGAGCAAAATTGCAAAGATTAAAATCATCAATGAACCACAAAAAGAATGGATAAACAAAATCGTAATAGCTGAAATTAATGAAAGAAATCGCATATGGACTGACCTACAGAACAATCCCGACGATGAAGTCCTGAAAGGGAAGTTCAACACCAAACGAAACCAAGTGAAGGAGTTAATTCTGAAAACTAAGAAATCATATTACAGCAAAGAGTTCGAAAAACTGAGTGGAAGGCCGAAAAAACAGTGGAATTTGCTAAATACCCTAACGAATAATAAAAGAAAACAAAGGCGCGCACCCTCCAAACTTATTGTCAACTCAGCAGAAATCACAGATCCTTATCAGATGTGTAAAACTTTAAATAACTTTTTCGCTACCATAGGGCCACGCCTTGCCGATGAAATCCCAAAAGACTTTCATTATAATTATATCCACGCACTACCCAAGCCATCACAAAATAAGCAATTAAATAGTCTAGAGCCATGTCACGAAAAAGAAATCCTTTATATAATTAAAAACCTTGATTCGAATAGTACTGTCGGTCTTGACGGTATCAGTACTAAAGTAATAAAATGTGTAAAGAAATTAATTATAAATCGGCTAACGTTAAGCTTAAACAAACTATTACATGACGGATTATTTCCAGACTCACTTAAAATAGCTAAAGTTACACCTATTTATAAATCAGGACCGGTCACTGACCCAGGAAACTACCGGCCAATCTCAGTATTGCCATCACTGTCAAAAATTCTCGAGAAGGTAATTCATACTCGGCTACAAAATCACCTGGACTCTATTAATTTCTTTTACGAGCGACAACACGGATTTAGAGCTAAAAGTAATACACTTACGGCAACAATTGACTTAATTACTAAAATTAAACAGAACATCGATAAAAAAGACATTGTATTAGGCGTATTTATTGATTTAAAAAAGGCGTTTGACACTGTAAGTCATAAACTGCTCTTAAAAAAACTCGAAGTCATCGGCGTTACTGGTACAGCTCTCGATATTTTCCAATCGTATTTATTCTTAATATATATTTTTTTCTCATCGGCCAAGTGTGAGTAGTTCGGGTGACGGGAGGAGGGAGGTGGGGGGTCATTGTCTGTCAACGCGGAGTCTGGGGGAGGGGGAGTCCATGTCTTTTTTTCTTACTTGCATCATTGTAACATATAAGAGAGGCACTCTCTTATATGTAAAGTGGGGATGTGATTTTCTTCTCACCTACCCCATCGTGTGGGGTATCATTAGATAGGTCTTTTAAAAAGCATTTAGGGTTTGTGAAGACTATTTTTAGATTTAAGGATTCTTTTGTGTAATATTTGGATTTATAGTGAACATTTTTGTTAGAGTCAAGTGTTCCCCTGCCAACTAAATGGTTGATGTTGGGTATGTGAAAAAATTCACGGTAGTAGTATAAATACTAAAATTATAAAGAAAACTATCACAGTTAAGTACTTAGGCTTTACAAGTTTACGATAAACATCTGATCAAATGGGGAGTACCAAAATGTTAGTACAAAATAATTCTATTTAAAATTATTAGGTATTATGTAGGTATAACGTTGAATGAATGAAACAAAAACAACAGAAAACCCACTTCTTAAGCCGCACACCTAATTAACTATATAAAATAATAGAATAGAACGATTTTTATTTAGTACACAGAAGACACATGTATAGACATTATTATAATTTAACAGGAAAAGTCATGCAGAAGATAAAAAAAGCAATAAATAAAACAGTAAAATAATAAAAATAACAATAGACAAAAAGAAAAGAGACACAAATAACACATAGGTATTAATGACAGAAAAACACAGTAAATGAATACCTAAAGAGTCTGTGTTTGGTACTTATTCATTTTCACAAAGCTTTTGGGTGTTGAAGCTATCAATAGATGACTATATGATGATTCTCCGCTGCTGAATCATATCGCGGCTCACCCGACAGGACTGTTTCCAACATATTTACACAGAAGTTATTTCGTAACATAAACTACTTTAATTTAAACCCGACTTTCACGCGAACGAAGTCGCGGGCACAGCTAGTTTTAAATAATGAGGTGATTAGCTTTGTCGACTCAACAGTTTTTTTGGGAATTACATTAGACAGTAGGTTACAGTGGGGCACCCAAATATCATGTCTCTCAGGAAAACTCAGTTCTTCAGCGTATACTGTCAGCAAAGTTAGACAGCTTACGAACGTAGACACAGCTCGACTGGTTATTTTCACAGCGTCATGTCCTACGACATATTGCTTTGGGGCAAGGCGGCTGATATATAAACAATTTTTATTCTTCAAAAACGTGCAGTGCGTGCGATATATCAACTAGGAGCACGAGTTTCCCTTAGAGAAAAGTTTAAAGAGATAGGCAGTATGACAGTTGCATCACAATATATACATATGCAAACGTTATGTTTGTAAAACAAAACTCACATTTATATAACAAAAATAGTGATATTCACTCTGTGAATACAAGAAATAAGCACAAATTGGTAGGTCAATATATATAAATATATATAATAGGCTTCATAAAACTAATAACTCATTCATGGGACTAGGTGTTAATTTTTTCAATAAAATCCCAGTCAGCATATCGAGTCTACCAGTAAATAAATTTAAGAATGTAGTCAAGAGACATCTTATACAAAGAGCGTACTATTCAATCGATGACTGATAAAGATAAATGGATGTAGTTCGTTGCTCCCTATTAATGTATTTTGTTGTATATTTTATTGCATTTTACTAGGTGAATATTGTTGTCACAGTTTGATAATGTTACTTAGGTACTAGTTAAGAAAACGATTTACTTTTGTAAGTAAAGATTCTGCGTGATAAATTACGGGCATTCTGTTCTTTCTTTTAAAAAACATGTATACTTATTCATTAAGTAGCAGTAAATTGGCCAATATTTAAGCACATAAAGTTTTTACATCGTAAGTAGATGCTCCTACTATATCGTGCTCATTGAGGCTGATGTATCCGATCTCGTGTACTCTTTTAATATTATTGACCTCTTTTTTTGCATCAGTCCTATAATATGGTATATATTATAATGGTGGTAGCACCTTACCTGCATATACAGTTTATAAACAGAGAAACATTGTAAACATTGGCAATTTGAAAAGAGTGGTCACAAGTTTTTATGGCCTGTTCTTTTCTCGGGCTTTACCTATTGTTTGCGAACAGGCATTACAAGTAAATATAGAATCGACTTTTCACAAGTGTAGTATTTTGCTTCCTAAGTGAATAAATCATTTTTATAATTATTATTTGCCAAATACTTTATAAGTAAGAAATGAGATATACTGAAAACAAATCAAAGTTAGAGAAAGTCTTTGATTATATAATGTCTAGATGAAGCATTCTCTCAATAAGCGTATAAAAAAATGAAGCATTCCCTCTTTGACGTTTGACACTCGTTGATGAGAACAACTATGGCTAAAACATCGGATGGCGGCTTTTTACCTGTCAAAAAGTACGTCCACTTGACCGTACTTTTTGACAGTTCTTTGCTTCAATTTTAGATGCCAGATTAGGAATCTAGACATTATATAATAAAAGGAAGAAGTATATAAAATATCATTTTGGTATAACAACACAACCCTAAATAACCTTTTCTTTGGGGTTCCACACTTATGGTAGATTCTTGTGTGTCAATAGGTGGTTATGGAACTTTGTTCTAGGTTGTTCGATGTACAAAGAGAATTTAACATTATACGCTGTATTAAATTCTCTTTGTTATACGTAGCTAACGACCATAGCAAAGAACTCTATGAAACAAAGTGTCTCTTTGAAATCCATATAAAAAATATTAGCATATCTTAAGACAGACGTCACTTTGAGTTTGACAACCATGTCATTCGATTATGTCAATGTCCGTTAATTTCCTTAAATATTATTTTTTTAAGGGAGTTGCGTCAGGCTGATAACGTCATAAGAAAACATTGATGTTATCGCCATTCGCGTTGCTTAGCAACCAATTAATAACGTTCGTTCCAATTTTGTCACATGTCACCGCGATCGTTATTCGCGTTGCATATTAAACAGTCAATAACGTGACTTTATTAGACACTTTTCGTGAGTGCAGCCGGTCATCGATTTGTAAGACGTTATCACGTCAAAAATATCAAATATCAGTAGCGAATGGTGTAAAGAGTACGTATTGTTAGGCTGGGACATTATCCCGGGATTTTTGATTCATGAGCATCCCAGCCCATGTCTTGTACATGGGCTGGGATACTCCATACTTTATAAAACATACTTATCACATACACATACATATTGATCTTCAAAGAAGTTTCTAAAAATAACTTTTTAATACATACTTATTGATTGATATATATTTTTAATGATGAATAAAAACTGAAAAAACAACCTATGGATTTGATCACATATTTTGACGTAAAATGTAAACAATGTTAGATTTAGAATCACGAGGATTATAGCGATCAGAACAGCCATTTTTGTTTTCTTGTATTTGGGATCGATCTCAAATACGCTTGCGTCAAGCATGCGTCTCGAGAGCGCCATAACGACATACTAATACGCTTTAGATCTTAATAAACGCTTGCGCGTTTTTAAGATCGATCCTAAAATTACAAAAATACGAAAATGGTCGTTTTAATCGAAACTTAACTGCAACTGCACTGCTTTAAATACGTGAAGTGACCCACTGGCATCACCTTAAGATTGATTGACATTTTGACCAGGTTATTTGTAATCATGCAACGCGAAAGTCTACGGGAAGAAGGCTGATTTTTTTGGTGGAAGCCTTACATACGCAAACATTAGAGAAAGTCCACTAATACTACAATAAATAAAGTCTGTTAATAATTATTCATAAGAAAGAGATATTTTATTGCACTATTGACAGTAAATCAATTTTAGGTAATCGAAGAGAAATTGACCTCAATGCGGTCCCAAGTGAAGCTGGAAATGGCAAGGTCTGGTTCATTAAAAGAGCTATTCACTGGTAAACAATATCGGAAAGCAGTTATAGTAACCATTGGTAAGAAATATGTGAATGTTGACAAACTTTCGCGATTTGTACACAATATAAAATGATATATACTACGGGTCTTAATCGCGTGATTAATTTAAGGTATCACTATTACGGAACTGTTGGTACTTCGACACACAACACTAAGGACATATGCACACTGGCGTGTAATGTTTGTTAGGCGGTGTATACACTTGCTGATCACTGGATTCCACGATGTTGACCGCGGCCGTTGCAATACGGTCGAAACGTCGGGCAATAAACAACGTATTACCTTAAATTATTCACGCGATTAAGACCCGTAGTACCTATATATAATTTTATAAGAAATATGTTTTTTTTTGTAATGTTAAACAGTGATGTTCCCCATTGTACTTACAATCTAGTCCATGGAGGCTAATAAGTAATTTGAGTTTGACGTAAACTACTAAAAATATTATTTTAAGTTCATGTCCATTAACACTATTCTTATTGTTTCTATTAACATGAAGACACTTTGTTCTTGTGTTCTTTAATTACACTACACTGTTACACTATATTATGGTCATTACACTAACTCAAAAGGTTTGGTCCTTTTCAGTTTTCTCACTATGTCCGTGTTGTCGAGGAGCTGGATAGCCTCAAAATTCACATGGTGATGAAGTCGGTGTTCATGAGCTTCGGCTATTTTTTATAGTGTTGGCGACGAGGTCCAATTAAAGGTCCTGATGGAGATCGTCCATTCTAATATACCAGGGCGCGTTTACGATGCCTCTGAGTATGTATTTTGAAAGCGTTGAATCATCTGCGAGTTGCTCTGTTTGGTACATCCCCACAACTGGTTACTTTAGGTCCATACTGGATAAGGACTTGATAAGAAATATGTGATTTATAATTTGAATAATAATACTATAGGTAATTGAACAGTAACTGTGGATGTTTCTAGATATTTGGATGTTTGTTTCCTTTTTCTAAATCCAAAATTTTGAATAGATTTGAGTTTGTCTAGTGGTTAGTGACTCTGACTGCTAAGCCAGAGGTTGTGGGTTCGTGTGATGATAAACATGATGGTTTATTCAGTGTCCTTGTGTAATTTATCTCAAACATGTGTGTATTTAGAAGTATATAAGTATATTTATCAATTCTCTGGTGGCCATAGTTCAGGATCTGCCTAGTTTGGGATCAGATAGCGTAGTGAGAGTTGTCCCAAGATATTTAGGTTTAGATGATAAAACCAATTATATGTGCCGTGTAATAACAAAGGGTAATAATAAATATGAGGCTGCAGTACCTATGTAATAAATATATTTCTGTGTCAGGGAAACCAACCAGTGAAGATCGTCATCTTCATGGGCTGAACTTGCTTTATGAACGTCGATACCGGTTTCATGTTAAGTCATAAATGTGTGTGCTAATAAATTATTTCTAATTTTGACGTTTTATTAAATGTGGTTTAATTGTGCGTCTAATGAAGACAAAATACTTGGACCCTACACCACAGGAAAAGAAATGACAATGGACAACAAATGATCAACTTTGTTTTGGCACATCATTTAAACTTATTGAACAGTTACTACAAAATAAAGGCAAATATAAAATGGACATGAATTTCACCTAATGGGAAGATAAAGAACGAAATAGACTACATCATCACAAATAAACCTAGACTATTATCAAACGTTGAAGTTGTAATTCAGACTGTTTAGCGGACAGATATACATGACTATCATGTATATCTCTTCAGGTACCTTTCCAGATGCCTTTAAAGTAGCCCTTATTCATCCAATTTATAAGGGTGGAGACAGAGATCAGCCAGTTAATTACCGACCTATCTCGATACTAACGACTCTTTCAAAATTGATTGAAAAAATAATGAACAATAGACTCCTCAAATATCTTAAACAGAATATTTTATCGGCCTCACAGTATGGTTTTAGTCCTGGCGTATCAACCACTCAAGCTGTTCCAGACCTAACCAATAATGTTGTGTCTAACATTGGACAAGAGGCATAAGGTCATAGAAATATTCTTAGATCTGGCGAAAGCCTTTGGCGACAGCGGGTTAAGATTGATGATTGGATAAGCGACGAAATCCCACTATCATACGGTGTGCCCCAGGGCAGTGTTATCGTTCCGACTCTATTCCTCTATTTCAATGATCTATGTCGTCTTCATTTGACTAATGCGTCCATCTTCTCCTATGCAAATGGTATCATTAGCATAGGAGAAGATGCTCTTCTAATTTCACAACACATCATGGGAGTTCGCGTTCTCATGTGCACAAACAGGACTTGATACTGTCACTATATGGCTTGTACATAATTCGATGATCTTAAACGTTGAGAAAACCAAGTTCCTAACCTTATGTTTGTCAACCATGGGTAAAAGATCTTCATCCCCATACTCTTTGACTGTACACTCTTGTGATAGACTCTCTAATACCCTCACCTCATGCAGCTGTACAAAACTTAGTAGAACTACTAACATAAAATATTTAGGAATTCAGATCGATGATCTTCTGTCATACCATAACCACATTGTCACACTTACCTCTAGAGTTAGGAAATTAATATATGTATTTTCGAAACTTCGCCATGCAGCTGATACACAAGTCATAAACTAACTTACCTTGCACTCTGTCAATCTGTACCTTAATATTGTATAGTTGCTTGGGGTGGAGCCGATAAAACCCACCTTCTGAAACTCGAGCACAAAGAGCTGTCCTGAAAGTGGGGTGGAAGCTACCATTCCGATACCCAACTGCCGACTTTTATAATACCTGTGGAGTCCTGTCTGTTAGGAGTCAGTTTATCTTAAGTACTGTAACTATTACTCACACCAAAACTCCATACACTCCCAACAAATTTGACTCACTCAGACGGAAAAATATTGTCTGCCCCCCGATACGAGTCAACCTAGAGTTGACTCGTATCTTGCACAGAGATCCTTTTATTTCCTCAGTTGCTATATATACAATAAAATTAATAAAGAACTCTAAGTTTATCACATGCTCAAACAGAAATGTAAAATAACCGTTATTGATTGGCTGCTAAGTCTGGACTATGATCAAATAGAAAGATTTTTAAAAAACCTTTGAATAATAAATATCTCGGACAAACTATAAACCCTTATGCACGCATACACACACTTATACACATACACATACATAGACTCACACACATTTCTACACACACGCACATCTTCATAACACTTACTTCCAGTGCTTTTCTCTCTCTCGATTACACTCTTATGTACATTTAAGAATACCCTTAACTTACCTTTCACGTTTGTAAAGAAGGGAGCCTAGAGATCTGTCATACAGGTTTCGAACCTACTACGGACTCCAGCTCTCATAAAGGTTTTATGCTACTAAATTGTAAGTTATTTTATGTAATAAAACATGTACTTTAGTCTTATGCCAGAATGAATTAAATATATTATAAAAGTAATTTGGCAATAGAAAGCTTTGTGATAATGATCATCATGGCATTAATATCGATTAATGATGAGACCATTATACATAAACATATAAAATAAAATGCTTGATTTAGAACCAAAAATTCAAGAAAGAAAATACGTAACGAACATCCTCTACACTTACCAAGTCTGAAAATTTTCTTAGAATAACTTCACGAGAACTTAAAAATTATTAATAAAGGAGTTCAAGAGAAATATGATGTGCTAGAGAGAGAACTCAAGAAAAAATAAACTAACAAGTCAACAAGTAAAACCATAAAAAATAAAATGGGACAAAAAGCAAAAAAAAATATTACTCAAGGAGCACTCTTGTTAAAATACAGAAAAAACAATAAACAGGAAATTGTTACACTAAGTAAGAGCATTAATTTGTGCATAAAGAAACATAAACAGAAATTGAGGTCAGAAACAATACATTTTTACATAGAAAATTCAGGTGGCACAAAGAAAGCATGGAAAAAATTAAAAGAAAAGTCAATAATAGAAAAAATAAGACGAAAAGATTAGAAATACTAGAAGTGACAACAAACCTCCACTTTCAGGGATACTAAAGGATGCTGATAAATACCACAGTCAAGAAAACTCCATACATAATGAGGAAGGAAGTGCAAAATCCCTAAAATCTCAAAAAAGAGAAGATAGAGACCACGTTAACTATAGTCTTATTACATAAAAAAAGAAGATGATATCTCCAACTATATACCTATCAGTTTGATGTTAAATATGTATGAACAATTCTCAAAGATAATTTTAGACCTAATAACAAAAGTCTTAGATGATAACCAACCAAATTTGACTGCCTCTGTGGCGCGGTGGGAATGTATCCGACTGCAACGCAAGAGGTCGTGGGTTCGATCCCCACCCAGGATAAACTTTGTGTGATGAGCACGATGGTTTATTCTGTGTCTGGGTGTTATTTATCTATAATATGTATGTATTTAGAAATATATAAGTATGTTTATCAGTTGTCTGGTTGCCATAGTATAAGCTCTGCTTAGTTTGGGATCAGATAGCGTTGTGTGAGTTGTCCAAAGATATTATTATTATATTATTATTATTAAAGAACAAGCTGGCTTCTGCAACAATTTTTCTACCATTGATCACATCTACACTATCAAGCAAGTGCAAGGAATATTATATGTCCTACTTCTTAGCCTTTATTTAGCTCTAATTGATCAAGGAGCTAACTACAAATATATTCACATAATTGAAAATATATACAAAAACATGACAGTTAAAATTCAAATTGAGCGTTCAAGCGACTATTTCAAAATAGAGAAGGAAGTTAGACAAGCAGATCCATTGTCACCCAAACTTATTTCGGCAACCCTGGAACACGTGTTTAGGAATCTAGAATGGAGGAATTAAGGGATAAAGACCAATGGCAAACTTACCTACCTAACCATCTTCAGCTTTTGACATCGTTTGTTTCAATATTGCTAAAAAACTCGAGTATCTAGGAGTAAGGGGTCACCATTTGAAATGATTTGAAAGTTACCTAATTAAAAGAACACAGTGTGTGAAAATAGGAAATCACATTAGTCATGACGTGCAAATTAACCTTGGAGTCCCATAGGGTAGCATCTTAGGCCCGAAAGAATTTTTCACATATATCAATGATCTGTGTCAACTTAACCTTCACAATCTTAAATTGTCACATTAGCTGATGACACAGCATTGTTGTTTTAAGGAGAAACGTGTGGTGAAGGTTTTCCCAAAGCGCAAAGTTGCTATAATGTGATGACAAACTGATTGTGTGACAATGTACTGATTCTTCATGTGGCTAAGACAAAGTATATGACCTACTTTGAGAAAGACAGAGGATGACATTGAGAAATATAAATTAATATCTCATAACACAACTGTATGGATTACGATGTTTCCTGTTGTTTTTGTTCTTATATTGATAGGGTTAAAGTAATTAAATATTTAAGAGTCATGATTGATAGTAGATTAAGTTTCAAAGAACCCATTACATGATAGCAGCAAGAACAAGAAAACTAATTTATATATTTAAAAACCTAAGACACGTAGCAGGCAAGGAATTAATAAAAACAGTTTGTATTGCATTTTGCCAATCATAACTAAGCTACTGTATGTCTATGTGTATATATAAACATCGACCGCGCGCGTCAGACGCTTGTCGTAAGCCACGCGCGACTCGCGATCGGCCGCGATGCACGGAAATGAACCTTAAAGATATTTATTAAAGTATATATTATGTGTGTATTTTGTATATATTTATTTATATATAGGTGTATATGACTACGTATGATAGTTACGTAGATTTAAAATTAATGTTTGATTTACTTATTGCTATTGTAGCAAAATCAAAGAGTTTGCTTTTTGTATTCACAGGTTTGAAGTTTGCTCAAATATTTACGGGTACAATTGCAGTCGTGCAGTATATGGGAAGGATAATACAACAAAGTAATAGTGGCCTCAATTTGTCCATTGCTCTCATTATATTTGGTACAGTGCGATTTATTGCCGGTAAGTCTCGCTTATTGATTACTAGTTTTCGCCTGCATGTCGGTGCATGGATGTCGGTTATCGTGACAAAACTATCATACGTCCTACCCCGGGACTCAAATTATCTCCATACCAAATTTCATCTCAATCGGTTCAGTGTTTTTAGGGTGAAAAGTCAATAGACAGACAGACAAAGTTACTTTCACATTTATAATACATGGACATTTATAATGCTGTGCCCGCGACTTCGTCCACGCAAAGTTGCAGTGCTGCTCACTCCCTAATAGACGTTAACGTGATGATAAAAGTAGCCTAAGTTACTGCTCACATCAACATCCTTCTGATAAGTCATAAGTAATTTATAACCTAAAAGTGGCGCGGTGGGAGTGTGTCCGACTGCTACGCAAGAGGTCGTGGGTTCGATTCCCACACGGGACACCACTTTGTGTGATCCACAAATTGTTGTTCCGGGTCTGGGTGTAATTTGTGTCCGTGACTTCATCATCATCATCATCAGCCTATCGCAGTCCACTGCTGGACATAGGCCTCTCCAATTGCACGCCACTTTGTTCTATCTTCGGCTTCTCGCATCCAGCTCCTGCCAGCCGTTTTGCGTATATCATCACTCCACCTGGCTTGAGGGCGTCCTACACTACGTTTGCCAAGCCGCGGTCTCCACTCAAGAACTCGTTTACCCCAACGGTTGTCGGTTCTTCGGCTAATATGGCCAGCCCACTGCCACTTCAACTTGCTAATCCGGTGGGCTATGTCGATAACTTTGGTTCTCTGCCGGATCACCTCATTTCTGATTTTGTCCCTAAGAGAAACTCCGAGCATAGCCCGTTCCATAGCCCGCTGAGCGACTTCGAACTTGTGGACCAGCCGTACCGTCAGTGTCCATGTTTGTCCGTGACTTGTATGTTTGTAAAGTCCCCCGTGACACAGGGCTTGTACCCTACTGCAGGAGTTGTATATAAAAAAAAAAAAACTATTATTTAATACATATCAACCCATATGATGGCCCACTGCTGGGCACGGGTCTCCCCAGTAGAACCTACTGGTATGTAGATCCTGGGGGTAATTGCCATAATCGCCACGCTTGGCGAGCGGGTTGGCGATCGCAGTAAGGCTTTAAGTACGCAGAGGACGCTGCTGCCCGTCCTCCGGAGTGAAATCCCTTAGTCGCCTTGACGACACCCACGGGAAGAGATGGGGTGGTACTATTCTTAAGCCGGCACCACACGGCACATTATTTAATAATTTTCAGATAAATTTTAAAGTCTGTTTAATTTTTTAAAATTACTTACTTTATGGTTCATAATTTTCAGTTTCTGAGATTAGCTGGTACAAACAGACATTTAGACAAAAAAATAAAAACTGTGTTTTTGTTATAAGTACCACATTATAGTTTTTACATTGTAGGTGGATGCTCCTACTATGTTGTACCCGTTGAGGTTGATATATTCAATCTCATGTATTCTTCTTTTATATTTTTTTTATCTCTTGTTTTGCACCAGTCCTTTAATATGGTGTTATAATATAATGGTGGCTGCACCTTACTTATACAGGTTATAAACAAAGAAACAATGTAAACATTGGCAATTTAAAAAGAGTGGCCGCGAGTTTTTATTTTGCCTCGTTCTTTTCTCCGGATTTATCTATTGTAGTGTACCTACTTGTAGAATCGACTTTTAACGAGTGTAGTATAGTGAATAAAGATTTTTTATTATTTATTTATTCTAACATCATTTTTGCATGTTACGCTTAGTTTTCGAAAAATAAGTATATTTCTATATTTCATCGCCGCGTCGCCACGGTGGGCACCACCACACTGCCCACCACGCACCTCTTTAAACAAATCATATATTGTCATATGTTTGAGTTTCCGCGTGCGATGACTTATTGATATACTTATTGATATGATACCAAGTTATAGAGGATTGGATAGGGTTATATGGAGTTTTCTGGTGTTATGCATTCACGTCTATTGCTGCGGCAGTATTTTCTTATTTTACAGCACCAGAGACTAAGGGAAAAAGCCTTAAAGAAATACAAATGGAATTGCAAGGCCATCTTTATGATGAATGTACTGAGAAATTAAATAAAGTAGAAGTTTTTAAAGACACTGTAGATGATAATAATATAGAGTTGGAGAATATGATAAGTAAAGTAGATAGATAAAATATTTTCGTTTCTTTCTTATTAAAAAGAAAAGAAAACGCCGTGAGAAGAGTTATCTTACACTCCGTTAAAAAATAAATTATATGTGCAGTTGTCATTTTTTTAATGGTAAAAGAGATTACTCGACATACAGCAGCCTTGACTTACTGTTAATTTATTTATTTGTACTTCATTAACAAATGAAGTATTTGTCAAATTGCATATAGAGCCCTTAAGGTAACGTCTGTTGTAAAGGATAACCTATCAACTAGAGCCAGTAAGTATATACGTATACATGTTATGAACTGATCAGTGAGCTCAGCAGCGCTAAGGTCGGATGTCCGATTGATGGTATTTGTGTAAATAATGTCAGTTATGCAGATAACAATGAAAAATAGTCTAGCCATTTGTGAGAAGTACGCTAAAAATCATAGGCTTGTGTACAATACAAAGAAAAGTCAAATCATGATCTTTGAGACTGTGGGAAGGAGCCCTAATACAATACCATCCATTATATAATACTATATGATGTTACTACTACATTATAAAACTATATGGAGGACTATTATATAATAGAATACTCTTTTAAAGTACTTGGGTTCAAAGATGATGAGGACATAGAAAGAGAACGGAGGGCGTTGTCAGTGAGAGCGAATATGTTGGCGCGCAGATTTGCACGATGTTCAACACAAGTTGAATTCACACTGTTCAGAGCATGTTGTCCATCTTTTTGCACGTGCAGCTTGTGGTATATACTTAAAAGTCTTACAACATCCTCCGTATCTTATATAATAATGCATCCAGGGTGCTGTTGGGGCCGCCCCGTTTCTGTAGCGTATCAGGGATGTTCGCTTTGGCGCGCGTTGTCTGTTTTTACATTATAATGCGCAAAAGGTTTGCATCCTGGTCTTTGGGATTCGGGCCAGCTCTAACAGCATCATGCGCATGATTGTAAATAGATTTAATTGTGTCTACATGAATCATTGCTGTGTCATTTCATAAGCAGTGATACAGCGTAGATTTGTGTAGACACATATTATTGTTATACTTTTTGTTTAGATTAGCTATTAATATAGTTTTAAGTAAAATGTAATTAATAACAAATTGAGTCTAAATTACTTTTGAAGTTTACATGGCAGTGATACCTAATAGTGATACCTAACTCGAATGAATGTCAATGTCTTCACCTCAGGCTTTCACAAAAAATTATATAAAACTATTTCAGACTACGATCTTAATTTCAATACCGAATGTTGATTTGTATTTTATAAGACGAAAAGAAAGATATAAAATTGTGAAGTTTTTATTATAAATGTAAGTTTTTACAAAATTGAATGTTTAGGTGTACTTACTTTTAACTGTGTGTACTTATCAGGAGAAAATTATTAACTTATAACGACAGAAAATTTTACGCGAAGATCACGGAGATGGCAGGTAGGTACTCTCGCAAGGTACAATCCCTGTGTCGGGGGGACTTTATTTTTTATTTTTTATTTTATTAGGATCGCCAACAAATGACACACAGATCTTATACAATAATAAAGTTACAAATACATGCCTTGTGCTCATTCAATTACAAGCAACCACAGCCAACATTTACAAACATACAAGTCATGGACACAAAGTAAGTACATCCAGACTCGAAACAACAATTTGTGGATCATACAAAGTCGTGTCCCGTGTAGGTTTCGAACCCCAAACGACCTCTTGCGTAGCAGTCAGACACACTCCCGCCGCGCTACAGAGGCAGTCACTGTGTTAGGAGGTGTTTGTGTGTGTGGGTCGCTGAGATGATTCGCTGCCCTGTCACATGCACAATATATTTTAGGCAGCAAATGGTAGCCACGATGAATTTTCTTTGGTTAATCTTTTTAAATTAGGGTTTTATAAATTTATTTGTTTTTTTACCTACTAAAAGGTATACGCCCGTTGGCGTTATTTCAAACTACTTGCTAATATACCTATATGAATTCATTCTAAATATTCACGCGAGTTTACTAAGGTAGGTACCTATATATCCATACATATGTGCCTACTAGGAGGTATCTGTACTGTAATACCTATTATTTTTTTTAGTTTGAACACATTTATTTTCTCAAAAGACATAAAAATATCACTTACAGAGAAAATAGGTACAAGTGCTATTTTCTCTTCTTAGAAAGTAATCCGATTGGCGTAGTGAGATTATACAGTTTTTAATAACAGAATACATGTAATAACTTAAATAAAACTACTACTAATACTAACTAATTAATAAAGGGGGTAATATTTAGTCAAAAACATGTTGGGTGTCCGCTAATGACTACACAATAGGTGTTTACTTAGGCCTATGTCACAGTGATTTTTTCAAATATTTGTTGTAATTGCAATATACATAAATCTAGTGCGTATAACTAGTTTGTTAAATAGGTTGGTAAATAGAGAACAAGTAGTTTTTTTTAAGTTTGTGTATTACTCTTCCGTAAAATTCTGTAGCATTTGTTTTTTCAGTTGTTTTTTAAATATTGGTAAGGTTAGTGATTTTCTTATAATCTCTGGTAATGTATTATAGCATTGCGCTCCTTCATATAAGATGCTCTTTTTAGCGTAATTTGTTATAGGAGTTATTAGAGAAATGTTATTGGTCCGTCTCGTCATGTATTTATTGTGCTCATGGTTCTTGTGGAAAGTTATTTGGGAATGAATATCCTTAGTTAATATTTTTCTTACCATAATACATGTATTATATTTGTAAGTTTGAGCTACTTTCATTAAATTTGTGTCTTTATAAATGTTTCTTGTTGGTGTTAAATAGTTAAATCCAAATAAAATGTTGATAAGTCTATTTTGTGTTACCTGTAGTTTTTGCAAACTTGTCTTAGCCGCTGATCCAGGTGATCTATATGAGGCTTTACCAAGGAATTATATATGACATATCGTACATGTTTTGGAAGGTTTCGCGATATTCCTCTTAGCATACCTATTAAACGAAAACGACCTACGAAACGATAGTTTGCTCCGAATTTTCTCGATATGGGGTTTCCAAGATAATTTACTATCGAGTTGTGCTTGGGTTACTATTATTTTGTCAGTTATTACTATGTCTATCGAGTCACCGTAGTAGAAAAAACTGGTGTCGTCAGCAAACAACGTCATGTCACTCTTAAGTCCAGCCTCATGAATATCTTTTACGTAGATAAGGAAAAAATGGGACCCAAAATCCAGCCCTGCGGGATACCACAAGTCATCAATCTAGGCTCATTCTGCTGATCTTCAAATTTGACAATCTGACGCCTATTTGTAAGATAGGATTCAAAGGTTGCATATGCAGATCCGTTAACACCTATATTTTTTAATTTTGCTAGTAGTATCTGATGACTAACAGTATCAAATGCCGTTTTTAAATATATAAATACTCCCAGGGCAATTTTTTATCTATATTAAGCCTTATATTTGTGATAAGATCAACAGTTGCTGAGATAGTTTTAGACCTTGGTCGGAACTCGTATTGCTTATTTGATAGAAAATTAAATGAGTTCAGGAAGTCATTTAGACGACAATGTAGCACTTTTTCGTATATTATTGATACAACCGGTAATACTGAGATAATTGTTCGGATCCGATTTGTTACCTGTTTTGTAAAGTAGTTACTTTCGCTATCTTCAGATTATCATGGAAATATCCTTCATTTAAACATTTGTTTATGCATTTTGTCACACTTTCGAAAAGAATATCATTAGAGCATTTTAGTACTTTTGTGCTAATCTCATCGATTCCTATGCTAGTATTAGCGTCTAAGTTATTTATTATATTTAGAACTTCTTCAGTAGTTGTCAGTTTTAGCTTTGTAAGTTGGGTTTGGTTAGTTTTACGTATAATATGTTTAAAAGTATTGTGAAATGTTGAAGGGATCTTATTTGCAAGTTCAACACCTACTGTGGAGAAAAAACCATTAAAACACTCACAAATTTCATTTGTGTTTGTTATGTGTCCAGCAGCAGTGTTTGTAGTCTGAGAGAGCCGATTCAATTAAACACATTTGGAAAGTATTCCCCTGCAAATCAGTACACACATGGTCTATATGTTGTCGAGAATGAAGTTTCTCGTGTGCAATACTCTTTACTGATATTGTTTAATATTTTTAAATTGTTTTCTTTGAGTATTTTTTTATACTCTTTTATGGATTGGTCATTGTTGAGTAAATTAAAATTTAGATCACCAAAGATAATCATTCTTTTTCTCTTTGAGAGTTGGTTGTAGGTCTCATGGAACCTACAGATATCTGCGGCTGGATGTTTATATATGGCTCCTATATTCAAAGATAGTGAATCTAAATGTATCCACAGAAAGTGACTTCTATCTTTGCATTTCTCTTCCAAGTATTCATGTTTTGAATTTTTGTGCACATAAATAGATACTCCTCCGCCTCGTGAATTTTGCCTGTAGTTATAATAATGTGTATAATTTGGTCCATTCTTTGTGCTTCGGCGTCGTCCTTTATCCAAGTCTCTGTGAACACTAAAAGCTGGATATTAGTGTGAAATGAGTCTATCAATTATCTTATTTAGTCGAGTTTACTGGGCTTAACTATATTTAGAACATTGGCGTAAAGGAACTGTATCGTTTTACTTTTTATTGGTAGATCAACGTAGGTATTGCAGATTGAGAGAGTAATTATTGCTTTTTCTTGTATATTGTTAGCGTTTAGTTTTTTGGCGGTTTAATAGTTGGAACTCTTTTAGTGTATTTTATTATTAGGTTTTTTTCTCCCTTTTATTGATGGTTCTTTAGCTCTTCTTTAAGGTTTTTCATTGTTTGCTGTTGGTAGCGTTTCTGAAGAATAAATCCTAGTAGTAATAGAATAAGTAATCCCAATTTTAAGAGTCGTCCTGTTTTTTAGAATAGTTTTAGCTGTATCTGATGAAGAAAAACAGACCTTTAAAGGACGTGTCTTTTTGTTGTCAAACTTCCCAAGACGCATGAATTTGACGGGTTCAGGGCAGAGAGGGAGGAATATAATGATTTTAACTTCGAGTCGGTCTTTTTCTCTTTTCGGGTCTATATTATCAGAATTAGACTCAAAAAATTCTGTTATTATTATGCTCTTGCCTCGTTCTAGGCGTTTTTGAAATTCTGATAACATGCCGTCAGTTGTTTCGGGATGTACACATGCAGCACCGTGTTGATGTTGTATTGTTCTAAGGTCATTTTCAAGGCATTTGATCTTTTCTTGGTTTCCACAAACAGCACTTGTGATGTTTTCTATTTTCTGCTTGGTGCCTATATTTTCTGAGATCAGATGTTCTGTAGTAACCTTTATATCTGCTAATTGTTCTTTTACATAGGATATATCTTCTCTTGTTGTATTTGTGTTTTCAGATTGGGTTTTTTTTTTGGTTTTTCTTGAAGTAAAAATCTTGTTGGCGTGTCTGAACTTTGCACCATACCAAAAATAGCCTTGTATAGATTATTGAAAACACCCGTAAATTTGCCGTTGACGATAATAACAAGTTATTATGGTCAATTTGTTGATAAACAAGCTTTTCTAGGTTGGCCAACATTCTTTTGGATATTTTTAGTCAATTTACGTGTGCCTTTGACCATGTACTATGGTGAACTTCCTTTAACATGACGTCACAAACATGATGACCAATCGTGGCGTGATCGTTATCACGTTAGTCTTTTTATAAATTTTGTAAATTTTGTTTAAAAAAAAAAGTAAATGTTCTTTTTTTCAACAACCCAATTATCATAACTAGCCCTGAGTGAACATTACTTTCAGTATCTAGTATTTATGAGAAGTAGGTACCTCACACCAAACCCCAAGATCGATTTTGATGAACTTTTATTTATGGATAGCTTGAAGTCTGGACAACAACGTATGGTACTTTTTTTAATGATGACTTAATGTACAATACTAATATTTAATATAAAGAAGTAAATTATGGTCATTTTAATTAATCAATTGTTAAGTTTAAACCTGATGAAGACTAATCGCAAATCTGTTTTGGTTATCGCGATAAAAAGCCTTCTCCTGGCAATACACAGGGGGATAAGCGTGACGTAAGAATATGTGGAAGTTCTACACCTAAGGGGGTTTTTCGACTGCTAAGCGACCGAAGTCACGAGTACTAGGTAATATAGTAGCGATGTAGGTATAATGACCTGCGACTTTATGCGCATACATATCAACCCATAAGATGGCCCACTGCTGGGCACGGGTCTCCCCAGTAGAACCTACTTATATGTAGATCCTGGGGGTAATTGCCATAATCGCCACGCTTGGCGAGCGGGTTGGCGATCGCAGTAAGGCTTTAAGTACGCAGAGGACGCTGCTGCCCGTCCTCCGGGGTGAAATCCCTTAGTCGCCTTGACGACACCCACGGGTAGAGATGGGGTGGTACTATTCTTAAGCCGGCACCACACGACAGATATTATGCGCATAGTATAAAGAAATACTTTTCAAATTTAAACAGCTCCTAACTCCTTTTCCTTTAAGTTTTATAACATCAGCAATCTGTGAGTAAACTCTCGTCAAAATTAGTCCAGCCATTACGAACATTAGCCCGAATAAAACAGACGAATAGAAAGAAAAATAATAAGTAATTTAAAATATGTTTTCATATAAGTACTTACCAAAAATTTCTTTAGTAAGTATATTTTTATTGTCTAGGCTTTAAAGTAGATTCCTTCCAAAATAACACACACTAATGAATAACTCAATCTTCAAAACATTTTTAGGCGATTTTTATTAACTTTGATTACGGTCCTTGCCGCGAATTTTATTACGCGTTATTTTGTTCCGAAAATGAACGCCTTATGGCAGTGAAGAGACCGACGAGGCGACGAAGGTCTAATCCACACTAAATCTGCTACTAAGTACTCTAAAACAGATTATACAACTATTGTTTTTAAACTTTCGCGATATTTACACATATTAGAAAATTATCGGGACTTAATCGCGTGAAATATTTAAAAGTCAGGGGGTTGCTTGTTTCGTAACTTGTCCGGTTGCGATACAGGTGGCTTCGGATACGCGACCCCGACTTCCCGAGCCGCCAATCACTGCACTCTCAACCATCCCTGCACATTGGTGTCCACTGTCCTCCCTTTCCTTTCCTACTACTTGTGGTAGCATCTAGCGACCGGGTAGGTACCACAGCTCGCCTTATTTTGATCGTATAGCAAATATGCGTTCCGACCAAAGAGCTAAGTAGCCGATATCCCTCCCTTCTTCCAACTATCCCTTCCACATGAGCTGTCGGGTCACATTGAAGTTCGGAACAGGTGGTGTAGGAGTTCTCGCGGATCCGTAGGGCGTCACGGGTTGACAGGGGGTTCAGGGAAACCCGGTGGGAATGGTTACCGTCGGCTACCTGCCGGTCAGTACGCGAACCCGGGAATATCCCACCTGGGAGGCTGTCCCGCCAACCGACGAAAATCCCGCATACTGCTGCCGTGCCGGGATCCACTCCGCCGACTTCACTCAGCTGACGCGGGGTACGGTAGTACCTTCCGTGCCTCGCGTCAGCCCTTCATACAACTCGCGGACCAGCCGGGACTTACGCCCCACCCCCTTATCTGAGTATCACTGTGGCGCATACCTCATATAACCCCTTCCCGATATATCTCTCTCTAAATGATGCCACGAATTAGAAAAAAGAGAAGGCTTAACACGGCGGACACACTATCCCCATTTAAAATGGATTTTTGCAATGTCAGGGGTCTTCATAGCAACCTAGACGCTGTACACCACCACTGCTGTACTTACTCTTTTTAACGGAGACGCAGATATGTGCCCCGGATGACATCTCGTACCTTAAATACCCCGGCTACGAATTGGAGCAGACATTCCTTCGGAAAGCTGGGGTGTGCGTGTTCATACGGGGCCATATATGCTGTTGCCGCCTTCGGGGCCTCGAACATGGAGATCTGTCCATTTTATGGCTCCGCGTAGACCATGGGAGACTTACCCGAATCTACGCGTGCCTCTACAGATCTCCTTGCAGTGATTCGGGGTCGCCTCTACTGTTTGAGAACGTCCAAAGGGGGATTGACCAAATGTTGGAGCAGTGCCCATCCGCAGAGGTGGTGGTCCTCGGTGACTTTAACGCTCATCATAAAGAGTGGTTGGCATCGAGGACCACCGATATCCCGGGTAGGACTACATTCAATATGGCCTTGGCTTATGGTCTCTCACAACTATTAATACAGCCCACCCGTATTCTAGACGTTGAGAGCCACATAGCCTCCTTGTTGGACCTTCTGCTGACAACACATCCACGCGGATACAGGAAAGTCGTCGATGCAGTCTGGCCCACAGTGCTTAGGAGAAAGCCGATCTCTTGGGCCGACTCTTAGCCTCTAACTCGACTTGGGATGATAGAGGAGCCACACCACCTTCCATCCCAAAGTGTAAGCGCTCCATGCCAGAAATACGTATCACGCAACGTGCGGTTAGGCAGGAGCTCAGGCTCCTTGATACCCAGAAATCGGGTATCAAGGAGCCTGAGTAGGCTGGGTAGGCGGGTCTCCGAATGGGGTGAGAGGAACCTGGTTCGATTCAACCCCACAAAGACACAAGTATGCGCGTTCACTGCGAAGAAATACCCATTAGTCCTAGTGCCACAGTTCCAAGGAGTTACACTCCGAGTCACCGAGAGTATTGGGATCCTCGGTGTCGAAATCTCCAGCAAAGTCCAGTTTGGGACTCATTTGGAAAATAAAGCCAAATTGGCGAGCAAAAAGGTGGGTGTCCTCAGCAGAACGAAGCGTTACTTCTCGCCGGCACAGCGACTTGTGTTCTATAAAGCGCAGCTTCGACCGCACGTGGAGTACTGCTCTCATCTCTGGGCGGGTGCCCCCAAATACTTGCTCGATCCATTTGACTCCCTCCAAAGGCGAGCTGTTCGGATCGTTGATGACCCCAATCTCACGGACAGACTGGAGTCTTTACAGCAGAGGCGTGACTTTGGTGCACTTTGTGTACTCTACCGTCTGTTCAACGGGGAGTGCTCTGAGGAACTGTTTGACATGGTGGCACCGTCACCTTTCTACCACCGCACCACTCGACATCGTAGTAGAGTTCATCCATTCCACCTGAAAACAATACGGTCTTGTACGGATCGATTCCGGCGTTCTTTTCTTCCACGTATAGACTCCGGAATGAACTACCTGCTGCGGTGTTTCCCGAGCGCTATAACATGTCTTTCTTCAAACGAGCTTTCAATATTCAATATTCAATATATATTTATTTTGCAAAAACACAGGTACAAAAAGGTGTTAGTAATTACAATAATTAGTGCAATCTATGTTTAACCTATTTGGTGTGCAAATGTTCACAAATAATTAGTATATAGTTAGTTATTTAAATTAATTACAAAACAATATTATTATTATTAATCAGATTTACAGTCAATATAATTATCGAAATCAAGGCATGTCAACTATACTATCATTAAAATAATCATTTAGGGTGTAGTAACACTTTTCCGTAAGCATATTAATAAGCTGCTTTTTAAATTTGACCTTATTGTCTATGTTCTTAATGCACGATGGAAGTTTGTTATATATTAGTGGCGCTTTACAAAATATGCTATTATGCATCAGCGTTGTTTTACACGGTACCACACACAATTTACCAAAGTGACGTTGTCGATCTCTTTTACTGAATAGGTTTATATTCTGTTTCACAAATATTGCGCTTTCGTAAATGTATAGGCAAGGTAAAGTTAGTAGACAATGTTTAATAAAATAAGGTCGGCACGAGTCTCTTGGCTTTAAATTGAACATTGTTCTAATACAGCGTTTCTGCGCTCTAAACACAAGGAGCCAGTCAGCAGAGTTCCCCCAAAAAATGATACCATAACGCAATGTCGAGGAAATGTATCCATGGTAGGCAGTTATGAGCGCGTCTCTACTCGTTATGTATTTCAGCCGGTACAACCCATACGTAAACTGGCTGATCTTTTTGCATACATGTTCAACGTGTGTCTTCCAGTTCAATTTCTGATCCAAATGTAACCCTAGAAATTTGCTTGAACATTCTTTAATTTGTGTCCCCTGGTAACTAATATTAATTCTATCGTCATTTCTATTTACTACTGGCCTTTGCTTGAAATTAATAAGTTTAGTTTTATCTAAATTAATTTTTAAATTATTTAATGTCAACCAATGGATAATACATGTCAGTGTGTTATTAATAGTAGATTGTAGTGTTGTCAATTTTGAGTCGGAGAATAATACTGTACAATCATCGGCAAATAATGTAATTTTGTCATTAATATTAATTGAAATGTCATTTATATATATAATAAAAAGCAGTGGTCCCAGCACACTTCCCTGGGGTACACCGTATTTAACCTTTCTGACACTAGATTGACATGTTTCCTCCATTTTTGTTATTGTGCTTACTGTAGTTATTTGCGTGACCTGCTCCCTGTCAGATAAGTAAGACGAGATCAATTTATGAGCATTACCCCTTATTCCATAAGAAGAAAGTTTAATTAGTAAAGTATCATGCCTAACATAGTCAAAAGCTTTCGTCATATCCATAAAAAGACCCACTGCCGGCTGTCTTCTGTCCATATTAGAAGTAACAGATCGTAGAAAATCATAGGTAGCCATGTTTATGTTTTTATTTTTCCTAAAGCCATATTGTTCAGGTATCAGGACAGATTCCTTTTCAAAAAAGGTATATATAGAATTATAGATAACTTTTTCGTATAATTTAGCAAATATAGGCAACAGTGCTACCGGTCTGTAATTACCTATGTTGAGAGTGTCGCCCTTCTTATGAATTGGTTTAATTATGGATTTTTTTAGTTCATGAGGGAAGACACCCTGTTCAAGGCTTAAGTTAATTAAATAGGATATAACAGGTGCTATCAAGTTACCAACATCTTTGACTATAGACGTTGTTATTCCATCAATACCGGCGCTTTTTGTATTTTTCAAATCCATGATTATATTAAGAATGTCAAAAGATGATATAGGACTCATAAAAATTGAATTACATACTTGACCAGGTGAAGTTTTCATAAACTTCAGATTACTCTCATTATTTACAATGTCAACATAGTAGTCATTAAAAGCATTACATATTAATTTGGGATTATTTATCAATTTGTCATTAAATTTAATTTCAGTAAAATTTAGATTAGGCTGTTTGTTTTTTACTCCATTTATAATCCTCCAAGTCGCTTTTGATTTGTTTTCATAATTTTTTATATAATGATCATTCTGTGACTTCTGGGTTAGTTTGACTACCTTCTTGAGCCTGGTAGTATAGGTTTTAAACTGTATTTTATTACACGTGGTTGGGTTTTTCCTATACTTCCAAAGTAATTCACGTTTCTTTTGGCTGCATACCTTTATACCCTTAGATATCCATTTTGGCTTAGCTTTGAGTGACATTTTAATTTTAATTACGGGAAAGCATAAGTCATACAGCAGCTTAAATAAGTTAAGAAAACAGTTGAATGCCTCATTTGCTTCAGTCTCCACGTACACTTGCGAGAAACTCAATTGTTTTATATAATTTTTGAATTTACATCTATTTACTGACGAAAAATCCCTTTTAAGTAAAAACCAATGTTCAAGCAGAGAGCTTGAGCTAACAGGACATCGTATGATTTGTGCAGAATGATCAGATATAGCGAGTTCTAGTGATTCACTCTTACACTGCCGTAAGTTATGTAGTATATTGTCAATGCATGTGTTACTAATATATCGAGTGGCATGCTGAAATTCTGCTTTCAATTTGAATGACCAAATAATGTTTTGAAACTCTAAAGAAATTCTATTTTTTTGACGTAGATCTATGTTGAAGTCCCCACATAATATAACTTTCTTATTTTTATTTTTACACAGATACGACAAGAGAATGTACATTTTATCATAAAAACATTCAAGAGAAGATGAGTCGAGTTTAGGCGGTCTGTAAATACAGGCAACATAGATACCAAAACTGATCAGTTCTATCACAGAGCACTCAAACTTGTTTTCAGTTGAAAGTTTGTTCATTTCATGAACAGTTCGGTACCTAATACCGTTGTTTACAATAATACATGATCCCCCATGTCTCGACTTTCTCATATACGATGCCGCTAAATTCATATTTGGTATATTTAAATATAGTTCGTCGCCCATTTTCATGTTATGTTCGGTGATACACATTACATCAATATACTTTTTCATTTCGTTTAGATGAACACATAACATTTCCGATTTACTAATAAGACCATTTATGTTTTGATGTAATATTGCTAAAGATTTAGGAGCGAAAAAAAGTTTCAGAATTATCTTTGCCAGCCTTGTCTAGATTAGTCCCAGATAAATTAATTTGTATATTATTTATGTCATTATTACCTAAAGTTATACTATCAGTTTGCACATAAACATTCTTAGTTGTAATTGTTGTGTTGAAACCTGTATGTGTTACCATGCCGTTTATATAGTTATTATAGTTAGCAGCGTATTCCAAGCGTAAAATTTCTTTATGGATTATACGACTAGCATGGAGTTTATTAATATGCTTAGGATTCCAATTATCATGTAAAACTAAATCAAGAGACAAAAAAACTGAATTTCCATACCTAAGACATATTTGCCTTATGAGATTATTAACCATATGCCTATTAAGGTATTTATTAGAGTAGACTTTACCTACTAAAACGTTTGTGTGTTTCATTTGGCTTAAAACATAATATAAATTTGACTGTAAGTCTAAAGGGTTATTGTCTTGAGAGCCTCCCATTATTAACACGTAGTCAGAGTAGGTAAAATCCTTACATATCGAAGCACATGAGCACAATATTAAAGCTTTAAAGAGAGTTTTTACTTCACGGTAGGCAGCGGCTTGGGTGTGTCCCTGACATTCCTGTAGTCCATGAGCGGCGGTTACCGCTTACCATCAGGTGGGCCGCTGGCTCGTCTGCCAACCATAGGCAATAAAAAAAAAGTTTCGATCGAATTGCACCGATCGTGGTCACGAGTCGACTGATGGCAGCTTATCGATGTCTCCGTGAGGCGCGGGGTTTTTTAACTACCCTCGCCTGATCGTGATAATTATGATAAATTTTACCGTCGGTACTTCTACAAACTACACTTAATACGTCTTTACACTGAGGCACAATGTCTGTACTGCGATGGTTGCATTTGTTGATAACATGATTCCAAGATGGTTAGAGCCTCGGCCTTCTCGATAAAAATTCTTGTACTTCATGATCTCAACCGCGTCACCCACTATTCTGAAATAATAGTGGCGATCTGTGGAAAGTACCTGCGGCTTAGGCAATCATATCCAGTGGTTTGGTCCTGATTCCAACAAATGCTCAGCGATGGCAGATTTGTACACTTGACGGTTTTTTACAGCCGCGATATGTTCCTTGACTCTGTCTGCTATTGTTCTTTTGGTCTGTCCGATATAGGAACAATCGCAACTGCAATCCACCTTGTATACGCCAGGTGTTTGGAGAGGAATACCATCTTTTGCGCTTCGCAAAAGCTTCTGAGGCTGCTGAGGAGCTGGTTTCCTACCCCGTGGACATCGTTGGTTACGTCTGTATCCGTTGATTCTTAGCACCCCCCGAACATGTGCAAGTTCACCCTCCAAATGTTCGGGGTCGCAAAGGTCAAATGCTTTGTAAGTTAAAGAAGCTACAACGGATTGTAAGTGGCGTGGATGGTGGTGTGATAAGGCGTGTGTATAATCTATCGGTGTGTGTAGGTTTTCGGTATACTGTGAGTCTGAGGGTACCGTTTGGTTTCGCCGATACTTTTACATCGAAGAAAGCCAATTTCGATCGAAACGTCGGGTAAATAAAAGATCCGTAACGTACCTTTAAATATTTCACGCGATTAAGTCCTGATAATATTCTAATAAGAAAATACAACTGTCCAGTTACAAATCTTTCCAGACGCGCCGGAGCTAAAGCCACGCCTCACTGGGCTCGTCTTAGATAGGCGAGTAGATACCTACTACCTGCTATAATTTTTAACATTCACTCACAAGTCACAATGTACGAGGAAAATGTAATACAACGACATATATGTCGTGTTGATGCCGCAAAGACGACTAACAAAGTGTTGCCACCAACAGGTTGATACTTGAGCCGCTACCAAAGTTCGCATCGTCTACTAACATTGAACAAGTTTTATTTATTATTTATTTATTTATTTATTTATTTTTAACAACATTTACAATACCATTACAGGATTCCCAATGCGGTATCATAAGCTACATAGATTTAGTAGGTACATAATAATTATATCTAATTAAACATGTATATTTATATTTGACTCAATACACATTCGAGCAATTTCTGTGAATTTCAACAGGTTACAGTGATAAATATCTACGTGGGTAGCAATTAAATGAATTAGTCGTATGGCTCGCGACAATGGGGCATATTTCAGCAAATTAGTTCTCGTGACTGGGACGCTAAGCGTAAGAGGTCGTCGGCGCGCACCTACGTAATTATCTGGGGTGCACAGCTTCAGTTCCGCGAGCACGGCCGGGTGATGCCGCTGTCCGATAAGCACCCGCCATACGTAGCTCGCTAGCGATACGTCGCGCCGTACGCTCAACCGCGTGTATCCTACCATACCGAGGACGAACAAGCTTGGGTACATAGGGTATACTCCGCATTGTTTCAAATATAAGAATCTAGTGAATTTCTTCTGAATTTTTTCTACCATGAGGCTATATTTAGCCTCATGAGGATTCCAAATAATAGCTGACGACTCGAGATGACTTCGAACTAGTGCATTATATAACATCTTAATTACTAATATATTATTAAAATCCTTACAATTTCTTAAAATAGAAACTAAATTTCGAAAAGATTTGCCGCATATGTCAATAATATGTTTACGAAATGTAAGTTCCGGTACCATTTCCACGCCTAAGTCCCGAGTATTATTAAAACTAGGAACCAAAGCAGCTTCTATTTTATAAGGATAATGCAGTGGAGCTCTAACCCTACTATAACTCATTACTCCACACTTCGTAACGTTAAAATGTAGTTTATTAGTGTTGCTCCACTGCACCACCCGGTCAAAGTCATCCTGCAACCGTTTCGTATCTGACGCTTCCTTTATTGAGAGATATAACTTAAGTTAGAATAAATCAAACTTCTAAGCTAACGTATTCCGTCAGTTTATTTCAATAACTGCGGGACTCGATTCCTGAACTATTTGTAATATAAGACTATTTGTAATATAAGTTATTTAATTTTACTTTACTATAATTTTATCTTAAAAATGCATGCAATATTGTAAAGTTATATGAATGTGTAATATTATTTCTAGATACCTAATACATAATTAATTATTTGATATTTGTACACCATACCATGGTAAAACATGTTGAACATACCAAACTTAATTTGAATATCTGTAATATTTTTATGTATCACAACGTATTATTATTACCACACATGTTTATGCAAATAAATTGATCTTTATCTTATCTTTATCTTTATATACCCACTCGCCGGTTACCCGGAACCGGATTGAAACAGGAACGTGTGAAAAGGACCTTATAGTTTCGCTATATCCGTCTGTCCGCAGCTTGGCTCAGAAACTCTTGGTATTTTTATAATCTCCCCGGGGTTAAAACAGCAACGGAGAGGAGATTGCGAAGCAATGCGCTCTGCTCACGATCTCGAGATCTTAATCACGATTTGTGTGTGTATGTGTGTGAATGTGGTTTTATGTTAGTGAGTCTTTTTATTGTGTTTACTATGTGTGTTAAGTGTGTCATGAAGGTGTTAGTGGCTGAGTATGGTCGTAGGGTACGAGCTGTTTGAAGTGACAGTGTTGTTCGTGTTGTAGTCGTGTGTTCGTGTATTTTGGGCTTTGAGTTATGAGGTGAATGAAAGTTTGGGTGGTATTGTTATCACAAGGACATGTGTCGTTGTTAGCTATGTGAAAGCGGTGTAGGTATTGCCATTAAAAAGCATAAGGACTATTTAGCTTTCAAGTTTTATGTTCCTGAGTCTACGTTACCTACGTTTTTGGATAATAATCTATGGCCAAAGGGAATAATATTTAGACGCTTTGTGCATTTTAGGCATAAGTTAGTATCCAATCCAGTTATTGGTAGCAGCGTCAACATAAATAAAAATGGATCAGGATAACTACACACCTATGAGAATACTTACGTTTAACTGTAAAAATATTAAACGCTCGCTTCAAGACGAACGAGAACTTTGTAAAGCTGTGGATCTAATTGCGCTCCAGGAAACTTGGCTACTTTTGCATGACCTAGGCTTTCTACAAACGATTGATGCCAAATTTAACTGCTTTGGTACTTCAGCTGTAGATTTGGAGGCTGGAATCTTACGTGGGAGGCCGTTCGGTGGAGTGGCAATTTTATGAAGACAAAGTGTTTTTAAAATGGCTCTGTAGTGAAATGTGGACAACTCTCGTGTATGTGGTATAAAAATATTGGTTAAAGAAAAGTCTTTTATAATATTAAACGTACACATGCCTACAAATGAAGTGGAAAATCTGCCAGACTTTACGGATTGCCTTGCTACGGTGAGTGCAATTGATGAACTTGAAAATATTAACTCAGTGATTGTGTTAGGAGACTTTAATGCGCATCCAGGTGAACATTTTTACAAGGAATTAATACATTTCTGTGACGAAAACAGTTGGTTATGCGCAGACGTTAATAAACTGGGTTATAGTTCTAATATGTATACATTTATAAGCGATGCACACGGTACACTCAGTTGGTTAGATCATTGTTTAATTTCTAATTCGCTTAAAAATGCAATCTCTGATATTTATATAAAAACATAAAATATAAAAATAAAAAAACCCGCCTGCACAAAAAAGATGGAAACAAGATCCCCTACATAATTTTATAATTTCATGCAGTCGGAGGCATTATTGAATCTCGATGAACTTAGTAACGTGCCTGATGATATATTGCAATATTCAAAACAACTTTTTTTTTCACACCTCTTTATTTTGACATCTCACAGCCGCCATGTTTGTTATTTTCAAACGTCACATATCTATGAACACTTGGGCGATCAAGACGAATCTAACGACGTCTTAATTGTGTAAATCCGTTCAGCGGATTGTGAGATATCAGGTAATAAAGAATATTACATACATACATACAAGATACGCGCGAAAAACATAACCCTTCTTTACAGTCGGGTAATTAAACAGGGTGTCTATATTGGCCAGATCACTTACCCATTGTAATAGAATATTGACTCAATTTTGTACCTGAGCATAGAACAGATCTGCCTACGTCTGTTAATAACAAAATATTATAGGGATCTAGAACGCACGAACAAATTGAAAGTATAGACTAGAATGTAATAAACATCTATGTGACATTAATTTTCCCTCAGAGTTGTCAATGTGTTCTGATAAAACCTGTAGCAATACGAATCATAGAGTAACAATCGATAAGATATATAATGATATTGTTAAAATTCTAAGGGAGGCGGCTGTTTTTAGTCAGGATTCTGCCACTGCCCACACTAGGAAAAAACCCGTCGTAGGGTGGAATAAACACGTACATGACGCGCACCGAGCGGCACGCTTTAAATATTCTCACAGGGTAAAACTACCACGGGTAGATGCTACACGGAAATGCAGGTGAGTAGGATTTTTTTTTAATTCAAGTTAAAATGGTGTTTTGACACCATTTTAACTTGTATTTAAAAAAAATGAATTGCCATGAAGTACAAATAAGAATGGACATACGTGCTAATCAACATGCTGATCGAAATTTTGCTGCTTTCTGGATTTTGGTGTCTGTGATCAGGTTGAGATAGCTAATTTATTCAAGGACCAATTTACGGTGAAATCGCCTCTGGGACCGTACCGCCCTGAGGCGGTCAGTGCCGGTACCAGTCAGAAGCCCGTAGACATTATTTTTCGAGCCAAAGATGTTGCTAAGTTCATAAAGAGCGCAGCGAGGGGAAAGTCGCCGGGTCATGACGGACTCAGTATTGAGCATCTTGACAACGCCGGGCCCCATTTACCTAGACTGATCGCCTTAATATATACCCTCTGTATGTTTCACTCGTACCTAGCTGGGGACCTGATGAGGACGGTGGGTACAAAATAAGGTTTTTCATAATTGTGATGATCTACCATATTTCACCTACAGGCATGCAAAATTTTACATTAGGTACACAATATTCATGGTTTATTATAAACAATTGAGATAACAATAATAATAAAAATTCAGCTAACATTATTTTCGACTAGTGTATTCAAATATAACGCAATCAATTTAAATATAATCGTATTTCAATAAACATATATAAAAAATCTAATGTCAAACCAATAACGAAAATAATAATAATAAAAATACAAACAACAAACACATAGCAATACAGATTAAAACAATAATAAAATGATAAAATATGAGAGATCAATAATGTGAAGCGTATACAATCGCTTCACTAGGATAATTATATAAAATGTCATCTTGGAGTAATTATGTTATCTGTCAAATATTCATGAACACTGTAGTAACACTTTTCAAGTAATAATTTTTTTTAGTTTATTCTTTATGTGTTCAGTTTTTGTTGTCTCCAGTAATTCCCTTGGGAGATGATTATATATTCGCGATGTCATGCAAAATACACTATTATTAAACAATGTTGTTTTATTTTGTGGACAGCATATTTTCAAATGGTGTCGCTTGCTTTTGTAATTCTTAAAACTATCAATATTATTTTTGACATAAATTACAATTTCTAATATATAGATACAAGGTAATGTTAGTATACCTAGATTTTTAAAATGAGGTTTACAGCTGTCAGTCTTTTTAATCCCACAAATTGCCCTAACACATCTCTTTTGTGCAATAAAAGCCATTTCTTTATTCGTTGAATTACCCCAAAATATAATTCCGTATCTAATCAAAGAACCGATATTCCCATGGTAGGCCATCAGTAATGTTGGTGTGTTGGCTGTTTTAGCGAGCATGCACAGAGCATAAGACTGTTGATACAACTTTTGGCATAAGATTTCTACGTGTATTTTCCAATTTAATTTGTAGTCTATGTTTAAGCCTAAAAATTTTGTTAACTCTACTTCTTTTAATTTGTGTCCCAGGTAATTAATTTCAATATTCGTTAATTGTGCCTCTCTATTTCGAAAAATCATCACATTAGTTTTATCTAAATTAATTTTTAAATTATTACTTTCCAGCTATTCAATTATTTTTTTAAGGGTATTATTAATATCTAATTCCATTAGTGACTTTTCTTTGCCTGTAAAAATTATAGTGCAATCGTCAGCAAATAGGAATGTTGGGTGACTTATTATTTTTGGAAGATCATTGATATGTATATTAAACAATAGAGGCCCCATTACGCTACCCTGAGGGATACCCATATTGACATTTCGATAATCCGATGTGTATATTATTTCTTTGCTTGCCTTTGTTCATCTACGGCTGATCTGAGTACATTGCTTTCGGTTTCTCAAATACGATTCTATTAGTTCCAAAGCTTTACCCCGAATTCCGTAGCTATATAGCTTTTTTAAGAGAATGCTGTGTTCAACATGATCAAATGCCTTACTGAGGTCCATATATAGCGCGCATACGGGAACTTTACCATCCACACTAGACATAATCTTATGTAGGAAATTATAAATTATAAGGCTAATGAATTTTTTCTTCTTGAATCCTGTTTGTTCTTCAGCAAATATATTATTTTTTTTCAAAAAAAATGTACATTCTGTCGTAAATAACTCGTTCATAAACTTTCGAGAGTATTGGTACCAAGGCTATTGGTCGATAACAACTAATATTTTGTCTATCTCCCTTTTTAAATAAGGGTTTAATAATTGTAGTTTTCAATTTGTCTGGAAAAGACCCATGAACCATCGACAAGTTGATGATGTGGCTTAGGACATCCGACACCTGTGAAGACACTTTTTTTAATATTTTTGTTGTTACGTGGTCATATCCGGTACTATTGGTGTCTTTTAGGTTGAGGATAATTTTAGTAATGTCATTCGGAGAAGTTGGACTCATGAACACAGACTTTAGGTGTTTTGGAAGATTCATTGTGTGTGTATTATATGTGTGTATCTTTGCTTGATCGGTAAATAAATTATTGAAACAATAAGCAATAATTTGTGGATCGTGTATAACATTATTTTTATCTGTAATTATTTCGTTTATATCTTCTTTTGGCATGTTCAGTGTGGCATTATTAATGACAGACCAAGTTGCTTTACATTTATTTTTTACTGAATGTATAAAGTGGTCATTTTGTACCTTCTTTGTAAACTTTATTACATGCTGCAGTCTATGGGATAGCATTTTAAAAGCTGTTTTATTCTCATGCGTACGATTTCTACGATATTTCCACAATAGCTGTCGTTTACGTGTACAACATTTTGTAATTCCTTTTGTCATCCATTTGGGGCGTTTTCTTACATATATTCTTCTAATGACTAATGGAAAGCATAAATAGTAAATTAAAGTAAATAACTCATAAAAGTAATCGAAAGCTCTATTTGGATCATCAGTCTCAAAACATTCCGTAAAAGATAAAGATTTTATGTGTTCTACAAATTTTTTAGTATTTGTCTGATTAAAGTCCCGTCTTTCAATATACCAATACTTTAGGGTACTACTGGGTTGCACAGGGCATGAGAGTAGCTGAGCTGTATGGTCGGATAAGGCTAACTCAAGGAACACTTAGAGCCGCGTATGTTAAATATATAGTTATCTATGCATGCGCCACTCGCGGTTCGTGTCGGCTCATTCACGCCTAATTTCAGGTTATATGATGAGATTAAATTCAGGAATTTCTAGCGTAAAAAGATCCAAGAGTAAAGTTAGGAATTTTTAACAGTTTTGTATCAGTACCTATCATATTGTGCTCTGTAATACATAACACATCAACCCTTTTATTTCTGGTTTCGAGTGACTCTAGTGACAGTGATAGCATATTAGATTTGGTTCTTAGGCCATTAATATTTTGATGTAAAATATTTATATGTTTATAGACGAAAAAAAAGTATTAATTGATTTTAGAGTTGTATTATTTATGCTATCAAAGTCAGTTTGAGTACCTTTACTATTCCTAACAGAGTACCTATATTGAAGATTGTCTAATCTAATTGTTTTGTAGGCCTCGTATTTAGATTTATAGTCGATATGCAATATGTCTTTAGGTATACGTTGGCATTCATAGAGTGCGAATGAATGATATATACGATTACTATAATATGCATAAAAGTTCATGTCAGTGTAGGTACTGTGTTTATATTTGGTACAGATAGATTTAAGAGAGTTATTTAGTCTATGTTCATTCAAATTATGATTAAATGGAATTTCTGTTATTATAATGTTTGTGTTCCTAACAGTATCGAGAAACTTTCTAGCACAATATCGAAATTCATATGGATATTTATCATTAATTCCGGCTAGTACAATAACATAATCATTTTTATTAAGTTCCATAATTGCTCTATTATCGGACAAAAGTACTTCGCACATACTTGCTCCTGGTTTCCAGTAGGAACTCACGGTGTATTACGTACCAGTAAGTGTTCGAAGGGTATTTTGCATGTTTCTCCCTTGTTCATCTGCTATTAAAATTATTTTTTTCTTTATTCTTCTCATAGAGCTAAGATTTCCGTGATTCATGATGCTGGTATTCGTGTTATGTTTTTCAGATGCTATATTTTTTTCTTGTAGGATATTATTTCCGTCTTGTCCTTCGAGTTGGGTACTTAAATCTATGTAGGTCTTGTTCGCCATGGTATATAACTTTTTTGAGACGCTTTTTATGGTGTTGTCAGATGTTTTCTGATGATATGTTATCTGATTCGATTGTAATTTGGGAGTAGTATTAAGACTCTGTAGAGATTTCCTTGTTTGAACAGATATCGGTGTACTAGAACTTGATTCTCCAAAGCTAACGTTTTTATATAAAGTAATTATCTTTTTGCACTTCTCTAATTCTTGTTTTAGGTTTGAATTTTCAAAATTTAAATTTTCTACTTCATTGTTGGCAATCTGTAGTTCTTCTTGCAACGTTTCTATTTTCTGCAGTAATTCCTTATTATCAGAACACTCAGTTGCGCCAGGCAGACTCAACACAGTGGTATCAAATTCAATCTTCAATTAAATAAACACCTAGATTTGCACCATAACCAATTTGGATTTAGACCTAATTTATCAACACATACCATTAGGTACTATGCTGATTGCGAAATGCCTGTCATTGACTGTTTCCTCGACTTATCTAGAGCTTTTGACCTGGTTTCTTATGGAATTTTGTGGAATAAAATGCAGAAAATTAATTTACCATCTGAAATAACCAATATATTTAAATATTGGTATGGAAACTAGGTCAATAGCGTTAGATGGAACAATTGTGTTTTTTCTGAATCGTACAGTATGGAATGCGGGGTGAGACATGGGGGGCTTAGCTCGCCGTCGCTTTTCAACCTGTACGTGAATGATTTCGTGGTTGGTTGTCGTGTGGATGATGCATGTTTAAATAACCTGAGCTACGCTGACGACATGGCGCTGCTGAGTGCATCGGTATGTGGTATGAGGAAACTGATCTCCTTTTGTGAGTACTATGCGGCTAGCCACGGCCTGATTTATAATGTCAAAAAGAGTGTGTGTATTGTTTTTGCGATTGGTGGTGTCAAAATGGTTAGGGACCTACCAGATATAAACCTCAATGGCACTCCATTATGTAGAGTACAAGAGTGTAAGTATCTTGGCCACCTGATAACGGCCGATCTCAAAGACAATGTCGACATTGACAGGGAACGAAGGGCACTGTCTATTAGAGCAAACATGATTGCTCGTAGATTTTCAAAGTGCTCCGCTAAAGCTAAAATTACTCTTTTTATAGCTTACTGTACGTCTTTTTATACAAGCAGCATCTAGGGCTTTTACAATAAAAAATCGTACAGCGCCCTCCGTGTCCTGTACAATAATGCTATCAGAATGCTGTTGGGGCTGCAGTGCATCAGGGATTTTTGCCGAAGCACGCACAGATTGTTTTTATGCAACGATTCGCAAGAAATGCGAATCGTTGCATAAAAACAATCTTGTTTCTCTGGTGCGCAGAGTTAAGGCCAGCTCGAACAGTATTCTGATAATGATTGCTCTAAGACTGGACTGCCCATACATGAATCGGTGTGACCGTATTCATATGGAATACATCCGGTAGTACTAACATTTACAAAATTGATTGCAGCTGCGGTAGTTCGTACATTGGCCAAACAAAGCAAACTATAGCGGAAAGGCTAAAAGAACACATCGCAGCAGTAAAAAACCGGCAAACGAACAAATTGGCAATTGCAGAACACATACTGCAATCGAACACCAGTTACTGGATTGAGTTTCATCGTCCACAAACCCTCTCCACAGACCGCCATTTTTATTTACAAATTGTGCGTGAAGCGATTGAAATTAAAAAACATAAAACTTTCAATCGGGAAGAGGGCTTCAAACTATCCATGACGTGGAATCCAGTGATTCGTAAAACACAACCTCGTATTGGTTCGCAGTCGGTTAACATGGACAAAATGAGTGTAGTGTACAGTGACCCTAACTTTTCGAGAAATAAAAAAGTGAGGGTAGACGGATGACATCGGCCTGACGGAGTCTTAACATCGCTGCGACAGTCCACTTGTGACCACGGCCGGTTCAACCTGGTCGAAACGTCAAGCAATTTTAAGGTAAACAATGCGCGTTAATTCCCGTATAATAAATAGTTACATCCGGTAGTATTTTAAAATTATGTTTTATTATTGTGTGAGTGCAAATGTATTTTAATTATTTTGACTTTGTGGTTACTATTACACGGCGAGTTTGAAGCTGTTACTTTTGGCTTGGCGTTTAACGTAGCTCAATGGGAAGTGTGTGAAAGTGGGTGGAATGTGTTTGGTTTCTAGCGTCTTTGGCAGTAGTGTCTGCCAGTTCGTTCCCGTGTATATCTTCCTTTATTAATAACCAGTCATGGCTTCTATATATAACAATTAATAACTTTGTAATTTCAGTTTTGAAAAATATTTAATATTTTAACCCCTTGTTTTTGGATTATGAACTTAACCGCTTACAGACTACTTTATTGGGATAAATTGTTGTTTATTGTAAGGTTAAAGAACTGACAAAGAAAAATCGATTTGACCCTCAGATGTGTGGTAAATGGTTGTGTGACAAAAATAGGTGGTAAGTGGTGAAAGTTAACCACTTGTATTTTCTTTTTCTAAAATATTTTTAGATAAAGAAAATGTAAAGAAACCAAGAGCGGGAGGTTATAATATATAATAATAATAAAAAATCAGCCTGTATTTTTTAGAGTACGAGTTTTTTTACCTACCCATCGTAAAGGGTGTAATTGTATACGACTTTTAAAAAAAAAAATGTGGATTGTGAAGACTATTTTTTGATTAATAAGTATAATAAAACATTTTTATAAACTCTATCCAACGACACCCCACGCTATGGGGCAAGTGAGAAAAAAATAACATCCACACTTTACGTGTAGGTAAGAGAGATACCCTTTAAAAAATAATTTAGGATTTTATTTTATCACTTGGTCGGCGCGGCGTAACAAATATGTATGTCTATCCATGTCAAACTACAGCTTTCTAGTAGGTCTCTGAGCTAACCAGACAGACGGATATAGTGAAACTATACTTGTTTACGGAACCCTAAAAAGGTTAGGTATCATTTTCACTTTAGCCCTCATTCCATTCTTTTTTTATACCTAGGTACATTCTGCTTCCTATCTTGTAAAGTAGGCAAATAGCAAATTAAAGATAGGTACACATAAAATGACACGCATCTTTAAATCATTTATGTAATAATCTTACATACAATGTAACACCTATTTTGTATTTAATGATAAGATAATAAATTTATTGCTCGTGCACTTCAGATATACATACATACCTACTTGAATTGAATATAGACCTGTGTTTAATACGGACGTCTTCTTACGTTACAAAATTGTTATGTTAATGGAGTCTGAAGAAATAATATTTATTAAATAATATCCAGTATAATTATGAAAAATGGCGGGAGATCGGAGAGTACAATATTTATCGGCATTGGCTGGTGAGTAAAATAATAACAATAGGCATATCTAGTTCCCAATAAACTGTCTCCTATATCCCCGAATACTTAAACGATACTTAACCTTGCGTCGAAAGTATATATATGTCTTCACTATTCACTTTAAACTTAAAGTGACAGCATGAGAGTTAACGGCGATTTAAAACTGGGTGGCGTTTGAGTAATTAACCGTTAAACTCTCGTAAATATTTTTGGTGTTTTGTATGCTTCTGTTGATTCTAAACTTATTTGTTCTAAAACAATAAGTAGTAAAAGTAACTGTCAAAATAAGTATATTTCTTAGAAGGTCAGTTCATGTTACCTTTAATATATATTAATATTTGCAACATTATGTTTTGTAAAGGCAGAATCATCTACAGCGGATGAGTAGTTAATGAATACTTATTCGTACTTATAAAGACAATTTAAAAGTAAGTAATATATTAAAAAAAAACATCACATTAATATTATAAAAGCGAAAGTTTGTGAGTGTGTATGTTTGTTACTTCTTCACGTCTAAACGGGTGCAGCGATTTTAATAAAATTTGGTATGTAGTTAGCTGACACCCTGGATTAACACATAGGCTAATAAACCGCGGGTAACACCGCGGGGCACAGCTAGTATATAATATAATTGCACGTATACACCGTGTAACAAAAAGATGTGAAAAGTTTATGTATGGGAAAATTTCAGCAGTGGATTTAATCACACTAATATTATAAAGGCGAAAGTTTGTGAGTGTGTATGTTTGTTACTTGTTCACGTCTAAACGGCTGCAGCGATTTTAATAAAATTTGGTATATAGTTAGCTGACACCCTGGATTAACACATAGGCTAATAAACCGCGGGTAACACCGCAGAGCACAGCTAGTATGACATAAATACATGGTACCACATTCATTGTTTTGTCAAAACATTTTCGTTTTGTTTTCTAGCAGTGAAAAGTGTCTGACATGTATGAGTTGGTAATATAATGAGGTTTAACGTAAAATCCGATTGCATTAATAAAACACAGATCTTTGTGTGTGTGAATAAAATATTAATGAGGTTGTCATACTGTATCACACTATTTTGTTGTTGTCTTGTTTCTGTTGTGTTGCATAAATTGTCTATAACTATAGGTTATATTATCATTATACTGACCAGTTCTTAAGGTTAGCTTGGTGATAAACCCTAATGATTTCTTACAGCTAACTGACTTATAATGTTTATTACCAGCGTATTTAATTATAATAATTACGTTATCATCACTACATAGTAAAAACAAAGTCGCTTTCTCTATCCCTATATCCCTATGTATGCTTAAATCTTTAAAACTACGCAACGGATTTTAATGCGGTTTTTTTTAATAGATAGACAGATTGAAGAGGAAGGTTTATATGTATAACAACATTAAATAGTGGAAAAATAAGGAGCGGAGCAGCAATAAGAAATGTTGCAAAAACGGGGAAAATTTACGCAGACGAAGTTGCGCGGGTCAGCTAGTAATAAACAAAACTAAATAAAATTTCCATAATATTTTTGTGATAGTTTCAGTAAACACAGTATGTACGGTCGCCAAAAGTTTTGATGAAGCTTCCTTTGTAACCAAACTAGCCTTAAGGTTAAAATTAACGACTGTCAGAATATTATTGCAAGGGAAAATTAACCTTGTTGCTTATGACGTCCAAATGAATTGTAACCGTAGGTTGATTGACCATACTTTTGGCCGACTATACTTATATTATTAAATTTAAGGTTTTTTAATTATCACAAAATAAATTAATTGTTGTCAATATAACAGTATAGTAAGTAGGGATCTAGATACAGCAAAGGGTGAAGAATTGAGAACTGAATGGGAAGACCACGTAGGACACGTCCGTTAGAGGACCATTTTATATATTTTAAAATAAGAAACGAGAGACATTTCATTTAAAATTGTGTCCGATAACTTAAAGAGGACATAGTGAACCTACTTGTTCACTCAAGCTTAAGGGTGGTAAAAGTGTCTTGAGACACCTTGATTTCTTCGTGATTTAAGTCTGGGTCTAACACGAGCCTGCGAATCTTCTTATAGGGAAAACCATGAAACGATACCGTTTATGCTATTGGTGTTTTATTTTACAGAAGTGGCTAATAAGTAATTTACCTGAAGATATGACTTACGATTTTTTTTCATCTTCTTCCTTTCATGACGCAGTGCGGAAACATCGAATAGGAATGGTACCTCAATTTACACGTGTTCTCTACGTCATTCCGAAGATTAGTTTGCGCCTGGCATCGAGGTTGTTTGAAAACGTTCACTAGATAAGTGTACCTATTGATAAAACAACATGCCATACTACAATTCGCGTAGAGATAATGAATGACACCAGAAATTGTAACCGAGTGGTGGTGAAAACGAGTTTTTAATTGTAAATTGAAATTTGATCGTTTACTATTTTTCTAGGCTCACATTTTCAACAAATACTTATACTTACCTACAAAACAACAATAAAATTGGTACACCTGAAAACATAGATATCTACCTCTGACTGATAATTAAAACTGGTCTACAGTAAAAAGTAAAACTAACTAAATAATTTTATACTACATTTTAAGTATTGTATTCAGCTTGCCTAAATTAATAATTTAGGTAACTATAACTAAAGAATACACTTTTGAAGTTAAGATTTGTAGACCAGTGTAATAGGGCATTGCACTTTAGTTACTTAACTGGTTGGCGACTTTGCGTGTATCGTGGCATCTCGTCTTTCACCTCCAGTAAAATTACCTAATCATCAGGCCACCAAAACTTCTCCTGCTAGAAAATGTGTCGGAACTTGTTCCTATAATAAACAATCGAACGTAAATGTAATGTGACATTACAATAATTTGAACCTGTGTATCCATTTGCTTCTTCCACTTTTGGATGTAGTGTGTTCACGACCTCTTCGACCTTCCTAGAGTGATGAAGTCCAGAGTTCTGGTGAATTGTGAAGTTCATGTGGCAGTAGATATTGTCTACAATCAGTCTGCTACCGAACTGTTTACATTAGACAACTTCTTCTCCTCACTTGGATGAAGCCGGCTGTCCCTGTCGTTCACATTTGTTGACAGGACTAAAATTATTCAGAAATCGTCATATAATTTCAAATGTTTCAGTGTCGGTGACTTCCATGACAAATGCAGCGTCCATATTCTGGGCAACACCCACCTTACCAAAGTTTTATAATAACGAAATTATCCCTAATATTACAAACGTAAGTACCATCTAGTAATATAACTATATAATTTTATCTATAGCCATTTAATGATTCTGATCATTAAAATTATTATAATCAGTACAAATGTTACGACATGCAAAAGTTTCGTTGTGACCCACAGCGAAACTCTTTTGCATGTCGAAACATGTATCAATTAGAATGTTTATTTTCTATTCGACATCTCATAACGATTTATCTCACAATAATTGTTGTGTAAATTCTGCAATCAGCAAACTACTTTCTTACGTATATTTTGAATATAGTAGGATTTGTAGGTATACGTTTTGTTGTTAATATGACCTATTTAGAGGGATACCCGAAGTTTTTAGTCTGGTAATATTAACGACAAAACTTATACCTACAAATCCTACTATATTCAAAATATATAAATGTTCCGACATGCAACCACAACGAAACTCTTTTGCATGTCGGAACATTTAACAATAAGAATGTCTATTTCTATTCGACAATAATTGTTGTGTAAATTCTGCAATCAACAAACTAATTTCTTACGTCTTTACTGAGGAGACCAAAAACTTCGGGTATTCTTCGAAATAAGTAATATTAACATCGCTGTAAATAAAACATAGCTGATTTTTCAGCTAACATCTACCAGCGACACGGTTGGTGGGAACAATCTTTGTGCAGTAGGAACGCACAAAGATTTGTTTTCACTAACTTTACATATATATTTTCACCATACCCGGAATCATGGTAATATAGATAATTAAATTACCGTGCCGTCATTTTGAAAATGTTGACATGTCACATTTGTAGTCACATGTCACGTTTGTCGTCATTTTCAGAACTCAATTTGTTTTCTAGGCGGAGATATCATGGGTGGTGGCAATGAAAGCCCCTGGCATATTGCTTGGCAGTCTGGGCGCTAGTCGTATATCAGATATGTTTGGTAGACGCACCACTCTTTTGAGCAGTGCTTTTCCTTTTATTATTGGAACGGTAAGTTAGACCATGTATATGTATCTATACACATATTTGGAGTAAGTTATATACCACTTGTTTTATATAGTAAGTATTGTTTAACCACGCAGTTTGAGAACATAACGTTTGCAAGCTTGAACAACTTACAGTCGTATGAGCTTATATGTTTACTAATGCTAGCTTATTCTAAACGTCTGTATACACATCAATGGCAATGAAAGCCCCTGCAATATGTGGCTGTATACCTACACGAATAAATGTAATAATAACATCTATTTATTTCAGATGTTCATGTTATGTGTTTCGAAAGTATGGATGTTATACATAGGAAGAATGCTATGGGGGATTGGAACCGGAATGACTATACAAGTCAGTATTTAATATAGAGAATCTTTTTTATGGTATTACATATAGATCTAAGTATACGATAGTTATTTTTTTAATTATGTTCAGTTTTTGCGGTGGCCTCGTGTCGACTGGATTGTGCACTAGTTAAAGATAAGCATTTATTATACTTTTAGACGCTGCTGCATTAAAACTGTGAATGCTTTTAGGTAAATGGAATATATCTATCAGAGATAGCAGACAAGGAGATTAGAGGTACTTTAACAGCAGTGACCCGAATATTCTTTAGTTTTGGAGGAATTATATTACTAACAATGGGTGCGTTAGTCTCCTACACAATTTTAACCTGTTCATTGATAGTCCTACCCGTGTGCTATTTTTTGGCTATTTGGTGGATACCAGAGTCCCCATATTATTTGTTGAAAGAAGGGAAGGTGGATGCGGCAAGAAAGACACTGCTACGTTTAAGCCCATCCAAAGATGCTAAGGTAAGTGATTTTTTTTAGATTTATAGTGTAATAGACAGGTAATAACATTTCATCAGCGGACAGTACATGACGATTGCATTACTGTAAAAAAAAATGGTTGTCTGTAAAGTCGGTTTACGGACGATAATTTTACGTGATAACGTCATAAGAAAACATTAATGAAATATCGCCATTCGCGTTGCTTAGCAACCAGTAAATAACGTTAGTTCCAATTTTATTGCATGTCGCTGCGATCGCCATTCGCGTGACTTTTTTAAGGTTCATTTCCGTGCATCGCGGCCGATCGCGAGCCGCGCGCTGCTTACGATGATGCGACAATAGTCTGAGTTTGAGAATGTATGATGCCGTTTCCGAGGTAAGCGACAGACGCGCGCGGCTGACGACTGTCGTAGGCTGCGCGCGCACTCTGAATATTGTCGCATCGGCCGCGAGCGTCAGCCGCTCGTAGTAACACGCGCGCGGCTCGCGATCGGCCGCGATGTACGGAAATTAACCTTTAGACACTTTTTAGTGATTGCAGCCGGTCATCGATTTATAAGACGTTATCTCGTGAAAAATATCAAATATCAGTAGCGAATGGTGTAAAAAGTACGATTTTTTAGGGATCCATGAGCATCTCAGCCCATGTACAAGCTCCTGATACAAAATCTATTGCTTTAATAAGACAAAGAACTTTTTAAAACATACTTATTCTGATTGATATCTTTTTCAATGATGAATACAACTGAAAAACAACACTTGGATTTGATCACATATTTTGACGTAGAATGTAAACAACGTTACATTTAGAATCACGAGGATTATAGCGATGAGGCATTACCTTAAGATTGATTGACATTTTGACCAAGTCACAAATAATATAATACTAGACCAGGTATTTTGTAATCATGCAACGCGAAAGTCTATGGGAAGAAAGCTGATTTTATTGGCGGAAGCCTTACATACGCAAATATTAGAGATAGTCCATTATTACTACATTAAATAAAGTCTGTTACTGATTATTCATAAGAAAGGATATTTTTTGCTGTTGCTTACATATTCTTACAATTTTATTGCACCCCACTACTAACAGTAAATCAATTTTAGGTAATCGAAGAGAAATTGACCTCAATGCGGTCCCAAGTGAAGCTGGAAATGGCAAGATCTGGTTCATTAAAAGAGCTATTCACTGGTAAACAATATCGGAAAGCAGTTATAGTAACCATTGGTAAGAAATATGTGAATGTTGACAAACTTTCGCGATTTGTACACAATATAAAATGATATATACTACGGGTCTTAATCGCGTGAATAATTTTAGGTATCACTATTACGGAACTGTTGGTACTTCGACACACAACATTAAGAACATCTGCATACTGGCGTGTAATGTTTGTTCGGCGGTGTATACACTTGTTGATCATTGGATTTCACGATGTTGATCACGACCGTTGCAATACGATCGAAACGTCCAGCAATAAACATTGTATTTACCTTAAATAATTATTCACACGATTAAGACCCGTAGTAGGGACCTACATATAATTTTATCAGAGGTATGTGATTTATAATTTCAATAATAATGCTTTTTAGGTAATTGAACAGTACCTATGGATCTTTCTAGATATTTAGGTGTTTGTTTCCATTTTGAATAGATTTGAGTTGGTCTAGTAGTAAGTGACCCTGAGTACTAAGCCAGAAGCCGACCCAGGATAAACATGATGGTTTATTCTGTGTCTGCGTGTAATTTATCTATAACATGTATGTATTTAGAAGTATATAAGTATGTTTATCAATTGTCTAGTGGCCATAGATCAGGATCTGCTTAGTTTGAGATCAGATGACGTAGTGAGAGTTGTCCCAAGATATTTAGATGATCAAACGAATTAATCTGCCGTGGAATAACAAATTATATTAATATACAATGTAAATGCCTGTACCTATGTAATAAATTTTTCTGTGTCAGGGAAATAAACCAGTGAAGCTCGTCATCTTCACAAAGTCAGTTTATATATTCCGTGTGTGCTAATACATTATTTCTAATTTTGACGGTTTATTTAACATGTTTAATAGTGCGTCTAATGAAGACAAAATATTTGAACCCTACATACATGAAAAATAAATGACAATGAACAACGATTGATAAACTTTGTTTTGGCACATCATTTAAACATAATGAACAGTTACTACAAAAGAAAAGCAAATAGAAAATGGTCATGGATTTCACCTAATGGGAAGATAAAAAATGAAACAGACCACATCATCACAAATAAACCTAGACTATTCTTAAACGTAGAAGTTGTAAATCAATTTAATTATAATTCAGATCACAGACTGCTTCGCGGACAGATATACATGAGAGTCGTGTATATCTGTCAATAAATTTAGTCTTACTGGAGAATGAACTAAACATATTATAAAAATATTTTGTCAATAGAAAGTTTTGTGTTAATGTTCATCTTGGCATTAATATCGATTAATGATGAAACCATTATACGTGAACATTTAAAGTGTTTGACTTGGAACCAAAAATTCAAGAAAGAACATATGAAACGGCAAACATCCTTTACACCTGCAAATTTCGAAAATTCACTTAGAATTACTGCACAAGACCTTAAAAATGATTAATAATCTTAAAGAACTAAAATAAAACTGATGTGCTAGAGAGAGAACTCAAGAAAATTTAAACTAACAAGTCAACAAGTAAAAGCATAAAAGATAAAATAAGACCAAAAGCAAGAAAACTTATTACGCAAAGAGCACTCTTGTTAAAAGACAGAAAAAACAACAAACAAGAAATTGACACACTAAGTAAGAGCATTAATTTGTGCATAAGGAAACATAGACAGAAACTGAGGTCAGAAACAATACATTTATACAAAGAAAATTCAGGTGGCACAAAGAAAGCTTGGAAAAAATGAAAAGAAAAGTCAATTTGGATAAAAAGAAAAAATAATATGAAAAGACTGGAAACACTAGAAGTGGGAACAAAATTTTCTAAGAGTTTTGTAGCAGTGACAACAAAACTTCACTTTCAGGGATACTTAAGGATGCTGATAAATACCATAGTGAAGAAATTCCATATATAATGAGGGAGGAAGTTGCAAAAGCCCTACTTTAAATACCATTACTAATCTTTATAAAGATTTTTTAATGAGTGAATACATCCTACACCAATGGACCACGTCAACTATAGTCTTATTACATAAAAAAGGAAAGTTAGATGATATCTAAAAATAACCTAAATATCAAAAATCCTAGAAAACTAATTTTCATATTTGAAAACCTTAGAGACGTAGCAAGCAAGGAATTAATAAAAACAGTTTATATTGCACTTTGCCAATCACAACTAAGTTGGCTTCTAACGTGCCCACCGCTTTCAACATTTCTGTATGCAACCTTCTCCTGATAGTTTGGTCACTTACTAACAGCTGGTGGTCTGACTGGAGCCCCTGCACTAGTTGCATCGCTGTAATTTTGGGTTGCCTCCTCGCGGTGTTTTGTAGATATCGGTCTTGCCGAGAGGTGGTAACACGATTCTTCCCATTGTGCCGCTCTGCTACAGTCCCAGTTACACAATAACGTGACCACAACCTGGAAATCACGTTTAGATTGGTGCCCAGGGCGTCAGCAACAACGCGTTGGACAACACTACATTTCAGTGTGTGTGTGTGTGTGTTATTAACTTTTGACTGGTTAAAAAAAAATTAAATTAGGTCGATTATATCAAATATTCATTTTTTTTTTCTATTTATGTTATTCTTTTACCTTTATTATGTCTTCAACAAAGTGAAGACTGTATGTTCTTTTTCCACCTTTACTATGTGCCATGTATCAGATGTGATTATAGTTTTTACCAAATTTCCAAAGGGTGATGACCTGGTGGTCTGTACTACAGGTACACCTACAACGGACACAAGCTCTTCATATACTTTTATCATAAACTGTTGGCAATATAACATATGCATTTATTTTACTTTTCTGATTGTATTGTGAGGACAAATAAAGACTTATTTATTATTATCTAAGATGACCTTGTACTTATCTGCCAAAACTAACGACTTTACAGGAGATGCTAGGACAGTTGGTCAACGAAAGTCACAAAGTAGGATTATCAATAAATACAACTAACCAAAGTAATGACAAACAGAGTTAAGATCCCAATAAGAAAAAACGGGTTGCATTCCGGGAGTACCGGCAGAAGTGAAAACTTAAACATTAACGTTGTGCATTTTTGAATATTTTGGAATGGTTTGGATTTTTTTTATCAGTATAAAAGTACTATCATAGAGGTGGTTAAATACAATATTCATCTATTGGAACCTAACATAGCAGAACACGACATTTATACGACTTACTTCTAAATAATTGCATTCGATTCATTTTCAATCTCCATAAGTCCCTATTCGTCAGTTCCGTAGTTTGAGCGTTCTCACTACTCTCTATTCTGTTCTTAATTCTCATACTAGCCCCTCTTCCTTATCTTTTAACTTTCAATACTTGTGCTCCAGCCATGATAGGGAGCTTCGTTCTTCCAACAATATGCTTCTTTCATGCCCTGCTCATTCTTCTGGATCCATCGGATCCTCTTCCTTGTACAGTCTGTTTTACTCTGTAATGCGCTGCCCCCCGAAATCAGAGTGGCTTCTAATCGCTTCAATTCCAAGAAGAAAGTTCGTGCACTGTTACTCGATGGATTAGCTGAATCTCAATGTTAGCACTTAAATGACTATATTGTGTCTGTATGTTATGATGTATATGCTTATTTGTATGTATGTAATGTATTTAAGTAGGTATATGGTTTATTGTATATGGTTTTGACTGCCTCTGTGGCGCGGTGGGAGTGTATCCGATTGCTACGTTAGAGGACGTGGGTTCGATTCCCTCACGGGACACCACTTTGTGTGATCCACAAATTGTTGTTCCAGGTCTGGGTATATTTTGTGTCGTTGACTTGTATATTCTTAAAGTCCTCCATGACACAGAACTTGTACCCAACTGCGGGAATCGTCTTTTTTATATGTAGGTATATTTGTATGTATGTAATGTATTTAAGTAGGTATATGTATACCTGTATGTATGTAATGTACTTAAGTATCATATATAACCAGCATTGGCTGTCAACAATCTGCACCCAGATAATTTTAGTACCTGGATGACCGAGCTTCGCTCGGTATTTTTTAAAGACGTTTCCTAAAAATAAAACCTAGCTAGATCGATTTATCGCCCCCGTATATACATATATATATTTTACAAGAATTACTCGTTTAAAGTTAAGATCAGATGTTACATCACGTGGCTGGTAGAGAATGCTTTTAGCATTAAATTATTTTTGTGTATATACAAGTAGTAGTATATTCATAAATTCAATAAATAAATAAACATAATCACTTACAAAATTAATAACTTAGCATACTTATGTATTACAACATTGTTTGAGGGATCGAAGACCGTTAATCCATAATACAGGCTACCTGCTAGATAAGAGTACAGCGCTTCACCCACTTGATTGTAGATGTTATTTATAAGTACCCACTATGTAAACTTACATATTCTGCAATCTGCCGTTTTTGCAAATAAAAAATATTATTATTATACTATGTAACCAACAAGATAGATATAGATAACGGTTTGCATATCTGTGTGGCACTCATACGATATACTCTAGCTCAAAAATGCAATTATTGTATTTGTAAAGTCTTTGGCAAGAAATGCCTATAAAAATTACTTCAATATTCGGCCTGCGTCATCATAATTTGTTAAAATGCTCTCTGTAACGAAGCAATAACAAAAGCCGTGATAGTTCTTTAACTACCGACTAGATGTCGCTACGGGGGCCTAACCCGTAAGCATTAAGAGATAGAAGAATTTGATATCTAGTAACATAGTCCAGATAGGTGGTTCGCTTCTGGCCCCGGTTTGGCTACGGAAGTCTCGGGTTCGATTCCTGAGTCTGGATTCAAATTTTTCTATCTTTCAAAAATGCAATTATTGTATTTGTAAAGTCTTTGGCAAGAAATGCCTATAAAAATTACTTCAATACTCTAGCTCATCGGAGAATTTAAGACTAAAATACCAATACACTCCCCAAGCTTTTACCGCTGTAACCACCGCGCGCCTCACGCGTGTGAGAGATATGGCTACATAAGTAGACATATCTATAAGTAATAATTGTGTCCTAAGTAACGCGAACAATGTTTGTAACACATAATGGTTTAACACAGAATAAATTGATGTTATAGAAGTAGGTACTTGGGTACAGTTTGTTTATATATTACTAGCTGTCCCGCGCAACTTCGTCGGCGTAAATTTTTCCCTTTTTTTTATAATCCTATGTTACTTCTAATACCTCCAAGAATATGTGCATAAAGTTTCATGATGATCGGTTGAGTAGTTTTCGCGTGAAAGCGTAACAAACAAACTTACATTCACATTTATATATTAGTAGGGATTATATTAACGGATATGGCTATGCAAGTAGCCATGTCCTTAGGTCAATTGTGTTCTAAGTAATATGAACAATAATTGTATCACGAAATAGGTTATGACAAAGTATACCTAAACACTTACAGGTTATTTTGTAATTCACATGTAAATGACTTGAGATGGTTATAACACATTATAGAAGCACCATATAGTTTGTTAATGAATTAAAACAATAATCACATCACAGTTTAAATTATACTGATTATGAGATGTCAAATACGTAATGTTGTTGAGGTTGGTTACTTCTTATATCGAAATTAATTACAGAAGTGGTGTGTATTGTTGGTAGAACCATTCCAATATTAAATAATGATTTAATTAACAAGGTTCTATGTGTTGAATTATTTTATGGGTTAAAATATAGGAAGTAAAATCTTTAACAATACCTACCATAATATTTTGTGAATTTATTTTATAAAAGGACCGTTAGACTTTGATCGAAAGATATTCTGACAACATCTTCTAACGGGACAGGTACGATCTTTTAAAGTTGCTTAATTGTGAAACTGTTGTAATATTAATGTGTTTGTGGATTGTGTATATTGACTGATGGCAAGATATTGCAATGTGATTCGATGAATATTGTCTTGTGTGGTTCATAACAACTGTTTTACAGTGATTTGGTTAACATTGCAATTATGTTGTCATGAGGATATACCTACTCATTAAAAAGATTCTTAAGTACACTATAGAGTTTTGTGGTACTATTGTAATATTGTTTATAATATTATAGTATTACTGCCTCTGTGTATTGACTGATAACAGGGTATTGCAATATGATTTGAAAAATATTGTATTGTTTGATTCTTATCAACTGCTTTACAGTGAAATGATTGAACGTTGTAATAAATAGTCCAGAGTATATTACTGAGTTTCTTATAGTACCTTGTGGTACTATTATAGTGCTGTATTGTACTATGTTAGTAATGTTGTGTACAGCATTATAGTATTAATGTTTTTGTGTATTGAAATATGTTACTATAATATCAATTTATTCTGTCTTAAACCATTCTGTGTTACAAACATTGTTCGCGTTACTTAGGACACAATTATTACTTATAAAAAAGTGGCCATGAGTTTTTATTGCCAAGTTCTTTTCTCACAGCTTTACTCTTTCGAACTTGACATTAAATCATTCTATTCCATCAATTTTATCTGACGTTCATAAGCGTTGCATTCTGTAACCTAAGTGAATAAAGTACTCTTTAGTTTGACTTTGTGTTTGTACATCGCATATTGCCCATTGTTTTAGTCTTATAGTCCATCATAAGGTTGTCTGGAAAAAATCGCAGCCCATGATAAAATTGCACCTCTAGCTATAAATATGCTATAGTGTACATTAAACAGTTTCTATCCATCTAAGATTGTCATTGTCAAAATACCCTTATTATTATATTATTGTGCACGAGTGAAACCAGGGTATACGCTATGCTTAAACAAAATCAAAGAGTTTGTTTTTTGTATTCACAGGTTTGAAGTTTGCTCAAACATTTACGGGAACAGTTGCAATCGTGCAGTATATGGGAAGGATAATACAACAAAGTAACAGTGGCCTCAATTTGTCCATTGCTCTCATTATATTTGGTGTAGTGCGATTTATTGCCGGTAAGTCTCGCTTATTGATTACTAGTTTTCGGTTATTGCGACAAAAACTATCATACGTCCTACCCCGGGACTCAAACTAGCTCCATACTAAATTTCATTTAAATCGATTCGGCAGTTTAAGGGTGAAAGTTAACAGACAGACATACAGAGTTACTTTCACATTTATAAATATAATATTACTATGGACTAGCTGTGCCTGCGACTTCGTCCGCACGTAGTGTACGAAAAGTATCTAATAATTCATTATTTTCAGATAACGTTTTTTTTTTAATTGTATTTTTTATTTCATAAATGTCAGTTTCAGGGATTAGGCGGAACAAACAGACAGTCAGACAAAAAAACGGGTTGCACTTCGGAAGTGCCGGCAGAAGTGAAAACTTGAACGTTGAAACGTTGTGCATTTTTTAATATTTTGGAATGGTTAGGGATTTTTTTTGATAATATATATATTTTTTAATAAGTTATGTGATTAAATACAATATTCATCTATTGCGCTACCGTACACAAACATGACAAATCTTTCAGAAAAAAATACATACTGATGAAATTTGAATAATATTTTTCGATCTTACTGACGTAATAATAAAAAAATCTGAAATAATAAATCACGGTTGTTTTTGGAAATGTTAAAAAAAATCAGGGTAGTAGTACATATATATAATGAAATTACAAGAAAAACTAGTACAGCTAAGTAGGCTTTACAAGTTTACGAGTAACAGCAGACCAAGAGAACAGACAAAATTTTAGTACAAATTCCATTGAAAATTCCTTATATAACGTTGGTACAATTGTTATGTTGTTGTATGAAACGAAAACAACAGAAAACCCACTTCTTCTACCGTATTATTGTACTGGGCAGGTACAGAATCCCACATTGTGCATGGCCCGACATGCACTTGCTCAGTTTTTATATTTATCTAGTTATGTAACTTTTTTCGATATATTTCGGGACTTAATCGCGTGAATTATTTAAAGGTACGAACCTTATAGTTACCCGATGTTTCTATCGAATTGCACCGATCGTGGTCACGGGTTGACTGATGGCAGCTTAGCGATGTCTCCGTGAGGCGCGGGGTTTTTCAACTACCTTCGCCTGGTCTTGATAATTTTGATAATTTGTACAGTCGGTACTTCTACACACTACACTTACAACGTCTTTACACTGAGACGCGGTGTCTTTACGGCTACGATTGCATTTGCTGATAACAGGGTTCCAAGATGGTGAGAGCCGGTATCCATCTTCTCGGTTGAAGTTCTTATACTTCTTGATCTCAACCGCCTCGCGTACTATCCTGGAATAATAGTGGCGATCGGTGGAAAGTACCTGTGGCTTATGCAATTCTATCCAGTGATTTGGTCCTGATTCCAACAAATGCTCAGCGATAGCAGACTTGTAAACTTGACGGTTTTTTACAGCAGCGATATGTTCCTTGACCCTGTCTGCGATTTTCCTTTTGGTCTGTCCGATATAGGAACTACCGCAACTGCAATCCACCTTGTACACGCCAGGTGTTTGGAGCGGAATAACATCCTTTGCCATTCGTAAAAGCTTCGAAACCTATATACAGTAGTGCGGACTATATACAGTCTTAATGGAGTAATTCTTCAATACTGTTCCAATTTTGTCCGTAACTCCTTTGATGTACGGCATGAAAGCTGGTACTCTGTCGGCATTTACCTCTGGTTTTCTGCTCTTTGGACGTTGAAGGTTATGTTTGTATCCGTTGCTTCTTAGTACCTTCCGAACGTGTGCAAGTTAACCGTCCAAAAATAATTCACGCGATTAAGTCCCGAAATATATCTAATTAAGTAACTTTAACTGGAATAATAAGTTAATAGGCACCTGATCTTATTTTTTAAGGAAACATTATATCTAATTTTCTTCTAAACTTGTGAAATAATGTGATATATTTTAGTAATAAATATTGATTAAATTTTATTATCAATTTCAGCTTTAGTGGCGCCCTTCGTAGTAGATAGAGTTGGTCGTCGTACACTGCTTATCTACTCCTTCTGCGCAGCAAGCATCGTACTGGGCATCATTGGATTATACTTTTTCATGCAACAAGTAATTGGCATTCACGACGAATCGACTAGCCCTTTCAGATACGTTGTCTTTATTGGGATACTTTTGTATTCTGTTATCGTGAATATGGGATACGATTTTATATGTATAGTGATGCCTACAGAAATCTTCCCTCTTAATGTAAAATCTTTAGCCATGACTCTCGTAAGTATTTTAGCTGCAGTATTAAGTTTTTTCACATTAAAAGGATACCAAGTTATAGAGGATTGGATAGGGTTATATGGAGTTTTCTGGTCTTTTACATTCACGTCTATTGCTGCGGCAGTATTTTCATATTTTGCAGCACCAGAGACTAAGGGAAAAAGCCTTAAAGAAATACAAATGGAATTGCAAGGCGACCTTTATGAGGAATATACTGAGAAATTAAATAAAGTAGAAGTTTTTAAAGACACCGTAGATGATAATAATGTGGAGTTGGAGAATATGATAAGTAAAGTAGATAGATAAAATATTTTTACGTTTTTTTCTTATTAAAAAGAAAAAAAAAACGCCGTGAGAAGTTATCTTACACTCCGTCGAAAAATAAATTATTTATGCAGTTGTAATTTTTTTAATGGTAAAAGAGATTACTCGACATACATCAGCCTTGACTAACTGTTAATTTATTTGTTAGAATTTCATTAACACATTAAGTATTTAAAGGTAACTTCTATTGTAAAGCATATCCTGTCAAGTAGAGCCAGTAGAGCATAAACATGTTATGAACTAATCGGTGAGCTCAGCAGCGATAAGATCGGGCGTCTTATTGACGGCATTTATGTAAATAATATCAGTGATGCAGATGAAATGCCCTGCTGAGCGCATCGCTTTACGGCCTGAAAAATCGTCTAGCCATTTGTAAGAAGTACGCTAAATCATAGGCTTGTGTACAATGCAAAGAAAAGTCAAATCATGGTCTTTGAGACTGTGAGAATGAGTCCTAATACAATACCATCCATTATTCTATATGGCATATTACAAATGGAATACTTACTTATAAAACTTGGGTTCAAAGACGATGAGGACATAGAAAGGAAACGGAGGGCGTTGTCAGTGAGAGCGAATATACTGGCTCGCAGTTTTGCACGATGTTCAACACAAGTTGAATTTACAATGTTCAGAGCCTGTTGTCAATCTTTTTGCACGTGCAGCTTGTGGTATATACTCAAAAGTCTTACAACACCATCTGTATCTAATATAATAATGCATCCAGGGTGCTGTTGGGGCTGCCCCGTTTCTGTAGCGTATCAGGGATGCTCGCTGAGGCGCGCGTTGACTGTTTTTACACTACAATGCGCAAAAGGCGTACATCCTGGCCCGTGGGTTTCGGGCCAGCTCTAACAGCATCATGAACATGATTGTAAATAGATTTAATTTTGTCTACATGAATCATTGCTGTGTCATTTTAATATGCAATGATACAGCGGAGATTTGTGTAGGCATATATTATTGTTATACTTTTTGTATAGATTAGCTTCTACATAGTTTTAAGTAAAATGTAATTACCAACAAATTGATAGTCCGGTCAATTTAGACCAAAAAATGAGAGTGAAGTTACATAAAGTCCCAACAAGCTGAATTTCAGTGAAATTGTTCAAAATATAATTATAAACAATGTCTAGAAGTTCCCCATCATTCCCCTGTAAGGAAAAAAAATAATTCAAGGTCAAAGGTCAAAAAACTGAGTTTTTCGCGATTTTCAGCAAAACGGTAAGTTTTATCATAAAAGTACCTCGGACAAAAATTGTAGATCATAAACTTATCTATAAAAAATGTATCAATACTTTTTTTCTTACGAGCCATCGTTTCTTAGATATAACGATTCAAAAAGTTATAAAAGTTGTTATCGTCATAATATGCATGAGTACGCCACGTATATACATCTAGAGTTGTAATATTTTATATAATATATATATATATATATATATGTAACTTATACTTACAATATAAAATATACATAAGTTTTAACTACAAGAATATCAGGTAAAATGAAACCCAGTCCCTTAATCTTTAAGCCAGTGTAACTTCGAGACATCTGTGTCTTGTTCTATTGTGTACGTGGCTAGGGTCTTATACCTGCTATAATAAATGAAATACTGTTAGTCTTGAGCGTCACTTTGTAGTGAAAACACGTGTTTATCCAAACCTATATTGTGCTGTTTTGAGTTTTATATTAAAAATGTCTGCATATTGTTTTATTTGTGCTAAACTTTTAACTGAAAGTGAAGTTGTTACTGTTGAACGTGGTATGAAGACATTAATTAATGCAAGTATTGAAAGAGCTGATGATTTTTCGGAATATCTCAAAAATCAGAAATCTGTGACAATACATGAAAATTGCCGTAAAAATTATACTCGAAAGTCTTCTATTGCTGCAGCTAATAAAAGACAACGTGAAGAACAATAAGCCAGTACATCCACAGCAAGTCCTCCTCGTACTAGATCACGTATCAGTGAATCAGCTTTTTGTTTCAAAGAACTATGCTTATTCTGTGGCGAGAAATTAAATGAAGAGAGTGAAAGAAGAAAATCCTCAGATTTTAGAATCTTCAGATTACACTACCTCATAGGTGGCGTGGAAACGTGTGCATATTATGACGATAACAACTTTTATAACTTTTTGAATCATTATATCTCAGAAAGGGTGGCTCGTAAGAAAAAAAGTATTGATACATTTTTTATAGATAATTTTATGATCTACAATTTTTGTCTGAGGTACTTTTATGATAAAACTTACCGTTTTGCTGAAAATCGCGAAAAACTCATTTTTTTGACCTTTGACCTTGAATTAATTTTTTTCCTTACAGGGGAATGATGGGGAACTTCTAGACATTGTTTATAATTATGTTTTGAACAACTTCACAGAAATTCAGCTTGTTGGGACTTTATGTAACTTCGAATGTTTAAATTGACCGGACTATGAGTCAAAGTTACATTTAAATAAATTAAATTATAATGAGTTTACATGTCAGTGATACAGAATAGCGAAACGTAACTAACAACCATGTCAATGTCTTTGCCTCAGGCTTTCACTAAAATTTATATAAAAATATTTCAGACCACGATCTCAATTTCAATACCGAATGTATTGATTTGTATTTTATAAGACGAAAAGACAGATATAAAATTGTAAAGTTTCTTTTATAAATGTAAGTTAAAATTGAATGTTTAGCTGTACTTACTTTTTGGAAAAAGTTATTAACTTATATACAATTGTTTTACTAAGTCATACTCATAAAGCATAATTATGCGAAGATCACGGAGATGGTAGGTAGATATGTTTTTTTATTTTGTTTTATAGACGACTCCCGCATTAGGGTACAATCCCTGTGTTGCGGGGGACTTTACAAACATACAAGTCACGGACACAAAGTACATCTAGACTCGGAATAACAATTTGTGGATCACACAAAGTCGTGTCCCGTGTGGGAATCGAACCCCAAACGACCTCTTGCGTACCAGTCAGATACATCTCTCAATCGTGCAGATTCCAATCCAAGGTGTGACATTTGTTGAAAACAGTTACTCATTTATGGATCGGCAGTAGTAGCGTTGCTTAAGCTCACAGAGATCTATTCAACTGTCACTCAGTCAGGCACCACGTCACGTTCTGGCCACTTGAACTATGTATATCTTAATAAAAAGAGAAAAATGGTAGACGTAAGGTCGCTGGGATAAAGAACGTCGCTGGGATAAATTGGGTGCGGAAGGTGGAGGACTGGTTGTTTAGGAGAGGCCTATGTCCAACAATGCAAGCTGATTGATTGGTTGAACAAAAAAACTTTTTTACAAAAAAATATCACCGACTTCTAAAATAAATACAAGGCAACTAAAAAGCAATAAATAATGTACCTAGAATAACAAAAACAAATTAAACATTTTGAAATTGGTGCCGAATAAAACATAAAGACTACTATTTCCTGGCACCAACTTCAAAATGTTTAATTTGTTTTTGTTATTCTAGGTACATTATTTATTGCTTTTTAGTTGTTTTAGTCATTAAACCTCCTCCTTTTTGAAGTCGGTTGAAAACAGCAAACACTCTAACCCCATGACACTTAAAAACCCCAAAATCATAATCTCAAACAAGTACTTCAACTTGTATAGAGATCATTGTATCTATATAGTTATTTTGATTGACAATTTGATAAGATAAAATAATATGATAAGATAATATGTATAAAAATCGCGAAAGTTTAAAAACAATTAAAGATAAAATAGTTAAGTTCTTGAGAATATGCACGAATTATTTTTTGTTACGAATGACCGTATTGGCGTATATTTTTCTGCCGTTTACGATTTTAAAGTTCCGTAGCCAAGGGCAAAAACGGAACCCTTATAGTTTCGTCATGTTCGTTTGTCTGTACGTCCGTGTGTCACAGGTATGTTATTGAAGACTTCACAACACGTACTACTACTACAAACATTTACATAATATGGCACATCATTCGACAGGTCGTTCAAAAATATTTTAAGGTTTCTAATAAAGTTTTTGATTAAGTGATTTTATTTGTAAATAATCGCTCCGAAAGTTGAACAAATTGTGCCCCCTCTTATATAGAACCGTGTCACCAAAAAAAATATGAAAAAAATCAAAAAGGTCGGACAACGTTCGTTATAAGGGTTCCGTTTTTTCTTTTGAGGTACGCAGCTTAGCTCAGAGCTCAGATATAAGTAGTAGAGTAACTCTCAATAAATATATATTAGCTGAGTGTATACTGTGGACTCAGCAGCAGCAAAACGGAACCCTTATAGGATCACTTTGTTGTCCGTCCGTCTGTCTGCCAAGACCCTTTATTTCGGGAGCGCGTGGAGGTCATCAAGTTGAAATTAAAACCGGATATAGTACCTTGAAGCTGTGAAAAAAACAAACTTCTAAGCTAACGTATTCCGTCAGTTTATTTTATTAACTGCGGGACTCGATTCTTGAACTATTTGTAATATAATGTATCGACCTACAGATATGTATGAACCCTCGATGGGCGATCCCCCATCGAAGAACCTTCTATGGCTCGCACTTGTCTGGTTCTTTTAGGATAGTACTGCTTTCCCCAACGGAGGAGAGGGACAGAAAAAGTGCCCTAACTAATGATAGCCATGCCATGCCCAAAAGATAAAGGAAGTCACCGTGGCTGCCACAAAAACAGATTAGCCAACTGTGCATGCAATGCAAATCAGTATGCAACTTTGTTCGCAGACTCTTGCGAAATTAACACGCGGCACTGGTCCTAAATAAGTACATAGATACATATACGTTTTGTGGTGTCCACTAAGTTTAATGATAACCAGTGTTTGCCTGGTCACGGCCAACTGATAAAAACTTGTTCAATGTTTTATCGAGTAGCGACATCTGGTAGACGATGCGAACTTTAGTAGCGGTTCAAATATCAACCTGTTGGTGGTCATCTTTGCTGCGTCGACACGACATAGATGTCGTTGTATTACGTTTTACACTGTGACTTGAGAGCTACTCGCCTATCTGAGACGAGCCCAGTGAGCCGTGGCTTTGGCTCCGGCGCGTCTGGACAGCTTTGTAACTGGAAAGTTGTATATTCTGTTTTAGATAAGTAGTAGATTTTGTGTGGATTAGACCTTCGTCGCCTCGTCGGTCTCTTCACTGCCATAAGGCGCTTGTAATCGGCATAAAATAACGCGTAATAAATTTCGCGGCAAGGACCGAAATCGAACATAAAAATCACCTAAAAATGTTTTGATGATTGAGTTATTCATTAGTGTGTGTTATTTCAGAAGGGATCTACTTTGAAGCCTGTACAATAAATATACTTACTGTAGGTACCTATGTATAAACATATTTTAAATTACTTATTGTTTTTCTTTCTCTTCGTCTGTTTGTTCGGGCTAATCTTCGTAATGGTTGGATTAATTTTGACGGGAGTTTACTGGCAGATTGCTGATGTTATAAAACTTATAAACGAGTTAAGAGCTGTTTAAGTTTTGAAAGTCATTATACCTAGATATATCGCTACTATATTACCTAGTACTAGTGACTTCGGTCGCTTAGCTTAGGGAAATCCCCTTAGGGGTAGAACTTCTACATATTCTTACGTCACGCTTATTCCCCAATGTATTGCCAGGATAAGGCTTTTTATCGCGATAACCAAAACAAATTTGCGATAAGTCTTCATCAGGTTTAAACTTAACATTTGATTAGGTTATTAAAATAACCTTAATCTACTTCTTTATAATACTTATTAGTGTTGTAGATTAAGGTAGAATCATTAAAAAATTACCCTATGTTGTTGTCCAGACTTCAAGCTATCCTTAGATAACAGTTCATTAAAATCGATCTCGGGGTTTGGTGTGAAATCGTAACAGACAGAGACATGTGCCTACTTCTCATAAATACTATGTTTTGCCCATTATTATAACATAAACAAACTATTAGATATTGAAAGAAATGTTCACTGGGGACTACTTATGATAATTGGGTTATTGAAAAACAATAGCATTTACTTTTTTCATAAACAAAATTTACAAAATTAATAAAAACATAACGGGATTACGATCACGCCATACTTGGTCAACATGTTTGTGCCGTCATGTTAAAGGAAGTTCGCGATAGTACAGGGTCAACGGCTTTAACACGTGAATGAACTAAAAATATCCAAAAGAATGTTGGCCAACCTAGAAAAGCTTGTTTATCAACAAATTGACGATAATAAGTAGATTTACGGGTGTATTCAATAATCTATCTATCGATGGATTTGCCTACAAGAGATAGAATTTTGACATAATTTGTATGAAGCTTATGTCAAATATCTCTAGGAGCCAAATCGATCGATAGATAGACTGTTGAAAACGGCCATTAATCAAATAGAAATCTATCCTACAATATTTGTATGACATGTGTGGTACCTACCATCTTCCATCAACAACGACAATGCTACCATATAAATAGATAAAATAAATATTATACATATGGTACTGCAATGAATAGAGTAGAAGTATATAATATTTATGATGTTCCACACGCTCGGGTTTTTTCGAGATTTGTCGGCGTGTGTTTAAAACTTTATAATCTGCTACTAACTATTTGATGACTAAAAATAGTTTTGTAATTAAGCTCATATCTGATCAAAACCAAAGCAGTTTCTCTGTTTGACAAGCTATTATGTCCAGATGTGTTTATTATTTGTAGTAGGTATTATAATGCAGATGTCTGTTTTGTAAGCTTTCTATCGATCAGTGAGTCTGTGCCAGGGCAAGGTGGCACTCGTCAATGGCTATGCTCTGAACATCTATACTAATATTATAAAGCGGAAGAGTTTGTTTGTTTGATTGTTTGTTTGTTTGTTTGTTTAAACGCGCTAATCTCAGGATCTACTGGTCCGATTTGAAAAATTCTTTTTTTGTTGGATAGCGCATTTATCTAGGAAGGCTATAGGCTAAATAACATCGCGCTACGACTAATAGGAGCAGAGAAGCGACGAGAAATGTTTAAGAAACGGGGAGAAATTACGCATACGAAGTTGCGCGGGACAGCTAGTTATAAATAAGAATGCCAGACAAGAATACTTTCTTATTTCATATTTTTCTGAGCGCAATTTTTTCGTATTCGGGGTTTTGATCTTATTTTTGTATATCTACCTAATATCTTTGTACTTACTTTATGATAAGATAATAGATCTTTTGCTCATGCTCTCCAGATATACATACCTACATACCTAAATGGCACACGTGTTACTACGACCATAAATGTTACGATAATTGAATCAAAAAGAATAAAAAAACCAAATAACATTTATTGAATAATATCCAGTATAATTATTAAGAATGACGGAAAATCGGAGAGTACAATATTTAACAGCGTTGGCAGGTGAGTAGAATATTTAATAATCCATTATAGCTAGCTATTGTTCCCAATAAACTTCCTCACATTGTATTTCTGTCTCGACTAATGGCCTTAGAATGACAGTGACAGCATGAAAGTGAACGAAGACTAAAACTAAGTGGCGTTTGAGTATTCGAGTCATTAAACTATCCTTATTAGTTTTTAGTGTTTTGTTTTCTTCTGTCGATCAGTATTTTTTAAAATAATTAGATTATCATAATAAACAAAATAAAATAATATAGGTATTCTTTTGTTAGTACTTAGGGCAATATTGCTTTAAGTTGATGCTGTGCTACTAATCTGTTTCTAACTGTACTTCTGGCGTAACACGATTCTGCCAAATCCAGTTTCTGCATCTTCCCAACACCGTGTAAAACTATGTCATGGGAAATGCTTAAAGCATTCTCTGCCAGTCTTAGGGTGATGTAGAAATTAAATGGTGAGGTACAGTAAACTAATTGGAAATTAAATTTTGCTTCTTTACTGAAGAATTTGAATTTAATAGTTTTAACTCACAGTTTCTTCAAATAGCTTTGATCAACTAGTTAAATAAATTGAATGGTATATGACCTTCAATACAATATACTAGTATGATGTCATAATTGTTGTTGAAAATGAACCCATTAACACAGAATAAAAAAAGTTTCCATTCGTATCGTAAGGCGCCATTCAGTATTACATAAACACCAGAGATTTTGGGTCATTGGTTTAGGGGGGGGGGGGGGGTGAAGGAGAGGTTTTTGATAGTGATCAGCAACATTCGTATAAAATATAGTAGACTGGGATCGTGTTGAGTCAAAGCCTCCTCTTTTAAGGAAAACAAAACTACTTATTGGCATCTTATCTGCCCCTTAAATGTTTTTCAACATAAGCGGCTGTTAAATTATATTCCTGAAGATATGACTTGCGAAACTTCTCTTCTTATTACTTACGCCAACAAAACTGTAGGTACGTAGTGCGGAAATATTAAAAAATAATTGTAAGTTAATTAACAAGTGTGCTACGTCATCCCGTAGATTAGTTTGCGGCCGATAGCTGGGATGTTTGAAAACGTTTACTAAATAAATACCTATTGATAAAAAGATATGTCTCATCATAATTCGCGTAAAGATAAAGATGACTCCATAAATTGTATCTGCGTAGTGCGTATGGTGAAAACGATTATTATAAGTACGAGTAAGGTATACCTACTTAAATTTAATATAATGAAGATCCTCAGGAAGTTTTGAAACTTGTACCATAAACTATCAAAGTTCATATTCCTATTTCGACTCTCTGTTCTGTGCTTATTTGTCCATCGACGACTTCCTCAACTTACGTAGAGTGATGGAATTGAGAACGGGTACAGTTGCAGAGTTCATTTGGCAGTAATGTATTGGATTCCACTTTTCACTTTGATAAAGCCATGTTTATCTAGCACACTACTAGTCTAGTCTACTAGTAAACTAGTCACACTAACATCATTTAGCTCCATAGCTAGCATGTTAGTGTGACCATGATACCGAGGGACGGTGCAACGAATAGTCAAGAATTCTTCTTTACTTACAGAAATTACATTCTGTAGATAAAGAAGAATCAGAGACCACATTCATATTTACCAATGCGAGCGTAGTTGCACGGACAGCTAGGCATTTTTTTTCTTTTACGAATAGCACCACACCTTAAAACGTGAGTCGGTATAAATTGATTTCTATTAATCGAGTTAAAATGTTTCAGTATCGGTGGCTGCTATGACAAATGCAGCTTCTATGTTCTGGGCATCACCAACCTTACCGAAGTTTTATAATAACGAACTCATCCCCAATATGACAAACGTGAGTACCTTTAATATTTTAATTTAATATTTATAATAATATAAATTTATCTGTAGCCACTTGCACTTCATGATTATGATCGTAAATAATGTTTTATTGATAATTAACCTTTACCGGATTAAAGTGGTATCACAACGAAACTCTATATGTCTGACCGACTACTTATAAATTAGTAATAATGATTCATACATTTAATCTTGGCGAGCACCATTTGGCGAAGTCGAAATTATGACGACAACAAATGACTAACAGAAAATTGGTGCGATTCATGGGTTTCGATTCGATTATAAAATGGTTGCTAAAGTTATGCTTGTCACAATACATATGGTGTAATGAAGTACGATGTTAACACTTCAAGAATTAACTGCACTGCTTCAGCAAAAGTGATATTTCTTGAAAGCTAATAAGCAGTTAATAATAGACAAACCGATCCAAAAAAAATTAAACTGACTTCATAAATAAACTGAAAACAAGGAAAAAATAAGTTGATTTTTACGTTTCTGTCGATGACAGATCTTTATAAAAAGTAAAACTTAATATTTACTCAAAATACTATTCTCTGCCAGCGCCGAATGTTTATTGTACACTTTTACCACCAATTCACATGCGTATTTTCTCCTGTAACACGCGAAGCTGTGGACATATTAACCAGTCATTTTGCTGTAATTTTCACAACTCCTTATTTATATTTCTAGACACAGATATCATGGGTGGTGGCCATGAAGACTCCCGGGATTTTGCTCGGTAGCCTGGGAGCCAGTCGTGTATCAGATGTGTACGGCAGACGAACTACTTTTTTGGTCAGCGCTTCTCCCTTTATTATTGGAACGGTAAGTTATGTTCTCCAATGTTACTGTTATCCTGAATCAAACAAAACTTGCTCAATACCTTTACTCAATACTTTAACTTTACTCAATACGTTAACTTTACTCAATACTATTTATGAAACTTTATATACTTAGTCAAGAGCGGCAGCAGAAAACTCCAAATCCATAGCACCTATTTGGTATTGTAATTTCGAGTTTTGTTCAATCGTGCAGTACGAGAACATAATACTTGCACGGTTGAACAACAGTTTATAGAATTAAGATAAGAAAATATTATGTGCTAACCTCAAACCTGTAGGCCTATACTCTTTCTTTAAACCAAAACATATTTTACAAAAAATGTTTTTACAGTAAAAACATTGTCAGTAATCTTTAAAACATTAAGTATACCTTTCTGTCGAAAAGAAATAATATGGACCTACCTCCACATTTAAGCGAACTTGGAACAAATTTGCGATCATTTCATGAATATTCCTGGAAATATTAATATATCGTTTTTAACATATTATGAGCACAATCGGTCCAACTAGTAAGTTCTCCATAAATCCCGTGACTTGGATGGAGGTAGCTAAGATTCTTCACGGTCTAAAGTCAATGCAATGCAGAGGGACATGATAAAATTAATTTGGATATGGTGCTTCCTATAATTCCTTTTTCAAATCGAGGCTGTAACCGCAATTATAAATAGGTAAATTCAAACATCTTCATAATCGGATCCCTATACTCTCAAAGGTATTGGAAATTGTCATACATTCCCGATAAATGCGATTTTTAGAAATTAACAACATTCTCCCAGACACCCGGTCTGGATTTAGTAAGGTGCGTAGTTACATACGCCATCTTGGCGGCCATGTTTAAAATGAGTCAATAGACTCGCTATTTAATCAAAACAGATGTTAGGTAATCAATTAGCTATCTAATAAACTGTCCGACATATATTTTTTATTTCAGATGTTCATGTTAAGTCTGACGAATGTATGGATGTTATACATAGGAAGAATGCTATGGGGGTGTGGAACTGGAATGACTTTACAAGTGAGTATAGATACTTTGATATTCGTAATTATTTTTCTTAGTGCAATGAAAATTATTGTTTCAATAAAATGTACAATAATTATAATATTGTGTGATGAGCTCGATGTTTTATTCTGTGTCTGGGTGTTATTTATCTATAATATGTATGTATTTAGAAATATATAAGTATGTTTATCAGTTGTCTGGTTTCCATAGTACAAGCTCTGCTTAGTTTGGGATCAGATAGCGTTGTGTGAGTTGTCCCAAGATATTATTATATTATTATAATATACTAGACGTAATTAGTGATACACGCCATTGGTGTCGAGTGGGATAGCGTGAATTGTGCGTTAGTCGGATCATTAAATCGAGGACATCACTCTTTTTGTGTGCGTGAAAAGGCCTATGTACGCCCTTTGGCGCTGTATCTAAACTGCGACTGCTTTCAGGTAAATGGAATGTATCTAGCAGAGATAGCAGACAAGGAGATTAGAGGCACTTTAAGAGCCCTGACGCGAATATCGTTTAGTCTTGGAGCAGTTATTTTACTGACCATGGGTGCATTAGTCTCATACACAGTTTTAACTTCCTTACTGATAGTCTTCCCATTGTGTTTTTTTACGGCTTGCTGGTGGATTCCTGAGTCTCCGTATTATCTGTTGAAAGTAGGCAAGGTGGATGCGGCAAGAAAGACACTATTGCGTTTAAGTCCATGTAAAGATGATCAGGTAAGTCAATTTCTTTATTATAGATCAAATTTAATCAACGGACAGTATAGGGCAATTGCATTATTGAGACATTAGCGTACTTTAGTTTTTCTCAACTATCAATAGCTAATGTATCATCTGGTGCAAAATCCAGTCCTAAAAGTTGCATCTTTTTTCTGGCATAGGATTTTATTTACCCGATAATTGTTAAATTATCGGGTAACTAAACTAACGCGAAATTTTAGTCACTCAGTATCATGGGTACATAAGTACTCATGAATTTTACCACACCTTAGTTACACTAGGATTAATGCAATCAGGCAATATTTACCTTTATATTGCTTCAAGTTTCGACCAGGTTCGACGTAGGGGGTCACAGTTCTAACCTAACCTAACCGAATTGATTTAGTGCAATAGCCTACCTATTGCACTAAATCAATTCTGTTAGGTACTTACATATATTTTATTGAAAAAATCCCAATCCCCTACTAAACTGCACTCAAAATTATTCTAAGTTAAGCTCCATAATCGATTAAATTTTTTTAAGTCCAGTCTCCATACAAATTTGATAAACATTTTTATTAGTTTAAAAAAAAAGTTTTGTCAACTTGTTTTTGAAACCTATTTTGTCGATATTAAGAAAAAAAAAATGTATTTTGAGTGCACCCCCTTTGCTCAACCCCGACCCAAAAGTGTTCAATGACATGGATGGAATTTTTGGCAAAATCACAGTTCCTAGCTTTGCTTGATTCGTTCAGCGTTTCTTAGACAGTCATTTATTAGCACCGTTTACGTATTTTAATCAAAATAATTTCAGCAAGTAAATTAAAATTGGTACGACATACCAACGCGTCTTCTGCTTACTTACTTAAAATTATTACAACTTTATTGCACCCATAGGAAATCAGCTTTTAATGCTTTGTTGCTGCTAATAGTAAATCTATTTTAGGTAATCGAAGAGAAATTGACCTCGATGCGGTCCCAAGTGAAACTAGAAATGGCAAGATCTGGTTCATTAAAAGAGCTATTCACTGGTAAACAATATCGGAAAGCAGTTATTGTAACTATAGGTAGGAAATGTGTGATTCATTATTTAAAAAAAAATATATAACTACTTTCGTTGCGGCAATAGCCTAACGGGTAAGGCATCGGTCTAGCAATCGTGAGGTCGCGAGTTCGAATCCTACCCATTATACTACTAACGTGAACCCACTCCTGACACAAGCCTTTGAACTTAGCTGGAGGGTCCTACATACCTAGTTTTCTTTAAAAAAAAATTGTTTATAGTAGGTACCTATGTTTATTTTTCAATTAAATCGAAAAATTTGAAATAGATTTTAGACGAATGTGCCTTGGAATAATACAGGATAATAATACGTATAGTACTTTAGGGTAAAAAAAAACGCCGTCAAAATCAAACACAATTGTACAGTCTGATTTGTGATATAGGTACTAATAAACAACTTTGTACTAATAAACAGTTTTGAAAAATATTTAAGTTTGAACCCAGAATTTTTATCACCTGTTTTGAAGTTAGGTAAAACCGATAAACAAAACAAAATACAACCGCCTACAGACTATTTTACCAGAGTAAAACTGTAGTCCTGTGGTAGGCCCTAAACCTGACAAAAAACGTCGATTTTACTCCGGGGTCTCACCCACGTGTGTTAGGTGGTTGTGTGACAAAAATATTACAAATTTATTGTGTGTAATGTAAACAAGCTACAAGCGGGAGGTTATTCGTATTTTACAAATTACCCTGTATACTAGTCCACGAGACATACCTTTATTGAACTCACATGAAACCGGCATCGTAGTTCATAGAACGAATTCAGCCTTCACGAGCTGATCTCGCTAACACAGGGATGTATTTATTACATACAGCCTGTATCACAAGAGTTGTTTTGCATCCTAAGTGATTATAGAATGTTGAATTGAATTGTATACGCATGAAGCCAAATATTAGATTTGGTTTTTTTTTTTATGTTGTCCTAGCTTTTCTCTACGACAAAAACATAATCAATTTTTTTTTTTTTTTTTTCTAAATCAAAGTTTTTTTTTATTTACAGGTTTGAAGTTTGCGCAAACATTATCGGGCACTGTTGCCATCGTACAATATTTGGGAAGGATAATACAAAAAAGTAACAGTGGCCTCAAACTATCTGTAGCTCTTATTATATTTGGTGTAGTGCGATTTATTGTTGGTAAGTCTTGCTTATTAATTAATTATATTGTGTCTTAAGTTTACGACTGAATATTCAAACGCCACTCAGATTTAAGAAGCCGTTAACTCACAGGCTCTCACTCTCACCTAAAGGAAAAGAGGTAATCACACACTTTGAGTACTTCAAGTTAGGCATCGTTTAAGTATTCGCATGTAAATCTAGTGGATTGTCTACGACAGAATTATGTACTTTTGAGTACCTAGTACTCTAGTTAGTAGTAAGTCTTTAATTTAAGAATGTACGTTCTTTTCTTATTAAAATCCTATGTTAAGGCATGTTTAGTTATTATTAGTAATATTTTATTAAATTTTTAACATACTTGCCAATCGTATTTGGTTCGTAGCTGTCCCGCGCAACTATGTATGCGTAAATTTTCCGCGTTTTTGCAACATTCCTCATTGCTGTTCCACTCCTATTAGTCGAAGCGTGATGTTATATAGCCTATAGCCTTCCTCGATAAATGGGCTATCCAACAATGAAATAATTTTTCAATTCGGATCAGTAGTTCCTGAGATTACCGCGTTCAAATAAACAGACAAACTCTTCAGCTTTGTTTTTTTCTTGGTTCACCACCATTTTTTTTGTGGTCAAAATAATGCAGTCTATAATGCTAATTACTAAATGTTATTACAATTTCAGCTCTAGCTGTGCCCTTCGTAGTAGATAGAGTTGGTCGTCGTCCACTGCTCATCTACTCTTTCTGCGCAGGAAGCATCGTACTGGGCGTCATTGGATTGTACTTTTTCATGCAACAAGTAATTGGCATCCACGACGAATCGAATAGCCCTTTCCGATACGTTGTCTTTATCGGGATACTTGTGTCTGCTGTTATTTCGAATATAGGATACGATTTTATAGCTATGGTATTACCTACAGAGATATTTCCTATGAATGTAAAATCTTTAGCAATGACACTTATAAATATTTTCGCTGCACTATTAAGTTTCATAACATTAAAAGGATACCAAATTGTAGAGGATTGGGTGGGGTTATATGGAGTTTTCTGGTTTTTTGCGTTCATGGCTATCACTGGGGCTGTATTTTCATATTTTAAAGCACCAGAGACCATGGGAAAAAGCCTTAAAGAAATTCAAATGGATTTGCAAGGACATCTTTACGATGAATGTGTTGAGAAATTAAATAAAGTAGAAATTGTTGGAGACACTGTCGACGATAATAATGTGGAGTTGAAGAATATGTTAAGTAAAGTAGATAGGTAGAAGTAGACATTTTGTGTTTCGTTCTTACAAAAAAGTATGGAATCATTGAGTTAGTTACCTCGATGATTCCATAAGGACAAAAAAATATGTAGTAAATGGAAAGGTCTGGAAATATCGTTACTTTGCTGCCAAACAAAAAACTTAGTTAATTTATTTGTATTAAAAAGAATATGAAAATATCGCCTATAACGAATTTGTCAAACTATTGTACAGTATAATAATATAATAATAATATTTTGAGACAACTCACACAACGCTATCTGATCCCAAACTAAGCAGAGCATGTACTATGGAAACTAGCCAACTGTTACACATACTTATATATTTCTAAACACATACATATTATAGATAAATTACACTCAGACACAGAATAAACCATCGTGCTCATCACACAAAGTTTTATCCTGGGTGGGGATCGAACCCACGACCTCTTGCGTAGCAGTCGGATACACTCCCACCGCGCCACAGAGGCAGTCAAAGTCAAAGTATAAAGTTGTTACGAGAACAAGGAATATAATTATTTGGTAAAAAATGGTCTTGTTTAGAGGGTTATGTTTTAGGTCCCTCCAACACAAAGAGAGAATCTTCCGACCAGGCGAAGTGATACGACCCAACGGTTAAATGTTGCGCGATTCAGGATTTGAACAATTCTTGTATTATTTTATGCCACCAAAGTCTACATCTCAGAAACAAATAATCTGCACTGCTTTAACTGCGTCGGTGGGGCTGTGGGAGTGTGCACGACTGCTGTACAAGAGGTCGTGGGTTCGATTACCTCATGGGACACCACTTAGTGTGATCCATGAATTTTTATACCGAGCCTTGTAGATGTCTTTAAAAAAAAACGCATTTCAAGTGTTCAAATGTTATGATAATGTAGAATAATGGAATAACAAAATACTAGTAGACCATAACTCGAATATTTTTTTTTGATGTACCTAGAATTAGAAGACTCAGAAAGGGGAAATTTGGCACAAATATATTTAAGGATATGGAACAACGATTGATAATACAGGAATATAAAATTTACAAAAATAAATATTTTCGCTCCGCCTTGACCTACAAGCATGTCTTAGCTGTGTCAGTCATACAACATGTACAGTCGCGGAATGAATATGTTCGTCACCTTAAGGTTCAATTTTGCTTGAACGGAATCAAGGAACAGTATCATCATGTCAGTGTTGTCAAAATAATAATAAGGTTTTACTCAGATTACTACAAACTCAACTAAAGAAAGTAGACATACATCAACGACACGCGAAAAAGTTTTTGTTTCAAGGTAATAGACAATTAATGGTAGAGTAATAACTGAGAAAATTGGTTGACAGCTCAGATCAAATACTACGAGGTGGACAGCTTCTTCATATTCAAAAGTACGGCTATTTTGAAATGTCACATCCGTTTCTCGATTTGCCATAGACTTAGGATATACTAGTAATTGAACAAAGAGCTCATTTACGTGTGATGATTTTTGATTTATCAGTGTATGCGACGAGATGTCTTAAAGTCGAGAAATATCGATAAGCACTGTTACAAAATATGCCTAGTATATCCTAAGTATATACAATATGCCAGATTTAGTTAATCACCATTAAGTTATTGAATTATAGTAAAATGATTCACAAATATCACCTACGATTGGCTAGTACTTAACATGGAAATATATCATAAAAAAAGCATAAAATCAAAACGAACGGTCGATCTATTCATTTAGTAATCTGAAAGTTTTAGATCAACTATTCATAGTCAAGGAATATTTGTCTAATTAAATTTAAACTCTGTTGTGTTATTTAAGTCAAATACCGTTAAATGAATTGTAATGAAATACCTAAGATTACGGATACTCTCAATTTATATACAAAGTTTGTGATAATTTATATTTTATATGACGCTACCTCTTTTCACATCAACACCAGTAAAAGTGTTTAAAAATAGGTGAAGTTTCATTTAAAACCTACCAAAAGATAGATATATTCTTTATGAAAATATATGTATTACGGGTCTTAATCGCATGAATAATTTAAAGTAAAATGCCCGACGTTTCGACCGTATTGCAACGGCCGTTGCAATAGTTTTTTTACCTTAAATTATTCACGCAATTAAGACCCGTAATATATATATTTTCATAATGTGTACAAATCGCGAAAGTTTATCAACGGATATATTCATAATGATATTGTGTATTTGCACATAAGATGAACCTACCTGTCTTTTTTTTCAACCGACTTCAAAAAGGAGGAGGTTCTCAATTCGTCTGTATGTGTTTTTTTTATTGTATGTTTGTTCACCATAACAGTCTTTATGTTTTGGCACCGCAGTTGGTGCCGAAACATCATGACTACTATTTCATGGCACTAACTTCAAAATATTTAATTTGTTTTTGTTATTCTAGGATTATTATTTGCTGCTTTTTAGTTGCCTTGTATTTATTTTAGAAGTGGTTAATATTTTTTTGTAAAAAAAGTTTTTTTTCAGAAAATTAAATAAAAGTACAGTATTTGAACGATAATAAAATAAATAGGTTCCCACTAAGAATTAGCACGAATTCCCTTTCGTTATAAATAGGAGTAATTGCATTTTTTTAGCCTGTAACGATTTTTATAAATTAATCTGTGAGAGTTAACACTTTGAGATCCTTTTCACACGTTCCGGTTTCAATCCGGTGCCGGTAGCCGGGCACCGACAACCGGCGCCGGTTTGAAACCGGAATGTATGGCGACCGGACCCAACGGAAGCCGGAACATGTGAAAGCTACCGTATATTGCCACATACTTCGCCGGGTACTCGGCGCCGGACCGGTATCAAACCGGAACGTGTGAAAAGGAGCTAAGGTCCGGCGTCCGTCCGGTCTGGTCGCCAAACATTTGCCGCCAGATTGATACCGAAACGTGTGAATAGGACCTTACTGCACCGGTGTGAAGAGGACCTCACAGTCGTAATGTTTACTTAATTTTTTTTTAAATTTTGTCCTATAAAATCTTAACAATGTTTAAATAAGCTTTAAGTACTGATGGAAGACCCCCAGATAAATTGTAGACTGAAACGAAAAACACCGCAAGACACACTTAAATATTTGTGAAGTAAAGTAGGAAGTGACACAGGTCAAATTCCGAGCATGACAAGACAAACTCCGACAAACATACTATTCAATGTTCTAGCAAGGCAACTGATTACAGTAAACAAAAAAAAAAAGCTTTAAATGACTCTCAGTGCAGCAGTTAAGTGTAATAAGTACCTAGGTATCTTGTGCTATTTACCTATATTCCGTGCTACTTAAAAAAATGTATTTTATACGTTTAACGTGCGCCATGAAACATACATCTATTTTTCAACAAATACCACAACACAAAAAATCTGCAAATATTTTGTCAAATAAAAACCTTCAATTTGTTCAACAGAGATAAGTGGTGCGACATTATTTTTTTATTGATATTTGCTATATTTGATAATGACTAATGTCGTAGCAAAGCTGTATGGCACCGGAAGCTGTGTGGCACCGGCTTAAGAATAGTGCCACCCCATCTCTTCCCGTGGGTGTCGTCAAGGCGACTAAGGGATGTCACACGGGAGGACGGGCAGCAGCGTCCTCTGCGTATTTCAAGTCTCACTGCGATCGCCAACCCGCTCGCCAAGCGTGGCGATTATGGCAATTACGCCCAGGAACTAATAAGTAGGTTCTACTGGGGAGACCCGTGCCCAGCAGTGGGACATCATATTGGTTGTTATGACGTAGCAAGGTTACATGGCAGTGGTAATCACTTGCCATCAGGTGAGCCGCTTGTTCGTTTGCCCCCTACTGGGTAAAAAAACATAATAATAATATTTTCCTAACCGATGCCCGTCACGGCGCGGCTAATCAAATACGTCAACTACGCAGCAGACATTAATGCCACAAATTTGTTCGCAGACAAAAAATCTGCAAACATTTTGTACAAAGTGTTTATATAAAGTGAACTTTCTTACTATGTACCTAGTCCGACCATAAGTTCTGTTACAAATAAAAATGCATTTTCACCTGCGTATCGCGACAGAAGGCGTTTTGATCGATCCACTCTCTTTAATCTGATTGATTTAGGGCATGTCCTGTATATCGACGATCAGCATAGAGCTTCAGGTCTTGTTATAATATACGCGACACAGTCCTAGCGGGAATCTTCATTTCTCGCGATAAGATTTTTTACTTTCTAATGGGATTTCGACGAATTCTGTCTTTAACAGCATTAACAGCCTTTGTAGTTTTAACAGCACGCGGCCGCCCCGATATTTTATGATCTTTGACAGAGGAAGTGTTGTTGAATCTGTTGATAGTACGATATACGAACATACGGCTGATACAAAGCTTTTGAAGTGTCTGGAGTATGTCCCACGGCTCCATACTCAGTTTGTGCAAGGCGATCACCGCAATCTTATTTTCTTTAACACCCCAATCCATATTGTAAGTTGATAATGAACACGAAAAATATGTGAAATGGCGCGAAATCGAAAGAACTTTTAAAAATAATAAACGCGTTCCAAATTCAAAGTAATTAAAAAGTTGAAAAAATAAAAGTTTTTATTTAACAGTATTTAAGGGCGGACTAGTTATCTATTCATAAACTAATAGTTATATAATATATTATATATATAATATTATAAAGAGGTAAAATTTGATTGTTTGTTTGTATTGAATAGGCTCCGAAACTACTGGACGGATTTGAAAAAATCTTTCATCGTTATGAAGCTACACTAACCCCGGGTGACATAGGCTATTTTTAATATCTGTATTCCCACGATAACACGAACTACGCAGTTGAAGCGAGGCGTCCTAGTATATAGCTAGTGTATATATAAATGCGAAAGTTTGGATGTATGGATGTGTGAATAAATGGATGTTTGTTACTCAATCACGTCACGATGGGCAAATGGATCTAAACGAAATTTGAAATAGAAATAGATTATAGACTGGGTAGCACGGGAATTGTAATTTATCTCTGCAGAAACTTGAGATAACCCAGTAACTTTAATGATAACCTGGCCTTTGCCTGGTCATAGCAAACTGTGATAATAAAAGGGTTTCACTACGGGAGTGCCGGCAAAAGTGAAGACATTTTTTTTATTATATTTTATTTTATTATTATAAATTGCTATCATTTATGTGATTAAATACAATATTTATCTATTGCGCTATAGTATACAACATGACAATTTAAAAAAATGACAATGACAACGACATGACAATTATATCAAAAATATGAAATATTAAATCACAAAATACATTAACAAAAATCAAAAAATTTAAATTAAAAAGGGAAGAAATAATCATTTGGACTCGAACCAGGATCTTCTGGTTTCTAGACCGCCTGATTTCCCCCCTGTCTTCCCACCAATCCACCAATCTTACGGTCACGTGATCCTGACGCAAGTTTTACATTTTATACCCATACCAAAAAAAGTGCACAACGCCGCGCCGCTAAAGAATATTCACTTCAAAACTTGTTCGTTGTTTTGTTTTAACGAGTAACGACATCTGGCGGACGATGTGAACTTCAGTTGCGGCTCGTGTTTCCATCTGCTGGTAACAACATTTTGTTAGTCATCGTAGCTGAATCGACACAACATAGATGTCGTTGTATTGCAATTTACTTTGTGTGAATTCATTTTCTACATTCACCAAAAATCTTGGCGATTGACAACATACTCGTGTTTAATAAGATACACTACAATTTAGATATACCTACACGGGAACATATACAACGTGGGTTGGATTAGGCCGTCGTCGTCTCGTCGTCACTAAATACCAATGACCTACGGAAATACATTCACGAGCATCAGTCACTTATAAAGTTATAACAATCAACTTCGAAATGTAGAAGATTCTACAGAACATTGAGTTCTAAGTTCGTTTGTATTTATTAATAAAAAAAAAAATTAAAGCGTCGAAATCTATGACACGATAATAATTAAATTATTATTATGGGAATTTAATGTGCTAAGTTCCTATTTGAAAATGTTAGGCGATTTGTATTCGTACATCAATCCATTCTTACTGAATACAAGGGTGCCTGTATAATTAAAACAATCTGATTGATCGATCACCTTGAATGTTGTCAAACGAACCTTCATCGCATTAAAAATCAAAACCGAAACGAACCCTTTTGCAGATTGATGACCTAATTTATTAACCCGAGAATGTCAATCCGTTTATACAAAAACGTGCTCTGAGTACATTTTAAGCCATTGATCCGATTACGTTTGTACGACGACAGATTCGATTAATGCGCGTCATAGAAGACGGAGGGCAAAGTAAAATAGAAATACGCATTCTGATTAAATGAGTCCATATCATTATTGTCATGTTAAATATCCTCAATTGTGGCTTCATTGTTACTGGTTAACATGCTATATATATATATATATATATATATATATATATATATATATATATATATATATATATATATATATATATATATGTTCATAATGTGTTTAGTGGATATTTATTTTTTTCTGAGCTATCTTTGTCATTACTCCGGCACTATGGAAATGGATTTTCCGATTCACGATTATGAAAATGAAATTGTCAAAAGACGGATTAAGAATTTTTTTTAGGATAAGTTTCAGAGTTTTCGACTTTTAAAAATAACATTCTGTAGGTAATAAAAATAATACTACCCTAGACAATGACTTTCAGTGTTGATATAAGTTGTTATATATTTCTTAGACGAAAATTTTCCATAAAAACGTAGTACAAAATACTTTATCATGTCCTTTCACTGTTTATTCGAGGCCTAAAGGAAATTGATGATGAGAATGCGAAGGGTTGACAGCTCTTTCACTTGATCGACGGCTTGCTAATTGCTATTTTGAATGTATAAACATGAAGCTAGGTGTCCACTTGTTGGCTAAGAACGTACGATGGTAAAGGGGTGTGGTGTCTTTGTTGTTTACCTACACTGATTGAGTTGGTGAGGTATAATGTCACTATAATAGTAGCTTTTGCTCGCGACTTGGGTCGCGTAGATGTTGAAAATGTCTCATTCTCCAGGCTTCAAGTTGATATAGCTAAAAGTCTGGAAAATGAGGTATTTTTTAAATCATTTCTCCAGACTTTTCTTATAAAGCGATTCAGGGGTTTAGGCGTGAAAACTAAACGGATGATCACAAATCGGCAGAGGAATAAATTATTATAGATTACTGGTCGATTTAATATGATGGCACCGGGTGTGTTCATAAGCTCTAGGTAAACGCGGTTAATACTCATCTAGCTTGATTGCGTTTACTCCCTTGTCGAATTGTGTATCTCCTTGGTGATTATCTTGTTTGAACCTGAATATTTGTGACAGTACGGTAGAAGATATTTGTGCTGAGTTGACATGAATATTTTCTGACTCTACATAATCCCCATTCTGCCGAATCCCTTTCCTGCGCGCTTATTTTATTGCGTTTTTGACGTGAAAACGTCTTATAAATCGATGACCGGGAGCATGCACGAAAAAGTCACGTTATGTACTGGTTGCTAAGCAATAGCGAATGGCGATTGCAGCAACATACGATAAAATTAGAACTAACGTTATTGACTAGTTGCTAAGCAAAGCGAACTGCGATATATCATCAATATTTTCTTATGACGTTATCACGTAAAATTATAGACTTTACAAACAACCATTTTGTTAAATTGTAATCACATCATCTATACTAATATTATAAAGCGAAAGAGTTTGTTTGTTTGTTTGTTTGTTTAAACGCGCTAATCTCAGGAACTACTGGTCCGATTTGAAAAAATCTTCTTTTGTTGGATAGCCCATTTATCGAGGAAGGCTATAGGCTATATAACAAGCGCTACGACTAATAGGAGCGGAGCAGTGACGAGAAATGTTGCAAAAACGGGAAAAATTTACGCATACGAAGTTGCGCGGGACAGCTAGTGAGTTATATACCTATACACATCAGTCAGTATCATAAATAGTACCTATACCTACTTATACCTACAATTCGATTATAATAGAATTATTACGATTGGGTGCCGAAATTGGATTAGGTACGTTAATTTATTGTGTTTGAGCAACCGCATAATACAAAGCTGTATTGGTTATACAACCAATATACCGAAAACAGACCAAACTAATTAAGTTCGGTCTGTGTCGGTGTTAGCACAGACCACCTCTGTGGCACAGATAGCTAAGATTAGGACATTAACATAACATTGATCATTAGAGGGAGGAGATGTTCTTATCAAGTATCAAGTTAGACTTTGATGCTTAAAATGGTAAAGATGATCTTCTATTTAATTAACAAGCTTATGAGTGTCAAAGTGTGAAAAAAAATCCGATATATGAGACAAACAGTGTCCAAAATTCAAAATTCGACATTCACTAAGGATGCAAAGCAACTCTTGTGATACGTCGGGATTCCACATGTACATGTAATGCCAAGTTAATCCATGTAAAGCCGGAGAAAAGAACCTCGCAATAAAAACTCGCGGCCACTTTTTTCAAATTGCCAATTTTACAATGATTGAATGTTTATAAACTTGACATGGGGGTGTGTGCGACTAATATACTATACACCATGTTAAAGGACTGATGCAAATTGTATTATCAAAATGTAAATGTTCAACAAATATAATTTACAAAATGGTCAAATGAATTATCATGAAATAGCTACGATGTAGAATTTTATAAGCTACGAGTCTTAATCGCGTAAATATTTTATTTTAAGGCTAAATACCTTTGTTTTTTTCCCGTCGTTTCGACCGTATTGCAACGGCCGTGGTCACACACAAAATTCTATAATGTGTACAAATCACGAAAGTTAACGAACATATATAGCTACGATGTCTTTTAATCGATGACTTTTACGTCGGAATATAATAATCTTGACCGAGTTAAATAATATTATAGAATTTCCTTTTTGTTCCTTTCGCCTTCAAAAAAGGTGGTTCTCTGTTTGACCGTATGTATGTATGTATGTTCGTGATTTTCTCGAAAGCTAGTGATCCGATTTCGATGGGGTTTTCGCTATTCAACTGCTCATTTTTTTGGGAAGGCCTAAGTGTATAAATGCTTATACAATAGCAATGCCAGATATAAAGACTGAGATATAAGAGTGAGTCAGCGAAATTTGCATTCAGTGATGTGCTTGATATTTTTTTTAAAAGCATTTTTTTTAATAGTTATTAATAATCAGATGGTATAAGATAAAAGAAAATTAGTGAAAATCCAAAGATCAAAAAATCGAGGTGGTGTTCATAGTATACCGGGTTTTCTTTGCGACAACTAACGCCTGCTAAGGTGTATCATCTTTCTATGTTCATGTCTGTTTCTTGGACTTCAAGTCTTAACTCAATATATCGAGATCGAATACGAAAACCTACATGCAAACTATTACTCGGAATATCAGTTTTCAGTTATATTGCACATTTAGTTCCGTGTCAGCATCAAACACAAACACGAAGCGTGTTCGAGTTCAGCCAGTTTAGATATAAAATGTTACCTTCCATTACTCTCAGTAGTCTGACGGAATAAAGTAAACGCTTTCGATATTACACCACGTAGAGCCGGCGGCTCATCGCGATTTGTCAAAGCTTCCTATCTTGATGCTTATCTCAAACATTTATCCTTAAAACAACAAAGGAAAAAATACTTTCTATTGTTGAGAAAACACAGATCAGTGGACACCGGGGAAATAAAAGAGAGGAAGAAGTCTATCTTGCAGAGTTCTATCGTGAAACGCCAGATTCTTCGATAAGGTGCGACAGTGTTTTGGAAAAATATTTTATGTCGGTATTCGGCACTTGGCCAAGGCTAAAAGGGCCAAATAGCCAAGCTAACAAGGCTTGGAAGCGTATTAGATGAATGCTGTTTTTTCATATTTAAGTGAGCACGAATTGATTGAATCTATTGTCACTGTACAGTGTCAAAGATATTTAAAAGGTCAACTTTGGAACCTTTTTATTAATTAAAGATTTTTATTATTTATTTATTAGTATTTATTAGCAAGAGAATTGGTGAACGCTACCAATAAGCTAGCTGTCCTAAGGTCGAAACTCGTCAAAGATAAAAAGATACCTCACAAATAAGTTCACATTCCACTATATTTTTTTGCACATATTGTATAAGCCAATTCCTTATAACGAATTATTAATAATATAAGCGCATTAAAACTTAAGCTCCTTACATTTTACGCTTCAAATGATTGGAAAAATATTAAATCGCCCTCTGGCGGAGAAAAATGCAAATGACTTCGTTAGAAGGGTTTTACCCGAAGTTGGCCGCACTTATTTCATTGAAAAATTATCTTAATAACGTTCGCGGAAGTCGACGGTGAAGTTTATGAAGTAGTTTAATTGAGTTTTGTTAACATTTAATTGTTACGAAGGTTGATCTGCTCTCAAGGAATGTTCGCGTTTTATTCCTTACTGTTTAAGTAGTTCTTATGTTTCAGATAAGGAATTGTCGGTGGGGGGGGGGGGGGGAGGTAGTAACAGGGGTAATCCCCCCCTCAGAATCGACTGAAAGACCTTTTTAGGGTTCCTTACCTCAAAAGGAAAAAACGGAACCCTCATTTGATCACTTGTGTTTCTGTCTGTCACAGCCAATTTGCACCAAGTGTACTGGACCGATTGAGTTCAAATTTAGTACATGTATGTGTCTCTGTGATCCAAACACGAACGCATAACGTAAATAGAAGAATTTGGAACTACAGAGCCACTTTTGGGGGGCAAACTAGGAAATTAAAAAAAAGTTTCGCAAACTATATATCGTGTAACATATCAAACGAAAGGGCTTTCTGTAAGGATATCAAATATATATTTTTGTATAATTTTAAAATTGTTATTTTTAAACTTATTTAGGAAAATCATGAAAATAGACCATTCTCCCCCCTTATCTCCGAAGCTACTGGGCCTAATAATTTGGAAAGAATACGAAAGATTACAGGAAAACCTAAAGGAAGTCTGAATTTTAAACATGGACATTTAAAAAAAAGTTTTGCCGACAGTACCGTGTCACATATCAAATGAAAGGGCTTGTTGTAAGAATGTGTAATATAATTTTATTATAGTTTTAAAATAATAAGTTCAAAAGTTATTCATGAAAAACTGTGAAAATAGACCATTCCCCTCCCCCCTTATCTCCGAAGCTACTGAGTCTAATATTTTGGAAGAAATGTAATAGGTAGGTCTTAATCTCTAGATTGCAGGAAAACCTATTAGAAGTCTGACTTTTAAACATAAGGCCATTTTAGGGGCAAAAAAAAATTGTGTCCCTCCCCCTTCACCTTTGAATAACGTGTGACTAAAAACTATAAAAAAAATCACATAGGTAGCGCTTAATAAATATCTCAAACTAAAATAATTTCGGACATGATCGGATATGCCGTCATTAAGTTACGCAATTATTCAAGGCTACGGAACCCTACACTGAGCATACTTCAACATGCACTTGCCCGGTTTTATAAAATACTTTTATATCTTGTCGTTGCACTAGCCCTCTAATATGGTGTATCAATAATATAATGGTGGCCCACCTACATTTAAACAGTTTATAAACAAACAAACATTGTAAACATCGGCAATTTGAAGACAGTGGCCGCGAGTTTTTATTGCATTGTTCCATTCGCTGGTTCTAACCTACTGCTTGCGAATAGGCATGTAGTATGTACATGTAGAATCATGGCCTTCACAAGTGTAGTATTTTGCTTCCTTAGTGAATAAAGATTTTTTATTTACTTGATATACCTATGTATTTAGAATTATCTAAGTATGTTTACGAGTATCAGTTGTCTGGTTGCCATAGTAGAGGATCTTCCCAGTTTGGGATCAGATGGTCTTGTGTGAGTTGTCTGATATAAGTTAAATCTTTCAATATTGTTTCGTTACAGAGATTTCGTTAAAAACAAAAATTTGTAAATATACCAAGGTTTTGCTAATATACATGACGTATTTGATTTTTTGAAAAAAAAATGTTTTTTGCAACTCAATAGAGCAATTTAGCAACTAAGTTTATTTTTTCTACTAGCCATGGGGGTAGCCTGAAATGCCACCCTTTTGCAACTTGGTTGATACAGTGCCGTGTGTCTAGATAGATTTCCCTGTTGATCGAAATATTTACATACTTTTAAGTTAGTACGGAACCCTCAGTGCGCGAGTCCCACTCATACTTAGCCGGTTTATTTTTTTTGGAGAATTTTTACACTACCGGTGTGTTTTGACAGGCAATCGCCGCCCCCTCTCTCGACAGTGGTCCCCCCGTCACGCAAGCGGCTCACACTTGGCCAGTTGGGTCACATGTTGCCCTTGCCTGACCTGAACAAAGTTCTGGATCCGCGCCTGGGTAGGTAATATTGCAGCAAGGAGAGAACATAAGTGGAAAAATCAAATTCTGTTTGAATGGTAAGTCGGTTGGATTATATTGAATTTTGCTATATACCTAATATATATTATAGAGCTATAGAGTTTGTTTGTTTCGTTGAAAGCGCAAATCTCAAGAACTACTGGTTCGAATTAAAAAAAACCTCTTAGTCTTGGATAGCCCATTTATCGAGAAGGCTAAATAACATCACGCTATGACCAATAGGAGCGGAGCATTAATGAAAAATGTTGCAAAAAAGGGGAAAATTGACGCACATGAAGTTGTGCGTGTCTGTCTATCAGTTCTGTTTGTCAGTCAAGAACCACATTGCGATGGCACAAAGCTAATATAACCCAAACTGACAAAGTTTAAAAGTCCTCCATAGACACAGTACGAAAATTTAGCGAAATCAGATCATTTCAAAATATATTTAAAGACTTTATTGCGCTTTGTAGACAGTTCAAGATAAAAACTACTTGTTTTTCATGATAATCTTTGTCTGAATTATAAAATTATTTCGCAAACATTAAAACTGATTAGGTACTCTCAGAGTACATCCACAAATATCTAATAAAATATATAAAGATACAATCCGGAAAAGAGAGGGATTCAAATTTTCTAATCTAGAAAAATAAATCAGTGTCTTAATTTGGATTACCTATCTACTTATAAAAACTGAGGAGTGGTTGGTGTAACGTTTGCCTGTGCACAGTGTTCATATTAAAAAAAAAACTTGTTTAACTGTTGACTTACCTCCTCTTAAGATGATATATTAAAGGGGAATTAGTAGCTTTTCTTCAACCCTCTATCCCTTTCGCACAGTACTATAGAAATATGCAAATCCTGAACATGAAAAACAAGCGCTAGTAGCCCGTTCTCTCAATCGTAGGTAACCAATGTTCTAAAAAGCCCTAACTTTCCGGTATTCTAGGTACAGCCTAAGTTTGGCAGTAGCGATTGCCTATTCAAACGTTCTGAAACTTGGCCGTGCTGAGTATAATCTTACTTTGTTTTTTATTGTGCGAAGTTCTGAGGCGCACACTTCGAGGATTTAGCCATCTAAAACTTAAAAAACTACAAAACTGTTGGCGAAAATGCGAAATAAAAACTTACATTATAAATTGCAACACATTTTCTATTCAGTGAGCATAGTTTTAAATCCCTTCATGAAATTAATAAGTCTCTAAGAAATGAAACTAGAGATTTCAATATTAAAAATGAGAAACGCAAACATTTTTCCCGGATAAAAGTAGTCTGGTTGCTGATACGGAACGGTAAAAAGCAATTTGTCATTTTTGTGGTGCCTAATTTATGCATGTTTTAGTTCTCAATATATCAGTTCTCAACTCCGCTCGAGACTCGGTATCGATTTTGTTCGCAAACCCGTAGAAAACTAGCATTTATACATAATATATCCGGTTAGGTAGATCTTTATAAGTACCTAAATGCGTTTTTATTAAGCAGGTAGCTAACTTCGATATAGTTCAATTTTATTCAACTTGGATATATTAAGTAAATTTTTTTTCAAGTGGTTTACCTGGACTTTTGTTATATTTGTTAAGTAGTTAAGCCTAAACGTCGTTAAGTATAATATAGTTACCCAGTTGTTCAAATACATATATATATATAGTTAAAGATAAAGAGTTAAAGCTTCTTCCGCAATATTTATCAGGGTCTTTCACTGTACTATTTTTGGCAAGATCTAGGACCTATAACTTCTCATTTTAAGCCCCAGTCCTCCAAAGTTTTAGTGATTTTTGGAGTATATCTACCTAAATTAGCGTCAAATACGTGAAATCTGTAAGCCCTTTTAAAAGCTCTGCTTAAGACAGCAAAAAACGGGCTTGTGAATTGTTTATTTCTCCAAAAACAGAGCTAAGCGCACCAAAAACTGGAATATAGTAACGATGCTTTTGCACGGCATGATTGGGCGAACAGGGAAATGGCATTACAGCGACGTCGTGCCTCAAAGAGAATTTACTCATATACGATACTTTTACATAGGTACCATGTACACTTTTACAGTGTAAACAGTCAATCGGACCGGTTTGAATTTTTCAATTTATGGACTCAGTTTTGGGATAAAATCTTCGGTACTTTTATCTCTGTTCATGATTTTGAGTCGCATTTTTTTGTTAGCTCGCATGGCAAACAAGTTAATCAAACAATTAGTCGTCAGAATTGTATTTTTTTCAAGTACAGAGAAACAAACCAGATAGAATATGTATCGTTGGCCCCTGTATTAATGTAGACATTGTATCACAGGTACCAGCGCCTTCCCTTATTGTGAACAGTTTGCAGTAATTATTATGTCATAAATGTCTAGATACAGGTAGTAAATTATATAATTGCACAATTAAATAATTCGTTCGTAATAAAGTCCCTCACATTATTTATATATCACTCATTAGCATAATGACATACATATGTCGTAGCTGGGTGGTCATATGGACATACAGTACAGCATTGTGTGATTCGATCATAATGCGGGTGCGGATTGCTCGAGCAAGATAAAGTTCATTACGGTTTCAAATCGGCGACGCACGGTTTATTGTCATCACAAACGCAATTATCTACAAATATTCTAAAAAAACACAAAAAGTTAAATGACATTACAGTCCGTCAAATCTAAGAAGTACCGTTTGACAGTTCTGACAATTGAATGATAGGGATGGGATGAAAAAATCGATTACTATAATATCCGAACTTTAAGAGATCGATTACTATAATATCCGAATTTTAAGAAATCAATTGTTATAATTAAATAAAAGAAATGTTTAGGATATTTTTTTATTCACTACTAGTACTAGTATCGTCGTCTTCGTCATCATCGTCATTTAAATTAATGACCAGTTGATTGTCCATTACATTATCAAAGTGTACGTCTCTTTCGAAGTCGTCCATTATTATTTTCTTTGTTTTTTGTACTACTTTACTCCAATCTTCCTGTGTAACTTGGGCACATGCTTCCTTTAATAAACCTTCCATTTTCTTGACACTGAAGGGTGGTTTGGTGTTGTGTCTTGCTGCATAACCTGTAAAACAATAATGTAACTATTTGATAGCAGACGAAAACCATTGTTTAAATTATAAATGTTAGAAGTACTCGTGTTATTATTATAATATTATAAAATATTACCTTTAACTTGGGCCCAAATCAGTTCAATGGCATTATATTGGCAATGGTACGGAGGAAGTCGTATGACTTTGTGCCCGTGCTCTTCGGCCAATTGGTCAATTACATATGTCGGTTTTGGTGGTTTATGCAATTTCACTAACTGTAATAATTCAGCTTCTAATAGTGACATGTCGGCATCCACTCCTTTTCTTTGCAGCCATGCCACCAAATCTGCTTTCTTATTGGCTGACGTAGGTGCTTTATCAATTTGCACAGAGTGGTATGGGGCATTATCCATTATAATTGTGCTGTTAGGAGGGATATTCTGTAATAAATTTAAGAACCACTCTCGGAACCTTACTGCGTCCATTTCTTCATGATACTCTTTAGTGCTTCTGGATTGGAAAGCTAATAAAGAGTTTTCCACGAAGCCTGTAGACGCTGACCCAGCATGGCATATTATGAGGCGTCCACCTTTTCCTATCGGCACCTTCGAGCACGAAGCTTCAGAATCATCAGTCCATGTTTTCGGCACAGAATGGTTGGAATTTAGCCAGGTTTCGTCCAAAAATATTACATTATCCCAGTTTATAATTTGTTTAACTTCGCGCAGGAATGTTAGTCGCTGCATAATTATGTCATGTCGCTCCATAACAATTTTTCGTTTGTCAACTTTTTTGTATCTGAAGCCAATTCCTGTTATTACCGTTCTCAACGACTCTATGCTTCCCTTATACAGCCCGGCATCTTTTAAAGTTGCACATAACTTTGCCAATGTTGGAAATTCGCCTCTTGTAAAATACCCGTATATATGGTTTCTAATAGCATGACTATCGAATTCATCGATGCCTGTCACAGGTTTATTTCTTTTTCGTTTTTTCGGTGTGTGAAGTACGTTACTGTCACTCCCCGAAGGCCCATATTTTTCACTTAATATTTTGCCAACGGTGCGGCTACCAATACCGAGAGCTTCACCGACGCGATCCCGAACTTGTGTAACTGGCAGTAGAAGTCCACCATTTTGAGATTCACGCTCAAAATACTCGTGTAATTTCACCACCAATTCACGAGCCTGGCTGTTCAAAGTACGTCCTCTTTTCGACATTATTAATAAACACTTGCTTAGTTCGGAGTCCAGTATAAATATTGCCAAGGTAAACGGATAAAGAATGATCAGTCCAGAAAAGTAATAGCCAAGTCACAAATTGTAAAACACAAACGAGAAAACAAGTACGCGCACAGTCAGCTTCCAAGATGGCGAGAGACTGCTGACGCCGAACCGACCGAGCGGACCGCGTGCGCTTGTAGTTGGCAGTGTTGCCAGAAAAAAAAAATTGTAGAGACTTGGACACCTGCGATTTTGCCTATTGACCTAAAAATAATTAAATTAATTTATTTTAGGGTATCTGTGTATTCAGTGCATTATGCGGTCGCGCAGTAACGTCGTTAATTTATAACATCAGGCAACAACATTTTTGTAAATGGGTTCTACATACCTTATTATTATTAGTTTTAGACGTAGAAATAAGACTTAGAAGAAAAAATTGTAATTGTAAAATCAATGGATGTGCTTGTTAAAAATTTGTTTATTTCTCTGTAATATGCAAACCCATACTATCATACACAAAAATAAATGTAAAAAACACTATCCCTGACTCCATTTACTATTTCGACAGCGTTAGCGCGAGAAACCCCGACTTATTTGGGCGCGAAAATCAAAAATCGACAAATCGCTTTCGACAACTTTTTAAAGAAGCAAATATATTTGATTTATAAATACGTATTTTTGGTGAATGGGTTTTATCTCATATTTTACGATTACATAACTATTTAGTTATGTAATCGTAATATGTGAGATAAATCCCATTCACATGAAAAAATATTTGTTTGGTTGTCAAGTGTAATTTGTAAATAATACATTCAATTTTTCCTATATGTAAACGATTTTTTTGCATACAAGTGTATCCGAAGAGTCGCAACACTACGTGCAGTGACCTAACTACGTAACTTTGTAATGAGGTCAAGAATATAACTATTAGAAATTATTTACTGTGTAAATATGTGTTATTTTGCTTTGTTTGAAAGTTTTCAATTACATTTAGATATTAAGAATTGTACATTTTTAGATACAATAATGAAATCTTTCTAAATTCATGGTTTTATGAAAAAGGTTATCGAAACTGAATAATGTACGTATGAACAAAGTTGTTTCGGTTTGAAAAATATGAAACGTCAAACGGTACCTCTTAGATTTGATGGACTGTAATCGGTTCGATAGCATAGTCACTATCAAACCAATAAAAGTCATAAAACTTTTTTAAGGTTATATCATAACCGCGATGAATGAGTGAATGTTACTAACAAGTGATCGTGATCTCATGCTGTCAGCTTGATACGCGACCTACGAGAAAATACACATCTTCATTGCCTGGTATCATTAATCTTACTGCAATCTAGCACACGAATTCTTTTTTTTTAATCCTCTCAGGTAGGTGAGCGGATTTGTATTTTGTTTCTCGTGAATAGCCACCAGAAACACAATACAATTCCGCTCAGCTATCCTGACCCTATCAGAAAATGATAAAAATAATTTAATCTTGATTGATATTTAACATTAGTACTTCCCTGTGTCTAACACACAAACATAGTCATCCCTGTAACTAACATACAAACATAGTCATTCCTGTGTCTAACACACAAACATAGTCATCCCTGTGACTATTACACACAAACATAGCTTACATAAATATAACTTAACAGTGTTTTACAGATTTCTACAGTGTCCTAGAGTCTCATAGCGTGTCACACAGTATTTTACAGTGTTCCACAGTGTTCCACCATGTTCAACAGTATTTTACAGTATTCTACTATGTTCTACAGTGTTCTACAATACTGCTTAACCAACAATAAATTGATTTATAAAGTACTTAACGAATACTTTACTATACAATGTCACAACAGTACTTAACCAGCGCTAATCCACCTATCACATAATTAGTGACAGATCCGTACTGTTTAGACAATGATACTGAAACACCACCGCTTGACCAGCGGTATTATTTTATCTTAACACGCGATGCAGTATTAGACCCCATAGTAGATCCCCACAGTTGAACCCACACTGAACAACTTCGTGAACCCCCCATTAGAGGTACTATTACTAGGTTGAGTTACATTAGTAACAATTCAAGAGTATTAACTAAAATTTAACATGCAATCACTATGTCATGCTGAAGATATTCATGAAAAAAATGTTCAGAGAGACGTTATCAATATTCACACAAGTTAAAATGTTCACATTGCTATTAACGGTTTATTGACATATACAAGTCGTAAGTGGCGGCCACATTCTAAATGAGTCAATACACCTATCATTTAATCGAAACAGGGATTAGGTAAACGGAAATCAATTAGCGATTTAATACCACCTTCAAGAGATTTTGCCAGTGTAGCCCGAAGCACCCCTGTCACTCGCCCTAAGCATCAGCTGAAAGGGACAACGAACATGGGCAAACTTCAACAAGTCAACTTTATGGCATTTGCGGTACATGTTAAAGACTGCTTTCTGCACCTCGTCATGGAAGAAGACTTCTGGCCGGAGGGTGTGGTTTTCCGTCGCTTCCGCGGACAAGTTTCACAAAAACTCACAAAGACCTAGTGCAATTGAAGCGTACTAACATAGTTTAAGTTGAATTTATTAACACTTATTGTAATATTGTAAGTTTGTTAGTCTGTAAGGTATATATTTCTGTGGGCCATTGATGCCTGAAATAAATGGTATTATATTATAATAATTTTGCGACATATATATCATCCACTAAGACATTATACTATAATATTGCCAAATTTTATCAATAGGTATTGTGATTCGCATGCATCTTTATCATTTAAATAAAACCTTAGGTTGCAGACGGTTAATAGTATAAATCTCAGAAGTGTTGAATGGTAATATTCTATGATGAAGGGTACTTTGTACCTAACAAAGAGTGCTCTTGAACATAGAATATTACATGTAAGAACCGACTGTCTCTAATATGTCACATCACTCAAAGTAAGTCGTCGTTGAAATATGAATGTCGTTGACAGACAGCGCTGCACTACGGATTCACAGAGAAAAGACGATTGGAAGACGCGACTCAATAAAAGTCTCTGTAGACGTGTATATACTAGAGATGTACTTAAACTGGTACTCTATACTAGTACTTGTCTATTTAAATTTAATGCCAAGAAATGAACAAATTGTTACCATGTAAGGTGGAGATTTAATGTTCTACGTAATAATTTTTTGTTTCGTCTTCAATCATAAATCGTTTAATATTTTTAATCATACATGTAATTAGGTATACCTTTTTGATATATTAAATATAGGTGTGTTGTTAAATTGTAACTAGCCATATAAGATTTGGTATATTTATACTGGACTATACCAAATTGAATTTGGTTTTTCACAGTTTTTTTTTTATAAAACGACTCCCGCAGTAGGGTACAAGCCCTGTGTCGCGGGGGACTTTACAAACATACAAGTCACGGACACAAATGACACGAAGACTCAGAACAACAATTTGTGGATCACACAAAGTGGTGTCCCGTATGGGAATCGAACCCACGACCTCTTCCGTAGCAATCGGATACACTCCCACTGCGCCACGGAGGCAGTCAATCTTAAAATCTGGTATATGTTTCATCTCGATACATTGTATGGTGTATAGAAGTCGAGTCTCAGATGTAGACGAAGATGTGGGCAATATCCAGTTTTAAATATGAAATTATAAATTCAAACTAAAAAGCAAATGCAATTTACATAATATGTACATAGGTACAATACTAGCTGTGTTCCAAATAAATAAATCAGCACACCAGTCCTGTGTCCCACCAGTGACCCCGTGCACCCATTATAAGGTGGACTAAGTAATATTATACCTACATACTTAACGATTAATGGATCAAGTAATATGCCGAAGTCGAGTAAATATAAAATCCTGAGTATCTAGTACCCAAAAAGCAAGTACTCGCCCATCCCTATATCACAGTAAGACGAATGCTAGAGTTGGTAGCTTCGTGTTTCTAGAAACGAGGTTAAAATCGTTCTACATAGTACCTGTATTGAGTGTTTATGTTCATGTAAAATGTGTATGTAGATACCTACACTTCTTTAAAAGCGTGTTTTTTTGGTGTCATTTTCTTCGTAGGAACCTATCTATCTAAGAATGTAAAAATGGTGAGAGACGCGTTATAAGTTTAACCTGTGAATATTTAGGCCTGTTTGTGGTTTTGTTTCACGTGTCGGAATTTTTCTTTTGTCCTAATGCTTAATCCTGCTTTTTGAGAATGGATGGATGTTTGTTGTTCATAGAAAAAATACTACACAGATTTTTATAAAACTTAAATAAAGAAAGAAGGCAACTAACAAAAACCACGCGGGTTAAGTTGCCTACTTATAAGTTTGATTGACGTGTCTAAGTTTAAGTCAAACTAGCTTATGCCCGCGGCTTCGCACACGTGGAAGCCAGATTGTACCAAAATATTTTAACGGTAAAGTTTCATACTAACTTTGCACCCCGTTTACCCCCTTAGGGGGTGAATTTTCAAAATCCTTTCTTAGAGCACGCAGGGCCTTATTGCAGTAAGAGTGCAATAAAAACAAATCCCTGTGCAAATTTTCAACTTTCTAACCCTTATAGTTTAGGGCCTGCGTTGATATGTCAGTCAGTTAGCTTCTCCATTTATCTTTATACTAGCTGTGCCCCGCGGTGTTACCCGCGGTTCGTTAGTCTATGTGTTAATCCATGGTGTCAGCTAACTCCATACCAAATTTTATTAAAATCGCTCCAGCCGTTTAGACGTGAAGAAGTAACAAACATACACACTCACATACTCACAAACTTTCGCTTTTATAATATTAGAGTGATATATATGTATATTTCTTGTGTGCGTGTGTAAGTCACTGAACTTCTCCTAGACGGCTGGACCAATTTTGATGATTTTTTTTGTGTGAGTTCAAGGGGATTCGAGGATGGTTTAGATTCACAATTGGACCCGATTTACAAAAAAAAAGAGTCGAGACGAAGTTCGCCGGGACAGCTAGTATAACTATATATAGATATCATGAATTACGAATTAAACTAAATCTAATCTACACTACAGATTATAATATGTTTCTTTTAAAATCCGTATCGACATACATATCAACCCATATGATGGCCCACTGCTGGCCACGGGTCTCCCCAGTAGAACCTACTAGTATGTAGATCCTGGGGGCAATTGCCATAATCACCACGCTTGGCGAGCGGGTTGGTGATCGCAGTAAGGTTTTAAGTACGCAGAGGACGCTGCTGCCCGTTCTCCGGTGTGAAATCCCTTAGTCGCCTTGACGACACCCACGGGAAGAGATGGGGTGGTACTATTCTTAAGCCGGCACCACACGGCAATCGTATCGACATACAACCGGCTTAATGAATTTATATAAAAGTTGTAGGTACTTATTTTGTATATCTTACACCTTGTAGTGTGAAGGTACAAGGTCCTTATTCACTATCTTTATTTCGTTATCAACAAGCCGGTCGGTGCGCTCAAAGATGTCCACAGCACATGCACGTTGATGCATTTCTAAGCGCAGCTCTCTACCGCGCATGCGCGGTGGACATCTTTGAGCGCACCGCGCAAGCGCACGGGGTGTCGCAACAACGAAATAAAGATAATGAATAAGGACCAGGCCTTCTACAATAGATTAACATCAACGTTAATTTTATTAACTTTGCTCAACGATATCCATGCGAGGTATAACTTTGTAACATATAAAAGCTCTGCCTATGTACCTAGGCTCGGAAAAGGTTATTACATAGTTCAGTTCCAACTTGCACCGGAAACTATTTGAACCAAACCATGTGAACTATAATTAATATTGTACGAGTACCTACCGCGTAAAGTTAGAAACTAATTGACACAGTTTAGTCATAGCTAGCATACAGCGTTGGAATGATGGCTATTGACTTTAATGACCGATGAGTATTTTAGGTGCATAGAATACCTATGATCTATTAGCCCATTACAACTTATTTAATTTGATTGCCGCTGACGTCGAGGGAGCACCTAAGTACGACTGTTGTGCAAGAGGTTGTGTGTTCGATTCCCACACTGGATAGAACTTTTTACAGTCCATATATGTCTGTACTGAGTTGAAGAACTTTACAAACATACAATTAGCGATAACCATCATTAAAAAAAACCGCCTGCACAAAAAAGATGGAAACAAGATCCCCTACATAATTATATAATTTCATGCAGTCCCTCCGACGCACAGTATACGATTTTACAAATCTAGATTGACAATAATCTAAAATCGAAATCACTGAATTTGTCTTTTTTTTAACTTGTATATTAATCTTGAGTAATAGTAGGACCTCATAAAAAAGAGACCTTTATCTGAACGTCGCGACCGTCCCAATAACTAAAGGCTAAATAAAGTACAGATTCTTCTGCAAATAGTCGCGTACACGCTTATTGCGACCGCTAAACTTAACGTGTCTGCATGTCTCTGAGTGTTTTGTGTAATTTCAAGTGCTTTTTAGCGATGGATTCTTCAACTACAGGTAATATTTAAGTAAAATATTACACTAAATTATATTATTAAGATAGTAATTTGTGTCCGTAAAAAAACCCTTTTTTAATTAATAGTTTTTAACCATATTCAAAATGTAATTAGATATAAAGTATGTTGCAATATGCTGCAAAATCGTAGTAATAGTCTTAAAAGATTCCTTATTTAACCTAGTTTTTGGGACAAGTTGTTCGATTTTGCGTCTTTTTGCGCGAGTTCACTTTTTTTGTCGTTTTTGTTATAGGTGTCCGTATGCAGCGAAAATCGCTATTTGAATTTTGGCATTTAATTTCGGTTATGGGGCGAGTAACTCAAATGATTAACTTTGTTAAGTCGACATTTGGTACTCTAGTCATTTCCGTAGAAGCAGAACGGCTTTTGCGAGCTTTAATGAAGAACCAATGTGAGAACGTTTAAATAAATGCAAACAAAGAAGGATAGGCTTCTTTCTACATTCTTACGAAGAATGGTTTAACGAAGATTTATTTCTAAATATGCTTCCCGAGTCACCGCAAATGTGTTCCAATCGTGGTAGACCGCAAATAACATATTAAAATAGTTCTAAAAGAACCAAAATACGCAAAGTTCAGCATTTATTACATACCACTTCACCAAAACGTGCTACTACGTACTGGGTGGCGCAAAAGTAAAGACCCTATTTGGTTCAGCTATAACATTTTTTCTAAATTAGAAAACTAGATTTAGATTTTTTAAAATGTATATTTGTGCCATTAAATTTCGTACCATTAGGATTTAAAGATGATGTCTTTTAAATGGTGACCTCCAGAGTTGATACACATTTGAGCCCTATTTATGACATTTTGCATAACTTGCCGTAACACTTCCTGCGATATGTTCGTTATTTCTTGACGAATGTTTTCTTTTAGAGCTGCGAGAGTCTGTGGCTTGTTCACATACACCCGAGATTTCAAAAAACCCCAAAGAAAGAAGTCTGGACTGGTCAGATCGGGTGATCTTGCAGGCCAAGGCAAATCGCCAAAACGAGAGATAACTCGGCCTGGAAAAGCGTCCCTCACTAAGTCCATAGTGTCGCGCGCTGTGTGTGCCGTAGCGCCGTCTTGTTGAAACCAGATATGCTCCAGCCCCAATTCGTCCAAACTGGGTATCAAAAACTCACGTAACATGGTTCTGTAGCGTTCTCCAGTGACAGTTATCGCATTGCCTCCAGCGTCTTCGAAAAAATAGGGTCCGATCACTCTGTCAACACAGATGCCACACCATACAGTAACTTTTAGTGGGTGTAGAGGTGTTTCTTGAATAATGCGCGGATTATCAGTGCCCCAGAACCGAGTATTCTGCTTATTGACATGCCCTGAGAGATGGAAATGCGCTTCGTCACTCATAACCAATTTTGAAGGAAAATCATCCTCTTCAAGGTTGAGGTTTATGACGCGCTGGCAGTAATCTAGACGAGCTCGGTGGTCAGCAGGCAGCAGCTGATGAGTCATTTGAGTTTTATACGGGAACATCTTTAAGTCTTTCACCAAAATACGCTGCAGGGTCCGTCTGGAAATGCCCAATTGCGTGGCACGTCGCCTCGTTGATGTTTCTGGACACTCTTCCACATCTTCGCGCACAGCATCGATATTTTCAGCTGAACGGCCTGTTCTTGGTCTCCCAGACTTAGGTCTATCCAATGTTGAGCCAGTTGCTTCAAGGCGTGTGGCAAAGCGTCGTATTGTGCGACCAATCGGTGCCGGACGGTAGGGAAATCGTCGACGAAATTCACGTTGTGTTCTTATCACTGACGAATTATTCCGTAAGAACATTGACACAATTATTCCACGTTCTTGGGGAGTAAAACGGTCCATGTTTATTTTCAGTGTATTTTACATTTGTTCACTACACAATTTTCAACAACAGAATGACAGAAAATGTCATATAAAAAAAAAAAAGTATTTTCTTTAGTGCCAGTACTTTTGCGCCACCCAGTATAAGAAAGCTCGAATTCTTTATTCAGCGTCCAAAAGGAGTTTGAATTCCGAAAAGGAATTACGGCCATATACTACTGTAGAAGTTCAAACTTATAAAAATATGCAACAGGAAGTCAAAGAAAGAAGGTTTCATTTATATCCCTGCTATGATCAATTAGCAAGAGTAAAAAAACAACGTTATCCTTCGGTGGAACTGACCGTGAATACAAAACAATGGAGTGTCTTTTATATATAACATAACGCATGGAGTTTAATGAATAGCAAGCCAGGGTGACTGAAAAACAAGAAATGAAAAAGAAACGAAAGGAAGAAATACAAAAGAAATTTAAAGAAGTAGGGCTTACAATTGACAACGTAAGATCTGGATTTGGTACAAGCAATGATGGAAATACCGTAAGGAAATTTTTTCACAATGCTTCAAGAACTGCGCAAAGGTCTCGATGAAACTTAATTAAGCGGTTCGGGACTATAGCCATAGCTTCTGAATATGAAATTGATCCTGAAAATTTTCAACAGTACTGTACGGAAACTCGAAGATTAAATATATGTTGGTATCTTCAGATCCATATTTATCATTTTTAAGAAAAAATCCTCAAAAAAGTATGTAAAAAGATCATAAAGATTTGTCACTTTTGTTAAAAGATCAATAAATATTTTCTTTAATCACATATGCTTTTAATTTGACTATTACACCGTACACCAATAATTTACAGTCGTTGAAAATGCAAAACCAGCCATACTGATTATTGTCCACCTAGATTTGGCAAATTGTATACTGTGCGACGGCATGAAATTATTATGAATCTTAATGAACTTAGTGAAATGCCTCCGACTGCATGAAATTATACAATTATGTAGGGAACCTTGTTTCCATCTTTTTGTACAGGCGGGTTTTTTTATTTTTATAATTTATTTTTTTATTTTTAGTAGTTGTAGGATATAACCAATGTTACAACTAACTTTTATTACATCTATTGTCAATTATTGAAAAAAGAATGGTTGCTAATTAACTTTTTCATCATGTTATACCTTTTTAAAATGCTGAATGAGCCCTTTAATTTGATATCCATATTGCAGTATTCAAAACCACTTTTTTCACACCTCTTTGACATCTCACAGCCGCCATGTTTGTTTTTTTCAAATGTCACATATCTAAGAACACTTGGGCGATCAAGACGAATCTAACGACGTCTTAATTGCATAAAAGCGTTCAGTGGATTGTAAGATGAAGGTAATAAAGAATATTACATACTTACATACTTATATACAAGATACGCGCGAAAAACATAACCCTTCCTTACAGTCGGGTAATAACTCAACTCACGCATGTCATCTTATGACATGCATGAGTTGAGTTAATACATGCATACAAACTAAGCGGACATGTACTATGGCAACCATACAACTGAAAAACTTCAAAATACAAACCAACCATCGTGCTCAACTATATTAATTAATCTAGATTAGGTTACGATGGATCTGGCATGAATGTATTGGTCAAAAGTTCCTAAATTAAATAAAGATTAAAAAAAAAAAAATAAAAAAAAAAAATGTTCATTACACAAAATATTACCCTGGGTAGGGATCGAACCCACGACCTCCGGCTTAGCGGTCAGGGTCACTAACCATAAGACCAACAGACAAGGTGTATGTTTGTTGAGTCCCCTCGACACAGGGTTTAAACCATGGTGCATTAGTTATCTTTAAAAAATAAAAGAATATTATCCGTATTTTTGTAATAAGATTCGTAATAAAATACGAGGAGAACGAGACGGTCAAAGGAAGAAAGTCTTAATATGTACTAGATTAAATTCAAACAAAGGTTGTTAATGAAATTGTAAGCATCGCTTTTGTCTCTTAGGAACCGAGCTTTTATTAGAAAGTTCAAGCTTATGTTGTTCTCCGCCCTGTAAACTATCTTCATACGAATAATCTATTCATAAATAATCACTTGTCCTGACTGACTGACTGATTCATGAACGCAAAGTCTAAGCCGCTTAGGTTACAAACCTAAAATTTTGGCAGTTGATGCCTTTTATTTTGTAGGCTAACTAAGAACGGTTTTTGAGAAATTCTCCCCTAAGGGGGTAAAATAGGGTTTACGAATTTGTATGAAACTCCGCCAGTTTTGAAGTTAGATCGGTGAAATTTTGTATTTAGCTTTTTCGTTTAAAGAAACACGTTTTTCAGCGTTTTTTGAAAATCAACCCCTAAGAAAGTAAAATAGGAGATGCAAGTTTGTATAAAACTCCGTCGCAAGACAGTATGGAACTCGTTCTTTAATTCACCCCTTAAGGGGGGAAAATAGGAGTTGCAAGTTTGTATAAAACTATGTCAGTATTGACAATGAATGATGAAATTTTGTATTTGGCTTTTTCATCTATACTAATATTATAAAGCTCACAAGTTTGTTTGTTTGAACGTGGTAATCTCAGGAACTACTGATCCGAATTGAAAAAATATTTTTCTGTTGGGTTGCCCATTTATCAAGAAAGGCTATAGGCTATATAACATCACGCTATGACCAATAGGAGCGGAGCAGCAAAGAAGAATGTAGCAAAAACACAAAGTTGCGCGTGTCAGCTAGTTTTTAATAAAGAAACACATGTTTCAGTGTTTTGAAAAATCAACCCCCAAGAGGATTAAATAGGGGTTGCAAGTTTGAATAGAACTCCGTCAATTTTGAATTTAGATCTGTGAAATTTCGTATGTGGCTTTTTGGTTTAAAATAAAGAAACACATGTTTCAGTGTTTTGATCGAAAGTGAAAATCAACTCTTAAGGGGATAAAAAGCTAGTAACGTATGTATTAGATATCCTTAGTTCAGATGCAATGTGAACCTACAAACACACACATTTAGATTTTTTTTGTACCTAGATTATATTACGTGCTAACTGGCTCTATGGTACCTAGTTAAGCAGATCAGGATATCACTGCCAAGTACATAGAAGAGTAACCGTTTTCAAAAATGTAACAATTACTCTATTTTGAATTCAGTTTTGATTTTGTGTTACCTAATGAGAATTCAGTATTGATTTATATTAGCCAATAACCCAATGTTCCCGTGATGCTGAAGACCGCAACACGTGGAACATCGCGAGAACCGCAATATGCTCAGTAGATGCGTCATCATGAAACCACGCCTATTCTGACAAGAGTGAACGACTAGAGAGAGAATAAGAATAACGCATCAGAATATAAAAAAAATTAGCACTATGTGCTTTAGATATTACTCTGAGGCACTACGTTTCTTTGTCAGATTGAGGGTTTTGACATACGCACCTCAACAGTACTAGTACGCCTGACTGCCTACCCCATAAAAAGTGACAGCAACTTCAAATGCCGAATTGACTTCCGTCATGTGAACTTTTTTGTCAAATCACCGACTCCAAATGACAAAATCAAATGGAAGTCTTGTTGTCGGCGGAAGTCTATCCAGCGTACAAGTCATAGACTCGACAACGTCATTCTTGGTAGGTATAGTGCAAATCTTAAAGATGTTTGCTCGGAATAGGTAACGCAATCCATTGGGGTAGTTTTTGGACCATGTTATATTTTCAATTAACTAATTAATCAAACATTAATTGATTTATTAATCATACTTACAGTCCAAATCCTGTTAACAATGTGATCACCACTTATTTTTTAATAATAACCATGGGATTACGTACTCAATGAGCATGATAGTGCAAAGAACACAAGACTTAAATGGCATATAACTCTTTTTTGTTTATGTCATTTCTTAAAGTTGTTGGCGTGTTTGAACCTACCAAAAATAACCTTGTTTATATTTAATTATTTAAGCTTCACCCGCTATCTTTGTCAGGGTCTTTCACTGTATTGTTTTTGGCGAGATTTAACCTATACTTCCAAAATGTTAGCGCCTTTTGATCTACGGCCAAATTGGCCGCTAAATATGTAAGTCCTCTAATAGCTCAGATTTAGAAAGCTTTGTACTATACCAAAAATAACCTCGTATAATAACTGGGAAGTTTTAAGACTATAGAGGTCAGTGGTTTGACAGTTTACTGATTGACAGCTCCCGAATACTCAAACGAATAAATAAAAAACTTTGTAATAATAGGTACAGTACTCCCAAATTAATAATGCACATGCAGATCTTCGCTAATTGTCGTATTCCCGGAAACACTCGAATCATGGAATCGTAAGAGCCCTAAACAAGGCATTTGCATTTTGCACCTTGTTTAAAAGAGATAGGAGTCAATATCATGTGTGCACAATCGAAAACAAATCGGGCGTTCGGCAGCTGTCGCCGGTCAGCGAAATGTCTGTCAGTCGTCTTTATATATTGGTAGTGACTGCACGTGTTCTCTATTTGTGGAAATATATAGAGCTGCTATTACACACCCTTCTTGGTAAATATAATTTCAACATTAATTAGCTTATTCAGATTTAAATAGTATATTTTGAAAAAAGGAAAATAAATAACATATTTCACGTTTTTTTAATATTAAAAAAATAAAATACCTACATTAAATACATATTAAGTACTAGAAAAACATTTAAAAAATGAGATTTATTTAAATTAAATAAATAGATAAACATGCATAAAAAATATATACCTAACTCTGCCCATGCCATTTTCTTTCAGACGAATTCTTCCAAAATGGATAAATTTAAACGTGGAAAACCGCTTAATTCACAAGCACGGCAAATGGTATTTAATGTGTACCTTTATTTCTTAAATGAAGCCAATGTTTTCAACAGAGACCATGATGGTTATTTTAAAAAAATTCAAGACCGTGTTACAAAAGCTACAGGAATTTCGCGACGAACTTTGAGTAATATCTTAAACGAAAAAAAACATAATCAATCAAAGAAATTTTCTACACCGAAAAAAGGAAGACCTAAAAGTAGATTTCGGCTGGTACTTGATGATTTCGACTACTGTGTTATTCGTAATATGATATACAATTTTCAATTGACGCTGAAAGAACTCCCAACTGTAAATAATTTAAGAATAAAGTTGATCGAAGCTATTAATTTCAAAGGCTGTGCCGAGACTTTAAGGTTGATCTTGAAAGACATGGGGTTTAGGTTTCTGAAAACTGATAATAACAGACAATTACTTATGGAAAAACATGATATACGCCTAAAAAGGATCAAATATCTCAGAGAAATACAACAGCTGAGGAGTTCTGGTAGAAACATAGTATTTATGGACGAGTCGTATGTGCACACATCACATACTAAGGGTAAAACTTGGCAAGATAGCAACAAAAAAGGTATCAAACAACCCATTTCCAAAGGAGAGCGAATAATTATTGTACACGCAGGCAATGAAAAAGGCTTCGTCCCAGGGGCTCTAATGTTACATAAATGTGTCGACTCAGAAGGTGACTATCATAAAGAAATAAACGCGGAACGTTATCAAACTTGGCTACGCAATCAATTGATTCCCAACTTGCCTCCTAATAGTGTGTTGGTAATAGACAACGCCCCATATCATAATAAGCTGTCTGTGAAACCACCAAACTCAAACACATCTAAACCACAAATGACAGCTTGGTTACAACAACACAACATTCCGCATGACCCAAAGAAACTGAAACCCGATTTGTATAAAATTATACAAAGATACAAAGAAAATTACACAGAATTTGCCATTGACCGTATAATGGAGGAACATGGGCATAAAATTATACGATTGCCACCATATCATCCCGATTTTAACCCTATTGAAAATATTTGGTCCCAAATAAAGCAACACGTGGCCAAGAGAAATATTGCAATGACTGTGACGTCAGTTAAAGATGCTATATTAGAAAAAATCAATAAAATAGGACCAGAAGAATGGAAAAAAGTTTCTGATCATGCGGTTCAATGCGAAGATGAATATAGAAAATTTGAGCCAAGAATCGATAGTTATTCCGATAAACTGATTATTTACACAGGTGATAGCAGTGAGGAAAGTGTAAATGAACAAGAGCATAATGAAACTTCTGATGAATCTGCGATGTCGGGAATAGAGGTCTTCCTCGATTCTGATTAATTTTTTTATAATTGTATTATTTTTCTGGAATGATTAGTGCTGTAAACAAATTTGAACTGAGATTTTGATTATATTTTATGTAAACCTCTATTTGAAAACGTTTTTTTCTCCTTCTAATAAAACCTTATGTTATTTAAACCTTTTCCTCCATAATTACACCAACTTCGGTAAGACACTTGAAAACTAATCACTCCAACAATGATTGTAGCGTTTTCGCTATTTACTTACATGGAATTATCGAATCAAATTTCGTTACAGGTAAATCAAATCTGTTTTAGCACAAAACACATAATATATAAAATTAGGCATAGAGAAATTGCTCTTAACCACTCTATATAAATATCGTCTTTCGACGCTCGGGTAATACGACCGTTGCCGAACAATGACGAAGATTTCCGAAGATTTCTATGCGCATTATTACTTTTGGAGTACTTACTTTGAGTCGGGTTCAAAAATATTTCTGTCTACTATTTACCTTCAAGTGACAGTGACAGCGTGAGAGATGACCGAGTCTCAAAACTGAGTGACGTTTGAGTTCAGTTGATATTCGGCTGTCAAACTAAGGTTTAGTAATTCATGCCTTGTAATTTGTGCACAAATTCATAGTAACACGAACATTTATGAACAAGTCTTAATATATATTAGATATATTTAATATTTTATTATAAGGTATGAACCTTTTATTTATGCGACGTTTCGATAGAATGGCACCGATCGTGGTCTTTAAATAATTCACGCGATAAAGTCCCGAATATCTATCTATACTAATATTATAAAGCGGAAGAGTTTGTTTGTTTGGTTTGTTTGTTTGTTTAAACGCGCTAATCTCAGGAACTACTGGTCCGATTTGTTTTCTTTTTTTGTTGGATAGCCCATTTATCGAGGAAGGCTATAGGCTATATAACATCGCGCTACGACTAAAAGGAGCGGAGTAGCGACGTGAAATGTTGCAAAAACGGGGAAAAATTACGCATACAAAGTTGCGCGGGACAGCTAGTATCTAATACTTTACAAATACAATAATTGCATTTTTGAAATATTTTTGTAATTGTAAAATATTGGCAAGAAATGCCTATAAAAATTACTTCTATATCTAATACTAACTGACCCGCGCAACTTCGTCTGCGTAAATTTTCCTGATTTTGCAATATTTTTCATTATTGCTCAGCTTCTATTGATTGTAGCGTGATGTTATATAGCCTTCCTCGATAAATGGGCTATCCAACAGTAAAATATTTTTTCAAATCAGACCTGTAGCTCCTGAGATTACCGCGTTCAAACAAACTCTTCAGCTTTATAATATTAGTACAGATGTATAAAAATCGCGAAAATTTAAAAACAATAAGTCTTAATATAACTAACGATATCAAACTTATTACGTCATATACAATTGTATTACAACAAAAATATATTTACTTGAGTACCAGAAAGCACATATTATATTTGGAGTTGCAGTGTAAACATTAAAAATTAGATTGGTTGGCGAAGTTAATGTATCTAACAGACGTCGTCGGTCGCCTTAATCTTGAGCCTCGCAGAGCTTGGTAAACACTAATCTTTGCCCACTCTTTTACGTTCATAGACTAAAAGGTTGTAGAGTAGAAAGAATTTAATAGGAATGTTGGTTCATTTTTATTATTTTATTTGAGTTTTTAAGTAAAAGAGAGAAACAAATGTAAACAGTTGGAACGAAGTTCCTTATCGCGCGTTGTGAAAGGGGGCTAGACGGAAAAAAATCTCACGAAAAGTTGTAACGACACTTTTTGACACACACAAGAATAATAATTTGACGAAGAAGTCATCTGTCGGTTTGGTCTAGAGGGATAAATTCGGTATACAGTATTGGTGACAATTGTGTAGTTGTGGGTTCGAGCCTTCGGTATACAATCGTCTTTTTGCAAGTTATTTTCGTTTCGTCTTTCTATTTCTCATTGAACAGGGTGGTGTTGCGAAGATTATATAAAAAAAAATAAGATAAGAACTTCGTTCCATCCGGGTGTCCCTTGACACCTCTCAAGTTTTTTTTTTATTATATAAAAGTTTCCGAAACATTATTGACATTAACTGGAAGTTGTAGTTGAAAGTTGTAGTCTAGTAATTTGTAAACTTGCCTGAATTGCGATATTAGACTCCGAAAGTATATATTTCTGTCACTACTATTCACTATAAATAGAAAGTGATAGCATGTGACCGAATTCAACATGGTCGTTGTTTCGTCGCTGTGCTCAGGACCTCGTATATTGACGGGAGAAAAATAAAATGTACCGCAAAGAAAATATAATCAAATTGAGAACATCTTTTTCGAGGTATCCAAAAAAGTATTCAGCAATATTCATAAAACTTTACTTTCAAGGAACTTCCACATCTGTACGATCATTTCCCCTCGACAAATGGAACTCTATCCAGACTTATTTCCGGGGGCGCTCGTTTGGAATAAATAAACAAGCGGCCGCTCAAATATAGAGCCTTGATTTTTCCTTATTGAACCTCGTTAATCGATAGCTTGATTAAATAAACATACCTACATATTTGATGATTGCGCTTACATCCACGAATTAATATTTGCGCCAATCTCACATTAAATATTTTTTAGCTGATTTTACAAGCTTTTATTTAACTTGCCCTGTTTCAAATAATATTGGATTTGCTGTGTCTTCTATTTGTAAGCTTTTTGTTATTATTTATTAGCATTTCGACTGCAACGTACAGTATCGTATCTGGTAACAGCATACTTTACAGGAGAGCAATTTGAAGTTTCATTGGTAACTAAAAATAGTATGCTAAAAGTAATGCCTAAGAAGTGAATGCCTTTTTACATGTTTTTCTTCTACCGAATGAAATTTACATAATTTAATGGAGTTTTCGAAATATTTCACATTCGATCATAAGCCTTGTTGATAACAAATAGAATTTTATCGAAAGTTCAATAGTATTCAAAAGGTTTAGAAAGGTATCGAATGTGGTAGTTCCATATTGTTTAAGGTTTAAAAAAGATCGAATGTGGTAGTTTCAATACTGTTTTCGTCTATAATTTCCTTTTTACAGGATCATCTTTATGAGAAAAGTATCGAACGTGACATATTCGATAATGTTTGTCGCTTAAACTGAGCAGTGTCGATTTTATTCGATTGAAAACTCGATTGAATAATGATATTATATTTAATTATTAGAACAACAAAAACAAATGATTTTGCACATTCGATATTGTTCGTTGCGGCAATCGATTTAATACTTTTGTATACATGTGGTATGTGTTTCAAATGCAAGACATTCGCGTATTAAAAGCACCATACTTTTAAACAAAATTGCTCAAATTTTGTCCAGGATGTGAAAGGAAACAAACGGACAACAAAGTGATATAAATTTTCGTTTTCAAGTTAACCGGAAATCTCCGGATATCACGTCGCACTAGAGCGCCATGACAAAAATTTATAATTAAGAAAGTAACTCTGTCTGTCTGTTACCTTTTCACGCTTAAACCGCTGAACCAATTTAGATATGGATATAGTTTGGTCCCGGGGAAGGACATAGGATAATATAGGAGTATATCGCGATAGCCGACATTGACGCGGGTGGAGCCGTTATATATTTAGAGTAATTGTTATAGACATTTCTTGCCAATTACTTTATCTATCTTTTACAGTTTAATGTAGGTATCGATAATTACATTATAATCTATACTAATATTATAAAGCGGAAGAGTTTGTTTGTTTGTTTGTTTGTATAAACGCGCTAATCTCAGGAACTACTGGTCCGATTTGAAAAATATTTTTTTGTTGGATAGCCCATTTATCCAGGAAGGCTATAGGCTATATAACATCCCGCTACGACAGAAAGGAGCGGAGCAGCAATGAGAAATGTTGCAAAACCGGGGAAAAATTTACGCATACGAAGTTGCGCGGGACAGCTAGTACATTATAATTATTCTAAATTTATAGCAAGAACTTTTTATAATGCAAGTTTAACCTTTTAGGTATCACACAGAGGCAAAAGTAAGCCATTCCACAGAATCGTGCGACTTTTCCTTCGTAGTTTATTCCACGACGCAAGTCTTAAGCTACTTGGAACACAAGTTCGCAACAAAAGAGAGCGTGACGGTAGCGTGCTTCAAAAACCGACGAGCTCAAGAACTGTTATAAGTTTTTAAGTTTTGGAGAACATCTGCTTAAAAGCGGCCAGTTGCTTTAGTATATTATGTCTTAGTTTTGACAAAGTGGTTATAAACTTTAGTAGACAAATCTACTGGAGATTCCGATGACAAATTAGATTATTCGCTAAAATTTCATGATGATTGTCTAGCGAATTTGTATATCAATTATGGTAAACTAGTTATGGGTATACATTAACAATTTATGAGCATTAGGCTGCTTGTCTATCGATGCGGAGGGGTGCGGACTTGTGCCAGTAGGTACCTATAATCCACAGAAGTCCACTCGTAGCGAAGTTTTATGCTATTCAATCCATACTATATACCATATAATATTATAAATGTGAAAGTAACTCTGTCTGTCTGTCTATTACGCTTTCACGCTCAACAGCTAAACCGATTTAGATGAAATTTGGTATGGAGAAAGTTTGAGTCCCAAAGAAGGACATAGGATAGTTTTTATCGCGATAACCGACATCCACGTGGGCGGAGCCGCGGGCGAAAGGTTGTTGGTTATAATTGGCACAGCTCCCGTGCCCCCCTAAAAATATTTATTGTTATTATTTAGCTATTAAACCAAGTAGCGGCTACCACAAGACACCTTTTCACCAAATTTCATCAAGATTCATCGAGATCAAGATTCATTGAGTCTTTGAGTAAAATGCCTGTGACATACGGACAGATAGACAGACAGACAAATTATATGGGTACCTTTTTGCCACTTTGGCTAATAAGCACCTTTTTACGTCAAAAAGGTAAAAAGGTTAAACCGTAATGTACTACTCAATGCAAAAGAGCACAATCGAACAATTGAACCGTAGGTGATTAAGGACGCTAGAAACTATTGACTAAGTTCTCCTTACAGTAATTGTTCAATAATCTTATTGTCTTGTTTAGGTACCTTACAGACTATATAGCCTACTATAGGTATGGTCGATAGGGTAATATTACAACAGGGTATAAGTTAGCCTTTGCTTCAAAATAACGTTAAAGCAGAAAAATTGTTCAATGCGTGGTAGGTAATTTATAGGCAACGTTGCTTTCAGGTAAATCGGCTACGGTTTGGAAGAAATTGAACTTTTTTAAACGAAAACGGCTAATAATAAAGCTCGAACCTTACTAGTGTGGCAAATCGATGGTTTTGACTAAATCAGTCACCATATTTTTAAAATAGGTTTTGAAAAAGGTTGGTGAATAGCATTTGCATCGATAGTTGGTACTATCGATGCTAATGCTATTGATGTCGAATAATAACGAATATCAAAAGATTCTATACTAGACATTAATGTGGTTATCAGTAGGCCTTGCAATAAATTCGACAACCAGATTGATATCAATATAATAATGGAATTTTTACAAATACAATAAATGCATTTTTGAAAGATAGAAAAATTTGAAATCCAGACTCAGGAATCGAACCCGAGACTTCCGTAGCCAAACCGGGGCCAGAAGCGAACCACCTATCTGGACTATGTTCTGATGTCTTAGGATAAATGTGTATATTTATTTTGTATGTTCGTGCGTGGCATCGTAGCGCCGAAACGGCTAGACGGATTTGGTTAGGGTTTTAATTGGAAATTTAGACAATCACCGATTTTTCACTATTCGTTAATGTAATCTGCGAGTCATATGAGTTATGCGCAGCAAAAATAATGGTGTATAAAAGACCCGTCGCTGTATTGCATTTATAATATTGTGAACATTGGTGCCTACATTATGGAATTACAATCATTATGGAGTCAAAATCACTATATACCGAGCGCACAAACAACGAGTTTTTGCTCTGTAATGAATGATATACTCACGTAAATGGTACTTTAAATAAAAGAAAAATACATAATTTTAACTACCGATACTAGGTACTCTCAATAAATCGATCTCAATTTAAACCTTAATGACTATTAAATAACCCTTAAACCATTTAATCCTTAGTATGATACAAAATAACTAAGTAAACAGAATTTTATATAAGTTGCGTCTTGTTTGCGTCTAGGGGGTGCCACTAATGAGAATTTAAATAATTCAGCGGGAGGTCGCGGGAGGAAAAATCCGTTAATCCAGAAAAGAGAAATGCAGCCGCCTGGCAACGAAAGTTGTAAAAATAATTATATTTTCTTACTTAGCTGGAGCTAGGTCACTTATTTTTCATCCATTTTCTAAATTATATAGCTGGATATTTATTTACTTTAGGTACTAGATACTCATTTTAAATCATCTAGGTAATAATGTTTTTAAACTTTCGCGATTTTTATACATATCTATACTAATATTATAAAGCGGAAGAGTTTGTTTGTTTGTTAGTTTGTTTGTTTAAACGCGCTCATCTCAGGAACTACTGGTCCGTTTTGAAAAATTCTGTTTTTGTTGTATAGCCTATTTATCGAGGAAGGCTATAGGCTATATAACATCGCGCTCCGACTAATAGGAGCGGAGTAGCGACGAGAAATTTTGCAAAAACGGGGAAAATTTACGCATATGAAGTTGCGCGGGACAGCTAGTTAGATATATTTCGGTACATAATCGCATGAATTATTTGAAGGTACGAACTTTTTATTTACCCGACGTTTCGATCGAATTGCACCGATCGTGGTCACGAGTCGACCCGTAACCACGAAACGTTGGGTAAATTGTCCCAATAAATTATTATTAAATAAAAGGTTCGTACCTTTAAATAATTAAGTTTAGTCGATTAAGTCCCGAAATATATCTAATAGATACCTAATAATGGATATTGAAGGTCAAGTAAAATATTCAAAGAGCAGTATGAAATTTTCTCACCACGTTGGCCCCAACGTTAGTCCCAAAGTCAGTCCCAAAGGCACTCGTCCAACGTGTGGATCTAGAATAACGCTAGTGTGAATGTTGGCACCAATGCTATCTTCTATACCCATATGTTGAACGAGTAGCCTTGGGACCAACATGTGTATCCCGTGTTAGTCTCTATTCAATAAACAAATGAGGTCATATTTATCAAATATCTAATGTAGTTAGTAGTTAAGTTTCGTATAAAATTAATTGGATATCAGGCATTAAACACTGATTGTTCCTTGTTCAAAATACAAAAAACACATCTAAATATAACGTATCTGAACTCTCTTCTTCACTCTTCGTTTCTCTCTTCCGCTTTATGAGATATCAGTGTATACAAACGTAGACACCATATCCATAACTTGTATCATTCCGTCCAAGTTTATATTTAATCACTTCCAAGCAGCCATATGCGCTTACAGTAAATTTTTATTACGCCGCTCCGTAACAGAGTCTGTTGCTTTCAGACAAGCGTAATGCGTTTTATAACTGTTACGTTTTTGAGAATTAAGCCAAAGCGGCGCTCCACTTTACTCTACCCACGAGGGAAAATGATGGCTATTTAAAGCCGCTCAGAAAATTCGCATAGAAGATAAGAACGTAATTGCCGACGATCTTGAGGGAATGGTGGGAAAAAAATCGCGAAGCCAAATTTTTATCAATACTTAGGTACCTACCGTGTTTTAATATGTCTTATTTGAAGTGTAATGTTGACTTAACTTGTGAAGTCTATTCTTAACTAGACTGGACACTGATTCGTCGTCGTACGTGTGATCATCATATAAATGCAAAGAAATACGGTTTAGTAATCGGTTTATCATTAAGTATAACGGGTTTAATTACACTTACTTTATGTATTTTATTAGCTACGCTGGTTTACCCACGTCTTTGTTTATTTATTACAGTACCGTATCACACATACGGAATACTTAATATTTTATGTACCTACAACCTTTGCTATCTTTATCGACTGGGGCAGTAGCCATAACTATAGGTACTGCCTCGGTACTAAGGTTGTTCACTAACTACTTCAGTATTTTTACATTGGTAGCCTGCGCTAAGTACTTTGAACCTGTCAACCATTATAGGGGTAGAAAAAAAAACTTTCCTTAATCCCTACGTCTTAAAGGAACAAATATAATGTCCTTAACGTAATGAGTTTATGCTCTGCGATGATGAATGAGTCAATAAGGCAGAATATTATGTTTAACCTTTCGCGATTTTTATATATATTAGATAAATATATTTCGGGACTTAATCGCGTGAATTATTTAAAGATACGAACCTTTTATGTACCCGACGTTTCGATCGAATTGCACCGATTGTGGTCACGGGTCGTTAGTCGTAACGTCAATGAATAAAAGGTTCGTACCTTTAACTAATTCACGTGATTAAGTCCCGAAATATATCTAATAGGGCAGGACATGTCTTTTTACATAATGTATCTATCTATAGATAAGATTTATAAGTAGGGCAGTGTGGATACTTCCTGATAGACAGTAGGAGAGGAGACACCTCGACATTTGTCAAGTTTTGACGTGTAATTAGTGGCTTGTCGTCCGCTCGTACTAATTACCTCATATCAATTGTGTCACCACTGCTGTGCTAGCGATTTGTCTTGGGGAATGTTTCAATATTACTTCAGTGCTGTAGGCACACTAATGACTTAGGATTTCAACTTTAGTCTAGCGTTTCACTTTTTTTTTTTTTTTTTTTTTTACTTTATTGGAAAACAAACAATTGTACAATAATAAATTACAAAATTTAGATGTTACACTAAAACTTAGATAAAAGTACAATCCACTACGTTTCCACTTATTACTATGTTAGTTAAAAGCTTGCGCCAAATTTGGTCTTTTTATGACAACGTAATTGAAAATACTATCCGTTTTCTTCAGCATATCAAAGTTATTTAAAGAAAGCTTCAGACATAATGCATCTAGGTTTGAGGTTGATAAAATAATAAAATGTTTTTTTTTTGATTGAGTGAATATTTTTGGAAATAATCGCTCCGAAAGTTGCATAAATCGTGTCTCCTTAACTTTTAAACCGTGCCGAACATACTTTAAACTAAAATTATTTTGGATAAGATCGGATATACTGCCATTGAGTTATTGCCGAAAAACTGCGTTTCTCAACAATAGAGCGTAAGTGCCATGAACATACGCTTTTCTGCTGATCCAATTATTTAAGACTGCGGCACTCTACACGGTGCATGGTCGGACATGCTCATACCCGGTTTTTATACTTTATTTCCTGTTATTATTTAATAGCTAAGAACACTCCAAGTCACTTTGTCAGACATACTTCTATTCTATTAAACCGCGCTATTTGAAACAAATAGTCAAGCAAACATTGCCTTTACGACCATGGCCCTTTTAATTATAACGATAGTGCGGGCATTTGATAACACAAAAGGCTGCATAAGGAATACCATAAAAGCCAACGTTTCCGCAGACGGACCACGTTTGAATTAAGCATAAAGATAACAATAACATTTATTTCTTTCACATTCAAATGAGGTAGACATAGACATGCCATAACATGCCTTTGGTGCCTACTTAAGTTTTATCGCAACAACAATGGTTTGTCCGGTACTATCACTAGTTTAGATATTGCGACTAGCTGGGAGCCGCTATTTTGTTTGTTGATCAAACACAATTTTGGTAGAAGCGACCAAGTGCTTGTCGTATCATAACATTTTGCACGGCCTGAACAAAAAAGATGTAAACAAGATCCCTACATAATTATATAATTTCATGCAATCGGAGGCATTAATGAATCTCGATGAACTTAGTAAAGTGCCTCCGACTGCATGAAGTTATATAATTATGTAGGGGATCTTGTTTACATTTTTTTTGTGCAGTCGGGTTTTTTTTTAATTTTTATATATTTTTTTTATTTAGTACTTTTTAGGGGTTGTAATATGTAACCGATGTAACAACTAACTTTTATCACAGCTATTGTCAAGTATTGAAAATTGAAAAAAAATGGTTACTAACTAACTTTTTTAGTATTACAGTCATAATCATGTTAGGTATACCTTTTTGAATTGCTTAAGATGAGCCCTTTAATTTGATACCCATATTGCAATATTCAAAGCAACTATTTTTTCACACTCCTTTATTTTGACATATCACAGCCGCCATATTTGTTTTTTTCAAACGTCACAATATTTAAGAACACTAGGGCGATCAAGATGAATCTAACGACATATTAATTGTATAAATCCGTTCAGTGGATTGTGAGATATCAGGTAATAAAGAATATTACAAACATACATACATTATATACAAGATTCTACCCAAGACCCTTCCTTACAGTCGGGTAAAAATTTAAAGTACTTAATACCGTATCACAAATATGTTTTTACATGGTTATAACAAAAAAGTTAAACAGAATATTTAAATCAATAACGTTAATGTTAAGGAAGCATAGTAACAACCGTTTGGTCGTGGTTATCTAATATTACCGTCCTACGAGTAAAAATAAGTTACTACAACAATGTTACTTCATGTAAAATTAAAAGTGGACAAAAATACAATATATCACGTACATTATTACCCGTTGAACTTAAATTTCATCAGATTTCGAACACCCCAAACCTATTTTGAAAATATATATATTACGGGTCTTAATCGCGTGAATGATTTAAGATAAAAATACCTTGTTTATTGCCCGACGTTTCGACTGTATTGCAACGGCCGTGGTCACGGGTAGACTTTCACGACATTTAGTCTTTGAGTAAAATGCCTGTGGTATAAGGACGGATAAACAGACAGACGGACATGACGAAACTATAAGGGTTCCGTTTTTGCCATTTTGGCTACGAAACCCTAAAAAATGCAGTTTTAGACAGTTGTTAATTATTTAGTAGGTATCATAGACTTATAGAGAAGTGCCATAGGTATCTATGCGGACCGTTGCTATTTTCATCTTGGGCCAGATTGATAATAAAACAGAGACGAGTTATAAAAATCAGCAAAATGTCATCTGTGTTAATAAAAAATTAGTTAACAAAGTTACAAATAACTAACTATTTAGTGAGTCTGAAAAAAAACAACGGGTTGCACTTCGGGAGTGCCGGCAGAAGTGAAAACTTAAACATTATATTTCATACTGATGAAATTTGAATATTTTTCGATCTTACTGACATAATAATCAAAAAATAATAAATCACAAATCAAAAACCAGAATAAAAATAAAAAAACTGGGCAAGTGCATGGGCCACGTACAATGTAGGGTTCCGTAGGCCCCCTCTTCTATCCGAATAATGTAGAAGAAGTGGGTTTTCTGATGTTTTTGTTTAATACTTACAACGTTATATATATTATATACTTATTAATATTTTTTAAAGGAATTTGTACGAAAACTTTGATGCTTATCATTTGATCAGCTGTTACTTGTAAACTTGTAAAACCTACTTAGCCGTGATAGTTTTCCTTTTAATTTCACTAAATATACTACAACCATGATTTTTTTCACAGTCAACAGTCTCTAAGCAAGGGTGCGAACGGACGGACGGACATGGCGAAACTATAACCCTAAAAAGGGAAAAAAAAATAATTACGAGGACTCGAATTGAGATCTTCTGGTTTCTGGACCGCCCGTTTTCCATCTGAGCTATAATAACATTGTAGATGGTGGTGAAATTTACTTTCGTATTCTAATGATATTGTAGTAGTTTTTCATTGCTCTCCTTCCGTCTTACGAGTTTTCGATCAGGTCACGCGTCCTGACGCATTTTTACCCATCCTAAAAAGTGCACAACGCACAACTAAATGTAAAATAATAGCTACCTATTGGCATAAATTGATTAATATTTTGAATATATAGCAAAAATAAGAATGACTGAAAAAAATAAGAAGAAAATACCTGAAATTATTTGTTATTGTTGTTTACCATGTACATAAGATCTTCCTCCTACATTTAGCCGTAGATTTAATACAGCATAATGCCGGATATTTTGCTGCAATTGAGGCGTATTACTCGCCTTCTATATGTTCCCCGTACACAACAAATGAGTGTTGCCAACTAAGAATTAGAAACGCCTTGATTTCAAAGTAGGGTTAACTAAAACGTATATAAAACAAAGTTTAATAAGTGGTTTGAAATTTTAACGTGGGGTTCGATTCCAACACAATGTAAATTCGAGAGAGAAATCCATTTCATCAATTTTTTCGCAAATTTTGCACATGTAAATGAAGGTAGGATATGCAGTAGTTACTCCAATTAATCGACCCGACTGGAAAAATACACGTACTTACCTACCTTACAAAATACTGCAGTGAAATATTTTATTTTCTGTTTTTGCACGCGAGTATAACATCAGAGCTCTTAGAGCAGTTAAAATAAGGTTCACCTAATTGATTTCTGCCACGTTGGCTATTTAAATGAAGAGTAGTACTACTATGCAGGACATATAGTTTAAAACTTTTACAAGTATGTGCGCAAACCCAAGAGCACTCTGTTCTCACTCTCTCATAGATTACGGAAACATAACACGATCGTAGACATTGGCTGCTAGGTCGCCACTGTATTACTGTTCCCTTAAAGAAATTAGCAAATGTCGGAATTTGAGGCGTCCATACAACAGCTTCTTAAAGTTAGTGTGCCTTAACATAAAAAATCGATACCAGTGGCTTTAAGTTAGCTTCTCTTTTTTTTCTAAATGGCTGAACCTATTTCCATTCAACAAAGCTAAAGCTATTTCGATTAAACACGTTTTCTAATATTAAAAAACGCATCCAAATTCGTCCATTCATTTGAGCACAGTTACACAGACATATCTGTTCTATTTACAGAACTGCGTGTGTTCTGTAAATAGAACTGGCTTGTCTTTAGAAAAAAAAGTTCTTATAAAACAAAATTCATGCCAATGAAGAAAATTTTCTCCCCGAAAAAGAGCAAATTTTCTTATCTAGCAATACATTCGCATAGGTGCTTCATCTCTAAATCACCAGAGGCGAATTTAATATTTTATTATGAGCTGGCAACGTCAAACGCGGCATAAATTTTGCGCGCTGTGTAAACGACCCTTCGTTTTATGTGCAACCGTCGCTCCTACATTATACACTGAGCTATTATTACTGGAGTAGACAGTGATTTTGTGATTATGATAATTTGCAAACGACGCCTTTAAACGTATAATTACCCATGGTAGATGAAGATTATGGGTAAAACAGAAGGCTTTTACGAAACAGACTTAGTCAAATAGCGAGATATCGCTGGTTTAAAATAACAGGGCCTCTAGACATAGCATTATATTCGATTAGAGTTCACGCTAAATACGAAAATTGTTAATATGAGTTTAGTAGTTATGCGCGCGCATCGACGTCATTCTATTCGATTAGCGTAAACTCTAATCGAATATTAGACAAATGGTATAGGGACCAGTACTCGTAAACGTAATTAATTTAAACAAAGTCTATGAGCTAGTGGTTTGCTTTCAGACGCATACCAGGGTTAGTGGTTGGTACTCAGCTATTTAATTTGATAGGGCATCACGGCAGACTGCCTTAAATCGCAACATAAATGAAGGACAATTTAACTTTAGGCGTGGCTCAGTGCCGGAGGGGTTAACGGTATAGAGACGGTACCTCATCATCATCCTCAGAAAAAAATCTTTAGTAACATTTAAATGTACCTAACCCCCTTTTTATAAAATGACGAAGTAATTAAGCAATATATCATTGGATAATTTCTTAATAATATCTTTATTTCGTAAAATCAGGTTAATGATTATAATATACTAGCTGACCCGTGCATCTTCGTCAGCGTCATATTTTCCCCGTTTTTGCAACATTTTTCATTGATGCTCCGCTTCTATTGGTCATAGCGTGATGTTACATAGCCTTCCTCGATAAATGGGCTATCCAATACTAAAATAATTTTAAAACAAATAAACAAACAAACTCTTATGATTATCGAGTTGCAAGAGATATTATTTTTTTGTTGATTTTTTATATAATTATTATTGAATACAATACCTAGTTGTCTATTCTAGTATGTTACTGTGTTGTAGGTCACCGGCATGTTAACAGTTTGCATAAACTGTTTTAGAACATAATATCGTGATGTTTAAACGCTTAGAAAGGATGTGAAAGGTTGTTTTTAATTAAATTGCGCTTTGATCAATGGAATTTTGTGCTTGAGTTTGGAACCGTTCTTTTAATTGATACAGTAAACAACTAGTAGGTATGTTTTTACTATGTTCTTTTATATATTTTATACTAGCACTATGCTGAAGTAATTTTTATGGACATTTCTTGCCAATTACTTTACAAATACAATAATTGCATTTTTTGAAAGATAGAAAAATTTGAAGTCCAGACCCAGGAATCGAACCCGAGACTTCCGTAGCCAAACCGGTGCCAGAAGCGAACCACCTATCTGGACTATGTAACTAGACCTCAAATTTTTCTATCCCTTGATGCTCGCGAGTTGGCCCTCGCATGCGCCATCTAGTCGGTAGTTAAAGAACTATCACGGCTTTTGTTATTGCTTCATTACAGAGAGCATTTTAACAAATTATGATGTCGCAGGCCGAATATTGAAGTAAAATTGTTATAGGCATTTCTTGCCAATTACTTTACAAATACAATAATTGCATTTTTGAAAGATAGAAAAATCTGAAGTTCAGACCCAGGAATCGAACCCGAGACTTCCGTAGCCAAACCGGGGCCAGAAGCGAACCACCTATCTGGACTATGTTACTAGACCTCAAATTTTTCTATCCCTTGATGCTTGCGAGTTTGGGCCCTCGCGTGCGCCATCTAGTCTCTGTGTTTTTTTTAACTTCTGTCACATGTTTGGAGTGCCCCCCCCCCCCCAAACATATTTATTTTTATTATTTAACTATCAAACTAAGTAGCGGCAACAACAAGACACCTTTTCACCAAATTTAATCAATATTCATTGAGTAGTCTCTATGTGTGTCCCTTATAAAAACAAACGCCTCGTGTAACGGGGACTTTGCAAACATACAATTAAAGGTCAGCACACTGATCAACGTATCAACTCGTACCGTTCAGTATTCTTTGTTGAAACTCCTTACTGCAACGCAAACAAATCGCCTCGCTTCGGGACAAGCTCATGTACCACGTTGCGGTGCGTGGTCAACTTGCAGTTCCCGCGTTTACGGCTCCTTGTCCCTGTACTTACGTCTCTCAGTCCCCTCGCTTAAGTATCCAGTTGTGGGTTACATTTGAAAGAAAACACTTCACGTTCGGATTCAAGCTGATTGAATTGGGTATTACACCCATTTTTGAAAAGTGTTTTAATTTAATTCTGTAGTGGTAATTAGCCACTAAAAAAACACATTTTTTTTTTCAATCGATAGGTGTCATAAAAATGCATTTAAATATTACATTTTCAAATTTCCCGCGTAATTAGACAAAACTGCTGGACCAGTGGACGCCATATTTATCTATGGTTATGACGTCAGTTGGCTGGGTAAACAATGCGTTGACATTTTGAATGACAATTACGCCGATCAGTTGAAAATTGACACTTTTTAGTTTACACAGCCGTATGACGTAATAACATGGAGCCTACTATTTCACAACAGATAAAAAAACTGAAAACTTTGAACTATAGAGCAAAATACCCTATTGGTGCCGCTTAGGCGTCCATCAGGTGGTCGGAGAGCCAAGCTGTAACCGAGCCCACGAACTGGAGCTGCTGATCCGCTATTACGTGATTACGTTAGGTTGACGCCTGGTTGACGGCGAGGCGATGATCACAGGCAGAGGTTATAATAACCCTATAATAAATGTACCTAGTTAAACCAAAACCTAAAGTCAATGATCGCTAACTGAAAGCTTAACTTTTACAGGAGTTACCAGGTAGGATTAAACACCCGTCGTTACAAAGAGGCTTACTTCGTTGACCGTGGCCCGTCACAACTGGCCGACTTATAGTTTGATGCGGGTGTTCTTACTTCCGATCTGCAAAGGGTTAAGAAGAAAATAATGAAAGTGTCACCTATTAAAAATAAAAATAAAAAACATACACGAAACAATTGTTTTGACATTTAAATTGTAAAAGATTATAAATAGTAATTTAAACAAAATATTTAAAAATAAAATACTTTTAGGTATAAACATGAAATTAATGTACCTTTTTTCGAAGTCGGTGCCAATATTTGTTAGATTTGAACTAAAACTCTGACAAACATGGGTGAACTACTGCTTGGCAAGCACATATCAAATGTAGGTTAATTTCGTGCCTACCTATAAAAAATAATGATTTCATTAATTTCAGTTATCAGATCTCAAGTTTCGAAGAAATCTTTAGACAAACATACAAACATTTTTTTATTTCATAAATCTGTTTAAAAGGCCTAATATATTTACCATCTCATATCCATGAGATAATTATTGTTTGACTAAACAAAAAATTAAGTTATACTAGACTCTTTCTCACTCCAAACTTAAAATGGAGTGGTAAGTGATATGGCAATAAAATACTTAGATATAGAGCTAAATAAATTAAATTCTAATATGATTAACTCATACAAAATAATTTACAATTCAGATATGACAAATATAATGTACCTGACTTTGTAATGTAAGTACGAATCGTCCTTACGTATTCTATTACGTTTATCGTTACTGTATTGCACCTGAGTGCATACAACAGACTCAAAGAGCAAATGGACACAAATTACATTCGCTTTCATGGCGGACATCGCATCGTAAACTGTCATGCTAGTATGCTCGTCAAGATCGATTGTTCTAGTTGTTGCTTTTGAAGCGAGTGGAGTATCTATTGTCTTGTCTCAGTGTTTCTGTACTGTAATACCCATAATGTATGGATATCTGATACCCCTAATGTATGGCCAAATCCCGCAGATGACAAGTTTAGATGAAGCGCTTTTGACGTTCGTTTTGATAACACTTTTTTAACGTTTACAACTTTTTCCATATTGTTTTAGGCGTTCACATGGTTACGTTGATAAGTATCGAAAGACGCGCTAGTAAAACGCGCGTCGTGATGAGACTACTCAAAAAATTAATTAAAGAAGATTTAGAACTAGTATCCATTAACAGACGAATAGAATATATTCGTCTGAATAATGATACTACATATAATATGTTACACGGCCCGAGTATAGATAGCCTAGGAATGTTGTAACAGTTTCAAATGAGAATATTTCAAGCTGTATTCAAATTCTGGTTGCGAGTTCTTGGCCAGTGTCCAATAACACTTTGAATTAGTACTATGCTTTTAAATATTTTTTTCAGCTTAAAATAAAGTAGATTATAATTAGGTAATTCTTGACCAGTTAAAATTGTAATATTCTATTCCATAGGCGGCCATTAAACGTTCAATCTAGATCGAGATCCCGTGATCACGATCACGATCCAGATTTACTGTATAACGTGTTGATAACTAGTTGAATCAAGGTGTATCGCAATAGACTGCTATTGCGATCCGCTACCTTTGTTCACAATCTGGATTGAGCGTGTAGTAGCTGCCTTAGAGATCCGTGACTCAGTGGCGATCGAGCAAATTGCCAGGTTAAGTAATAATACCAGTCTGATGGGGGACCGTTTTCGTAATATGTCTATGATTCGGAGAGTACGTTAGCCGTCAGTTATGTGCCCAATCTCTCTCCGGTTATGAGAGTGCACTTGTGTTTGCGAACACACTTGTGCACTATATTATCGCGTGCGTAGTTAGCTGGTCTCTAATAAGATTAAAGAGATCATAAAATTAAGTAGACTGGAAGTCTCTTCTTTAAATAATAATATCTTGGGACAACTTACCCAACGCTATCTGATCCCAAACTAAGCAGAGCTTATACTATGGAAACCACGCTTATACATACATACTATAGATAAATAACACCCAGACACAGAATAAACCATCGTGCTCATCACACAAAGTTTTATATTCACAGCGGCAGTCGAAATAACACTCATTATGTACCGCTTGCACCACATACCCTCATCTCAGCTTAGGCCTGCTTGTTAGTGTTTCTGTGTGCAAAGTCCCCTCAGAATGCCGAATAAAAGGAACCACAAATTCGGATCTTATTGATTTATGACTATGTAAATAGCCATCAATATAATATTAATCAATTTGGAAATGTTGTTGATTTGATTTGAGGTATCAATCCATAGTCTGTCTAAAACTTGCAATAAAAATAGTCCGCATCATGTTAGATAAAAACCATACAATACTATTTAACTACGCCATAGCCAATTTGCTGCGGCCGCTTCTGTTCAAGGCTGCGATGTTATTGGTTACTTTAACTTATTGTTTAGGCCTCATATAGACGAGCAGCACTTTGCTGTCAACAGAGACAACTTCAGTTGTCGACAAGAGCAACTGCTGCTGTTGCTTTTGTCGAAATTAGCAGTTGCCTCTGTTAACAGCCAAAGTTGGCTCTGTTGACAGCAAAGTGCTGCTGACTTTACCGTTACCTTTATCTGGTAAGTAAAAAGTTGTCTGTTTCAAAGTCACATATTTTTTTCAACTATCCCATAAATGGGCTCAATGCCTACATATTTAGAAAAAAATCGTCAAAACGCAAGAAAATTGTGTTTGTATCATCTAAGTTGTAATAACGAATCGATTTCTTTTTGACTGCTTCTGTGGCGCGGCGGGAGTGTGTCCGACTGCTACGCAAGAAGTCGTGGGTTCGATCCCCACCCAGGATAAAACTTTGTGTGATGAGCACAAACATTTAGTGTCTGGGTGTTATTTATCTATAATATGTAAGTATTTAGAAATATGTAAGTATATTTATCAGTTGTCTGGTTTCCATAGTATAAGCGATGCTTAGTTTGGGATCAGATAACGTAGTGTTAGTTGTCCCAAGATATTGTTATTATTGTATTATTTCGGATCAATGGTTTAGGCACCAGATATTGTGGAACATACGCAAATATAAACAAACTGCTAAAACATAACCTTCCTATTTGACTCTCACCGTAGTCAGCTAAGAAAGAAGGCAAGTAAGTACGTCAATATAAAACGTAAGTATTATAATATCTTGAGTAGAATTTTCAACAAGTTTAAATTTGATTGGCACAATGTTTAACTGTGGTTAAAGTTGGAACAAAGAGGCGTTAGCGACGTTCATTAGTTTGGATGTTGGCTCGTGTTCGTTAACTAGACGTTTGACGTTGAATAGACACTCCCATTGAAGCTTTGATTGAAGTAATTTGGTTGGAGACTAGAATCATTCAAGACTAGTAACTGACTAATGTCTAAGGGTGGGTTTTCAATGACGCGAAGCGGGGCGGTGTGCAGCGGAGTGGACTGTAAATTGCCAATCGACAGTACTCGAAAAATTTCTGGGCACGAGTTCGATCACTGTGATTGGTCAATTGAGGGTCCACTCCGCATTCAATAAATCGCAAACATTCTGCCATGCACCGCGTCAAAAAACGTACCCTTACGTACGATTACCATGCAAGTTTTTAGGGCTCCGTAGCAACAATGGCAAAACGGAACCCTTATAGTTTCGCCATGTCTGTCCGTCGATCCGTCCGTCCGCAGAGATAGAAGGCTGTAATTTTGCAAGGATACATATAATACTTAGGACAACAAAGTGAAAGAACAAAATCTTAAAAAAACATTTTTTAGGGTACCTCCCCTATATGTAAAGTGGGGATGTGTTTTTTTTCTACCCCAACGTGTGGGGTGTCGTTAGATAGGTATTTTAAGATGTCTTATAATAGAAGACCATTTTTAGATTTAGAGATTCGTTTGTGAAATATTATGATTTAAAGTGCAAATTTTTGTTAGAGTGAAGTGGCCCCCCCGTGCCAGCTAAATGGTTGATGTTGAGTATGTGAAAAATTTCACGGTATATATACTACATATATAGTGAAATTAAAGGGAAAACTATCACAGCTACGAAGGCTTTACAAGTTTACGAGTAACAGGTGATTATAAATACAATCATTGCATTTGAAAGAAAAATTTTAAGTTCAGACCCATGAATCGAACCCGAGACTTCCAATCGCTTTACCGGAGCGCGAAAGCCAAACCATCTAACCTGAACTAAACTAACCTAACTAAACTTTTCTTTCAAATGCAATTATTGTATTTACAAAATAATTGACAAGAAATGTCTATAAAAAAGGTGATTAAATGAGAAGTACCAAAATTTCGTCCAAATTCTATTAAAAATGATTATTATGTAGGTATAACGTTATAAGTATGAAACAAAAACAACAAAAAACCCACTTCATCACTTCATAAGCCGCATTGTTCGAATGGAAGGGGGTGGGGGGTTACTACGGAACCCTACATTGTGCGTGGCCCGACATGCACTGCCCGGTTTTATTTATAAGATTGTGTAAGGGTAAATTTAGACCCAGTATATGCGCGATAGTGTTTGCATTGCTCTGAGGTCCTATGTGTCCTACATGCCAAAGCTTTAATTTCCATAAAACATTATTTCACTTGCCTTCTAACCACCAGTTGTTTGTATAAGTTCGGCTTAAAACAATGTTACCTAGTTGACCGAGTATGTCACTCCGTTGGTTACAAAGTTTAGCCACGTTACCATAATATTTGAAGTGACTGTTCATGTGTGTTCCGCACTCAACTTTGTTTAGGGAAAGCCTCAACAACTTTCCTTCAAAATGTTTGTCTTGTAAATGGTTTTAGCAGGGGCAAGAGATTCTTAACTGGTAATTTATATAACCGAATTTCGGTTGCAGTGACCAATCTCGACAAGGACTAGCTAATTACGTAGTAGAATGGTGTAGGCGTGTTAGCAAACATATTTGAATCAGAATTTTACCGTCCCACAGTGAAGATTCAGAATTTTGGTTCCGTTGGGCGTGATTATCAACAGCCCAAATCGGTCTACTGCTGGACATAGTTCTTTCCTAATTTTTGCCGGTCTCCTGCCTTTCGCATCCAGTCCACTCTATTGACGTTCTTTAGGTCGTCGGTCCACCTGGCTGGGGCCGTCCTACCTCACGTTTACCAAGTCGCAGTTTTCCACTCTAGGAATCGTTTGTTCGGCCATTGTTCCTTCGGCAAATATATCCAGTCCATTGCCATTTTAGCGTGCTTAATCTGCGAGGTAACTTTAGTTCTTTGTCGCAATGACGTCTGATTGCGAATTTTATCCTTCAAAGGAAACCCAAGCAAAGCTCGCTCCATAGCCCGCTGCGCAACTTTTGAATTTATGGACTAGCCCAACCGTAAGTGTCCACGTCTCGACACCGTAGGTTATACCGGGTAAGACGCACTGGTTAAATACCATGGTCTTCAGGTACTGCGGTAGAGGCGGTGTGCAACAACTTTAGTGCCTCTATTTCACTCAATCATAGTCTTAATGGTGCGAGTGTTGTAGCGTCGGAGGTCACGTCGCGTCAGCTTGATGATCTTCAGGTTTGTGGCTCTCTTGTCTAATAAAGCAAGTATTTTCCTCATTAGTTCGAGAGTCTGGAGTGAGAGTTTGGACTCGCTGGTTTTGCGTGTTCCGGTAAACAACTTCTGAGATACATCATGTAGCGTTTTGACCACAATGTCGGTTTTCTCGCCCACCTGTGTCTGTGTTATTGGTTTCCAGCGATGAGCTTCTGAAGCTCCAACTGGAGATTTTCGAAGCCTAAGGTTATTTGGGCAATAGGCCGGAGAATAGACCCCATCGTCTCTAAATATATGCTATTTTTTTTATACCATAAGCAGGTGATTGGTAACATCTTTTACCCGGAAGTTAAGTAGCCAATCATTTTCAAAACTACTACGCACAATTAATACCGAGACCGATAAAATTCGTGAGATAAATTATTGTACTTAATCCTACGCATGGCTTAAGGAACTTGATTCGAAACAAATTAAAGAACTATAAAGTTATTATTAGCCTGAAAATTATAATTCAAGAGAAGCGGGATCGCTTTCTAGCGCGAATAAGTCACCTGATTAATTTAGATGGGTGTTCTTTCTTCGAGTTTTCGATTATATCTTCAATTTAATCTTCTAACTTGAGACCTGTACTCATTGGATTAACGAAAATTCACTCGCCTCCATTTCAAATTACACCTCTCTTTTGAAAATTTTAATTATTAAACTTGGTTGGTTGGTTTTTAAAAATAATTTGCTAGTTAATAGACACGATGTTGTCGCCTTATTTTCATCAGTTGGTGTGCTAAGTAGAATTTTATCTGTTGGAAGTTTTTATTAGATATCAATTTGTTTGAAGATTATTATGATTTGAGTCATATTACAGTTAGGTCGCAGCAATTTAGCTTAGCTGGAGGGAATGACTAACAGGATTACCAGAAATGTGCGACCTACAATTCCACATTGGTAGCTTTCTTAAAAAAAAAAAATATATATATTCACAGCTATGGAATGCCTTAAAATTCCTACCTAACTTACTACCTCATTATTATTTATCATCATCACCGGTTCTCAATAAGTATGTAGAGTTGTTTGAGTAACAGGCAGGTTTTTTGGGTACTTTTGATGTTACACCCAGGTGTAACACCAGGTGGAGCACGAGAAATTATATATCTTCGTGCTCCAACTGATGATATTTTTGTACACTCATTGAAAGAAGACATTACACTCTATAACACAATTTTATAGACATCATGTATTTTTGATCGTTTATACGGTTTTCAATGTGATTATATTTTAATAAATTTTGACAGCTGTCGTCCGAAGTTTTGGTATCTGATTGTATCATTGACGTATAGACCAGGACTGTGCAATCTCTTTCAATTAAAAAGTAAAAATTGACTGCAAAGCGTGAAAGAGAGAAGTAGCGTTGTCTCTTTCTAGAGATGGTCAATATTGTGAGGTTATGGCGCAGTCCTGGTCTCTACGTCAATGAATTGTATATTATAATCCATTTGTTTTTGCGACAATTATCATCTACGCGGGTCGATCACAATAGATAGAAGAACTTTTATTAAACTCAATATCAAACTCAAATATTTTTATTTCGTAAAATCAAATTAATGTTTGTTTGGTTGAAACTTTAATTTAATCAATACATCACACTAATATTATAAAGGCGAAAGTTTGTGAGTATGTGAGTGTGTATGTTTGTTACTTCTTCACGCCTAAACGGCTGGAGCTATTTTAATAAAATTTGGAGTTTGCTGACACCCTGAATTAACACATAGGCTAATAATCTGCGGGTAACACCGCGGGGCACAGCTAGCATATTATAAAGCTGAAGAGTTTGTTTGTTTGAACGCGATAATCTCCGAACTACTGGTCCAAATTACTGTTGGATAGCCATAGATATGAAGGAAGATTATAGGCTATATTACATTACACTACGACCAATAAGAGCAGAGCAGCAATGAAAAATGTTGCAAAAACGGGTAAAATTTACGCAGACGAAGTTGCGCGGGTCAGACAGTATATGATAAAATTTTGTTTCATTTGGATTACACGGCAGTTGTAAGGCAAGTGTTAAGCTGACAAGGAAGTCACGGGTCACATTTTTAAAGAAATCACATAAAATGCGCAGTAGAAAGCGTTTACACAATACAAGAGTAAGTCATCATAATAAGATATATTATAACCCTGAAGTTTATCTCAATTCTAATAAAACAGCAATTACCTACTTCGATATTCGTCGTCTGTAGCGAATCAAAACGAAAATCATTAACTTCGTTTGCAATTCAAATTATTCTTTGTGAACTTAGTTCGAACGGTCGTTAATTAAATTATCTGAAATTCAAAGAAGTCGAACAATGTTTAGGGAAAGTGACTATAATTTGTGACAAGCAAAAATGTTAAGCCGTATTTATTGTGGTAGGAATTGTCAAGCTTTAATACCAAATTCTTTGAGACTACTTTAAGAATGTTAATAACACCTCTGTTTATTTTTATTATGAAACAGTATTATTGAAGATACCTTAGTCTCATTATTTAACAGACGTTATCATCAAAAGCAAGATTAAAGAGCGTGGTAATTGTGTCAAGTTCGCCCTTGACATTCTTGAGACTTTAATGACAACTGGGTCCATAATCACTATCTTTATTTCGTTGTCGTGAGAAGCCCGTGCGAACTGGCGCATGCGCGGTGCGCTTATAGGTGTCCACCGCGCATGCGCGGTAGGGAGCTGCGCTTAGAAATGCATCAATGCAGAAATGCATTAAGGTTCATTTCCGAGCATCGCGGCCGATCGTGAGCCGCTCGCGGCTTACGACAAGCGGCTGACGCTCGCGGCCGATGCGACAATATTCACAGTGCGCGCGCAGGCTTACGACAAGCGGCTGACGCTCGCGGCCGATGCGACAATATTCACAGTGCGCGCGCAGGCTTACGACAGTCGTCGGCCGCGCGCGTCTGTCACTTACCTCAGCCGCTTGTCGTAAGCCGCGAGCGGCTCGCGATCGGTCGCGATGGTCGCGATGCACGGAAATGAACCTTTAGCACGGGCTTCTCACGACAACGAAATAAATATTTATTTAGGTACTTAAATGAGATTGTAGGTTTACAAAATGTTCTTAATTATGTTAGGCTTATGGTACCTACTATTTTTAAATCTACAATAGTGATGTGGTTGCGTCCTGTTCTCTCAGATAATACTCAACCACATCACTAAAGGATAGTGAATAAGGACCCTGTTTATTCAGTTACTAGACGTATTACCACTTCTAGTTATTTTACTACAATCATCTTTGAAGCGGAGTTAACTACTCGGCTGTTAAATTTAAATGAATAAATCCTAAACCTACTTCATATCTACTCCATTATTCGCAATTTCTACTTCATCTAAACTTGTAAAGTAATATCTTTTGATATCCGGTTTTAACAGATATTTTCTATATTAATATTAATAAAATTTCACACGTATCAAGTCACATCGTCAAAGTGAGCTGTCAAAGCGTTGTTGCAACTGGAGCAAACAGAGGGGTTTGAATTAATTTCCTGGTGTCATTTTGTTGTATGGTATTTCCTTTGTTAGTGTCTGTAGTAGCTACAGAGGACGGATGGTGCTATATTTTAAGCTACGTGAAAACATGAAGTATAGCTAAATGGAGACCACGCTACAAATACCAACATGTTATTGAAAATTGAAACCTTGTAAATATTGCTTTGGACGTCTAATGAATATCTTTTAACGACCTCGACCTCGACGTCAAAGGAAAAAATACTTCATCTTCGTTTTAGGGTTCCGTACCTCAAAAGTATGAACGGAACCCTTGTAGTTTCACTCGTGTTTCTGTCTGTCATGCGTGTATACCTACGCGAAAGCATACGTGCGTATACTTATGCGTGAAAGCATTCCCGCGTTTTTTTATGAGAAAGTGATAGAAATAGAATGTGCCAAAGTTACAAAACTGCAACCTTCACAAAATTGTTCCGTGTGTGGACTTCATTGATAAAATATGTATCTAGCATTATGCGTAACAAAGTACGTATGTATGAGGTTGCATGTTTGTTTATTACGCATCAAATTTACACATTTAATTCATTGGTGTTTTGTTTTTGAGAGCTTACTCGCTTAAACCTACGAGTAAGTACATACATAAGCAAACCTCTATTCTGTTTCTTCGTACGTATACATTTAAAAGCTGCTACGTTTTCTGTACCAACCGTTAGTGCAAAAGATATTAAATACATTAAACAACAAGACATCTAATTATCACCCTTATTCCAATGTATTTGGGCTCAGCGCAATATGTTTTACCTTTACATTCATTCCTGTTAGACATCATCTCTATTCTTGCTTATTACATCTTTCGTTGTGATGCGACAACTAAAAACCATTTATCACAGATCCATCCTACTATAAAATTGACTTCCTATTTAGTTTTATATACCAATTTTGATGAAGTTTAGTATACAAGCAGTGTGAAGTTTGTGAAAGGACAAAGACAACTTAACTTTAGTGCCTACTGAAAACCACGCGGACAGCAACAAAGAAAAAAAAACTACTTTCCAATATCTCTTTTCATATTGTTAAGAGTTCAGTTACCTTCTCGAACATTTTAGAGAGTACGTGATAGGACTGAATAGAATGGAGAGGAACATCACACAGATACAACGCAAATGTACACACATTTCTTCCTCAATTTGTGTATTTCCTCAGCTTTATTGAGGACGCGGCATACACGAGGCGTTGGGTCGCCTTCAGTTATGCACACTTATTGTTAGTTTAGGACCTTACATTACGAACCCACTCCGCAGTATAAAGTGTTAACAAAACAAATATTTACAACAAAACAAGAATTCCACGTGATATTGTACTTGTTTAAGACTTGTGTACAATATAGCACACGTTTTCATTTTGTTCTGTTTATGGTTTCATAACTATTTGAGTTGATATAACCGCGTCAGTCTACCCGTGACCACGGCTGTTGCAATACGGTCGAAACGTCGGGCAATAAACAAAGATATTTAGCCCTAAAATAAAATATTTAGGCGATTAAGACCCGTAGCTTATAAAATTCTAATTTATTAATAATGTGTACAAATCGCGAAAGTTTGCGAATATATATTTGAGTTGATTTACTATGATTAAATTAAATAGACCATGAGTTTTAATCGCGTATAGTTTTTCGACCGAATTGCATTGGATATTGGCGTACACTACGCAAAGGATGAAATTCACTGTCTCATAAGATATGCCTCGTTTTAACGCAACTGAAAGATTGCAGTGAATTCAAGTCCCGAATACCGTTAAAACCCCGAATTTTCCTATTTATTATACCTATTTAATTTTCAGACGCTCTCAACTCTACTATACACTTTAAAGATACAGTGACAGTAAGATACTTCACATCGTTTGAAATTGTCTTACGTTGAGTATTCGGTCACCTACCATACGCAGCTAAATTCTGATTATGAGCGTTAAACGCTTACAATTACTCGTACATACTTATAACGCGCATATGAATGTCTAGAAGAAAGCTCGTCATCTGAACGTAAGGTTACACTCGTAGGAACGAAATGCAGAACGTTTCTATAAAGCGAGGGTATCTTAAAATTAAACAAAAATGTAGCAAAACTATTACAGAACAATCGGTATAAAAAAGAATTGTGTACAAGCCTTTATTCAGTCTTATGTACACGAGTCGCAATGCTACCCTTTGCTTATCATTAGCGCCCAAAACTAGAAACTGTTTAACAAGCCAGATATGAGTAAAAGATACGCATAAATAATGTGTGTACGTAATTTAATTATAAGATTTATTTTAGACATTTTAGCTCATAACTTTGCGTCTACGTGATTTACAAGGCTCTTAACTATGACGCCTGTTTTTAATCAACCTTTTAATTCAATTTTCACCAACTTCCTGCTGTCGCCTAAAATTAAAATGGCTACTCCATTTGTTTCAAATGACTTTAGTCAGGTGCAGAAGATTATATTGTTTCAGTCGTTTTACTTGGCATACCTAAGGCGTGAAGAACACGGCTAACGGCCGTTTTCAATAATCTATCTTTGGATGGATTTGGCCACTAGAGATAGAATTTTGACATATTTTGTATGGAGTTTATGTCAAATATATATAGTAGCCAAACCGATCAATAGGTAGAATTTTGAAAACTAACGAAGAAACAATTAACGTTGGTATTTGGTCAGCCCATTGGTACCTTAAGGCCCGGCTACACGCTCCGTCTTGCCTGCCCAGTACAAAACTGCAGTCATGACTGTTTAAAAAAGACTGAACACCGTAGAGTGACCACACGTGCAGGTAAACATCAGTGTCGAACAAAATTGAACTGAAGCGTGGCTTGAACGGTCACACGTCAAGTAAAACCATGCAAATCAAAACTGCGCAGTCTAATCTTCAACATGTCAACGATTGCGCAAGCCGCACTTACGGGCCTGCGTGAGATACCGTCTTGCCGTCTACACGTGCGATCTTACCTGCGCAAACTGATTTGTGTAGGTGGACCATTACACTAGTACCTATGCCTATGCCTTAGAATAACTGTGCGGAGTTCTTCTGCGAAGCTGTTTTGTAATTATTTCATTGGCGTAGTTTATGTCATTTTAACACTCTCATTTTTATAAGTTCTTTAAATTTTATCTATACTAATATTATAAAGCGGAAGAGTTTGTTTGTTTAAACTCAGGAACTACTGGTCTGATTTGAAAAATTCTTTTTTTTTTGTTGGATAGCCCATTTATCGAGGAAGGCTATAGGCTATATAACATCGCGCTACGACTAATAGGAGCGGAGCAGCAATGAGAAATGGTTCAAAAACGGGGAAAATTTACGCAGACGAAGTTGCGCGGGACAGCTAGTGTACTATATATGTCTTTTGTGAATAACATAAATGCTAAATAAGCTCACTAAATGTCAAATAGCACTAGTATAGTATTACAAGTAACTCAATATTAAGCCCTTTGTCTCTATTTGTAAACTATAAATTCCTCTGTAACTGGATCATGTAGGTATTTAGTTCAACAGCAATATGCATTTGCCTTTGTCTCGGTAAACAGTCGGTATGTTTGAACAATGTCTCCGTACTTGGAATCTTAATTGAAACGTGCACAGTACTTCTACTTAAAGACTTACAAGACACAATCTTCCTTAAACTTTTTATACGCATATTACACAACAACTTGTCTTTAAATAAATTTCTTGAGTTTATACAAGCCCAGCTAGAGTTATAAACATAACAATTTAAAGTAAAATCTTGCTCCGCTCGCAACGTATTTGATTATTGTGATGAAAAGTCATTGAATTTCCATTCGGCGGTTGTAGCCAAGTGGCTAAAACATCGGATTTACAATAGAGAGGTAGCGGGTACGAATACCAACCATGGGATTATATGCGCCAAATGTGGTAGATTCGATTGCCACACAGGGCATCTCTTTTTACCCGACTTCAAAAGGATTTTCAATTCAGATTTTTTTAATGTATCTTCGTCATATATATAGACGCATTTTCAAAATTTTTTTTTTGGTTCGAAAGACAATTTCAAAATAGTCCCATATAAATTTAGTAAATTTCTGATGATGAGTTTTGGAAAAAACCTGGATTTAAGTGGGTTAGATGCTTTTTTTTAAAATCAGATCCAAAACTGTTATTCCGAGTTCTGAATTTGTCTGCCTTTGCTTCTGCTCTCTACTTGACTGACTAATGAACTACCTAACTTCATCTTCTTAATTCAGGCCCTTTTCGAGATTTTGCGGTGTACGAGTAAATGATCTTTGCATTATGAGTGCTGTGATTTGCTGAGGCACATAATAGGACTAGCTATTGCCCGCGGCTTCAACGGCGTAGATGTTTTTTTTTTTTATTTTTTTTAAGTGTTTTGATGGAAAGTGAAAATCAACCCTTAAAGGGTTGATTTTCACTTTCCATTAAAACACTGTAAAACGTGTTTGTTTATTTTAAACCAAAAAGACAATTACGACATTTCACACACCTTACTTCCAAATTGACGGAGTTTCATACAAACTTGCAATCCATATTTTATATCTTAGGGGTTGATTTTCCAATAACACTGTTTCCTTATTTTAAATGCAAAAGCCAATTACGAAATTTCATAGATGTAACTTTAATACTGACAGAGTCTTATACAAACTTGCAACCCCTATTTTGATGACTTTCGAAAAACGTTGACACAAGTGTTTCTTTATGTTGATTTTCCAAAAACGCTGAAACACGTGTTGCTTTATTAGATATATTCCGGGACTTCATCGCGTAAATTATATAAAGGTAAAAAAAACCTTTTATTTACCCGACGTTTCGATCGAATTGCACCGATCGTGGTTGCGGGTCGATCGAAACGTCGGTTACCATTAAATAATTCACGCGATTAATTCCCGAAATATATCTAACATGTATGAAAACCGCGAAAGTTTAAAAATCATAATTATTGAATTATTTTAAAGAGAAAACTACATATAAAATGTCAATGATCTAACTTAAAAAACTATCGGAGTTTTATACAAACTTGCAAACCCTATTTTATTTCCTTAGGGAACGAATTTCTAAAAAATCTTTCTTAGTGCCTATAACAAAAAAAGCATCAACTGTCAAGGTTTGTAACTGTAGCGGTTTAGGTTCTGCGTTTCACACTGCTGCACACAATGAAATCTAGAGTTCCATTACATTCATAATTACAATGACGAGCAAAAGTGTGTTAAAAAGGAAGACATATTTTTAAAGATACACAATAAGAATAAATGGATGGATGAGATAGAGAGAGGATAGGCAATTTTTTATTCGGGAAACATGCAATAACTGAAACACAGAGGCGTATATCACGAAGTTACAGTTTAACAAAAAAGCCCTAGTGACTTTTTGATGGAAGTAATCTTATTTTCAAGTTTTTCTTTTTACACTAGGCTTATTTCTTTATTAAATCCTCCTAAACCCTGAGCAATGTGAAACGTCGGATATAAAACGTTTTCTTTACGAGTACGAAGGGATGTTTGCGAGAATCGTATTAAAATGTAATCTTATCTTAAACATCTACCCGCTACTGGATTCGTCATGTAATTTGTTAATTTTAAGTTAACTCGCAAATCCTCTTACAGGCCGATGATAATCGGATCAACGCTAATCAGTATTTGAACACTAATAAGTGATTTATTTACTAATGGTTTTGCTGAGGTCGTCATAAGCTCTATGCAGGAAAACCCTATAGTTTCCCTGACGATTAGCGTGAAGTTATGAAAATGTGTACCTACTGTAAATTCGAAATTTCACGCCACAAGGCCCTATATTTGATGGCCAGTACCTATACTCTCTCAAAGAAGAAGCACACATGCCTCTTGGTCTTCGGTGAGAACGTGTGTAAAGTGTAAAGCCGATTATAATATTTTAAAGAAGAGACCGCCACAGCATAACATTGGAGTTCTTTAGTATGCGCAATACAATTGAAATCCTGTGTAACAAAAATAGCGCGACATCTGTCGCAGCCGCAGCGCACTTTCGCCGTTTGGGAAATATCTAGAGAAGTGCTAGCAAGGTCTTATGTTACATATCTAATATTTTAAGGTTACTGTTGTCGACAGTAGTTTAATCTGATTTAAATCAATCTATTGTTTTTAAACTTTCGCGATTTTTATACATCACACTTCACACTAATATTACAAAGGCGAAAGTTTGTGAGTATGTGAGTGTGTATGTTTGTTACTTCTTCACGTCTAAATGGCTGGAGCGATTTTAATAAAATTTGGTATAGAGTTAGCTGAAACTCTGGATTAACACATAGGCAAATAAACCCCGGGTAACACCACGGGGCATAGCTAGTATTAGATATAATTCTTATGGTAATTGAGATCGAATTGTCGTGAGTGACCACGATCCGTGCAATTCGATCGAAGCGTCGGGTAAATAAAAGGTTCGTACCTTTAAATAATTCACGAGATTAAGTCCCGAATTATATCTAATAAATCAATCTGTTTCCTATTTTTTTATATATGACGGAATCATTAAGCCTACTTTGCTATCTTGCCCATATACCTTCATATTACTAGTTTGTGTATAAACGGAAAATTATTATCAATACAAAAATATAAATAAATGTTTGTCTGTATGTGCCCTATGCGTTTCGAAACCATTGATCAGATTATGATAAAACTTTGGCAGGGTGTTCTGGGGACGCCCGCGAGGGTTCTTGAACCAAAAAGCCACAGCAAAGGGTTCAGTTTAAAATAAAACACACCCAGTTTTGTTTTGGATGACCACGATTACAATATTTACTTGTAGCCACGAGTGTCTTACGGTTGTCAAATTGTATTGTTATTGGTTATTATAATATAAACCAGCTTACAAATAAAAATCACCCCAAACACCTTTATAATACCGAATAACATGCCGCAACATTAATGAGTTCACTCCGAAAATTACCAAAATAAATCATCTTATAACTGGGGCATATTTTGCATAAGATAAGACAATATTAGAGATGACACCATAAGATTGCATTATTGCAATAAATAATGAGATACACCGCTATCTTGGCGAATGAGTTGTTTAGACGGCACGCTCCGCAATCTTGGGTCGGTCCATAAATTTTGCTCCTAGAAACTACTCCTGCAAAATATGTACTAAGTTTGTAGTTAGTTAGGCTAGCAACAAATATTTTGAACTAATGAAGCCAAATTCAGGTAAAATATAATTTATCTGGTTAAGTGAATTCGCTCGCTCTTTTTAGAGCTTGATTGTTTTTGACAAACTTTAATTTTATTTAGTTTGTAATTGATTTGATTTGCTGTAACTAATCGTTCTGACATTTTATGATAGCAAGACTTACCTACGTTACACCAGAGTTCTTAGTATTTTATGTACTTAGCTAAAAGCTTTTACGAAACTACTTTTCTCAAAGTTTATATAAATAGGTGGATACCTGCTTAAATAAACTTTGTATTCTTTATCTTTATCCTTTGAGATTGATGATTTGAGATTACAGGAAAAATATGAATAATGACTTACTAACTAGAATTCAAGCGAATAGTGAAGAAAAACGAACATAAATACAGGTATAAAGATGAAACGAATAATAATGTCAGCTTGTAACCCAAATTTAAGAGGTCAGCGTTTTTACAACAGACAATTAGCGATGTAAGTTGGCATAAAAGGCGAATGGATGGTTTCCTTGTTAAAGTTTTTGCAGCATTATGCATCTAACTTACTTTCGGAAAAAAGGTTTACGCAAAACAACGTATCTAATTATTCATTTGGTTACAACAGTCGGCCAGGTCAAAGAAGGCGGCATAAAAAAATAGGAAAAAATAGTAATCTTTCTAAATTCTTAGCATTTTTTGGAATAACATATTATTCAAACATATTAAGTAAGTTTACATTAATTTTATGAAACGATTGTATAAAAGTTCAAAACATTAATAGTGTAAGAACAATGTAAATAATAAATGATTATGAAATCATATATGATTTTATGACGCAAACAATATGATGAACTTATTGCGAACATGATGGTGATGAATAAATTTTACAACCAACAACAAATCCATAAAGTATTTTCATGTACGTTACACGGAGTCACATGGTTTAGTCTTACATATTATACATTAGACATTTCGTCTTCTAAAAAGGCTAGTTCGAAGTTTGAAAAACCCTGAATCATTTAGGACCGTTGTCAGTTCCCCACATCCAATTGTCAGTGAGTCCAGTTATATTGAAAAACTTCGTTCGGATGCTTCTAAGGGCGATATATCAAGCCCTCAAACTTTTTTTGTTGGCTCAGCAATAGATAAATTCGTATTCATATTATTGAATGCCCTTTTTAGAATAAAACTTTGTAATTTATCAGATATATTCCGATAGAGGAAATGTAACAAAAGATATCACTCTTTCTAGGCTATGTATTGATGCCAGAACTCATTGACGGTTGATGGATACTCTTTTGCTAAGGCATAACACACATCCCTATGTATGCTGGAAAGGGTCCCGGGTTGCCTCATCCCCAAACCTGTCACGCAGTCCTTTTAAACACGCTTACCCATAGGTAATCTTAGACCAGCCAGAACAGTAGATCAGGCTCTGGTGGACAAGAAGACAGAGAAGCCGTGGGCTTTATTCGCTATTTTTCCAACCGCTGCTCATCGCTAGTCTTTGTTATGCTTAACTCCGTAGCAGAGTAAATTAAATCATTTGATTTGTTCTGTGGTACATTTACGGGGATTACACGAATAGACACGAGCTTAAGGGGTATCAATCGCACTGCAAAAAAGATCTTTTGTACGGTGGTGATACTTCCCTATTCGAAGAGCTCAACAGACACACACAATCACAATTTATAAGCTTTGGGTTCTAATCGCGTAAATATTTGAAGGTGAGCTAAATGCCATTGAGATATTAGAAGTTATCTATATATATATATATAATCACTTGTCCTGACTGACTGACTGACTGATTCATCAATGCAGAGCTTAAGCCGCTAGGAGTAGATAGAAATTGGGGTTTCTGGATCAGAGGAGATCCAGAAACACCCAATTTCAACCATTCAATCATTCTAATATTTCATTCATCCATTCAATAATTCTAGTATTCTAATATTTCAATCATTCATTCAATCATTCTAGTATTCTAATATTTCAATCATCCATTCAATCATTTTAGTACTCTAATATTTCAATCATCCATTCAATTATTCTTGTATTTTAATATTTCAATCATCCATTCAATCATTCTAGTATTCCAATAATTTAATAATTCTAATATTTACTCACTACGTTCGCTGTCGTGTAAAACTGTTCTTGAATGCCCAATATCTAATATAAAAATCTGACATTGATTACCGGATGTTTGAATAGACGGGCTTGTTGTGAACACTCGTTCGCGAAAACGAAACACGAAAATAAGACTTCATAGTTGTTTTAAAGAAACAGTCGTTACATTAAGTATAATAAATTATACTTTGCGACTATGATTCGTATGGTGGTCCTAAAAAGAACCTTTTTTTATGTCTCGCTAAGTCATAAGATACTGCATACATTAAACTAAAATTTAGAACAGATTGTTTCATGTCTCTCCACAATTTTTTCTGTGACCAGGTTGGTTCGAGGACATCTAAATTTTAATTTAAAACAGTAATCTATAAATTGTACTTTGCGACTATGATTCGTATGGTGGTCCTAAAAAGAACCTTTTTTTAAATCACGCTAGGTCATAAGATACTGCATACATTAAACTAAAATTTAGAACAGATTGTTTCATGTCTCTCCACAATTTTTTCTGTGACCAGGTTGGTTCGAGGACATCTAAATTTTAATTTAAAACAGTAATCTATAAATTGTACTTTGCGACTATGATTCGTATGGTGGTCCTAAAAAGGACCTTTTTTTAAATCACGCTAAGTCATAAGATACTGCATACATTAAACTAACATTTAGAACAGATTGTTTCATGTCTCTCCACAATTTTTTCTGTGACCAGGTTGGTTCGAGGACATCTAAATTTTAATTTAAATCAGTAATCTATAAATTATACTTTGCGATTATAATTCGTATGGTGGTCCTAAAAAGAACCTTTTTTTTTAATTACGCTAAGTCATAAGATACTGCATACATTAAACAAAAAATTTAAACCAGATTGTTTCATGTCTCTCCACAATTTTTTTTGTGACCAGGTTGGTTCGAGGACATCTAAATTTTAATTTTAATCAGTAATCTAAAGTTCAGGACAGATTGTCTCATGTCTCTCCACGTACTTAGGCATTACGTTAACACATATACCCATTACCGTGACCAGATTGGCTCGAGGACACCTGAACTATAAGATACTGTGTGCAGACTCATAACTTCACAAGTAGTTTTTTAAGTTGTTTTATTTTATGTATTTCTGTAAGGTATTTCTTGGTATCTTTGATGCCTGAAATAAATGGTTTATTATTAATTACTATCTCGATTTTAGCTGAAAACCAGAAGCTGGGCAATGGTAGTAAGCCATATATTATATCAGCACGAGACAGTAATGATTGCTAACCAATATGTCTTGGCTTATAAACCAACAGTGAAATAATACCCTGTAATATTTAAAATGGTCGTATTCAATGTAAACCTAAATGATTGACACTACTTTGTATCGGGTACGTATTATACCTCGTACATAAATGACAACTAAGGGTTTCGCATTTACACGTGCCTGCTTAATGCTAAAATTGCGTATTGTACTCTGCTACCTTAATTAGCTACAATATGGGTTTGTCTTATACCTATTGATAGAAAGAAAAAGACGATTTATTTAAATTCGTTTATTATTGATATAAATTAAACAATTTCATTACTTATTAGTTATTAGGTACATATAATATATTCAGTAAATAATAATAATTATTATAGCTTTGTTTCCATATCATCCTGTATTTTAGTTATCAGTTCTCTAGTACTAGTATAAATGTCATCAAATAATATAGTTTTTACAACATGCTGAGCACATATTTCAGCTTCACAATCACATAACAACTCTCTTGATTTCGGGAAACTGTCCGCATCGTAAATTTCTATTTTAATTATTTTCGTTCCTCGGGTGACCGGTTTCTTTATAAATTGATAAAATTGTTCAGTATTTGCTCTCTTTCGAGCAAGACCCAGTGTTTTCTGCCCAGATTTTTGAATAGTTGGTTGATTCTCGGGAATAAAATTGAAGAGATCTTCATTGTCCTGAAAAAAATCGTGCTTAAATTATTTACTATTCAATAGCTATTTGATACAAAATTTGGCATAGATATTTAATTTAATAACCAACGTTCGGATCCTAAGCTTCGCTGTACAATTAAATTATAGGTTAAACATAAGTTTCTTTTACTACACACAATCACACAATAAATAATCAAATGCATAATATAAATGTGGTAATATTCTAGTATTTAAATAATTGATAAATAAATTAAATAAATTATTACTTACCGACATTTTGGTGTGAACGCTCTACAGGTCAGGTGCAAATATTCGAATTGAAGAGAAAAATTATAATTTTATCTATTTATACTTAATTGATATTTTTAGTTTTGTTTGTAATAAGGTTCAAAATAGAACGCTTTTATTTCATCTCCCGATTTCCACCATAAATGGTAGATGCAATTGAAACCGCATGACTTCATGTCACCCAACACTTCATTGTTTACTAAAAATATGCATGACTATAATAAATACTACTATGTGTTTGTTCATTGATTTTTTTTCATACAATCCATCGAAATGATTTAACAAGCATAGTCATATCATATTAGTTGTATGTCACACGTGTAACAACAACAAAAATGCTTTAAAAGTGATTGAAGAAACGCTGATCTCGCGATATTTAAGTATCAAACCATCATAGTATTCGCATACTACTAATACATTTAGATTCACCTGCTTTTATTATTATAATGTATTATTTGTGTTGAACTTTAGCAATGGAAGGTACTAACAGAAACATTCATCATCAACATCACTTTTCGGTTCTCTCCATCGGTTTGTCAGGGATGTATACTTAGTGCCTTATATGGGCATAAACAATATGTTTATATTAAGCAGGTACTAAGTATATCCATCAGCATCGAATTCAAGGTGCGGTTATCACATAATAATTATAAATTAACTATGTATAGTCTATGTATATTATGGCCTAAATATGTATAATAACTTCACGTAAGTGTACCCAACATTTTTTAATACTTTACGTATAAAACAAAAAACGAACATGAATATTACAGTTTAATAAATGCTACATATAATTTGCCATTCTTTAAATGGTCGGTTAAATATTAGGGTGAGCACAGACTGACAGCAGTTACTTGTAATGTAACAATGCATAAGTCGTTCTTTTGTACTGATATATTGTTCGTATCTGAACTGTTGCGCTCAGATTGCCATAGTGAGTACCAATCCTTATAAAAGTGCTATGTAGGTAAGTAATATAATATTGATTATAAGCAAATCATATTTGGGTGCAGTGATCTGACACAGGATTTTACCGCCACGTGCCCCTATTCCATATTCGGGATACTATGACGTAGATTTATCACTATTTAAGAGCCTGCCCACCAAAGTTTCGCCACAAAACAATCAACCCAGAGTACCAGTCATCACGGGCTAACGAGCTTACCAGTGTTTACAAGTTTACGTACCTACCAGATCTTCTATATAAAAATGTAAGTGACTTTAATTTATGTATGTCATTTTATATGTAAAAACTTAATATGAATACTATTCAATCATTCCACTATTCAGTGATTCAACTCTTAAAATCAGATGACGTTGTATGAGGTGTCCCAAGATATTATTATTACAATAATTCAACTATTCAATCATTTCAATGATTTTGCTACTCAATGATTAACAAATAATCTCTATAAAGTAACAAAGCGAAACTTAAACTATTCGTCCTTTTTTTACCGTTTATTTATAAAGTTGTCTCTATTTTCAGGTCCAAGCAAATGGCTGATCAGTTGTTCCCGTCTTCAGATGAGTCGGAAGTTAACGTCCCAGTCAAGATTAGCAAAAATAAGCGAAAGATGGCAGAGAAGGCATCAACCAGTCAGCCTTCGGACACTCAGCCAACGGGAACCAAGAAACTGAAGTCGAGAGCGACGGTCTGTGACCTGTTTGGTGCGGATAGCAATGATGGTCAACCTATTTGCAGCGCTGGTAAAAAACCTGCACCTATCTACTCATACATGACGCGTAGGCTAGCTAATGGGTTTTCACGTCAAATAGACGAAGTAAAATCAGGAAATTATTACATAGAACTAAAAATTTATGAAAGCGAGGAAATCGAGCGGGTTCTACCGATCAATCGATGGCGACATTCAATAATTACTATTAAAAATAAAAGTAATACAGAGTCCAAGTCCTGGAAGCATTTAAGCGAATTTGTCAAGGAGACCGGGAATGAATTTAATAATTGTACACCCACTTTTATAAGCTCATACCAGTAAAGTGGTTATATAAGTAGATCTAGAGATAACTGCTATGTATAATCCGTATATTAATCATGAAACTATATCTAACTCTTACCATAAGGCTACTATAAACTATAATAACTACCTATGTATTTTAAATGTAATTTTGTTTAATTAAATGGATATATTATACCATGTATAATTTTTTCTCTTTTCAGTTTTATCCCCCTCTACTGAGTCACCACCAAGTTATATCAATTGTGATAAATGTAAAATTGAGATACCTATACATGAATACAGATATCATAAACGAACTAATATCCATAAATCGAATTGTTTGATAAAGTCTGAGTTTGAACATATTGACATAATAGCTACAGCATTTAAAAACAGAATAATGACTTATCGCTTAAACCCATCCAAAGAAGTCGAGTACCTCCTTCCAGAGGCGTTCTTAGATGGTAAGCGAGACGATGTTTATAAAATAATTGAGTTATCGCTATTGAAACATACATGTATTAAAATGAACTTTGAGCTGTTTGCTTACTTTGTTTTACCTAAATCGGGTGAGCAGCAGTTGAAGTCCTTTAATACAAAATACGAAGTTATATATGAAAGTACTGATTTGAATAACATTTACCTAAATTTAAAAGAGATTTTTAAGATGAAATTAACTGAATTTGAGCATTGTGAATCTGGATGGTCATTCACATCACTAAGTCATTTAGAAATAAATATAAATAAATATTCTCCGATGAGAGGTGGGTCTTATATAGATTTACCTGCTGTTATTACAAATACTAAGAGCTGTATAAATATTAATAATAATGATGAATATTGTTTTTTATGGAGCATCTTAGCAGCATTATTTCCTGCAAAAAATAATGTCTGTAGGACAAGCTCTTATCCGCATTTTAGTTCAGTATTTAATATAAAAGGTATGTCATTCCCACCAACCATAAAAGACGTTAAATTGTTTGAAAATAATAATAATCATTTGAGTATTAATATTTATGGATTGAATAAATATCATAAAGTAACTGGTCCTCTTTATGTAACAAGTTTTAAGAAAAATAAACATATTAATTTATTATATTTCGAGAAAGATAATAGAGCTCACTATTGTTTTATAAAAGACCTTTTACGTTTAGTGAGACGTCAAGTTTCCAGCCATAAAGGTCGAATGCATTTGTGTGAAACATGTTTGCAATTTTTTACTAGTCAAATGAAGTACAACTCTCATACATGCTCGAAAATTATAACATTATTACCAGATAAATACAGCACGTTACAATTTAAACATTTTGAGAGACAGCAAAAAATCAATTTTGTTATATACGCTGATTTTGAAAGTATATTGCACAATTTTAATGAAACAAATACCAATAAAAATACTGTAAGAAATAAATTGCACCAACCTTCATGTTTTGCATTTTATATTTGTTGTTCACATGATAACAGCCTAAATAAATTTGTAAGTTATCGAGGAGCCGACTGTGTACAAGTATTTGTTAAGAAATTAATTGAAGAAACAAAGTTAATACATAACATTTTAATAACTGAAAATGCTATGAAACCCCTGACTCCAGAACAAATTAGTAATTACCATAATGCTGACAGATGTCACATTTGTAAAAATCTATTATTTGATGACAAAGTATGTGATCATGATCATATCACATCAGAATATAGAGGTGCTGCTCATTCACAGTGTAATTTAATTTATAAAGTTTGTTCATTCATACCTGTGATATTTCATAATTTATCAGGTTATGATTCCCACATATTTATCAAAGAATTATCAAAATATGATGGTGAAATAAAAATAATTCCAAAAACAAAAGAAAAATATTTATCCATTACAAAAATCCTTAAAACTGATAAATATAAGCCTTTACAAATTAAATTCATAGATTCATTTCAATTTCTTAGCACCAGTCTCGATAATCTAAGTAAAAGTTTAATAGATCGTGATTTTTTAAATTTAAGAATACATTTTCCTGATAGCAAAAAGTTCGAATTAATGCAGCGAAAAGGAATATATCCATATGAATATATAGATTCATGGCAGAAATATGATGAACCACAACTACCTCCGAAACATTATTTTTACAACAGCTTGCAAATGAAACATATCACTGATAGTGAATATGAACATGCCCAAAATATTTGGAATAACTTTAACATTAGTAGTCTTGGCGAATATACTGATTTATACTTAAAGTGTGATGTATTATTATTATGCGATATATTTGAAAATTTTAGAAAAATATGTCTTCAGCATTATAATCTGGATCCTGCATACTATGTAAGTTCACCTGGGTTAAGTTGGGATGCTATGCTGCTTTACACAGGTGTTCAGTTAGAATTGATTCACGATTTAGAAATGTATAATATGATAGAAAAAGGAATACGCGGTGGCTTAGCACAGTGCTCTCACCGATATGCTAAAGCCAATAATATTTATACACCTCATTTTGATGATTCTAAACCGTCAACATTTTTAGTATATCTTGATTGTAATAATCTTTATGGATATGCAATGACGAAAAAGTTACCTATATCAGATTTTAAATTCATGACAAATTCCGAGATAGAAAATTTTTGTCTATCTAATATTTCTGATGATGCTGAGTATGGCTACATTTTAGATGTAGATATCGCATACCCTGATCATTTACATAACATACATAGTGATTTGCCTTTCGCTCCAGAAAAGTTCGTACCCATAGGAGGAAAGACAGAAAAATTGATTGCAAATTTGTATGACAAGTATAACTATGTTATCCATTATGTATATTTGAAAGAATGTATAAAAAATGGACTTGTTTTGAAAAAAATTCATCGTATACTCCAATTTAAACAAGAAAGCTTTTTGAAGAAGTATGTAGACTTAAATACTCAATTAAGACAATCAGCCATAACATCATTTGAAAGAGACTTCTTTAAACTTTTAAATAATTCGATATTTGGAAAAACTATCGAAAATAAACGAAAGCAGGTTGATGTGAAATTGGTGACTAAGTGGAGTGATAACAATAATAGAACAAATAAAAAAATAGGTGCAGAGAAACTGATTACAAAACCAAATTTAAAAAGTATTTGTGTTTTTAGTGAAGATTTTATTGCTGTTACATTGAATCCTGAAAAACTTGTTTTAGATAGACCTATTTATATAGGATTTGCCGTATTGGAATATGCTAAACAACATGTATATAATTTTCACTATGACTTTATAAAAAATAAATATGGTGAAAAAGCTAAATTGTGTTATACCGATACTGACAGTTTGTTATACCTTTTATACACACAAAACTTTTATAAAGATATGAAAGATAATATACTGAAATTCGATAGCAGTAATTTTGATATTAATAATCCTTATTGTTTACCTAAATTAAATGCTAAAATTCCTGGTTTGTTTAAAGATGAATTAGGTGGTGATGTGATAACCGAATTTATTGGCTTGAGGGCAAAATTGTATTGTATTAAGTCAGTAAAAGCACAGATTAACAAAGCCAAAGGTGTGTCAAAGCCTATTACAAAAAACTTGAGAATATCTGACTATAAGAAAGTTTTGTTTAAAAACATTACTTTAAAATCAAAGATGCATATGATAAAATCAAGCAAACATGTACTATATTCGCAAGAAATCAATAAAGTTATTTTAAATAGAATAGACGACAAAAGACTAGTTCAACCAAATCAAATAGACACCACACCTTGGGGTCATTGTGATTTCATTTGTTAAAACAATTGTATTTTATAATGTATATCGCTATGGTACAATTTGTAAATTGTAGTATGATAAGTTTTGTCGTAAAATTTGTATACCCATGAAATGTATTTAATAAACTAATAAATATATATTTTACTTCTTATGTCTGTCTTTCCAATTGTCTGTTATGTTTATAAATCATATAAATACCCCAACGAATATCATTTCACGATAGATGTAAACACAAACTTGGATAAGTAAGAAGTATCGTTATAGGGAAAACTGACCAAAGACAATACACTGTATTTGAAATATTCATGGTAACAATATTCTAGTGTGGATTGAGTGCCGACCCACAAACTATATAAAATACATGTGAAGATTAAATAAAACTATAAGTATAAGTGAAATGAAGCTGATCAAACAGCCTATAAAATTAAATATCAATAACATACATTTCCATGACTCTATTCGCCAGGTCAGACACAGCCTATTATTGCCAAATACAATTCGCTGTATAATATGTGGTCCATCAAACTGTGGCAAAACTAATGTTATGATAAGTTTGCTATTACATGAAAATGGGCTTAAATTTCAAAATCTCTACCTTTATTCAAAAACTAATTTTCAACCAAAATATTGTTTCTTACGTGAAATAATAAGAAGAGTCCCTATGATTAAGTTTTATGAGTTTAGTCATGATAAAGATGTAATTGCACCAAGTGAAGCTTTAAGCAATTCCGTATTTATTTTTGATGACGTTGCTTGTGAGAATCAAATAAATATTCGCAATTATTTTTGCATGGGTAGACATAAGCAAATCGATTGCTTTTATTTATCACAAACTTATTCGAAAATTCCGAAACAATTGATACGTGACAATGCTAATTTTCTAATAATATTTAAACAAGATGATGTAAACTTGAAGCATATTTACGAAGAACATGTGAGTTCTGACATGTCATGGAATCAATTCAAAAATATTTGTAATACAGTTTGGAGTGAGCCACATAATTTTATTAGTATTAGCAAGGATTCACCATTAAACAATGGAAGATACAGAAAAAATCTGGATATATTTTTTTCATTTTGAATAAAGTTATAAATTGTTGGCATTCATAAATTAAATTCAGTATTACTACTACCTCAGATGGTTTCAGTGTTATAAAATAACATGGAGCAAAATATTAAAATGGAATTAATGAAGTCCGTTGACTCTATAAAACGTAAATTAAAACAAATGAAAAATCAGGAGCACGAAATTAACTTATCTCTTGATAAAATGCTTAAACCTGTTTCGGACCCCCTCAAAACTCTTGTGAATACGAATAGATTTTTAGAAAACATTAATCATGAAAAAGACTTATCACTAAGTTCTGCGGGAATAGAGTCAGACGAAAGTATTGCAGGCTCTTCTACAAGGTGTGACGATTTTTACGATGCTGATATAAATGCAGTGAGCTCTCCTAAAAGTGAAGAGAAAAATGTTTTAGAAATCTCATTAGAAAAAGCAGATATTTATGGTATGTACGATGGTGTAAATGTACCATTTGGAATAAGAACCGAAAACAAAACTTTAATGATGGGTAACTCTGAAGTATCTTTTTCTAAAATTGAGAGTTCTGATAATAATGCAGGTTTAGTTAAGATTACGATTGGAGGCAAAACTTATGACTTTACTCCAGGACTTCAAGAACTGTTACTTCGAAAGAAACCTGATTTAAAGTTAATAACAAACATAGATAAATTTTTATATAAAGATATCTTACTTTGCACAAACGCACATAAAAGAGATTTTAATGTAGGGGGTCAAATAAGAGGCGACAAAGGAGTTAAATATCGAGAAATAATCAAACCATTATTTTCTTTGACCGCAACAGAAAATAATGAGAACAAAATTGGGGGCGCATTACCGAAGCTTAAAAAATATAGAGTGAACACTGACTTGGTATATTGGGACGATCCCAATGAATTGGTTGAGAGATTAAAACTATTAGTAGCTTCAAGAGATGCAGGTAATACAAATCATGATAATGAAATTTTATCGATAATAGAAGAATTAAGAGAAGCTGATATAATTAAGAAATAAATACTGACAACATAAAGCCTTTGATTCAGTATCACAGATACATTCTGCATGAATATTGTGAAATTTGGTATATGTAATAATTTTAATTTTGTAATTGAATGCCTACTTCAGTTAAAAATAAAAGTTACGAATAAAACAGTCGTAAAAAATTTAAACTCAAAAAAGATAATAATTGGAATATAGGGACAGAAAAATTCTAAGCATGAGCAAAGTCGATGTAGTGAATGAAATACATAAAAATGCGAGAGTGAACTTTCCGAGACGAAGCGTTATTATGAAAGATATCGATGACCTATGGCAAGCAGACTTAATTGATATGCAATCTATTTCAAAGGAAAATAAAAAGTATAGATTTATTCTCGCTGTTATTGATACATTTTCGAAATATGCTTGGACATTTCCTTTAAAAAGTAAAAACAAAGAAGATGTATACAAAGCTTTTAAAATTTTGCTAAATAGTGACCGTATTCCTAAGAACTTACAAACTGACAATGGGACAGAGTTTTATAATAATGCATTTCAAAATCTTATGCAAGTTTATAATATTAATCATTATTCAACATTTTCATCGAAAAAAGCATCAATAGTTGAGAGATTCATTAGAACAATAAAATCTAAATTGTACAAAGAGTTTAGTTTAAAAGGTAGTTATAATTGGATAAATAACACCCTAAACGATGTAACCTATAGTTATAACCATACTCACCATCGTACAATTGATGAAATCCCTGCCAATGTGGATGATGTAAATAAAAAAAGAATACTGGAAAGATACGACAGGTTGATAAAAAAAAATACAGTTAAAAGCAAGTTCAAAATGGGTGATTATGTTCGTATAAGTAAATACAAAGGTACATTTGAAAAAGGATACACTCCCAATTGGTCAACAGAAATATTTAAAATCCGATTCAAACGAAATACATCTCCTGTCACCTACTTAATTGAAGATACTCTCAGAGGTCAACCTATTTTAGGAGCATTTTATGAACAAGAACTACAAAAAACAAAGCATCCCAATATATATTTAGTTGAGAAAGTTCTTAAAAGAAAAGGAAATAAAGTTTTCGTCAAGTGGTTGGGATTATCTTCTGTTGAAAATAGCTGGATAGAAAAGTCAAACGTTTTGTAAGAGAAAAATTAACAGTTAATGATTAAAATTGATTCTCATGTATATTTATTAAGTATTTAATCATTAATTATTCATTCTTATTATGTGTGTTGGAGAGAACAGTCTTCTCAATTGGCTTATAAATCATTTACCATTTGAATTACATTTACCTGGATACCAATACTGTGGACCAGGTACAAAATTAATTAAACGACTAGCTCGTGGAGATAAAGGTGTAAATAAATTAGACGAATATTGTAAAGAACACGATATTGCATATAACAAGTCATCAAACCTGAAGGATCGACACAAGGCAGATATCGTTTTGTTCAAAATGGCGAAAAAACGTATAGTTGCCTCTGATGCTAGTGAAGGAGAAAAAATAGCTGCTCATCTAGTGAGCAATGCTATGTTAGCAAAAATTAAAACTGGTGCTGGTTTAAAACCTCGTAGCCACAACCCTTCAAAAAGCAACAATTCTGGAAAACTGCTTAAGAAAAAATTTAAAAATCTCATTACTGTTACGAAAAAACATATGAAAAAGTTAAAACCAAGATGCAAGAAAGCAGCGATAGAATTAGCAATGGCTGCTGTCAGAAATTTAGCAAATGATTCATCCATTCAACTCCCTCGCGTTATTCCTATACCGAAAACTGGTGGAGTATTACCTTTGATTCCTATATTCGCGGGATTATCGGCGGCAGGAGCTTTAGCAGGCGGGGCAGCCGGTATTGCAAAAACGATCAACGAATTCAAGATGGCTAAAAAGTTGTATGAGGAATCGAGGAGACACAATGAAAAAATGGAGGCTCTATGTATTGGAAAGGGGCTACATCTTAAACCTCATAAGGATGGACTTGGTATTTACATATCAAAAGCAAAAAACTAAACTATCGGCTACCCAAACGAGCCTTGAATAACTTAGACATTTTAAAATATGGACAAATGATTCCTTATTTTAGAGGTGTTTTTATGAGAGATGAGCTCCCTAATTACCCTTTAAAAAAAGAATGTGGAATTATTAATTTAGATAGCTCTGAAAATCCGGGCTCGCATTGGGTAGCCTATGCAAAATACAATGACTTTATTGAATATTTTGACAGTTATGGCAATCTTAAGCCCCCAAAAGAATTTATAAAATATTTAGGTACTAAAATAAACTATAATTATGAAAATCTTCAAGGTGATCATCCTTACAATTGCGGACATCTTTGTTTAAACTTCTTAAGACAGTTTTGGTATAGATATCGAATAAAATAAAACGGCACAATCCAAAGTGGTCAGTATATAAGCATGTCTGTAACAGTGACCATCTCTGGAAAAACATCAGAATTAGAATCGTATTTTCAACCACCTCTAATATTGTCTGGGCAATATGAATGCGGGTTGCTATATGTTTCAATAATAAACTCAATAACAAAAGTACATTATAACAAAAATAATGACACTCCGCGGGTAATAAAAATTGAGTGTGATTTAATATACGGATCCTACTCTGACGGATTACCAACACATATTATTCATGAATTTGTATGTAACACTACCACAGGGCATCAATACATAGAAATACCGCAAAGCGTAATTTATTTTCCAGTGAACAAAAATACAATATCTTCTATATTCGTCAAGATTGTTGACCAGTTTGGTTATTGCGTTAACCCTATAGAAAATATTCAACTACGTCTTCATTTAAGAAAAACAATATGATATTATATAATATAAATCCTCCAGTCAATATAAAACGCCTTATTGCTTCTACAACCGCTAAGGTGCATAGACGTAGAAAAAAAGTGAAGAAGTTGACTAAAGCAAATATAGATTTCCTTAAAGCTTTAGGTTTTAAAGTATGAATCTACTACAAATTAATGATTTACCACACTTCGATACTTCAATTGAAAGTTATGAAGTTCATTCTTATAATCCCTACAATAACTGCTTTCGAGAAAATGATGAAATCAGAATCCCCATACACCAGCAAGACATATACGTGCTCCCATCAGCCAGTTCAATTTACATTGAGGGTCAAGCAAAGCTCTTCGGCAAAGACGGAAAACAGATTGAGAAGCCTGTTAAGTTCAGTAATAACCCTATTATGTTCTTGTTTCAAGACATCAGGTACGAAATAAATGGTATTGAAATAGATCGTATCAAAAATTCTGGAATTACGGCAACAATAAAATCATATGTGTCGCTAAACGAAGCGGAAAATAAAATGGCTACCTTGTGGGGTTGGAACTTAAACGGATTTAAAAGTGATGGTTGTTTTAGTGCTGTAATACCGCTAAATAAAATTTTAGGTTTTGCGGAAGATTACAATAAAATTGTGATAAATTGTAAACACGAACTTATATTGAATAGAAGTAACTCTAATATAAACAGCGTTATACTCACTGATGATATAGGACATTTTCAAATGAATATAGAAAGGGTGCAATGGAGGGTACCTCACATAAAAGTGTCAGATCGAGAACGACTGACACTTTTAAAACATTTAGAAAAAGATAAACCTATTCAAATAGCGTTCAGAAATTGGGATTTGTATGAGTACCCTTTACTACCAAAAACGACAAAGCATTCATGGTCAGTTAAAACTGCTTCACAATTGGAAAAACCTAGATATGTTATTTTCGGTTTACAAACGAATAGGAAAAATAATAAATTAAAAGATTCAACACTATTCGATCACTGTGAAGTGACGAACGTAACACTTTTTTTAAATTCGCAATATTATCCATATGAACCTTTAGGTCTAAAATTTTCTGACAACAAATACAGTATATTATATGAAATGTATGCAAAATTTCGTCAGTCGTATTACAACAGTTCGGCGGATCCCTTGCTCGACCTGAAGGCATTTAAAGAAAAGGCTCCCTTGTTTATAATAGATTGTTCAAGGCAAAACGATAGCCTAAAAACAGGTCCGGTAGACGTACGGCTAGAAATTGAATGTTCAGAATCAATACCGGATAACACTGCTGCATATTGTTTGATCATAAACGATCGATTAGTAGAATACAAACCTCTAAGTAACATAGTGCGCAGGTTGTCATGATTGCCATAGTAGACGTTCAAGGCTTTAAAACAGAGGCAAACGAATTTATACTGAAAGAAATTGCTATATGGTGTGATGGAAAACTGCAGGTGCTTTTAATTAAGCCACCATTTCCTTTTTACAATTTAACTAAACAGGAAAGGCGGCAAGTTGCATGGATAGAACGTAACCGAAAAGTATATTGGGGTGAAGGATTTATACCGTATTCAAATTATCAACATTTAGTTTTAGATGTTCTAAAAAATAAATGTATTTACACTAAAGGTTCTGAAAAAGTCTTATGGTTGAAAAAAATTTTAAATAATAATAATAATAGTGTTATTAATTTAGAGGATAAAGGTTGTCCTAATTTGTTAAGTCTATATGATCGATATGCGTCTTCTAGTTTGTATAGTTGTATTTATCACGAATCAATTTGTGCTTTAAAAAATGTACTGTGTTTAAAAAAATGGTGTTTTGTTAATAAACTTTTTTAAATAAATAAAATGTTTTTTCTTATACTTACTTTCCTACCACTCAATATTTATAAATTAGTTGAAAAGGCAATGAAACTTCATAATACAACATCCAGATTCTTCAGTTCCAAAAAATCAAGATAAGAAAAAAGCAGCTGATATTTTTACTTTATGCATTTGATAATTATCAGTTACAAACTGATAATTAATTTCAGTTCTCTACAAGGAGTTGATGTTACAGTTACATCTCATGTTTATCAGTTCTAAAATAAAGATGATTGATCAATGTGTTGACTGAACAGCGGAAAAATTATACTTTGAGCTTTTAATAGATGATTGAAATGATAGAATGATTAAAATATTAGAATACTAGAATGTTTGAATGGTTGAAATTGCGGGTTTCTGGATCTCCTCTGATACAGAAACCCCAATGGATGATTGAAATATTTGAATGACTGAATGGTTGAAGTTGCAGGTTTCCGGATCTCCTCTGATTCAGAAACCCCAATGGATGATTGAAATATTAGAATGATTGAAATTGGGTGTTTCTGGATCTCCTCTGATCCAGAAACCCCAATTTCTATCTACTGCTAGGGTCAGTCGATGCCTTTTATGTTGTATGCATCCACTAAGAAAGGTTTTTAGAAATTCGTCCCCTAAGGGGGTAAATAGGGTTTTCAAGTTTGTATGAAACTACGAAACGACAGTTTTGAAGTTAGATCGATGAAATTTTATATTTAACTTTTTTTTAGGTTACACACTCGATCAGTTTTAAAGTTAAATCTGTGAAATTTCGCACTTAGATTTTTTTGACAAAACAAGTTAATGTGTGTCAGTGTTTTTTTAAATTCAACCCCTAAGAGGTTAAAATAGGGGTTGCAAGTTTGTATGAAACACCGTCAGTATTAAAGTAAGATCTACGAGATTTAGTATTTGGCTTTTTCATTTAAAATAAAGAAACACGTGTTTCAGTGTTTTGATCGAAAGTGAAAATCAACCCTTAAGGGGGTCATCTACGCGGGCGTAGCCGCGGGCGAAGCATTGGGCGACAGCTAACCTTTAAAATGATAAAATATATATAATCTCGATGCTAAATACCTGCCTTTTTAATCCACGATGTTTTAACAATATTGCCGCAGTCAAGGTCTGCTATAATACTAGTTCTACATTTAAATTGGTGCATTTCTTATCCCTATCAAGAATCACATCACAGTTAAATTATATTATGTGAAGCTTATGGTTGCACTCAATCAGAACTTAACCACTTTTATTTATTTCCGTCCCAACAGTGCGTAGCCACAGAAATAAACGTCCGCGAACTACACATGACGGAAATTAAAGTTTGGAACAATGTGACACTTTAATTAAGATACTTCCACAGTACACATTTATGCGCGCACTTTACAAATGTTGCTTTACGACATCTGTTGTTCCGTCTCAAGCATATTCGGTTTTACAAAATGTTGAAAAACAGTGATAAATGTTGGCTTTTGAACTTTACTTTTGGAAGTTTACTTTGTGAAATCACCTAGGCTCTCGCAAGATGTGTTGTATTTCGTAATATACGTAGGTATATAAGTCGTATTCTTGATTGTTTCATTTTACTTTCGTGAAGTGCTATTACAAGACGGTGTGCTATTTGTTAAAGCAGTGTACACAAACTTGTAACAGAAAGGTATGGTTAAATTCCAGTGTCCCATAACATATGAACTGAATACTTCTACATAATTTTATCAAAATCTGATCACCTTAAAAGTTTGCGGTGTTGTTAAGCACTCGGTTTGTCAAAGCCAAAGTACTACATTAAAATGCTATATGAGTTGCATTTCGTTACATAAATGGGCATTTCTCACGAAACGGGTCAACTTTTTTAAGAAAACTGTCTAGGTAACTTTACTGCTTATTTAAATTTAAATAAACTTATTTAGGAACTATATATCTACGTATTCATCAATACTCGTCAGATGAACCAAAAATATTTCCATTATTTTAGAAAATATTGTCTATTTATTGAAAATGACAGTTGTCCATGTTAAAGGATATAGTGCAAAGTTCACTCCTCTTCATATTTGCTTCCTGGTGTTCTCGTGGAATCATTATTGTGAACAAGTTTCCTTGCGTCCGTCAACTCTCTTCGTTTTTCTAAACGTATAATTATTTATCTGTAAACGCAACTTTTTTCTGGAGGTAATTTTTCGGTATTTTATTTTAAAGAGAACATATTCTTCCTTTTAAAATACATGTGTACCTTACCTAATACTGCTTTTGTACTCAACAAATGGCTGTTTAATTTGACTTTATTGAAAGATTGCACAAAATGTATTTATGCTATCTTACTTTAGTGTGCACAGGGACAGGTTACTATTACAACAATATAAATGTCTGACTTACGAGTCTAGCATATAAAGAGAAATAAACTGTTGACTGAAATACTGTGACTGCTCGATGTCAGGTTACGACGTGGCTTCTACGAAAAGATTTTTCTGCAGCACTTCAAAATATTGACTAAGTTAGTTAGTTAGTTAGTTAGTTTTACCTGGGCGAACAAGAAAACCGCACTTAGCCTCCCAATTGGGCCATTGTGCGTGTTCTACTTATCTTTCTGTCACTCCAGCCAACCGATGCACTCCCAAAACGCCAGCAGCTTGCCCAAATTGCTGCAGGCTTCCTGAAGGGATGTTGGTGATGCTAGGAGTCGTGCCCGTTGTTCTGTTACACTGCTACACTCCGTGAGCACGTGTATTGGTGTTTCTTCTGCCTTCATACATCCTCTACAGAGGGGACTGTCCGTCACCCCTATCCTGAAAAGATGCTTGTTTAGGGGACAGTGGCCTGTGATAATGCCTATGGTTTTTCGCAACTTGTCCCTGGTCAGCCTGATGAGATTGCGAGTGAGTCTTTTGGACATCATTGGAATCGCCTCTTTCGTGTGTCTGCAGTCATCGGTGTTGTTCCATTCTGCTTGGTGGGTAGTCTCAGTTTTTTCTTGCAGCCATGATTTTATTTGAGGAGTGGGCAGGGGCAGTAGTGGTTCTGGTCCGTATGTGATTAAATTAGATCCATGCCTTGCCAGTTCATCTGCTGCGTCGTTGCCTATTGAGTTGCTGTGCCCTTTGATCCATTGCAGGGTCACTGTGTTGGGTCCAGTGATCTCCTGACATGCCATGTGACAGTCCATGACAAGGGCTGAATTGATTGTTCGGTTTTGTAGTGCTAGGAGTGCTAGCTGTTGAGACCCTTGATGTCGCTTGCCGCAACCGCTTGGGCCGCTCTGGTGATTCTAATACATTCGGCCTGGAATATTGTGTTCCTTTTGTCTAAAGATGTTGACAATCTTATGTTGAGGTCGTCCGAGAAGACACCGGCTCCGGTTCCCTTAACGGTTTTGGACCCGTCTGTGTATATTCTTACCGTGTTTGTGCCTGAGCTGTCTTCCGCTTCTGGCATCAGTTGGATTCTGTATCCTCGGTTAAAAATATATTGTTGTGGTATTTTATCCACTGGGGCATCAAGAAGAGGTTTCTCTTTGGTGATGCCTGATAAAATTTTCATGTGTGTTGGTCTGTTGTCTTTTTTCCATAGTTTGTTTGATCTAAGTCTGAGGGCCGCTGCCATTGCCTCTTCCTGAATGACCAGGTGTAGTGGTTTCAGGTTTAAGAGACATTCGAGTGCTGCTGATGGGGTGGTCCTCATACATCCGGTTGCCGCAATGCTGGCCAGGCGCTGTAGGCTCTGGAGTTTCTTTCTCGTGGTGATTAGTTGTGTTCTGGGCCACCACACTACTGAACCGTATGTTATTGTTGGTCTGATAACTGCACCGTATAACCATAGAGTAATTTGGGGATTGAGGCCCCATTTTTTACCAACTAGTCTTTTACACTGCCAGAAGGTTATGCAGGCCTTTTTCAGTTTTGTTTCTAAGTGACTCGCCCAATTCAGCTTGTTGTCTAGGATGACACCCAGATATTTAACTTGTGTAGATAGGGTGAGTTCACTTTTGAAGAATTTTGGTAATTGGAGCTCTGGTAGTTTTCTTTTGTTTGTGAAGAGGACTAGTTCCGTCTTCTTTGGGTTTACTGAGAGCTCGTGTTCAGCACACCATTCTTCTACTAGTTCTAGGGCGGAACGAAGTACCTTGCAAAGTACATTTTCTGCAGTCCCGTTTATTAATATGGCTAGGTCGTCTGCATAGCCAATGGTTGTGTAGCCTCTTACGTTCAGTCTTCTTATCAGACTGTCCACGACTATGTTCCATAGTAACGGTGACAGGACTCCTCCTTGTGGGCACCCCTTTGTTACCTTGGCTCTAATGGTGGAGTTCACCGTTACCTGAACTGCCCTGTTGCTTATCAGTTCTGTGATCCAGTTTCTTATGACTGGTTCCACATTAAATTTCTGTAGGGCGTGATTTATGCTCTTGTGCATAGTTTTATCAAAAGCTCCTTCTATGTCAATGAAGGCGGCTAGTGTTGATGCCTTGTTTGTGATAGCTGTTTCTATCTTGTGAACTACTAGGTGCAGTGCTGACTCCGTGGATCTGCCTTTTCTGTAGGCATGTTGTTGGGGATGGAGTGGTCTTTCGATCAGCGCTCCATCCCTTATATGTCTGTCCACTAGTCTCTCGAGTGTTTTTAACAGGAAGGAGGTTAGACTTATGGGTCTGAAGGATTTCGCTTCAGTGTAGTCTTCTTTGCCTGGTTTTGGCAGAAAGACCACTTTTGCTTCCCTCCACTGTTTTGGTATGTATTTGTATGCGATGCATGCTTTGTATATTGGTGACAGGATTTTTGTCACCTTGTTGATTTGCCATTGCAGTAGTGCCGGGAATATGCCATCTGGTCCCGGTGATTTAAATGGTTCAAAGCTGCTTAAGGCCCATTCGATTTTCACCGTTGTTACTACTCTGTCCGCGTCTTCCCATTCTAGGGAGCTTGGTCGGGTGTGTGGTTTATTTGGCCATCTTTGATCTTCGTCTAGTATGCATCCGGGGAAGTGCGTTTTGAGTAGCATTACACTGGTTTCCTCGGACTTGGTGTATGTTCCGTCATCTTTCTTAAGGCAGCCCAGAAGTTCTGGACAGCTTTTTGATAGTATCTTCTTGGCCCTGACGGCCTGGTTAGTTGTGTTGATGCTACTGCAGAAATTTCTCCAGGATTCGGTTCTCCGATATCTGGTTCGTTTTTTGTAGTGCAGTTGTGCCTGTTTGTAATTATCCCAGTCTGTTGTCCTTCTGGTATTCTTCGCTCTATTGAACAGTGTCCTGAGTTTGTGACGTAGACGTTCGAGCTCCGATCCCCACCACGAGCTTTTCTTCGTGTCTTGTGTCACTACAGGGCATGCTTTTTCGTAGCTTTCCACTAGTGACATTGTTAGGGATTGGGTGCTTATTTCAATATTTTCGGTGTTAAGTGTGGCGTCTACTGTTTGTGATTCGTTCAACACTATGTTAGTGAGGTTGATATATCTTGTCACATTTGTTTTGCGGGGATTGCGGAATGGGACAGGATTTGGCAGTTTTAGATTTAGTTGAAAACATATTCGGCAGTGGTCCGCCAGCGATGGTTCATTGGATACGTGCCATCCTTCTATGAGGTCCACGGCAGAACATGTCGCCAAAGTGATATCTATTATTGTTTGGTACCTCGAGCTCACAAAGGTGGGTTTCGTTCCTTTGTTTATGATGCTAAGGTTGGTTTTGAAAAGGAATTTAATTAGTGACTCACCTCTTTTGTTTGTATCCTTACTTCCCCACAGATGATGGTGTGCATTGCAGTCTGCGGAGATGATCAGGTTCCAGTTGTTAGCCTCGCAGTGCTGTACCAGGTCGACTAGTTCCTTTGAGGGAATTTCGCCGTCGCTGGGCATGTAAGCTGATGCGAGTACTAATGTTGATTGTTCTTCTGTTAGTATTTTTACCGTAGTAAGGTCTCTAGAACAGAATTGGTTAAGCATGGTTGTTGTTATGGTTTTAGGCATGTAAATACAGGTTCTAGGTTTTTCCACAGTTGCGTCTAGAAATAGCTTACCGCCAATGTTGTTGAGACCGCAGACTTTATTGTTCCTGATCCAGGGCTCCTGGATCAGGGCGACGGTCTTGTGGTTTACCTCCAGCACTCTGCGAAGTGTGGCCGCCGCGATCTGTTTGTGCTGGAGGTTTGTTTGTATAACTGCTATTAAGTTAGGGGGAGCGCAGGACGTCATCTTCGTCACTGGTCCCTTCCTTACCTCGTTTTAGGGGAATTGCTACCTTCTCTGTTGGCCCTTTAGAGGGGGCCGAGAGGGTGGCCGCAGGAGCTGATGGCTCAACTGTTTTCCCCGTTGTTGGCGCTGGTGTTGTGTCCTCGGCCGCCGGCTTCGATTCTTCAGTGAAGAAGCGGATGTAGCCACATCCGGAGAGATGGGCCACTCGGCGGTCTCGTTGCAAGATGTCTTGCTTCTGGTCTTCTGGGATGCCCAGGATCATGTGCACGACCTTTGTCCGTGACGTAGGTGCCTCCTTTTGGTCATCCACTGTCATGTCGTAGCACGACCAGGTGTTAACTTTATACCACGGGTTTTGCCTGCTGATGAAGTTTTGCATCCTTATTGACTCCGTGATATGGCTGTATAGAAGAAGTCCTGCTCTCAGCTTTTTTTTTATGTCTGACTGCTGAATGATGGTCAGGGTCGTGTTGGGGATGGGCGATGGCATCGAGCCCACGTTTTCTTTCACTTAAAGGTAGTAATGGAGCCAACTGGCCAAAGTTCAAATTGTTTAAGGTCTGTTACATGCAATCATGCCATCGTTTAACCTTAACACTACGTGGTGCATCAGTTAAAAGATAGACACTGTTCACAAAAGCTGAATACAAACTTTAATTTACTTTCTTATTAATATAAAATCATCTTTTCTATGAAATAAATAGGTATCATTGAGAATGCGATATTATTGTTTGTATATTCAAAGAATTTGATTGATTCTAATATATATTGTCTGAATTAATTTAATCTGAAGTCAGATTTTTTCTTTGCTGACACGTCAGAAACTGGTTTTAGAGCTTGTTGAAAACATTTTTAATACAATTAAGTTAATTTTAATGGATATTTTAGGCTGAGCTCAGATAGGTTTGGTTATTATCAAGTAATAAATTATCTACGAAATATGCATGATCTGTGCTGTTTTTATATAATATTTTATTATTGGGCTGAGACAACGAGCTGTCCAGTTTACAGAGAAACACTCAAATACTATTTATTTAGGTTACAAAATGCAACTTTTATGAAAATTACATATTTCGGTTTTTAATCGCGTGAATAATTTAAGGTAAAATACCTTGTTTATTGCCCGACGTTTCGACCGTATTGCAACGGCCGTAGTCACGGGTGTCTACCCGTGCAATGATATGTAATTTTATCTGATTTTGCACCCCATGGCGTACAATATACAAAATGTTCATTGTATATCACCAAATAGGTGAAGTGTGTGTCATACTCGTGATATGAGCTCAATTTCACAGGGACACCATGGCGGTATAACCAATTCCTACCTTTGAGACTGCTAAAACAAGGCATTAATGGGACTAATCTTATTCACGATGAACAATGTGATCGCCGTCGTGCGTACGACCAACTTTTATTCTTGGGAAGAGCATAAGCCCTTAAGACCTTTTCACTTTCCATAACATCCGTCTTAGCTGTCTGAAGTATTGGTCAAACATTGGTCTCCAATATTGTAACATAAGCTAAGACCAACACTACGCAATATTTATCTAAAACGAATCTGAAATATCAGCGCAAAAGCGTTTGGGACGGACGGGTCTTTATTTGTACAACGTTAACACGTATACAGATGCCCTAGAAAATCGGTGAGGGTGTGAACAACCGCAGGGCTGTCACTCGCGGTAAAATTCCATTGATCGAATCCCTAATCCTTCAGTGGTCTGTGGCCTCAACTCTGCTTTAGATTAATTAAACAGCCAAAACTAAGCCGAGTATCGAAATAGTTCGACGTAGATATATTGTTATAGGTAACACTACACATACACAATGAGGTAGCAGATTAAAAGGTTAAACAATATTACCATAAATAGATAAGGGTTTTCTAAAAATGTCATTGAATCTCGGAAAACACTGCAGCTAATCTCTCTCCTTTCATACCGAATTTCAAAAGATTAGTCATGACTGAAATCGTTTCAGAAAACAGCAAAATGTTTTGACCGTGTTCTTTTAAGCAAAAATGAATTAAACGCATCTGATATACTAATATTATAAAGAGGAAAGATTTGATTGTTTGTTTGTATTGAATAGGCTCCGAAACTACTGGACGGATTTGAAAAATTCTTTCATCGTGGTGAAGCTACACTAACCCCGAGTGACATAGGCTATTTTTTTATTCCTGTATTCCCACGGGAACGGGAGCTACGCGGGTGAAACCGCGAGGCGTCCGCTAGTAAATTATTAAATTAAAACTGGAAACGTCGCGCGAAAAAGCTATATCAAAAATGAAATAGAAACCCTATTAAATGGAAGTGCCATTAAACACATGTTATATATTTTCATATTATAAATATTTTAACAGCGGTCAGATGGTAAACATAAATTTTATTAATCTGTGTTTTAGACTGAATATTTTATGTTACGCGGGCATATTTGTGTTCGCTACTTGTGTAAGACCCCTTTGGGTTTGCAAAAATGTAGTTTCGGAACAGATTTATGTTAGTTACATGATAACGGGGCAATTAATACTTAGCCTCATATTTAGGCCATTGTGCGTATAATAAACAACTGATATATATTTTTTATACAACGAAATGAAGAGACCGTGAAAGCAGGCCGTGCACCTAATGGCAAATCCTTGTTTGACAAAGATCTGAATGTCACCTCACCGCGTCCTTATTTGAGACACTAGTTCGTAAATCTCATTTGCCCTGTAATTACACTTGCTAATGTGTATACATTTTGAAAATTATATAAACTACGGATCTTAACCGCGTGGATAATTTGAGCTAAAATACCTTGTTTATTACCTGACGTTTCGACCGTATTGCAACGGCCGTGGTCATGAGTAGACTGATGCATAGAGTCTACCCGTGACCACGGCCGTTGCAATACGGTCAAAACGTCACGCGGTTAAGACCCACAGTATTTATAATTTTATAATTAGATAATTCATTAAATAAGACCGGTGGAAACGCGATTACATTAATTTTATTATGGAATCAAACCCCAAAGCAATTTATATCTGAGTTGCATAGTTTAATTAATCGTCGCAGGTAAAATGGGTCATTGAAAATAATATTGATACGATTCGATTGCTACTGTTCTAAACTTAGAAGGCCTTTAGAAAGGCTTCGTCAAAACTGAGACTGACTGAAACTCCAATTTTTGGCGTAAACTCGCAATGACACAAAAAAAATATGATAAGATGTATCCGATTTAACAATAAAAAGGGTATGTCCAAAAAATGGGGTCTATAAAACATGGTGCGACAGTACCTATTCTAAGAGAAAATTCTCCAGCCAGATTTTTTTCTTAGATTATAAACTGTTTTGGTTTTATTAGATAGTTCTAACGAAACCAAAACAGTTCATCCATTAAATTGGTACGACACATTCATTAGTAGCATAACACTAATGTGCCTAGCAGTTCGTCAAATTATGCGTTAAGTTATCCGTAATGTAACTTAATAATTTCGCTCATTAAGCTTGCTATGTGTTCGCGTTGTGAACATATAGCAAGCTACATTATTCTAACAGGGTACAAGTATATAATATTGTGTCTTAAGATAAATTTTAATTATTTCTTTAAATAATTATTTCTTTAAATAAGTTTTAATTATTTCTTTGGATAAATTAATGGTAAACACTCTCTCACATACGTATATACACATTACTATCGATAGTTGACGCGATTGACCATCAAAATCCATAGATTATCGTCTTAAGAAAAGGTACAATATTAAGTATGATCGTGGCGTCAGATCGCACAATTTAAACTAATATTATAAAGATAAAGAGTTTATTTGAACGCGATAATCTCAGTAGTTAATGGTTCGAATTAAAAAAATATTTTAGTATTATATAGCCCATTTATCGAGGAAGTCTATGGGCTATATGACATTACGCTATGACCAATAGGAAAGGAGCATCAACGTTATATGTTGCAAAAACAGGGAAAATTGATGCAAACGAAGTTGCGTAGTTCAGCTAGTGTCAATATATAAGTAATTAATATTACTGCTAGCAAAATCTACTCACAATATTTAGTATTAATATTGGTGGTTGGAATTAGCGGTAAGCGGCGATAGACTAATGGCTAAGGCATCGGACTCGCGGTCGCGGGTTCGAATCCTACCCATTATCCTACCGACTTGAACCCACTTCTAACACAAGCCATTGAGCTTAGCTGGAAGGGTTCACAGGATTGCTAATAATATGGGACACACGACACAATTCCACATTGCTAGTTTTCTTAAAAAAAAAAGATAAATTGAGAGCCGATTTATAGATCGGAAACTTTACTTGATACTTAAAATTAATTAGTGTGAAAATAGCGGCATACTCAGCTATCATAATTTTCCCAGACCTGCGTACATAACATGATAAATATGTACAGCGAAGAACGAAGGGACCGAATCTTTGTGCTACTGAAGTGTAAATACAATAAACATAAAAATAACATGTACAGTACGATCAACGTAACTTGACCGGATTGAAGTTAGGTTTTTATGACTTTCGCGCATGTCATAGAGATACGACCCTAAAATTACTAACGAAAACGATTAATTATGTTTATTCGATAAAAAATACTAACAACATTTTAATTAAAAAATATAAAAACACTATTTAAATGAGTTCATAAAAGTTTAAATTTAGAACAGTTACAGTAAATACTAAAGAAACTTTGAAAAACAATTTCTTTACGAAAATAATCACAAAAAAACATGAGTTAGTAATACTAATTATGACAATGTGATGCGTAATCGCATCTCTAATTCTCTTGGTTTAGTTACCGCCCTCGCCCCTCGCTTCCTGTCACCATTTACTTCCAAAAAATGCATCTGCAGTTACGTTGATCGTACTGTATTTACATAACACAATAATCACATAACTATACTAAGAATAAAACATTTAACTATTTTTTATAAAAAGTTATACTGACAACCCATTTCCATTGTTAATGTGTAGGGCCCAAGATACTACGTAAGCCAATGACGATTTACGTGACCTTGCCGTCGCCTGCTTGCAAATTATCAGCAACGAGTTTACGACGTATCCGCAGCTTCAGGATAGATAATATTATGAGGAGATGATATCCTTCATAAAATTAAGTAGGCACATAGTATCAAGTGAACCTCCCATGTATACGCAAACCCTTTTATCATCGGTTGGACTATTCGTTAATATTTGAAGCTTAAGTAAAACAAACACAGGCCTTTGTTATTTAAAACAATGTAAACAATTCTAAATACAAACAAAACAATATGATGCTTTATTGTTTTGTGTTACAAATAAACAATCGCCAACATTGTTCGGATTTTTGTAGTTGAGAGTAAAGTTGTAGCAGTCTACTTAATGTTTCTTAAGCACTTAATTATCTATACTCTATACTAATATATAAATGTGAATGTAAGTTTGTTTGTTACGCTTACACGCGAAAACTACTCAACCGATCATTATGAAACTTTATACACATATTCTTGGAGGTATTAGAAGTAACATAGGATAATAAAAACGGGGGAAATTTACGCAGACGAAGTTGCGCGGGACAGCTAGTATTTATATATTTGTTAGTGTTCTACGCAGTTGACGCTAATGATGATGTTAATTAATATACGTAATATATCCTAGTAATGCTGACAAGTAAATTGTATACCTTTTAGGCACTATTTGGAGGTTAAGAGGTTCTATTAGGGATGGGCTGACTGGGGTGCTGTGTGCCGGAAAACCTCCTCGTGGTGCACCCTGGGCAACGTGTGCCGGTGGATTCGCGGCATTTCGCGAAACCACCGTCACATGGCTAATGTTCTGGCGGATTAGGGGTGACCCGTTTTGGGTCGCCTATTTGGGGCGTTTACTTCATGTGCCCTCTTGATTTGTATTTTTTGTTTGAATTTAATCGTGTTTTTAATTTGTTTAACTTTTATATTTTAATTTGTTTCATATTATTTGGTTTGCAATCACACTTTTATTTTATTTAGATTTTACTCTTTTATATTTACATTTTAATTTACATTGTTTTATTTAACTTTGTTTACCCACTTGAGGGAAATCATGGAGAATCGTGGCGGACTCGGCGTGCAATTTTCTGCCGTACAATCAGGGAAGGTTTTAGGCCCATCCCTGGGCCTTTCGAAGGAAGGGCGAGGGGCGGCGGGTTCACCATCTATTTAAAGATGGTGGACGCGGTCTGATGCAGACCACCGACCGGCCCGACCCGTAACCCTGAATTGACAGGAACGGGAGCCCACTTTTGTGGGCTGCGGGGAAGTAAACCCCTTTAAAAAATACCCTATTCCTACGCTTGTGGTGCCTGGCAATGGGATGAATGGCTGAGGGGATCTCAGTCCCAAGGGCTACCAAGACGAAGGTCTTAAAACTTAAAAAAACATGTCGAAGGTAAATGATTATATATCTACCCAGGAGGGTCCCGAGCGCGCTTCGCTCGGGGAATCCCTCCCGAAGCCAGTCGGCTTCGGCAGCCCCGCGTACTCTGGAGGGGGCAACCAGCGACACACCCGCCCGTTGCCGAGCGGTAAATCCGGCACCGACGAAAGCGCGGAGGTCGCGCTTCAAGAGCAGGCAGTTCGTGTGCCAGCTTTAACGGCGGAGGAGTCCTGTACATCGATGTTGGGATCTCCACTACTTAGCGCTTCCACTAGAAGCTTAAGTCACAGGAGTCGACTCGGCTCAGCGTCCTCCATCAGCAACTTGGAGCTGTTGGGGGACGGGCTCATAGCTGACCAAGCTTCGACAGGAAAGACGAGACGCGCTAGACAGCACCAAAAGCGCCGACGTTCACCCGAAAATGATGCAGGCCTCCCTGAGGTAGACCTTAGAGTGCCTCGAAAAGTTAGGTCCTGTAGTAGAGGAGGTTCAGGGGCAAGAACACGTTCATTGACGCCTTTTTCACGCTCCCAAATACCCGTATCTGTGACGGGTACCAAAGACACAACATCTGCCGTGTTCTCCCAACGGGAGACATACATGCGCAATCGCACAGAGAGGGAGTTGGTCGCAGAGGATCAAGTTGGCCAAATACTGGAAGAGCTCCGCTTGACGGGAGGGGACGATACCCCGAAAACCGCAGCGGACCTAATGGAAACCGCTACTAAATCCGTGGCCGTAATAGTGAATGTGGCCACCAAATCTAAAAATCTAAAAGGCACCTTCGCAAAAGGCCTGAAGGCCTCTGCTTCGGCTCTGAAGGATGTGGTGGAAACACTGGCCCAGCGCGCCATGGTCACGGAAGAGGAAACTGTGCGACTGCGAGTAGATAACGCCAGATTGGAAGCGCAGCTGGGCGAGCTACGCGTCGAGCTCGCACAACTGCGGGCTGACATGCGGTCGATAAGGGCCGGCGCTTCTTCGGCAGCCCCGGCTACTTCGTCGATTGCCTCGCCTCCTTCATCGGCGGGCGTTTTGGTCCCAGTCACCACTCCTGCGATGCCGGACACCTTTTCAGACGCGCAATGCCGGCAGCTAACCATCATGCTTGGGACGCTTATTGACGCAAAACTTGAGACCATCAAGGAGCGTCTACCCGCCGAGCCAAGCTGCCGGCCGCCGCTAGCAGCGAGTAGGCCGAAGCCCCCACAGAGTTATACGGCTACACCTCCCACGCCCCTACCCTGTTCCGGGGGACGCGTGGAGTCATTTGCCACAGCTGCTATCTTGAAAGCAGCGCGAGCACCACCTGCTCAGCCAGCGTCAAAGGCGGTGCAAGTCGCGAGGTCCGCACCCATCTTGCTGAATCGGGGGGCTACTCAACCTCAAACCCTCCCTAAGCGGGCACCAAAGGGTGCGCGTCGTGCAGACACCGGCGTACCTAAAGCGTTGGAGACTGCACGCAGTGCTCCCACGCCCAATTATTCACCTCTGGTCGTCACAGTCCCCTCTGGTGAGGAGTGGCGGACGGCCGGGCGTAAGAAGCAACGTGGGAAAAAAAAAGCTAAGAAAGCAGCACAACCTGACGCTGTTCTGCCAGCCCACCCCAAGAGTGGCAAGAAAAAGCCGAAACTCACTCCGCCCAAGTCGGCAGCTGTCGTCGTGACGCTATCGTCGGAGGCGGAGAGGAGTGGAAGCGTGTCATACGCGGAGATTTTCCGCCAAGCGAGGGTGACCCTTAACGCCAACAATCTTGGCGCGGGGGTCTCCTTCCGCCAAGCCCAGACCGGGGCCAGGATTCTAGAGTGTCCCGGTCCGGACGGTGCGAAAGTGGCGGACCTCGTCGCGGAGACGCTGCGGGGGCTTACTGCGGGTAAGGAGGGCGTGAAGATTGCCAGGCCCACGAAGTGCGCAGAGTTGCGCGTCTCGGGCCTGGATGATTCAATCACGGCCGAAGACATCCGAGAGGCCATTGAAATCAAAACTCAATGTGCCTCCGGATCCGTAAAAGTCGGCGCCATCCGCCCCGGTCCCGGTGGAGTGGGTGCAGCTTGGGTGCGCTGCCCCGTGGCATCGGCCAAATCCCTGGCCGAAGCGGGCCGGCTCCTTGTGGGCTTCTCCTCCGCGAGGATCACCGTCCTGGAGGAGAGGCCTGCCAGGTGCTACAAATGTATGGCCACGGGGCACTTAAGGCCCAGGTGCACCAGCACCTTCGACTGCAGCACAGTTTGTTACCGCTGCGGTCAACAGGGACATAGGGCGGCGGAATGCTCTGCCGCCCCCCACTGCCCCATGTGTGCGGCGGGCAATTTGCCCGCCAATCATATGATGGGGCGGCAGGGATGTAAGCCCCCCAAGGCTTCCAAGCCACTCCCGGGCAGCAGCCAATCGACCCAGGCTGCCCCCGGAGCTCAGCCGCCGACTGAGGTGGAGGTGATGGATGTAGTGCCGCACTCCTAAATGGACAGCGGTAACTCATCCATCATCCTCCAGACGAACCTCAACCACTCCGCCGCTGCCCAGGACCTTCTCCTGCAGGCCATGGCGGAGTGGTCGATAGGTGTCGCCGTAGCCGCGGAGCCCTACTTTGTTCCTCCCCGCCCGAATTGGGCAGGCGACCGGGATGGCTCCGTGGCAATCGTCAGCTCCGCTGCGCTTCATTCCCTGCCCTTGTCGCTCAGAGACAAGGGCTCGGGATATGTTGCTGCCGACTGGGGGGGAGTCACACTCTACGGAGTGTACTTCTCCCCAAACCGGAGTTTTGCCGATTTCGAGGTCTTCCTTTCCAACCTGGAGACCTCGATACGGCGGTTGGCACCTCGCCACGTGCTAGTGCTGGGGGACTTCAACGCCAAATCTACGGCGTGGGGGTCACCCAGCACAGACGTCCGCGGTTCGGCGGTTGAGGAGTGGGCGGCGTCGGTGGGTCTCTGTCTCCTAAACAGAGGCGCCACCGACACGTGCGTTCGGCGGCAGGGGGGGTCGATAGTGGACCTTTCGTTCGCTACCCCTGCCGTCGAAGCGCGAGTAAGGAACTGGGTCGTCCTGGATGAGGTTGAGACGCTCTCGGATCACCGTTACATCCGATTGGAGCTCTCCCGGTCTTCCAGGATCCTGGACCCAGGTAGGGGTCACACGGCGCGCAGAACGCCTCGGTTTCCGCGGTGGGCTGTGGGTGCATTGGACAGGGACTTGCTGGAAGAGGCGGCCATCGTTGCATCGTGGTCGTCTCCCCCTCCGACCGAGGAGGTGGACGTCATGGCTGGCCGCATTCGCGATGCGTTTACGCAGATCTGCGATGCGGCCATGCCCCGCTCACGACGTCGCACCCCAAGGAAGGGGGTGTATTGGTGGTCCCAGGAGCTTGCCTCCCTCCGCGCCGCTTGCATCAGTGCGCGGAGATCCTATACCCGCAGCCGGACTCGTCACCGCGATGTCCAGGAGGAGAGCCAGCTTTATGAGGCGTATCGCCAAGCGAGGGACGCCTTTAAGCTGGCTATCTGTCGCGCCAAGGAGAGGGCGAGAGAGGAAGCATCTCCTCTCTCGCCCTCTCCTTGGCGGGTCTCGACCGTGACCCCTGGGGTCGCCCATATCAAGCGGCGCTGAACAAGCTCCGCTCAGCGGGCCCCCCCCTTACCGAGACTCTCCAGCCCAGCTTCCTTGCGGAAGTGGTCGAGGGCCTATTCCCGCTGCAGGCAGAGCACGCGCCCCCGGCGATGGTCTCCGAGGATGAGACCGACGACCGGGAGGCTGACACAACTGTGCCGCCTGTCACCGAAGCGGAGGTGGGCGCGGCTGTTCTTCGAATGCGTTCGAAGAACACCGCCCCTGGGCCGGATGGAATTCCCGCCCGGGTGTTGGCCCTGACCCTCGACCACATAGGGGACCGCCTCAGGGGACTGTTCGACGTGTGCCTGGCGTCCGGACGGTTCCCTGACTGCTGGAAGGCAGGGAAGCTGGTGCTCCTTCCGAAGCCGGGACGGGCTCCCGACTCAATTGCGGCCTACAGGCCTATCGTGTTGCTGGACGAGGCGGGGAAGTTGCTGGAGAGGATTCTCGCTACCCGCATCGTCCGGCATTTGAACGAGGTCGGCCCCGATCTCTCGGACGCTCAGTACGGCTTTCGTGCTGGGCGCTCGACCATTGGGGCCATTCTCCGCTTGAGGGCCGCATCGGAGGAGGCCGTCGCCGGTGGAGGAGTGATGTTGGCGATATCGCTCGATATCGCCAACGCCTTCGGGTCTCTGCCATTCAGCTGCATCAGAGAGGCGCTCCGGTATCATGGAGTGCCCGTGTACCTGAGGCAGCTAGTGGCAGACTACCTCGAAGGCCGAAGGATTCTGTACGAGGACCGAGAGGGTGAGGTAATCCGCAGGGACGTCTCGTGCGGTGTTCCACAGGGCTCTGTCTTGGGGCCCCTCTTGTGGAACATTAGCTACGACTGGGCCCTGCGGTGTGGTTTCCCCCCTGGGATAGGGGTCATCTGCTATGCGGATGACACCCTCATCACGGCCCGGGGTGGGAATTTTGAGAAGGCGGCGCGCCTGGCCAACCTAGGGATTTCCCGAATGGTCGGGCGCATCGAGGCGCTGGGGCTTAGGGTGGCCCTTTCCAAGACGGAGGCCCTATTATTTCATGGGCCCCGTCGCGGTCCACCTGCTAGTGCCTCGATTGCCGTCGGCTCGGTCCTCGTACAGGTCCGGGCCCAGATGAAGTATCTGGGCCTAGTGGTAGACGGGCGGTGGCTCTTCGACGAGCACTTCCGCATTTTGGCGCCCAAGCTCGAGGCTACGGCGACCGCACTGGGGAGGCTGTTGCCGAACCTGGGCGGGCCTAGTGCCTCGAGTAGACGGTTGTACACGGGGGTGGTGCGGTCAATGGCTCTGTACGGCGCACCCGTGTGGGCGGCGTCCCTGACCGCCCAGAATAGGGTCCGCTTAGGGAGACCCCAGCGGACCATGGCGGTCAGGGCCATACGCGGATACCGCACGGTGTCTGCAGAGGCGGCGTGCGCATTGGCCGGCACACCCCCGTGGGATTTGGAGGCGGAAGTGCTCGCCGAAGTGTATCGGCGGGCGGTGGCTGTTCGGGCAGGGGGTTCGGTGCCTCTGCCCGAGGAGCTACGCGCTTGGCGCGGTGAGGCACACCGGGCAATCATGGCCCGGTGGCAGGGCCGGCTGGAGGCTCCACGGGCAGGTGTTCGAACCGTGGAGGCGCTCCAGCCGGTCCTGGAGGAGTGGGCGGGGCGGCAGCACGGGACCCTTTCCTTCCGGCTAGTGCAGGTCCTTTCCGGGCACGGGTGCTTCGGGAAGTACCTGCACACGGTTGCTAGGAGGGAACCGAGTCCCGCCTGCCACCACTGCGACTGCGGTGAGGACTCGGCGCAGCACACCCTCCAGCATTGTCCAGCTTGGGAGGGGCAACGTCGAGTTCTCACCGCAGTGGTCGGAAGTGACCTCTCGCTGCCGGCCGTGGTTCTGTCTATGGTCCGGAGCGAGGGGTCGTGGAATGCGGTCGCATCCTTCTGCGAGGACATCATCTCGCAGAAGGAGGCGGCGGAGCGCGTCAGGGAAGAGAGCTCCCTGGCGGATCCGCTCCGTCGCCGGCGAACCGGGCGGCGTCGGCCAGCATATCTGCGCCTGATGCCGCCTTAGGTGGGGCTGCGGGCGGGCGTACGGGGTAATCTGCCCCGCCCGCGGCCTTCCGTGGAGGCGCGGCACCCTGTGTGTATCCAGGGGCCGCGTGGGTGTGAAATGCCCGGAACGCAACAACATCGCGTCCGGGCATTGCCACTGGGCGGGCCGCCGACGGTATAACACATTCCGGTGGCCCGTTCGCGAAGGTGGCGAGCGATACACGGTGGGTTTTTTAGTGGGTGCAAACCCCACAATACCCCTACCGTCTTCCCCGGACGGTGGGGGTGTTCGTCAGGAATTTTTCCCGCCAAAAGAAAAAAAAAAAAAAAGGGATGGGCTGACTATGAATAGCAGACTAGGTGAATAGTCGACTGGCAGACTCGATTAACCAAGTCCAAGTCGACTAGCTATCATTGTGAACTTCGGTAAAACTGCAGCGGTGCTAAGTGAGTATTTAATTTAGGTTGCACCAACTACGGTCTCAATTTGAACCGTAGGTGTTAGTGGTGTAACCCAATCAAATCGCAATCTATAATGATTAATGTATTTATTTATCAAAAGAAGAATTATAAGACTTTTTCGAAAACTAAAATTGTTAATGATAAAGATTATCCTGTATGCTTATTTTAAGCACAAAAAATATGACTGGCCTTCGCGACTAGTAGCTCCATCTGTAGTTCCCATCGCTGTTATACTTGAAAGCTTTCTTAAATGAATCATCTCACACAAATTGGTTAGCGTACTGATTCTGCCTCTGTGGCGCGGTGGGAGTTTATCCGACTGCTACGCAAGAGGTCGTGGGTTTGATCCTCACTCTGGATAAAACTTTGTGTGATGAGCACGATGGTTTATTCTGTGTCTGGGTGTTATTTATCTTTTTTTTTTTTCTTTTTTTTTTTTTTAAAGATAACTAGCAATGTGGGATTGAGTCCCACATTACTAGCAATCTTGTTAACCCCTCCAGCTAAGCTCAAAGGCTTGTGTTAGGAGTGGGTTCACGTCGGTAGTTTATTGGGTTGAATTCGAACCCGCGACCTCACGATTGCGAGACCGATGCCTTAGCCATTAAGATACCGCCGCTTTTAAATCAATAATCTATGATATGTATGTTTTTAATCATATAATCTATAATATGTATGCTTTTAATTTTTATAGAAATATATAAGTATGTTTATCGGTTGTCTGGTTTCCATAGTACAAGCTCTGCTTAGTTTGGGATCAGATAGCTTTGTGTAAGTTGTCCCAAGATAGTATTATTGTTATTATTTTGCTTTATAGCGTTGTGTATTTATTTATATCTGGTGCCTAGTTATTATTACCTAACAATACCTATTATTTGGGACTCCGTGAAGTAATTTTCAACTATAAAACACTTAGAGTATAAAATATTAATACACTCTATCTTTCATCCCTTTATTTATTATTCAAACGGCTTTCAAAAGGATCGCCTACCTTCGATAAATTATAAAATCTCGCTCAGCGTTTTATGTTGATGAAATGCAAATCATCTGACACTTTCCTAACTGTACACAGTCTACACTTGCTATCTTTCTAGAATACCCGTTAATGTATTCATGGTATTATCTGATAGCTACGGTCTTATTTCTTGAGGAGATTTAGAAACGATCTGCGCTCAATTGACTTTAATTTTATGCAGATGTGTTTCAAGCGAATAAAATGTCATCAGTTTAGAATTTTAAACTCTAGAAAGAGTTTCTAACAAGTTTGCCTAAGTAATTTTAGATGAGTTTGATATTTAAAAATAAATATGCAAATGATTATAATAATGGTTCAAATAATATTTGTAGATGAAGTAGTTTTTCTTACAATAATAATAATCGAATCGCATGTCGCCTTTTTTTTTTTGTAAGTTGGTGCTCCCATCCACACCATAGGAGGCTAAATCGTTCAAAACTTGATTATAATACCTACTTTAAGTAACTTTAATGGTTGCAGCACATTACTTACTGGCATAACTGTAAAAATACACATTATATTGAAATAATTGGCATTTAAAAAACGTTGCCATGAGTTTATATTGGCAAGATCTTTTCTCATGGCTTTACTTTTGCGAATTTATCATTTTTTTCATAATATAACTAGCAATGTGCAATTTTGGTCCAACATTACTAGCAATCTTGTTAACCCCTACAACTTAGCTCAATGGCTTGTGTTAGGAGTGGGTTCACGTAACATCGCTTCTGGGCATTGCCACTGGGGCCGCCGACGACGATATAACAAATTCCGGCGGCCCGTTCGCGAAGGTGGTGTGCGATACACGGCGGGTTTTTTAGTGGGTGCAAACCCCACACTACCTCCACCGTCTTCCCCGGACGGTGGGGGTGTTCGTAAGGATTTTTTCCCGCCAAACCAAAAAAAAAAAAAAAAGGAGTGGGTTCACGTTGCTAGTGGCGTGGTGGGAGTGTGTCCGACTGCTACGCAAGAGGTCGTGGGTTCGATTCCCACACGGGACATCACTTTGTGTTATCCACAAATTGTTGTTCCGAGTCTGGGTGTACTTTGTGTCCGTGACTTGTATGTTTGTAAAGTCCCCCGCGTCACAAGGCTTGTACCCTAATGCGGGAGTCGTCTTTTAAAAACAAGATTAGGTTTCGAACCCGCGACCTCACGATTTCTGCCACTTACAAATGCAGAATCATTGCATTAAATGTAGAATCATTCTCTTTCAAATTTTGTTTGACCTGTAGTATATGTCTATGTATTTTGTGTATGTATGTCTGTGTATTTTGTAACCTAAACGAATAAAGTGTTTTGACTTTGACTTAACTTGATGAAGGTAAAACTCATGAAGTGAGTTATGTCCGGCAATTTATTTGTTTTTATCTTAAGTACAAGATTAAGTAGATTGACAGATCAGCAAGATTAAGAAACATTGCCATTGTCATATCCCATGACATGACCTATGGATACCGCATGGATAGGTATATAACCGTTTTCTAAAAACATCCGTGTTTGTTTTTGTGTCTCGTAGACCATGTTAAGTTATTGATGTTGCACCTCTCTTAATTACTCCGGTCGTTATAAGTCGACTATGGAAAAGAGGAAGTATTGAGTGCATTTGAAATGCATTTGCACAGAAATGAGTACGCAAATGCATTCCCATTTGTAGTTGGCTGTTCGTTGAAATGAAACCGTAACCAAAATTGGGTGGATTAATATTACTGTGGCATATATACGACTTATCCAATCATAAGAAGTTGCCGTTGCCTATGATAAAATTCGGATAGATGCCCCAATTTTTAAAAAAGCTCTACAATTAAAAAATATTAACTCTAACAATAATACTAATAAGTAGGTATATCAAAACAGTCTTTCATCTTTACTATCAGTCTATTTTTGTAAACATAATTATTATTAGTTTTGAGTAAATTTTGTTTTAATAGACCTTTCAATAAAACCGGGCAAGAGCATATCGGACCATGTTCAGTGTAGGGTTCCGGAGCCGTTGTCGAATGAAAAATCCGATTTGAATAATATCATCCGAATAACGCGGCTTAAGAAGTGGGTTTTCTGTTGTATTTGTTTCATACTTACAACGTATATACCTACTTAATAGTATTTTTTTAATGTAGGAACTTTTGTTACTTTTCATTTGATCAACTGTTACTCGTAAACTTGTAAAGCCTTTTTAGCTGTGATAGTTTGCCTTTTAATTTCAGTACATTTATACTAACTGCCGTAAATTTTTTCATGTACTCAATATCAGCTGGCAGGGAGAGAACACTTGACTCTTACAAATATTTGTACTAAAACTTAAATCTCAATATTTTCCAAGCCCTAACTGTTTATAAAAGACCTAACTAAAGATGAGGTAGGTGAGAAAAAAAATCATAACCCTACTTTACGTATAGGGGTTTTGCTCTAAAAAAAAAGTTACATTGTAATAGGCTTATGACAACTGCTCAAATCCTTTCACAAAATATTGCTTGCCCCGATGCAGGGCCGTTAATTTTTGAAGAGATCACTATTAGCTCTATTACATTGTGTAATAGTTGTATGACGAGAAAAAAGTGCTTCTCAATACCACATTAAAGTAATTGCATCGCAAACTGTGAAATATTGAACAGGTCCGCTCGTCATTTGTGGTCTTCATCATCAGTTCCACTTCACGAATTGGTGCTTTTTAAGAGTAAATGCACGAAACACTATGAAATATACCTAAATATATAGGTGTGCCTTTAATATCTGAAGAGTTCATTCAATTTCTTACGGATCCCATCATCAGATCGGGATCTGAGGACAATGGGTTCAACTCAGAAGTATACCATTTCAAACTCAAAAATATTTTTTCAAATCGGTCTAGCCGTCGGCGAGTAATCGGATAACAAACATACAAAAAAATCGGTCGAATTGAGAACCTCCTCCTTTTTGAAGTCGGTTGAAAAGGGATAGGTGCCTACTGTGGCAGATAATACCCTAACGGTTGTTCTTGTATTTATTCATATGTTCCTTTGTAGGAACAGCTGAGGAACACTATACTTAGGATGGTCTGACATGCTTTTGCCAGGTTTTTTTATATAGACCCTACAAAGCTGTTTTATTTACGGCCATTTCTGTATACCGTTTTCTGTCAACACATTAATGTATATTATTTATTGTACAATTATCGAATTACTTATTAGCAGTAACCGCAATATTATGTGACGGAATCCATCAAATCAAACGGTGTGCAATAGAATTATCCCTACATGGATTGACTAATTGAATTAATACTATCAGTCATGCTGATGTTGGTTTCAAACCGATTGTGTTTGACGTTTTGTGTAAATATAGCGTGTATAATCATTAATTCATTTAGCCATGTAATATGTTAAATGACGTGAAATGTTATGTTACTCAGTGTAATTGAAGACCTATCAATGTTGGATCAGTTTACGAGTTTAGATAAAGCTCGCTGTTATTGGCATTAACTAGTAAAACAGCTTTGTGCAATGGACTCGTCAGTTTAGTAAGAAGTTTGTGATAAATCTGCAAGCAGACGGGCACCTGTTTAAGGCAAGAAGAATTTAATTTTAATTTTGCAACCCAAAACTATAAAATAACCAGCATTTTTAATAAATCGGCTTATCTTGCTTGTCTTTAAAGTGTCACTCTTAACACAAATGAGGGATAAAAACCTTAAAATTCTTTTGTTACTAAAAATCACTAACAAAACAGCGGCTGTATCTTAGTTTGGTTAGACGTCGGGAACGAGGGAGCGTTTCTGAGCAAAAAATTGTAAAGTATTCACGGAAAGACACTGATAAATTACCCATGTGTTTTACAGACACATCTGACGATTTATTACGTCGCCTACATACAAATATTCGCCATAAATTCGTAAATATACGCTTACATCGAACGTATGGGAAGAAGTGAAAGATCGATGGTCGTTCTACGAGTCAAAGGATATGTTTTATTCTGTGATTTTGGTTACATTAGAATCGATTTATGAGTTCGTAACGTCATGTTCGGACGACCAGGGGGCCTAGACAGAGTCACATTCAAATAGCGATGTCGATAATTACATTACATTACACTAATATAATAAAGGCGAATGTTTGTGAGTATGTGAGTGTGTATGTTTGTTACTTCTTCACGTCTAAACGGCTGGGGCGATTTTAATAAAATTTGATATGGTGTTAGCTGACACCCTGGATTAACACATAGGCTAATAAACAGCGGGTAACACCGTGGGGCACAGCTAGTGGAAAATAATTATAGTATAGAATTTGACGTTTGCTGTGGAGACCATAGACATTTTTTATTTTTTTAAACGATTCCAATACTAATCGGTATCGAAGGTGTTATCAAATTTGCCACGGAACGAATGTACTTTGTCAAAGTACCTTGAAGAAGTAAATCTCTTTATTTCCATTTTAATAACCAATGAACATTAATTTTAAATGACACATGAATTATAATTACAAACGCTATACTCGTGCCAACGTACAGATTAGTCTATTCCTTCGAACGCGTATAGCGTTTGTTAAAGTAAACTCTAATGAAAGATACAACAAAAATATCATCACATAACTCCTAAAATTCAACAAAACAGTAGACACCTGCCGTTTAGAGAAAGAAACACATATTCAAGCCGACTACAAAACAGTGCAAAAACGCGCCAGACTCATTTTTCGCAGTCATTCCCACATTTTTGCGGCACAACTTAGTTGCCAAACAAATATACGCCGGGGACAGGATCATCTGTCAAGGCCATAGCCACGTTTAGGTCCCTACTAAACCCTTTATACTCCACCACTGTGAATAGTTAACGGCCCTCTTCACGCCCCACAAGAAAAATAACGTAACACAAAAAAGGCTTTTCGACACCCGGATGCGACTGAATAATTTATTAAGAAGAATGCTCTAAACAAAACGAGTTGAAGTGTTTTATGGGCCTGTTTTTACATAACAGCCTTATTAAAGCTATATATGATAATAAAATGTAAGTGTTCGGGAGCCGTCCGAACAATGAGGGTATTGATGGGGGTTTACTCGATCCTGTGTGTTTCGGTTAGGTAATAAATAAAGTCCTTGATTCTGACAAGTTCAAACGTTCCTTTTAAAGAAAAAATAACAGGTTGCAATTCGGGAGTGCCTACAGAAGTGAAAACGAACTTTCACGTTGTGCATTTTTGAATATTTTGGATGGTGATATAGTGGAATATATATTTTTTTCAATATATAAAAAAAGAAAAAAAAATGTTACTCGGACTCTAACATTGTAAATGGTGACGAAATTTACCTTCTTTCTTATAGCAGTTTTTCATTGCTATCCCTCCGTCTTACGAATTTTCGATCAAGGTCACGTGATTATGACGCGAGTTAAACATTTTTTACCTATACCAAAAAGTGCACATCGCTGTTAAAGAAGTTTTCACTTCAAAAATATCAAAAAATTATGTTTTAAATTACGTTAGAATTTTGATTACAACAATTTTTGTTCAAAAATCGTACAAATTTCAGATTTGTCCTACGCGGGTAAAGCATTTTCGGCGATACTATGCTACCGACAGACACATAAAACCAAGAGAACAGATATAGATTTAATCTGACTATGAATACTGGCCAGTTAGAATACAAATTTATGTGAACAATATTCTCGTAGCATATGTAGTACATAGCAGTCGTAGCAAGTGTCCGTAGCAATGCTACGTGTGTAACTCAAGCGTGGCATTTGTTGCTGTTGAATATAGCGCAGGCGTTTAAATTTGTGATAAGCACAATGCACATGTGCACTGTAGAATTCTGGAACAATTAATTGTTTGTAATTGAATGTGTAGTTTAATCACCAACAATATAATTGTAAGTCGTAAATGTTTAATTTATTAAAAAATACTTTATATCAATTATACCATGATTCGACCCAACCTTGGAATATTTTTTTCTGACTTGTGAACGAAAGTGTTGTATGCAGTGTAACTTAAAAAAATAAAGCTTTAAAAACCTACAAATCACGCTTGTAGGTATATAAAAACGCTCTAAAAATATTAAAATTAACTTTTATTAGATAACTAATCTAATAAGCGAGGAGCAATTTTTGTTTAACTTTAAAGTGTACACGCTTTGTACACTTAAAAGTTAAACAAAAAGTGTGTTTTTATAGCTTTTTTTAAAGCTATATTTTTATTTTTTATCTGTTCATAATTAATTTGTAATTGTGGCATTTATCACATTTATTATTTAAGTTTCATTTCTTTTTTTAAATGATACTATTATTACATAATATTGATATTTTAATTTATATTATTTACGCTTTACAGATTGGTATTTATATAAACAGCAAATACCAATCTGTAATATTTTTTTAATATGTAAATAGGGATAATATGATATCTACAATCTTTATCAAAGCGCAACAACACATTATAATTTATTATTGTTCCAATAGATGGCGATATTGTCGAAATTTTGCTCTATCAGATCAGCTCCAAGTTACTAAGTTATTGTGTTGTCTTTCGAACTACTTGCACACTCAAAATTTCATTGGGTTACGATGAATTAGAAGTAGGTTATTGTTGATTGTCAAAACCTATACCTAAATCTCTGAGGAGTGCCACTCCATCATCAGATCAGCTCTAAGTTACCAAATGATTGTGTTGTCTTCCGAACTACTTTCACATGCAAAATTTCATTGCTATACGATAATTTAAAATAGTTAGATTAAAGTTGATCGTCAAAACCTATACATCCACGAGGAGTTGTCAGATCAGGTCTAAGTTACCAAGTAATTGTGTTGTCTTCCGAACTACATGCACGTGCAAAATTTGATAGCGATACGATAAAATTCCAAACCTATTCATCTCAGAGGAGTTGCACTCCATCATCAGATCAGCTCAAAGTTACCAAAATTATTGTGTTGTCATCCAAACTACATTCTTATGTAAAATTTCATTACGATAAAATAATAACAAGTAGGTTAAAATTGTCTTTCAAGATTCCACCACATTGTTAGTTACATTGTTATTTAGTTAGTTAGTTACAAGTAAAGCTAATTTATGCATGTTAAAAAACCTTCCACGCTTTCCGCGCCACAAGTGAGTTTAGCTGCGTTAAGAAATCATATTTTAATAAATCAATTTATAAGAAGAGGTATCTATCATGTTTTTAAATACACAACTAGGTTTTTTTTTTTGTGAAGAAGTAGTTGTTGTTTTTATTACGATTTTTCAAAATTTCAATTTCAAAATTGTTATTTGGTGAAAAGAAGCTGCGAGTGGGAGGTTATTAAAAATCAACCTGTTTAAACGTAATTTGATTAAAACCGTTAGAGCCGATTTCAAGATGGCTTGTATATAAATTAAAATTGCTCATTTAAATTATGATTTGTGTCATCAAAGCCTATCAGCCCATTTTGAAAACCTTAATTCGTTCTAAAATTAAAATGTAATTTCTCGCCTAACCAAAACCAAATCCCAAGAAGCTGTGTTCGGCGACGGCTAATCATAATAATGAGATAAGAATTTAATGGACCCGGCCTATCTCTGGCCCCACGCTGTTTCATAACAATACCGGCATAAATTGACCTTTGAAATGGGTTAAATTTCTAAGCTTTAAAAATAAATACGGAGGTCTTTGCTTGTGGACCGTTACTCAAATTATTTAAGAATATTACGCGGTTTCATCGGCTCTATGAAACACTAATGTCATCTTAGCCAATTTAACAGATACTGCAGCATATAATTAAAACGCAAAAGACTGGGGGTGCAGAAGGCAACCTTCATACAACACTCTTTCAAGCAACTTTAATATAGAACATAATAAACCCCACACACTCGAGTGCGAGTTGTTTTTACGTTAACGCGATCGACATGTTCACCGCGTTTGGCTCCCTTATGGCGTTTGGCACTCCGATTGGCCCGCTTGGAGCTCTGAATCAATTGGTTAAGAGCTCCAAGCAGGTTAATCGGAGCGCCAAACGTCTTAAATATGTGGACCGCGGTTTACGTAAAACAAACTCGCACTAGTTATGTACTATGGCGTGTAGCCATAGGAATGTAGGAATTTACTTGTACGTGCTTTAATAGACAATATATAAATTATAATTATTTGGAAGTATAAACGTACGTGTTTCGCTAGCTAAGCAAGTCTAAGACCCCACTATTTGTATTGTAAATCTTTTGTTATAATTTAGTTTATAAGGGGAAATATTGTTATATAGAATTAGTCAGTCCGGTGAGTCTCGTTTTAGGTACGTATGAAGGTTACCTTCTCTAATCTTAGTATTTTGTGATTAAAAAGATTAAGGTCGTTGACCGAACACTAACGATGATAGATATTGCCTTTATGTTGTAAACGTATTATTAAATCTAGCAAAGTAATATTTGAGATCGTAAATATTCAAAGTAACTTTTTAATTAAATAAACATGTATTCTAGCCCCAGGCAAATTAGTTTCTATAAAGCTTTACAACTATTGGTATAATGCTGATATTAATTAAAATTTGCATACAAATTTTATCAAACTAAGTGCAATGATAAATATCTTAATATGTATTTTAAAGTGATAGAAATGTTTTTTTAAAGGTACTCGTTAACCTCGAAAACGGTGCTGAGTCAGCCATAAATGTCAATAAAATTTACAATAATGTATGAATATGTAGTTAATGAAGCCTATAATTATGATTAAATCAACCTGGCATAACTTTGCTTTAACCATAACTAATGTCTTTCTAAAGTCATATTAGATACTAGCTGTCTCGCGCAACTTCGTATGCGTAAATTTTCCCCGTTTTTGCAACATTTATCGTCGCTACTCCGCTCCTATTAGTCGTAGCGCGATGTTATATAGCCTAATAGCCTATAGCCTTCCTCGATAAATGAGCTATCCAACAAAAAAAGAATTTTTCAAATCGACCAGTAGTTCCTAAATTTAGCGCGTTTAAACAAACAAACAAACAAACAAACAAACAAACAAACTCTTCCGCTTTATAATATTAGTATAGATATTTCGGGACTTAATTTCGTGAATTAATTAAAGGTTGTTCTGACTGTTGACTGTTCGTACCTTTAAATAAGTCCCGAAATGTATCTAATATGTATAAAAATCGCGAAAGTTTAAAAACAATAAATTCTAAAGTCATTTCAGTTACCATTTGACAAGCTACATCACTATCCAAAGCACCTTGTAAAGCAATTTGTAAGTATTGTATGACTTGCTAGGATGCTAGAATTTTCCTCCGCGATTCTCTCGCCTGTGGAGATGGTTTCTGCCTATTTTGGCAGAAACCATCTCCACGGGCAAGAGAATCGCGGCTATATTATCGTCGTGCCATCTATTTTTACACTCTCTTAGAACATGTCTCCACACGGCGATATTACCGCGGCGTTACGACGTTTAGCTGAGTGCGAGAGAAACTTCATTGTATCGCCGAGCGCTTGCCGCGGAACGTGGCGCTCTCGCTGCAAGAGCGCGGCGAGCGCGCTGTCAAACGCAGGCGTCTCGCCCCTAAAACGTAACAATTCCGCCGCGGACACGCGACAATTCCGGAAAGAGTCGCGACGATACGCTGATGGAATTCTCGCTCGTTCGTGGAGACTACCCGAAGATAGTTGAGCGGAATCGTTGAGATTCTATCGCCCGTGGAGACGTTCCCAATCGGATGGATGCATTGTTTTGGAAATCTGTTTGTGTAATCCGTGTTTGTGAACGATGTATATATGTAAAGCTGATCTTCTGTACTATCGCTATTTTGTGATATCACTATGCATACTCACGTCCACGTGAAGGAAATATCCATCACAAATGTCATTATCATCAGAACGCGATGAAGACATGAGTTACCAATAGGTATAAATTTTCGAACAAGAAATTTGGTTCAATGTTCAGTTTAACGTTCAGAGGTTAGTAAAGCATCGTTAACGTAAACTACGACGACGACGTCTGGACGGAGTCCAACAGGCGTTTGCTCGCAGAGCATGCTCTTTATGACGTCACCACGTGGTTAAAATTGATTTATAGCCCATATTGATAACAGGCATAGTAAGCTTAAAGTGGAGCTGTTTTAGGTAGGTATTTATTACAACATATCATCTTCTGAGACGCTACCTGATGTATCTATTGTAAAGTCCGTTAAACTCAAACAATAGATACATCCACGCCAAAATACAATTGAGAAATTGACGAATTGAGTACTAGGAAACCGTAGAACCTTGTTTTAATGTTACATTTCATAGTAGCTTCACGATAATTGAAATAGTATTTAACTGTATTTATAATGAAAAAAAAAGTTATGGTACCTAAGCCTATGCCTATCAAAGTGGTGTAGTAAATTGTATAATAAACTTTTTTTTTTCTGTGTTTAATAATAAAATACTATAATGTTTTTATATATGAAAATCTTTAACCAAAAATACTATACAAAAATAAGGCAGTGAATAAGGCAGTAAATACATTATAATATCAAGTTATATGATAACATCTTAGGACAACACCTAGATGGTCATCTGAATTATATAACACATATACATACATACAATGAACATGTCTATTCTGTGGGCTGAAATACACTGATTGTGGGTCATAGTAAAAGATGACAATGAATAATGGACTGACTTTATGTGACAAGGCAAGACAGTGGGCTAGGTTTTAAATTGGTAGACCGCACTCCACAAATAGCGCTCAAACAGTGTCAAATAGAATAACTTAGTAGCCACTTAGTGGTAGAGTGTATACTGTACTGTGTATACGAAGAACGATACAGCAAACTTTTATTACTTTTACTAGCTGATGTACACGAGTACATATAACAAGCCACAAATTAGTTAGAGTACAGTCCATTAAAAAAATAATCCAAGATTCACTGTACTCTGACCACTGCATGCGTCCGAAAAATTTAACCACTTCAAAACTTAAATGTACAAATTTAAATAGGAATTATTATCGTCGTGCCATCTATTTCTATACACTCTCTTAGAACATGTCTCCACACGGCGATATTACCGCGACGTTTAGCTGAGTGCGAGAGAAACTTCATCGTATCGCCGCGCGCTCGCCGCGAAACGTGGCGCTCTCGCTGCGAGAGCGCGGCGAGCGCGCTACACTCGTAATTTTTTTACAGATATATAGTATGCTTCTGTTATTTACTTTGCATTTTAATCCTCTTACTGATATTTTTTATGGAGTATAGATATCAGGGAGAGATCTCTGTGTATAAACAGTGTCTATCGAAATGCAACAAGGTAGACAACTTCCCAATCAACACACTTCAAACCATCTACAACTGCTACATTCATACTAAGAATGTAATTCCAAAAAGGAAACTCTACAATCCGTTTACACCCGCTAGATTAATACAATGTCCTTAATCTACTTTAGAAGTTTTGAACTGCTATTTTAGCTTATAAGTGGACACTTTTTTTTAATTTCACTCCCATATAAGATCATTTTCCTGAACTCTATACTTCATGATATAGCCAAATGGGATTGAAATCCAACACCACCGGAATAATGGACTGTAGTAACGTTACTCAACGCCGTTATCATTCGATAGGTATACTCAGTTTTCATAGTGTTACTAACAATTTTATCTCTTATACATCATTATACAATGGTCCCGATGGCATTATGAATCAGATTAGCAAATAATATAATACTATAGCGAATGAGATAGAGAATTAATTAGTGATTATGATCATTATCTTCATGTACATTGGGCTTATCTCTTGCCTAAATCATGCGAGTAAGTTATATCGAATAGTAGGAGTAAACATAATAATTTATTATGAAGTGCATAATTTATTCAAATCAATTAATCGATTTTTACTTCTATTAAAGAGTTCTTATTTAAGCTGAAGTCACGGTACCTGCGTATGCTGAAAAATATTTTTATTTAAGAGCTAATTCACAAATTTGTATGAAATGGGGTTTGTGCATCGTAATTTGTTGAAATTCGGTGTGGTAATATTTATGTTTTTAGGTCTGAATAAGTGAAATAATATTAAATAAAATAGCATAATTTATTTCATTGAAGGTCAAGCGTATTTTATTCTTTTATTATAATTGTGGAAGCGGTCTATTTAATACTCATTTCATTGTAAAATGGCGACATTTTTCCCAAAAAATTACGGCAGTTTTTATTTGTTTACAATTGAATGTATATTAAAAAATGTGGTAGGTACACCATGTGTCAACCAATTACATATCTAATGTTATGGTAATTATATACTATTTTTGTTTAGTAATTATATACTGTTTATTTAAAGAGGTATAATGAATAAATTAGCTATTTGAAAATAGCTATACACAAACTTTCCTTAAAACGGGGTGTGAGAAATTAATCACTACAAAAGAAACAAAAAGTGTATTTGTAAATGTGGTACATTAACTGTCAATATTAAAGATTGTTCTATTCTGATTCAGATTCATTTAATTATTTGCATAATATAGGTATAAAAGATGTTATATGTTCTATAGGTACTGCTAGTAGTCCGGTCTATTTACACATTCAAGTTTACATAAATTCCCATAAAGCTGAATATTGGCATAGTTGTTCAAAACATCATTATAAAGAAAATCTCAAAAGTCCTCATCGTTCCGAGGTGTGCTAAAAATTTGGCACGGGGTCAAAGGTCAAAAAAATGAGTTTTTTGCGATTTTTAGCGAAACGGTGAGTTTTTTCGCAAAATTACCCCAGTACAAAATTGTAGATCACAAAATTCTCTACAAAAAATATATCAATAATTTTTTTCCTAAAAGCCACCATTTTGGAGATATAACGTTCCGAAAAGTTGGATCAGTCGTAATCCCTCTATTTTGCACACGTTTCCACGCCACCTATGAGGTAGTGTACAAAGCGCGTTTTTTTTAACGTGGTTTCCCCAGTAGGCCTATTCCACGGGTCTGCTGAGATTTTATATGTTTTAAAACTATTGCAAAATAATATTATATATTATAGTGGGCAAAAACAACGGCGGTGTAATTAAATAAAATACTTAAAATAAAAAGTTAGTCGTCTGATTCATAACTGTCCAAGATTTCTGTTTCTTCTTCTTCTTGATCTTCTTCTCCTTCTTCTTCCTGTTCATCCTCTTGTTCTTCTTCTTCTTCTTGTTCTATTTCACACGTAAACTGCCCCAATAGCGATTCCTGATCGGTATCAAACGAATCTTCAAGAGTTGGTGACTCAACATTCGAGCATGATCGGCCTTGACAGTGTGTGCATGCCAGGGAACAAAACAGTCCAACTTTTCTGCAACCACATTTTGCACTACACCCTTTCTTGCAGTTGCAAAATATTGTGTTGAGAAGTTTCTCAGGTGCTGGTGGAAGTAAAGTTTGAACTGGCTCTAGTGTATTGTCGATCAACTTCCAACCCCAGTCTTTAGGGTCCAGCTGATTACCAAGCCACACTTGAACTTGGTAATATACCCGAAACAGATGTTGATGAGCAGCTACTGAGGTTGGAGGAAGAGAAGCTAAGTTGACTTGTTTTTTATTACGCGTATTTTTCACGAAAGATGTGTATCGCAACTTATCTAAGCAAGTGGTTTTTTTGGGGGCTCCGTACATAGCAAGAAGAAATTGAACTCCGTTGGTGATAACATGTTGTTGAGTTGAATTACTATTTTTAAAAACTTCAGCACATTGTAGTAAATCTTTTTTTTCACTTTCAGTTAAAAGATGAGTACAAATAAAACAATATTCTGACATTTTTCTTATAAAAATCTAAAACGCACAAAATAGGTTAAAAGATAGGTTAAGATAAGCACATGTTTTCCCTACGCAGTGGCGCTCAAGACTAACGGTATGTATTTCATATATTGGGCATGCCAACATAAAGCAGGTATACGACCCTAGCCACGCGGACAATAGAATAAAAGACAGATGTTATCCCAAGGTTATACTGACGTACAAATTTAGGAACGGGGTTTCATTATACCTGAGATTCTCGTAGTTTAACTTATATTTTACATAAGCAAGTTACAATAAATAATAGCGAACTTATTTTAGTTCTATTACACCTTTAGTGACTTTCATATGTGGCGTACGTGTGCAAAATAGAGGGATTACGACTGATCCAACTTTTCGGAACGTTATATCTCCAAAATGGTGGCTTTTAGGAAAAAAAATATTAATATATTTTTTGTAGAGAATTTCGTGATCTACAATTTTGTACTGGGGTAATTTTGCGAAAAAACTCACCGTTTCGCTAAAAATCGCAAAAAACTCATTTTTTTGACCTTTGACCCCGTGCCAAATTTTTAGCACACCTCGGAACGATGAGGACTTTTGAGATTTTCTTTATAATGATGTTTTGAACAACTATGCCAATATTCAGCTTTATGGGAATTTATGTAACCTTCCTCCTGATTTTAGGCTTAAATAGACCGGACTATAGTTATGAACAATAACATGTATTCGATAGTGTAAAAGTATTTTTTTATCACGGTAAATTTCACTTGAAAATACAGATTAAATGCGAAATGCCTCTTAATTTATTACATAGGTACTTGTCAATTTGAAGTTTGAAGGGATAGAAGGTAAAAATAAAAAAAAATCTTTATTGTACACATAGAAAAAATATACAATCAATAAGTACAAAATAAAAGTAATTATGTACAAAGGCGAGCTTAACTCAAAATTGAGTTTTCTACCAGCAGGTAGTGTAGTAGTGCTCTCTCAGAGCTCTTTCTCCTTTGTTGCCAATCGAATTGGGAGGGAGGGGGTACCTGTTCACTGCCTCTGTGGTGCGGCGTGTGTCCGACTGCTACGCACGAGTGGTGTCCCATGTGTCTAATCGAACTCGCGACGTGTTCGATTCCCACACGGGACACCACTTTGTGTGATCCACAAATTGTTGTTCAGAGTGTGGGTGTAATTTGTGTCCGTTACTTGTATGTTTGTAAAGTCCCCTGTGATACAGGGCTTATAACCTACTGCGGGAGTCGTCTTTTTAAAAAAGAAAAAAAAAAAACAAAAGAGTTACCTTCATTGCAGGTTTCTCTTTTTTCAACTGAGGATGTTTGGTCTGTCAATCATTTCGTTTGTTATATTTAGGGTATTTCCTGATTACTTCAATTGTTGAAATTTTTTAAAGATCGAGGATGGGTGGTGGATTCCATTGTTATTCTTGGTATAGTGCAAACCTGGAAGTGTTTTGCTCAGAATCAGTAACACAATCCAATCGTTTTTGGACCTTGTCATATTTTTAATTAATCAATCAATAATTAATTTATTAATCATTGTAACAGTCCAAATCCTGTTCACAATGTGTGTGTATGTGTTGAATAATAACCATGGTTTACGTACTACGGAACGCAATGAGCACGGTAGCGCGAATAACACAAGACTTAATGGCTTATAACTCTGCAAGGTTTCTATATATATATATATATATATATATATATTTTATTGTTTTTAATATGATATTTTTAATACGTTATACGCGTTATACCAAAAAATCACGTTGTATCCGAATTTCATCGAGTAAAATATGAATGGCACCTTTTATTTAAGTTGTTATCAGTCGATCCGTGACCACGAACGATAAATGAAAAGTTTAACAGTCATTATGCTCATGATCCTTTTCAGATTTTCATAAAATTAATCATAATTTGAGAAAAACGTGCTTTTGTTATCATCCGAGACCACGCTTTCACAGTAGATTACTCGATTTTTGTTTTGATCTACCTTTCAGGGTCCATAGTCACTATCTTTTTTTTCGTTTTTGCGGCAAGCCCTTAGTCTAACTGCCAAAATCTTTAGCACACCGCGCATGCGCCAGTACGCGCGGGCTTGCCGCGAAAACAAAAAAAAAAGAATAATGACCCAGAACCTGGTTATTCTTTTCTAGATTTTGGATAAGGTTGCTTCAGTCTAAATATAAGCATACATTCGTTCAACTCCAATACAGAGATTACAAGTAAATTGAACATAAGCCAGAGTTCATTAACAAAGGCTTAAAATACATACGTACCTTGAACAATATAGACATAAAGACATGCACAACATACAGTTTATTATACAGTATTGTATTGTTCATAATGACGTGTTTATGCATTGTTGGCTCCGACGTCATTTATCTTTATTCTCCTCGAGTATAATAATCATTCTTTTTTCTTTAAATCATTGTCGGCAAAGCAAAATCCTTGAAAAATATATAATATGCTGACTGTGAATATACGGTTTTTGAAGGACTTTTATCAACGATAATTTAGGTTGCTTTTATAGTATTTATATCGCTACAATTTACCTTAAACTGAGAGTGACAGCATGAGACTTTCCACCAAAGATGTTCTAGTTAGCTATCAGAGACATTGAGCGATGGTATCACTGTCGGCTCCAAAGCTACGTGACGGTTTTAAGAATCAAACTCCAGTTACTTCGTATCACAGAGCGTATTAATACTTACAAGAGGGATGGTTTAGGGACGGGAGCGTGTTACCACAACATGCGCTAGACGCACATCTCGCTTGATACTCCCGGTCATTCGTTAATTGAGAACGTTGCACTCAGCAGACGTACGATTTTTCGGAAATTTCTAATTGTGCAATGAATAGCATGCAAGAAATCGAAGCACAAAAGTGTGCTTTAAGGACTTATCGTAGGAAATCTATACTAATATAATAAAGCTGAAGAGATTGTTTGTTTGAACGCGGTAATCTTAGGAAATGCTGATCCGAATTGAAAAATTCTTTCATTGTTGGATAGCCCATTCATTGAGGAAGGCTATATGAGATATGAGAAATGTTGCAAAAACGGGATCTATCATAATAATGAACTCATACGCTGCTAAGTAACGCCTAGGTATATAATGCTGAATTAAATTTAAACAAGCAATGTATAACGTGCGTTGTAAGTTATTCGTACATCTAGTTTTTCTCAAGTCGTATTCGTAGTCGTGTTCAACTTTTTTTTTCCAGATTTCTGCCTTCTATAAAAGCAAGAGAATGAGACACAGCAATATCTCTTTCTTAGTTGGCTGCTTCGTGGCTGATATCAATGAAAAGTACCGCCCACATTAAAACAATAACACAGTAGAGTAGGCTGAATATTGTAGGATTCATCTATTTCATATCACGAAACAAAGGCAGTATCATAATATTTATAAAGTTATGAAAATTCACGTAGCGCTTCGAGGTCTGTTTTTACCTTTAAATGAAAAGTGTTCGTTCATAAAGCTGCCCGCTATAATACCTCGGATCGTATTGCACAGCCAATGCTCGTCGATGCCATTATTAAGTCTGAACGTGATAATGGCCAGCCATTTGTCCAACAGAGAACCCATTTCGACTTAATTTGAAAATCTGACAGAAGCCTTTGCAATCTGAAACAACGATATTGAATGTGTTGTTGGGATACCAAATCTCGCTTTTAAAACGAACTGTTTAAGTCAATTTTGGAATTGTAAAAACAGCGGCAAACGTAATTTTCAAATCGGGGTCCTTATTCATGTTCTTTTTTTTCGTAATCACGGCAAGCCCGTACCGTGCCGTGACGTAATGGTAAATAGAGAGCTTCGCTTAGAAATGCATCAACGCGCATGCGCGGCGGACATATTTGAGCGCACCGCGCATGAACCAGTTCGCTTGGCTTGGCTTGTCACGACAACTAAATAAAGCACGTGCATAAGGGTCCAAGTATAACCTGACTTTACATACAACCATTTTATAAATAAAAGAGGTAGAGATAAGTCACAAGAATTTCTTTTTTCTTTCTTTCTTTTTCAAATCGGACCAGTAGTTTATGAGATTACCCCGTTCAAACAAACAAACAGACAAACTCTTCAGCTTTATAATATTAGTATAGATGGACACGGAAACATTTCGGATTGCACAATGATGATTCCCGTGCGGGAATCAAGAGTAACAGTTTGCAATGATCGAAGAATAAGATATATTGAACATTTTAGAACCAATATTATACATCGTTGGAACTCAACGCATATTTAAACACTCTCTTGTTACTTCGCATCGTTTTAGTTCTTGAACTAACGTCTAATGATTCCCTATCAGCCAACGGTATATTAAATCCAGTTAGACAACAATCTTCAGACATTGAGCTAAACTGTACGGCCATCAGACATCGCGCATTCGAACTAACTGAAACTGAGACAAAGCACACTAAGCCCGCTATCGCTGTAGCACCGTCTAATTACCGACCAAGTTTTCCTATCTAATGTCTCTCTAATCCAACCTAAAGTATTCAAACGTAACAAGGTACGAGACAAAATACCTTGTTCTGTACCCAGGCTTGTATTGGTACGTTTTGTTAATTAATCGAGAAGCACTTAATTGTACTTACTTACTTGTTTAATCTTTCTACGTTAGCTATTCGAAGTGTTGCTTTTTAAGCTATTGCGTAGCTTTTATCGGCTTTGAGTGCGGCGACCGAATCAAGAAATTCCGTAACGAAAATAAAACCTAACACCATCCCCCACTCCGCCTACCAAGTAGCTCGGCCGAGCGTTCGCTTAACGTATATGTATATGGTACGACTGTACGAAGCTCGCACGGATCGAGACGAGCTGCTCCGAAATGTAATTAAAGGAAAAAAAAAATTAACTTATGCTATTAAAAGAAATATATATTTCAAAAAAAACTTTTGTTTCTTGTTTTTTTAGTTGATAAAAAATGCTATGCAATAGCTTTACCGCGGCAGTCCCCGAGTGCCACACATTTTTATTTTGTCTATTTGCGAGTATTCGATTGATCAAGAATCGATTTCATTCGATACAGATTTTAGTTTGGTTAATTTATCAAAGGGTAAGATAGAGAAATATGAAACTGAAATGACGTCCTAAACGTATGCAATAGCCACATGACCCTTCGAGAGATTCTTTAAATAAATAAAAAACAAATTGCTTCCTGCGGTAAGTGTTCCACAAGGCGAAGGAATGCCACATACTCGTACCTGCTCAGTTCGAGCACAGTGTCTATTTAAGCGAGAATATACTCTACAAAAACTTTAACACATCATTACGTAAACTACATTTTGTTTAAAATAAGAATTTAAATGTAGGAGAACGAAAGGTCCAAACATTAATGTAGACCAGACGGCTCATTCACACTTAAAATATGTGTCTCAATGTATGAAGGGGCTTACAACGTTTTAGCGTACACATTTCCTCGTATTATTTTGATACTGAAAAGAGCTATACATTTCCGTGAGTGGTAATTTATTCATGTACGTGAAATGTAATGTTACCTAATTATCAGGATTGTCTCGTGTTACCTTGAACCATGACGGTCCCAAATGCGTGCAACGTAAATGGAGCGATAAATTCACGAGTACGTTACACTCACCGTAGGTATAAAAAACCGGTCAAGAGCATGTCGGAACATGCTTAGTGTAGGGTTCCGCAGCTTTACATAATTATATTAGCAGATGAGTGTATGTTCATGGCACTTACGCCCTTTTGTTAAGAAAAGCAGTTTTTCGGCTATAAACTTAATGACAGTATGTCCGATCATTTCCGAAATAATTTTAGTTTAAAGTGTTTATTAAGCGCTACATTTGTGATTCTTTCATATTTTTTGGTCACGCGGTTTGAAAGGTAACAATTTATGCAACTTGCGGATCGATTATTTCCAAAAATATTCATTCAATCAAAAATGTTTATTAGGAACCTTATTATGTTTTTAAAAGACCTGTAGAATGTCCGCCGAAAAAAAAATCAGCTTCTGTTACATGTAGGGGGTGCCCTAAAAATATTTATTTTTATTATTTCGCTATTAAACTAAGTAGCGGCCACTAGAAAACACCTTTTCACCAAATTTCATCAATATTCATTGAGTAGTCTCTGAGTAAAATGCCTGTGACATACGGACATGACGAAACTATAAGGGTTCTGTTTTTGCCATTTTGGCTACGGAACCCTAAAAATGGTTCCCCTTATTCAACGGTCAGTCATCATTTTGAAAGTAGAACACGTTCTCATTTAGTAAAAAGAGCTACCTACACTAATGTGTTCACGTTTCAATTTGTGTGATTAATATGACACGGGCGGACTCTATAAATTGGTAAAGGAGTTTCAATTAAAACTTGCAATTTTTCAGTACACCAAAAATATATTCTAACACAAAAACTTCAATTAAATTGGGGGAAACTATATTCAATTTATCTTCGTGAAGCGATACACACACACAAAATGTTTACAAATAAGTGTACAACAGCGAGTTTATTCGATTTACTTGTTATTTCTGTTCAGTGTGCGATTGAAATGTTACTAACGAGCGAGCAGGCCACACCGAGCAATTTGCATGTCGAACACCTATAATATACAGGTATTATGTAACCGGAATTACGGTGTAGCTACCATACGGACTGGGGTACCCTTTCAACTTGTAGTATTGCATGAAGTGCTCTTGAAATACATACCGAATTTCAATGTATCATCTTATTCACATTAGAATAACGATAATATTATTTTTTTATTTCCTTTATTGTTTTTGAAAACGCCAAAACGATAGTTAAAAACTACTAGCATATTAGAAAATTCTTTAACACTTTATATTGTAGACACAATGTTTTAACCTTTTAAGAGTAAAACGTTTATTTTTATTTTAGTCATCTACCCAATAAAAGGTTAAGGTTTTAACTAGAAACGAATATTGTGCCCACACTGATATAAAAGTAATCTTTTAAAAAAGAAATCTGTTCCAAGAGAGTAATAAAACAAGGTAGCACTGTTCGAGTAGTTCAATTTACATAAAAGCGTACTGGTATTTTACCTAAGGACGTTGAATAACACTAAAAGCATTCTTGCTCAATCTTTTCAGGCAAAATTGCTCAGTCCAATAGAAATAACTGCGGAGATGAAACTCGATTGTCACATATTCAACATTTGATCAGAGGGACATTTTAAAGTAATGTAGGTTGCATTTTTATAGGGCAGTAGGCTCTTTAAAAGATAAATGTTTATTTGTGAAATGTAGGATTAGAATGCGGTTTTATTATAGAACTGATTTAATCGATATGTTTTTTAATTAATAATAATATAAGATGGTTTTCTACTGACCTGGTAATTAAAACACAATTGAGTTTTATAGCGAAAGAAACGACATTTAATGCTATGAATTGTAGTGTTAAAATAATAATTAAATCAAATATTTTTTTCATAATATTATTTTTGATATTTTAATAAAAAAAAAAAGAAAATGGTTATATTATTATTATTAATCGCGTAAATACTTTATTTAAAGGCTAAATACCTCTATTTTATTTCGCCCAACGTTTCGACCGTATTGCAACGGCCGTGGTCACGGGTAGACTGACCTACCCGTCACCGATTTACGCGATTATAAAATTCTATAATGCACAGGGTCTTGGTTGGTATTTAGGTAGGTACTTATTTAAGTTGACCGAATTAATTTGCTGATTAATTATATAATTATGACAAATTGTTGAATTGGTAGGTAATTGATATTATTTAAAAAAAGAAATTAAACGCCGTAAAATGTATATATTAATAATTAAGTATAGTAATATTTTGTTGAAGAACCTATTTCTTGTATAAGTCTGTTCCACTCTGTAACGCTTCGCTTCGGTGAGGTCGAACTTCGATTTAAATCCGGGGTGACCGAGTTACGTAAGCCAGCTTGTTATTGAGGCATTGCATACCTACATCAAACATAAGACATTTCACTGAGAAAAATTGGAATAAATTCGTGCAGGATATTCTGAGAATTACCTCTCGGAAACGTAGTGTAAGGGTGTCATAGATAAAAATGAACAGAGAATTTCAGGGATTTGATATTTATACCAATATACACAGTCATATATTGACGTAGAGACCAGGACTGCGCCTTATCCTAATAAAATTTACCAACTTTGTGGACAAGGTCGCACGAGTTTTTTCTCTCTTTCACGCTTTACAGTCAATATCTACTTTTTATTTGAAAGGGATGGTACGGTCCAGTCTAAACGTCAGTACAGTCACTCGATGACAGAGATGTCAGCTATGAGCTTGTGAATGACAGTTACAACGCACTATATGTCAAATGAATTTGACATATAGTGCGTTGACCTCTGAAATCGACAACGCAAGGATACCATTGAACCTAATAGAGAGTACCTGGATGACCTTTCTTGGTATTTTTTTTTAGTAAATTGGGATTTTTGGAAATTATATATAAATAAGAATTACATACTCATGAAATATGAATAATATTCATCAAAATCAGACATCAAAAGTTTAAATGAAAAAGAGAAAAAATAATGCCTCTGTGGCGCGGTGGGAGTGTGTTCGACTGCTACGCAAGAGGTTCGATTCCCACACGGGACACCACTTTGTGTACTTTGTGTCCGTGACTTGTATGTTTGTAAAGTCCTTCGCAACACAGGGCTTGTACCGTACTGCGGGAGTAGTATTTAAAAAAAAATCATCCGGACTCGAACCGGGATTTTCTGCTTTCGGGAGCACCCGATTTCCCACCTGAGCTATTATTACCTTGGTGAATTGGTGGCAAAATATACCTTTAGTATAGTATATATTTGTATTATTATACATGTAATTTAGAGTAGTTATTAAATATATAAAATAATAATAAATATACTTTTAAACAAGCAATTCATGTATCTTATATAATCTGAATCTTGGCAACACCTCCAACGATTTTAATGAAATTTAGTATGCCGAGGGTTTCGGGGGCAATAAATCGATCTAGCTAGGTTTCATTTTCAGAAAACGTCGGAATAGGATATTTTCAGACAGGTTTTTGACTAATTGCTGCTAAGAACAATAAGCCGTTTGCCCAATTTAATTTCACATCATTTTCATCACTGGAATGATGTAAGTCCTGAACATACAATTAAGCAACATAAAGTGTTCACCAACTCGGCACCAACATTTAAGGCTCTCACAAAGCTATGTCCCGTGTGTTGAATCCATAAAATTGCACAGCAGTCGTATGTAGTTAATTTTATAAGTTTTGGGAAAGAAAAAAGTATATAAGATATTAACAATATTAATGAATAGTTCATTCTTTGTGCTAAGTTCCATTCTCTAAATCAACTATTGAAACACTTTTGCCAGTCTTGCTCCGTTAGGTCCGAAATTGCGACTTTGTAGGCGGCCACACAACGCGTCTCACAATCGGCGAATCACAAGGAGTTAAATCAGGACTGTACGGTAGATGGGGCAAGGTTTCAACACCGAATTCCTCGAGAAACGCCTTTGTTCTGAGGGACGTATGTTACAAAGCGCTGTCGTGATGCAGCATGACTTTAGGCAATCCTACTGTTGTTTACCATTTCGAGTTACATTGTTATCGACACATGCTCGCTGCAAGAAAATGAACTAGCCACCATTTTTTTACCAACGTTACTAGGACGTTGCAATTTTTCGTCACCTGTGATGATTTACGAAACACGCCTGGACGTTCCGTTTTCAAATTGTAGACGCATTTCGCGGCACCAATCCTGTAAGCTTGTTTTTCAATGTCTCATAGCAAACGCGGGATTCGACGACAACAAAGATTCCTGACTCAAGATGCTGATGCAAAATAATGAAAACCTCCCCGAACTATCGCCAAGAATCTTCTCGATGTCCGAGTAAATAATTCGTGGGTCTTGTCACATAGTTACTGCCGTTTGTAGGTGACCACTTAGGGTCATCTTCGAGGTTTGTTTTACTCTTTTTAAATTCACTGAACCATCTAAACTGTTGCTTTAAATTGCGACCATCACAAAAATTATTGAGTAAGCTACGTACACACTCCCACTGCCGCTGACTCTGTGCACTACAATTCATAACTCTTAGCCGAAGGCATACATCTTAAACCTAGAAATATTACTTACTTCCTTCCACAATCGCCTACACAAAAGTCTCTGTAAACATTTTTCCCCAGCCCAGCTCTAATTGAGCGAGACGTGAGTCGTCAATTGGATTTGGGTTCTCGTTCGATATGCAGATGGCCCCTCGTTAGAGACCGCTCTTATGTGCCCCACCTTTACAAAGAGCCATACATTTACTTGTACGTATTGTTGAATGTTATAGAAGTAAATGATACGATGACGAAAGAACACTGTTAATATTACTCTAGTAACAGTATTACTAAAGTTTTATATAAAGAGTATTACCTCTAGATCTTTTATTTCAGTTATTACCGCAGTAAGGATTCGTGTGCAAAAGATAAATATTAAAAGACCACAGATAATCTTTCTGGTTGGGTTGGTTTCTAGTATACTATTAGAACTAATAATATTTAGTTCTTATTTAATTGTAGTAATCTTTTTGAAAATGTATGCGTTACTACTTATCTTAAACTTGTTACAATCGAATTAGGCGTACGCTTTGCGTTTGCCCAAAAAAGGCAAGTAAAGTTTTAAATCGTCATTCGCTTTCACCCACGCGCCACGTCTCCGCTCTTGTGAGTGTCGTTATTCGTTATTTAATTCAGACGTTATGTGATGAAAAGACACACACAGTAGTCTGTCTTTTCATCACCAAAAGATTGTTTATTATTATAAATGGGTAAATTTGTAGTAGTATTTTTGCTTCCTAAGTAATTATGACGCAAAAATCCTACACGTGTGAAAAATCGATTCCTTAAGTAAAGAATAGGTAAAGCTGTAGAAAAGAAGGAGGCAATGAAAACTCGCGGCTACTCTATTCTTAAATTCTTTATGTATGTTTCTTTTTAAACTGTATTAAGTAGGAATGGGTACAGGTATAATTTCACGCACAGCTCTACGAAGTTTTTGATTCTAGAGGACGGGGCAGCTTGTACCTAAGTGAATAAAGATTTTTTAATTTTGATTTTATAGCCCACACTCTTTGCCTAAAGCCTAGCAGTGGGAATGGTAAAACCACTGATTATGTATCCTTTCGCTTATATAAACCTGTTGTAGAAACAAAGCGTCTTAATAAAAAAGTAATCAAATATCTGCCGAGGCAATGGCTTACAAGAAATAGTCCTATGGAGTTCTGCCCATTTTCGTGTATAAAACAATTTAATTGTGTTTGGTACCGCCATAAGATGAATGAGATGTGGAATTTAAAACATGTTTTTGTAAGATTAACGCGCATAAAATCAACTAGTTGATTTTTTTAAGAATGGTATGTACCTAGTGACAATCGCATTATCAAAATGAATCTAATGACGTTATATTTATAAAACTGGTAGAGCCCTTGAGGAGGTATGAGCAGACACAGGAACATTAGATACATACATGCATACCTACGGGTCAAACACATTACCCTTCTCCGCAGTCGGATAAAAAGAATAAAAGGTATGTCGAAGTGCGGCCGTATGAGCTATTAGCGGTTCAGTATTCGAATTAACATTGTGGTAATCGATCATAATATGAAACGCGGATACCTCGAGCAAGGTAAAGTTCGTCATAGTCCATACTTCTCAACTAGCAACAAGTCTATCGGAAGACGTGTTGTCGCTTTGACCGCTCGATTAAGATTGTCGAATGACTGTAATAAGACCAACTGCCCCACTACTGGTACTTCAAACGTTAATGTCAAACCAAAATCACACCATCTGCGCTGGCCATGTTTAAAATAAGTCATTAGACTTGCTTTTTTATCAAAACAGCAGGTCTTATTCTAGACGGACAAAAGTCCCCAAACAAACTTAGAATTGAAAAAAAAAAGTAAGATGTTAGGTCAACGGAAATCAATTAGCGATTTAATAATTCTTTGGAAGACGATCATTAGTTAAACTCTTAACAATTGGACCTCCCCCTTAAGTCCTTTGTCTGACGCACCGTTTATTTCGTAATTTTGTTGCGTTATTGGACATAAAGCAATATACTGTTTATAATATTATTACCTTCAAGCTGAGACATTTATCATCCCTGTTCACAGCTTGATGGCAACATTGTTCTTTCATTTAGCTTATTTTTGGGCTTTAGAGACACCGTGAAGGTTAGTCAACCTACACGGTTTCTCTCCATCCAAGAGACTTTTTAGTTTCTTTAGACCAGGCCGTTTAATGAGGTTTTACAGTAGATAGTAGTAGTCATTGTTTGCCTAGAGGTAGGTACATTTACAAGTTGCTGTTTGGAGACTACCCCTACATGTGTAGGGGTACATATCGCAAGCATTTGAAAAGTCAATGATTTACATTTCAGTTTGTGGTAAAGATTTGGTTGCAGTTCAGCAACTAACGGTAATAGTAGATACTACATAATAAAGGTTACAAAGATTTACGCTTCTCTTTGTAAATATAACTTAGTAAGATCCTTGTGTTGCGGGGGACTCTACAAACAAAAAACTCATGGACAAATATGTACATCCAGACCCAGAACAACAGTAATATGTGACCAATCCCACATTGCTAGTTATCTATAAAAAAAAACTGATGATTCAGCGATCGAATTAACAACTACTTTATTCCAGTGATTAATCCCTACATGGGTCACATACTTAGAATAAAAAAAAAAAAAAAAAAATAATATTTACCAAATATACATGCATAGTGTGGGGAGTTCCGATATATATCGGAACTCCCCACACTATGCAGGACAGGCTAAGCCTAGTGTGGGGAGTTCCGATATTTATTATAATGCTCAAAGAATTTGGTTACTATAATTCTTTGTACTCAAAGTGTTTTATTCTATGGTAAATAATTTTTTTTTTTTTTTTTTTTTTATTCTAAGTATGTGACCCATGTAGGGATTAATCACTGGAATAAAGTAGTTGTTAGTTCGATCGCTGAATCATCAGTTTTTTTTTATAGATAACTAGCAATGTGGGATTGTGGTCCCACATTACTAGCAATCCTGTTAACCCCTCCAGCTAAGCTCTTTGGCTTGTATTAGGAGTGGGTTCACTTCGACTGGAGACTCCACGGGCAGGTGTCCGAACCGTGGAGGCGCTCCAGCCGGTCCTGGAGGAGTGGGCGGGGTGGCAGCATGGGACCCTTTCCTTCCGGCTGGTGCAGATCCTTTCCGGGCACGGGTGCTTCGGGAAGTACCTGCACACGGTCGCTAGGAGGGAACCGAGTCCTGGCTGCCACCACTGCGACTGCGGTGAGGACTCGGCGCAACACACCCTCCAGCATTGTCCAGCTTGGGAGGGGCAGCGTCGAGTTCTCATCGCAGTGGTCGGAAGTGACCTCTCGTTGCCGGCCGTGGTTCTGTCCATGGTCCGGGGCGAGGGGTCGTGGAATGCGGTTGCATCCTTCTGCGAGGACGTCATCTCGCAGAAGGAGGCGGCGGAGCGCGTCAGGGAAGATAGCTCCCTGGCGGATCCGCTCCGTCGCCGGCGAACCGGGCGGCGTCGGCGCGCATATCTGCGCCTGATGCCGCCTTAGGTGGGGGTGCGGGCGGGCGTACGGGGTAATGTGCCCCGCCCGCGGCCTTCCGTGGAGGCGCGGCACCCTGTGTGTATCCAGGTGCCGCGTAGGCGTGAAATGCCCGGAATGCAATAACATCGCTTCCGGGCATTGCCACTGGGCGGGCCGCCGACGATATAACAAATTCCGGCGGCCCGTTCGCGAAGGTGGCGGGCGATACACGGCGGGTTTTTTAGTGGGTGCAAACCCCACACTACCTCCACCGTCTTCCCCGGACGGTGGGGGTGTTCGTAAGGATTTTTTCCCGCCAGATCAAAAAAAAAAAAAGGAGTGGGTTCACGTCAGTGGTTCATAATGGCCAGGATTCGAACCCACAACCTCACGATTGCGAGACCGATGCCTTAGCCATTAGACTACCGCCGCTTTGAACCTTTTAGTCGTTATGTCTACATATGTATGTATTTCGTCGTACATGGTGATTTAATAATGTAAATATAATAATGATTTAATATGTTCTATATATCTTTATAATCTATGTCTTATATAATCCAATTTTCACATGAATAATATAAAATGTTCGATAAATCGGTGTTGGTTAAGGCGGCGAGTTTAAATCGCCACACAATAGCCGCACAGGAGATATAATATGTCTCTCAATGGTGAATTACGGATATCTTGAAATGCGAATAACAAACGAATATTTATGACGTATATCATATTACGGACTAAAAATAAATAGAACGTGTTGACGTCAGAGCTACTCGATCGCGTCAAACAAACAGAGGGTGCTTCACATCGGACCGACTCTTCAGCCGGCCTGACGCGGGAAACGGTAATGAGTGGGCATTTTTATGTCTCAACGCACTCGATCATTTAAGCGTATAGCGCTCATCTCGATGGGTTTTAGATAAGTGTTTGATGCTTGACTGTGTACGGCGAGACGTGATCACGTGAAGTGCTGGGAAAATATTCAAATTCTTTTTTTTCAATTAATGAAATGTACGAGGGCAATAAAGGTCAATGTATGTGTTCTAGAATGAACTCTTAAGTGATATTGAGTTTGGTCTTAATATCTTTAAGTGCACCTAACTACGAAAGATTGTTTTCTTAGTAATTACATTAGGATGGATTAATTTAGTAGTGTCAGTTACCTAATAGAATCCTGCTAAAGCTAAAGGAAATGAGTCACAGGTACTGTGATGTACATGTGACGTTCACGTGCATACAGATTTCGTGTTGATTGTGTGACCTTCGTGGTCTATAATTTCATTCCAATTTGAGATTTGTTGCATTTTAAATTGTGGAGTAGACAACAATAGAAACTTTTGATCCTCCCGCCCATGGCTTCAGACTAAACAGTTTTATAATATTAGTTTTCAAAACACCTAGGCTATTTTACTGGAATAAAATCGTTGTTTATTTTTTCGTGAGGTATAGGTCCTAAGTCACCTGTGCCACAAACTGCGATAAGTGAGAAGCAAGTAGCGATTTTACCGCTTAAGAAAAGAGATATTGTATAGAGCGAGTACTCACCGGCAGTGTTAACGGTCAGCGATCAACTATTAATATTTGTATCTCTTTTGTTTATACGGGATCTACTTAAGTATGTACGTTTCTTGAGTGATAACATCGCTACTCGCTTTCTTGCCGTTGGTGGGACAGGTGCCTGGACCTGACAAAAAACCATACCATTTTTTATCCTGGGTGGGGATCGAACCCACGACCTACGGCTTAGCAGTCAGGGTCACTAACCACTAGACCAACAGGCCAGTCAGGCCAATCTCCCTGTATAGTAGCGCTCTAAGAGGAGCTAGCAGCCCGAATACTGTGTCGTGTATCTCTTATGTTATTCTAATGTTTGTGAATGTGTGTGCGTAGTACAAATAAATTGTGATTCGGTTAATCGACTACGTTTCAACTACCGAAGAGGTAGAGAAGTAACTTCTCTACCTCTCTACAATGATTACGAAATCACAAGGTTTGTTCTCGTCACAGTACCTAGAGACCTCGAGTTGCAGGTACCTTTGGATCCTTGGTTTGCAATATTCCGCTTCACTATATGAGGATGACTCGTATCGACGCAGAAGATGTGTCGAAGTTTCACTTAGTGGAAGCGATATCTTTTTCGATAGTTGTACATCCAGCCGGCCCGGGTACACGCTCAATTTTATTTGCAACTCTTGTTTGAACAAGTAAGCATGTCCGTTACGCCGGCAAAACTGTATACCGAACAAATTTTGACTGCCTCTGTGGCGCGGTAGGAGTGTGTCTAACTGCTACGCAAGAGGTCGTGGGTTCTATTCCTACACGGGACTGGGGACAAATGGTTCCGGTTGGTCTCCGGGACAAATGGTTGTTCCGAGTCTGAGTGTACTTTGTGTCTGATACTAGTATGTTTGTAAAATCCCCCGTGATATAGGGTTTGTGCCCTACTGCGGGAGTCGCATTAAAAAAAAATGGTTTGCGCAAACTTTTAGTTTGTACAAAATTAATTTGCATAAATAAGCATATACGTGAAGACGGTACGCAAACGTTTGCACCAGCCAGTTTGTGCAAATAAGATTGTGCATGGAACGTGTAGGGGTCCGGCTCACGCAGCTGGATCCTTATTAGATATTTTTTAAAACAATCGCCAACATTCAGGTAATTAATTTGACAAATAATATTAATTTGTCATCAACCGATTATTTTCTTTGTGTAGCAATCAAAAGACTTACCTCATAAACTCATAATCAAAACATAAAACTGATATGTCAATGACAAATAACCAATTTGGTATTTCGAAGGGCTTTGATTTTCAGACAGACTAAGAAATGATCCCGTAGTCATTCCTGGAATCTCAAATAATGCCTCTGCCACAAGCCGATACAAGATGCTAAATATATTATATTTATCTAATCACCGCCTACAGTTTAGTCCTTAAAATAGAAAATCAATAGTTTAATTAATCTAATTCTGTAAAGCATTATGTACGTAAAAGCATAAATTTCAAACACACTTAACGTGCCTTTACACTAATAACTCTATCCTCACAAAGCGCTCCACTTAAATATTGATTATCTTCTAAACATCCAAAGAGTATAATAAAATTTACACGAAACGATACGACTACGATACGTCATATTAATTTTTTTTTAAGTTACTGGTCTTAATCGCGTAAATATTTTATTTTAAGGCTAAATACCTTTGTTTATTGCCCGACGTTTCGACCGTATTGCAACACATATCGCGAAAGTTTACGAACATATGTCATATTCAATTGTTTAATTTGACGTATCGTTTCGTGTAAATTTCATTAGTTAGGGTACTCATGAACGAATAGTTTACGCTTGGGAAGGCAGATTTAATTTACAAAGCGTAATTTTATTAGTTTTTTTTTTTAAAACGGTTTATTCCGTAATAATCACTTAGGTGTTATGAAGCGGCACTTTAGTGTTGAATCGCGAATGATCACCTTGGTTTTCAGAGACGATTACATTCAAATTATTATTTAAAAAAAAAAAACAGTAATAAATGATTGTGTCAAATAGTAGTTAAGGCATCGGTTTCGCAAGCGTGAGGTCGCGGGTTCGAATCCTACCCATTATACTACTGACGTGAACCCACTTCTAACACGAACTTTTGAGCATTGTTGGAGGGGTTAACAAGATTGCTAGTAATGTGGGACCCAATCCCACAAACCGATTTCTTAGCCATTAAGCTGCCGCCGTTTTAAATTTAATTGAGAATGCACAGATAGAAATCCTAAAATTAGTTTTATTTGCAACTAAACAAACGAGTAAGAAGTCACACTAGTTCAGTTAATTGAACTGATTAAACTACTAGGAGTAGAGGGTTTAGTAAGCATATAAAATCTAAGATTTGTAGATCATTTAGGTAGCATATTCATTTGAAAAACTTGTGCTAATAGAACACGATACGAAACCGATACGGAAACAGATTGCGTACATAATCGTATGATATAAAAGCATGAATAATTAGGACTAGAGGGAAGTAAAGCAGTGATTTATATATATGGTAATATGACAACTTAATTATGTCTTGCAGTTTACATAGTAACCTCAGTATTATATTATTAGAGGGTAAATCTCACATAATATTATACAGTTTGTAAAGAAAGGGATGAAACTTACTTATTTGTCTATAGACAAATAAGTAAGTTTCATCTCAAGTTTAATCCCCGCGTGCTATTTATAAATGGGATGAATAGGGATTTCATATCAAATATAATTATAAAATAAGAATATTACTATAAATCAGAAAGAAAAAAGGAAGAAAGATAGAAAAGTACGTTTATTTCGGACTGGGCCAACAGATGCAACAACATGTGTACAAAAGTAATATACATAAACAAAAAAAAAAAAAAAAACACACATAACACACAAATTATAATAGGAATAGTAGGCACCGTATGCTGCTCTGCAAGCCTGTCCTGAAAAGGTCACCACCTCAGCAAAAGCTAGGCTTGACACCTAGCGCTGATTTTCAGTTGGCAACGTTAGCTGAGTGACGCACGGATAGATACACGTAATTAGCAAAATATATAAGCAAATAAACAATTTGTCATAACGGTAAATATAATTTAAATTATGTATATAGTAAATTTTATATAAAAAATAAAATAAGGCGTAGGTACCTACGTATATAAATAACACATGCAAATAGAGAACATGCAAAAATTTAAATGGCTTCATAAATCTTCGCTTCATTAGAAACCATATAAATATTGTTAAGATCGTACTTCGTTAATGTCAATATGATATAAATGAAAAATAAAATTTTGTACATTGCAAAATAAATAATTCGTAAAACAAAAATTAAAATTATAAAAATAATATATAATTAAATAAAGGATAAATAAGCATTACCATATTGATGTTTCAATTGTGAAATTAATAAAAAGTTCTTAAGGTTTTTTCTAAACACATCTACATTTTTTAGTTCTCTAATCGTTGGCGGTATATTATTCCAACACTTGGAAGCTGCCACGGAATGCTGCCGTTGTTTGTGCTGGTGAATGGCCAATTGCTGAGCACAACGCTAACGCAAATCATATACATATATTAAGTAAAAGTCATAAAAGTTATATCAAACTAAGCAGGTAATTATTTCACCCCATGGCCTCCATGCTGATCTCCATGATATCCATCGCTTTGGCCCTCGATCCATGGTTTCGGGCTATGTGTCCTGCCCACTGCCATTTTAGACTTTTCACTCTTTTTATGGCATCGGTGACTTAACTCTGCTTTCTCAGCCAGGTATTCATCTTACGAACTCTCCGCGGAATTCCTACAAGTTTCCTTTATAATTTTCTCTGGACAACTTGTATTTTATTAATACTCTCCTTTGTCAAGACCCAGGATTATGCACCAGTAAACACTGATTGAACAACCTAGCTTCTGTGCAAAGCCTAGACTTGCGTAGGCAGCCCACATGAGTCGTATACATTTATTTAAATAATTCATCTAGGTTTCCTTTACCACCCTTATTTTCTGACCCAAGTATACGTATTTCTCTACCTTTTCAATGAAAGTTGGTTTACTTCAATCATAGCAGGTATGGTATCAAAAATAATTACAAGGCAAAATACAAAACCAAAAAATAAAAAAAACCTTTAATAAATTACCTACTAACATTATTTTCTAGTTCTTACATTTCTTCAGAATTAATAGTAGTCTATTAGAAAAGAAAATGGGCGTTTTTGTATGGCCGCCGTCCCCAGGGTGTAATACATAGTGACTTAAGTCATTTTGAAGATCTTAGCAATAGCTTCATTTTATAGTGAGACACCAACAGAGAAACTCGTGCAGGGAATTTACTGTGAACTATTTTATTATATTTTCGTGGATTTTCTTGAGCGCTAAACATACTTACACATACATACATAAGTATACTACAGGTACCAATAAATTAATAAAGCAATAGAATAAGAAAATGGCTGCCATAACATAATACCATATATAATACTCATTGTATGGACACATGTGTTCATAGTTCTTCGACCTGTTAGATACGAGCAGTAATAATTTCTGACATACTCCCTTTCCGTCGTTTTTGTGTTTACCAATATGTATGAACGATACGTGTACTACACACGTATAATTTCGACTGGTTACAGGGCGGGATTAAATTTGGCCTCTCAAAATAATTCATAGCAAATACCCTGTACGAGTTTCGTTGTTAGTGTCATACTATAAAATAAAGGCACTGTTATTACATTCAAAATGATTTATATCCCTACTTGATACATCACTGAGGACGAAACCGCCCATTCTTTTTTCTGCAACAGTTGCTTATTTGAAGAAAGAAGAATAAATAACAAGCACACATTGACATTTAAAATATTGGTAAGCGTTACATAAACTCTATTGGGTAAACTATAGATACATACTTTCTATAGTTTGTTGATAATATTGTTTCCTGTAAATCCATTTTGCAAACAGATTCACAGAACACACAACAGATGGGACTATTCCCAACCTTACGCATACATATCGAAAAAACCCTATTATAACTTTGTACAATGTTTACAAACACTCTTAAAGTTGCGAAAGGGGTGAAAAGTTTGGAGTCTACTCTTAGACAGCCGCTCGTAATAATTTATGAATAGTTGTACAAAAAATATGAATTGGGTTGACAGAATCATTATAATTAATTCACTTTGAAGCGACTTTTTGTACTCTATTTTCTGAATAGCTAAGCTAAATTTCTCAAACGATACTTAAGTTTAAGACGCTTTCAAAAGTATTTCTGTCGCTTCTTCTCACCTTGAAGTGACAGTAACAGCTTGAGACCCAACAAGGTCTTATAATTGAGTCTTACATTCGGTCGTACAGTTGTTAAATAATCAAAGTTATTAAGTACCTATTACATAAAGTCCCTGACACTTGATATAAAAAAAAAAAATTACATCAAAGTTAATATATCGACATATGGTAACCAGTTTTGGGAAACCTTACAACATAACTATAAAACTTTTTTTTTTCTAAAGAGTCCCTGACTCTCTAAAATCCATAGAGCAGAAGCAACAGTCTTATATAGGGTGATTTTTTATATACTAATAAACTCCCGCTCGTGGCTTCTTTAGATAACACTAAATAAGTTTGTAATATCAGTTTTGATTTTTTTTAACATTTAGCCCTTAATCACCTACCACTTGTTTTAAGAGAACTACCTACAGACTCATACCGCCTAGTAACATAGTCCAGATAGGTGGTTCGCTTCTGGCCCCGGTTTGGCTACGGAAGTCTCGGGTTCGATTCCTGAGTCTGGATTTCAATTTTTTTTATCATTCAAATTTGTAAAGTAATTGGCAAGAAATGCCTATAAAAATACTTAAATACCTACAGACTGTTTTACTAGAGTAAAATTGTTATTTATAGTGAGGCTTAGCCCTAAACCTGACAAAGAAACATCGATTTTACTCTGGGGGTCTCTCAGATGTGTGTTAAATGGTTGTGTGACAAAAGTAGGTGGTGAAGGGTTAATTTGTATTTTTTATACCAAATAACTTCGTAATTTTAAATTATATTACGAAGTTATTTAGTATAATGTAAAGAAGCTACGACCGGGTTATTAGTATTTTAAAAATCATTCTGTATAATGTTTATATAAGTAGTCAATGACACGTGTTCAATTGAACTAGTATAACTAGGCAATGGAGTATATTAAGCTCAATTTCATCCCATATCCAATCACGGAATTATTTTGTGTTGCGGAAAAATGTCACCCTTTTCACCAACACGACTACGACTGTATAATTTGTTGTGACAAATTGCGGGCCTATTCAAAACAAGCGGCTGTCAGTGCCTGATTTACGTGGCCTTTGTAGAGGCTCTACAGTAATTCCGAAGACATTTTTCTGTTTGTGTAGCAGACATTGCGTTTTTATTGGTAAGTGAATGAAAGAGAATGGCCCTTACAATTTGTTTACGCCTACACTGTGAGATTATTTTCCGTGTTTATATATTTAATAACTAGGTATGGATAAATAGAGAGTTTTTTTAATCTCCTATGTGTGAGCTGTGACATCGTGAAATCCAAACGGATGCATGGACTTTAGTACTGTTTTTAGGGTTCCGTACCTCAAAAGAAAAAATACGGAACCCTTATACGATCACTTTGTTGTCCGTCCGTCCGTCCGTCTCTCTGTCTCGGGAACGCGTGGACGTAACGTAACTTCTAAGAAAACGTAATAAACATACGACCGTTTATGCCGCAAAAAACATATATTTCGACACTCTCAAGGGTATTAAAATTTATAGGCATTTTCCGTTGACCTAGATATTAAATTTTTAAGGTAATACTGTCTTATATTATAAATTTAGGGAAAAAAAAATTAACCTATAATACATTATACATTTGTAATTAAATCATAAAAAATAAAGTCTATATTTTAAAGTAAACTGCAAGACTCGATTCCTGAACTGTTTATAATATGTACCTACAAATTTGTACGGAACCCTCGGTGTGACTCCCCGACTCGCACTTGACCGGTTTGTTTTAGCTGTATTTGAGAAAAATCCATAGAAAAAATAAACAAAAAGTCCATTATACACATAAGCTTGTTATTTTTTTTTTTATTATTAAGTGACGGTACGTAGTTACCATAGCCTATGGGTACCAGTAGCACCAGGGATAAAACTCGCGCACTGCCAAATAACGGTGGAACAAAATAAAATATTAATAAATAACCATTTTGAAAGAATTATAGCATATGGAGCGATAAAGTTTAGAGATGCATGCCTCTGCCAGCTAGCTAATAAATTATATTGGATACCCTCCAAGCTGGGAATACGACTTTAAAACTAAACTTCCTCGTATTTTGCGTTTACTGTAAGGTATAAGGATGATTTGATTTATGTGAGAATAATTGCAACTCACCTTTTAAAAGAGTTTAAGGTTTATATTACACAAAGATACAAACTGTATCACAAGCAGTTGTAGAGTCAACTCTTGACTATTTTAGCTTCACAAAAACAATATTAAAAATAAAATAAAATTAATGTGATAAACCACGGACTTTATTTTTTTATATATTGAAGTGTTAGGTAAGTTAAATTTGTGTCGAGAATAGTGTTTCGTGCTAATCTTTTTCAAGTAGCGCCTGCTACTTTTCGAAAGTCGTCTTTACCATCTACGTATGACGTTGTCTCCCTTCTTTGTCCCTTGACCTTGATTACGATCGATATTTATTTATAAATCGTAGCGATGACGAGATAGAGTGACGATTCAATTTCAATTTCAATTGTAATAGCCTGTTTATCGTGATTTCTTCTTATTTCGTTCTTTGGTTTTTAATTTTGCTTAAAATAAGTCACAGAGTTCAGGGTGCCTCTTGGCAAAGTTCTCCTCTGACGATTCCCACTGCTTGTAATCCCTCTCATCTCTCCTCCAGCCTGCTGTAAGTTTAAGATTGTCCTCCAATTGTTACCTTTGCTTTTCTTTACTTCTTTTGCCATACCATGGGTATCATTCCGTCAAAATCTTTCTCTATTTCTCTTGAGGGCTCTGCAACAAGTGTCCTGCTCATCTCCACTTAATTTTGTTCGTCACTGTGAGAATGTCTGATAATCTTGTCCTGGTTGAGGTGTGTTGCACTTTCGTAAGAGCCAGAGTGACGATACAATTAGATAGCTCGAGTATATTATATAAACGTGAAAAAATGGTTTGAAACATAATATCATTATAAAAACAGAGAGAAAGAAAATTCACAGATAATACTTATGTCCAGATTTCCGTCACGATCTTTCTGCCTCAAGTTTCAAAGCGATATAAACTCGACAAGGTATCCGGACCACGTACAAGGATAAATGAATTGAATTTGTTATGATTTGTGCCGCCGACCCTCAGAGCCCTTTGTTACTTTCTTCATACTCTTAAATTAACATAATTGGGCTCTGTTTACCTTATAATTATTTTTAAGTAACTTTAGCAAAGAAATAGCAACTGACTGTTTTTAGGGTTCCGTACCGTTCAGTACAGATAATATAATATAATACTAGTGTTTCAGCATGCACCTAACCTCAGAAACTGTTGGAACTAGAAAGCTGTAATTTTGCATGGATATATGTACATATTATTTACTCTGACACATAAAATCTTGGATTTGGAATGCTGGAGTTGTCCTTAAAAAAAAAAAAAAAAATTCTCACCTACCTCATCGTGGGGTATCATTGGATAAGTCTTTTATTTAGATAGATTTTTTTATTACGTTAGTCCTTGACATAGAATACAATAAATTAGAGTAAATACTATAAATTAGTGCAAAGAGTTTCTATTTTCTGTTTTTAAACCTTCATCGCATATTAAGGGAGGTATAACTATATCGTGTGCGTCTGTGTATCTGTGTGTCTGTTTGTGGCACTGTTGTCCCAAACGAATGGATGGATTTAAATACGGAATAGGCGTACAAAGTTTTTTTTATAGGTGTTTTAGTAATAGCGCTGGGCTTAGGTGGTATAATTGACGAAACACCGTCCAAATGTCAACAACTGGGTAAGCCCATGAAATGCGATATTTGCTAGAAAGCTGGGTTAGTCAGGATGGTTCTTGGTTTTGTAATATAAATTATTGTTTTTATACATAATATTAAATATCATATTTTGTTTGATATAATTCCGTTCAGCTGTTTTGAGAATTTTAAACTTTTATAGAATTTTATAAGCTACGGGTCTTAATCGCGTAAATATTTTATTTTTGGGCTAAATACCTTTGTTTTATTGCCCGACGTTTCGACCATATTGCAAAGGCCGTGGTCATGGGTAAACTGAAGACTCGTAGCTTATAAAATTTTATTACACAGGTACAAACAAATTGCGAAAGTTTACGAACATATATTATAAACTTTTTGTCTGAAATGTAGGAGTATTCCACTTTATATCCACTAATAGATCTGTTTACTCTTTTTGTTCCACTCTAATGCATCGATTGATTTATTTCTACCTTTTGTTCTAATTTGATACTCTAATGGATCTGTTTCCCCTTTTTGATCCACTCTAATCCATTACCGCAAAGTGGATCAGAAAGCAATAAAAAATGCAGTGGAAATGAATCAATTGCGGTAATGGATTAGAGTGGATCAAAAGGTGGAAACAGATCTATTAGTGGATCTTTTCAGTGAATCAAAGTGGAATACTCCATGTATTTAAAAAGTGCACTCATTATCTTGTTACCAATTTTTTTCTTTGCTATGTTCGTTTCGAGGTAAATTACGGTAAAAAAAACATAGAGGTAAATTACCTCCCCGAAAAAGAGTGCTTTAAGCAGAACGCATTTATCTACTCGTCATTTTGCATTTTTCATATATAAAAGCAAAAACATTAATGACCTAGAACTGTCGCTGTATATTCTCTAAATTCAGCCTAATCTGTATTTATGGGTATTATTTGTGAACACATCAGACTAATGGATATAATGTGTGTTTTTTGGCACCAATTCGAGACATTTTTTTACGAAATAGAGTCAGCTCACGAAACTAAATCTTTCTAGTTCAGTGGTTCGAGAGATATCACGTGATTGACTCCAGCCGCCTGCAAATTATAAATGATATGAAATCTATCTCACAACATATCAGGTAAAGTAAGTTATGTTGGAATTTGAAAAAAACGTATGAATAACAAGTAAAAATATTGTTAATAACTAAATAAACTCATTTGGTATGTATGTATTTATTTATGATTTGAGACGGTTAATTATCTTATATTTCCCCACTTTCCCCTAGTTTCTGTTTATAACAAACTAGCTGCCTAACCCGGCTTCGCACGGGTGTCATGTCGTAGTTTTTTATACCTTGAGTTACATTATTGCAATTTTCGTAGGGATATCTGCTTTAGCCTATGTTACTCCCCGATAATGAAGCTTTCTAATGGTGAAATAATTGTTAAAATCGATCCAGTCTTTTCGGAGCCTATTCAATGCAATCAAACAATCAAATCTTTCCTCTTTATAATATTATTAGTATAGATAGACAGACAAACACTTTTTTCGCATTTATAAATATTTGTATAGAAAAAGTTATTATAATATTAAAAAAATAGGTTATAATTAGTAGCGCCATAGTTACTGGATCAACCAATTCACAAACACCTTTACTCCATAACCCATTTTTAGGGTTCCGTAGCCAAAATGGCAAAAACGAAACCCTTATAGTTTCGTCATGTCCGTCCGTATGCCACAGGCATTTTACTCAAAGACTACACAATGAATATTGCTGAAATTTAGTGAAGTAAGTACTTGTAGTAGCCGCTACATACTTAGTTTGATAGCTAAATTTTCGGATAAGATCGGATATACCGTCATTGAGTTATTGCCGAAAAACTGTGTTTCTCAACAAAAGGGCGTAAGTGCCATGAACATACGCTCTTCTGCTGATGCAATTATTAAAAGGGCGGCGGAAAGGGTGAGAAACTGGGCAAGTGCATGTCGGACCATGCTCAGTGTCCCTACACTACACTTTACTCTTTTGTTCAAAAAGCAGCTTAAAATGTAAAATTGACAACCAGCAAATGTGATTTTCTGTGGGAATTTAGTTATCCACATTTAATTTTTGACACAAGCAGACCCCCAAACCCCAAGCAAGTAAATATATGTATCACGCACATTCGTGTTGAAATTTAATCACAACAACTTCTTGCACGAGCGCACTCATTTCGCCACTGAGTTATACATCACGTGATCATGGCGGTTGCAATACGTTCGAAACGTCGTCGGGAGATAAACAAGGTATTTTACCATAACTTATTCACGCGATTAAAACCCGTAATATATATATTTTCATAAAGTTATACATTCTCTGTTTTTTGACAGAATTTTCGCATTATTTATTGTAATTCCAATAAAATAACATTTAAAACTCTACAAGAAGATCGGATTCACAACAAATATTACTTACTTATAGCTAAATAAGTAATCTTTGTTGTGAATCCGGCGACCCCTAAATCTGAGCTGAATATCGGCGTGAATATTGTTTTCTTTTGCCGTTTTATAAGATTTTCTCTTTCAATTCACATCGAAAGATACACAATTTGTGCCCCTGTGCGTTGTTTGTCGAACTGTGGAACATAGTTTGTGTAGTCCGCTTTCCATAAACCTATACTAGTATGTGTGTGAGGGAAAAGTAAGTTTTAAATTTGCATAGAGTTTTGTAAGAAAATGGTTGGTTATTTTGTTCTCTATATTGTTGGGACCGCTTCGAAGTAGTTCGCTAAAAGACTTGCTTATGAAAAGGTTTTATTTAGTCGTGAACACCTAACATATTTCTAATACTTCTTTTAATCCGACTTAGAAGAAAGATTGTTAATAACTTTACATGTGTGTCTGTCTGCCACTGTAGCGCCCACGCTTCTTCTTATCAGCATGGTTCTGCACACCGTTGATAAATTTTGATAAAATATTGGAACAAATGAGATATCAGAAAGTCAAACGCTATATAAACCATAAATTATATTTAAGGTTTTAATTTTGGTCAAAAATATTGAATGCAATAAGTTTAACTTTCCCCTGCGACTGCAAATAATTAACAGGCGCGCTGCATCCCTAGAGTGCATGGTGATTATAATTTGTACCTTGTTTCATACCAACTCATCTCGTAAACTACCATTTATACGGTAAATTTAATAAACCGACGTTGCAAATGAGTTGGTGAATTATTTTGGCTGCATTTTGTGGAATTGTTAGGTTGCATTTGAAAACAAAGGATTCTGTTTTATGCGGTACATAAAAACATGTAGAGAAATATAATATCATTATTTTAGATCTGGAATGTTTGGAATATCTAATAATATAATATATATGGCGTATAGCCATAGGAATGTAGGAATGTACTTTAACGTGATTAAATTGACAATTAGATTATTTATATAAATTTTAATTATTAGGAAGTAACTATATAAACTAGCTAAGCATGTCTATGACCCTCCTATTTCTATTGTAAATATTTTGTTATAATTTAGTATTTATGGGCAAATATTGTTATTAAGAAACTAACATAAGATCTCGTCTCTTATTTGACACACATTAATATATTATATCGCTATAATATAAGTGGAACCTACATTTTAACACTTTAATAAAATTGTAGAGGGTTGAAGTCTGTATGTGACAAATATTTATGAACTTGTTATAGACGGTCATAACAGCAATAGAAGCCGAAATAACATATTTGTTTGTAATATGTCTCAAAAAAACTACAAAAAAAATGGATGTGGTTTTGCAGTTGTTTCAGGGCTAACTTATATTAAATCTGATATCGCAATACGCCATCAAAAGTCGCGTTATACTTATAGGACTTGTTAAATTATAATATTGATTGTCCCTTTTATCGTTTATACGTTGCGCATTCATATATCAAACTTTCGTAACTTCGCTTCAACCCAAAGATGTCCACTGCTGAACTTAGGCCTCCCCCAAGGATCGCCCGCGACCTTCACCAGGTCCATCCCTACCCACGCTTCGCCTTCCGGTTCGTGGTCGCCATTCGAGAATACTTCGGCCCCATCGCCATCGATTCTTCGACCAACGTGCCCTACCCACTGCCACTTTAGTCTGGCAATTTTCTAGGCTATATCGGTGACCTTGGTTCTATTGCGGATCTCCTCGTTCTTGATTCGATCTCGCAGTGAAACTCCGAGCATAGCTCAAACTTTACTATTTTATAAATATTGATTGTCGTAAGAATTCAAACAATCGCGTGGGTTTCTATTTTGGCTGAATATATATCAACAATTGTTCACAGAAGTAATATTAACAAGTATCCAAATGAATGGTTCAATGAGTTTCATTTTAATAACGTTCTAACATGTAACATTTACCCCACTTTACCCAACAAACTCATGGAACTACTTTCATAACACCGGTGTTATATAAACACCTAACATTTTTAATAATACTATACTGCGAAATAACTTTAAAAACACTAATTTGGTAGCTTAAAAAAGCCAAGGACAGACTTCACAAAAACTTTCATCAAAAATCTGACTACATTTTTCTTTTTAGTAATTTTAATTCTGAATAGAAATTCTCGCGTATTTAGTGGAAAAGCCTGTTAGATCGAGGTGTTCCAAATAACGGTGGAGTAGGTGTAACTTGGTACAACTTAGCCAAACTTCCCTATCGCTTAGTTAAAACATGAATACGTATTTAAAACTTTTAAGTAAGTAGGTGTGGTTAGAACGCCTTGGTTCTACTAAAGTGAACAGAAAATGTTATTTTCAGATGAAAATTCAGCTTACCTATCGATTTCGTGCTAATGATGTGGGCACAAAGACATTGTTGGGGTTAGCAAGCATATTCTGAGGAAGAAAACTCACTGAAAACTAAAGATAAACCTTACATTCTTACTCACTGTTAATGTGTCTGATTTGGTTACTGTTTTGTGCAAAATAATGTTTAGGGTATTTTTGTTATCTATACATGGAAGAATATAAGGAAATATCAAAGAGTTTTAATTTATTAGATAGGCCAAGTAATAATGATATTATGTCTTAAAATACTCTAAAAAAATACCAATGTTAGATCACATTATATTGCTCGAAGACAGCGACTTCGTATTTGAAATTGTCTCCCTAAAATATTTATTTTGATAAATTAAAGAATAAACTTGGCCTGTTGTTCTGAGGTCATTTAAATATTGGAACATTACCCACTCACCTAAATCTGTTCAAGCGTTTAAAGTTATAGTGAAATAGAAACTCACAAACCTGAATCGATACGGGACTCTAATAACATTATACTCTTTTTCTGGAGGAGTGGTGAAATAACGATAAATTTTGCCTATTTGTTGAACGTCGTCTTTTATAGTTTTTATTTGCAAAATTGTGTAAGTACATAGATGAAATACAGGACATCAATATTAACAATTTACCATTTTGGGATGTTGTAAGAAACTTAAAAGTATATTTGTAGCGTACAGATTTTACTTAGCATTTAATTTTATATTATATCTAGATCAGATTATATCTGATCAAACATTGATAAATAACAAATATAGAATATAACAAAAATATTCCGTACGACTATAAAATACATTATCTATTAAAAAGTAAGTCTTGAGTGAAACCTCACCCTTATTATAACGCAAAATTAAATTACTTGTTGGAAAATAGATACCAGTTAGCGTTTAACAAGGCTAAATCTATTCGGAGAAAACTAATTACATTCACCCATCACGTCTAAATGTTAGATTTGTTATTACTTCAAAGGATTATAATATTTACTAATACAAAGTTTGTGTAATTCAGCCAACAAGCTAATTCCTTTGATTAAGGGTGACTATTACAAAAAACATTTTAGAAAAAGAAGTTCGTTGTTTTAGCATTTCAAAGTAAAGTAAAAAAAATATATAATTATTCTCAATTTACTTTATGTTATAACATATAGTATAATATGCTACCTAAAAATATTAAAGCAACCAGAACAATGCAAACATTTAAAAAACTACTTCGATGTCACATTAAAAATAATATCAAGATGTAATGAATAACATACATGCCATATCTAGCTACGCTTGATCCGTTTAATTTACAACTTATTTTGCTGCTCGCGTTCCCACTGAGAAATCATATGTCCAATTTCAGTTTTAAATTCGCCAACCTTTAGTAAAATATCTCAAACAATAGTAAATACAGCCATTAATTTGTAAAAGTAACCATTCAAAAGTTATAATCGTTTAAAGGTGGTCCCTCAATAGTGACTGACTTAACTTATTTAAAATTGACAAATGTTATGAATGACAACTTTTAGTAAAAGATTTGAAAACTAATTTACCAAATATCAACCCTTTCTGATCACTGCATAAAAAGAACGAGCATGGAAAAGGTGGTCCGTCAATTTGATCACCATACATTAGAACAGATAGATAATTGAATTCACTTAATTCAATTCTCTATCTATACTAATATTATAAAGAGGAAAGATTTGATTGTTTATTTATTAGGCTCCGAAACTACTAGATCGATTTTAAAAATTCTTATGCCATTAGAAAGCTACAGTATCGGGGAGTAACATATGCTACACTAAAATGCCAATAATGTAACTCAAGGTATTAAAAACTACTATATGACACCCGTGAGAAATAAAGTTCATAATAATGCATTCTATTGAATTGACCAAGAGATGGCGCTGTAGGTCCAACGTTGTGAGATTTTACTGTACTGTTTTTTGTTAATATTGCACTATAGTTAATATACTACAAAAACATATTAAAGAAATATTTCTCTGTTTATTGTTTCATATCTACAAAGGAAGAGAACATTCAATTATCCGCTACTGTTAGACTGAGGTTTAGTCTGAGACATTTCTAATAATTTTTAGTTTCGCTTGGTGTCCTGTTACCAACACTTCACAGCTTTCTTTTGTACTGTCTTTTTATCTTATTAACTGCATTGTAGCAGTTTTTTCAACATTAAGAATTTCACACACTTATCTTGGCAAAGTTTTGTTAGGAAATTCTTGTTTGGATTCCGTATAGTTGGTTTAGATGAAGTTTGTTAGCGTTGCGAGCAATGGCAACTGCATTGAGGTTTTACTGTCAAGAACGTTGCTCGAAGGTTCCTTGTTGTTACCATAAACTAGTTTTCTATCAAATTGGAAAGTAAAAATTATTTATGGTTTCTCATTATGTCTTGAACTGTTTGTATTTGTGCCAAACAATCTGCTTAAAACCTGCAATTGTTATAGCAACTGAAAGCTCATTATCATAATCGGAATCACAATGAGAAAATATTTGATTGATTTTATTATTTTGATATGTGGCTGATCTTAAACTTTTGCGATTTGTACACAGTTTGATTTTAGTTTACTTCAAAAATAGTACAAGGCACATTAAAAAGTAGGTAAACTGTTATTTTGCTTCGCCTACGTAACACTGAGCCAATTTCTGTTGTACTGGTTTCTCTTCGTCTTGCTGGTTTATTAAATACTTGTTGTTGCCCGCAGTATCCCCCGCGTAGATGACTTTACCCCGTTAAGAGTTGATTTTCGCTTTCGATCTTCTGATCTTGTTTCTCTACGTGTTTCTTTATTTACAACCAAAAACAAATTTTGAACAAAGCTAAACACTATTTTTTACAAATCTTGCTTCAAACTGACGGAAATTTTCGAAGTTCATACAAACCTTCAATCCCTATTTTACCCCCTTTAGGGTCGATTACACAAGAACACTGAAACACGTATCTTTATTTTAAACAAAAAAGCTGTTACGAAATAATTATTTATTATAAGGGAATTATTTATTTTGAGAAACCAAAATGTACAGGATATGTGAAGATTCATCGGCCTTACGGAGTTAACATCGCTGCGACAGTTCGCTTTTGACCATGGCCGGTGCAATCTGGTCGAAACATCAAGAAATTTTAAGGTAAATAATGCGCGTTAATTTCCGTATATTAACTAGTTATAATCTTGCAACGCGAAAGTTTAAATGTCTGAATACGAAATTTCATAGATCTAACTTCAATACTGACGGAGATTCATAAAAACTTGCAACCCCTATTTTACCCCCTTAGGGGTTGATTTTCCAAAAAACGCTGAAACACGTTTTTTTTTAATTTTAAACAAAAAATCAAATTGCGAAACAGACCTTACTTTAAAACTGATGGAGTTTCACACTAGCTTGCGCGGAGTTTCACACAAATTTAGGTTAGTTTCAGTTTACCCCCTTAGAGGTTGATTTCTAAAAAAGCTGAAACATGTGTTCTTTACTTTAAACGAACAAGCTAAATACGAAATTTAACGAATCTGACATAAAATTGACGTAGTTTCATACAAATCCCCTTAGGGAACGAGTTTTCAGAAATCCTTTTACTGGATAGTAAAAAAAAACTTGGTTTGTAACCAGTTTGATGAATCAGTCATTCAGCCGGTCAGTCAGGACAAGTGATTATATATGTATACCTAGATAAAATGTTACCGTGAATGTCTGAAGTGAAGTATATCTTAACACTGGTGTATGTTGAACATCACTAAGATTTTTCGTGATGATTGCGGTCCTCCACCGGTGAATGTTAACAAATACACCACAACTAATTCGTGAATATTAATAAAAACTATTTTACAAAAATAAAAACCGACTTAAAAAATAAATATAAGGTAACTAAAAAGCAAACAATAATATAGGTACAACCACAAAAAATAGTTAAACATTTTGAAGTTGGTACCAGAAAATGTAGTTTTATGTTTTAGGCACCAACTTCAAAATGTGTATGAAGTTGGTAGGCACCAAAACATTATTTTTTTGTATAAAAGTTTTATTTCTCACTTTTGAGTGTATTGGTTTGTAGTTGATATAATTTACAATAGCATAATCCAAACTCCTCATTTCTTTTTACAAAATGTTACGTCTTGTGATTCAAGGCCATTGATTTTTGATGAGTTTACCTGATACCAAGCTATCAGTTCAATTACATGATTTGATGGAGGCGAAGTATCAGGTATCGAATACGGTAGGTACTCAGATCGCAACCCGCAATATTTAGGGAATAGTTCCGCTGGTCATCTGTGGTCTGCATCATCAGTTCCATTTCACTCAACGAGGCTTTTTAAGATTACGACAAAATATACCCTAATTACTATAATTGCCTTTAATATTTGAAAAGTTTCCTCATTTTCTACAAGATCTCATCACCAGATCCAACCTTTGATGGCAATGGGACCAATCTAGAAGTATCCCCTCTCAAATAAAATAAGAATTTTTGAAATAGGTTCAGCCGTCTGAGGTAACGAACATTTAAAAAAAAAAATACATTCGAATTGAGAACCTCCTTCTTTTTGAAGTCGGTTAGTTATGAATAAAATAATAATTTCTAGATTGATATTAAAACGAAATATAGTAAAGTAGGTTCTAGAACTATGACAGAACCAAGTTTCCCCACTCCGACTTCACGTGATACTTGTTTAGGAAACCGCGAGGATGTCTTTAACAACCCGAGGCGCGGAGTAAGTTCAGCCTCAGCCCGCTGTAACGAAGTAAGGGTACCATGCGAGCCATAGCGGCTGAGGCTGCGGGGGCGAGTCTATACTCGCCCCCAGGCTCAAAAGCGCTGGCACCTACGTGCCAGCGCTTTTGCCACTTTTGCCCACAGCGCCGGAGAAGATGCGATTCAAAACGATGATAAAGCCAACAATACTTACCGACTGAAGTAATCACTGTTAGATTCAGAGTTCTAAATTAATAGAACACGTAAAAACCAATATTCAGACCTCTGAATCTAATAATCACAGGGGTTTGATAATATCAACACAATATTGTAAGTCGGTGCCTCTTAGATTCACCGTGAAGCCACTGTGAATTTTTACATTCACACTGGTGTGTCTGAATCAGGTTTAAAATAGGAAAAAAATGGAGATACAATATCGAATTTGGTTCATGGTGTAAGCCTTTGTTGTTTTAACGTAATTATATTGTTTCGTAATAATTCAGCTTATAATGTGAGTATCTACGGAAACCTGATATTTGACCTATTCCTTTTGCTATAAAATTGAACTATTATTTTTTACTGAATTGAACCACTTTATGGGTGAAAAATGTTCGCAGTCACGTTCGTTCGTACAAAGCATGATTGCATCGGCTTTCCTTTTAAATTTATGGCCAGCATACCTGAGTTGGAGTTGAGTTAATTATCCGATTATGTCATAGTTATGGGTAGTGAATGAACGATGCTTCTGAAGTAAAGCCAAGATCATTGTGATTTTAAATAACCAAGTGTTTGATAAGTAAGTGCTTTCCATGGTCAAAACTAATAAAAATAGGGTCGTCATATGGAATACCTACCTACGTAGTTGTCATTAGTTTAATAAAAATTGAAAAAATAATTTATCTATTCTGGAAAAATTGAAAATCTATAGGTACTGTGTCACACACAGCTGGATATGTAATATTAGAAGAAGTTTTTGAGATCACAATAACTCTGTCCAATTTCTATCAGACATGCCAGTAGGTGCTGATAAAAGCTAAATATAAGGACTTGGTTTTTACATTATGTACGAATCAAGGGTATTTTTAGTACTCAGCAAAAGCAGTAATTTATTTGGACGGAAGCGATTCATATTATTTGGAAATTATTTTCGACCTGATCTTTGTCGGAAAACTCATGTAGCAGAAATATACGCAGTTCCTAAAGCTGTCAAGTTAGGTGAGTGAAGGTTTATTACTACGTCATTGTTACCGAGAGCGACACTATAATTATTCTAGGGTTACTTTTAGTTATTTTTATGAAGTATTTACCTGTGTGAAATTATGAGTATAAATATAAAAGTCAATCTAATATTACGAATTATATTACACCTAATATGTATACAAACCGCGAAAGTTCAACATTAATAATATTTTATATAAACTGTCGAATAATATTTACATTTAACTGGACACCGTTCCAAGCCCTAGCTACAACTAACAATTGGGTTTTAAACTATTACTTTAACAATGATTTATTTTAAATAAGAAATTTATGACGTGCCTACTTATTTTTAGTTATGTATTCCAAATTTTTAATCGTTAAAACTAGAATTGAAATTAATGATATTCTGCTGGATGTTTAATCTCTTTGATGTTGCATAAAACTTCAATTAACCTAATTTTTATAACCAAAATCCTATAAAACTAAGCCGTTAAGATTGTGTTCTGCTGCGTAAGGATCATTCAAACCCTAATTAAGGCCTTGAATTAGGTATTTTCTCAGTTCGCTAGTGGTACTAAGTAGTTAGGTACTTTCTTGTAATTAATTTACAAAGAAGTTACAGGTAAAAAGAGATTTTTAACAAAGAAGGTTTTCAGTTGTTTGAACAAAACAAACTAATGTGATAAAAAAGACGTGTGTAACTGCTTCAATTACTTAATGGTTGGCGGAACACACCTCTTTGACATTTACGATGTAGGCACGGAGATCGACCACCTACATTTTTTGTATTTTAATGTTCACTTAATTAATTGCATGTCTTCATGTAGTTAGGAATATATTTTGTGTTTATGTAGTTGAATTTGTTAATTTGAATACTTCCTCGTTTCGTGTGAATACATTGGTAAGCTCATTGTTTAAAATCCTACAACACTGCATTGAAACACTGAGAGACGGGTGAGATTTACTTGAAAATATAAGAAAGTTTGCCAAATGATACCCATCGAAATGTAATCATTACTATATTTTTAATTCCAACGTATCTATCGAACTGAATGAGATACCTAATATTGTATTTCTTGATACAGGTTAAGTGATACATGATAGCACCGACCGTGGCTAGTAGTAAACGTAAATGCTAAATCTCAAGCACTATCTTTTTAATTTATTGGCAACGGTTTCTCTCGGTACACATGGTTCAATGGACGCAGATAGTTATTTTAATCACACCGGATACATTCTGGTTCATGCTGGCGTTACTGAAACAGAAAACCAAAAAAAAAATGCGATTCTGTATCAATTATAGACATAGAGCCTGGACTGTGACTTCTCTGTCAGGTATGAAATAAATACAGGCAACAAAGCGTGAGAGAGACATGTTTGTCTCTATCTAGAAATCTAACTGGCCCACGTCACAGGCTTATGTCTATGTTATGTCACTTTGAAAAGATATTGGCCGCTCAGCCGCGTAGTCTCTTTCTAGAGAGTTCTCAATTGTGTGAGGTTATGATGCAGTTCGTTCTCTATGTCTATGATATCAACCCAATAAAATACGTAGGGGAAATCCAGTTTGTACCTACTTAACATTATAAAATAATCTTTAAGCTTTATAGGCAATTTAACTTTACATAAAGTTTAGCACGCTCTTGTCCTATAATCCTGCCGCGCCTTCATGAGTGTGTTTGCGATGCCTGAGTAAAGTCTGCTAAACATAGATTTTAACAACGTTTAGTCACGAAACAAGCTTCTTCTATGAATATAGCACTTAGTTCACTCCCACCTAAATGACTGCCAAAATATGTATATAATCTCGAAAGTTAATTTTAAACTAGCTAACCCGCGCAACTTCGTCTGCGTAAATTTTCCCCGTTTTTACAGAATTTTTCATTGCTGCTCCGCTAGTTGCAGCGTGATGTTTTATAGCCTATAGCCTTCCTCGATAAATGGGCTATCCAATAGTAAAAAAAAATAATTCTGGCTAGTAGTTCCTGAGATTACCGCGTTCAAACAAACAAACTCTTCAGCTTTATAAAATTATGAACGCAGTAATCTCAGGAACTACTGATTCGAATTTAAAAATTCTTTCACTGTTGGAAAGCCCATTTATTGGGGAAGCCTTATAGGCTATAAAACGCTACGACCAATAGGAGCGGAGCAGCAATGAGAAATGTTGCAAAAACGTAGAAAATTTACGCAGACGAAGTTGTAGTAGTATATATAATCATAACTTATGGCAAAATAATTTTACAAAAACGAAATCCAAGACACATCTGGTCTTGGAAAATGATAGCTTGGTACAAATTTAAATGAATTTAATAATTACCATCGCCCTTTTATACCTTGCGTAGTCGAGACACTCATAATTCATCCGCACCAAGGTAGCTTGGCATAATCATATTTACAGCCTACGTAGGCTTTGTTTCGTTCATTATTCAACCTTTTGTCTTTTACTTAATAACTTTTAACCCCTTTATGATCTTTGCTTTATGGGAACATTATTCTTTCTGGATTTTCGAGGTAAGAAAATTGATTGATGGTTTAAAGCCATGTCTGCATTACACAAGCAGAGGTTATTTAGCATCCAAGATTCGTGCCGAACACACAAATATTGCAAGTTAAATAAAAGCTTGTTACTTCCGGCTCTATCATCAGAAAAGCTTTATGGTGTAATATTATTGTATTGTCACCAAAGATACATGTACACCAAAATTTAAAGCCCATCGGGAAGTGGTTCTAATTTAGCTTCCAAAATTCGTGCCGAACACACAAATATTGCAAGTTAAATAAAAGCTTGTTACTTCCGGCTCCATCATCAGAACAGCTTCATGGTGTAATATTATTGTATTGTCACCAAAGATACATATGTACACTAAATTTAAAGCCCATCGAGAAGTGGTTCTAATTTAGCTTCCAAGATTCGTGCCGAATACACAAACATTGCAAGTATTTAACTTGCAATGTTTGTGTAAAAATAGTTTTACAATTCAAATATAATTAGTTCTTGTTTAGCTAACCTATCCGTACCGTAGCATATTGCATTTTCAGACATATTGATGACAAAATAGTTGCATTTTTGAAAGATAGAAAAAATCTATATTTTAAAAATGCAATTTGAAGCGGCGGTAGCTTAATGGCTAAGGCATCGGTCTCGCAATCGTGAGGTCGCGAGTTTGAATCCTAGCCATTATACTACCGACGTGAACCCACTCATAACACAAGCCATTGAGCTTAGCTGGAGGGGTTAACAGAATTGCTAGTAATGTGGTTAGTTACCTTTAAAAAAAATATATTGAAAGAAATGCCTATAAAAATTACTTCGACAAAAGAGTGCTGGCATCCATAGGATACGATACCTACCTACTTGTAGCTACTGTACTTTACTTGTATGTTGACGGTTAAATAAAAAGATAACTACTGCACCAGAAGTAGATCCAGGATATAAAAGAAAAACTAGCAATGTGGGTCGTATATTACAAGCAATCGTGTTAACCCCTCCAGCTAAGATTAATTGCTTGTGTTAGGAGTGGATTCACGTCGGTAGTATAAGGGGTAGAATTCGAACCCGCGATCTCTCGATTGCGAGTCCGATGCATTGACTTTGTTTTGGAAGGGGTTTTACCCCACTATGCAATCCAGAATTTTGTCTGAGATTTTTTTTATCAAAGTAAATATTAAAACACACATATTCAAGAGGACTCAAATTCTTTGGGGAAAAGATCTCCCTGGATCCACTACTGTTCAGCACCAGGGATTAAAACGTAATGCACCAGGGGTAAGTTACATTTAAATAACAGATTATAACACTTGAAACATTAATTTGTATAACGTCGCAATATTACATTTTGCTCCGTGAGTGCTGCGAATTCCATACCTATGCGTGTAAAATTGATAATTAAACGAACTTACTTGAAGTGAAGTTTTATCCTAAATTGCAATAAAATATTTCTTGCGAATTTATGTTATAATATTTTACCTACATAAATTGTTTAGTGTCAGTATTCACACAAATTAACATAGATGTTAAATTACAACCATATATCCGTAGGAAACTCAATAGAATTCTGTTAATTCTTATTTTTTGATGACCTCAGATCTGAATTAATCCTGGCGAAGGTGACCATAGCCGGAGTAGGCTTGTTTTCTTTAACATTATTATATTTTTTTCGGTCACATATTTTTTCAATCTGTAATCCTCATCACAATAATCAAAATAATGCAAAGGGTATTATTTTGATTATTGTTTCTTTTTTGTCAGTTTGGTTGTGAAACCCATAATATTCGAAATTTTGAGAAAAAACAAAAAAAAAAAATTGTGCATCTCCTTTGCTACACCCCGACCGACGACGCTGAGAGTAATTTCTTTTTTATTTTAATACTTTTTTTTCATTCAAATTTAGTGGCCAGAGTAGATGCACTTGCACGGCACTACAAAGGGTTGTTGATCTCTTTGGCTGCTCTGTCCAAAGAGATCAACAACCCTTTGTAACCTCCTTGAAAGGTTTTGAGTGTTTTTTTTTTGTATTTGTGGCGGTACATGCATTTCATATCTATGCTCGGACGCAATAGCGAGATAGCTAGTTAGCGAGATCTGCCACGCCACGTGGTAGGTGGCAGGCTAGCGTTTGGTTCGTCTCTACGTGTCTATAATTTTCATATTTGTCTAGCTAGTAAATAGTCATTATTCACTTCGTTTTAACAGCTGCAGAGTTATTTATGTTAAAAATGTTAATAAAATGAAGTAAACAACATCTGTTTTCTTTACATTTTGTATTATAATGCATACTGTTCTGACTTTTGTTATGCAGTTTTCGTCATAGTAATACATTAAGGATGATCGCATGCGGTAATTAGTCTGCCAGTCTGGTAAAATAGTCTATACTTCACCTACCGTAGTTTGTCATAGTCTTTGCTTTAGGCACAGGTTCATGGTAGTTCTGGTTTACTGGCCATATCTATATAGGGAGAAAACTGCATATTGTTGTGTATGTTCATGATTTCGACAATCCATTTAATTGGTGGCTTTTCTCAATATAAAGACATGATTCCTGATCCTAACGTATCGTAAGAATTATATACGATATTTTTATGTGGAATGAGTTCATTGTTACATTATGAACTGAAATCGAAACACTGTGGTCAGCCTTATTACATTTTTCAAAGAATTGTGTTACGCTTTAACATGTAGTCATTATAAATTCAAACACTGAACGATTTAGTGCAAGATTGACAGTACACGCCATTCTTACTGTTGAAGTAAGGTTCCCAGTTGTTCAAAATGTATTGGTGAGTTTATATTTTTTTGGTAATAAATATTTATTATTTTAGCTGTACCGGCGAACTTCGTACCGCCCCGTTATTTATTTTTCGTTATTTTCCTTTTTTACGTTAAAACCTTCTACTGAGTATTATAAAACTAAAAAGAGAAAAATCGGGCAAGTACATGTCGGGTCACGCACAATGTAGGGTTCCGTAGCCCCCCCCCCCACCGAATAATGTGGCAGAAGTAGGTTTTCTGTTGTTTTTGTTTCATACTTGTAAGTATCTCCTTTACTAATATTTTTACGTTATATCTACTTTAATAATATTTTTTAATGGAATTTGCACAAAAAATTTGTTACTTCTTATTTGATCAGCTGTTACTAGTAAACTAGTAAAGCCTACTTAGCTGTGATAGATTTCCTTTTAATTTCACTATATATACTATAGTGTGGCCATTAGTGCTGTGCACTCCCTGAGGTATGCACGGCGAGGTGGGGGGCGAAGAAAAAAGTGCATGAGTTCACATGAGGTCGATACATGTCGGACAGATCTTACGATATCAGTTTGCATTTCTAAGGCAAGACTTGTGGCGGGACGTTGCGTTGGTCGGAGGCTATCTATCTGTAATATATACTTACTTTGTTGATTAAAATGTAACCCAAATATACTCATATTTTATTAAAAATATGCAGGTGATAAATAAGAATTGAAAGTTATAATTCACAACAGGACTTGTTTTATTAAACATTTTTTATATTTACAAACAATTATATATTCTAACGAAAGTTATTCTGACATAGATTCTGTTTCAACTTCATCTTCCATTTCGTCATCATCTTCATCTTCCTCTTCGCCACCGGAACTTGAATCAGAGTCTTGCAAATTTATTATGAATGAATCGATAACATTATCGAACCTACTATCGCGACTCCAGTAATCATTTTCATTTTTCTGGACATGATCGTCGCATTTCTGCCATTTTTCCGCCGTGAATTCCGAAAACAATTTATCCAATAAGATTATCTTTTCGTCTAGAGAAGAATTAATATAGTTTTGGGCTATGTTGTTTTTAATATCAGCCCAGACCAACTCGATTGGATTTAAATCTGGATGGTACGGAGGTAAACGCAGAACAGTGTGTCCACTGGCTTTCAGGAGTTCGTCAATTCTATACACGGGTTCTTTTTGTGTATTTTTGATAAGAAGTAGCAGTTGAGCCTTTGACATGGTTCCTGAAAATTCTACATTATGGCGTAGCAACCAGTTCTGCATTTCACTTTTGAGGCTTGATATAGTTGGTTTCTTCTCAATCTGAACGCTGTGGTAAGACGCGTTGTCCATTACAACCACAGAATTCGGCAGCAACTTATCTTTTAACTTTTCATCTACCCACTTATAAAAAGTAGGTCCGCTCATATCTCCATGATAGTCACCGGTTCTAGCATCGGATTTGAATATAGTCAATGTATCATCCACTAAGCCATTTCGACACCCAGCGTGGAGTATTACTAGTCGCCGTCCTTTCCCAATATCAGCATGAATACCGGGTTCTGACGATGATTGCCAACATTTGCTGGCATGGTGACTGGCGTTGATGTATGTTTCATCAAGAAAATATATGTTTCGGTTTTCCGTTCTGTAATTTCTGATTTGTGTAAGATATTTTTTCCGCCACACTGTAATATTAGGCTGCTCTATAAGGAGATGTCTCTTTGATTTGCATTTTTTGTAACGGTAGCCCATTTTGTGTAAAAGCTGTCTTAAATATTCCCGTCCACAATTCAATATGCCATCCTGTCTCAAACTTGATAGTAACTTACGGACACTTGGTATTTTTTTTTCAACTTCGTAAAACTGATGAATTTTTCTTCTGATAACTCCAAGGTCAAAATCATCCACAACGTGTTTTTTCTTTAGAACTTTTGGTTTTTTTGGCGATTGAAATTTTAATTGGCTTGAATTTTCAATTGATAAATAGCCCGCAGAAATCACATTATGTACGGTTCTTTTGCTGTATCCCGTAGCCTCCGCAACGATTTTAGCAATATTCACGTCATTTTTAAATTCAAAGCTTTCTTTGTCTGCTTTTCTTTTCTTAAAATATTCAGCCACCTTAAAAATGACAGTCTTCATATCACGAGATAACGCACGACCCATCTTTGAATATTTATCTCGTGTGCGTCTGACATAGACAGTCCGATACAAATAACACTACCTGCCGTCACAAGCGTTGACGGCGCACTGACAGCGCAGCAGCCGATTCTAACCCCCCCGTCTCACCGCGCGCATACCTCAGGGAGTGCACAGCACTAATGGTCATACTATAGTACCGTGATTTTTTTTAATATTGATGAAATTTGGTGAAAAGGTGTCTTATAGTAGCCGCTACTTAGTTTCATATCTAAATAAAAAAAAAAAAAAATTTTAGGGAGGGCACACCATACATGTAACAGAAACTGAAAAAACTTTTTTCACAGATTTCGACCCGTCTTTTAAAAACATTTTAAGGTTTCTAAAAAACTTTTTTAATTGAGTGAATATTTTTGGAAATAATCGCTCTGAAAGTTGCATATATTGTGTCTCCCTTAACTTTAAAAAAATGTCTTTAATAAAATCACAAAGGTACAGCAATTACAAAAATTATTTCGGACATAATAGGATGTACCGTTATTGAATTATTTCTGAAAAACTGCGTTTCTTAACAAAAGGGTGTAAGTGCCAAACATACACTTCTCTGCTGATGCAATTATTCAAGGCTGCGGAACCCTACACTGAGGATGGTTTGACATGTTATTGCCCGGTTTTATTATGATATAGTGCTAAAGTAACCGGCTTGTCGTAGAACCGAAAATTCGAACACATGCCTTCCCCCGTACTGGGTCCGTACCGTTTTTCAGAAAGGTGGCCACAATTCTAGTAATACGGAGGCTAAGGCAAAAACCGGACAAATACAACTTCCTTTCTTTCGTACTTTACAAACATACCTAACTTACCGATAATCTTGCTTGCAATAAGAAAACAACTTTTATTGGAGAAATTTCATTCAAACTCTAATTCACAATTCTTAAGAAGCTAAATGCTACAATATTATTTATGTTAAAAAATGAAAATAATAAAAATCTCTTTGTTAACTTATAGTGTCAATAATTCGACATGTTTAGAACCCACAACGGGTGCCGCTATTCAAGCGTTTGCAGCAGCACTCAACTATTTTGCAGCAACTCAATGTTTCTTAAAAGCTGATACTCTACCGGATGCTAAGGTACCAAGTAAGTGGTTCTACTATTTTGTTCCCTAAAGTCAATATAACTATCGACAATATTTTTAAAGCTCTCATACGGCCGGTTTCAATAATCTACCTATCGATAGATTTGGCTACTAGAGGTAGAATTTTGACATATTTTGTATGGAGCTTATGTCAAATATATACCTCTAGTAGCCAAATCCATCGATAGTTAGATTATTGAGACCAGACGTTAGTAGTCTCATATTATACCAGACTGTTACCCTTCGTCTAATTGTGTTACATTACGTCTCATTTTGTCAATGTCTCAGAATGGAATGTATAAAGATTAGTAACGGTTAAAGCTGACGTGGTGTTATTAACATCTGAATACAACCGAAAGTATTGCTGATAATTACGAAAAATGTTTATGAGAGCAATTAGACACAGTATGGAGATAATAAGTCGAAATCGACAGCTGAATGTATTTGTCTGTGATTTTACTGGTTGTTTTTAGGGTTTCGTACAAGAAGGGTAAAACGGGACCCTATTAAGTGGTTCTAATATTTTTTTCCTTAAAGTCAATATAACTTTCGACAATATTTTTAAGTTCACTTAGTAGTTTCATATTATACCAGTCTGTTACGCTTCATTTAATTGCGTTACATTACATTTCATTCTGTCAATGTCTCAGAATGGAATGTTTAATTAGTACAGTCCGTCAAATCTAAGAAGTACCGTTTGACAGTTCTGACAATTGAATGATAGGGATGGGATGAAAAAATCGATTACTATAATATCCGAACTTTAAGAGATCGATTACTATAATATCCGAATTTTAAGAAATCAATTGTTATAATTAAATAAAAGAAATGTTTAGGATATTTTTTTATTCACTACTAGTAGATACTAGTATCGTCGTCTTCGTCATCATCGTCATTTAAATTAATGACCAGTTGATTGTCCATTACATTATCAAAGTGTACGTCTCTTTCGAAGTCGTCCATTATTATTTTCTTTGTTTTTTGTACTACTTTACTCCAATCTTCCTGTGTAACTTGGGCACATGCTTCCTTTAATAAACCTTCCATTTTCTTGACACTGAAGGGTGGTTTTGTGTTGTGTCTTGCTGCATAACCTGTAAAACAATAATGTAACTATTTGATAGCAGACGAAAACCATTGTTTAAATTATAAATGTTAGAAGTACTCGTGTTATTATTATAATATTATAAAATATTACCTTTAACTTGGGCCCAAATCAGTTCAATGGCATTATATTGGCAATGGTACGGAGGAAGTCGTATGACTTTGTGCCCGTGCTCTTCGGCCAATTGGTCAATTACATATGTCGGTTTTGGTGGTTTATGCAATTTCACTAACTGTAATAATTCAGCTTTTAATAGTGACATGTCGGCATCCACTCCTTTTCTTTGCAGCCATGCCACCAAATCTGCTTTCTTATTGGCTGACGTAGGTGCTTTATCAATTTGCACAGAGTGGTATGGGGCATTATCCATTATAATTGTGCTGTTAGGAGGGATATTCTGTAATAAATTTAAGAACCACTCTCGGAACCTTACTGCGTCCATTTCTTCATGATACTCTTTAGTGCTTTTGGATTGGAAAGCTAATAAAGAGTTTTCCACGAAGCCTGTAGACGCTGACCCAGCATGGCATATTATGAGGCGTCCACCTTTTCCTATCGGCACCTTCGAGCACGAAGCTTCAGAATCATCAGTCCATGTTTTCGGCACAGAATGGTTGGAATTTAGCCAGGTTTCGTCCAAAAATATTACATTATCCCAGTTTATAATTTGTTTAACTTCGCGCAGGAATGTTAGTCGCTGCATAATTATGTCATGTCGCTCCATAACAATTTTTCGTTTGTCAACTTTTTTGTATCTGAAGCCAATTCCTGTTATTACCGTTCTCAACGACTCTATGCTTCCCTTATACAGCCCGGCATCTTTTAAAGTTGCACATAACTTTGCCAATGTTGGAAATTCACCTCTTGTAAAATACCCGTATATATGGTTTCTAATAGCATGACTATCGAATTCATCGATGCCTGTCACAGGTTTATTTCTTTTTCGTTTTTTCGGTGTGTGAAGTACGTTACTGTCACTCCCCGAAGGCCCATATTTTTCACTTAATATTTTGCCAACGGTGCGGCTACCAATACCGAGAGCTTCACCGACGCGATCCCGAACTTGTGTAACTGGCAGTAGAAGTCCACCATTTTGAGATTCACGCTCAAAATACTCGTGTAATTTCACCACCAATTCACGAGCCTGGCTGTTCAAAGTACGTCCTCTTTTCGACATTATTAATAAACACTTGCTTAGTTCGGAGTCCAGTATAAATATTGCCAAGGTAAACGGATAAAGAATGATCAGTCCAGAAAAGTAATAGCCAAGTCACAAATTGTAAAACACAAACGAGAAAGCAAGTACGCGCACAGTCAGCTTCCAAGATGGCGAGAGACTGCTGACGCCGAACCGACCGAGCGGACCGCGTGCGCTTGTAGTTGGCAGTGTTGCCAGAAAAAAAAAATTGTAGAGACTTGGACACCTGCGATTTTGCCTATTGACCTAAAAATAATTAAATTAATTTATTTTAGGGTATCTGTGTATTCAGTGCATTATGCGGTCGCGCAGTAACGTCGTTAATTTATAACATCAGGCAACAACATTTTTGTGAATGGGTTCTACATACCTTATTTTTATTAGTTTTAGACGTAGAAATAAGACTTAGAAGAAAAAATTGTAATTGTAAAATCAATGGATGTGCTTGTTAAAAATTTGTTTATTTCTCTGTAATATGCAAACCCATACTATCATACACAAAAATAAATGTAAAAAACACTATCCCTGACTCCATTTACTATTTCGACAGCGTTAGCGCGAGAAACCCCGACTTATTTGGGCGCGAAAATCAAAAATCGACAAATCGCTTTCGACAACTTTTTAAAGAAGCAAATATATTTGATTTATAAATACGTATTTTTGGTGAATGGGTTTTATCTCATATTTTACGATTACATAACTATTTAGTTATGTAATCGTAATATGTGAGATAAATCCCATTCACATGAAAAAATATTTGTTTGGTTGTCAAGTGTAATTTGTAAATAATACATTCGATTTTTCGTATATGTAAACGATTTTTTTGCATACAAGTGTATCCGAAGAGTCGCAACACTACGTGCAGTGACCTAACTACGTAACTTTGTAATGAGGTCAAGAATATAACTATTAGAAATTATTTACTGTGTAAATATGTGTTATTTTGCTTTGTTTGAAAGTTTTCAATTACATTTAGATATTAAGAATTGTACATTTTTAGATACAATAATGAAATCTTTCTAAATTCATGGTTTTATGAAAAAGGTTATCGAAACTGAATAATGTACGTATGAACAAAGTTGTTTCGGTTTGAAAAATATGAAACGTCAAACGGTACCTCTTAGATTTGATGGACTGTAGTAATGGTTAAAGCTGACGTGGTCTTATAAACATCTGAATACAAACGAAAGTATTGCTGGTAATTACCAAAAATGTTTGATAGCAAGACACAGTATGGAGATTATGGAGATGACAATAAGTCGAAATCTACAGCTAAATGTATTTGTCTGTGATTTTATTGGTGGTTTTAGGGTTCCGTACAAAAAGGATAAAACGGGACCCTATTACTAAGACTTCGCTGTCTGCTGATAGTAAGTAAAAAATTTTACAGATGATGTAGTTCTGTTCCGCTATAACAACAGAATGAAATAAATATTTAGGGGGGTCCCATACAAAACGTGACTTTTTTGCTCGTTATTGATAACGGCAACTGGTAGACGCTTGAAATGTTTACAGAATATTGAATTTTATTATTCACTTTAAAAATAAATAAATAAATCAAAATGCAATTCATATTTAAGGGGGGATCCCATACAACAGACATATAAACATTTACAAACAGATTATTTTGTGGTTTTTATAGTACGGAACTATTCGTGCGCGAGTTCGACTCGCACTTGACCGGTTTTTCTCATTACGCTAGTCTATATCGAGAAGAAAATAGTTATAGATTGTTTATTTGTTTTAGATTTTGAAAGCTTCGATTTCATAGTAATAGGCGGAGGGACAGCAGGAAGCGTAGTAGCCAATAGATTAAGTGAAGTTGGACGTTGGAAGATATTGCTACTTGAGGCTGGAGAGGACCCGCCTGTTGAGTCGAGTGTAAGTGTTCTCACTGTATCCCTTGTTCTTTTTTATTGCTCTTGTTTAATAAATAATCTCTATGTATCATATTTGTAAGTGTTGCAATTGTAATCTACTGAATTCGACTTAACTGATAAAAAAAACTAGATTTTAAAGATATGTTTGGAAAAATTCGAGTAACAGAACATAACGCTCAAAATTTAGCTACTCCAATGTACATTCTAATGAAATTAGAATTTTCAATGTTAATTTTGAACATAATAAGCCATCAATTTCAAAATTGATATATGCATCTATTGGATACATTTTCAGATTCCAGGATTTAACCATGATATAATGGACAGCAAGTTTAATTGGAAATTTAAGACTGCTAACGATCATGTAACTAGTCAAGCTATTAACAATGGTTCCATAAATCTGGCCAACGGGAAAATGTTCGGTGGTTCTAGTAGTCTTAATAACATGTTTTATATTCGAGGCAATGATAGAGACTTCCTAAGTTGGTACAATGCTGGTAATAAACACTGGAGCGTAGATAATGTACGAAGATGCTTTAAAAAAGCTGAAAGCCTACAAAATCAGGAAATGGTATGTGACCCTAACATTAGCCAGCATTACGGTTTCAGGGGACCTCTAGTTATCAATAAATTTAATAACACTCGGGACACTACCAAAGATGCAGTATTAAAGGCTTGGAATGAATTGCGATTTAAATATGTGCCAGATTTAAATGCAGCGGGTCTTTTTGGTTCTGGTGTCCTACCAGTTACTGCAGCTGATGGTATCAGACAAAGTACAAGTAAAGCATACTTAGTGCCAATAAAACGCAGGCCAAATTTGAAAATACTTAAAAACGCCTTTGTTACAAAAATCTTGATAAGCAAAGATACCAAAGTTGCATATGGTGTCGAAGTTGAAAAAAAAGGGAGTACAATGACTTTTTACTCAGTGCATGAGGTTATTTTAAGTGCTGGTGCTGTAAACTCACCAAAACTATTGATGCTATCTGGTATTGGCCCAGAAGCACATCTTCAGTCACATAACATTACATGTGTTGTTGACTCACCAATGGTTGGACAGAATCTCCAAGATCATTTATCTGTGCCAATTACTATATTTGGTAAAGACAAAACCAATAAGCGAAATGAAAGAGAAAAGACATTTGATACTGTAAATTATTTCTTTAATCGAGCAGGCAACTTAGCAAACAGTAATCTCATGGCAGACATTGCCGCATTTTATTCTATTCAAAAGAATACAACTTCTCCTGAATGTCTTGTACACCTTACCATAAAACCTGAAAATTCTGAAGAACTGGAAGAGTTTTTAAAATCAATGTACAGATACAACGAATCAATAGTGGATGCTCTAACAAAAACGAACAAAAATCATATGCTTTACTTATTTTCTTTCAGTCTTTTGCATCCATATTCAAGAGGCAATATCTCCTTAAGATCTGATAATCCAAAAGACCCTCCATATATATTTACAAACTATTTCGACGATGAAAGAGATCTAAAAACTGCAATTAAGGGACTTCAAATGGCATCCAAAATTATAGGCACTAAATACTTTCGAGAAATTGATGCATTTTTAGAAAGGATGAATTGGCCGGATTGTGACAATTTTAGCTTAGACAGCCGAGGTTATTGGCAGTGTATTTGTAAAAATATGGTAACCTCTTTGAGTCACTTGGTTGGGACGTGTAAAATGGGACAAGATCCGAAGAAGTCCGTGGTAGACAGTCGCTTAAAAGTCCATGGAGTTTCTCATCTACGAGTGATCGATGCTAGTGTTATGCCAACCATAACTAGTGGGGAGATTAACGCTCCTTGTGTAATGATTGGAGAAAGAGGCTCCGAATTAATTAAACAAGATTACAATAGCAATTATTTGCAGATTTTGTTGCAGAATTTTAGTGCACTTTTAAGAATGCACGATGAAGAAAACACAACAGTTTAGTTTCCAGCCAATTTATTGCTGTGAAGTCTTTATCAGTGAAGTAGTTAGAAGTATTTAAATACTAAAGTGTAGTTCTATTTTAATGTAAAAACGCCTTCTATGCCCTAGTTGGGTAAATAAAATAAGTGACAGAAATATTGTTGATTGAAGATTTTCTGTAAATCGAAATGTTTATAAAAATCGTCCCGGCGATAAGATGAATAGTAGGGCAAGTGCATGTCGGGCCACGTACAATGTAGAGTTAAGTAGTCACTCCCGCCCCATCCATCTAAATAATGCGGCTTATGAAATGGTTTTTTTGTTGTTTTTGTTTCATACTTACAACGTTATATTTACTTAATAATAATTTTCAATGGAATTCGTTAGAAAATTTGTTACTCCTCATTTGATCAGCTGTAATTCGTAAACTTGTAATACCTTCTTAGCTATGATAGTTTTTCTTTTAATTTCACTATATATACTACTACCGTGATTTTTTCACATACTTAACATCAACCATTTAGCTGGCAGGGGGAGGGGACACTTGACTCTAACAAAAAATTGCACTTTAAATCTTAATATTTCACAGACGGAGCCCTAAATCTAAAAATTGTCTTCCTAACCCCTAAAAAGGGTTCCGTTTTGCCATTTTGGCTACGGAACTCTAAAACAAAAGAATATTTGAAGGTCTTATGAGGCAAGGTGGCAATTAGTAATACTAACAGTATATCAATACAATGAAAGAAACACAAAATATTTAATGACTGGAAGGTAAGAATTAGGGATGAACAAAGAATTTCGTAAAAAGGCTAAACTTTAGCAATTCTTTGAATACTCTCAACATAATAATGGTAATGATGTACGATGAATAAACTTTGTATTTCAACCTTCTGAGCATAATGTTACGAATTACATTATTACTGTTGTAAATTATTTTTGTTATTTTCCTAGAAAAGTAAAATTAACGAATATCAATTCAATCATTTTTATTCATAAAATGTTATTTATTTTTTTAAATACAGTCAAAACGTTTAGGTACATGAGTGCACTAAGAAAACTGACTCACCAAAATATGCAACATGTGTACGCTTCAAAAAACCAATCGATCACAATACAGGTACTCAGAATGTCCAGCGAAAAAGATTGCTGAATCAAGATATATAAATAGCATAGATTATAATGAGGACACCTAAAAGCGTCATAATATTACACAAACATTGTAAATTATTCTAAATCGTATTTTATTTGTTACCTACCTATACATGTTTTACTTGATAAATATTGTTAAAAATTATAGTTCGCTACAAGTGCCCTTAACGTCTGTGGAACAGGTTTACCCTAGTACAGGCACCCTGTTATTATCAAAAATATAAAATATAGTGTCCCACTGGCGTTAGTTACAGGGACCAAGCTACTGGTGGTTAGGGCTCCAGAGATAGGTTCCTCCTCACGATGCGTGCCATGTCTAGTATTACCGTCTTCTGTATCTAAACCTTTAGCTAGCTACCTAACGTGAGCCTCTGCAGGTGTTGATCAAAGCTCTTGGCGATTATTTATTTATTTATTTAAAAACTTTATGCACAAAATTGTACAGAGGCGGACTTAATGCTAAAAGCATTCTCTGCCAGTCTACCTTAGGGCGATGTAGAAATGTAGTATGTAGGTGCAGTAAACCTGTAGATATTACATACAATCAGACAAAGAAAACTGAAAAAATATATAAAAATAATAGTATAACAAAACCAATTAAATATACTTACATAAATACACAATAAATAAATACCATAAATACATATATACTTACATACCATAAATTCATATATACCTACATAAATTACATATAAGTTACAAATGTAGAGATTCAACTAGTTCATCCAGGAACAGAGTACGTACTTTCGTTTTAAAATTAAGACGATTAGGTGCCTGTCTAATTTCGGGGGGCAGCGAATTCCAGAGGGAAACAGACTGAACAAGAAAAGAGGTACCAACGAATCCAGAAGAATGAGAGGGACATAGAAGAAGCAGATTGTTGGTAGATCGTAGATCTCTACTATGAGAGGAGTGCAAGTACTGGAAGTTAGAAGTCAAGTATAAGGGTGCAGTAGGAGAATTGAGAATTGAATAGAGTGTAGTGAGAGCGCGCAAACTACGACGCTGGCGAATAGGGAGCCATTTCAGTTTGGAACGGTAAGAAGAGACATGGTCAAACTTGCGAAGATTAAAAAAGAATCTAATGCAGTTATTTAGAAGCCGGTCATATTTATTAAGGAGTTCTGCATTCAGGTCAAGATAGCATACATCACCATAGTCAATCAAGGGAAATATCAGCGCCTGGACAAGCATTAACTTGGTATTAGAGGGAAGAAAATTCTTTAGACAATATAAAGCCCGCAGTGTACCCGTAACCCTTTGACCAACACTAGTTACCTGAGCTTGCCAGTTGAGGTGGGTGTCCATGAAAATACCAAGATTCCTAACCGATTCATTAAAAGGGATAACTGAGCCGTTAAATATTATTGATGGCAATGTGTCGGTATTCAATCGGCTTAAAATTCGTTGACTCCCTATCACGATGGCCTGACACTTGCAAGGATTTACTGTTAGGCCAAACTTATCTGACCAGGTCTTGATCGCGTCAAGGTCGTCATTAAGCTTTGTGATGGCCTCGGACAGATCATTCAAACCAGCCTGAACATACACCTGCAAGTCGTCAGCGTAAAGATGAAACGCACACTGAAGGACTTTAGTAATGAGGTCAATAAAAATAGAAAATAATAAAGGAGAAAGAATACCGCCTTGAGGAACACCAGCGTCGAGATCACGCCACCTCGATGAAGAATTACCCACGCGCACGGACTGCTGGCGTCCCCGAAGATAAGAAGAGAACCAATCCAGAGAATCTGGCGAGAACATCAGATGGGAGAGAATGGAAAGTAAGAAATTATGGCTGATGGCATTGAAGGCATTGGAAAAGTCCACCAAAACCAAGACAGTAATTTTAGTCTCATCCATGCCTGCTCTAATGTCACCAGTCACTTTGAGAAGAGCAGATGTGGTGCTGTGTCCTGGCCTGAAGCCTGACTGATAGCGACTTAACAAATTGTTTCGGTATACAAAATGTGTCATTTGCTTATGTACACAGGCCTCCAGCACTTTTGATAGAAAAGGTAGAATAGAGATAGGCCGAAAATGATTAGGAAGAGTAGGATTCGGTAATTTTCGGTATAGGAATGACAAAAGCATACCGCCATGAAGATGGATATGTCCCCGAATCGAGAGAGAAGTTTATAATATGTGATAAAGCAGGAAGAAGATGATCAAGAATAGACATAACCATGCGACGGCTAATACCATCGTTTCCGATAGCGTTAGATTTAATGGAAAGAATTATCTTTTTGTTCTCGCCAGGATCTACTGAAGAAAAGTGAAAGAAGTCTATGTTGGGGCGGGGAAGCTCAGCTAAGTACTCACAAGTGCGACGCTTGGTTAGATTATCAATAGGTACAAGAGAGGAGAAATGATCATTGATGTCATCTATACCAACCGTCGTGTGAGGGTCACTACTACCTCGTTTGCCTATTCCCAGAGTACCTAGGAACTGCCAAATACCCTTTGGGGACGATGAATTTACATTTATTAGAATATGGCGGCGTTTGGCGTTGCGAATCATCTGATTACACCGATTCCTTGCAGTTTTATACAGGGTCCAATTGTCCTCGTCACGGTCTTTTATAAATTTACGGAAAGCTCGATTTCTACGCCGCATAGCCATCCTGATGCCATTAGTCATCCAGGGGGCAGGAGGGCGCTTAATTTTTATTTTTTTAATAGGTGCATGAATATCGTACAGGCTCACGACCAGTTTATTAAAAATGTTGACTTTGGTATCAACCGTAGGAGCCTCGAATACGAGTTCCCAGTCTAACCTCGACGCATCTTCCCGAAGTTTTCCTTCGTCAATCCGCCCAAAGCAACGTATGTTCAAAATCTTAGGGCCAGGTTTTGGTGGTTTCAGTGTGTAGGAGAGAAATAATAAATCGTGGTGTGAAAAACCTGGAGCTAAAGATTGCCCGTGACGACGAACTAGAGAAGGAGCCGTGGTAAGAATTAAGTCTAACCAGGTATCCATTCCATCCGCGTTGTGGTGAGTAGCTTGTAAAGGTAGGATGTGAAAGTTAGTTGATTTAGCGATCTGGAGTAACCTACGAGAACGGAGGGAGTTACACGAGCGTAGATCGGTATCAAAATCGCCCATGATGATATGGTGAGTATACTCTGACCCTATAGATTCCAGAACCGTTTCGAAACTGGAGAAGTAATCCGCTGCGGGAGGAGAATAAACCACACCTAGAATGACTTTGCACCCTTTGAAACAAACTTCAAGAAAAAGAAATTCAGCAGGAGTAGAGTTACTAGAAATCGGAGAAGATAATAGTTTAAAAGAGAAGTTACTACGCAGATAAATAGCCACTCCACCCCCTCTCTTACCCACACGATCATTCCTAATAAGAATGAAGCCAGGGAGAGCGTAGGAAGTAGAAAGAAGGTGAGGTTTGAGCCAAGTCTCCGAAACTAAGATGGCATGTATGTTGGAATCGGCGAACGCCTCCACTAAATCACTGTAATGACTAGGGATACTCTGAGCGTTGATATGGCAAACATTAAATAAAAATTTGTGTTGCTCGTTAAATGTTACTCGCAAAAAGTCACCAAGTGTATCTGTAACCGAACTGAAACTGTCGTCAATCGATGAAGCAATTGAATCGTTTGCAGAATGAAATGATCTATCGACACAATTACAGCTGAATCCACATCCCACGTGTCAACGATCTCGCAGGCTAAGTCCAAATATTTTATTCTTTTATCTTCTACTGCCACGAGATTATCGTCATGAGAGATGGCAATGTCAACAATCATTAAGCGGGGCTCTAATCGATCTACCATCACTATATCAGATTAATTAGCAACAATAGTACATGTGGCATTTTCAAGAACTGGGTATGCATACCTGTAATACGTGCCTCTGTTTCCACAAGGTTGTACTATAAAGCAAGTTGCTAGTGGACAATTCTGTTTACGTGGTTGTGTCTATGCAAGTATTCGCTATTAGCAAGACGAGACCAACCGGAAATAATATATCTGAGGGGTTCTTCGGGGCAGTGGCATGCCCGACAGATGTCAACCGTCCCATCCCACATTATATATTTCCGGTAGTTATTCGTTTAGATAATTTCATCCATAATTGCAAAGACAAAATCCTCGGTTTCTCCAAATGGGTACCCGAAATGTAGCCAGGACATCGGACCCATACAAAGATGATACAAACGTATATGCAGTTCCTTGCTCAACCAAACGTCCTTGCTACGCTCCGTGTAGAACCTGACAGTTGTATCTCATCAGATTCCAAATTCCTGTCTCTTTTGACATCAATGACTGCACATTTGTTCACACCAAACTCCATTCTAATAGAGTTACTAAAGGTATCTGTGATCGTTAGTAACGTTATTAGCTGCGCGTTAATGGGAGTAAAGAGTTTTAAGTCGTCCATGTAAAAGAGGTGAGATATAACTTGACTGCCTCTCCACAGCCGATAGCCTAGCTCTGAGTACTCCAGCAATGTGCTGAGAGGGTTCAGTGCCAGAAAGAACCATATCAGGCTCAGACTGTCACCCTGAAATATACCTCGCTCGATTTTTACCAGTTCACCATTTCCAAGAGCACGGCGATTCCCTGGATAGACAAAAGTCGTCCTCCACTGCCCCATACAAGAAGGTGCATATAGTTACATCTACTTTTTACAACTCCAGCACCCTCAGAAGCCGTGTATAGGACACCGAGTCGAACGCTTTCTTATATTATTACTATTATTAAAAAGTCTAGTTTATTCCTATGATTCGCCACTCCGTTGAAAACATGTGCGTAAATTGATTGACGTTGATTTATTGCACGTTTATTGCATCAAAGTAAGATAATCCAACAAAAACACTTCTACTCTAGTAACTAACTGAACATTAAGTACGTTAAAAATACATATTTCGCGTATAGAAGAACCATCCTATAACAACTCGTACTAATAACCTTGATTCACCTGTACCATTTTCAATTGGCCCGAGGACGGCACAGAAAAACCGACCGTGTTTTTCCCACCTACCATCGATCATTGTACCCGGGCATATAAGACAAATGATCTGTAAATTTTTCAAGTTCCCCTTGCCTGCTATTTTTTCCTCCCTCCTACTTTTATTTGCTTCCCCTGTGCGGTTTATTATGGTAATGATGAATAATGTTATTCCCCTATTTTTATGATAGAACTTTTATTTGAATGACCGTTCATACGTGAAAATTGACTTTATTTTCTTTATCGTATGTTTTATTACAACAATGCATTTTGAAGTCAAGCTGAGAAAAGGCGTTAGTTCTTTACTGTTTTTCTAGTTAAATTTGGTACCCGAAAGTTAAACTACAGTAAAGATATGTTCAGTGAAGTGAACAAGCAGTATCTTTATTACAACATTTCTCGACACGGTGAAGCATAAACTTAAAGTTATGTTTTATTGCTGTACATTTAGTTGAATCTATTTTGATAGCAACAACTTACAAAGTGTCGTCTCTGCATTTATTTTAAAACAATTAAACTAGTTTCCTGTAAATAAATTTGAAAATTGGCATTTAAATGTAGATTTATCAAAATATTTGTGTTTGTGTTTTGAGCAGGCAATGAATGATATTTTGCAGCGTTAATCTTTTATTCTGTGTTAAGCCAGATTTCCATTACTAAAGACCAATAGGCAAAATCTAGCAATAGGTCTGACAAATTCTTTCTACCACTGGAAAGAGAGAATCTCCTTACGAGTTCCGCTGCCTGAAATCAGTTTGTGTATACTTGATCTCTTTAAAACTATTGGTGGAAGCTTGACTATATAAAAGTGTTAAAGTAACTTCTACGTTTCAAGGAAGTTTTGTTGGCACTGGAAACCAAGTAATACAATTACTGGAAACCGTTGGGTAATTTTGAAATTTTACATCCGATGAAAATCGCTGGGGCCGTTACCGAGATTCAGGTGTTTTTCATATTTTATGTAAGCGAATCCGTGAGCAAGCGCTAGTTCAAAATAAACATTAATGAGCGATATTTTACGACCCAGAAAACTTCTATAGGTCTTTCCTATATATAGCCAAGACAGGATCAAAAGCACTTGAACGACCAATAACAATGGGAAGAATTAACCGCTCTCAATATTACTTTTATGAGGGGTCCGATATTTCCCGTTTTTCAATAAAGCGAGGAATGAAAGCAAAGCAAATACTCATATATCTTGTCAACGATTGTTCTGACTCACGCACACTTAAAGTTATTTTCGGTCCAGTGATGACCCTCAGTAAACCTTCTCTTTGATCGCCATTTCTAATCAGAACAGTATGACCATAAAACTTCAAGGAAGAAAAAAGGTTGAGTGACTCAGCTTTATAGACTAGCTATTGTTTAACCGATTTCAAAAAAAAAAGAGAAGAATCAGATAGAATATTGCAACATAATTAAGCTAACAATTTTTTACAGGGTACGGCTTTCGATCTTGTAGATTTTTAAGGGTCAAAAACGTTGGGGAATAAAAAAGTTTTACTTTAAAATATTGACGCTATTGAGACCCGTTGTCAAACCTTGAAAGTTCAAAACTGAATTAGTTTTTTTTTTTAAACAACATTTTCCAATGGCGAAAGTTTTCCGCCTTAACTTGTATGATGTCAGGAGCTAAGGATAGTATAATAATAATATCTTGGGACAACTCACACACAGCTATCTGATACCAAACTAAGCAGAGCTTGTACTATGGAAACTAAACAACTGATAAATATACTTATAAACTTTTAAATACATACATATTATAGATAAATAACACCTAGACAAAGAATAAACCATCGTGCTAATCACACAAAGTTTTATCCTAGGTTCGGATCGAACCCACGACCTCTCGCGTAGCAGTCGGATAGACTCCCACCGCGCCACAGAGGCAGTCACCTAATCAGACATCGACCTAATGTAATAACAAAGTTATTATGCCTTTAAATATTTCACGCGATTAAGTCCCGATAAACTAATATGTGTAAACATCGGAAAAGTTTAAAAACAATTAGTAAATAAACTGTTTATTAGTTGGTTTAATTTTTTTGTTTAAACACTAGTTCAGTTGATACATATTCGTTTATTTACATATCGCCTCGGGGAATATTGTTTTCACTATCAAGTTCAACAGTACTGCATGCTCTTTTACAAAAACTATTAATTTTAGGCGGCCGTTCACAAGTTGCGCCGTAAATAAAAAAAGTGCGTAGGTACAGAAAAAAAAATGAATGCGCTACTCAATCTGTACGAGTATACTGACTGATATACAGATTGAGTAACCTCTGAATGGATTGGGTACGTAAGTACTAAGCTAGGAATTATTTTTTTATTGAAATTTAACCCACGGTAAAACAATGTGGTCCAATTTCAAATAAAATCAAACTTAAAATCGTAAAGCCGCCAAAACGACACAGCAATGGCGTGCGTGTATGATATAGTTATTTTATTGTTCAGGGGTAAGGGGTAAAAGCGCTGTTCTTTGGATTTGCTGTAGTCGATAAATGATTTAAGGAAATGCTTGAGTTTTTGGCACTGTTTCTACTATACATTACGGCAACAATAAGTGTGAGATTACACCAGTGACATGTTCACTGTGCCAATGTAAATTCAACAGGTTGTCTATAAAATAATGGCAATAATGGAATGTGATAAACTATTTTCTTTTCAGATTGTAACCTACATCAACTAAACGTTTTGGTTTTTTTTGTATAACTTAGTTTGGACTAAGATCACTAAAATAATGGTTAAATCCAACAAATTTAAGATTTATACTGAATATCGCGGGACTGTACCTAAAGACAGACAGACCTCATGGAAACTTGCTGTTAATTGCCTAGATAAATGTTGATCTGGCACGTTCCCTCGCTCTACATGGTGTCTGGTTGCCATGACGCTGAATTTTACCCGAACTATCTTTTTCAAGCTTAATACACTAATTTTTTGGCTGAAAACTATAGAGTATAAGCTAATCTTGAGCTAACCAAATAGGCTTCTGATCAAAATTACTACATTTCTTTGGCAGCTACGATGCCATAGTCAGACATATAGATTCACACGGTAAACTTATAATCTGCCACTTTTTGGGTGAATAGTTAAAAATGCACCTATAAGAATATTACCGGGACTTAATCGAGTGAAATATTTATAGGTACGAACCATTTGTTTACCCGATGTTTCGACCGTAGTTAAAAAACCTACGACTAACGGAAACATCGCTAAGCTGCTATCAGTCGACCCGTAACCACGACCAGTGTAATTCGTTTGAAGCGTCAAGTAATTAAAAGGTTCGTACCTTTAAATATTTCACGTGATTAAGTCCCAATAAACTATACTAATATTATAAAGCTGAAGAGTTTGTTTGTTTGAACGGGATAATCTATGGAGACTGGTCCGAATTGAAAGTTTATTTTACTATTGGATAGCCCATTTATTAAGAAAGGCTATAGGCTATATAACATGACGCTACGACCAATATAGCAGAGAAGCAGTGATAAATGTTGCAAAAACGGGAAAAATTTACGCTAACGAAGTTGCGCGGGTCAGCTAGTATTCTAATATGTGTAAAAATCGCGAAAGTTTAAAAACAAAATGCATCTTTTGATAAACGTGACAAAAATATCTGTGACTTAATCATAGATATTCCTGTCGCGTTCTCAAGAAATAAGTTTGCAGCCTTATAGGATTCGGCAATTTCCGACGAAGATTAATCTAGATAATATGAGAGAGACAAAATGTTTCTCGTCGAAACTTGAAGTATTGAGCCTGTTCGGGAACGTGCCAATGTTTTTATTGTTATGAATCAGTTGAATGACTTTGCAGGAGTCTTGTTGACGTAATATATTGGTTAATATGAAATATTTGTAAATTAAGTAGTAAGTAAGTAAATTGTACTTTTAAATTTCATACCACCTCATAAAAGTCTTATTTATGAGGTGGTATGAAATTTAAAAGTTAAAGACAAAGATGCCGTGTAGATTAACGCCATCTATCGATAATTAATCGTACTAAGCAATGGCAGCCCTTACAAGCTTAATCCAGATCGTGTTCTGATCAAGGTCGTGGATCGCAATAGATTAATATATCTTGTTTCAGCTAGTTAAAACCTGTCGCGATCCGTCAATCCAACACGTTACATAGTCAATCTGGATTAGATCCCTGATCACGATCACGGGATCTCGATCTAGATTGAACGTAATGGCTGCCAAGAGAAGAAATTTTCCTCCTCACACTTTTAGTAATAACTCCTGCCGTGAATTTGCTTGCAATAGGATATTTCAATTTTAATCTATACTAATGTTATAAAGCGGAAGAGTTTGTTTGTTTGTTTGTTTGCTTTGTTTGTTTGTTTGCTTTGTTTGTTTGTTTAAACGCGCTAATCTCAGGAACTACTGATCCGATTTGAAAAATTCTTTTTTTGTTGGATAGCCCATTTATCGAGGAAGGCTATATAACATCGAGCTACGACTAATGGGAGCGGAGTAGCGACGTGAAATGTTGCAAAAACGGGGAAAATTTACGCATACGAAGTTGCGCGGGACAGCTAGTTTTATTATAATTTTGAACGTAATTTTTTATATTATGAATTGCCTCTGTGGCGCGGTGGGAATGTATCCGACTACTACCCAAGAGGTTGTGGGTTCGATCCCCATCCATTTAAAATTTCCATACAAGATAAAACTTTGTGTGATGAGCACGATGGTTTATTCTGTGTGTATTTAGAAACCTATTATATGTATGTTTATCAGTTGTCTGGTTGCCATAGTACAAGCCCTGCTTAATTTGGGATCAGATAGCGTTGTGTGAGTTGTCCCAAGATATTGTTATTATTATTATTATTATAATTTTAATTAAAGACATCCTTAGTAAGTCCTTTTTGAAAATATTAAACGAGATAAAATAAATAAATATGAAAACTTTTTATTTAAAGAATCTTTTCCTACCCAATATTAGTGACAGTAAAAACAATAATACCGCACAAAACAGAAAGGATTCAACTTAAACAATTTAATATCATAATCGTGAGGGTTGATACAAAAGCCAACGAGATTTGCGGCTACCCTCGTGGACCACACTGACCCAAAGGCAATGTTAGCGGACCACGTATCGTTTACCCCACATTTACACTATATTGTGGTCACGTTGAGCGCTCCAGTGGTTTAAACTTCTAACTGGTGTAGAGATTTACAGTTGCTTATCAATAGTAGTTCTAGTTTATTTGAAATGTCTGTTTGTAATCCTACTTACTTAAATGTGAAAGTTTGTTAGTATTGTTGATTTGAATAATTGGACGGCTAGCCGGATGAACTTGAAATCAAAACATACGACCTTGATTTATCTCTTTTCACGACGCGTCTGTATACCCATACAAAAGAGATAGATAGGTACTGTAGCAATGACGTTCAAGTAGCTCTTGGTCGAGCAAGTACCGGGGCTGTTCCTCAGGAACTGGTATCGGGCATTCAAATAAAACATATGGATTTCCCACTAAGCGACTATAATGTTTAACCCTGAAATATTAAACCTACAAATACATCACAACTCATAAGGCACATATACGTATTACTCACTAATATTTAATCTCTATTTAATTTATTAATTAAAACATTAACGATCCGAATCGGTCGGCGATCAAACTCGCAGGTTTTCACTGACATTTATTTTGTTTATCTTCTAACGAGTTTCTTATATATCAAAGAGTTTTCATGTGAAGAGATCTTATGCTCGATCCACCTGCCACAGTACCTACCAAGATCGTCTTTTAGATACAAGTAGGCATTCAATTGATAGACTCTATTTTAATACTATATTCAAGTTCGTTACCTACTTAATTCTATTAAAAAAAACACAAACACACAGGTCACTTGAACATAACGTTGTTCCTCCACCGAAAATTAAATTAGCAACACGTAGACTGATTACACACACATTCAAGCGATATGATTACATGAAGCGGCACAAAGCGAAAAGTGTCGTTAGACATACGGTTCCGTAACTTCTGCTATGACAGCTGTTGTTGCCAAATAAATTTGCGACCCCTATACTTTTCGATACGTATTATTTGACTGTAGTCTGTTTGATTGTAAATTGTGTGTTTTTCTTCAAGCTTTATTGCTTTTATGTACGTAATTTATGAACCACCTGATCTCTATTTGATTTTTTAACTGTATGTAATTGCCAACTATACCGGCGCCGGCGTTGCAAACAGAATCTATGGACTTTTCTTGTTTGTTGCTTTATTCGTTTACAATAGGATCAGAATACTTAGGTCGTGCTTTCTTATAGTCATCCTCATTTGACAATCAATTCTTTATTCTTTTTAAACTTTTAAAATTTGAATTCTTAAACTATGAACCACAAAGAAATGTGATGTGAATTTGTACTATATGAGACCGCAATGTCGCAATTTTGGGGCATGTAGCGCCTTGTTGCCACAGTTTAACTAATTAACGAAAATGTTAAGTCAAACAAGTTGGAACTTGCAAGATTTTGAGAAATGCGAAGTAATCTGACATCGCATTTTGCTTTGGAGTTTTGGCGTGAAACATGCAATTGAAACTCTAGAAACGGTTGCACAAATTCCGTACGATAAGGCAAAACATGACTTACAAACGGTTATTTAGGTATTGCAGATGTAAATCTTGCCAGCAGGTACGAGACACATTATTTTTACACCTGGTTGTGTTATGCAAGAAAATTGATCATTTATAGAAGTTGCGAGCAAACCCGCACGGTGTATTCTGTACTTATAACACGATAAAGTTACAATGTCATTCCGCATTATGTATGATTTGATGCATTACTTTTGTGGTGGACTGTACGTGCTCCGGCGTAGGGCCGTGTGTTATCTACCCTCACCGTGATGGAGGCATAAAAGGATGGTGGTTGCTTATCATTCTGCGTTTTGGTAGCAGTTACTGAGTTTGTGAAGAGTTATTATATACAGAGTTCCCTACAGTACAGTTAGATTTTTTATCATTTCCTTATTTATGACACACAATTTCGAAAGTCATTCGTCCCCGGCTTCACACCTTATAATTTGGAATCCAGAATCCATGTGTCTAATGCCAGGGTATAGTATATACCTGGTAAAAAAATATCATTCAAATACGTTAACAAAGACAAACAAACCTTCAGAATTAAAATAATGTTAGTACAACAAGATTATATTTGATTCGTAAATAGCCAAAACATACAATAAATACTTTTTGACTTGTTTGCATTAAATTAATAAGGTACAAGCCAAAAATGTACGTAAACATAGTGTTGAACATATCAAAAGAAATACATATAAATAATTCAAAAACAGAGCGGATCGGTTGTAAATTCTCCTAATCGGTCCCGAGCGAGGTCTGACCCAAATTTCTGTACCTATGGCTATTTTCACATGATTACAACACCGAAGATTATGTAGGTACATGCATTGAACTGAGTCAGGAACTATGTTCGTCCTAAGTAAACGAGTTGGTTAGCGGCGCGTAAATATTTTAACAACAAGCCCTTTCCCGTGGTTTTATCCTTAAGAGTACAGTCAATATGTCCTGAGGGAGTTATGTAATTAAAAGTACGAACTTTTAAGGTTGGATTATTTAAACAATTAATTCTGAGGTTTTTATATTGATTAAGGATATAGCGAGGTTTTTTGAGTATACACTTGAGTATTTACTAACAGAACGTCGAGCATTCGCTGTTGTTAAATTTACTCGAAGCACACTTCGAACATGACGCTCGATGTTTTGTTACAACCTGTTTCTGAAAACCAACAAGCCTTTTGGTGTAACGTTTTATTGAGCAAAAGTACGAGCGTGGGTGACGGGAGTGTATGTAAGACAGAAATGTTACAGGTATCTGCTCTTTTTTTAAAAGGAGTCATATTTTGACAGGTCATATTACATAGACTAGAGTATGTCCTCCATGACCGGTTAGTCCAATGTACTTCATTGAACTTACACTAAACAGCAGTAAAAGAGCTAAATGTTATGTTTCTATGAATGCGATCAAAACTTACGTATCAAAAATCATTGTACACAGCACAGACTGACACTTTTCACGGCGTTATGTACACGGATACTGCAAATCGCTCATTTAGCGAAATACGCTGTAAACATTCAATGACAAACGTTTGTTTTGTAACTAAAGGTAATTTTTGGCGCTCGGCTTCGCTGGAAATTTACAATGGATCACACAATCTCCATGAAATATGCCAAATATCATTGTTACAGACAGAATCATACTTCAAATGAAATGAATATACTTTATTTTGTAATAACTTTTTTGTGATCCTCTTTTATAAGTTCAGAGGCTCTCTCACCTATCATAATAGTTGGGGCATTGGCATAACCGCTGATGGTGCTGGGCATTACACTAGCATCAACTACTCGAAGATTTTTAACTCCGTGTACTCTCAAGCGACTATCCACAACAGACATTCTGATATCCCTCCCCATCTGACTGGCCCTACCGGATGACAGGCCGTAGTGACAAAATTCTTACATATACACTTCCAATAATCTTCACTGCCAAGTGCAAAACCGTTACATTCAGGCAAATTCATCCTACCTAAGAAACCGTTAATCGATTTGAAAAAAACCGAGTCAACAATTTTTGTTGCCATCTTAATGCCTCTAACAGCAGTATTCAGGTCTCGTGAATCTTGAAAGTAATTTGGTTGTATAAGAGGATAATCTTGAGGATCATTGGACTGCAATGAAATATTCCCATTTGAATATGGATGTAGCAGACTGTAAAAAAAAAAGTAAAAAGCATGGTTTTTGTTCAATGCCGTTATGGATCTAGCCACTGTCTCTTTATAGCCGAAGGATTTCATAAAAACATCTGCAGTTGCAGTATTTTTTGGGAAAATTCGTACGTAACTTTGACTGTCTGGATAAGTGCCATTGTTCGTTGTAGAAAAAAATGAAACGACGTCGGCAACTGTACTACTATGACTTAAGTAACCTTGACGGTTGGTAATATAATTCAAGACATCAAGGTTAATTTCAGTTGCTGACGCTGGAACTGGTGAGTCAGCATATATTGTTATAGGTACAACGGCGTGATCTAAAAGATCTTGCCCAACCTTTAGAGAATCCACTTTACATTTTATATCATTCGCTTTTAAGTGTTGTCTAGGACCAATACCTGACAACATCAATACTTGGGGAGACCCGACTGAACCTGCACTTATGATAACTTCCCGAGATGCATATAGTCTTATAATTTTCTTTTCATTTTGTCCTTTAACTTTAACACCGAAAGCCTTTTTGTTTTTATTTATTAAAATCTTTGTGACGAATGCATTTTTTAATATTTTCAAATTAGTTCTGTTGGCAGCTGGCATCAAGTACGCTCTGCTAGTACTTTGCCTCACTCCATTTGCTGCTGCAGCCGTTACATGACCTGAACCGAAATTAACCATGTTTATATCCGGTACTTTTTTAAAACCAATTTCATCCCATGCATCTACACATCCTTGGGTAAATAAAGGCATACTACTATTAAATTTATTTACAATTACAGGACCATTGTGTCCATAAAATTTGCTTATTGTTGGGATATTTCGTTTTTCCATATCTTGAAGGTTCTCAGATTTTTTAAAACAGCGTTTGATTTCTTCAAGACTCCATTCTTTATGGCCAGCGTTGTACCACTTCTGGTAATCTTGATCATTACCGCGCATGTGACCCATAGCATTTATATTGCTAGATCCACCAATCATTTTTCCCTTGGCCCAAGGCACTGATCCATTTATCAGACCTTGATCTATTACTCCGTTGTTGATTGTTGAATATTTCCAGTCATATTTAGTGTTAATTATAGATGCGTCAAGGCCAGGGATCTGAAAAGACTTACTGGATACATTTGACAAGTTAGAAATAAATTTATTTATTTATTTATTTATTTACAACAAAATACTTACGTCTACCATTACAGATTTTAATAATCTAATGCGGTACACGCAGACAATTTATAATATAAAATAATAATCAATAAATCATCTATAACTAAGTACATGATAGGTGACCCTAGTGAATTCGCTCAGTGAACAAGAAAATACGTCAATGACATCGGCCACTGCATTAAACGAACGAAACGCCCGCGAGAGCGGCGCCCTCTGCAGCAGGTTTGTACGCGCGCGGGGCACCGCCAGCAACTGTGGCTTTCGCCTCCGCCCCGCGTAATGGTTAGGAACACAAAAGCTAATCTGCGACAAAATCGGTGGATTTTGTATCCTACCACGTAACACCATAAATAAATAGATCACTAGTGCTACTTCACGTCTCACTTCTAACTTATAATATCCTATCATTCCAAGAATAAACAAGGACGGATATAACAACGGGTACCCAGGGTATACTCCATACAGCTTTGTATACATAAATCGTATATACTTATTCTGTATCCGTTCAACCATTGATGAGTATTTCGCTTCACTAGGACTCCATATAACCGCATTATATTCGAGATGACTCCTCACAAGTGCCTCATATAAAGCCTTTAACGCACAGATGTTTGTGAATTCATTCGCCTGACGTAAAAGAAATCCAAGATTTCGGTATGCCTTTTTACAAATATCCGAGATGTGTTTCCGGAAATGTAAGTCACTGGTGAAACGTATACCTAAGTCTCTTACCTCGTCTACACGTTGCAACGGCTCGCCGTCCATACTGTACTGGTAGAGTATTGGACTAAGTGTACGTCTGAATGAAAGTACCGAGCATTTAGAAACATTAAAGAATAATTTATTATCGTGGCTCCATCTAACAACCCTGTCTAAGTCTTGCTGTAATGAATAGCAATTTGCAGGGTCTTTAACAACCACAGACATCTTAAGATCATCAGCAAAGAGTAGACATGTTGACCTTACTACTTTAGGTAGGTCATTTATCATAAGGATAAAATAGAAAGGGCCCCAGATTTGAGCCCTGATTCACGCCGGATCTCGTGTAGTAAGCCTCAGAACAGTGTCCGGCACAGTCGACGAATTGACGTCTATCACTTAGGTAGCTTGTGAAGAATTTTAGCGTGTGCAGTGTAAAACCAAAGTCCGCCATCTTTGAAAGGAGAACGTCATGATCAACTGTGTCGAACGCTTTCCGGAAGTCGAGATAAGCTACATCAACCTGCAGCCCAGAGTCCACTGCCGGTATCAGCTGTGTCATCTGGTGCAGTAGGTTTCCCATAGTTTGTCGGCCATGACGAAAACCATGTTGCGCATCAGATAAATAAGGACTTACTTGGGTATATAAGCAATTGTGAATAGCCATCTCAAATACTTTAGCTGTGGCGCTCAACACCGCTATTGGCCTATAGTCTGTAACATCAGTACCACCCCGACCTTTAGGTACTGGTACCACCCGAGTGAGTTTCCATCGATCAGGAAACCTTGCAGTAGTTATACACGTGTTGAATAAGTGTAGTAATGGTGCAACTAAAGTCATTCGGCAGTCCCTAATAATAAACGGCGGAATACCATCCGGTCCTACTGAGTGCTTGGGCGGCAGAGCGGCCAGCGCTCTCATAACCGCCGGTCGGTCAAGGCGTGCGAGATGAGCGAACGCGGCACTCGGCGCTGCTGACGCGCTCGCCGCCTCTGCGCTCAGCGTTCTCGACTGCACGTTGTACACGGAGTGAAAAAACCTTGCATATTCGTCAGCTAATTCCACTCCAGACAACATTTGTCCATCTTTCATTAATTTATATTGACCAGATTTACCTTTCTTCTCACGTATAAAGCTCCAAAATGCCTTGGGGTCATCAGCTAGGTGTTTCTGTACCCTGTCTATATAACGCTTATGGGCAGATAACGTTTCGGTTTTTACCATTGCCCGATATCGAGCAAATTCAACATAGTCATTTGGAGACTTACTAGCTTTATACTTTTTGTGTAGATTATGTTTAATTTTAATATCTCGAATAAGATCTGATGTATACCATTGTGGATATATATATTTGCTGTTCGGATTCTTATATTTTTTATGTGGTACGCAAGCATCGAAAGTTTCACTCAATTTCTCATAATAATAATTTAAAGCTAAATCGGGATCATCTATACTATACATTTGTGTCCAATTCAATGAATTTATTAAATAATATAATCTAATAAAATGCGCTTTACGAAAATTAAAACGTTCATACAATAAAGTAGAGCGTGAGGTGCGCGGACAGGCCGAGGGTGCGGCGGGAGTCAGTGCGGAGCGCGCCCCGACGGCGACGGTCACCGCGAGGGGCGGGTGAAGGGCGTCCACGGGCAACAGCCCCTCGTCCGCGGCGCACACTCGCACGTCATCGCGCGCGCACAACACGAGGTCCAACTGTCTACCCATACAGTTTGGTATCTCATTATACTGAGCGAATCCACCAAAGGCCACAAAATATTCATAATAGTTATACACATTAATATTACATGAAAACAAGTTTAAATCGCCTAATATAATTAAATTGTTTGGATACTTTACACATAATTGTTCTAGCAGATGAAACATAATACTATATTCACTTTCGTCTGTTTGTGGTGGAATATATACTACACAACAAGTAAATAAAAACCGGTTTTGCATATAGATTTTAGCACAAATTAATTCGAATTTATGATTGTCTAAATTTATATTATCGGGAATAGTCACTCGACGCATGTCATACCTCGGTGTAGCCACTAAAAGAGCGCCGCCTTGCTTACGTCCGTCCGCTCGATCACATCGTAGTACTTGGTATGCCGGTAATGCGAATTCTGTGTTTTGAATAGATTCATTAAGGCCAGTTTCTGTTATCGCAAATATATCAGACTCAGATGATTCCAGCAAAGATAGCAATTGTGTAGTCTTAGTACGCAGCCCTCTGACATTTTGATACAAAATGTTGACATTTTTACTGGTTTTGTTGTTTAGTTTGATCGGCTGGGCGACGAAACCAAACCCATTCACAAAATTCGATATTTAATGGCCATATATCTGGATTACATAGTTTATCAAAATTGTTTTCGGAAACGCCAATTCTAAACGACGAGTAATTTCGTTCGGTTTTAGGTTTTAATTTTTGTATGTCAGTTACAGAATCTTTGCCTAATATAGTTTCAATATATTCCTTCAAATTCAGTTCAGTAGTACATTTGTCCAATCTCCAGACGTGTAAAAACTTCTTACGTTCTACTGCTTTTATAGTGACGATTGACATATTTCCACCTCTTTTCTTGGGATTTTTCTTATAATTCACTTCCTTCCAAGTAAAGCTATTATCTTCTGTGACACCAGTACCATTTCTCTTCGTGTTTTTCGTGGCCATCATCGCGTAGGAAGCACCTTGGCCGCAAGTTTCCGGCTGGGTATCACGGTTGCTGCCACTGTCAGATGTATCCGATGCAGGGGGTGGCCGCGTATCCAAAGACTTTGGTATTGGAGCTTCTATTTGACCTTGTAATTGGCTTTTAGCGCCAATTTCATTGTTAATACTACACTGTCTCAGTTTTTGTGACTCAGTTTCTAATCTCATTATTTCAATTTTATATGAAATACATTTCTGATTGCTTTCTATCAACTCTTGTTTCAATTTACTGTTCTCTAAAACTAGCACCGTAACCGTAGACCGGATTTCCTCCAAAATTGTAGCTTCAAACGCAGTCAGTCTTTCAGTGATAGTGCTGTTAATTTTTTCCAATAAGTTTGACTCTTCCATAGGCAATAATGTAGAACGTTTGGTACGGATTTCCGTAGCACCGTGACCCGGAGTAATATCCGATACCCGGGCTCTCTGGGTTACGTTCATGCAGGAATCACACTTAAAGTTTCGCTTCATCTTACTAACATCCAAACACTTATAGTGGAATCCCACCTTGCATCCAACACATTTTATAAGATCTCCTGGGTCGATGTTTTTGTTACAAATCGTACAATTCATTATAAACCGTACAATCTCAGAAAACGGGGAGAGAAAGAGACAGACCGATCACTCAGCGCACGAGTGTGAAAGGGTGCCGATACTATTTCGTGCCACCCGCGACCCGTTTTGTTATAATTTAATTGTTCACTAATTATTTGATTTATTGTTCGAATTTCACTAATTTAGAACTGTACTACACTTTCTACGTGAATATTAACGTAAAAGGTCCACATTATATACATTTTACACCCTCAAAAACACAAATAAATCTATTTAATCAATTAAATAGCGGAAGCAATATCTACTTCGCACCGGTATCGCGTACCCACCCACAGATGAAAATCTGTGAAAATAAATTTATATCTGGCTAATGCTACATTTTTGATGATTTTGACGTATAATAAAACTTAAATACTAACGTCCGCTTCGATAGGTGGGTCGTCTCCTGCTTCTATAAGCAATATATTCCAGTCTTCGATTTCACTAAGCCGATTTGCTACTACACAGCCAGCTGAGCCTGCGCCGACTATTATGATGTCGAAGCAGTCTTTATCTAGTAAATATAAGGACTTGTTATTACATTGATTATAGATTTATGGTAAGAATTCAAACATTTACAAATAAGATTTTATGGATAACATTTACGTATAGATATCGTTGATGTTAGTGTAAGCCAGAGATTCCTGAATTATTTTGGGCAAGAGACTTCAGCTTTTTTTTTGGCTGTGGGAGCCAAAAAAGTACTTGTCAACTTGTTAAGTTTTTTAAAATGTAAAACAATTACACTACCTACTTAAATATTAGTCATTCTCATAAGAAGTATAAGAAGTTTTACATATACACGTAACACACTACACACAAGTTGAAAGTTTCAAATAAGAACTTTTGTTATATACCTATTATTTAACAAAAGTTCTTATTTGAAACTTTCGATCGATTCGGTCGATTTTTAGACCCTCCAAAATCTGTTTTCGTGTGTTCCCTTTGAAATTCTTGGTCTAAACTAGTCTAGCTACTAAAAAAAGAAAACGTTATCAGACTTACCATGAACAACCGCTTCGGGGAATTTGTACGCAGATAGTAAATATTGAGCTGTCATAAAGTATTGGAGAGCCGCATTAAATGTTTCGGAAACGGGACCTGATGTTTGCGACAAGCATGGCATGCCACTGGTGCTAAAGCATTAAAAAAATATTATTAAATTTATACCTACCCTATTTTAATTGAGAAACGAAACAGTTCGCTAAAACTTGAATACTTTTTTTCTAATTCTAGGGCATAAAACTTTGTAACCTACAAGCGCTATTCTAACTGTTGTGTCTAGTAATATTATGTACTTATATTACATTATTTTATTCAAAGACTTAAAAATACATGCGTAATTACAAATACAAATTAGCATGAAACAAATCTATACTTTACACAAATAAATATTACTTTTTCAAGTATGTAATAATAAAATAACAGTCTTTTACTATATGAAAGTGTATACGACACTTATACCATTTTTTTATCTGCTTGTCTGTCTGTGTCTGTGATTTTGATGGGACTTTGACTGGCAGGCACCTGATGTTATAAGGAGTAACTTAGGCTACTTTTATCGTCACGATAACGTCTATTGGGGTGAGCAGCACTACGTCAGCACGCGAAAGAAGTCGCGGGCACAGCTAGTATATATAAGACACGATGACGAAACAATTTTGTACTTACCATAACATTATAACTTCTCACGTTTATGGGCTTAATCACTTGAATAACCAATATTATTGTTATTATTTGTATGGTTTCAGCATCTGATTAATCTGGAACAGAGTAATTATTTCTTTAAGGGTTAATTACAATACCATGTTAATGTTAGAAAACTAGTTTTAAAGTTTCTGATATTTTTTGTAACTGTTGTACGCGTCTGATATTTTTTTCATGTTTTAAGTACCTATTACCTACGCACACGCCACTGTCAATGCTCCACTATCTCTACTCGTCAAACTATTTTCTAATTCTTAAATAACATTTTATACTAAAAACATTGTTGTTTGTTATCTATACCTACTTAAGGCGTTTTCATACGTACACAACATTTAAATAAAAAAAGGAGGAGGTTCTCAATTCGACTGTATTTTTTTTATGTGTTTGTTCACCGATTACGTAAAGACGGCTGGTACCAATTTGAAAACTACTTTTAGTGTTTGAAAGGATGTACTTCCAAGTTGATCCAATTGTCATCAGATCACGATCTGATGATAGAGTCTTGGAGAAATCGAGGGAACTCTTCAAATATTAAAGGCACACCTACAGTGATTTAAGTATATTTCATAGTGATTCATGCATTTAGTCTCAAAAAACACTGATTGGTGAAGTGAAACTGATGTATAGTGCGCATAGGGTCACTCATTATTTGTGGTCTTCATCCACAAATGATGAGCGAACCTATGCAATATTTCACGGTTCGCGATTAAATTACTTTAATATGGTATTGAGTAGCACTTTATTCTCGTCATATTAACATAAGTCAATTACAAACCGACCCACTAAAAAGTGAGAAATAAAAAACTTGTTTATAAAAAAATATTACCAACTTCAAATAAATACAAAGCATCTAAAAAGCAAAAAATAATTTAGACAAATGAAATATTTTGAAGTTGGTTGGTTTATTCGGCACCAACTTCAAAATGTTTAATTTGTTTTTGTTATTCTAGGTACCTATATTATTTTTAGCTTTTTAGTTGCCTTTGATTTATTTTTGAAGTCGGTATATATGTGGTATAGCAACATAACCACGTTCGGTTCATAGTATTTGAAAATTTTTGAAAAATGTCATATGCCTCCTAGCCTTGGAGAGCACGTTAAGCCGTCGGTCCTAAGCCCAATCTCTTTTCGGTCGTGTTGGAATTCCGTCCATAATTGAACTATGTGAAGCCAACATTAATTTGTTTTTTAAACTCGAACCAGTAGTTCCTAAGATTAGCGTGTTCAACCAAACAAACATACAAATAACCATACTAACTCTTTCTTTAGCTGTATAATATTTTAAGAAAATGGTTGTCTATAAGTTGGTTTACGGACGACAAAATTTACGTGATAACGTCATATGAAAACATTGATGTCATATCGCCATTCGCGTTGCTTAGCAACCGATCAATAAAGAAAAGAAAAAACATTTATTTTTACACAGTAGATTTAGGCAAATCTTATTTATAAAACTTAAAAAATTCACATGTGTGTAAAAAATTTGGATCTCACTCAGCATTGTGCTGCCTAATTAACTAACTAATAATGTTAGTTCAATTTGTATTGCATGTCATGTCGCTGCAATCACCATTCGCTGTTGCTTAGCAACCAATCAATAACGTGACCGTTGTTACGTGACACTTTTTCGTGCGTGCACCCGGTTATTGACTTATAAGACATTATCACGGGAAAAATACAATAAGTATAGGTTATGTCATGCCTTACAAATTCTTACTTAATAGCTATATTATTATGTTTATCACAACCCGTTGTCGGGAATTATGTCGATAAATTAATGGTAATGCCGAATTTAAATTCTAAAATAATGTTTTAATTTTTAGTCATTATCACCGCCTATGCGTGTTTAAGTTGTTGATTGTTTAGATGTGAGAGTTCCCACTATTTAGTGACCGTTTTCATTGACAACTAAAGGGGCTAACTATCATGCCCCACTATAATTAAGAATTTCTGTGATTTGTAAAATTCATTATTCATTAGCAACCAATCAATAACGTGACTGCTAAGCAACCAATCGCCATTCGCGTATCTTAGCAACCAATTAAAAACATGACCGTTGCTACATGACACGTTTTCGTGCGTGCACCAGGTCTGTGATTTATAATACGTTATTACATCAAAAATCAAATAAGTGTAGGTTATGTCATGGCTTACAAATTAGTACTTATTAGTTTTATATTTATCACAACCCGTTTTCGTGAAATATGTCGTTAATGCCGAATTTAAATTCTAAAAGAATAATATTTGGTTTTTAGTCATTTTCACCGCCTACGCGTGTTTAGGTTGTTGATTCTTTAGATGCGAGAGTTCTCACTATCTAGTGACCGTTTTCATTAACAACTTAAGGGGCTAACTATCATGCCCCACCATAATTAAGAATTTCTGTAATTTCACCCATCTATCATAAACTGTATGTAGAGACCTGGTTGTTTGATGATAGGTATGGCTTAGGTGACATCAAAATATTTTGGGATAACGAATTTCTTAATCTGAACACATGTCTGGAAAAGTAACAAAATATCATAAGTACTTACTAATCTTACCCTGATTTTATGATGTATCACGTATTTTACAGGAACTGTAAAATGTTATTGGGCTCTATTTTTGTCAGTTATCCAAATGCATTCTGAAACAGTACAGTGTGCAGTTCGATATTCTTTTTAAATTTCCGCAGTAGTGTACTGCCCAGTGTCGCGGGGACCCAACGGGGACCTGATAGATTTGTATTGCCATGTTCTTTTTGATTCTATTCAAGTCTATTGCATTATGGCGTTTAGTGCAAAGACCAATTTGTACTTATACTGTACATTTTGAAGCTATTGTTGATAATAATAAATCTCAAAAAATACAATAGTCCAATATAGTAGTTAATTTACAAAATATTTGTCTTAAGATAATTGCGTATGATGACTGATATACCTGCTTTTATTTTAAACTAGGTTTATATCCGAAGATCATATCATAGGTTTATATATATCATAAGAGGAAACTCTATATCAGATTTGTACTTTCTGAAGCAGATTAGGTCGATATTACAACATTATTTAAGTAAGTCTGGTTGACTTTTATTTGTAATCTAAATAAAATATATGCATTGATTTTATAATTAGGTACCTAGGAATTCTAGAGCCACTACTATATCATCATCAACCTATCGCAGTCCACTGCTGGACATGCTGTATAAGAATAACAAATTCCATTCAATGAAACACTTCAACTACACTTTTGCTACGTTACGATTACGCTATAATTCAGCGTATCTTTCCTCATTTTTTCAGTTGCCATGGTAATCTTTAATTAAAATTGATATGCATTATTATCTGATAAGGGCAAATTCCCAGTTGTACTGTTGTATGGTTCCCAAATTTCATGAAATATAAACCTTTATCATCCTCGTCAAAATTTATGATTTTACAGAACTGATCAAAAAATATGTAGGTCTTCTTTTTAGACAGAGGAATGAACTCTATTTTCCTAAACTATTTCCTGCCTCTGGTTTTTACATACATAGGTATTGTGTATTCATATTTCTTTCTATTTAAAAGTCACCTGTTTTTCGTTTGTATACCTACGCATATGCTTATAGGCATATGCCTATAAGCATATTATTTTCCAAAAACAATTTGAAAACATTAATTCTCGCAAACCCTCTCAAAACGCGCAGTGCCAATTAATTCTTTATCTACAACATAAAAAAGGGCCTTTTCTATTGAATTAACCAGCAAATTGTCATTAAACCAATACTGTGTACGTTATTGCCAAAGGAACGTGTTTGTTTAGGATCGTCCCCAATGTAATGTCGTCGTTTGGTATTCATGAAACCTTCTACATCGGTAACAATTTATTAATATTGAAAGGACGTTGATATTCGTTTTGTTAAAGTGGCTAACCACCGATTTTAGGACAACCAAGCTGAAAAAACTGACCCTTTTGACCGTCTACCGTGTCATCAGTACAGTAAATAATATGTGTAGTTTAAATACTGGTATCAGGTTATTTAACTTTATTTACTCTGTAGGGTCTCGTGATCAGTTGAATTTGTTCGATCGTTGTCCACTAAGACATTGTATGACAGTATAATTTAATAGCCGGGTCCACACCTGATGCTCCGGCGCGTTCAGATCGTGCGCGGCAGGAACGCGCTCCAAAGGCGCGGTCGGTGTGAACATGCCGCGCGCGATCCCAGTGCACGATTTGGAGCGCGTGGTTCTTGCCTCGCGTGATCCGTTCGTTGTCGGTTATTTGTTTTGCGCGGTGAGGACGATGTGTGTCACCCGGTGGACACGGTTATTGAGCGAGCATTCAGATTTTGTTACGATTGTGCGATTTGAAAAAAGTTTAAATGATTATTTTTGTTGTCCTTTTCCAATAGTATCTATATCTCGTGAGTTTTAAAAGTAGGTCATATCAACCCATATGATGGCCCACTGCTGGGCACGGGTCTCCCCAGTAGATCCTGGGGGTAATTGCCATAATCGCCACGCTTGGCGAGCGGGTTGGCGATCGCAGTAAGGCTTTAAGTACGCAGAGGACGCTGCTGCCCGTCCTCCGGAGTGAAATCCCTTAGTCGCCTTGACGACACCCACGGGAAGAAATGGGGTGGTACTATTCTTAAGCCGGCACCACACGGCATAGCCGGCACCACACGGCATAAAGTAGGCAAAAAGTAAAAAGTAGGTATTTTAGATGATTTTCCGCTTGAATACGGATGTCAAAGATTATAGGCGAAGAAGTAAAAAACATGGATTTTGTTTAAAATAGCCATAGACCTGGCTACGGCCTCCATAAATATTTTATATTTTTATTATTATTTACAAAGTTAGACATAAAAACTTCTACAGGAAATGTAGAAGTTTTTGTATTTTTCGGCATTATACTAACCTGAATTTGTCTATCTGAAGAAATAGAATTTTCTACTGCGGAATAATCTGATATGATTATGTTACTGACGTAACTGTGCTAGTATGACTCAAATAGCCTCTACGATTGACAATGTAATTCATAAAATCAAGATTTAGTTCAGCTTCTGATGGTCAAACTGGTAATCTGCGTATATTGTCTTATGTAAGTCCTATCAGGTACGCCATAAGCTGTTTTTATACAATTTATCACTTATAGCTCTAGTACCTGGATGACCGAGCTTTGCTCGCTATTTTTAGGGTTCCGTAGTTAAAATGGCAAAATGGAACCTTATAGTGTCGTCATGTTCGGCTGTCTGTCTGTCTGTTCGTCCGTATGTCAGTAAAATGCATGATTTTACCCAAAGACTACACAACGAATATTGATTAAATTTGTGCGAATAGGTGTCTTGTAATAGCCGCTACTTAGTTTGATAACTAAATAATAAAAATAAATATTTTTGAGGGGGGCATTCCATACATGTTAAAAAATTGTAGCATATCATTCGACAGGTCTTTTAAAAACATTTTATGGTTTCAAGTAAACTTGCGTTCGAAATATAAGGGGAGGGGACACAATTTATGCAACTTTCGGCGCGATTATTTCCAAACATATTCACATAATCAAAAACTACTATTAGCAATTATTACTACGAAGAAAAATTCAAACCTTTTCACCAAATTTTATCAATATTCATGATGTTGGTTTTGTGTAAAATGCCTGTGACATACGAATAGAAATACAGACAGACAGACAAACATTTAACAAACCTGTGTGGGTTCTGTGTTTACCATTTAGGCTATGGAAACCCTAAAAAGGGAAAAAAATAATCATCTGATCTCAAACAAGGGTCTTCTGGTTTCGGGACCGCCCGATGTGCCATGAACATATGCTCTTCTGCTGGTGTAATTATTCATATCGGATTTTTTCATACGGCAACGGCAGCAATGCCATGAACCACGCTCTGTGTACCCTACACAGCACAATTTATGTAACTGTCGGAGCGATTATTTCCAAAAATATTCACTCAGTAAAAAAAGTTTCTTAGAAACCTTAAAATAGTTTTAAAATACCTTTCAAATGATGTGCACTTAACTTTTGAACCATGTGTGATCAAAAAGTATGAAAAAGCCACAACAGTAGCGCTTAATAAGCACTTATTAAACTCAAATTATTTCGGACACGATCGGATATACCGTTATTGAGTTATAGCTGAAAAACTGCGTTTCTCAACAAAAGGGTTTAAGTGCCATGAGCATACGCTCTTCTGCTTATGCAATTATTCAAGGCGGCAGAACCCTTCACTGAGCATGGTTCGACATGCTCTTGCCCGTGATTTTTGGTAAACGTGTTTTTTGGAAATGATTTGTAGATACAAACTACATGATAGATGGCGCAAGCCAGGGACCGACTGGCGTGCAGGAAGGATAGAATAATTTGAAGTCTACTTCAAATTTTTATATCTTTCCAAAATGAAATTATTGTATTAATAAAGTAATAGGCGAGAAATGCCTATAAAAACTACTAAATTACTATTAAAAATTTTCAAACTTCGACATAATAATAAAAAAAAAATGAAATAATAAATCACAAATTAAAAAATGAAAATAAAACAGTGAAACTCAATAAACATTTGGACTCGAACCGGGGACTTCCAGTTTCTGGACCGCTCGATTTCCCACCTGATTTATTTTTTTATACATTGTAAATGGCGGCCAAATTTATCTTCGTATTTTAGTGATATTGTAGCAGTTTTTAAACGATGTTTTTAAAAAATAATGAAATCTAGCTTTATCGCCTGCACTTAACTGGCGTGCGGCCTGGCATTGTCATGATGTAACACCACGCTGACAGTAGAGGTCGGAATGATAGTTTTATCCGGCAAAAGCTCATAGTGGACGATTCCTTTCCAATCCCACCATTCACACAGCATCACTTTATTCCGAGTCAGGCCGGGCTTTGCCACGTGGGACTGTGTCTGTGGAACTTGTCCATCACGATCTTGACCACGATCTATTTCAGACATTCTTATAGCAAGTGACCCATTTTTTGTCACCCGTAATCAACCGTTTAGGAAATGGGTCGGAACTGTTACGTTAAATAAAGAATCGCAAATGGATACACGTGGCATTAAGTTTCTCATCATATCACATGATCTCACTAAGAGAAACTTAATAAATCCAAATATCAAGTTTTTTCTTGTACCAAGACTTTTGTAAATGACCTATAATTATTTTGTGTTCAACATCAGTTCTTCAGAAGTTTTTTTTTTTATATAAAAAGAGAGAGCAATGTGGGATTGAGTCCCAAATTATTAGCAATCTTATTATCACCTCCAGCTAAGCTCAAAGGCTTGTTTTAGAAGTGGGTTTACGTAAAAAAAAAAATAACATTAGAAACGCTTGAAACATATTTGTGCTACTCGTATTGATACCGCATTACCGGTCCGTAAACCGCACAAACTTTATTCGCGACATTCGTCGCAATTTAACCTTTTTTGTATTAAAACTTTAAAATGTACCGATTTTCTTAGTCACATATGTTCATTTTGGTTGCTTGAAAAACAATGGAAAAATGGCTGGAACCAAAGAGAATATAAAACTTCGTAATAGCTGGAACTAGTTTTTTATTTATTGCATCTTTAGAATGTCAACATTTAATGTCAATTAAAGAGGTTTGATTGCTAACAATGTCTTTGTCTTGTCTTGTCCTGTCTGACTGACTGATCAATCAACGCAATACCTACACCGCTAATGTTTCAAACTTGAAATTTTGGTAGTAGATGCCTTTTATGTTATAGACATCCAAGAACGACTTTTAAAAGAGCAAGCTAGGACTTTTAAAATTCTCTCCTCTAAGGGAAATAGGGATTGCAACTTTGTATGAAACTCCGTCAGTTAGATCGGTGAAATTAATTTTTATTCGTATTTAGCTATTTCGTTTAAAATAAAGAAACATGTGTTTCAGTGATTTTGAAAAATCAACATCTAAGGGGGTAAATTAGAGCTTCCGAGTTTGTGTGAAACCGAACTTAACTGAAGTTTAAAAGTTAGGTCTGTGAAATTTCGTACTTAGATTTTTGGTACAAAACAAAGAAGCACGTGTGTCAAGGTTTTTTGGAAATCAACCTCTAAGGGGCTAATAGGGTTAGCAAGTTTACATGAAACTCCGTCAGTTTTAAAGATAGATCGGTGAATTTTTTATTTAGCTTTTCGTTTAAAATAATGAAACACATTTTTCAGCTTTTTGGAAAACCAACCCCTGAAGGGGTAGGCTAGGGGTTGCAAGATTAATGAAGAAGTTTGAAGTTAGATCTGTGAAGTTTCGTATTCGGCTTTTTGAAATATAATAAAGAAACACGTGTTTCAGCGTTTTTTAGAAAATCAACCCCTAACGAGGCAAAATAGGTGTTGCAGGTTTATGAAAAACTCCTTCACAAGATTGTACAAAGTCTGGCGGTTTTGAAATTAGATGTGTGAAATTTTCTACTTGGCTTTTTCGTTTAAAATTAAAAAACACATGTTACAGCATTTTTGGAAAATCAACTCATAAGGGGCTGTAATAGGGGTTGCAAAATGAATAGAACTGAGTCAGTTTTGAAGTTAGATCTGTGAAATGTTGTATTTGGCTTTGCGGCTGTAAATAAGGAAACACGAGTTATCGCCTTTTGATCGAAAGCGATAAATTAACCCTTCAGGGGGTAAAATCAACTACATATATGTATACAAGAATTGCTCGTTTAAAGATATAATAAGATAATGTTGAGATAATAAAACAAAATACATGTTTCATAAAATCGTGTTAAAAAAACAAACATATTTAACCGTAAATAATATATAGTTAAAGTTAAATAGTTAAAGTAAACATTGAGCCGCCACAATATTAGAAAGTCCAAGTAAACATTTCAGGAGTAGTTTCTGTAACAAACACGATGAGTCCGCAGCGCTGAAATGAAAATCGATAGGATAATTTCTTCACATACCAATTTATACAATTAAAATTAAAAAAAAAATGTGTGGCACTCGGGGACTGCTGCGGTAAAGCTATTGCATAGCATTTTTTGTCAAACTAAAAAACCACAAAAAAAAAAAAAATTTTCACAAAAATAAAAAGTATAAGTTAAATATATATATTTTTTCTTTTCATTACATTTCGGAGCAACTCGTCTCGATCCGTGCGAGCTTCGTACAGTCGTACCATAGTATAGTACCTACATATACGTTAAGCATACGCTCGGCGGTTAGGTTTTTTTTACTGTACTGTACTGTCATAGGCATCTCTGCGCCAAACATACTAAACATAGTCATCCTTGTTACTTCTACACATAATCATAGTCACTCTTGTGGAAGCGGAAATCAAATAGTTATAACATATTTAATAAATATGTTAGGGTAAGTGTGATTAATTGAAAATTATTAATAATTATATTAATAGTAAAACAGTTATCACTTTTAACGGAGATAATAATAATTTAACCTTAATACCGATAGATGTAATAAATCCATACTAATATTATAAATGTGAAAGTAACTCTGTCTGTCTGTTATGCTTTCACGCTCAAACAGCTAAACCGATTTAGATTAAATTTGGTTTGGAGATAGTTTGAGTCCCGGGGAAGAACATAGGATAGTTTTTATCGCGATAACCGACATCCAAGTGGGCGTACCGCGGGCGAAAGCTAGTAGTCTATAGTTCACATACCGTAGTTTGTCACAGTCTATTCTTTAGGCACAGGTTCATGGTAGTTCTGGTTTGCTGAGAGAACTGCATGTTGTTGTGTTTGTTCATGATTTTGACAATCCATTCGATTGATGGCTGCGGGCGAAAGCTAGTGTTTGTATATTTTATAGTCTTTTTGTTACGAAACATTGATGATGATTGGTGGTTGAGAATAGTTGTTGATGTTGATTGGTAATGAAGATGATGATTAAACAGCCAAAATCCAAACTGTTATTGCCCAGTCGCAAAAATACCTGTCGATGTACCACGCGTTAATGCTTGCTGTAAAATAAATTTTTCAGCTTCTCTTACATGTATGGAGTTCACCCCTCTAAAAATAATTTATTTGTATTATTTAGGTATCAAACTAAGTAGCGGTTTCTACAAGACACCTTTTCGCCAAATTTCATCAATATTCATTGAGAAGTTTTTGAGTAAAATGCCTATGACATACGGACAGACAGACGGCATGACGAAATTACAAGGGTTCCGTTTTTGCTTTTTTGGCTACGGTACCCTAAAAAGTGATGAATTTCAATGTTAGTATCACATTTACCAAATCATGAGGTAATTATTAATCATTTTCGATTCATCACTCTTACCGTAACATACAGATAGATAAGCACCACTAGTTTTGTTTCTGTTTATGCAACTCATTGGAGGAGGGACAAGCGCAGACATTGATAGGGACAAGGACTAAGTAAGTGCAAATAACATTTTAAGGCAATCTAACTTTTAGCAACCGAGTAATAGATTTTGTTAAAACGCATGTTTTGTAGCTGTTAGATGATCGTGAGAGGTGACGTCATTATAATTGCGTGAGTGCCGGTCATCGATTTAAAAGACGTTTTAAAGTCAGCAAAAAAAAACTGTCACAGGGCATGGTTATATAATACAATGTCGTCAATGTTTTCTTGTGACGTTATCACGAAAATTATCGTCCGTATACCGACTTTATAGACCATTTCTTTAAAAGCAGTGTTAAAAGCTACTATCAGCCTGTAATTGGTCGGACTGAGTAAAGCCCGCTTGTATTTTTTTTTTCAGTAATAGTTTTGTAAATTTTCTATAGCTGAAATAACTTCTATATACGGCAACTTTGAGTGCTTATCAGAAACACTTGAACCGTATATGATTCACTTGATCAGAAATTTATTGATCTCAAGATCAAAATTATTCTAAATATAAATAATAACGTGTACAGTGACATTAGATAAACAAACAAGAAACATAACAGTTCAATGGGAAACCTGTTCAACTACACCATAATGAATTCCAAAAAGTACATTTTGTACAATTATTCAGATGTAATTTGAATTGGTGTCTTGTCGAAATTAAAAAAAAGAAAAATACTACCGAACCAAGCTACTGACCTTTTGAAAAACTTGCCGTGCAGAAGGAAATGTTATTAAACAATTTTCATTTTGTGATAAAAAAAATATCAACGCGCTTCAATTCTTACGAAGAAGCCCACTGTAAAGAAGAGCCATCGAAGTAGGTACTCGTATAAGTGTGGCAGACTATATTTATGTCCCATGCGGCCCTTACAGTCAACAGGCTATAGCTGTCGACCTAAATAGCGTCGCTCTCACCACCCCGCTACTTCCAACACCATGCCTGCTTTGAATAACAATGCAATTTGGTAAAGATCAAACTTTAAAACTTTTACGAACAACAATCAAAACTAGTGTCTTAAGTTAAACGCTGCTTTAGCGCCTTTCTTTTTTTATTGAGCAAAGCTCTAGTTTACATAGTTAGATAGCAATTTTGAGGTAGTACAATCTTTTACAGGCGCTTTATTAATATGAGAGAGTTAGAATCAGGCGCGGATCAAGGGGGGGCATTGCACCCTCCCTCTCCCAGATTCGACTGAAAGACCTTTTTTGGGGAATTTTGGCACTGAACTGGTGTGTTTTGACAGGCAATTATCTTAGCTGAAGCGCAAAGTAATAAAAAGTTCCAAATAACCCTTCCTCAGAGTGAGGTAAAAATACCATATTTTACAATTTAGCTTGATTTCCACATTCTTCATTCTTTGATTAGATTTTTTTTCTTGTACTCCTCTCTCTCAATAATCAAAATGTGCTGTTGCTGCCCATGCATAATCTCCTGCTAAAATCAATCTACACGTGTTGCACCAAGATATATTATTGATATTTGCTCATCGTGCAGCGAGCTCATCACCACAAACTGAAATTGCCCCCCCCCCCCTCCCCCCCTCGGCGGTAGTGGTTGGTGTACCGGTGTTGAATCAAATACGTCCTTTCCCTGTATTGCGAGCGACTAGCATTTGGCCGGTTTCTTCACATGTTGTCCCCCCCTCTACCCCCTGAACAAACTTCTAGACCCGCGCCTGGTTAGTCTTTACTACTCACTGCCTCGGTGGCATAAAGGAAGTACGTACGACTGTTATGCAAAAGATCGTGGGATCGATTCCTACACGCTATCTACTCTTTGTTATTCTAGATCGAGCTATACCCTGTGACAGTGAATACCACAGCCTCACCGGGATTATTTCTAAGAACGGAAGTTCATATAAAAATACAGACTGCACTGTGATAAATGATTAATTACCCAAATAAAAGGCAATCATTAGCCTAGGTCAAATGGGGTATTTGGCTTTGTGGTACCGGCTTACGAATAGTACCACTCCTCTCTTGGGTTTCGTCAAGGTGACTTAGGAATTTCACATCGGAAGACGGGCAGCGTCCTCTGTGTACTTAAAAGCCTTTCTGCGATCGCCAACACGCTAGCCAAGCGTGGCAATGTGGCAATTACCCTCAGCATCTTTATTAAGTAGATTCTACTGGGAAGACCCAGCAAGAGGACATCATATGGGTTGATATGTAATGGGGTATTTAAATGTCAAATCCATCAATAACAATAAGTTCTTTTATTGCCATTATATGACCTAAAAAAAGTACTCATTCATTGAGTAGTAACATCTACATACAATTCTTTGTATTAACTGACTGATTGATGGATCAATGCACAGCCTAAGCTGCTGTATTTTGAAAATCAACAAAAACAGGGGTGGCAATTGGTATGAAACTTTGTCAGCTTTAAAGTTAGATCTGTAAAATTTCCTAATTGGCTTTATGTTTTTTGAAAAAGCAACTTGTAGGGGGTTAATACGGGGTTGCAAGTTTGTATGTAACTTCGTCAGTTTTAAAGTTAACACTGTGAAAATTTGTCTTTGTGAAAAAAGAATTTTACATACACTGGTTGGTTCTGAAGTATCACGTAAGACCTACGTTGGAAGATGGCTTGCCCGAATATTGAGCTTCCGTCTAACCTGTTCTCTCAGAGGCAATGGGATGGACCGCTCTGCAGCATGGTTAGAGAAAGGTTATTTAATACATCTTCCAATGTTGCAGAGCGTGCGCGTTTGTTGGCTGTGGGAGAGTAGGAGTCGGGCCTTTGGGTTCAGGCGCACCCGTCACCCAACATAAGCACTATGTTGGATGACACAACCTTCCGTATTGCGACTTGCCTACGACTAGGTGCGCCATGTATTTCTCCGCATCGATGCCACTGTGGTGAAGCTGTCGACAGTCTCGGACACCATGGCCTTTCATGCGGTAGGAGCGCAGGTCGCATCTCGCGACACGCCAACCTCAACGACATAATCCGCCGGGCTCTTGTCACCGCCGGTGTACCAGCTATACGTGAACCCGTGGAGCTGGTGCGTGACGATGGGAAGAGACCGGATGGTATGTCGTTGTGACCTTGGAAGATGGGCCGGCCCTTGGTGTGGGAAGCAACCTGCGTCGACACCCTTGCGCCGTCCTATCTTTCAGGTACAGCGGGATGTGCTGGCACTGCTGCCGCATCGGCGGAGGCTACCAAACGGCGCAAATACAATAATCTTGTCAGAGATTATGTTTTTGAGCTGTTTGGAGTCGAAACAGGGTCATGGGGTCCGAGTGCACGATCTTTTTATAAAATTTTGAGTAAACTCCTGATCGACGCTTCACGTGACCAGAAGGCTGGCCTGTACTTCGCTCAGCGAATCAGCATTGCTATACAACGCGGCAATGCTGCCAGCCTTCTGGGCACGGTGCCGGTCGATAGCGATGCGGAGGAATTCTATGACGCCTGCTTGTTTTGATTTTATTTTATGTAGTAATTTGTACCTATAATAATAGATAGTGTAAATATTAATATAATTATATTTATAATTTAGAGTAGTTTAAAACTATCTTGTATATATTGTATTATTAATAAACTAACACATCTGTTAAAAAAAAAAAATTGAGAATGAAGAAAATCAACCCATAACAGGCTAAAATCGTCCACGCGGATGAAGACGTGGACAACAGCTATGCTAATCCTAACTAATATTATAAATAAGAAAGTGAGTGTGTTTGTTTGTTACGCTTTCACGCCTAAGCACTCAACTGATTTAAAAAAATCTTTTACCAATAGTAAGCTACATTATCTAGCTATAGGATGTAATTTTGTTTTAATTAGAGAAACTATGATAAAAATGTTACCCAAGGTATCAAAATATTGGGTATAGAAGTCATTATTTGACGTTCGCTGCCATCCTTTCATTATACAACCTTTGATTGTATATCAAAATGATCAAAAGATGTAACATGTAAATACGAAAACATAAGATAGTTTTTATCGCGATAATCGACATTAACGCCGACGGAGCCGCATGCTAGTTTAGTATAAAGCGAATTGTGTTGACGTTTCATAAAAATATATTATGTACATCACATATACACCAAATAAATACCTAATTAGACCCGTTCGAGGGTTTTCTATACACTAGCTTGTTCGTACCAAACACCACACACCAAAGTTTTAACAACTAGTTGAGGCAATAAATTGAGTACACGAAGTGAGTATTTCCATTTTATTTCACCTAATTAATGTAACATTAAACTGTACGGTTTATAATGTACGGCAGTTCCACCTTGTTGTGACCTATTTTTTAAAAGACTCGCATGCGGAACTAACTATTCACTCTCACGCGAGTGTAAAGTCAAATAGTTCAATAAATTCAGATACTTGTAGTAACGTTCGTGACATTTTACGAGTTTTAAGCATCATTTGTAACGTAACTCTATAGTTTGGTTCATTTCATTTACGTATCCACATTTCTACAGTTTTTTTGCTTCATTTTCAGGAAAAAAAATCATTTTGCGCTCTTACAACTTTAGTAGGAAAATTCTACAAGCATATTATTCTTATTGCAACTGGTGTTGCCCACTCAGGTTGAGAATTGGGTTACTCTCCTCAGTTCATTTCGATTAATCTTATTACACACTTCCTCCCTTATTACTTTCTTTCTTTTTTATCCTTATAGTGCCTTGTAGTCTATAGAGAGCAAAGGTTGTTTACAAGATGCGCCCCAAAACAGTTCGCTAATAAATATGTGTTCCTATTTCTTTTCCTTGATTCCTGTTACAGCTGGTCGGATTTGGTTAGACTTGTACTGGCAGCTAGCTAGATTCATACGCTGACGTTTAATTTGCCGTGCTTTGGAGAAAACGTTACAGTTGGATCAACGTAACTACTAAATCCGGTTAGGATTGAAGTTATGTTCTTATCATTTTCGCGCATGTCATAGAGATGCGACCTTAAAATTACTTACGAAAACGGTTAATTACGTTTAATCGATTAAAAATACTAACAAAATTTTAATTCAAAAATATAAAAATATGTATTTATGAGTTCATAAAACTTTAAATTTAGAACAGTTACAGTAGAAAGAAAGTTTGAAAAATAATTTCTTTACGAAAAAATCACAAAAAACATGAGTTCTTAATACTAATTAAGACAATGTAATGCGTAATCTCATCTCTATTTCTCTTGGTTTAGTTAACGCCCCCGTCCCCGCTTCCTGTCACCATTTACTACTAAAATAAAACGTCTGCGCCACCACTTTTCGCCAACTTCAATCCATCCAAGTTACGTTGATCCTACTGTAAGTCGTCTTATGCTTACTCTCTGCCGGGTCGTGTCGGAATTTTGTCCCATCGGACCAAGAGAGGGCAGTAGTGTAAAATACACTCGTGTTTGCCACACCAGTATGCCATTCCCTCCGTAGTTAACTTGTCTTTGACAACATTAGCCGTTGGGAGACCGAAATCAGTTAGGAATACAAAATTAGGTACTAATTTCGAAATAACCTAATTATAAGCTAATATCTTGTTTTTGCATCAGTTGTCTAATATGATGTATAATATAATGGTGGCAGAACCTTACCTGCATATACAGTTTATAGACAAAGAAACATTGTAAATATTGGTAATTTGAAAAGAGTGGCCGCGAGTTTTTACTGTCTGTTTTTTCTCCGGCTTTACCTATTGTTTGCAAACAGGCATTATATTGTACAAGTAGAATCGACTTTTCACAAGTGAATAAAGAATTTTTCTTATTATTATTATTTGATTGTTTTTTTATTGGAGACCGCGGCTTGGCAAACGTAGTGTAGGACGCCTTCAGGCTAGGTGGAGTGATGATATACGCAAAACGGCTGGCAGGAGCTAGATGCGAGAAGCCGAAGATCGAACAAAGTGGCGTGGAATTGGAGAGGCCTATGTCCAGCAGTGGACTGCGATAGGCTGATGATGATGATGAGTTTTTTTATTTTTCTCAACTTGTTAGCCGGTTTTTAATGACAGATACGGGTCAACCAAGTAAATGTCATTTTGGTTGACTAATTTGGTACTATGTGTTCTATTATATCTGGTGATGATTCGTTATTCTGCATGCATTTCCTAACTATTCGACATGTGTTTAAAATAGCTGCTTTTTGTATAATAATAATAATAATATCTAGGGACAACTCTGACAACGCTATCTGATCCCAAACTAAGCAGAGCTAGTACTATGGAAACTAGACAACTGATAAACATACTTATATATTTCTAAATACATACATATTATAGATAAATAACACCCAGATACAGAATAAACCATCGTGCTCATCACACAAAGTTTTATACTGGGTGGGGATCGAACCCACGATCTTTTGCGTAGCAGTCGGATACACTTCCACCACTGTGTTTGGTGGTAGATTTAGTAATTTCAAGCTGTGTAAGTATTTTTGCGTAACTCCTGTTGTAGATATGGCTATTGGTACTATTTATACTTTATTGGCATTTCATATTCTTGCTACTTCCTCCTTAAGTATATTTGCGGACTTTCTCTAAAATTGTTTTTAGAATATCATGAATATTTGGTACAGCTATATCTATTAAATATACTACTTTGTCATGGATTGTAATGTCACGTCTGTTAAAGTGTTTGGTTTTATCGGTGTATTATAATTCCTTTTTATTAATATATTAATTTATGTTTTACATTTTTAAAACCATATAAAACATATAAATTTAAAAATATAAGAAAATAGTGTCCCACCGTCATCGGGTACAGGGCTACCAACCAAGCTACCGGTGGTTAAGGCTCCAGAGATAGGAACCTCTTTACATTGCGTATAACCGTCGAGTATCATCCGTGTCGAGTATAACCGTCTTCTGCATTTGACCCTTGATCTAGCTACCTTATTATTATTATAAGCCCAGAAAAAGTCATAAGTTTTCGTGACCTCGACATGCTTTAGTTTTTTTTTACAGTTCCCTGGGTTGCTACCGGTTTAAGAGTAATAAAATCAAAATATTTCCTCTCAATATTTTTTTACTAACATAGAAACAAAGCACACACGTTCTTTCCGGTTACTTTAATGTAACTACCGCATCGCGTCCCGGGGGCGTCCTGTATACCGATGTCGATGGCTATGGGCCACATCAAAGGGCAGCTACTGACGCCGTACTACGATCTAACCTGACCATTATGGATATATTCGAAATTGTCATATCTATGGGGTTGACCTATTTTCAAGGGAATATTATCTACCGAGATAGGCTGTAATATATATTAATGAAATGATATTGGGTGTAAGGTTTAGATATGGCATCGTGCTTGACCGTGGTTTTGTATTACGTTTTTGTAAAGGATGTCATCGAATGTCATACAAATTTAGACTTTTGATCGTAGCCGCGCGTACTCGACACCCTTTTTAGGGTGTTTCTCAAACTATATTACGAGACTAGCTGTCTCGTGCAACTTCGTCTGCGTAAGTTTTCCCCGTTTTTGCAACATTTCTCATTACTGCTCCGCTCCTATTGGTTGTAGCGTGATGTTATATAGCCTATAGCCTTTCTCGATAAATGGGCTATCCAACAGTGAAAGAATTTTTCAATTCGGATTAGTAGTTCCTGAGATTACCGTGTTCAAACAAACAAACTCTTCAGCCTTATTATATTAGTACTAGCTGTCCCGCGCAACTTCGTATGCGTAATTTTTCTCCGTTTTTGAAACATTTCTCGTCGCTTCTCCGCTCCTATTCGTCGTAGCGCGATGTTATATAGCCTATAGCCTTCCTCGATAAATGCGCTATCCAACAAAAAAAGAATTTTTCAAATCGGACCAGTAGTTCCTGAGATTAGCGCGTTTAAACAAACAAACAAACAAACAAAGCAAACAAACAAACAAACTCTTCCGCTTTATAATATTAGTATAGATTATAGATGAATGAAACCATTTTTTCTGATAATTTAGAAACCATCTTAAATGACCTTACCGTAATGAGCGTCTATCTTTCCCATAAAGTGTCTTTACCGGTAGTGTCCAATGAGTAGCCTATATGCAATACGAATGAAGTAAAATGCCTGTAAAATATGATGAACCTAGAACCGCTAATACGCATGTTTAACTAATGTAATAAATAACTATTGCAACTATTACGTAAGTCTAAGTATCTTCTTATCCTGTTTGCATCTTATGTTTCTTGTTTTTGTTATTGGCATAACAACAATAATAATCAACAACTATCTCAACATACCTAGAGATTGTATAAACTGAGAAATATTACAAGTATGCCATCATTACTTATGGCATATCAGGGGGTTGTTGCTTACTCATTACGATATGGAAATATATTTTGGGGCAATTCGACCGATTGGTCTCTACCATTTATAGCACAAAAACGATGTATTAGAGCTATATTTAATGTTAGAATGATGGACAATTGTAAGTCATATTTTAAATCCTATAAATTACGTACCTACTTACTTTGCCGTGTAATTATATTCAGGAATGTGCAATTTTTTGCAAGAGCTGTTTAATAAGCGAACGCGTGCACGTCATGTTCATAAGATATGTGCTGTGCTAATAAAACGATACTTATGAATAAGAGCTTTGTCTGCATAGCAACTTGTATTTACAATAAGTTACCGTCGAAAATCTGACTCTAAAACTATGTTGTTAATTAGGTACTGGGAAAACGAAATTTACAAATCTCAAATGAGGAGCGCGATACAGTGACATTCAGATCTTTGCGAAACAAGAATTTGGGTAGCAGTGATGGGCTATGGATTACCCTAGCCCATGAGTCCCTAGCCCATGAGTAAATGAAGTACGATAAACATTACTTTACCATCAAGTGCACGACCTGCTTGTCTCTTCATTTAATTAGATAAAATAATAATAACACAATGGAATGTGATATATTTATACAAGACTTAAAAAATTGACGATATTTTCATACTTGAGGCATACCTACGAGTATATTTCCACAAACTGTTGTATATAACCTAATAACAGGTGAGTCCACACGCGATGGCACGCTCGAGCACATATTCTATTTAATGTAATACTACGTGACATTATCGTAGCCCGCCCTTTGTATATCGTGATCCTCGTTGTCCCCCGTACGTCGTACGGCTATTAAGCATATTACTTTCCTCGTTATTTGTAGTATTAATATAATAAATAAGTCTTGTTACTATGTTGTTGGTAAAATTGTCTTTGTAGGATCTCAATAAGTAAAAGTTACTCGACAATAAATATTGCCTGAACCTACAAGTGTGTTCTACACTTGTAGGTTTCTCGCGGCTTTCAAATCACTATCAAGTTTTGAATACACCATTTTTTTTTTCTCCGCAGTAGTGTACAAGCCCTGTGTGGCGGTGGACTTTACAAACATTCAGTTCATGGACACAAAATTGGTACACCCAGACTAGGAATAACAATTTGTGGTTCACACACAGTGGTGTCCCGTGTGGGAATTGAACCCACGACCTCTTGCGCAGCAGCCGTACGCTCCCATCGCGCCACCGAAGCAGTCAAAGTTTCCTCTCACACATACGTCGATCATCTCAACGTCGCAAATGACTATTCGACTAATATTGCGTATAATATTTACAACCCTTATGCGTACAATACACGAATCTTTGTACGCATATGAGAAAGCGCGGTAACATTCGTCATTTTCGTTACCATTTGGTTACTTACCACTGAGTTGATTCACTCATTGAGACTTGATATATAGGCACAGACAAGTGGATGTCCTTGTTGCTCCCCATTATCTAATTATACCTACTTAAATCATGATTTATACTAGGCATCACTAGCTTTTGCTTATGTTAATTAGAGTCTGCTAACTTCTATTAGTCTTGCCCGGAGAGAGAGAGAGAGAGTTAATATTAAAGAGATTCGAAAACGAACACATTAGATGTATTTGGAAATGGATGGAGTCTTACAAATATTATAAAGCGGTTATGGCTTTTCTTATAAAGTTCATGTCTTATTGCAAACTAGACACATAAAAATGTTCTATGAGATACATATGCATTTTTCATTCTGCGTAATGTTCACATATGCTGCTTTTTGTGATTTTAATTTTAAAGTTATCTAACAGCCGATTTTAATAACTTATCTATTGTAAATCGTCTGTTAAATTGCTAACTCTAGTAGTGGTAAAAACTTTTTTACAGAAAAATATTACCGACTTTAAAAAAGACATACAATCGAATTGAGAACCTCCTCTTTTTTTTTAAATTCGGTTGAAAATGACATTTGTGCGTTTCGATAACTGTCGTCGGTTTCACTAAGTACTAAAGTTAGTAATTTTAACAGTTATTGAGACCGTTAGTCACTTCAAAATAATTCTAGCAGGCAATGAGAGGATTTTAATCATTATTAGAAGTTGGGAAATTAAAATATGAATTGCTTTTCCTATTTCTAAGAATATAAATTGAATACTTAAATGTAGTTTTAATTGGAGGATTCCGAGTAATTATTAAGTCTAGTAAGAAGAAACAGATTCCAAAAACTCATTATCTTTAGCATTAATGAGGGATTAAATTAGAAACATTTTTTTAAATTATCGTTAATATTTTAAACAAATGTAAGATTTACAAAATTATAAATAATTTATTTATCCTAAACTATGGTTTTAGGTACGGTCGGCCAAAAAAGTGGTCTACCAGTTTTGACAAAGCTTCCTTTGAAACCAAAATAGCCTTAAGGTTGAAATTAACGACTGTCTGAATATTATTGCAAGCGAAAATTAACCTTGTTGTTTATGACGTCCAAATGAATTTTAACCGTAGGGTGATAGACAATATTTTTGAGCGACTGTAGGTACATATATTGTCTATATGGAAATCTCAGTAAGCCTATAAAAAAAGAAAAGAAAAACCGGACAAGTGCGAGTCGGACTCGCCCACCGAGGGTTCCGTAAAGAAGAAAAAGATAACGTAAAAACGTCTTACGGACGTAAACGTCTTCTCGTACGGACAACAAAGTGATCCTTTAAGGGTTCCTTTAAGTTTTTACCTTTTACAGTACGGAATCCTAATGAAGTCACTGTAATATAAATTTTTGAAGTTTAAATTTTCAGTTTAATGTCATAACAGCACATTTGGTGTAAAGCAATATACATAGGAATTCATACTATGGTTCCATGTGCTCCCGTGTCAGCTTACTCTGCAGCAGCTACAGTCGGATGCGTAAATCAATATTAATCTGACTTTATTTTTTTGCCTACATTTGTTTATAGTAGTAGAGACGTGGAACATCGACTTTCACCTAGGTTGTAACCAGATGGGACATATATTTTTATCAAATTTAATTGATTTATAAAACTACTATGATAGCTCACCAGTCAAAAAGTGTTGTTACTTATATATTTTTTTCGATTCTAAACTGCAATACATACCAGTCTACGTTACTCCGTTAACGGATTTTGTGGGTAAACATATTCGTTTATTTCCGTAATTAAATTATATTTCCTTCAATACCAATTTTTTGGTTATCAGATCGATGTAGTTACCTATTTTGACTTACCTGTTCATAAACATAGACTACTTTTTATCCCGGAAAATGTTAGGTACCGTGTTTTTCAAAATTTCACAACGATAGGCAGCAGATAGTATATTATATATTTTTATCTCTAAAAAGTTTCACCGGTTTTACTCCATAAATATTATTAAGGACAGTGACAAAATATTAGAAACAATGTTTTGGTGGTGACATGTTTTTTTTTGGGATAATTTGTAAGGAACCTGTCACACCGCAACACATGGTTACCCTCATGGCAAACATAAAATAGGGTGGACAGTTTGATTTACACTCTGTCACTTACCGCCGAATATTTTTCCTGGCTTACATTGATGGTTTTAAAAGGGGGAGGATTTTCACAAAGACAGGTATGTCGTGTAGAATCTCTATAATTTATGGTAAAAACTTATATTTTTAAATGCACGAATTTCACTTTCTTACCACTACTTACTTCCCTAATAAAGAACTGCATTTGATGTTTTCGGTTTATCTGGTCTTTTTCACCTTTTTACCAAAGTGATATCAGTTGGGCAATAATAGGCAACTATTTAGTGTTCTTTGATCACTCGCAAATATGATTAAGGTATTCATGGCGCATTCATACAAATTAACATATTAAGTATCCTAATTTCACCTTTGTAATTTATATGTAACACATCTGTCTGTGTGTTTCCTTAATCCGTCATATAAGTTCTAACGCTTGAATTGATTTTTATGAGGGAAGTAAGTTAATATAGGCTAGTGTTATAAAAAAAACCGGACTCACACTCCGAGGGTTCCGTACAAATTTGTAGGTAGGTACATAATTATAAAATAGTTCAAGAATCGAGCTTCGCAGTTTTTGAAATAAAGGCCGTATCTTTTTGTTACGTAAACTTAGAAGTTTGAATTTTTCACAGCTTTAAGTGACTGTAGACCTATGTATATTATGGTTTTAATTTCAACTCGATACCTCCACCCGTTCTCGAGATAAAGGGTATTAACAGACGGACGAATGAACAACAAAGTGATCCTATGAGGGTTTCGCTTTTCAATTTTGAGGTACAGGACCCTAAAAACGTCAACGAAATTTAGTAGAGCAGTTATGCATTTTTAATTTCAATTTTTTTTTTGCATGAATTGGTTGTTCTTTTTTATGAAAATATGGGTTAATAGTTACACACAATTTTCTCTGCAAAAAATAGTCTAGAAGGACTGTTTACCCAAACACCCTTATTTTACACGCTTCGTAGTTGTTTTCTATTTTGTTCGGAACCGATACTTATCTACCGTAATTGTTATCAAAGTTCTAATTACGTTAATTATAATATTGTAGTGTTTGTAGAACGATCGTTACCCTACAATATCGGTGGAAATTAGAGCCAGCGGCTATTAGTGAGGGGAAATATTCATTAGATTATTTTTATAACTATAATGTGTGTCTATGTGTGCTATCGTAGTATTTAAGCTGATGGCCGTTTTTTAATTTGGTTTATTGTGGTTTCTTAGAAAGTTTGTTTATTCGGAATGGTTTTTAGGTTTGTTTATTAAAAATCCGTTCTGGTATTTTAAAAATAATCAACTTTCTTTTTTTTTTAAAGCGTGTCATCGGTTTTTTAAAGTTATGTTATTTTTTTATTGTAAACATTTAAAAATGATATCCCATCTACGTTTTTAACATTGTATAAATTTAAATTACATATGTGAACAACTTCTCATAGTCGAAAGTATTCATATAGGTATAGAAGTTTCTGGGATCGGCCTAAAACCTAGTTCAGTTAATCTATTCAAGTGTGGAATGAATTACGCAGCCACTGTAAATAGTAGTTTTTATGTTTTATTTACTTCAAAATATATAATTATATTTTAGGGTTCTATATTATTTTTTGTTTTTTAGTTGCCTTGTATTTGTTTTTGAAGTAAAAAAGTTTTTTATTTCTCACTTTTTAGGTTGTTTATAATTCATCTCAGTTACAATAGGCTTAAGTCAAGTTGTTGAAGAGTTCACATGATAGTTCACCATCAGCTCTTCTACATTGTGTAATAGTTCACATGACTAGAACGACCTGCTACTCAATATCATATTAAGGTAGTTAAATTGTAAATTTGTGGTTTTCATCATCACTTCCACTTCACCAATTGGTGCATTTTAAGAGTAAATGCACGAATCACTATGAAATATACCTAAATCACTATAGGTATGTTTCGATTTTTCCAGAATCCCATCGCTAAGTTCTGATCTGATGACAACGGAACCAACTTGAAAGTATACCCTATAAAACACAAAAATATTTTTTTTAAATTGATCTAGCCATCTTCGTGTAATCGGTAAACAAACACACAAAAACTATACAGTCGAATTGAGAACCTCCTCCTTTTTTGAATTCGGTTGATAAATGTATCTATTTTTTATCTTTACGTCATTTAAGTGCTCCCTTTCCATCCATTACATCATTATACGTTCTAAAGTGCGGAGATATAGATTACTATTTAACTTCGTATTGAATCTTCATCAAGTTTAGAAATGAGAATTATGTTACATACCCAAAGGTTAAAACACAATTATAGGTAGACTAGCTGACCCATGGAACTTCGTATGCGTCAATTTTCCCCGTTTTTACAACATTTTTTATTGCTGCTCAACTCCTAATGGCCGTGGTTAGCGTGGTGTTTTAAAACCTTTATATAGCCTTTCTCGATAAATGAGCACCCAACAGAAAAAGCATTTTTCAATTCGGACCAGTACTTTCTGAGATTACCGCGTTCAAACAAACAAACAAACTCTTCAGCTTTATAATATAAGTATAGATAAAAAAAAACGGGGCCATTTGGTTCAGTCAAACACGTTGACAATATACAAGACAAAGGTGTCTTCAATTTAACTCATGAACTAGACAGATTTGCATGTAAAAAGGCATGTCGATTGTAGAGCATCCGTTAAAATATTTGCAAAAGCCCTTTTGTCAATTTCCATCGAGACAAACAGCGAATGAATCAGGATATCAGAGTAACACTCTCTGAACGGCATCAAAGCGAAACACTACACGTGTTTCATAGCATGTGCAAAATATAAAGAATACAACATTATAGCTACCTTTATGAAAGGTTAAATCGTGGGTTTTAAGTTGGTAACAAATTTTAGGAAAAATAAATTATGTAATAAAAATTGTTTAGGCAATAACATTATAAAATAAATACACGATAGCCACACACCAGGCATGCCTGCCCTGTGGGGACATGTTACAATTACACTTTAAGTTTACAATGTTTTTTCAAACGACATCAAACAGATACATTTTGATTTTTTTTTTAAAGATAACAAGCAATGTGGCATTAAGTCCCAAATTCCTGGCAATCTTGTTAACCCCTCCAGGTAAGCTCAAAGGCTTGTGTTAGGAGTGGGTTCACGTCGGTAATATAATGGGTAGGATTCGAACCCGCGACCTCACGATTGCGAGACCGATGCCTTAGCCATTAGGCTACCGCCGCTTCAAATAATAATAAAATAAATTACGGTGTTATAATATTGATTAGGTATAGGTAAGATTATTTTAATTTAGAATAATAATGTATTAATATTTATTATTTAGTGCGAACAGCGTCTCGTAGTACGTATAATACTAGATGTCCCGCGTAACTTCGTCTATGTAAATATTCCCCGTTTTTGCAACATTTCTCATTGCTGCTCCGCTCCTATTGGTTGTAGCGTGATGTTATATAACCTATAGTCTTCCTCGATAAATGGGCTATCTTACAGTAAAATATTTTTTTAATTCCGCGTACAAAACAAACAAAAAAACGTTCTCTTCAGCGTTGTAATATTTGTATGGATACAAATATTACAACGCTGAAGAGAACGATTTTTTTACCATACTAATATTATAAATGTGAAAGTAACTCTGTCTGTCTGTTATGCTTTCACGCTCAAACAGCTAAACCGATTTAGATGAAATTTGGTATGGAGATAGTTTGAGTCCCGGGGAAGGACATAGGATAGTTTTTATCGCGATAACCGACATCCAAGCGGGCGGAGCCGCGGGCGAAAGCTAGTAGATATATATGAGGGTATATAGATCTTGACTCTGTAGGTCTTTCACGGCAACTGTACTAGATATACATATACATACCGACAACTGTACTAGATATCCATATACATACTAATATTATAAATGTGAAAGTAACTCTGTCTGTCTGTCTGTTACGCTTTCACGCTCAAACAGCTAAGCCGATTTAGATAAAATTTGGCATGGACATAGTTTGAGTCCCGGGGAAGGGCATAGGATAGTTTTTATCGTGATAACCGACATCCACAAGGGCGGAGCCGCGGGCGAAAGCTTGTAGATATATATTAGGGTATATAGATCTTGACCCTGTAGGTCTTTCACGACAACTGTAACAGAAGGTTTTCAGTGTTATCGTACGATAGGGAGATGAGTCATTTCGTGACTATAGTTTTTGTCTCTATCACATGTACAATATTGGGTCCAGCTACACGTAGCGACTTACATGTGCAAACAAATTTGCACAAATTGTTTGCGCATCCAAGCTGCAGCGTGTAGCCGAACCTTACGTCGCACGCGTGAACTATTTTGTTATAAATCATCTAATGGTCTTGGTACGGACTAACATGTCTAGCAAAGCTATTGATTGTACGTAATTAAACCTTGTAGACACGATACGATTCCGATACAAACGGTCCAATTATTTATTAAATTAAAAATATTACGCCGGCTGTCATAGGTCATTCATTATATAACTGGCCTATTAGCCTAGTAGTTCGTAACCCTGCTGGGCCGGAGGTCGTGGGCTCGATCCCCACCCAGGATAAGACTTTGTGTAATGAGCACGATAGTTTATTCTGTACTAACATTTAAACTTTCGCGTTGCATGATTATAACTATTTATTATACGGGAATTAACGCGCATTGTTTACCTTAAAATTGCTTGACGTTTCGACCAGGTTGCACCGGCCGTGGTCACAAGCGGACTGTCGCAGCGATGTTAAGACTTCGTAAGGCCGATGAATCAATATGAAATGAAAAAATATAGGTATGTAAACAATGCGCGTTAATTCCCGTATAATAAAAAGTTATAAGTTTATTCTGTGTCTGGGTGTGATTTATCTATGATTATGTATGTGTTTAGAAATATTTAAGTATGTTTCAGTTGTCTGGTTGCCATAGTACAAGCTCTGCTTAGTTTGGCATCAGATGGCGTTGTGTGAATTGTCCCAAGAATGTGTCGCCCAGGCCCAGGTCGGATTTATACTACAAAATATGCTATCGTACAAGTGGTGCCTTGAACCAATGTATATTGTTAATGTTTTTTTGTGTCAAAATCGGACCGATGCGATGTGGTCAAACGGTTATGCCAAAAATTGGTATTCTATACGTATAGTGTGTAATAAAATTCTAGCATTAAATCAAATTGAATTGTGGTAAATCATGAAATAATATGTACTAAGGGTCCTAATCACGTGAATCTACCCGTGACCACGGCCGTTACAATATGGTCGAAACGTCGGTCAATAAACAATGTATTTTACCTTAAATTATTCACGATTAAGACCCGTAGTATATATAATTTTATAATGTGTACAAATCGCGAAAGTTTATCCACATTGTGACAAATCAGTCATAACATTTTAAATTAATTAAAATAATAGAGGACTGAATAAATAAGTCTCTAGTTTAATCTGCTCCCACTAACACAATACTAAAGTGAGACCGGCTTAGTCTAAGCGAAAAGGATTTTGCTTTTCAGTTACTGAAGCGCCTATGTTGGGTAAATTGTAATTAGCCTCGTTTGTAAAGTTCAAATAGAATTTATTAGCATAGTGCCCTAGGAATGGCATAAACTAACTTGGTTAATGTAGAAGCACTTACAGAGTGTGAAACAAGTTTTAACATGAACATACTGATAAAATGTATAACATGTTTTTTACTTTTTAGGGTTTCGTAGCCAAAATGGCAAAAACGGTACATTTCGTCACAACTGCCCGTCTGCATGCATTTTACTCAAAGACTACACTATGAATATCGATGAAATGTGTAGAAGCCGCTTTTTAGTTTCATAGTTAAATAATAAACAACCGGCAAGTGCACGTTGGACGACGCACACTGTAGGGTTCTATAGTGGGTTTTCTGTTGTTTTTGTTTCATACTTACAACGTTATAACTACTTAGTAATAAGTTTAAATGGAATTTGTACTAAAATTTTGGTTTCTCATTTGATCAGCTGTTACTCATAAACTCAAGATAGTTTTCTTTTTAATTTCACTATAGATACTAGGTACTATCGTATCTTTTTTGTATGCTGGCAGGGGGGGAGGACACTTAACTCTCACAAAAATTTGCACTTAAAGCTATTACTAATTTGCACTTAAAACAAGATCCCCTACGTATATAATGTGAAATAATATTTCACATTATATACGTAGGGGATCTTGTTTCGATCTTTTTTGAGCAGGCGTAGTTTTTATTCTTTTTTATTTTATTTTTTTACTTTTTGTCAATTGCTTGTGGTCAGGCCCGATAGAAGGTAGCTATACTAGAATGTCAGGTTCAGCATCCCATTTTATTTTATATACCCTTGTCTGGTAGAGAATGTTTTTAACATTAAGTCTGCCTTTGTACATTATTTTTGTGCATAAAGACAATACATAAAAAAATATATATATTTACAGTTTTAAAATTCTAACCTAAGTAAAAAAAAACAATTAAATCTCACACTTAAATCAAGTTTAGATTTGGTCGCATAGAAGTCAGAGTTAAACCACTTTCATTTCCTGTTTTAAACCAAAGTTGTTAAATTTTAGCCATTGATTTATGTACAAAGTATTCAATTCATTCAGTCAAAGTAAAAGTAACTTTTTATGAATGAGCTCATTACTTCTGAGTGGGACAACCGCCTAATTACAAAGTGGCCAACTTTTTAACGCTGCTCCATCGTTGTGCCAGGCTTTTTAATTAAATATATGATATTCCGGAAATTTAATTTCAACAAATTCGCCAAGCCTTTGTGAGAATTCAATATGGTTGTTATAAAGCTTCAGTGTCGAAAAACGGTTTGATGCATTTTTCATTCATTCATAATAATTGTTTTAAACTTTTACGATTTTTACACATAAGAATACTATCGGGACTTAATCGGGCGCAATATTTAAAGTTATGAACCTGTTATTTGCCGGGCCTATAATATAATATTCATAATTATATATAGGTATATTATATCAGTACCTACTGAAATTTTAGTTTTAGTTTTAAGGAATTAGTTATAGTTTTAGGGCTCTTTACCGAGCTGACTGGATCCTGGAGATCAGTAGTCTAACAACAAAATAAAAGAGCTTTTAATTTTTGGAAACCCAATTTCTAAATTAAAAAAAACTTGAGAGGTGTCAAGGGACACCCCGATGGAACGAAGTTCTTATCTTATTTTTTTATAATCTTCGCAACACCACACTGTTCAATGCGAAATAGAAAGACGAAACGAAAATAACTTACAAAAAGACGATTGTATACCGAAGGCTCGAACCCACAACTACAGAATTGTCACCAATACTGTGTACCGAATTTATGCCTCTAGACCAAATCGACAGGTGACTTCTTCGTCAAATTAATAATAATAATAATAATTTATCGTCTCAAAAAGATACAAAGGAAAAACACATGAGTTATAACAATAATAAGATGAACAATCCAATTTTGTTGACCACTGGTACCCAAAGTAAGATTTTCATATCTTACGCGTACGCCGCACGGCTTGTGTGTGTCAAAAAGTGTCGTTACAACTTTTCGTGAGATTTTTCTCCCTTTCACAACGAGCGACAAGGAACTTCGTTCCAATTAAGACAAGCCCATATCTATACGAAGACCTGTCCCATCAACGGCGAGTAGCGATTTTATCTTTCAAGACACATTCAACAGATGTATATTGTAGATGCCATCTTTGTAAACAAGTGTAATTATTATAATCTACTCCCCTTATTCATAGTACCACAATAACAGCATTTTAAGTACCTAATTAAGTAGTTTCAGTTATCATAACTAATACTGTAAATTTGAGTATATTTGTAACACTTTCACGCTTAAACCGCTAAACCGATTTAGATGAAATTTTTTAAGGTGATAGTTCGGGTCTAGGGGAAGAATATACAATAGTTTTAATTTGCTATAACCAACATCCGCGAGGGCGTAGCCGCGAGCAAAAGCTAGTAGGGAATAAAAGAAGATACAACATTCGCTAATTAAAATATTGTTGTCAACAAAATTAAAATAATGGGGGTAAGCTTTCTCAGATATGGCGTAAGAAGATTACAAAGTCGTAAAACAGTGTTTTACTTGACGCAAAATATGGAAGCCGACAAAACAATCAATTTGTGTCAAATGTTTGCCCCATCAGTTACCTAAAGTGACACAATTTGTTAGATAAGTATAAAATTTTCACCAACAAATAAAATCCATCTCATAGTTTGACGTTTAAATCTGCTCAAACGTGTTACCTGAAGCTAGTAAACAGGTTCTAAGAGCAGTTACATATTTGGCGTTAAAACGCTAAGGAGGCAAAAACGTCCATTGACTCCAATCACCCATGGGCGTTTCTTTGTTTTTCGGCGCTGTAACTCTCGAACTCTCACAATCAAAAGTAAAACAATAGCATGAGACTAATCGATGACTTGTTTGAATATTCTCCATTCTCAGACCAATTCGGTGTATTTTGTTGTCATTTAGAATGTTTTTAAGAATATCATCATCAAATGCTGAATACAGGAAACTTTCTTCCAAGAACATCCACAACGACCGATTGTGTGATTTGAAAACGCCCGCAAACAGCGTTTTAACGCCAAAGTTGTAACCTCTCTAAATGTTACTACTGTAATATAGTAGTTGTCACTGAGATAAAAACATTTTCTTTCTGATTTTGTTGAGGTCTGATCGATGGTAGTCGTTCGATGTCGAAAATCATTTTAATACTCGTTTCAGGTGAATTTACCAAGATAAAATAAAGATGGAATAAGTACCGAAATGTGCCTCATTCACAAACAAAAATATTCAAAATAGGGAATTTTAGAAATATGCCTAAAATTCGCAATCCTCTTATGCCTGTCCAAGTAAGTATGTAGCCATTATAGAATTTTATAAAACAGTGAGCCAACACATGTTTTGGAGGTATTAAAGCGAAACAGATACAAAGGAAACACACGACGTACGAAGAGGAGAGACTCCCGACCAGGGGTTGATAGGGCTTCAGCTATTCTACCATACGTGAAAGAAGTGCCGAACTAAGTTGGAACAGTACTGCAGAAATACTCCATTAACACTGTATATAGTCCGCACTCCAAGGTAGCTATGTACTCCTAAGAATGTTATTCCTCTACAAACACCTAGCGTCTACAAAGTGGATTGCAGCTGTGGTAGTTCCTACATCGGACAACCAAGCACACAATAGCGGAAAGGGTTAAGAAACATATCTTGCTCCAGGAAGGCGCGGGAACGGTTGAAATAAAAAAGACACGTCAATTTCAACCGAGAAGATGGATATCGTTTGTCAACATCGTGGAATCCCGTGTTCAGCAAGTGTACACACCGCCAAACAAACATTATAAGCCCGTGTGCAGTTGTCGTTAGTGTTGTGTGTCGAAGTACCAAACATTCCGTAATAGTGAGTGATAAAAATCAAAGGTAGTTTCTGAGACGCTGAGCTGAACCAGTCTAACCGTGACAACGGCCGTTGCAATACGGTCGAAACGTCGGGCCGTAAAACAAAGATATTTAGCCTTCAAATTTAAAAATATTTACGCAAATAAGACTCGTAGCTCATAAAATTCTATAATGTGTACATATCGTGAAACTTCACGAACATTTAAATATTTTTATGAAGCATACGCCAGAAATATATAATACTAGCGGACGCCTCGCGGTTTCACCCGCGTTGTTCCCGTTACCGTGGGAATACATTGATAAAAATAGCCTATGTCACCCGGGGTTAGTGTAGCTTCACAACGATGTAAGAATTTTTCAAATCCGTCCAGTAGTTTCGGAGCCTATTCAATACACACAAACAATCAAATCTTTCCTCTTTATAATATTAGTATAGATATAAATATAGAAGTATAGATGATAAAACAATTTTAGCAAATAATATACACTGCCACTGATAAAATACACTCAATAAAATAATAACAACGATAAGAACCAACGTCAAGGAGAACTTTAATCTAAGTAAAAGACCCAAGTTTATTTTTTTATAAAATGGCGATAAGTATATACATGAATATTTTTATTCCGTGCGATTAGGTTATTCCGAGCCCAGATATAGTCTTTCCAAATCCAATTACCTACTTATCCTGCAGGGAATAAAATATTTCGGAGAAAAAATATATTTTTCTTTTTTGTTAAACATGTTTTTTTTTTATTTTAGTGGATAGGATTGTTGAAATACATCATCGTACTTAGTTTATTTCAAAACGAATAGTACGAAATAACAGGATTATCCAGACCATATGAGTAAATAATAATAGTAATTATAGTAACAGTAGGCTTTGCTTGTTTTTTCCAATCCGTAAACGGATTTCGGTTATTATATATTCGTCTGCGTAAATTTTCCCTGTTTTTGCAACATTTCTCATTGCTGCTTGGCTCCTATTAGTTGTAGCGTGATGTTATATAGCCTACAGCTTTCCTCGATAAATAGGCTATCCAATAAAAAATTGTGAAATAATTTTTCAATTCGGATCAGTAGTTCCTTAGATTACCGCGTTCAAACAAACAAACAAACTCTTCAGCGTTTTAATATACTAATATTATAAAGCCGAAAAGTTTGATTTGTTTATAGATTATTGTTTTATAGATTATAAAAAGTAACTTAATGACAATTTAGAGTTTAGTACCTACAAAAATATTGCAAGTGACGTACATTTATACACCCAAACAGCTAAAAGTAAACTTCCCATTCATAACTTCCTAAAAGTAAACTGATAATAATGAAAACCATTTTTCCAGGACCGTGTTTTTATATACCTACAGGCCTTTATTCTGCCTACCTTTATTTTTTTTATTTTTAAATACAACTCCCGCACTAGTGTACAAGCCCTGTGTCGCGGGGGACTTTACAAACATACAAGTCACGGACACAAAATACACCCAGACTCGGAACAACAATTTGTGGATCACACAAATTGATGTCCCGTGTGGGAATTGAACCCACGACCTCTTGCTGAAGCAGCTTATTTTTATAAGACATATCTAATAATTACTCAACTTATCTAATTGATTCTTTGCTAAAATCTGGTAGTTATTTCGATTTCATACATAATGTGAGCATATTTTTTTCCAGAGCACACTGCATTAAAGTTGACAAAGTACCACTATGTGGCCCACTGTGACAGGTATTCAGCCCATCTCACACTTAACCCTTTCTCTCAGACGACTTTTAAGGAGGAAATAAGGAAAATGGTACGAAAATGTGGCCATTACATCAGCTTTTTTCTCATGTACGAATTATGGCACAAAGATTCGGAGATATGGGTAAAAAACACATAGAGGTATCATTTATTCGTTTTTCTTGGCAGAATTTGAATTATCATCTTATTTGTCATATTAATTCTTAGAATAATATTTTGATAACCTCTTTTTATTGTTTGTTCATCGTTTGGTCAGTTTTAAATAATGGTAGATAAGCTATTTTGCGGACTAGATTTTTCGACAAATATTGATAGTAAGAGCCTGACTGAATTTAGCTCACCTCGATTTTATAAAGTATCAACTTATGTCCGCGGCTCTGCCCGCGTGGATGCAAATTTTACTTGAGTTATCTAGTGACGGCGCGGCTACTTTACAGTTTTATAACAGAAGATGAAAGAAGAACAGAAGAAATGTACGTACATTATAAACCTCTCTCTTTATAACTACTTCTAAGTAAAATTATTTCACTACAGTTTGGTCATCGTGAAGTTTAGTGGTAAATAAGATTTGAAGAAGTGATAAAAGTAATGACCACTAGACTCAATTGTTACGGGCTCTGTTTTCGTGTTCTGTCTATCAATCACCATTCCTTCAGTTGTTTTGCATTTTTGGCAGTATTTTTGCATTGCTTACTCATGTGCAAAAGTACTTATTTAAATACAATACTAAACATGTAAGCACTTTTGTGTCCATCTAAAATTCCAACACAGCATCATACAACATGATACATTTGGTATAGTTGTCTACAAAAGTTAAGCTATAAATGAAATAAAAAATGTATTGCAGGCTGGTGATGGAGTGGCGACAGCCCATATCGATCAATCAATGACGTTGAGTTAATGTACCTGTTGAAGTTAAAATATTCACTAAATAATAGCTAACCCTATACAATACGTAACCTTTATGGGTGCTAGGCAATTCACCATACCAGAACAAGCATCTTAAAGGAAATCACACCAGGTAACGTTTAGCCACATAGTCGATTAAATGGTCAGATTTGACCTAAGGGGATTAATTTAATGGAAGAAGAGGTGTATACAGTAGATCTTTTAGGTCGCAAAAAATTACAGAAATAGCATCCAGGACTCTATACTGATGTAATACATTATACCTAATTCATTCTGCTTTAAATCAGGGTAGATTAGACGAACAATAGGATGTTTCAGTGGACGTCTATCGTCGGTGCACTTAGGAATATTGAAGGCAATGCAATGAGGGATCAGTAAGTAGGTACAATCAATTAGTAACTGTTTGATGTTGTCATGTTGTATGTCTCTAAGTTGGTAATATAGTTCGCAACCAACTGTAGTTTACATTACGTGCGATAAACTAGATGTTTATTGCACGTAATGTGTTGATGATAGTATGCAAAGCTACGTTCGAAGATCACGACAACAATATATTGGACCTGGTCGTTTTTGTAATAAGTAGAAGTGTACGAATGTGAGCTTTTTAAGATGCTTTGTTGCCAGGGTTTAATTGAATATTTAGGAAGACCAAAGCAGTCACAGGGTGTCGATATAGAAGTGGATGTTGATTCCAAGCAAGACAATTAAATATTAACTACATGGAATTTGTCCTAACGTTATAAATTGGTATAGGTATATACTGTATTCGCTAAATCATAAAATACGTAATGTTCTAGTTATTACAAGGCTTCCTTATAACCTTATTATTGCGAAACATAGCAAGCGTAAACAGCCACAAAAGAAAGAGTAAGTAGATATTGTAACTTGGTAGAAAAATAAATTAATCGCATTCGAATTGCAAAAACCATGGGGTTTTCGCTATTGGACTGCATATTTTTCTAAATCAGATCACTAGCTTTCAAGTAAATCGTGGTCATACACACATACACACAGATATACGTGTCAAACGGCCAAACACCTTTTTGAAGACGGTAAAAAAATCTAACAAAGTAATTCATATTTCTAAAACTTGAAAGGCTTTACATCGATAAATTATTTTATAACTGACTTAAAGGCATATCAAACTTTACTACAATAAACAAACCATAAATGCTCGCACACACGACCCTCTATAAAGGATGACGTCATGTTTCCCGCGCTCATATGTTCAGGGGTAGCAGTCGTTAGGGCCCAGTACCGGAAACCCTTCGCAGATTTGACTTGAGGAGTGTATTCAGCGTAACCTCTGAATATCTAAGTGCCTATTGGCATGGGCCGCTACAGATAAGGTGTGTGGAAAGTTCAAAGTTATGTTTTTGATGTTTCTGCGACATTTATCGTATGTTGCGACTTCGTTCCTATGGGATTCGATTTCTGATGGAAGTTATGGTCGTGATGTATTATTTCCAGATATTTGTTCAAGTGACGGTAGTTCATAAACAGATTATTATCATTGAGAGAATTTCCAACCATACTACGTAGATCCACATTAGTGGATCTACGTAGTATGGTTGGAACTCCTTGTTGGCGAAATAATGACTAGTGTTTTTGTCAGTTAATATACACGACGTGATAAGAGCGTGAGAATTTCCGAATCGATCCATGAAAATTCGCTCTCTGGTTCTCTAGGTATGCCTGTTAAGCTTTAGTAACTTAAACTTAAACCCGGAATCCGTTTCGTTACGTATGAAAAAATACAAAAAATATACTATACTGCCAAAGACTTCGGTGGTGCGGTCCGCGTTTGTGATGATCCCTTGTATGCCATTTAGTACCCTAATTTTGTATGGTCACGATAACAATAAAGTTCATTATGCCTTCACAAATATTCCAACATTTTTACCTTGCATAATTTAAAAATATCTCACTGCCCTCATTCATTCTATTTAAAACCTTATCATTTCCACGTACATTGCAGGGGTTTATTACGTATGTAGATCTGGGTGATGTCATCAATTTATTTCGTCACCGCTTTAAATTCGCAGTGCAATGTATACAAGAATCTTTTGAAATAAAAGTGACAATATACTGGCGTGGCGATACATCGTGGACAGCTTTGATGAAATTATAGTTTCGTTGTGAAGTATTTTCTGTATCGAAAAGTGTTCCTCTTTTCTTCTCAAATTTTTAATTTTATTCTTATTTTGATTGGAATCATATTTTTTGCATGACTGCCCAAAAAAAAAGTGTAATGATGAAGGGAGGATTTAGATGGGTCGGGTATTGTTAGAATCTTTAAATAATTCTGTGTAAAATGAATTTAGACGTTACACGATTTACTATTAAGTACTTTTAAATTAAAAGTCTCATTGGGCCAATTTCATTGAGTCAAGTGAAGACTTATTGCTTGATATCTTTTTAGACTTTACAGAAGTGAAAACTATTTCTAGCCCAATTCGAGTATCTCGACAATGATAGATGGTCACAGAATGGACGGACATGTTGTGTTGACATTTAGCGTCTACTGTCAATTATATCCCATAGACGCAACATACACACCGTACATTCAGTATTATTTACCGCATACAAAATGTTCTACAAATAACCTCGACATCCATCGACTATACTAAATGTAGTGATCATTTTTACCTCGTATATGTATATATGTCCTTGTAGTGTTATTTCGTTCGCATTTCTGTATATATTAGTTATATATTTCGCCATTTTTAACATAATAAATATCTCTGTAAGACTTATTGTAAACATTATTTTTCATAAATCAAATCTATAGTTGTTCCGAGCTTGGGTGTACTTTGTGTCAGTTTGTTGTATATTTGTATAGTCAGACACTGGGTCTGTATGCGGGGGTAATCCTTTTTAAAAAGAAAAAAACGTCGTCAAATAAATTTTATACCTTTTAACCCACGACGGAACGGAGAAGGTATGTGCATTTGAGGTGAGAGATTATTTGTGTGTGCACTCGTATGTGGCCATTTATCTTAATAACGGTTCGTCCGATTCCGATGCGGTTTTCTGTAAAAGGTTACACACCTTTTGTCTTTGTTTGTCTACAATGGTTTTTAGATATATTTAACTCGTAAAGTGAAACAAAAATGTCAGTAAAGGATTAGTGTTTATAAGCTACAGTTCTTAAATTGATGTTATGATGTTGACCAGAGTGAGCCGCAAAACGTTTTGTAAAAAATCTCTCAAAAGTATTAAAATGTATATTGCAAAGTATGTGGGATATTTTCAAAAAAAATATTTTTGTTTTTTATTATGATAAATGGACTGACTTCAAATCATTTTTGTAAATTCGAGTGATTAGTTTTGAAGCCCTTATTAAAAATAATAAACGCTTAAAATACAAAAATCACTCAAAAGTTAACGCTCATACGTACAAACTTCCTATATAGAAATATATGTTACTCGATTACATCAGCATGATAGAGTTTGCTTGTATAAACCATATAAAGTTATCGGGCGGTGATTAATGAGCTGTAGTAACAAGTCAAGTTCATATGTAGCAGAATCGATTACCCTTTGGCGAGCTGGAAAAATTGCTTATACGTGTTTTTATGAGCATGTATTATGAGTTGCTTTGGTCCACTGGATCTTGCATGTTGTATAGCTTCATAGTTATTTATTAAAAAATGCTACGTGAACTATGAGTAGATTTTTAGCAAAGAGTATCTTGCAGTAACAAGGGTCTTGTTAATATTCATTATTTTTTTGAATATGGAAAACAATCAGATATATTTTCAATATTTCATGAATTTGTTCGTTAATCGCTTTACATTTTTTGGTTGAACCAACCTTAATGCATTTGAAATGAATGATAAGAAAATAGCTTATCATATAATATTTATTTCAAACTATATATAATATTCATATTTTATTTATAGTTTGAAAAATATAGTAGGTAGTAGAAGGGATTGATTGTGCAAGGTGAATACAAAACAAAAGTAAACAATGAACCGCGTAGACCAATAAAATGTGGTGAAACTTAATCCAGCTCGCAGCTATTACTGGTAAAGAAATGGCGTTATTTAATATAATATTTTATACAAAAATGTGATCGAACTGAAAATTATAATTCTTGCGAAGAAAATTGAATTTAGTCACTTACCGTCTAATACCTAATGCATCTTGTGAGGCATACGTAAGTAAAGGAGATTGGGGAACTAGGTCACAGAGACTAAATCGGTGCAACGTTAGGAAATGTAGTTTAAAGTCTTCGGAAACCAAACAGCAGGTGAATAGCAGTGCAGGTTGATGTCAGGCGTATCTAGTAGAAGAAATTATATTAATCGTAGTTTGAAAAGTGGGAGAGTACACAATATGATTTTATCATAATATCCAAAACCATGGACATAGAGATTGGATACCGCCTTCCCCTTGAGGTATAAAGTAAATACAGGCTGTAAAGCGTGAGACAGACAAAATACTCATGCGGCCAGAAGTTGTTAGAAATATTAACATAAGTGGAAGCTTGCAATTGGCATATTAATTTAAGATTTTAACCATTTTGTAAAATTGGCCGTAAGGTAAAAAAAAAACAAAGTTTACACTGCAGATCAACAGAAAAAAAACAGGTATTGGCCCCGCACAGTCGCATTGTCTCTTTCGAGACAGTGGTCAATTTGGTAAGATTATGGCGCAGTATAATTTTTATATTTATGTCTAAAATTAATTCGACACTTCTGTGTTGTCGATAATAATACATTTGATTGGATCAATCTTTGTTGATTCATAGCTAACTTTAAGCTAACTTTTATTATTATCATGTATGTCGTTTCCATATCACGGGACTATGGAGTCCGGTCATTTGGGAGGCGTGAGTGGAGTCGAGGCCAACACGTAGAGGCCCGTTAGACACTTTAATCTAAAGGCCATGTGACACAAACCGGCGATTATCGCTGTATACACTATAGAAATGTACCCAACGACAATCTCCGGTTATTGTAAAAAATATTGTCAAACAGTAAAAACTAAAAAAAGTGGTAACTAAAAAACTGGATTATGGAGGTGACGTGTTAGTGGAATGGTTAGCTGGTACTATTGAAAGACTATGGCGCCTGCCCTGCAACACATGGAAAAACACACGGACAAATGGGCAGGCGGTGACTCGCCACTCACCAGATCGGCCCCCTTCTGGCCGCCACGGCTTGTATGCCACAAGCCAAACATTGTAGCAACATGGGTGTGAGCAGCTTGGGGTGTCGATCGGTGCGGCGCTGGTTTAACCATCACGAAGAAGGCCCGTCAGCGGGTTTCCCCGTAGTTATGCCCTTGAAAATGACACTTCCACCCCCAAGCATACAAGCTCTAGCGACCTCCCTTTGGCCGGCCGGTTAAGGCAAGACAGTGTTGAGAGTCCTGCGGGCGCTCTTGGTGTTCCACTCACGCCGGCCAGTGAAGGCAAGCGGGAGACGTGGCCCTGACCGACTCTCTGAGGCAGTAGAACCGCAGTGTCGCCACGCACATTCAGCTCGCCACAAAGCTGCCCTGTGGTTTTATTATTATTATTATTATATTGCCCGGTGCTCTTTTGGCATTGATGTCAGATACAGCGATGTATAAGTTGTGTATTATTCAATTGTTTAAGCTTTACTGTAAAGATTTGTGTTTTTAACATACATGCAGTCGTTTTAGCATGATCGAGTAGCAAGTTGCCTGATCAGGTGCTGCCTTTCTTCGTGATTTGTATGATTGAAAAGTCCCCCGCGATACAGGGCTTGTACCGTAGTGCGGAGACTGTCTTAAAAAATCATCTAAACATTTCTCTTATACTTTCTCACAAAATTTTGCATTTATAATATTAGCAGGACTTGAGAATATAGCTTCATAGTGCTTTTATACAATCTTTTTTAGGTTTATGTAATACTTTTGATGACATTTTATTAATACTGTTAAAGAACTTTTAAAAGAAATGAACGACATGCCCACTAAATAACGGTCTGGCAACAAGTTCTCTGATTACGTTATGAGAAAATCTGGGAGTTTAGTCCCTTGGGTGCTAAGTAATTTAGCGTCATAAACTATTTAATGTTCATGAAATGCTTTAGAGCTTTCTTCTTTGTATAATGAATACATAGTAGGATTAATAGTAAAAACGTTCTAATGGACTCGGTACTTCTGATATTAAATACTATTATATAGAACTTTTAGTAAAAGCACAAATTTGACTGCCTCAGTGGCGCGGTGGGAGTGTGTCCGACTGCTACGCAAGAGGTCGTGGGTTCGATTCCCAAACGGGACACCACTTTTTGTGATCCACAAATTGTTGTTTCGAGTTTGGGTGTACTTTGTGTTCGTGACTTGTATCTTTGTAAAGTCGCATATAAAAAAAATACCTTGGTATTTTTGTTTATATGTGACTCCCACAGTCCTGACTACGGAAGGTAACTTTGATACGTATTTGCTCCAACAAAGCAGTAGGCAGACGACTTCAGACCACTTTTGTCAGAAGGTTTCTGTTCTTGGTGATGGGTTCACACGCTTGCATTCAAAGAAATATTCAACTGGCACGAATACGAGAGCGAGCGTGTGAATGTGCGTAAAGGTGCTGCTTGACTGTTTGTGAATGGTTTGCGTGTAGTTAGCGCTTAATAAACACTTTAAACAAAAAATGTTTTGCACATGATCGGATATACCGTCATTGAGTTATTGTCGAAAAATTTCGTTTCTCAACAAAAGAGCGTAAGTGCCATGAACATACGCTCTTCTTGCTGATGCAATTATTCAAGCCTGCTACCCTACACTGAGCATGGTCGACATGTTACTTTTGTTACTAAGTGCACGTACTAACATAGTTTTAAGTTGTATTTACTAACACTTTATGATAATATTGTTTTATGTTAGTATGTAAGGTATATATTTCTATAAACCATTGATGCCTGAAACAAATGGTATATTATTATTATTAGCTGTCGTCTCTTTCAAGATTTCATATTGTATGAATAATAAATAAGGTATTTTCAAATTCGGATTCCTTACCCACAAAAATAACTGCCATATCGCGAATCAAATACGGTAAATAATATATTTAGGATAAGCTCATATTACCTGCAAGAATATATTTTCCATTTCATATTATAACAAACCAACTACAGAGAAATCGTATTTACAAAAATATCCTGTTGCCTTTATAATTATTTCATTTCGCTTGATACAAATAATTACAACTCTCGTTTACTTAAAATTTTTAGATTGTATCAAAACCGTTTTGGCATTAAAATTTAATTAGTTTGTTACCTTTTGTTTCAATTAGTTTCTTAATTTGGTATCGTTATAATACCATGTTATTTAGTTCTGTAAGCATTACAATCAGAATAAACATCATTAACATAACAATTATAAAAAATGTTGTCATTATAATGATTTTTTATGGTTTATTGCGATGCGTGGCAGTCGTAAGACGTGGTAGTCAGAGTTCCACAAAACTTTAGAATCAGTTTGACTTTCAAATCGAAAATAATTTAAGTTGATAAACTATTTATAAATAAATCAAACTTCAAAGTAAAGTTATTAAATATAATTAGACCAATGTGTCTAGTCTAGACACATCGTTCTAATTAAATGATATTACAATTCACTGGGTACTTTATTAACATGCAATTAACGGAGACTATAGTTTTCTCAAAACTCTGCCTCACATGGTAATCGAACTCACAACTTCTTGCACAGCAGTCGTACTAGAACTTGAACTACTTAAGACTAATATACCTATAATAATAATGGTCTTACGTTACGGTGGCCTATCTAATTAGAGACTAGCCAACTACTCAAAAGATTTTTATATTACACAAGTGTATGCGCAGACACAAGTGCACTCTCTGTTCCCTCACTCTCATAGTCCGATGGGGCGGAAATTCGACACAGTCGGAGAGAAATTATCCGCAGGACCGACGGCTTAACGTGCTCTCCAAGGTACGGAGGTGTTACGATGTTCGAAAACGGTCACCTATCTAGGTATAGACCGACAGTGGTAACCGTTGCTCAACCTCGCTATTGTCTTCATCTGCCTGGTCACCACTGAGTCCGAGACTATATACAAATTATTAAGAATCTAAGTTTGATATTAGATAAACGACGTCTTAAAAAAATCCCAAAAAAGAAAATGTTTATTTAACCGATTGTATTTTCGATTTTTTCCATACACAGGAATGATGGGGTACTTCAATTTTATTTATAATTATGTTTTAAACCATTTTATTGGTTTTCAGCTTGTTGGGACTTTATGCCTTCGAATACCTTAATGTAAATTGACCGGGCTAATTGTTGTTGATTTCATTACCTTACCGATGACCTTTTTTAAAATAATATATGAAAATTGAGTTTGATTAACGTGATTTAGGTTATTAAGCTTGGCTTTTTTAACGTGATAACGTCTTATATATCGATGATTGCGTGCACGCACGAAAAAGTATCACGTAGCAGCGGTTATGTAATTGATTGATTGCTAAGCAAAAGCGAATGGCGATTAAAGCGACATGTGGTAAATTTGGAACTAACGTTATTGACTGGTTGCTAAGCAATGCGAATGGCGATATTTTACGTTATTTATGTTATTACGTAAATCGTACGTCTGTAAACCGACTTTACAGGCAACCATTTTTTCGGTTAGATAGTTAATTTAGTAAATTAAGACAAAACTTATTACCTGAACACTATATGTAATTTATTTAAAGTGGTAATATGTACACTTTAAAATTATATTTTTGATTCTAAAATTGATCTTTTTAAATTGTCATGCTGTGTACACATGTCTTTGTAATATTGTCTCGAACCGAACTTTGTAACATGTAATTTTAAATTGTAACGACTGTATTCTGTTTTGTGTGCCTAATAAAATAAATATTTACCCGACGTTTCAATCGAATTGCATCGATTGTGGTCACGTGTCTGATGGAAGTTAGATGTATCCTTGAGGCGCCGTTTTTTTTCAGCTACTTTTCTCCGTCCTTATAGTTTTTGACATCTATGACGTATTTACACTGAGGTATCTTTACGGCAACGATAGCATTTGTTAATGACTAAATTTCAAGATGGTAAGAATCGGTATACATTTTTCCAATTGATTTTTTTAATACGAAATTATATTTATCTTAAATGCGTAAAAATGTACAATCATCTAAGCTTGACTTAATATATGAGTGCACATTCAACTATAAATGCTCCCTCAAATTAATCTATAAACGAGTTTGGATTGGACATGAAAGATTGTCATCGTCCTCCGGCGACACATAATACACTGTGTGTCATTCAATGCTTAAAGAACTACTGACAGACCATTACAACTGACCGACTTCAGAGAATAGTTCTGAAAAAGTTTTGTGCCCTTTATATTTAAAACTCTGTAGTATGTGCTATTTTTAGTATTTTTTCTTTAGAGCCTACACTACAGTAAAATATGCGCGTAAGCAAGCTAGAAGCCTGCGAGTTTCTGCGTTGTGAGGAAATGTGACGTCATAAGACTAAAAAACGTCGACACCATCACGTAAATCATTCTGGCAGTTGCGGAGTTTTCGCTTTATGATAGTGTGATATCGCAACATTGAAATGACCATAACGTCGCTGATTTAAGCGATGCTGCGGTGATATTGGTCATTAAGGATTGGCTCGTATATGTTTAAGTTTTCATATGATTTAAACCAAATCATATCCTAGCACTCGCGTTTTAATTATTAACTATATTGCTTATATATGGAAGCCGTTCTAAATTTCAGCATCACAATAATGCTTAATATGGAATATACCTTATTACTATACCTATATACTTATGACTACTATAGCATTGACATTGAAAAATAGTCTCCGAAAAGTGTAGTAATAAAAATAATAGTAAAACGTTACATAATACCTAATTTTGTATCTTAATAAATATTGTTTAAACTTCAAAATCGTAGAAAATCCCACTGCTTTGTAAAATAAGAAAAATGTATCTAAATAAAGACAGAGAATAACTCAGGAGCCAGGAGACTTTATCTGTCATTTGTTACGTGAAGGTTGAATAAAATAGTACAACTACGTCTAGGCTAAGCTTTAGACAGAAAAGAAAAAAAATACCTACCTACGTTTATCAGATTTGGATTTTGTTTGGAACATAAAACATCGGCAAATATGACGTAATTTGTGTATCGTATCCACTCGTCTGTTATAGATGACACATTGGCATCAAAATCAGACTAGATAATAGATGCTGCTCGCGGTTTCTTCCGCGTGAACTTTCTCCCTCTTTTGTGCCACCCTAAGGGGTAACATTTTCAAAAATCCGTTCTTAGTTCCCGCCTTCTACTTATAAGCTACCTACGATGAGATCAAACTAGGTCAGGTTAGCACTTTTATACAATCGTGAGTGACTGGTCTAGTGCATTTGACAGGGATTAGAGAAACGTCAAAGAGATTATATAGCTGGGCTTCCACTGCAAACGGAAAGGAATCTCTTTAATTGGCGTTAGAAGTTTGACACTGACTCACTAGACCAACATGATCTATAAGTTGATGAGGTCCCATTGGCCTCAATATAAAATTAAAATAAGCCTAAGATTAGAGAAAAGTGGGTTGATGTGTGTGTGTTCCGTTATTTTGGTAGTTCACACAAATTATTACACCGTCTCCATACGTTGGCCCCAACGTTAGCCCAAGTCCACGTGTCTTGATCTAGAAAATAGCACTGGCGCCAACATTGGGACGAGCGTTATTGTAGATCCACATTGGACGACTGGTGTTGGGACCGACGTTCGGGGCGTTGGCCCGGTGTGGAGCCGGTGTTAAAGTAAATACTATGGGCGCGAACTGGATATTCTATTTAATTTTAAGTTTTATAGCCTGTATTCTTCTTCATTCGAGGAAGCGGTAGTTTCAAGAAAGTGTTTATAAAAGTTGTCTTTTTTATGATTTATAGAAGCTCTTTTTCTCGGCTATTAAATTCACGTTGTACTTATTTCTGATATAAAAATGTTGCGGACTTAAAAGCAACCATTGTATTAATGTGACTGCCTCTGTGGCGCGGTGGGAGTGTATCCGACTGCTACGCAAGAGGTCGTGGGTTCGATCCCCACCCAGGATAAAACTTTGTGTGATGAGCACGATGGTTTATTCTGTGTCTGGGTGTAATTTATCTATAATATTTATGTATTTAGAAATATATAAGTATGTTTATCAGTTGTCTGGTTTCCATAATACAAGCTCTGCTTAGTTTGGGATCAGATAGCGATGTGTGAGTTGTCCCAAGATATTATTATTATTATTATTATAATGTAATATGGAATTAATGTTTGTTCTCAATTATGCTCAAACCACTGAATCAATTAAGATGAAATCAAGCACATGGGGACGTGGGATCTGAAATTGGCATGGGTGAAACCGTGGACAAAGGTCAGTTCAATTTATATTTACAAAAGGTTTTCTGTCCTTTTTATCGTTGCGTATTTTACTTTTATATGACTTCGAGATCAATCCTACCCAACTTGTGTTTTAGAACTCCCTAAAGTAAAAACCTAATGGATTTGGTAAAATAATACGAGAATATGAAGTCACTTTTTACTTGAAAGGGTTTGGGTACTTTTTATACACGCAATATTTATAATGTATACTATTTTCTATAAAACGTTTGTATGTAGTTTTCATGTGATAGTTTAATATTTGATGATGAGAGTTCCGCGTTCAAAACATGTTTGCTCCTGTTATATATACTTTATGTCCTATATTTGCTTTTTCAATTGTTAATTCACTAGTCTAAATGAAATTCATTTGGTATGTTATATTTGGTCAGAGACTCCGACTCGCACTTGGCTGTGCATCGGGTTGATTCTGTATCCCAATGACTATTGTCTGGGTGGTTGGCTTTTGTTTACGGGCTTAATGAGGCTCGTCCGTAATTACATCGGTTTATGGATTTTAAATGGATTAATAGTATGAACTCTGCCGTAAAGAAACATGGTTTTATTTGAGTATATTTCCTCTTAGAATGAAAATGTGAAACGTTCTAACATTTCCCCCAGATACAAAATTATTATTTACGACAGTGCGCGCGTGTTGGGAATCATAATTTACTAGTAGCCATTACGTATTTATTGTGATAACATTAATTATAATTATCGAACTAATCTGAGCGTTCAGCGTAAGCCTATAAAATATGAATGTATGATCTATTAGTTTAGTTTAAAATAAATTGAAAATAAAATTATTAACTTAATATAATTCAAATCATCTAATTATAGCTTCAGGAGCAATTTAACAAAAATCACATAAATGAAATTGTTAATTATGAGCAGAATATTACTCACAAATCCAATTTCGTCAGTTTAAAAATGTTACCCAAAAGTTCAATAAGGCCGATCGAATCGATAAACATTTTTAATTATAACGAGACTCCCTAATTTTACCCGAGGGAAAAGTAGGAAGGGTTTTCATTGAAACGTCAAGCGAAATTGATGGGCTCGCCGTGTGCCGTGACCAATAGTCGTGGGGCGTTTGTATCGTTGGGCCGCGTCAGTCGAACGTCCGGAGTCAGTGTGGCCACACGCTTGTTTACCGTGGACACCTCCCGTCACGCGGTCACCACGTGGACTTGACGTGTCATAATACTCATTTAAATTTATTACCCTCCAACGACTATATAAACTCTTTGCTACTTCACATTCTAAATTCAAACTTTGGCGGGCATTATCTTTTTTAATCATAGTGTTTCTTTTTTCTTTTTAGTGACGTGAACTTTTTAACAATGAGTTTTGTGACTATATAAGTTTAGCTGTACTTTTTGATTAATTAGCAACATGTGTGGCATTTGGTTCTTCGTCGTCGGTTTCCTGGCTCTCCCGGGCCCTTCCTGCAGCAACTCAGATAATTTAGGTTGGTGTAAGATTTATTACTAACATAATTACCGGGGTATCCCCCAGTTTGTGGCTAATGGCGTTTAACTTAATAACACTCGTTGACAACGTTTTAATGCTTTCGAGATATGTTTACTGTGACTATTAGTGTTATCAAGTTATAAACCGTATCCACATTAACCAAATATTTTTATTTGTTTATTATTACCTATTAAATAATAATAGTATAATAGATATTATTTTATTGACTATAGAGTTGAGATTTGTTTGTTTTAGGTACGTATGTTAGAAGTTTGGTTTCTCTTAAGCTAGATTAGGTAGTTATTTGCTGATACGCGGTTATCTAGTGCACATGAGAGAGGTCAATAAATTTATAGTGCTTATCTAAGAACATTAGCTGTAATGAACTAATTAAGTTGTATTACTGGTATCTGTGGTAGGATTACGTACCGTTTGGTTGGGTTTGCATGTAGTAGTCATAGATATATTTTTGCATTGTCTGTAGTATTTTTAGATTATATTGTACGAGTATATTGAGTTCAATCTGCATTATAGGTACAGCTGAATGATATCCTCTTTCCTAGTTCAATTTATCTTACTCTGGAATGCTGCCCCCCCCCAATTAGGATGGCACCTAGTTACTTCAACTTTAAGACGAAGGTTCGTACTTTATTCTTCGAAGAATCAGTGGAGTTATCAATCACGCTAGTATGTCAATATATCATTATATGGTACTGGCTTTCGCCTGCAGCTCCGCCCGAGTGGATGTCGGTTATCTCGATAAAATCCTATCCTATGTCCTTCCCCGGGACTCAAACTATCTCCACACAAAATTTCATCTAAATCGGTTTAGCTGTTTGAGCGTGAAAGCGAAACAAACAGACAGACAGACAGAGTTACTTTCACATTTATAATATTAGTATAGATGTATATTTGTTTGTATGTATGTATTTATGTAGGTGTGTATATTTATTTGTATATATGTATTATTTAGTTTTTACATAATGATTAACCAACAAGTTTACTGCACCTACTTCCATTTTTATTTCTAGATCACCTTAAAGAAGACTGGTAAAGAATGCTTTTAGCATTAAGTCGTTTGTACATTAACTGTGCATAAAGTTTGAAAATATATATAGGTTTAAGGATGTTCTCATTAAAATCGTTTGAGTAGTTTCGATTCGAAATAATTTGAACTTAGATGTTGCATACATGTTCATTGTCATATTTATACTGGTAAGGGATGTATGTATTAACTAAAAAAAAATATTAAGTCCAGGCACGTGTAAGACCTATTTCAATAAACTTTCCTCTTATTAGTCTGTAGCTATGTAATATATTTTAGTATATTTTTACGAGCAACATTTGTTACAGCAACAGATATTACAAGAACAACCTTATCCGAATTAAGACGTTTTTTCCCTAATTCGTAGTCGAGCCTTTGGATAATCACAACATCATTTGCTACGAGGCGTTACGAACGTCTACGAATCTTTACTACGCCGTAGCGTTCAATTGGGCGGCATGCGAGTTACGATCTTGCATAATACTCAGTTCCATTAAGTCGAGTGGAGTTGAAGTTTGGAACTCAATTAAACTTTTCTTCTATTATGTTAATGAAGCACGCATACTAATAAAAAAGTGCCAAGTTCCGTTCTAAGTTAATAAATTATGAGATAAGACGTTTTATATCTTTGGAATGCTAATTTGAGCAATTGCTCTTATCCGTAAAAATAGAATATAATAAGTTTCTATAACGGATAAGAATTTTATTATTAATAAAATATGATCAATGATGCTCATTACTAGTCCTATTCATTGGTTCGTATTATATTTACTGGTTGAAGGACATTAGAAGAAAAAAATATTGAAAGGGAAACTCCTAATTTGTTTGTCCTATTAATCGTAATAACAACATCTTGTTTGGATAATTCTTATTAGAACAACCCACATATACACTTGTACTGATATCCTTGAGACCGAAACCGTAGGAATAGCTATAATAATACATGTTTGGATGCTAATTACTTAATCATCCAAACTAATAAATAGTTTGAGATGCTCATGGACGAACACGTAAATCGTAGGCTAAGACAGAACCACAAGTTAAAATTATTCTACAAAAGTTTCATAGAAAAATAATTTAATCTTAAAAAAAATTGCATTTCTATTTCTTTAATGTTTTAGGGACTAAAAATACTTTTAAATTCATCTTAAAGCTACTTTAAGAGCAGCAATGTAATTTCATAAACGATATTGTTAAAGTTCATACAAGAGTGATTAAAGCGCTGGTGCTTTGAAATTGATAGGTTGTATAAAGTTGCGGGCAACTGGCCTCTTGCAAAGGCAGGTTTCGAACAAAGCTTTGATGTAAAATCAACATGTCGGTACACTGAATGCTCATGAATTGCCAATTAATGTAAAGGACTACCCTTTGTTTAATACACAATGGTATTTTATTGCTAAAAACTTAAACGTTTACGATGAGAAGTATTTGAAAACCTTACAATTGTTTAATGAAAATCAATTTATGCTTGAGAGCTAATTTTATAATTTGGTTCAATGGGACCAACGTTTTAACTGGGCTACTTTAATTGTAAACAATTCCAACTTGAAATATTATGGGCCTAATTTGTTGAAGTTAGGCCTTGTTCTTGGGGCTAGTGAGAAGTTTCTATGAGTTGCTGAGGCCTCAATGAATGGTATTTTGATTCTGTTTATTAAGCGTACTGGGTTTGAAAACAAACTTGGCTACTTTTGGCTTCCTAATTTCATTTGGTTGTGAGCATTGAATGTTTTATCGAGGTCGCCTTGCTTTATGAGTTTCTGAGGAAAAATGAACTTACAAAACTTTCAACATTTATGAATGATGAAATATTGAATATTGAGCTAAGAATTGAAGAAAGTTTGAGGCTAAAGCGTTGCTCTAGTTTTGGCAACGTAATTTGCATGGATGTGATATATCGGTGATACATAAAATCAATACATGTTTTATTACCAAAACTGTACTGGAATACTATTACGGCACACAAAGAGATGCAATCGCTATTAGTTGGCTCAACGTAAGAGAGTCACCAGACGTAGCCACAACTACGGGAAGCTGTCGCTTGATACCCCAGGTAGTCACCACTATTTCTAATGTTCTTTCTGTATAGTAGGAGCTTTTTAGCCAACTAGCTTAGCCTGATTTGAAGTTCTACGCTACAAAATGACTCTAGGGCTACTATTTTTGGGTCAGATTCTTTTTTCAAACTTTTGGGTAACTGTTCTGTTCTAGTCTGTTTTTTTTTTCATTTGTAACTATGCCTAAAGAGGTTTTTTTGCTGAGGTCGTCTATCCAACGGATATCCAACACGACCAATGAGATTAGGTACACAATGCGGTAGACATCATGTCGTATTCTTTGAGGACCAACGACGTGTGACAATTTTAGAAATATGAATGAATTGTCACCCTCTCCCCACCTTTACTGTAATTTAATCTCGCTAATCTACCGACCTACTCAAATACCACTCAGATAAGAGACTGTATAACACCTAACACAAACAATATCTAACAGTAATACACAGAAATGTGCCACAAAAACAATACAGGTAAGTAAATATACAAATAAATAATTGGTTATGTTATACGGGGCGCAGTACCAAATTGTTGTTTACGTCATTCTAAATATACCAGGCGGCATGATTAGCCGTTTTCGCAACCGCAAAAACGTACACAAGTTTCCTCTTTATGATATTAGTATAATATGCTGACGCACCTGTGATCCGCGAGGGTAGGTAAAGAGTAAATGGAGGTAGAGGAGGTAAGTACATTCGCGCACACGTGTTTATCAATATTAAGTTAGAATGTGATACGGTTACCTCTTAGAGTACTGTTGGCGTACAGTCGCGTAGTATAGTAATTTAGCTATACTTATATTATAAGCTGAAGAGTTTGTTTATTTGTTTGAATGCGATAATCTCAGGAAACACTAGTCCGAATTAAAAAAAAAAAAATTACTGTTCGATAGCCCATTTATCGAGTAAGGCCGTAGGCTATATAATGGTCATCACGCTATGACCAATAGGAGCGTAGCAGCAATAAAAAATGTTACAAAAACAGAGAAAATTTACGCAGACGAAGTTGTGCGGGAAGAGTTTGTTTGTTTGAACGTGATAATCTCAGGAACTACTGGTCCAAATTGAAAAAATATTTAACTATTAGATAGCTGATTTATTCAGGTAGGCTATAGGCTATAGGAGTCGGAGTAGCAATGCAAAATGTTGCAAAAACGGGAAAATTTGACGCAAACGAAGTTGCGCGTGTCAGCTAGTAGGTAATAAATAAGCCCTGACAAAAAATAAGGGTGCTATGAGTTTCCTTTGTGAGTCTGTGTATCTGTGTGCCTGTTTGTGGTAACGTTGCGGTCAAATGAATAGATGGACTGCATTTATTAAAAAAGCTAGTTAAAATAAGATGGCTAAAAATCCTTTAGGCGCAACCGCTTTGAAGATATTTAACTTTTTGCTGCATGTGTAGTAGTAAAAAACTTTATAATTTCATTTGCATTGTGTGCTCATTTAATACAGACGTTTAGAGTATATGAAAAATATTAAAAATCAAATGTAAATTATTTGTAGTTGTTGATACAAAATTGTCTACTGAAGTGTTCCAAATAATTTTCAATCAGTTTTAGGTAACTAAATTAAGTAAATAAGATTGAATCTAACATTAGTGTAAATCTTGTCTTGATTCAATATTGCCAATTGTAATAATCTAAGGAAACCCTTTGAACAATGGTACTCTAAATTCTAGTTTAACTTGAAGTCGAGACGACATGATTAGGAATTATTTGTCTGCCTTTGTGACGCTATGGTTGTGGTTCGCAAAAGGTTTTAGGTTCGATTCCTATTTGAGACAGAGGTTTGTGAGATCCGAGGATGGAAAGATTCGAGAAATGTGGAGTCTGGATGTACTTTTTATCTGTAATTAGTTATATATCGGGACTTAATCGCTTGAAATATTTAAAGGTTAGGTTCCTTCGGGTCGACTATCGACCCGTGACCGCGATCAGTACAATTCGATCGAAATGTTGGGTAAATAAAAGGTTCGTACCTTTAAATATTTCAAGAGATACAAATTAACTGAAAAATCGCGAATACATTGTATCTGTAAAACGTTTGTAAAGTTTGGCTACGGAACCCTAAAAAATAAGTAAAAAAAAAACCATAAGAAAAAAAATAACAATGCAACAAAGAAGAAAAGTGCAAGGAAACAAACACTTAAAAGTAGCTAATCCATTGTTTACGAGAACATTGGCGTTGGTGTCGGTAAGCTCTTAAAACTTTCCGGTTAACACTCGCTCACACTTCTGTTTCCGTTCATTGCAAGTTTCTTCATTCAGTTCAACTAACTAAATAAAATAGTACAGTTGTAAGTCGTAATTGAAAATTGTAAACATCAAACTAATTTTCTGTTCTAGTTTTATCCAGTTGAAATTATTTTTACTCCCACAGGAATTTCGTAATTGGAAAACCGAGTAGCAAAAGTAATTATTTCATGACTTTGCGATTTGTATTGTCTACTGCTGTGAATATTTTAAACACTTTTTTATTGCCCAACTGTATTACAACGCTCGTGGTCACGGATAAACTACGTCCGTGACTATCCGCGACCAAAACCGTAGCGATATGTTCGAAACGTCGGGCAATAAAAAAAGGCAACCTTAAAATATTCACGCGATTAAGGACTGTAGTTGTATAATGTGTACTCGAATCAAGTGAAAATACTTGTCAATTTCGACAAGCTGTAGTAATATCGCAGACTTTGCGTGAAATTATAATTATACTCCAACAACGCACCGTTTGCACAAAATAATGTGTGAATATAACAGTCTGACCCAGTGAGGTCATCAAGCGTTTCCATGAAATGTCATCAACTTTTTTAAAGGTTAACCAGGTTGTAATATTGTAGCATTGTAGATTGCAAACCTGTTTACCTTGGTTTATAAAAAATATTTTGCGAATTCCTTGAGATTGAGTTCTTAATTGCATTTTTTTATATATTAAATACAAAAACCTACTCGTTCCAGCTTGGCACGGGTGTATTAATGAAGAAAACAAGATCAAATCTTTTCTGTACAGGTTATAAAAAAAATGGTTTTTATTTTTTCTACATTTTTTTTGACAATTACGAACACAATAAAATAATTAGTGAAATGCGCTTGCGCTTACACATATTCGGCAATTTATTTTTATTTATGTAGGTGAGTTATGGTTATTTTTTTACTACGAACAAAAAAAGTTTGCCAACATTTTTCAGAAAACTAAATATCTAAAAAAAAATAGTTATTTTCGACTAAGTCAGAAAGAGTGTATTTTTGGACATGATAACGTCTTATAAACCGACGTCAGGGTGCCCGTACGATAAAGTGTCAGAAAAAAGTCACGTTATTGGTTACTAAGCAACCGGAAATGGCGAGTGCATGACATGGATTCATGATTCAATTGGAACTAACTTTATTGATTGGTTGCCAAGCCACGTGAATGGCGATATTTCATCAATGTTATATCACGTAAAATTATCGTCCAACAATTTTTACAGACAACCATTCTTTCTTAATATAAAGGTGTTATCTTTATAAACTGTGCGTTGGCATTACGTCAAATATACAGATAAAGTTTCCTCCTAAACCCGAGCAATCACGCACACGGTTAGGCGATAAAGTATCGGAATAAATTATGACTACTAAAAGCCAAGTGTCTATAAAAAGAAGTACCAAACAATTCATGCCCAAAGTATTAATAACTTCTCTTTATTTATAGGTGGCGTGAAACTTTGTTTTTAATAACAACTTCCTCTTAGCCTTGGGAAATAATCCTTATAAAAATCAAATCATTGACTCAAAATACACTGAATGGATTACTCAATTTTAGTCTCGTTCTTGCTCAATTCTTTCGGGTTTTTTTGACGAATACCTACTCGAGCGTAACTCTAGTTTAAGTTGCCGGTTAATCTAATGCTGTCCTTGTAGCTTTAAATTGAAGTAAGTTTAGTTTTTGTACACAATTGTTGCCATAGAGGCAGTGCCTTTACACTATCTAATGCTAATGTACCAAACCAATTTCATAATGCATCAATTTGAAAACAAACTCCAGAAACGAACGGCACCAGAACTTTGACAACTGAATTCCAAAACAACCTAAACTTCATTTAGCAACTATAAAGCTAATTTAGCTCACAATGATGAAAATGTAAATGTAAGTGGCTTTAGCACTAAAGCAACAATAATTGATGAATTTCACATAAGCGGGACAAAGAGGTCGTGTGGTGTGCGTTATTCTGGGCCTCACCCACTCGTATATTAATTAAAAACGTGACAACCGCGAATTTAGCCCTTTTCATGCCGTGACTGACTGGTGTAACGAAACAATGTTGGTGAATATAGAGGGCGAAGTTTACCAGGATTTAAATGTTAATGATGTTAGCGTGTGGCTTCCCTTTGGCTTTGATTTAGGTGATAAAGTGTCATTGTCCAAAGTTGAAAGTCATCACATATGGATACGGATTAAAGTGTAGGTCATGAATTAATTGAAGTGATGAGAGTCCAGAGTCCTTGTTGTTCCCGAATAAACTTTAGCTTTGAGAGGTCCGTGACTTAAGTGATGTTTATCGAGGTTAATGATCGTTGTTAGTAGTTTTTTTTTAAATTATCGTACACCCTGTGCGTATGTTCTGCCGCCAGGTTGCACCTGAACCCCTCTGCGGACGAGACAGTTTTCGTCCCAGACAAGTCTCATGGGACGAAAACTGTCGCGTCCGGAGAGCGAAGGAAATGGAGTACCTTTTTAACCGCCTTTAAAAAGGTGGTTCTCGGTTGGACCCGTATGTGTGTTAGCAATTTTCTCAAAATATCTAATTTAAATGAGGTTTTTACCATTCGACTGCATATTTTTCTGGGAACGTTTTGGTGTGTAAAACGTTGTCCGAGCTTATAAAACACCAGATATATATTTATTTATTCAGGACTTACCACAGCTCATGCATACAACATTAAAAAAAAGTAGTACATAATAAAAAACTTTTTTACAAAAAAATATTAATCGCGTGAATATTTTATTTTAAGGCTAAAATACCTTTGTTTATTGCCCGACGTTTCGACCGTATTGCAACGGCCGTGGTCACGGGTAGAATATTCATAAAATATTTATGCGATTAAGACCCGTAAGTTAAAATAGGCTAATGTCAACTACTCAAATCCTTTTACAAAATATTGCTTGCCCCGATGCAGGGCGGTTTATTATTGAGGAGTTCACTATCAGCTCTATTACATTGTATAATAGTAGTATGACAAGAATAAAGTGCTACTCAATACCATATTAAAGTAACTGAATCGCAAACTGTGAAATATTGAATAAGTCTGCTCGTAATTTGTGGTTTTCATCACCAGTTCCACTTCACCAATTGGTGTTGAGTAAATGCACGAATCACTATGAAATATACCTAAATCACTGTAGGTGTGCCTTTAATATTTGAAGAGTCCCCTCGATTTCTCCGGAAGGATCCCATCATCAGATCGTAATCTGATGACAATGGGACCAACTTGGATATATACCCTTTCAAACACATAAATATTTTTTCAAATCGGTCCAGCCGTCTTTGCGTAATCAGTGAACAAACATACAAAAAAAAAACATACAGACGAATTGAGAACCTCCTCCTTTTTGAAGTCGGTTGAAAAACAACAGGCTTACACGCTCGCCAGTTACGGGCTAACCATCATATAAGTCATAAGTCATTTATTTCATTAACAAAAATCATTTGTGTTGAAATTTCATGCGGGTAGGTAACAATCACCGGAACATAACAAATTAATCTTAATTAAACATATAATTAACCAAATTATGTAAATACTGGATATATATCCAAAATTTTAATTGAAATAACTAAAATTGAACAATAAAATACAAATAGAAACAATAATCATAACAATAAAATAAATTAATAATCATAAAATTCAGATAAATAAGTTCAATGACCATTTTACTTATTACCTACTAGGTATCATTTATATATCCAAATAAGTCTAATCTAATAGCCACTTTTTCAGTTTGCCTCTGAAAATGTTCACACTGTAAACACTCTTAAAATTTACTGGGAGCCTATTTTACAATTTGACAGCCTGTACGTTATAGACTTAAACATAAGAATGAGTCAGCGAAATTTACATTCGGTGATGTGCTAGATTTTCTTTCCCTTGAAGGCGGTTTATTTTTCTTAAAAAAGTTATTATTTATGTTCCTTATCTATAATAATATTATAAAGCTGAAAAGTTTGTTTTTTTACGCTGTAATCTCAGAAATTACTGGTCCGAATTAAAAAAATCTTTCACTGTTGGATAGCTCATTTTTTAAGGAAGGCTATTAGTCTATATAATATCACGCTACGATCAATAGAAGCGAAGCAGCAATGAGAAATGTTGCAAAAACGGGGAAAATTTACCCAAAGTTGCGCGGGACAGCTAGTATAGATATAAGAGGCGAGAGGCGGCATTATATTTGAAATTACGTAATTTTATGCATCTGGGTGCCAGTCCCAAAATTTTTCTATTACTCGTATATTTACTATTTCAAATATTATGTTTTGTATTTATTACACTTTCGATAAAAAAGACAATTTGATTCGTCATATCTACACCGTCCGTTGTTAAAATGTGGCATCTTTTTACTATAAACGTTGCAAAAGTTACAGTGGTTTATATTTTATTTTGGACAACTTATTTATGTCATGATTTTATACGCTTCATTTATAAAATTTTGAAATTGGAGCAATTGCTATGACCGACTAGACTGAGGATGAAACTAATAAATAACCAAAGCCAGGATGTCCGTTACGTCAAAGAATAGTAATTTTAACCGAAAATATTAAAGCAGAATACAGTAATGGCATAAGAGACGATGGAAATCGACTTTCACCCATGTGTTTACCAGATGAAATTTTGTATCAAATGTTAATGTTTTCAACCAACTTCAAAAAGGAGGAGGTTCTCAATTCGACTGTATTTATTTTACACATTATATAATTTTATAAGCTACGGGTCTTAATCGCGTAAATATTTTATTTTAAGGCTAAAATACCTTTGTTTATTGCCCGACGTTTCGACCGAGGTATTGCAACGGCCGTGGTCACGGGTAGAATATTCATAAAATATTTACGCGATTAAGACCCCTAGCTTATAAAATTCTATAATGTTTAAAAAAAAATACTGTCGAATTGAGAACCTTTAAATTTAACCTGTACCATCTGTTCCACTGGTAGGCAAATATGACCCCTAGACGCTTCCAAATCTATTAAAAAGTGGTTTAAATAGGTGTTTTAAGTAGGTACACGACTTAAAGTGGTAAGTAAAATCAACACTGCCGCCACCTGTCGCTTAAAGAGTGACATGGATAAATCGGGTGTCAACCATACACTACGATGATTGACACTCGATTAAATACTTCCGTTCCTCGCTCAATGTAAGCAAAAATAAGTACTATGCAAAGTTCGTGGAGCTTTTTATAAATTCGTTGCTTTGAATATTGAGCAGCAAAAATATCTACTTTGTGTGTATTATAGGGTTGAAGTGTTGAGATGAGTGTTAAGTAGGTATGTAAAATAAATTGTTATTTTTTTTCATATAATTTAAATAAAAATATATCTACCTTAAATATTTAGAACTTTTTACATTCTAACAAAGTAATATTATTTTAATAGATAATGGAAAAATATTTAAAAAAAATGTATATGTACCATTCTTAGTAACGCTATAAGACAAATATTGATATTACATTTACAAATTGGACCAATAAATACGAAAAAAAAAATTAGTAGACGCTTTTCCAAAATATTGGTGTTGTTACCTTGAACATTGGTTCAAGGCAACCAACCCTTAGGCAGTGCGGCAAAGCGCGCTTCTAATTTATTCAGTCCATAAGCAAAACGTCTAGTTTATAAAGTGACTGGTATAATTTATACACCTTGCATAGATTTTAAACAAACACTTAACGCAATCAGAATCAGAGATGCAAGGAAATCTGTAATAAATCCCATTCCATAAAGTTTAATGGACAGAGCGAGAATCAAATAAATATTTCGCATAAATTTATTTAAGCTTATGCTAAATTAGCACAACTCTCGTCTTTATGAGAGTACTTATTCCTTCCCTTTGCAGTTTATTAACGTTTAATAATATAAAATGTGTTAGTACCTCATTTACTTTGGAAATTACAAAGAGGAAGAAAATGTAATACCGTATAAGCGTGAAATTCGATATTTTGCCTAAAAATAAAAGCGATGTGAGATATTCCTGACAACTTGATGAGGATGTAATGCTTATGTTACCAGTTTTGTAGAATGCAATATTAACTATATGAAGGACTAGCTGTCCCGCGCAACTTCGTATGCGTAATTTCTCCCCGTATTTTAAACATTTCTCGTTGCTTCTCCGCTCCTATTAGTCGTAGCGCCATGTTATATAGCCTATAGCCTTCCTCGATAAATGTGCTATCCAACAAAAAAAGAATTTTTCAAATCGGACCAGTAGATCCTGAGATTAGCGCGTTTAAACAAACAAACAAACAAACTCTTCCGCTTTATAATATTAGTATAGATTAGTATTATGGCGGAGTTTCGTTGTCTGTCTCCAAAACTACCATAAAGAAATAAACCGACAAAACAAAAAAAAATTGAACATATACATTTATGACGGAGTTATTACCCGGAACATACATAAAAATACAAACATCTGAATTGAGAACCTTTCTTCTTTTTGAAGTCGGATAAAAATAAAACTCCTAAGCATCAGATAATAAAAAATATTAGATACATATTTTTTTTTTTATTATACATATTTTTACATACAAGATACGCGCGAAATACATAACCCTTCTTTACAGTCGGGTAAAAAAACGATAGTTTCTCTCACTTATGCAATTCACTTGCATAACCTATAAGTATAGCCTGTTGACATTATAATCATGAAATACAAAGACTGAAAACACATTTAAAGAAAAAATAGAAATGGTAATTTATAGTGTAAAGTTGACTTTAGAGAATATTTTTTTTTGCTATGAAGATTTTTGTTTTAGCAAAACCGTTATACACAATAGTCTCTAGCATAAAGAGATTGGGCTGTAAATTCAAAAGTGTGAGGAAAATAAAAAATCCACCAATTGTGAGTCGTGTTTGTGCTAATAATGTGACTTTCTACCAAAAGTAAAGTATGGTTACAACTTTGATTATATTATGTCTAAATTCCTAATCTGGCATCTAAAATTGAAGCAAAGAACTTTCAAAAAGTACGGTCAAGTGGACGTACTTTTTGAGAGGTAAGAACACTCCTATCAGATGTTCTAGCCATAGTTATTCTAGCGCGCCATTTTCAACGAGTGTCAAACGTCAAAAATAAGAACTTCATTTTTAAGCTATTGCATAGCTTCTATCGCGGGCCTTGAGCGCGGGGACCGAATCCAGAAATTCCGTAACGAAAAACCTCACGCTCCCCACTCCGACGGGCACAGCGGTGACACTTTTTAGTTTTGTCATCTATCGATGAATAGCAGAACTTTTAATTACTTTTTTTTTAAATTCAAAAAGAAAAATAAAATAAAAATAAAAATATTTTATAATAATAAAAAAAAGACTTTAAATTTTCTTTTATGCTTTTAAAAAAAAAATATTATGGAAAAAAGAAATTTAAAACATTGTTTTTTTATAATTCATAATAAAAAAAAAACATTTTTTTTTTTTTAATTGTTAAGTTGATAAAAATGCTATGCAATAGCTTTACCGCGGCAGTACATTGCTCAGAATCAGTAACACGAATGGGATAAATTTTTGTCCATGTTATACTATATATTTTACAATAAATTAATTAACCAATCATAAATTTATTATTCTAGCAGTCCACAGCCTGTTCACAGTGTTATGTAAAATGTAAATAATCACTTATTTACATGTGTACCATGTACCATGGATTGCATACTACGCGAGCACGATTGTGCAAAGAACGCAAGGCAACTCTAATGGCTTATAACCATGTATTTTTCAATATTTTCATTTTCTTTTATTTTTCTCAGGTTTTCGTTATACGAAAAATAACGTTGTATTCACAGATGGTAGCTACAGTTTTATAGCTTATAGTAAAAACAACACATACGCCCGAGATTAACCAGACGTGAGCTCAATCTTGACGTTCATTAAATTATTTTTTTTGCTAAAACATTTTTATTTATCTAAGTGGTTCTTGTTGTATGACAATCAAGATTTTATATTCGAAAAATCTCATTTGATTACATCTTTAAACATACATGAGCTTTATATTTAAATTGATTTTATGACAGCGGTATCTTAAGATTGTACAAAAAGTGTGACAAAATTAGTAAATTTAATCTGTGACTTTGAAACATTACAGCAAAAGTAAATGGATGAACTTTGTAACAAAGATACGTAATTAAAAATTATGTAGCTGTGAACAGCAGTTAACACTTTAATATTTATAATTCATAATTATGCAGTTGTTTCAGAGGCCACATTCTAATTAGGATAAATTTAATAGAGGTAAAATTATTCACATTTAATTTCAAACTAAACAAGATTACTTAGCACTAAACAACCCATTAGACAAGTGAGACGAGCAGATCAACAATTATTTTCAAAAAATCTAAATCTATTTTCATCAATCATGTTATTGGCGTGATAACGTCTTATAAATCGATGACAGGGGGCACGCACGTTAAAGTGTCACTGTCCGTCACGTTCCGCCTGCTGATAGGCTGAAGTACTGTGGCCCGGGTCCACTAAATCTGTCACAGGCATGGTTGTTTACATACATACATATCAACCCATATGATGGCCCACTGCTGGGCACGGGTCTCCCCGGTAGAACCTACTAGTATGTAGATCCTGGGGGTAATTGCCATAATCGCCACGCTTGGCGAGCGGGTTGGCGATCGCAGTAGGGCTTTAAGTACGCAGAGGACGCTGCTGCCCGTCCTCCGATGTGACATCCCTTAGTCGCCTTGACGACACCCACGGGAAGAGATGGGGTGGTACTATTCTTAAGCCGGTACCACACGGCGGACCACATGGTTGTTTAATATAATGTAATCAATGTTAACGGCGATTGCAGCGACATGCGATAGAGTTGGAAATAAAAAAATATATAAAAAAGCTGTCACATGCATTGTTGTTTATTACAATGCCATCAATGTTTTCTTATGACGTCATCACGTATATCTTCCGTAAACCTACTTAACAGACAACCATTTTTTTTTGTTCAAATACGTCCTAATCAATAATCCTCTTCATTAGTAACTTATTACAATTTTACAAATGCTTAATACGTTAATGAAACCGTCTAAGTATTTGTATGGTCACTCAAATTTTACACCTCTGTTAATGTAATTACTAGTACTTCGTTTAAAATAGCTCCAGCTAAAACTCAAAAACACTACGATACAAAGTTTCGGCTAATGGAAATGTGCCCTTAGGTATAATCCTTACTTCGGTAACAGTGTTCGAGTAAAAGCCTTGGCTATGAATATCCATCAGGGCCCTATGTATCTTCAGAGGCGACTAATTGATTTATCAGGAGGATGGCCGGGATCTATGTACTCGTATTATATTACTGAAACCATTTTAGCAATGTCACTTAGAGTACAATTTAAACATAGTAAATGTTTAAGTATTTTATGCTAGGCATTGCTTTGTAATATCATGTATAAACAACTAAATCATCAGAGGGTATTTATATGTTTTGACATTCGAAAAATCAGCCCTATTCCCAAGATGACCTCCTAAGGATTAGACTTTCTTCACATGATATGCCTATGTCTGTTCAAAGACACTTTGAACAAAATTTTGAGCATCTGTGTTGTGGTGTGGACACAACTTTTGCTCAACTTTGTTGCAGAAACAACTTTACTTTGCTCATGGCATCCTTATCCCCAATTTATGATCGAAATGTATAATGTTATTTGAAATATTTAGCCACCACAACCGCAACATGTATACAGTTACTACAATTGATTAAATAAACAACTAATTCATTCATAAAATGACACTGAAGAAGGAATTGTACCTAGATTTTATTAAACGTTCAACCAATATTCGATTATGCCATCGTGATTAATTATCGAATTTATTCATGAGCCATTACGATGAAAAGGGAAATGGCATATTTAATATCTTCTGAACCTTTCAAAAACATTACTTTTCTGTAATTTTTACTTCATATTATTTATGCCGTTGGTTGATATGTAATTGGCCGCAGTTTACATAACAATATTTGCTTCGGTAGAGTAGAGCACTTACATTAAACTCAGAGGTACCTTTCCAGCCAAGTATCAACACTATAATTATGCACTAAACTCAAATGCTTGCTGGACATCTTAATATTATGTATAAGTCAGGCTACACAAGTTTGAATTATCCAAAACTTGCAGTAGTCTCTAGCCTGCCTTATATTTTTACAGATCACGATTTTAAGAGGAGTAACAGTTGTAAAGAATAGTATAAGACTGTCCATCAGTAAAAGAACGCACACACTTAGATGTTTCCTTGCCCTGTGCGTCCATTAAATAATAGAGTATTTTACTCTTTAAGAGAAAAAATCTATAAATAAATTATTGAGATGGTATATGCAAAAAAGTAACCCGAAAATGTTAGTTTTAGTTCATAAAATAACGAAATAATTTTAAAATTAAATTCAAAGTTTTCAGTTTTTTTATCTGTTTTCTAACACCATGAAATAGTAGCCGCCATGTTACTACCTCATACTGCTGTGTAAACTAAAAAGTGACAACTGTCAACTGATCGCCGTAATTGTCATACAAAACGTCAGCACATTTGTTTACACGGCCAACTGACGTTATTACCACAGAGAAATATGGCGTCAATCTGTAAATGTAAAATTTAAATACATTTTTATGACACAATGGGTTTTTTTTAGAGACACTTTTTAAAAAAGGGTTTAATACCCTATTAATAGTATCCCCAACCATCATCCTTTTGATACTACATTTATTAAAAAAAATGTTTGATTTAGAAATACAGATTAGACGCGCACGTTGACCTAATGTAGTTAATAATGATAATAATTGGAATGACCGTGTAGAAATATATGGTCATCCTATCCCAGTGAGATAGGAGAGACGCGCAAGAGCGCGGCAGCGCGAGACTTCATTAGATTACTCATTGGATCAATGACACGGTATGATGACAGATGCTTATATCTTTAGCTAGGTTATCACTACAAAAAGATAATGAGCCAGAAATAGCTGAGCGATACCAGAGAACGACAACTTTTTTATTTTTTTTTACGTGTGCAAAAATCCCCGCGGATCCCACTCCTACGAGAGCACGTAGAAGAGGATATGTCGGAGGCGAACCGACTAAAAATCACAAGGTGTTCCTTCATAACAGCCTATGGCCGAGGGTGAGGGTGTCCCTTGCGGATTTGGTGCCTCCACCATCAGCAGGCTTGGTCGTCGTTGAACAACGACGTCGGTATTGTTTACTTTGGTGGCTTTCCCACCACTACTACCTACTTAAAATTGGGCTTACATTCCACTAAGAGCTTAGGTGCCAGGTACCTCCGATATCTTCTATTTCTCAATTATATATTTTAGGTATATTCGTTCGTCGTACAAAGAGATTCGAGGAGAGACGTCGTCGCTACATAGTCATCAGACTAACCTAAATCACGATCGTTGTAATTCGGTACAAAATTTGAAGAAATAAACTGTGTCGTATCTTTTTACGCTTTTAAAATATGTTACCTCTAACTAAGTGTAAAACATTCGCGAAAGTTTAAAACAAAGAGTTTTGAGTTTGTGAGTAAAACTTAGTACTTGCAATCCGTAGCACGTAGCCCGTTTCTCCAAACGAGCAGATTTCAACTATTTTAGAACTCTTGATTGATGAAACCATAATATAAAATTTACTTACGAACAAAGTCCGCTCCTCTGGCAGTGGAATCCCGGCTTTAGCCGAGTGGGAGGAGGCGTTAAAAGACTGTTCACATATTACGACTTACCACAGTTTCATTGAAGCAATCTTCCCATTCAAGAATCTAATTGTAACACATGCTGGATTCTATTGGCAGTATGATGATGTCACATTTACGGAATGTTTAAAAAAAATGGCGTCTGGCAATTCTTGGTTAAGTATTATTACCAACTAGTGGATATTATGTTAAATTTGGCATTATAAGAAATAATAACATTAAACATTTGAAACAATAAAATTAAGAGAGTAACAATATATATCCCCTTAAAATGACAAGGTGTTTAGTAATAATAAACACCTTTTTGTTATTTTATGGCGATATATGTGATAATGTAGATGCACCAATACACCTACTCTTAAAGCTATTAAGAGTAGGTGTATTAGTTCATCTACATTATTTTTTGAATGCTTATTTACTCATTATTGTTTATGTCATTACCTATTTAATTCTTATAAAAAAAAGAATATAATAAAGCATCGGATTCGCACTCGTGGGGTCACGAGTTCAAATCCAACCAATTATACTACCGACGTGAACCCGCTCCTAACACAAGACCTTTGAACCTAGCTGGAGGGATTAACAAGATTGCTAGTAATGTGGGCCCAATCCCACATTGCTAATTATCTTTAATAAAACTGCAGTCTGGAACTCATATCGGACTTGTTCCTTACCTCTTACTTACTTCAGCAAGAGCTTCAGTTAAGGACCGACGTCAGTCTACTCATAATTACACGCTTACGCATTAATACAATCGCTCATTTAATATTCAATATTGACTGACCTACTTGACACACCTCACAAGCTTACAAACTATTAATAAACTGCAAGCTACATACTATTATACAATCTACACATTCGTATATACAACACGTACGTACATTTTTTTAAAGGAAAATTTCGCGATACGTTTGAAACGCGCCCTCTGCGTCTACCGGCCCCGTTGGGACAATAAAAACCCAGCTAAAAGTAAATAGGTATTCCGTTCGGTCGGTATGTTAACATTCAGAAGCACCTTTGTATCTCGTGGGATAATACGTGAGGATAATGTCAGGGAGTGTTATTACATAACAAGGATGATTCTGTTACTTGGGAAAACTCTGTAACTTTAGTGGAAGGTACTTTATTAGGGGAAAGATTGGTTTCATCATAATTGTATTAGCCTTTATGGAGAATGTTTTTATAAAGAAAAATAACATGATTATAATAACAGTAATATGACATAAAAACAGGTTACAAAATTATATTATACTACGGGTCTTAATCGCGTAAATAATTTAAGGCAAAATACTTTGTTTATTGCCCGACGTTTAGACCGTATTGTAACGGCCGTGGTCATGGGTACCCGTGTCTACCCGTGATCACGGCCGTTGCAATACGCTCGAAACGTCGGACAATATATAAAATAATAATAATAGGGCCTACAAGAATATCAACGTTGTAGTCTACAGACTATAACAATAGCTGACGTAGGTCCTTATTTGTTCCGCGCTAATCTACGAGTACCTACCTACTTATTATGTAATGTTTACTTTTTTTTGTATCATGGTACAAATAAAACGGTTTTCTTTCTTTCAATAAACAAGGTATTTTACCTTATACAAATCGTGAAAGTTTATCAACATTTACAGATTACAAATAAAACTGACACGTTTATTTCAAACACACCTCGTGCAAGCAACATTTTCACAAGTACTAATTAATAGCCAGGAGCGTAGCTACTGCCGTTTATGCGTATCAATCAAACTCAAACTCAAATATCTTTATTTCGTAAAATCAGGTTAATGATTATTTGAAAACATCAAATTAATACATACTAAAAAAATTATAAAATTATGATTGTTTAAAAAAAAAACAAAACGAGGTTAGGCGGCAGTTCCAAGCTGCCAAGAAACTCATGTGCCACTCTTTTGAAAGATACGGGATTCCCTAGCTACAGGACCCCGTTGTGTGTTAGCTAGGGACTCACATTAGTCTTTGGCCGTTTAGGCACCTTGCTTCAAAGGAATCCCTATTTTCCTTGTTCACGAGATAATCTGAGAACGACTTCACTGATTTAATTCTTTCTTTTTTTTTTATTTTCTAATACCTACTCTGTTTCTTACATTAAAAAAAAGAAATTAAAGAAACAAAATCAAAGGACGGTTCTAAGTTCGACGGGACAGCTAGTTTTATTATAATTATTATACGGATTATAACTATTAAATCCTATACCCTGAGTGCCATTATCAATACACAGTTTCTCATATCGGAGTTTATTTTACCGGCTTGCTATCTATCCTCACATTTTAGCTTAGAAAAGTATTTGAAAATACACGATGTTTTCGTCAACATTGATCATGACACTATAAAGAGACTACGAAATGAAGTCACTACGATATACGATATGGATTTTAGAAAAAAAAAAGTGTTTGCGCCAACAGACATTGAAATTGACATATCCTGCCATTATGATTACTTTATGCCACCGTTAGTAAGAAGTTTATTGAGCGATTTAGACAATTGTACGAATATTATTACTACGTCATTCAGGGTGGTCTTCTTTATCAGAAAAAAAAGTATCATTTTTTCCAAGCAAACTATCAAGTACAAGAGATACTTTTCATAAGTGACTTTTAGATAACTCGAAAGTTTTTTTTATGAACAATTTAACAAGAGTGGCCCATAAGTTTATAGTTCTTGTTACGGCTAAAGTAACATTGCTGCTGATATTATTTAGAATAACCAATTGCAAAAATGAAATAAAAACTTGGAGAGAGGATAGGATAGGAGGAGGCCTACATATGAAAAAGTGGGCTCATAGAGTAGGTCGGGGTGTTTTCTACCTATGTCATTTCTTAGTAGAATTCTTTAAAGATCGGTCTTGCTTTGATCAAACATATTCAGAGAGTCGGCTTCACCACTTGTTAGTTCCAAGCTGAGTCATTGATTGAATTAACGGGCAAGGGTTATGTCTCTAAAAATTAACAAAGTGTGGAAATTTAACTGGCTTCTAGTTGTTGCCTTTTTCCTTATTAGTCATAGATTGGTTATCTTAGATCAGTGAGTTTCGAGCCCAGTAATTAAAATGTAATAAATTTGTGTCTTCAACAGAATGGCGTACAATTATAAACAAAGGAAAGATATAACATTACATTTTCTGCAATTTTTTAGCACATCGCAGTTTATTTTTTTGACAGCAAAAGCACAAAACAGTACACTCAAAACAAAAATACTCGTACAGATGTTAATAAATTATAGGGGATCCGTCACCCGGCTCGGATAACAGGGCTGGTTCCCGGTCACATGATCCGGGATACGAAGGTACACGACCAACGAGTTAAAAACAATAAAGAGAAAACAATATATCTTCACGTTGGAGAGACTACCCGTCATGTCCGCTGTTTTATGATAACTCTTGTAATATCTCCTTTTATTAATTAAAAGGTAAAAGTTGGGTAAGAAGAGTATAATTAACTATATGAAGCAGAAAGGGTAAGAGTTTTCCCATTTGAACTGAGTACCGGACTAAAGAAAGATCTGTTTATAGAATACCTCAATTATGTAGTTTAATTTGTTTGTTGTACTGATTGCGGTATCAGTACAACAAACAAATTAAACAACATAATTTATTTTAAGTTTGGAGTGAAACATAAGTATGTATTTGTTGTTATTTTTAGTATTATTATTAAAATATATATATTACGGGTCTTAATCGCGTGAAAACTTTAAGGTAAAATACCTTGTTTATTGCCCGACGTTTCGACCGTATTGCAACGGCCGTGGTCACGGGTAGATTGATACTGACCATACTGATAGTGATAATATATATATTTTAATAATGTGTACAAATCGCGCAAGTTTATCAACATTTTTAGTATTATTTATTTTATACCTATTCAAAAGATGAATATGAAATAATAATAATACGCCATCCGATCCCAAACTAAGCAGAGCTTGTACAATGGCAATTAGACAACTGATAAATATACTTATATATATTTCTAAATACATACATAATATAAATAAATTACACCCAGACAGGATCGTACTTATCACACAAAGTTTTTTATAACTACAGCAGATCCCAATTTCGGCATGAGTTTGTTCCGTTACTCGGTAATCATTAACAAAAAATCTAGATTATTCAATACTCTTTTTACGCGACTACGGTGAATCCAAAAGGGAAGAGTAATGTATTTACCGATATTTCATAAGCCGTTTATTCAAATGCACATTAAAATAACATTTGTTATATCTACATATGTATCCAATTAACCACATTGTACTCTTTCAGCCGAATATACAGAAGAGAGCCTTCTTAGAAACGTAACGATTATGGTACTATCCTATTGAAAGTTAGTTTTTACGGCGTTTGTATTGAAGAAGAGGTTTTCAAAATCATCTTAAGTACCCAATCAAAATTTACAGCACGTAGATAAAGCCCTAACATACAATATTTTGGCGTTACTAAGTCCCAGTATCCGCGATAAGCCACCATATTTATAGTTTAAAAATTCAATGGCGCCGAATATTTTCAAAAGCAGTGAACGTCGAACTTTGACACGAATATTTATGGTTTTCAAACTGTAATAAATTTAGATTAACCGTTGCCAAGCGCTTTAGAATGATAATCTGGGTTTCAAAAGGCAGATTAACATTTTATGGGCTATTTTATTCACTTCTCAATTAAAGCAATGAAGTCGCACATCTATTACATTATAGTACCTCGCATAATTTCTTACACCTTTGGTACCGGGTTATTATTGATCCCGTTTTCAAGGAAAACTACATACCTGTATGAATATTTTTTTCTGTCAGCTACAAGAAAAGCATTTAACATAGTTGATACTCGTTCTATGAGATGGCTTTCATCCGTTTTTTAAAGATCAAAGGTTGATCAACTAGTTGAATTAGTTTTTAATATTTCCGACCTATTACCCTTTAACGGTGGATACGCGGCTTGAATACCCACGGTGTACCGGGCGCAGACACATGTAACGTATAACAACATGAGGAAAAACATCTATAGTTTCGACATTCGTCGATTCTCGGACTGACAGCATAGTAACAGACTTATTCGCAAAACCACAACATCAAGTTATTTCACTGACGTATTCCGTATTAACATCGAGAAGGGCATTACCGGTTGTTAGTTAAACAACAATTTCTAACATTCAAACATTGCGATAAAGGTTAGAGGGGTGGGGGGATATAATTTAAAAAAAGTAATAATAGACGCAAAATTTAGACATGTAACATGAAATTTAAATGTCTCAGAAATACAACTTCTTTTTTCTTTAGAGTTAACCTCAATCTGTTTACACCAATCGATGGACAGTGTTTTATAAACAATTTTGTATTTTTAATTTATTTTTGGCAAAAGGACTTTTCCTCGTTTCACAAGAGGCGCAAACATATTTACCTGATCATAAATTTGTAGTTAAACAGCCTCTATTTCAAATTTACAAATTCTAGTCCCTTTTCAAGAATGCGACGACCATTAAGTTCTAAAACTGTTAGTTGACTGTAATACTGATTCTATTAACATTTTTTGACCTTCGAAGTTTTTGAAAGCCTTCTCATGTTAACAAAAGGGAATTTATATTACTTAAGTAGTTATATGTAGGTATATTCTTTAGTGAAACAATGTAGGCCGGAACTTGTTAAGGGAAATTTGTGAGCCGTCATGGTTCATTCTACGCAACGGTGTAAATTAAATTTTAGATAAGATGTACTGCTCATTTTTAGTTAAAATTTATTGTTTCATTTTTATATTGCAAGTAGATCCTCTGTCCTTTATTTTTAGGAAGATTAATTACAGAAGTGAAAAAGGTTAACTTCGACATAGGTTGCGAATATTAACAACAGAAATTGTGTCGTATTCGTAAATATAAATTCGTCGTATATTTTGGGAAACTTTAACAGAATTTGTTGGAGACGACTCCCGCAGTAAGGTACAAACCTTGTGTCGCGGAGGACTTTACAAACATACAAGTCACAGACACAAAGTACACCCAGACTCGGAACAACAATTTGTAGATCACACAAAGTGGTGTCCCGTGTGGGAATCGAACCCACAACCTCTTGCGTAGCAGTCGGACGCACTCCCACCGCGTCACAGAGGCAGAATTTTATCCTCTTAATTTTAGGTATATATACGTTTTGTAAATACAGTTGTCTAACAGTACCTAGGTATTTCTGACAAATACTACGAGATCACATTCCTATTCCTTGGATTAAATAACAAAACCTATTATGTCCGTATCATAACGTGTTAGACAGTTCAGACATAAATAGACAGGCAAAAAACAAAAGATTACGTGTGTTTAATGTTTGAGCAGTGAGCGTTTAATCTTACCTAAGAGGGGGTAAGTAGATATTAAGAGTTTAATCGCTCTTGTGTGATTATCAAAGAAGATGTACTATCAAGGTATTATCGCGCGTATTTCTCGTAAACATCAAAGTGATGAGTAGAGGCTCCGTTGTACTCGCTAGGTATGGGCAATACACTAATTCGATAAGTAATGAGATTTTCTACCCTTGGGATGTCTTGAAAAAATATTGCTAATATTGGTGATATACAAACGACGCATAGCTTTAGCGCAAACCAAACTTATCTTTGTATAGTTAAAGTGGCGGTAACCTAATGGCTAAGACATCGGTCTCTCAGTCGTGATCTCTCACTCCTAACACAAGCCATTGAACTTAGCTGGAGGGGTTAACAAGATTGCTAGTAATGTGGACCCCATTCAACATTGCTAGTTAATTTATATCACAAAAAAGTCATGGCAAATTAGCACTCCGGATCTTACACGGTCAATATTATTGAAGCATACTAATAACTCAATATTAGGCTACCCTGAGGTAGGCTTTTCTATATACTTCTTACACGTACTATATTGATCAATATCGATATTAACGCAATAATATTGACTGAGTAAGGTAGGCTTTAGGCTAATGTGCGAATATTTTGATAAGGTTCTCACCTTACCCGTCAACGTCTTTCTCCATAGCCAACTATAGTAAACTAAATATACTATACGTTTTTTTTATATAAAGAAACGCGGAGTGGGCAGGGCGGCAGCACGGGACCCTTTCCTTCCGGCTAGTGCAGGTCCTCTCCGGGCACGGCTGCTTCGGGAAGTACCTGCACACGGTTGCTAGGAGGGAACCGAGTCCCGCCTGCCACCACTGCGACTGCGGTGAGGACTCGGCGCAGCACACCCTCCAGCATTGTCCAGCTTGGGAGGGGCAACGTCGAGTTCTCACCGCAGTGGTCGGAAGTGACCTCTCGCTGCCGGCCGTGGTTCTGTCCATGGTCCGAAGCGAGGGGTCGTGGAATGCGGTCGCATCCTTCTGCGAGGACGTCATCTCGCAGAAGGAGGCGGCGGAGCGCGTCAGGGAAGAGAGCTCCCTGGCGGATCCGCTCCGTCGCCGGCGAACCGGGCGGCGTCGGCGCGCATATCTGCGCCTGATGCCGCCTTAGGTGGGGCTGCGGGCGGGCGTACGGGGTAATCTGCCTCGCCCGCGGCCTTCCGTGGAGGCGCGGCACCCTGTGTGTATCCAGGGGCCGCGTAGGTGTGAAATGCCCGGAACGCAACAACATCGCGTCCGGGCATTGCCACTGGGTGGGCCGCCGACGGCATAACAAATTCCGGCGGCCCGTTCGCGAAGGTGGCGGGAGATACACGGCGGGTTTTTTAGTGGGTGCAAACCCCACACTACCTCCACCGTCTTCCCCGGATGGTGGAGGTGTTCGTCAGGAATTTTTCCCGCCAAAAAAAAAAAAAAATAAAAAAAAAAATAAAAAAAAAAAGGAGTGAACACGCGACCTCACGATGGCGAGACCGATGCCTTAGCCGCTATCGCTACCGCCGCTTCAAAATGATTACAATGGTGATTACTGGAGTTTGAAATAGTAACTTATATGAACTCCTATGTGATCATATTCGTAGGTAATCGAAGACACTAATCGTAAGAACCCCCAGATAAACGTGACAAAGTCGTACAGGAAAACAACACATTCAGATAGAGGTAATATAGAGCTTGTTACCTTCTACAAATATATCATATGGAATCAAACAAAAATCGTACCACTAGGGAATAACCCTGCATATTTTATTTATTCTTGTTGTTTTACGTAATATGAACTGTTGATGTAATTGCTAGTGAAAACTAATAAAGTTTTTTTTTTCTTTTTCTTTTATGTCTACAAGTAGTCTATTAATATTTCAAGCGACTTAGGGACCGTTTCCACTGGTGAGAGAATCGCGACGACTCCGCTCTATTATTCACGGTTAGTCTTCACGAACTGCGACCACTGTTCAGTGCTTTAACTGGGGAAAAACTCGTTCTGTTATGGAATAACAGTATGCTGCCACAGTATCTTAAGGAAATATGTGACGTCATTATTCGTCGCCATATTTGTACTGCGAACATTGGCGTTTACCAGATAAGGTGCTCTAAGTACTTTAATCAAGTGATCAACAGCGTCCTGTTATTAAAATAAATTAAATTGATTCAGAAATTATGCTATTCATGCTATTTTTAATTCACTCGAATATTACATTTATCAGTTATTTACATTCAAAAACAATTTTTTTTTAGTTGAACTAATAACTTATATATTTACAATTATTTTCAAGTAAAAACTGCCCCGAAAACGTGGATGATAGTAAACTGGACTATGTTCCGTTTTAAACAGTAACCAAGATAGCTAACCCTAAAGGAACGGCTTCGCAGGATACCTCTTTTTAATAAAAAAAATTGCTAGTAGGATTAGGTCCCACATTACTAGCAATCTTGTTAACCCCTCCAGTTAAGCTCAAAGCCTTGTGTTAGGTGTGGGTTCACGTCGGTAGTATAATGGGTACGATTCGAACCCGTAACCTCGCGATTGCGAACCCGAGGCCTTAGCCATTAGGCTACCGCCGCTTTTTTTAATTGACGTCACACTTTACAGCAGTCGCAGTGCATGTCGGAACATATCTCATACCTATAAAAATGACACATTCCAAAATCGAATATAATATAATGTGTTTTAATTGTAACAGTATTTATGGTTAGCGAGCCCGCCGCGCTCTCGCAACGCCACGTTCCGCGGCGAGCGCGCGGCGATACTATGACGTTTCTCGCACTCAGCCACTCGTCACAACGTCGCGATAATATCGCCATGTGGATACACGTTCTAAGAGAGTGTATAGAAATAGGTGCTACGACGATAATATCTTCGCGCCCGTTTAGACGGTCGCTTAGTGTTGCTTGTCAAATTTATTAATTATTTCGTATAAAACACGGTTGGAAGGCATTTTATTTACGCTGGTTGGCCTAGTCTAAAACATCGAGAGCTCCTAAATCCTATTTCCCGTTGTAATAGCTCTAAGAATAAAAATTGTACTGCAAATTGAATTGCGTAAAAAAATAGGAAGTCGTTAGAGGAACCTTACATACCTTACCTATTTATAACTGGTTTTAGAAATAAATACATCTTTTTCAACTTTTTTTGGCCATGAAGTATGGCCAGTAAGTAATACCTAAACAAAAAATGTCATCTGCGTGCAATAATGTAAATTTCATTGGACATTGGCATTAATTATCTATAATATGTATGTATTTAGAAATATATAAGTATGTTTATCAGTTGTCTGGTTTCCATAGTACAAGCTCTGCTTAGTTTGGGATCAGATAGCGTTGTGTGAGTTGTCCCAAGATATTATTAAATCAAATACGTTGTTTCTGTAATAGGTGACAAATTGGTAGCCCAAACCGCCCCGCTTACATGCTTCAACGTTGGTAAAAACCACTTTATTTTGCCTTTACCTTAAGGGAATATGGACATCGCAGGTACTTCGACGGGGGACTAGTATACCTGTTTGCAAGATTCAGTTAATTATTCAGGAACTAAGAATAAACAAAGTCCAAAAGTTTACCTTTACATTGGTCTCTGTAACAGAAACCTTTCAATATTCCAAACAATAAACTCAAACTTAAATCGCCAAATGAATATTTACGCATCCATTTTATTAACACAAAAAAGTTCACCTCTCAAATGGAATCGAGTTTCATTGAAATGAAAACACTCATATCCCACCTTTTGTTCGTTCGATGTTTATTTACTAAACACAAAGGACATTAGACATTTATTTTGTTGGTAGAGTATTATTAGGTTTGTTTTGTTCAATATATTTTTATAAAAACAATGCTATAAATATTGCAAAATGTGAAAGTCTGTATTGCCGATCACGCCCATTTACGTAATCAATTTTAACCTTATTATTCAAGATGGAAACGGCGTAGTGTAAATATTGGCGTTACGGCCATTCACTATTCGAAACCGCCGTATATAGCTAAGAGCGTTTACATATTTGGCGTACTTATTTATTGCCTGTACTTGGTGCTTTTAGGATTTAAAACCGACCATAACGACACTGTTTAAAAGAGCTAATTATGTATATGAAAGTGTTGCTAGTAGGAGAGATGACATTTCAAAGTTTTAAATTTCGAAGAATGTAATTGTTGTACGAAAAGATCCATACGACCACACGCCATTTACGGAAAAATCTGATCGTCATTCGATTGATTACAATTACGTGTCGTTAATTATTTAATCTGAAATTTAACTTTACTCTTAAATTCAAATGTTTGAATAACGATAGGTGAATAAGTTGATAGAAACGGTCGGATGGGTTTAAATTGGGTCATCTTTTGTGGATTGTATTTTTTAGGGTTCCGTAGCCAAAGTGGAAAAAAACGGAATATTTTCGTCAGTTTCGTCTTGTCCGTCTGTATGTCCGTCCGTATGTCACAGGCATTTATCTCAAAGACTACTCAATGAATATTGATGAAATTTAATGTAAAGGTACATTTATACTCCATGTAGCACATCAACGTGTGGCACATCATTCGACTGGTTAAACATTTTAATGTTTCTAATTTTTTTTTTTTGATTGATTGAGTGAATATTTTTGGAAATAATCGCTCCAAAAGTTGAATATATTTTTTGGTCACACGGTTCAAAAGCAATGAATACAATCACAAAGGTTGGATATGATCGGATATACCGTCATTGAGTTATTGCTGAAAAACTCTTTCTCAACAAAAGGCCAAGTGCCATTAACATACCCTCTTCTGCTGATGAAATTGTTCTGGCTGCAGGCTGCGGTATCCTACGCTGAGCATGGTCCGACATGCTCTTGTCCTGTTTTTTTTTTTAACACAGGAAATATGTAGAGATTTCAGAATCCAAATCTTGATGCACTTTGTAATCTTGACTTTTATACATTCATTCTGGTTCTATTCGGTTTCTAAAGAGAGAAACGCTAATGGATGTAGGACAAGTGACTAGAGAGGTTCTATGCAAATACTTGGGAATGAACGAAATGTTAGAGTAATATCTACCGAAATAATCAGTTTCAGAGCGATTATAGAATTTAATTATGTCAAATTTGTTATAGTAAAATCATATTTCTTCCAGTTGCCTTTGCCCATGTTTCTCTATCGAATAAAAAATAATTCTTGATCCAGAATATAATGCGATGTTCTTGTTAACCGATTTTGGTCACGGCTGCTAATCATAACGGAAACTAAACAACACTACACTGTAGATTACATTACAAAAAGTGCACAAATACCAACAAGTGCACCCTTATTTCCCAAATGTAATAGTCCGATAGATTATGTAAAAAATAATATGGTTGGCTTTAAGAAACTTTTTGAAAGCAAAAAAAAAACCAGGCAAGTGCATGTCGGGCCCCGCACAATGTAGGATTCCGTACTCCCCCCACCCCGAATAATGCAGCTTAAGAAGTGGATTTTCTGTAGTTTTTGTTTCATAATTACAAATTATTATTAAGTAGGTGTAACGATACCTACTTAATTACAATTTTCAATGGACATTGTACAAAAATGTTGTTACTTCTCATTTGATCAGCTGTTACTCGTAAACCCGTAAAACCTATTATTTTTTTTCACACACTCAACATCAACCAGACAAGAGAGGGGGGCATTTGACTCCAACAAAAAAATTGTATTTTAAAGCATAATATTTTACAAACGGATCCTTAAATGTAAAAATATAAACGTAAAAAATACCTATCTGATGGTACCCCACACGATGGGGTAAGTGAGAAAAAAAACACATCTCCCCTTTACGAACACTAAAAAATCTATTCTTTATTCTATTCCAAGATTTTATTCTTTCACTTCGTCGGCATAAGTAATATGTGTATCCATAATTACAGCCTCCTAGCACAAACAGTCTCTGAGCAAAGCTGCGGACGGACGGACATGGCGAAACTATAAGGGTTCCGTTTTGCCATTTTGGCTATGGAACACTAAAAAAACAGTTCTTAAGAAAATAAAGGAAAAGCCTTTTATTCACTACACTCCTCCGTATCAACAATTTTTCTACCATATTTACGTAGTGGTCCAAATGAATGCATGCTCCCGTAAGTCGGCTTTGCACTCATATATCTCAATATGCCACAAAAGCAGTGCCTCGCAGGGAGGCGCGAGGCATAAATATTCGGAAACATTAAACTTAGAGGCGGTCCCTCAATTCGAGGCCGCCTTGAACAATGCAACGGCGTGTAAAATGTCTTACAAATAAATTATGGCTATTCTATTTTTAAGACCCCAATTTCAACAGAAATTATTGTAATGTATTTTGTCTTCGACCTAACATTGACTGTAATAATTTTTTAATAAAGACGTAAAAGTTGATTGTACCTACTGCTTTATTTAGTGAACATCAGTTAAGTTGAGATCTTAGAGTATCAGGAAAATGGGTAGAGAATAGTGGAAGAGAGGAATTTTGGGATAGTGATACTAAACGCTCTAAAAAGCACGTCAGGTACGTCTAGGCTTTCATGGCCATTAGAACGGTTACAGTTTTGGCGTACCTACCTATTTGTAAACCGCCTCAAATAGGGCATCAAATACACGGCATCTGTAATTCCAGTAATGTAACGACCAAAAACATGCAAGCATTGCGGGTGGGTATGATGAGCGAAAAGGACAAAGCTTGTGTATTTCTATTTTGCTATATATTTGTCTTTGTCCCTCACCGAGCCCGCTTGCCGTTGCTACTCGCTGCTTATGTTTGTGTCCTCCCCATGACGCCCGCCCGTCCGAAACTTATAGGCAATTAGTATTTTTTTAAATACAAATTCATTTATACTTCCCCATACACCAATAACTGTCTTAGACGTCAAGTCTATAAGGTTCCTACACACTATACCGGTGGCATAGCCGGCTGGTTTTGGCCATGCGGGTGGGTATGTCGCCTGCATAATCAGGCCGCCGGCCCTTGCCGCTGGCGGCCGCAGAGCATCATTTCAGTTGTGGCACACTATTACTCAGAAGCTTGGAAGTGAACTGAAGCCGGTTCCCCGCCAGCATACCCCGGCGTCCATGCCCCCGGCCAGTTTCTCCGGGTTTGCCACCGGACTGGCGATCGTCTTTGTGTGTCGGAGGAGGAAGCCTTTAGAAGTAGGTAGTTGGTAATGATATACCTATCTGTGTCTACATCAAAATTGCAAAGTGGCCTTTAAAAATCAACTTATTGCGGGAAAAGTCTCGGGAAAAGCAAGTAATTCATAATATTTACTTTTATACCCTCGTTTTAAAGTAATATAAACATAACTGTGACTCGAAATGCAAGTTTATAACTGTAATTTGAGTAAATACGCTTCTGTAATTATTTCCGAGCAGTTTATTCCTGAGTGATGCATTAAAACGGTAGTGCTGTGTTAATTTTACGGTATCATTGCCCTATATATTCTGTTGCTTAAATAAGTTTCGTGGGTTAACTTATTAGGCAGTAACTTGGCGTTAACTTTGTTGTATGTGATTATGAACATTTTAAGCTTCCTACACACATATTTTTCTGAATTATTTATATCTATATATCTTGGGACAACTCACACAACGCTATCTGATCCCAAACTTAGCAGAGCTTGTACTTTTTTTTTTATTAATGTACTATGGCAACCAGACAACTGATAAACATACTTATATATTTCTAAATATATACATATTATAGATAAATAACACCCAGACACAGCACGAACCATCGTGCTCATCAAACAAAGTGATATCCTGGGTGGGGATCGAACCCACGTCCTCTTGCGTAGCACTCGTATACACTCCTACCGCGCCACAGAGGCAGTCACTTATAAAACTTCACAAATTAATTCTACAATTTACCCATACCTACTGTTAAATATATATCATGTATTAAATAATACTTAACGCATAATTTTGATTTTATCAATTTTATAAAAAATAAATTGGCAGTTTCAAAGTATATAACATGAAGTTATTTAATGTATCTTGAATCATTTGCTAAGATATGAGAAGCAGAAAAAAATATCATATAGCATTTAACTGATAACAAAATATCAAAACTTTTAGTAATGTGAATTTCTTTCATACATATTTGTCAACACTTGAATAAAAAAATAAGTAATATTAGACTACAGACATTCAATACCTTATCTAAGAACACGTGAATAGACACACTTCATTGAAAGTATACGAAAAAGTATCATTATTTAAACATCTTTGAAGACAAGTAGGTACCTACTCTTTAAAAGAGTACCACACAATACCGCCCACATTAAGATCGAAGAACAAAAGAGGATCTCGTCACATGTGGAGCCAGCGCTAAGGGAAATCGTGCAAAACAATAGTCCACCAGATAATACGAATAAAAGGTGTTTGTACTGAACCCTGTAGATAAGGAAGACGGCTTTGTTCCCAAGCACATTTTTGTACAGAGTGATAACGTACAAAGGAAACTATAGCGATATTGTAATAATCGTAGATTCGTTACGCTGTTTAATAACAACAAAGGGAAGGCTGTTTACTCATTTTCTTTGAACGTTTTCACATTGTCTGTAAAAATATCGACGACTGATATGGCTAACATTGATATAGTAACTGATACTGTTATTAGCGTTGATACTGTGATGGTGAAGGTCAGTATGTCGACGTCGTTTTGCAAATGTTTTTCTAAGAAATGTTTAAGTCAACATCACAGAACAGGAGACATAGCTCTGGTTTTGCTATTTCCGTAGCCCTCAGGCGATCCGTAACGCTTACTTGTTTGTTTCTTTGATCGTGATAATCTTCGAAGTGAGTAAGGTATGTTGAAGATATTTGATGCGTAGATATTAGATAAGTATTATTATAGAAAGCTTTGTAGAAAAAATAAATGTAGATATCATATCATTTTTTAACGACTTTTCACATGTTTTTATTATAGCTGACCCGCATAACTTCGTATGCGTTATTTTCACCGTTTTTGCAACATTTCTCATTGCTGTTCCGCTCCTATTGGTCGTAGCGTGATGTTATATAGCCTATAGTCTTTCTCGATAAATGAGCTATCCAACAGTGAAATATTTTTTTAATTCAGACCTTTAGTTTCTGAGATCGTTGCGTTCAAACAAACAAACAAACTCTTTAGCTTTATAATATTAGTATAAATCTGCATTTTATCCAGATTTCCAGCATCTAGTAAAACAACTCCTGGTAACTAAAGTATAGTAAAACGATTACCTAAACGTAGTCAAGGTTAAAAGAAAATTTGAATACAGTGTGATTACTTAGGTTTCAGAAAAAAACGTATAAAAACCCAACACTTATTTTTCTTGGCTTTGGAAACCTAAACTAATAAATTGTTCAAATTTACGTAACCGTGGAACATTAATTGGATTTTATTACTGCTTCGTTATGATTAATACTTAGTATTTATCTTTAGCGAAATAACAAAATACTTATATATATGTTTTGTGTTTAAGCAGTGAAATGTTCTTATATTAACCATCATTAAAGCCTTTAACTAGTTATTAACTTTATAAATTAAGTTTTTAAGGCAGTCTGTTGATTGGTAAAAGGACTCGTAAATTGATTAGAACTGACGGTCTTGAGTAGTTTTTTTTTTAAATTTGATATGACATACAATTAACGGACACAAAGTCCAAGTCAAGGCTCGAACTCAGAACACATATTCATGAATCATGTAAAGTTTTGTCCCATGTGGGAATCGAACCCTCTTGAGCAGCAGTCACACTTATTACCATTGAACCACTGAGGCACTAGCTTACGATTTATTTATTTTGACCTCTTAGTATAGTGGTTAGTGACCTTGCCTGCTAAGCCAGAGATCGTGGGTTTGATCCCCCGGGATCAAACGGTGTCTGGGTGTAATTTATCTAAAATATGTATGCATTTAGAAATATTTAAGTATGTTTATCACTTGTCTGGTTCTCATAGTACAAGCTCTGCTATATATAGCTCTGCTATAGTATAAGCTCTGTTCAAAAGTTCCTAAATTAAATAAAGATTAAAAAAAAAAAGCTCTGCTTAGCTGGGGATCAGATGACGTTGTGTGAATTGAAGATATTATTATTATTTTACTTTTTAAAGTTCTTAAATCTGCACGAAACTAAATAGCTTGCATTTCGATAAAGTACCTGTCGATATGCAAGCTATTTAGTTTCGTGCAAGCTATTTAGTATCGATGCAAGCTGGTAGACTAAGTTGTTGAGGTTAGGTAGTTCATTAATAATTACTGAACTGGCTCTATTCTGGCCCCGATTATCAGGGACATCGTTGGGTTAAATGGCCTGCAATTCTGCGCACTTGGCAACGGCTACCGGTATCCGTACTATCTCATTTATTCGTCATTTACCGCCGGCCTATGGTCTAGATAATAAGCCTGTATTTAGGCCTGATTGATCGGTCCTTTGACAGAAACTTTTGAAGGTAAAGGAAATTCTACCTGCTATATCAGTCAGTAGTTGATTGATAGTGGAAAATTGTTTTATTAAAGTTTTATTTCATCAGCTCCGCAGAATTGTTGTAGCAATAACGGTCATCTTTATGATAATTTGATGCAAGACAAACTAATAAAAGTATTTAGATTTTTATTATTTCTTTAAATTATTTTATTTTCAACTTGTGTCTGTGGCATCGTAACCCCCGAAAGCATGAACCGATTTTGCCGATACAAGTTAGCCGCCGCCTGAAAATGACGGACCAGATATTTTTTCACAATTCCCTTTTAATATATAGGGTATCAAATGAAAGAGCTAGAGACTAGTAGAATAATATAGACAATAAGAAATTTCAAATCCAAGATGGCCGCCACCACAAAATGGCGAATTACATTTTTTTATGAATATTAAAATGGATTTTAAATTAAATGTTATGTGTTGTAATGTTATTAAATTATGCAATTAAATGTTCACTCTCAACACGGATAAGTTGAAGTTACATATTTTGTAAACATCTCTAAATTGTTTGAAATAAAAATATTTTTTCTACCGACGCAACAAATGAACCAAAATAAAATGTTAAAACCCCATGACTAGCATAAGGTAAGTAGCCGAAGAAAATCCATCGGTATCTACTATTTACTGCCCTGAATTAAATTAAAATATGATATGATGAGCATGTGAAAGACGAATTTTCTTCGGTTACTTACCAGGTAGTTTTTAATTTTACATATGTCGGGAGTTTTTTAATTTTTTTGATTTTATTTTTTATTATATACTATAACTTAACTATATATTTTTTATTCACTTATAGTCTGTACCTAATCTATTAAACTCTCTTGGTTTTAATGTAAGTATCTAATAGTTTAGATGAAAATTCCAGACCTCATTCATTCAGGTCAAAAGGTAGCCTAAGGTAAAGATAGACTATCCTACTGATTTTATCATTGATTCTGCTAATCGAAGCAATTACTTAGTTGAAAATCTAATCATTACTAATGGAATTGACATATCTTTTGTACTTACTCAAATAACTCGTCGCCACCCAGGGGTCGTTAGACATACACGCGAGTTATTCATAACTTTTGGAGAATGATAGTTTGATAGAATACGTTAATAATATTTATTTTATAATAAGTTTTTCATTTATTTTATAACTAGTATTAACTGGTTTTGCCCGCTAGATGTTTGATAAAAAAATACAGAGAAAAGAACAGTAAACATCCTTCCAAATAATCCTCAAAAAAATTATACTTTAATAAATATCATGAATTACTTAAATTATATTACTTTACCTTAACCTTACCTAACCTACCTTACACTCTCATTTACGTTTATATTCGTAGTGATTTGAGCATCAATAAAACAAAATAGAACTTCGTAACTTATTGTTCGACAAGATATACCCTTTTCAATTGGAAGGAAAGTGGAAAAGTATAACCTGTTTCTTCCTGCCATCGATGGGCATAATAACATAAAAGTGTTCCATTTACAAATCCATCTAATACTTTCTACTTTGTCTCTCAATAAGGCTGAGTGGGTTTGTACCTTGCTTTGTCCAAAGTAACTTATTTTTTTACGACTGAAATACACTTTGATCTATTTTTATCAATGGAACTTTGTAAAACAAGCACGATAATTAAAATAATTGTGAAGTCAAGTTTGAAAGTTGGAAATATATTTTTGTTTTCTTTTTAAAGTATATATTTATAAATTCTCTTCGGTATACTTTGGTAATCTTGGCCCAGTTTGGAAATAAACTACTGAAATTGGTTCTACAAAGATTTAAATAAGTCTTTACTGTAGTGTAGGTACACATTTTTGACCGCCGACACAAAAGTTATGTTATAAGTTTAATGTTATCTATGTAGGTCAGGTATGTGTGTATCTGTAGGAATAATAATTTATAAAATAACATTGCCTTTAATTATCACACTAGCAATTAAATAACATGTTATTGTTTTTTATCAAAAGGTCATGCACATTAAAAGTGTTCCATATAAAATTCAAAACAAACACTTACGTAGTGTAGGTATATACAAACTGGCAACTTCGTGACCCTTATCTTACGCAGTCATTGTGAGTTTGCCTGTGTTAAAAGCATCACTGTGGACACGAACCTTTATTAAATTCTCTAGGGCGTGCGAGCGGTGTCTATTGTGTACCTGAAAATTACAACACACGACACTGTTAGGGCCCGTTCCCACTTGTCGTGTGTCGGATCCGACATACGACAATTTAAAAATCTTTCAATAACACAACATCAGTTAAATCCCATAGAGCCCCTGATTTTAATGGATGTGATGTTTAACTGGTGTTGTTGAAAGATGTTTAAATTGTCGCGTGTCGGATCCGACAAATGAGAAATCGGAACGAAACCTTAGAGTATTTCCATTTTTTTAGTTGCCGCCTAATTTGTGCCGCAATCCGTACAGTCACGAACAATCCGTTTTACATAATACAAATTAAATTGACTGTTCTCTAAAATGAACACGTATATTTTTTTTATTTAAATTTTGTTGTTGTATACATTCAAAAACACAAATTTTATTAGTATGAGTTATTAAAAAAAATGTGTTTATTACTAGATACAATTCTCTGTATCTAAATTATTAAGTATCTTAAATTTAAAGGGAAACTGTAAAGTCTTCATGAACAAATAGTTAATTTCACCACTATTACTTTGATGCCTCTGTGGCGTAGTGGGAGTGTGTCCGACTGCTACGCAAGAGGTCGTGGGTTCGATTCCCACACGAGACACCACTTTGTGTGATCCACAAATTGTTGTTCCGAGTCTGGGTGTACTTTGTGTCCGTGATTTGTATGTTTGTAAAGTTCCCCGCGACACAGGGCTTGTACCCTAATGCGGGAGTTGTCTTTTCTAAAGAAAAAAAAAAAAAAAGAAAAACAAAAAAAAAAAAAAAAGAAATACTGAGCGAGCTTATACTTTTAAATATTATAGATACCTACTGGTGCGGGCGCCGACTACACAACGTCTCTTAGGTGCCTAAAGCTAATATATTTTGATACTATAAAGTAGCAGCCTAATCCTTTTAGCTATAAAAGACTTAAATTCATCCAGTATGTTGTGTTAACCCCCATGTTGTGGGTAGAACCGTGGCACAGGCTGCAAAAGCTGTTTACACGTACGCTTTACTGATGCACAACTTCTTAGGATATATAAATGAATTTATAGATTACGCTTGTTAAACCTTCCGAATACGTAATTGTGAATACAGTGATAAAAATGAAATTCGTATTTAGAGGCATTTTTACGAGTGATTTTATCACAGCCATTTTTAAATTTGTTTGTGTAATGCCTAAAGCGCTTTATTCGTAGTATTATGGAAATGTACAACAGAAGTAGAGCCGGAAACTTAAACGCAACTCAATTGTAAGATGTCGTTAAGTCTCATGTTGTAGTAATTTTAATGTAAATACTTTTCAGAGTGTCTAGCAGTTGTTAACTACTAGACATTGTCAAATGTATTTTATTTGTAAGCTAGAGGCTTAGAAAAGTAGGGCACCGCAAGTTTTTTATGCTCGATTAAGCAGTCGGACTGAAGAAGTACGTGCTGTACATTCACGTTATTTTTTTCCGTTTTTGCGGCAAACCCGTGCAAACGGTCATAATCTTGTCATAATGGTTTACCATTTTGACAAGATTTTGATTTTTCTAAGCGCTGCTCTCTATTTATAGACAGCTGCGCGACAGAGTGTCTAGCAGTTGTTAACTACTAGACATTGTCAAAAGTATTTTATTTGTAAGCTAGAGGCTTAGAACAGTAGGGCACCGCAAGTTTTTTATGCTCGAATAAGCAGACTGAAGAAGTACGTGCTGTACATTCACGTCATTTTTTTCCGTTTTTGCGGAAAACCCGTGCAAACGGTCATAATCTTGTCATAATGGTTTACCATTTTGACAAGATTTTGATTTTTCTAAGCGCTGCTCTCTATTTATAGACAGCTGCGCGACAGAGTGTCTAGCAGTTGTTAACTACTAGACATTGTCAAAAGTATTTTATTTGTAAGCTAGAGGCTTAGAACAGTAGGGCACCGCAAGTTTTTTATGCTCGAATAAGCAGACTGAAGAAGTACGTGCTGTACATTCACGTCATTTTTTTCCGTTTTTGCGGAAAACCCGTGCAAACGGTCATAATCTTGTCATAATGGTTTACCATTTTGACAAGATTTTGATTTTTGTAAGCGCTGCTCTCTATTTATAGACAGCTGCGCGACAGAGTGTCTAGCAGTTGTTAACTACTAGACATTGTCAAAAGTATTTTATTTGTAAGCTAGAGGCTTAGAACAGTAGGGCACCGCAAGTTTTTTATGCTCGAATAAGCAGACTGAAGAAGTACGTGCTGTACATTCACGTTATTTTTTTCGTTTTTGCGGCAAATCTTGTCATAATGGTTTACCATTTTGACAAGATTTGGATTTTTCTAAACGCTGCTCTCTATTTATAGACAGCTGCGCGACGGACATTTTTGAGCGCACCCTGCATGCGCCAGTATTTACGCACGGGCTTGCCGCGAAAAAAAAAAAAAAAGTGACAAGGACCTGTATTTACATAAAAGAGTTGCCGTTTTCGCACCAATGAAATTGGCGAAGCCACTCTATCTATTTTTTTTTTTTTTTTTGGCGGGAAAAATTCCTGACGAACACCTCCACCATCCGGGGAAGACGGTGGAGGTAGTGTGGGGTTTGCACCCACTAAAAAACCCGGAACCAATGCCCGGACGCGATGTTGTTGCGTTCCGGGCATTTCACACCTACGCGGCCCCTGGATACACACAGGGTGCCGCGCCTACACGGAAGGCCGCGGGCGAGGCAGATTACCCCGTACGCCCGCCCGCAGCCCCACCTAAGACAGCATCAGGCGCAGATATGCGCGCCGACGCCGCCCGGTTCGCCGGCGACGGAGCGGATCCGCCAGGGAGCTGTTAGCTGACACCCTGGATTAATACATAGGCTAATAAACTGCGGGTAACACCGTGGGGCACAGCTAGTTGTATATAATAATACACTAAAAAACACAATCTTTCGTCCTTCGGCTCTCAGAAAAAGTGACAAGTAACTCAATTGACAGCCTACTGAGTAAACACAGAAATTAGTTAGTAGGTAAGCACAAGAAGACAAATCGGTGTTGGTATATCTTGCCTCAATAGATACATCGTATCGTCTATCAGGAGTTAATCCACAACACGTGTTTAATGAGGTCACACAGAGGCTGGTAACTTGTAGTAATCACTGTAATTATTAAGCCGTGTACGCACGAACACTGTGTTTGTCAAAAATGTTCGTGGGGATCCAAATTTTTGGTAGTTCTCTGGCTAAAGCATCGGGTTTGCAATCGTGAGGTCGCGAGTTCGAATCCTACCTATTATACTGTCGACGTGAACCCACTCCTAACACAAGCCTTTGAGCTTAGCTGGAGGGGTTAGCAAGATTGCTAGTAATGTGGGACCCAATCCCAAAGTAGAAGTCGTTTCATTGTTTTTGTTTATTGGCCACTGTTGATCACTTCCAACGGTGAATCCAAGGTACTGAAAGGTTGAGCGCGAACACAAGTTCAACTGTATTTGCTTTGCTAGTTTAGATCCACACGTGCGAACCAAATATTCCATGATCGATGTTCGTGTTCGCTATGTTTGATTCGTTCGTGCGTACATGGCTTTATTAACCAGAATTATTAAAGTTTCCGTAGAGGTTGTAATGTAAAGAGGTTGGATTTTAATCAAGTTCTGTTTAAGTTATTGTGGTTGTTAGTACAGAGAAGTTAAACTTTATTAATAAAATATTGTTTAAAAAAATAAGATCCAGTTTTCATTTCTCTTTTTCAACTCATTTTTAGCAATAACAGAACAAGTACGAAGGACTTTATAAACGTAAAAAATGTTATAACGGCATTTTAACTAGCGAATATTATGCTTTATTTTTCAATTTATTTTGAAAATATAATAGAAGTATACATAACATTCGGTAGGTAAAATACTGTTATTAATATATCCAAACTAGTGAAAGTAACTGTTGTCAGTCGGTCTGTCTGTCAAACTGTGTTTGCGATTAGACCGCTGAACTGATTTAGACCAAATTTAGTATGGAAATAGTTTGAGTTCTGTGGAAGGACATATGATAAAAGGATAATAGTATATATAATAGGTAGGGGCAAAAGTATTTTCGTATTTTGAATGCATTGTTAGTAATCAAACCTCTTTGATTGTACTGAATGTTCTGAAGATGGAATAAATTAAAAAAAAACTAGTACCCGCCCTTTTAAAATTATTTTTCAAGAAAGCAAAATAAATGTATGTGACGAAGAAAAAATGCGACGAACGCCACGAACAAAATTTGTGCGGTTTACGGACCTAATGCGGTATCAATACAAGTAGCACAAATGTGGTTCAAGCGTTTCAAGTCTGGAAATTTTAGTGTGAAGGATGAAGCTCGCTCTGCATGCCCTGTCACGAATAAAATCAGTGCCATCTTTGAAAAAATGGAGCAAGGTCGGCCTAATAGTAGTTACAATATTGCTGAAGAACTGGATATTGATTACAAAACAGTTTTCCGTTTGTCGTTTACAAAAGTCTGGATACAAGAAAAAACTTGTTATTTGGGTACCACATGATCTCACTGAGATAAACTTAATTCAACGTACCGACCCATTTCTTAAACGGTTAATTACGGGTGATGAAAAATGGGTCACTTACGATAAGAATGTCCGAAAAAGATCGTGGTCGAAGCATGGATAAGCCCCATAGACCGTAGCAAAGCCCGGCCTGACTCGGAACGAAGTGATGCTGTTTGTATGGTGGGGTTGGAAAGTAATCGTCCACTATGAGCTTTTGTCGCTTACTATCCTCTTTCTACTGTCAGATTAAAAGAAGCCATTGAGAAAAACCGGCTTCGTAGCTGGTGAACACAACCACTCAGAAAAAAATGAGAGAGCTTGACTGGGATGTGTTGATGCATCCTCTATATAGACCTGATATTAATCTATCAGATTTCCACATGTTTCGGTCACTTCAGAACTCTTTAGGAAGAATAAAGTTAACCTCAAAAGAACACTGTGAAAACTACCTGTCAGTTTTTTTTTGAGAAAAAGTCTCAAAATAAAACAGCAATGGGATCATGGCAGTACCCACAAGATGGCAACAAGTCTTTGATCAAAACGGCACATACATATTATAAATAAACAAAAAAATGATACCTTACTTTTTTTCTTTGTATGAAAAATACGAAAATACTTTTGCCCCGACCTTAAAACACTAAGGGCTTGATGTAAGCATTTTTTATTGTAAATGTGTAATTTAATTTCTTATTTTCTTTAAAACAAATAAATATGATGGTTTTCATAGTGATAACCGACGTCTACGTGAGCTAGTGTATTATTTGATCATATAATAACAAGGCGACACAAAAAAACAGGGGAGGCCTTTGCCAAAGAGCAAACTGATGCAATGTTATCGATGTGAAAATAAAAATAGGTGCAAAAGAAAATAATAAATAATGTAATTTCCATTTTTTTTTTCATTTTATGTAAATAAATAATTCATAGTAGAATTTAATGATATAATATTACTTAATAGTTATTGTAAAATAATTATTTGAAGTGTATATTTCATTCAATTTATAATAGGTTTATTTTGGTATAGTGCAAAGCTCAGACACCCCAACAAGATTTTTATTTAAGAAATCTTATAAAAAAAGGAAATGGAAATATTGAAAACTTGCAGATTTATACCCCATTCAAGTTGTATTATGTTCTTAGCGTTCTCGTGCTCATAGCGTCCTGTATTAGGAAATCCATGGTTAAATAAGTGATGATTATGTTTTTCACCAAGTTTTGAATAGGAATTTAACTGTAAGACTGATTAATAAATGAAACTTTTTGATTAATTAATAGAAAAATATATCATGGTTCAAAAGCTATCCCATTGGATTCGAGAAATTGGGCGCAAGACGGACGAAATTTGGAAAACGGTACCCATCCATACATTTACAGTGGTAATATGCTAAACCTTGCTAGATATCTCCATCTGCTCGGTCGCCACTATTAGAATACTAGCTGTCCCGCGCAACTTTGTCTGCGTAAATTTTCCCCGATTTACAACATTTCTCATTGCTGCTCCGCTCCTATTAGTCGTAGCGTGATTTTATACAGCTTATAGCCTTCGTATCGATTTCTCGATAAATGGGCTATCCAACAGTACCTACATTTTTTTTCAGTTCGGATCACTAGTTCCTGAGATTACCGCGTTCAAACAAACAAACAAACTTTTCAGCTTTTTATATATTAGTATAGATTATCGCGACTTAATCGCATGAAATATGTAAAGGTACGAATCTTTTACTTATCTGACGTTTCGATCGAATTGCAACAATCATGGTCACGGGTCGACTGACTGACCTAGATTACTATGAAGACTTTAAAATTAATTCAGCAGTTTTTGCTGATGGATGTTAATTTCTCTTTCTAAGAAATAAACATCCATTAACAAAGTTTCGGATTTATAATACCTATTAGTAAGATTACAAAGGATATGATCGCAAAATCAATTATGACTAAAGTGTAATACACGCTCAGTAAAGTGGGTGGATAACAGGCTAACAGTTAGTAATAATATAAAACCTACTTAACACGCCTCACCTGACGTCTTTACAAGGCACTAAGGCCTTTACCGTAATTCGATAAGACACAAAAATCATTACCACCGAAGCCAACTAAGAAACCTTAACTGGATGTTCAGCATTTGCCTCCCTTTACAGATAAGGACAGAAGTTCGACCGCACAGATTACAGGAAAAGGAAATTGGCTGTAGGCCCTTTGAGTATATGACGTTAATAGAGTTACTAAGTTTATAGTAATGAGTAGGTGTATGAAATAAGGTTCGGGTAAATATTTCACCTTCTTTCTCTTCTGATATAATATATAATATAATATATCTTGGGACAACTCACACAACGCTATCTGATCCCAAACTAAGCAGAACTTGTACTATGGAACTGATAAACATACTTATATATTTCTAAATACATACATTTTATTGATAAATAACACCAAGACACAGAATAAACCATCGTGCTCATCACACAAAGTTTTATCCTGGGGATCGAACCCACGACCTCTTACTTAGCAGTTGGATACTGGATACACTCCCACCGCGCCACAGAGGCAGTCAAAGTAATCTGATCCAAATATAAAATTGGAAATACACTAAGAGGGGGGGGGGGTAGATAAAGAGAGAGAAATAGCCGTAATAACCAGCATCCACGCGGAGAATCAGATCACGAAGTACCATCAGTAAAGAAAAAAATTGTGATGGAACAGATATATCCTAGGACCAAAAATTCCAACACGAGCGTGGCCTTAGAGAAAGTGCTTAGTATGTTAATAGTGGGAATGTAAGAAGACTAATTACTACTTCAATTTAAGACCAAGTTTATGCAAAAAACCCTTCAAATAAATCTTCAAATACCTTTCGAGAATATACTGCAAATGATAATAAGTATACCGAGTGACTGTTACTTATTATGTAAGATTTGGTTATACCTGACTTATATCAGTTTCTTGGTGTTTATGTAAATGAAGTAGATATTGGAAACGTAAGTTCCTCCGCCAACCTACAGGGTTGACTCTCGGTAAATAGCGCACGCGTTTAGATACATAAACCACCGGTGAGCTACTATTATTAAAGCTAGAGCGAGAGAGCTATTATAAAATATCCTAGAATTTGCGATATTTGCGTCACTATTTTGTTTGATTAAAATATATCATTAAATAAAACAAGAACCGGATTTTGTACCACGGCCGGTACAATAAAATCCCAATATAAAAAATAATGCAATTTGACTTAAATATCTAATAGGAATGTTTACTGTTCGCCGCTTAAATTTCATCACACCTTTCTGTTACGCCTTGTAAGGTATTGGTAATTGTGGTTAAATTTATGTGTAGGTATGTACAACTGGTGACTCTATTACAAATAATAAGAAATTGAAAAAATGTAGTAGTAAAAATACAAAAAAACTCGAACTCGAATCCGCTCGCTTGTCCGCTAAAATAATGCAAATTAATCTAATAAAGCTGAAGAGTTTGTTTGTTTGGACGCGGTAATCTCAGGAACTACTGGTCCGAATTAAATTCTGTTGAGTAGCCCATTTATCGAGGACGGCTACAGGCTATATAACATCCCGCTACGGCTAATAGAAGCGGAGTCACAATGAAAAATATTGCAAAAACGGGGAAAATTTATGTATACGAAGTTGCGCGGGTCAGCTAGTTTTTATATACCTAAGTATCAATACTATAATATGAATGGCTTACCATTCCATACCATTATACCATATTTTCGATGACCGTTGATAAAATTTAGCTACACCTTGCTCTTATATGTTGTGCTACAGTTCGAGATAGGTTGTGATGTTCAAATTGTAAGGAACTATAAAAAGACACTTAGAAAAACCGACAATAAACGAGCCCTAGAAGGACTAGCCAGATCACCTTTCTTTCTAAATATAAATGCCTTTTTTCTTATTTGAATAAGAATATAGCATACAATACCTTGTATACGGATTCGACTTCCATTATCCATTCCCTTCGAAACCTACGCCGCTTCAAGAGAAAGTCTCAACTAGTACACCAAGATTTTGATAGATGGCGTTAAATTAAGAGCGGTGTCTATGTACTCCTATGTTCAACAACTTAGACAGTGATAAATTTATTACGAACAAGGTTATTTTATATTAAAATACGCTAAAAAATACCTAGTCCGGTAGATGCCTCAATTATTTTTGTATTGTTTTTATTTAGCTATAAGCATTGGTACGTAACAAGTGATTCAATGCAATTTTTTTACCCGATTATACTGAAAGTTATCGTTCCACCATGTCTGTTTTGTATTATGTTACGACTTTTTACTTATTGGATGGGATTTAATAGCTAAACAGATGTTTCTTAAGATAGACATCGTCAAATCGGCATAGGGTCTAATTTCCCAGCGGAGCAAGCAAAAGTAGTTTTGAATAGTTATCTTACCGGGAAACTCTTTTCTTTTTTCTCGAATTTTGTTCTTTGGTAAGACTGGTTTATTAAAAGTAAATGTTAGCTTACCTTAGCAGTGCTTTCAATTAACTGAGTTTGCGTAGTGGGTGTAGTTATTGGAATTGTTTCCTCTAAGATATGTACCTACCTACTTACAGCTCAGTTAATTAGAAAGGCAGCTAAAAATATTTAGTAATTTCTGGTTCTGAATAATTGTGAATATTTTGTTTTTTAATAAATTTTCGAAGTTCGTGTTTCGTAATATATTTGTCATTGTCATCTTTTGTTTATTTTTAATTAATGGTTCATAGATATTTATATATTACGTAGTTTTTCTTACAATAATCGAATCGGATGTTGCCTTTACCCTCTTCTGTAATTTTTGTTAGTAGTGGGAGCATCTCCCATAGGAGGCTAATTCATTTAAAACTTGATTAAACCTACTTTACGTACTATGTTTTCTGCTTGCGTCAGTTTCATGGTGTTTTGGTTGCAGCACCTTACTGACATAACTGGATATATACAAATATATTGTACAAATTGGCATTTTAATAAAAGTGAGTTCGCAAGAGTAAAGCCGTGAGAAAAGAACTTGGCAATAAAAATTCATGAGTTTTTATTGCCAAGTTCTTTTCTCACGGCTTTACTCTTGCGAACTTGGTATTAAATGTATAATCATTCTATTCCAAATTTTATCTGACGTTTATAAGCGTTGCAATTTGTTACCTAAGTGACATAAGTACCTTGACTTTTGTATTGTGTATATTTGCAAAGTTATTTATTTCTAAAGTGCCTGTAGTATTTCAATTAATGTATTATTTAGTGAATTATTGAAGCGGCGGTAGCCAAATGGCTACATTGGCAACAAGATTGCTAGTAATGTAGGACTTAATCGCATATTTGCTAGTTATCTTAAAAAAATACTCTAATATAATCCTCTGTAATCGTTATACAACTTGGTAAACAAACACTAATTTATTTAACAAGTTTAGATGATAAAATATGTTTTTATTTTTTTATCCAATTATTTTCTAATTGTGGCTCTTGATTTTCTACTTGCTATTTTAAGGGTTGTCAACTGTAGAAAACTGTGTTAGTTAGCGTTAGTTTTTCTCATCACCGGGCGAGTTAAGAGTTATTTCAACAAGTTACTGAAGTACAGCTGCGAGTTGAAATTAAAATCATTTTTCATATTTCAAATATAAATAGAATAATCTCAATAAAAATAAACAATGCGAAAGTCATAAAAACTTTTAAAACTTAAGTACATTATTAATAGAATGTTAAATAGTTCTTTTCAGTGTATTAATAATACCTTAGAGTGATGAACTTTTAGAACATTTACAAACTTCTATTAGGTTTCAAGCACAAAATACCGAGACTACAGAAGGTATTACTTTTGTAATTTTTAAAGCATTTTTATGGTAATTTTAAACTATTATGCGGGACGTGAGACTTGAACCCGCGACTTTAGGGGTACCGGCCTTAAGCCGTTGCCAACTCCGGCACCGAGATATGTCCGTCAAAGTCGAATTTAGCCTCCACATGAAACGATTTTAGTGCAATGATGACATCATCCATCGCGTTCTCAAGGAACTTGTTCGGCTCTGTGAGTTTCATTAGAATCATTTAAACACATATTTTTGATGACCCTCGGCCTTAACATTAGGTACTGTATATAAATTATAAATACTTTTAAATAAAATTGTTTTCGACATGATCGTATACTTGTAGTCTTTGAGTTATTTCCGATAGACTGCGCTTCTTAACAAAAGAACGTAAGTGCCATGAAGATACGCTTTTTAACTGATGCGCTTTTACATATCGCATTATTTCATATGTAGTGCACTGAGCATGGTCCGACATGCTTTTGCCCATTTTTTTTTATTAATCTAACAACAAGATACCTACGAGTGCCACCAAATTAGTTTTAATTTTGCAGCATCGCACTTCTATGAATAAGCCAGGGTTGACTTACCTTAGCTCGACATCCGAGTGTAAGCATAAAATTCGAAGTAGGTACATTTAGGAGATTACCTTCTGTAGTCTACCACCAAATTAGTTTTAATTTTGCAGCATCGCACTTCTATGAATAAGCCAGGGTTGACTTAACTTAGCTCGACATCCGAGTGTAAGCACAAAATTCGAAGTAGGTACATTTAGGAGATTACCTTCTGTAGTCTACCACCAAATTAGTTTTAATTTTGCAGCATCGCACTTCTATGAATAAGCCAGGGTTGACTTACCTGAGCTCGACATCCGAGCGTAAGCATAAAATTCGAAGTACATATATGAGATTACCTTCTGTAGTCTTAGTATTTTGTGTCTTAAATATAAGTTTCTTATTGCTTTAACTTTCTAGTTTCAATATTCACGACCTGAAAGAGTTTTATGACATCTATGGCCATATGGTCTCAAACTTTATACTTTATGTCTATACTTTAGTACTAAGCATTAGGCCATCTCGAGTGGTCCTTACTTATATCTAATTACGAGAACCTTGGGATTCTAAAGGTGAATGTTGTAAAATTTTATCTTCAACCTCTAATAAAATTTTATATTGCTATAAGAAGTGCAAAGTGGACTTTGGTATCTACTTAGAAATTTAGGATGTTAGCCATCAATAATGTATCACTATTTCCTTAAGTCCTCTTTTCAGAGTACCATTACAGCAGGATCAACGTAACTTGACCGGATTAAAGTTGGCAAAAAAGTGGTTGCGCAGATGCATTATTTAGTAGTAAATGGTGACAGAAAGCGGGGGGCGGCTTACTCTACCTGTTCTAAATTTAAACTTTTATGAACTTATTTATATGGTATTTTTTATTTTTGAATTAAAATTTTGTAAGTATTTTTAATCTATTAAACATAATTTTGTCGTTTTCGTAAGTAATTTTAGGGTCGCATCTCTATGACATGCGCGAAAATAATAAGAACCTAATCTCAATCCGGTCAAGTTAGGTTTATCCAACTATACATGTAACTACCAATAACTATATTTACAACTACTCGTATATCTATAACTAGTATTATAATATAGTCAAAAAAATTGTTTGTTTCTTCGAGAGAAGAAACATACCTACTTAATACGTCTATTTCGCTTTAATACTGGGATTATTTATAAAAAATGTTAACCCCAGAATATAAACTGAAAATATATTTAACACGGCTCTTAATCGCGTGAATAATTTAAGGTAAAACACCTTGTTTATTGCCCTACGTTTCGACCGTATTGCAACGGCCGTGGTCAAGGGTAGACTAGTTCAGCTCAGCATCGCCTCCGTGAAGCGCGGGTTTTGGAAACTACCCTCGATTATACGCTCGATTTTTATCACTCACTATTACGGAACTGTCGGTACTTACGTAAAGGTATATTCCCTTAAATTATTCACGCGATTAAGACCCGAAAGAAGAAAATATATAAGTATATTAACTTATATATTTTACAAATCTGAAAACTATAAAAACATTAAATTTTTATTTCCATGGGTATCACCACTTAGAAGTTATTGTTAAGATATGAAGTTAACTGGGATTATCTATTTTTTTTTTAAAGACTATTCCTGCCTTAGGGTACAAGCCCTGTGTCGCGGGGGACGTTACAAACATTCACTTCACGGACACAAAGTACACCCAGGCTCGAAACAACATTTTGTGGATCACACAAAGTGGTGTCCCGTGTGGGATCGAACCCACGACCTCTTGCGTAGCAGTCGGACACACTGCCACCGCGCCACAGGGGCCGCCTTTGCCGCCGATTAAATCTTAAATGCAGATAACATACCAATATTGTCTTTGTTGATGCTATGTCTCGAATCGAAATACTTGTCTATTACTAAAGTTAAAAATAAAGTAGGTATGGCATAGATACGTGACTTATAATTACCTACTTCATTGCGTTTTTCATTATTACTACATTATAAACTTCGTGTAGTACAACTAGTAGTACTCAACACTATATTAAATACTTCCAAGTGTACGTGCAGCAATGGTACATTTGTATTTTATTTTTCAATATGACGCGCAACGATATACGAATAAATGAAATATGATATTCCTATCTGGTAGTCACTCTTGGCAACGTGGCCCGTAAAATCATTTCAGTTGATATTTTTGATAACTCAGATCACTGTGCCTTTGGCGGGAAAGTGGCAGTAATGAAAATAAACATGATTGGTTTATTTGAGTTGAGTCGGTTTCTTATTGACCGACTACCATTACACATCATAAAAAAAAAATGATATACGGTTCTAGATTTAAGCACACTGATCAACTCGGCAAGGCATCGGTACCATATCAATGAGGGTCTTCTGAAATGACGCTTACTAGGTGGCAGCACTAAGACGTCAGGTCAAGAAACCTGTCAAGAGTGTCAGAACGCCTATATTTTCTTGTCACTATAATATAATATAATATAATATAATATAATATAATATAATATAATATAATATAATATAATATAATATAATATAATATAATATAATATAATATAATATAATATAATATAATATAATATAATATAATATAATATAATATAATATAATATAATATAATATAATATAATATAATATAATATAATATAATATAATATAATATAATATAATATAATATAATATAATATAATATAATATAATATAATATAATATAATATAATATAATTTAATATAATATATATAATATTATATTATATTATATTAAATAATAAATTATAATATTATATTATAAAGAAGAAAGATTTGATTGTTTGTTTGGAACGGGAACTACGCAGGTGAAACCGCGAGGCGCCCGCTAGTTTTTAATAAAATTAAATAAGTGCAATAAATATTCTCTCAAAATCGAAATGCCACAATGTTTTGCAGTTCCTATATGCTCAAAAAAAGAAATAGAATGTCATAAGTTTCCTAAGGATTAAATACGTTTAAAACAATGGCTTGTAGCCATTCGTAGAGATCGGTTTACGCCTATAAATAACTTTTAATTTTAAATAAACAATTTTTCGCACACATTAGGTAGGTTTTTAAATTAAACACTGAAAAACGATTAGTGGAACTGTGCGGAAACTATGTTTAGACAGCGCGCAGGACCTCTTGTTATACTAGCGCCAACTAGTGGCATAAATTTTCGTGAAAACCCTAATTCCAGTCGTTCAGTAGGTGTTCTTTGTATGAAACTTTCTACTGTAACGCCCACTAATCAGATTCGTAACGTAATCGCCTCGCCTTGGGTCTAGCTCAAGAACAGTTGCCGGCGGGAGGCGATACGAAGCTGATCCCTTTCCAAGTTGTTCAGTGTACATTAACCTTCAAGTAAAAACTTCAGAAGCCAAACACAATGGTGGTCTTATATTATCTTTGGTGTTGGTTTACCGTCCCATAGGACTATGGGAAAGAGTGAAAAGAAAAAGTACGTTTATTTGCTTCCACACTCGTACTCTCTCTATTCTCTCTCTCTACTTACCTGCGTAGTTGTCAATCCTCTGTTGAGACTGGCCGCTGTGACCTAACTCGGTTAGGAGAACTATAAATGTTGCATGTGGTTTTGTCCGCGTACGCGTACTAAACGTGCTACAAAATGTAGATATTTTTAGACCAGTTATAGACTATATACCATTTTTTTTCAGACCCAAGTTCAATTATTTTTATGTGATTGAGTAATAAACGAACAAATTTTACATCTATGCTAATATAAAGCTTTTTTTTTAAAGCTAAAGAGTTTGTCTGTTTGTTTGAACGCGGTAATCTCAGGAACTACTAAGCCGAAAAAAAAAATACTGTTGGATAGCCCATATATCGAGAAAGACTCATATAGCCTACAATATAACATCACGCTACGATAGGAGCGGGGCAGCAATGAGAAATGTTGCAAAAACGGAGAAAATTTACGCAGACGAAGTTGCGCGGGACAGCTAGTCTAACATAAAACTGTGTACCTATAGGAACTCTATGCTAAAATAATGAAAACCGTTTCTCTAAGAATTACCCCACCCGCCAAAAATACTTGTTTTCTCTTGTTCCAAGAGAGCATCATTTGTATACAATAAGAAAAATAAAATTAACAACCCTAATTCAAGGTTTCTTTTGTCTATCTTAAGAATTTTCCCTTACCTCCACCTACAGTATTTCAGAATGACTGCGATACTTTCAGAGAGGCACAATGTGGGCTACCTAATTTACATACAAAGGTATAAGGAAAATACACCGTCATTCTACCTAATTTGGAAGGTCTTCAAGGACAAGGGTGCTTTTCATCTAAACCTTTTGGAGGGTACAAAATATAGGTATATAAGTATGCTAGTCATGACATTGTACTTACTGTGACGACGTTGTGAAATTAAACGGCGGTAGGACCAACAAATCATTATTCATTCTTTTGGTACCATCCGTGCCTTTACCTAACCTACAAATCAAGAAATATTAAGTACCTATATTTAAAACCTTTGACTTTGACCGCACCACAGAAGTAGTCAAAGTTTTGCTACGCAAGGTCATGGGATCGATTAAAAAAAAAAAAACCTTAGAGAATTCGTTCCCAAATTAAACTTTAAAAACCGGGCAGTGCATGTCGGGGCACGCACAATGTATGGTTCCATAGTCACCCCCATGCAAATAATGTGGCTTAAGAAGTGGGTTTTCTGTTGATTTTGTTTCATACTTACAACGTTATATTTACTTAATAATATTTATCAATGGAATTTGTACGAAAACTTTGTTACCTCTCATTTGATCAGCAGTTACTCGTAAACTTGTAAATCCTACTTAGCTGCGATAGTTTTCCTTTTAATTTCACTATACATAATACTACCGTAATTTTTTTTCACTGCTGCCAGGGAGGGGGGGGGCACTTGACTCTAACAAAAACCTATAACGCACTTTAAAGCTTAATATTTTACAAACGGATCCCTTAATCTAATAATCGTATTTCTAACCCCTAAACGTTTTTAAAAGACAATGTGATATCCCACACGATAGTGAAGGTGCATAATAGGAGAGGTGCCCTAATTTTATTATTGATACATTTTCTCCCTTCTTAGTTTTAGTTTTTATAATACTAGACTATGCCATATGACTTTATATTAAAAGTTGTTTTTCAATCAACTTTTTTAATTAAACTGCATTCATTTGAATACTAGGACGCTACAGATAAACGACAACATTAGACGTAAAATGTATAACGTCCCATTTTTTCGTCGTAGTTTAAAAAACACCCGCCTCGTAATATCGCAAAAGATAAAAAAAGGGTAAGAGCTTTCCGTTTCACTTAAGGGACCCTGGTCCGACTGTGGCAGGTTACAAATAAAACAAAAGCAAACAAAAAATACTCGTCTGTAGTGTTGAAAATACTGCCACTATACTCAGATAATATACCTATACAATACACTGTATTTGTTTAGTATTGTTTTTCTAAAATCAACCGTACAAAACTCTAGAGGCTTGTCTATTTATTTCACCTAAAATGTGTCGACACACTAAATATTTATTAGGTCCTCAGTGATACGGCCTTTTATTCGATTTAGAGACTCGAATTTCAGTATTTATCTTTTTGTTTCATGACGGCTAGTTTTTGCAAGGACTTTTCTAGAACCTTGGATAGATGTTTGTGCTAAAACTGTTTTTGTAAGCGAACCGTGTGTAATGTTTTACGTACGTGTTATGTTTCGTAGTGAGTTTAAAATGTTGCTAGTAGAACGTAAAGTAAATTTTATTTCGCTTTCACGTTGAAATGGAAATGGACCTGGGTGTGTCATGTTTAATGTCTGTTGGAAAAAGGACTAAGCTATAGCATCTTAGTATGGAATATCATTCGAATTTGATGTCGATAATACATAACATTTAACAAATGCAATCGGAGGCATAAATCAATCCCAGTGAAATTAATAAAATGCCTTCGACTGCTTGATTCAAGGTTATTTTGTTTCCATTATTATAAGAAAAAAAATATTTTTAAAAATCAAAAACCCGCCTGAAGTTTTTGATTTTTAATTTTTTTTTTTTTATTTCATACTTTTTAGTAGTTGTAAAATATAATACCTAACCATAACTCTTTAAATTTTATTGTTGTTTTTTAAGGGCTTTAAATCGTTTTATATTCTAAATGGTAATAAAAGAAACCTCGTCATGATTTTAAAATACCTTTATAATCATACCCCACTTGACATAGTTTGTTGACTTCTTTGATTATATAATGTCTAGATTCCTAATCTGGCATCTAAAATTGAAATAAAGAACTGTCAAAAAGTACGGTCAAATGGGCGTACTTTTTAGCCATAGTTATTCTAGCGCGCCATTTTCAACGAGTGTCAAACGTCAAAAATAGTAACATCATTTTTTATAGGCTTACTGAGGGAATGCTTCATCTAGACATTATATAATCAAAGGTTGACTTTATTTTTTTTATCTATCACAATATCGCAATTGGCTGTCGCCATTTTAAATTTTGATCATTGCTATTGCCTTTAGTGACACACAAGATTAATACAAATCGATTGTCGTTTAAATCATCAAAATCGGCCCAAATGTTTGGTCAGTATAGCGCCACAAAGAAACACATATACACATTACTTTCTTTTGCGTCGCGCAGTCGGGTAAAAAGGTGTTACTTTACTACATTGTAAAGAACTAATTTATTGCACCTAGAAAATGTGCCTTTATGACTAGTACTGCTCACGATACTCAATGGCATATTAAGCCGTTTCCTCACAAAGTGACGAACTAAAAGTATGTCCACATCTTACACAATACATCTTCAAACTTAGAAGTTCTTAATTGAGCGCTCAAGACTGATTACTTCTGAAACTTTGAGAGTATTCATTTATCACTTTCAACGACCTCGGTAGGTAAGTTTATTTTGGTAGATGCTAACAAAGAAATAGTAATGCTAGACAAATTTACTGTACTTATAACGATAGTCTATATAGCATATGGCAAAAGAAACAAACATGAAAAAGTTCAACTGTCAGCTATGTATTAAGTTGCCGAAGCTAATCTTGAAACATAAGTATTTATAGTTACCCAGACAGAGTTGTGACGTAATCAGTCGTATTCAGAAATACCTTGATTATTATGAACACGTGAATGTCATTCCACGTGTAACTAACTCAACGACTTTATTTCTTCCGTTTGTAGAAACATCTTTTTTTCCTCCAGAGAGATGTCTTGGGATGAATTACTTATATCTTTTGTCCATTACGATATAAATTATTTGTTGCTAAGTACTAACTAGGCAAGGTTAGGTTGTATCTACTATTTGCTTTGATATCTTTAGGGACTTGTCTCTGTAACTTCAAGATCTAAGACCCACGATTGTTGGGTTGGGAATTCCCATTACTCACTGATTGTCTGATTTGGCCTCAATTATCCTCAGCAAATATACGAGTAATCTAGGCTTTTTCTTTTTTTGTTATTAGATAGCTCAAGTAATATAATGTACTGGTATTGTATTAATAAGGAGAAGTTGGTACTATTCACATTGTACGTTTTTTTTTGTATGAGAAAGCCAATAGTGTCATGTGAGCTAGTCCCGTCAACATTGTTTTAACACCACACAATTCTAGCTATTTGAACATTTTATCGGTGATCATAATGAAAACCGCGCTGCATAATGTTCATCGACGTTTGGCCATATCGTTAATGTAAGGTGTCCATAATATAAAAGGAGTAATAAAAAAAATTACAACAACAGTAAATTTTCTCAACTCTACGCAAAACTCGAATGCTTACTGACTTTAAGCTCGTCATTATACCACGTTCACTGGTGGAACTATGTGGCGTAGACAATGTGATTATGGTGAATGTGGCAATGGTGGAGGTGGTGATATTGGTGATGGTGGTAATAGTGATAGTGATGGTAATGGTGGGGGTGGTAATAGTTGTAGTGATAGTAATGGTGGTGGTGATAGTAATGATGGTAGTGATAGTAGTGGTGGTGGTGATTGTAATGTTTGTGGTGGTGGTGATTGCCTTGCTGGTTGTGGTGGTCATCATCATTTAAATCATCACCACCATTATGGTCACATCACCACCACCATCATCGACACCGTTTTCCGAAAACGGTCACCCATCTATGAACCAGCAGTAGTACCTCGTAGATATCTCGATCTGTTCGGTTGCAGTTTCCATATCCTATTGTTTAATACAATAATAGTCCATGGGCTTTCTTGGCGGGGTCACCCTTTCATTTCATATTATTATTCTTGATCAAATAATATTTAAAACATGTTCTATAGCTTGAATTTAAAAAATAAACTAACTATTAATGGCGTAAGAATATTTAGTTAACACAAAACCTGATAAATACATTCGGGAAATACGGATTTTTTACATTGTTTTCTTTTTTCGAGTGAATTTTATAAAATTATTACGTTAAGATAATAAGGTGTTCATAGTATCGAGTAGGTATTCATCGATCTGGTCAGACCACATCATGATATGACCAGTGCTTATTGTGGTTAACCATATCACAAAATGTTTAATTCTACGATCAGACTACGACATAAACATATAATTAAATCTATTAGAACTGGCCCGAAGTTCATGGGCCAGGGATGTACACCATTTGCACATGATAATGTAAAAACACGTGCCTGAGCGAACATTCAGAAGCGAACGAGGCGGGGCTGCCTCGTCCGCTTCTGAATGTTCGCTCAGACACGTGCAATGTATTATCTTATCCCTATTTGACAGTACGTATCTTTAAATTATGCTTTTCTTCCACAGCCCTTCTGTTGGACACACTGAAGGTGATACAACGGGCAGTCTGCAACGACGAGACAGTTTCACTGGCTTGTCCTAGAGGCACAACAATAAGCATACAAGTAGCTCAATATAAAAAAGTACCCGACGCGCAAATTTGCCCATCTCGTGCCAACGAAACTGAGGAGAGTAAACACTGCAAACGACCTAATGCTATGCAGGTCAGTATTTGGCAAGAGGCTTATAGTGAGAATTGGAGTCAACACTATAAATGTGTTATTGAAGAAAACGAATTTGAACTATGGTAACAATGATTATAAATACTAAAAAAGAAGGTGATTTTCTTTCTAAGCGAGCCGCCACAATCATCCCTAGGCACATATAATTTTGAGTTTGGTCTCCAGTCTTCATTATAAACTTTGGTATGTGGTTTTTGCTCGCCAAGCGTGGTGATTATGGCAATTACCCCCAGGGTACTGGGGAGACCCGTGCACAGCAGTGGGACATCAAATTGGTTGATATGTATGTATGTGGTTTTTTCAGGATTCCGAATCAAATAGGCAAAAAATCGTCAGGTCCGTCTGTCTGTCTGTATGTCTGTCCGTATGTTTCAGGCATTTCACTCAAAGACTACTCATCGAATATTTATGAAATTTGGTGAAAAGGTGTCTTGTAGTAGCCGCTACTTAGTTTTATAGCTAAATAATAAAAATAAATACTTTTAGGGAGTCCATATATGTAACAGAAGCTGAAAAAAATGTTTTTTCAGCAAACATCAACATGTGACTTATTATTCGACAGGTCTTTCAAAAACATTTTAAGGTTTCTAATAAACTTTATTGAATGAGTTCATATTTTTGGAAATAATCACTCCGAAAGTTGCATAAATTGTGTCCCCCCCACCTCCCTTATCTTTTAAACCGTGTGACCAAAAAATATGAAAAAAATCACAAACGTAGCGTTTAATAAATATTTAGAACTAAAATTATTTTGGACATGATTGGATATATATTGCCGAAAACCTGCGTTCCTCAACAAAAGGGCGTACGTGCCATGAACATACGCTCTTCTGGTATTGCAATTATTTAAGGCTGCGGAACACTGAGGATGGTCCGCACATGCTCTTGCCTGATTTTTTTAACATGCTTCAAAATAGGTTTTCTCTGTTTGACTAGATTTAACTCGTATGTTTGTTTACTTTTCTGACAAAAATGTAGGGTATAGCTCGTTGTTATACATTTTAAGACACCAGGGCTAAAAACTAAAAATTTAAATAATCGGTGGCGTGATTTATTTTTCCCAAATTGTTTTATAACACTTAACATTTCCTACGTTTTCTTTTGTAGTCAGTACTATTTTCTTATTTTTTTAAGATAACTAGCAATGTGGGATTGTGCATCTCACATTACTATAAATCCTGGTAACCCCTCTAGCTAAGCTAAATTGCTTAGGTACCCGTGACCCCTACGATTGCGAGTCTGATGTCTTACCCATTAAGCTACCGCCGCTTGGTGTAAAATTACGTTGATATTGTAGGTAGTACCAGTCAGTTGGATTCCTATTTAATCAGTTTTAGTTATTCGTTGATGTTATTTGCTTTAAAGCTGACCATGACGTGTCTTCTACATACATCTCATGAGTAAATATAAGTTTTAGTTCGCTTGTAAGAAAATTGAGCATAAAGAAAAATATTGAGGTCGTACCGAGTTATCGAAACTTCTTCCTAAGCGCAGTATGTCAGCATACTTTTGAAACTTTCAAGCCTCGGAGAAACTGTTAGTTGCTTTCAACAACTTTATATAAAATGCTGTAACTTTACGCTAAGCCAATATTGTGAGCTGAAGACGCTTTGGTTTTCTTTTTTTTTCCTAATTTTTGTTGAAAAATTCTAAACAAAAGCGGTGATGTGATTAAGTTTGAAACATTAATGTTGCCTTAAACTATGACTTTTCATGTCAAATATGAAACTAAAGGCCTTTCATTTGTTTTGGCAACATTACGTCGGCGCCAGAGTTGGTGCCAGGTGCTTGAGGTGCAGCGCGGGGGGAAGCCTATGCGTCGACTGGCCGGCGGTCAGCTGTCACGGCACTGTCGTGTCGTCTTGTTCGTCCGCCGTACTAAACGCGTTTCACTCGTACCTAATAAACTTTAATTTCTTGTTCTTGTTAAATTCGCGATTATCAAATACAGTATTTTATAATTGTTACCGGAGTTTCTATCCTACCACCACACGTAGGATTAATTACTTAAATCTAATTTTGATGAAACATTTTCCAATCTGTGATACATGAGTTATCATGATGGTTTAATGAGTCAAACGTCCAAACTCATCGACTTTAGATTTGATAATTGAAAAATATCCACCCGTTCTCGTGGGGTGAATAACAATATAATAAATAAAGTAGTAAATAATAATATCATGGTAAATACTCAAACAGGACATAAATGTTTTGAATCGCCCGCCAAGCACTAAATGAAAAATTATTTCGGCTTGTTCATTCTAGACAAATACTAATGTCCCTATTCGTCTCGAAATCATTAATTAGACCTGTGTTAATATTACTGCTTGTTTTAATAAAAGTGCTTCACTTAGTACTTCTTATGAAACATGAAATATTAGATTAATGAAATGGGGTAGCGAACCTTTTTCTTTGTTTCCATGAAATATACTTAATTATCAGAAAACATACTTATACTCGTTAGGCACGAATTAGGTGGTAATTATAGCCGTGACGGAGAAAAGTAAACTTGAAAAAGGTTCTCTTCAAGGTAGGGATAATCCTATGTAACCTATAAAATATTATACATGAGAAAGTTTGGTTCTAAATGCTTTTAGCTCGAATTACTAAATTAAGTTAAGACGGGCTTCCAATAAATCATTTCGGTTAAACACAGAGAAGCCGTTATACATGAGAAGTAAACATAGGCATATAAATAATAAAATTTTAAATAGACTTCCTAAAAAACGACACAAAATTATTCATAATGCATTAATTACAGGATTTTAACTAGCAAATGTATGTATTTTGAAAATAGACTAAAAAATAGAAAACATCGATTCGCTTCGATATGTTTTAAATAAGAGGCTATTCGGACGGGTGCTACGGCGGACTACCTCAGTTTATTTATATAAACTTATAAATGTACATATGTTTACGCAGGTATCAAATAAATAATAATGCTCCTTGAATTCAAAGAGTTGGATCACATATCACCGGAGGGCGGGCAGCAGCGTCCTCTGTGTATTTTAAAGCCTTACTGCGATCGCTAACCCGCTCGCCAAGCGTGGCGATTATGGTAATTACCCCCTGGGTATTGGGGAGACCCGTGCCCAGCAGTGGGACATCATATGGGTTGATATGTATGTGGCTAGAGAATGCATAGCCACATGTTTAAAACAGTAACTGTAATCGTTTTCAATACAGATTTCACTTCAAACCATCACACGAGGAACGTGATAAACATTGACACCTGGGCCTCTAGACAAGTGGCATAGACTTTAATCGAATAAAATGACAATCGACTAGAATGACGTCGCAGCAATATAAATACGGATATTGTTAATATGCGCCCGACGACGTCATTTTATAAGATTATAGTTAATGCCACTTGTTTAGAGGCCCTGTTTTGCTTTTACCTTTTCATGTCATATCAATTTATCGTAAACTAGCTTTCGCTCGTGGCTTCGCCCACGTTAAAATAGTTTATTGCGATAAAAACTATGCTACATATTTTCTAGGACCTAAACTATCTCCATACAAAATTTCATTTAAATCAGTATTAGATCAGACAGACAAGAGTTACTTTAACATTTATAATATTAAAACTGGCTTAAAACCTGAAGAGGGAAGATCTTTCTATAATTTGTATCGTAATTGGGACGTTATCAGGTAAAATTGTTGTACCTATATCTTATTATTGTTTGCCTTTATGTTTGTTATCAACATATGTAGCAGTCATCAACACATTAAAGAACCATAATGGTACAGCCTATATTTATAAACATTATTAATATTAAAATCGTTTCACTGATGTCCCATTTTAAGTGAAACATTTAGTATGCAGCTCACGTAAAAAGCGCTTAACTTAAGGACGCTTAAAAGCCTACGAAACTGCATTGTGCAAAATACCCATGATTCAGATAAGAGTGAAATGGAATTTTAAGGTCCCTTGAAACTAAAAGGAATTCTTATAAAGAAAAAAGAGGAAAAGCAGCCCAATTGCGTCTCTTTGGTTAGAAACATTATAATAGTTAAACGAGTATTTAATCTATTTTTGTATTATTTTGTGCATTCAGATTTACTATTTATTACCAACAAGGAATTTCTTTCTTTTTCTGGTGGATACGAGTTATCAAATACCCAGTCTACTATTTGAATGGATCAAAATCGGGTAAAAATGGTCCCACAATTATAACTAACAATACCGTTTTCAATGACACACCATTCTGAGTCACGCAGAGCTGCTTGTGTAGTGTAATACAGACAATCCATGTGGTCCACTTACATCGTGTTCCTCATGCTCGACCACTTGCACACAGGGGACTTAATACTACTGCCTCCAAAAATGCAGTTGACGTTGCTACGTTTTAGGCCACAACCTGTAATATTTATCAGATCAATTCTTGAGATTGGCCCCTAGATTCGGCCCTGTCATCGCCTACAACGTTAGCCGTCTAAACGGTTAGAAAAGGGCTGTCATTAAGTAATAAGCAGTAATACTAAGTGAATATAAGTACAAATGTAATGAGAACGGACTTGGACACATAATACCACTGATTTTCCGAGAAGTACTAATTTGGCATACCAACTGTCTTACATTATCCCATAATGTCGACAAAAGTCTGTCATTGGCTTTTATTTCATTGTCTGTAACAGTTTATATGCCACCATCATCGTAATTCGGTCTTAGGACGTTTATAACTGAGGTAAATAAAGTATAAGTCTTGTGTACTACACCTACTACGTAATATAAAGTAAAAATTCGATGAATTGAGACATTTATTTTATCATTTCAATCGATAATGCAAAAGTAAAACACACCATCTGATACAACTACTACTTTGTCAAGAAAGTACCGGAAATAATCAATAATACACAAAATTTTTGTTATTCATCCAAATTTATATTATAGCCTTCAAAGTATGCTCCTTCAGAAACGATACACTTACATCAACAAATAATCTAATCATCAAAACATTTTTTAAATGCTTTATGAAATTGAGTTCAGTTGTCGCCGTAAATTATCCTTTATGTATTTTACCGAATGAAAATGGATGCTACGAATTTGAGTTTAGGAAAAAGAAAGAAGTCCACTGGAGCCATATCTCGCGAATAAGGTAACTCGATGGAATTTGTTGAGATTATGGTCAAAATTTGTTCGCATTGCTGGCCTTTTTCGACAAATTTGGTCTCTTAAAAGCCAATGACACTCAATTAATATTTTTTATTTACCGTTTTCCCTTTCGGCAAGAATTCCGAGGGCCCAACACCGCGATTGTCAAAGAAAAAAGTCAACACGACTTTGACTTTTGATCGGCTTTGGCGTGTTTTTTTCAGTTTTGGTTCATTTGGAAGGCTCCACAAAACTTGTTGACTAGTTTGCTTGTTAAACATGTTTCGTCACTAGTAACAATGTGTTTTATGAATGTTGGGTCGAAATTGACTCGTTCTAGCATGTTCTCAGCGACTCTTGTAAGATTGAGTTTTTGGAGAAAATTCAGGTCTTTTGAGCCTTATCGAGCAGCAACATATTTCGTACCCAATTGATTATTTAAAATGGTACGGTCATCGTATCGAGCCACAGATAGTTCAGCGTCTATTTCTCTCAAACTTGAATGAAAATGTATAGTCACTATAACCTTTACTTTTGCGATGTTAACTTCAGTTGAAGATGTTGATGGCTTACAAGAGCAAAGCAAATCTTTCATCACATCTCTACCGCTTTTGATCGCTTTGTACTTACCACTCAGAAGCACGTGGTCTTGTAATAAATTCGTTTCACTATAAGCCTTCTGTAACATTTTCAGGGACTCCAAACACGTAATTTCGTTAGCGATGCAAAATTTAAGACAAACTCTTTGTTCGATGTTTTTGCCCATTATGAAATTCGCAATAAACATTAGATATGATTTAACTAGAAACAACACTGTATTTAATCTTAATAACTAATGCAACTCAAATTTCACGTCAATATGGAAAACAGTTGTGCCTAGATAGGCAAAAGAAAAAAATCGAACCACAAAATAATCGTTTTAATTCCCGATACTTTTTTGACTGAATGCATGTTATTCAAAATGTTAGCACAAATGTTACTGTGATGGCATTGACATTAAAACATTGCTTTATACTATATGATTAAGGTTGAGTACCAGCTTCATCGACACTAATTCTAAGATTTTTTGACAGTAATTCTGACAATCAATTTACAATTTAATTTAACATCTTACCCAAGAAATCACCCAGAGTCAAACTTAACAATTCTCTTTACAATATTCTCCATTAGCTTTCTATATTCGTTCGTAACCTATTCATTGCTACTATAACGAATTCCGATTGGCCGACTGAATTCTAATTACCTAATGTAGAGTGTCAGCTTGCATTCGGACGGTTCCGGGATGGAGAACAAATGTACCGTTGCGTAATTGTGTCGTGATTCGTTGTGACCGAGCCATGTAAATGGAATATTTATGGGATAATGGTAGACGTTACTGAATGAAGAACTGTATAAAAAAGTATATATATTAAAAGATTGTTGACTCCTTTTCTATCTTTATTTTGAGGAACCTTTTTCTCGTGTCATTACAGTTCCCTGAAGACAAAGGACAATAATTTATATCATACTAACTACACTCGGGTGCAATGAAATCGCACATGTCTCAGATCGTAATTGATTGTGTTTGGGTTTCAGTGCTCAGTATTTCTACTAGTTGAAGATTTTAAAAATCTATATAAATTACGTTATCATTTATGTGGTATCATTGGATAGTAGGTGGTAGTAGGTATGTACCTACCTATTGAAATAATCTTTCTATATTAATTAAACATATAAAAAAACAGTATTTTTTTAAATTTAGAAATATGTGTATGTGTTTGCATGTACGATTTCATTGCGAAAGAGTGCATTCCAGTACATTTAAGAAAATAAAATCCATACTAAAATTATAAATGTAAAAGTAACTCTGTCTGTCTGTCTGTTACGCTTTCACGCCCAAACAGCTAAAAGGTATGGAGATAGTTCGAGTCCGGGGAAGGATATAGGATAGTTTTTATCGCGATAACCGACATCCACGAAGGCGGAGTCGCGGGCGAAAGCTAGTAAAGTATAAATAAAAATATATCTAAATAATATATATGTTTTGAGATTGTATTCCAAAATATTTATATATAAATATATATAAATATTTTGGAATACAATCTCAAAACAGCAAACTGTATTAACCATAACATTCAAAGTGACTCCTTATAATCATTATTATTTATGATATTTTGTATAATAAAAGGGAACCGTGACTGACTGGTATATCAACGAATAGCTCAAACCATTGAACGATGCAACTGAAATTCGGCACACAGATAGTTACATCATAAGTAATAGTGGTCCTTTGATGCAGAGTAAAATGCCACTCGGCGCAAGTAACTACACTAAAAACAGAGGGCAATTATCCACCGTCTCGAGGACGCTCACAAGTCATTGGTCACGTCATGGTTCCAGCGGGTTACAACAGACTTCCAGCATTCATTACGATTTAAAATCAAACAAAGGTTAAAATTTGGCTTATTGAGTAAGCATTTTACACATTTGACGAATTATTGACGATTAATTAAAGATATTACCTACAACGTATTTTTTTGACATTACATATTTCTTGATAAACTTTCGCGATTTGAACACATTATAAAAATACTACAGGGTCACTATGTTTTTTTTTCGTTTTCGCGGCAAGCCCGCGCGAATTGGCGCATGCGCGGTGCGCTCAAAGATGTCCGCGCGCATGTGCGATGCATTTCTAAGCGCAGCTCTCTGTTGCACTATTATGACAAGATTTTGACAGTTAAAAGCTCGGGCTTGACGCAAAAACGAAAAAAAGATAGTGAAAATCGCGTGAATAATTTAAGGTAAAATACCTTGTTTACTATACCTTGTTTGTAACGTTGGGCTATAATGACTGCCTATGTGGCCCAGTGGGAATGTGTCCGACTGCTACGCAAGAGGTCGTGGGTTCAATTTCCAGACATGACACCACTTTGTGTGATCCATAAATTGTTGCTCCGAGTCTGGGTGTACTTTGTGTCCGTGACTTGTATGTTTGTAAAGTCCCCCGCGATACAGGGCTAGTACCCTATTTTTATTGGTACATGATTGATCCTTAAATAAAAACAAAAATTCTTGGACTTTTTTTGCGGTTGAAGCTAGCGTTTCGTGCTCTTTTACCAACTTAGTGGCCGAGAGAAACTTGTGAAAGGTACCTGTGTCACTAAGTTCCGTCATTTTTGAAATATCGAGGTACTACACCCCCCGAGACGTATATTTAGGCTTTTTGTAACTTTTAACAAAGATTTTCACGAGAAATTAATAGCCAAATTGGTGTAACACTTACTGATTCAAGTAATGAGCATCAAGAAGGAGTACTAGAGCCCAAAAAAACGTAAATACTGCTCTTTTTGCTCTTACAAAAAGGAGAATATGAGACAATGTGCTGAAAGTACAAATAGTTAGCATGTGGGTGCAAACTACTCATAAATTATCACTAGTCACTAAAAATCTGATTAGGTTTAATGTTTGCTCTAAGATTAAATCATTTACGTCAAAATATTCTGGATAATTTACAAAGTATATATATTTTAGTAAATTTTTCGTAAGTAACATTTTTTATTTGAGTTTCAACATAATTTCAAGTTTAGTTATAATAAATAGCTGTGATTGCAGTTTTTGATTGAAAGCAGTACATTTTATTATTATATAGTTCGTATCCCAACCATGCGTTTTTTTTCGTTTTTTTTTTCGAAATGAAAGGAATGTGGGACCACAATCCCACATTGCTAGTTATAACTAGCAATGTGGGATTGTACCTTGCCTAGCAATCCTGTTTACCCCTCCAGGTAAGCTCAATGGCTTGTGTTAGGAGTGGGTTTACGGGGGTAGTATAATAGGTAGGGTTCGAGCCCGTGACCTCACGATTGCGAGTCCGATGCCTTAGCTATTGGGCTACTGCCGCTTCAAAATTAATTTCTTTAAACTATTAGACCAGAAATAGGTATACTTTTGTAAACAGACTGTCATTTATTTGACTCCGCCTCTGACACGTATGTTAACGCTTTGTTTACCTCTAAAATAGATTATGCTTCTAGGGTTAATAAACAGATTTTCGAAAATTCAATCCTTAGAGATAAAATGACGATTCCAAATGGCAAACTAATTTATCAATCAATCAAATCTCTTTATTTGTAATATGGATTTAACATAGATAGTACCTACACGCTTTATTTGTTCCATCATATTCAGCTTAAAAACTTGCAAAAAAAACATTTTTTTTTTATAACGATTATCTAATTTACTACACAAATAACATGGTCCTTAGTCACGTTCTCTTTTTTCGTTTTCGCGGTAAGCCCGCGCGAACTGTCAATATCTTGTCATAATGGTAAATCAATAATTGCATTTTTGAAACATAGAAAAATTTGAAGTCCAGACCCAGGAATCGAACCCGAGACTTCCGTAGCCAAACCGGGGCCAGAAGCAACCCAACTATCTGGACTATAGTCCAGATAGGTGGTTCGCTTCTGGCCTCGGGTTTGGAAAAATGCAATTATTGTAATGTAAAGTAATTGGCAAGAAATGCCCATAAAAATTACTTCAATAATGGTAAATCGCTTAGAAGCTGCGCTTAGAAATGCGCAACTACGCGCATGCGCAACGAAACGCGCATGGGCGCCTGATATCTTTGAGTGCACCGCGCATGCGCCGGTTCGCGCGGGCTTGCCGCAAAAACGTTAATAAGAACCATGGCTATTACTGTAGGTACAATAATTACTAATTTCTCTTAGTAGGTACATTCACTAAAAGCGCTAACCACATAAATCGGCAATGGTACCTATTTGGTTCAATTCATCAAAATTTGAATAACTGACGACTTTCGTGCGGAGACCCATTCATAATACGTTATTTGGCACGACGGCAAAATTGCGGATGTCTACAGACTATAACAACCTTTTAACATCAGGTGGGCCAAAAGACCGTTTCTCATCCTTTGACATAAAAAAAGAAAAATGGCTTTAATAGGAAACATTAGATTCTCTTTTGCACTTAAAGCAATATTTTCTTTGGAACACTTCCAAGATGATGATGTATGTAGTTAGAACATTAAAGCTTTATAAATTGAGCATTATACTATATTATATGCTAATATTCTAAGTAATGAAGGTAATAATTTAAAATTAATGGTGTGGTGAAAGGTGTGAACGAATTTCAGCAGCGGATTTCGTATGGTATTACAATTAGGAGTTATTAGACTGCGCTATTAGCGCTCATTATATAAATCTACACATCGTACTATTGATGATTTTTAAAGCTTACATTTTTAAATTATTAATTAAACGAGTTATTAAAATATCGCCAAATATTAAGATGCTTTGATAATATTAGTAACAATCTCAAAATCAGTATCATGTAACGATTCTTAAATTTTATAACATGTTTTAGTTACACTTCATATACTCGTATGGTTGGGACAAAAGTATTTTCGTATTCATCATACAAAGAAAAAAAAAATATGTGCCGTTTTGATCAATGACTTATTGCCATCATGTGGGTGCCATGATCCCATTGCTGTAAAAATTTTGAGATTTTTGATCAAATAAATTTGACAGGTAGTTTTCATAGTGTTTTTTGAGGTTAACTTTATGCTTTCTAAAGGGTTTTGAAATAAACGAAACAGGTGGAAATCTGATAAAGCAAGATCAGGGCTGTACGGAGGATGCATCAACACATCCCAGCAAAGCTGTCTCTGCTGAGTAGGTATAGATAAGAGCGGTCTGTCTGGCGTTGTCATTATGGAACACCACGCCTTACTTGTTCACCAGCTCCGGCCGGGTTTCCTCAATGGCTTTTTTAACCTCATTAATTAAATAATAATAATAATAAAAACTTTTATTTAACAATGCTAGTTGTATTGTAAAAAATAAATCACTTTTACAATACAACCAGCATTAATTTGAAGTAAGTACAAAATTTAAAGTTACTTTAAATAAACCCTGTCACTCAAACTAGGCTAAGAGGTATGTATCTTGAGAGACAGTGTTCGACCTGCTAGCCAGTGTGCTAGAATTCAGTTGTGTGTTGTACTAGAATGTAGTTGTGAGTTATGCTAGAATATGGTTGTCTGTTGTACTAGAATGCAGTTGTGTGTGTGTGTGTGTGTGTGTGTTTCCTATGTATGAAATACAAAGCCGTAAAAAACCGTCCACCAGGACGGTTTTTTATACGTAGTAAGATAACAAAGATTCGGTCTTGGTGTAGTCTTGAAGAAGTAGCCATTCTTTTAATATTTCTTTCATTTTAAACTTACATAGATGTCTAATGTTAAGCTCTTTTTGGACTTGTTTATAAATGTGTGTACTTAGTACGTAGTATTGGTGTTTGGCGAAAGTGGTTGCGTGGTTTACTCCCGGCGGTAGGTATATTTCTACGCTTGGATGGGTCAGGTGGAGGAATCTTGCCATGTATCCTATGTATTGAGAGATTAACATACAGCTGTCGTACCGTCAAAACTTTGCAATCCGTATATAATTTTGCTGTTGGGTATAGATATGGTTTCTTTAACATTGGCTAGAGCACAGCTCTTTGTGCTCTCTCTGCTTTAAGAAGATGCGTCTTAGCAGCTCCAGCCCACATTGTTATACAATATCCTATTATGGATTGGCATAATGCTAGGTAAACCAATTTGATAGTTTCAAAGTTGGCAGACTGCCTAAGAGCTTTGAAAATATGGACTAGACGGACCACTCGTGTACTGACGGTATCTACTTGGCGGTCCCATCTCAATTCATAGTCAATTTGTACACCCAAGTATTTGACACAGTTTGTCCTATTTAGAGGAATACATGCACACGATGTAGCCGAATTTGGACACGAGTGGGCTATAATGGTAAAGAAATCCAGTAGTTTCGTGATATGACTTATGGCAAAAGGGATATAACTAGTTTTCTCTAAATTTAAAGTCAGTGAATTTTGATTTCGCCATTTCATGATAGAGGAGAGCGCAAATTCTGCCCTTGACTTAATAACTTGCCAAGTACTACCATTTATCAAAATTGCTGTATCATCGGCATAGGTATAAATTTTACAATCTGGAATGTTCATTTTGCAAAGGTCGTTGATGTTTATTAGAAAAAGCGTGAGGCCCAGGATGCTACCCTGTGGTACACCGTTGGACACACGCTCCTCTACGCTATATAAATAATCTATTTTGACTTATTGACGACGATTTTCAAGATAGTTTTTGAAGATTTCTAATGTTATACCACGCACTCCAATGAGTTCTAGTTTATCAATTACTTGATAATGATTAATTTTGGGGCAGAAACCGTGTCAAAAGCTTTTGACAAGTCTAGGAAAATGCCAATACATTTAGACCTATTATCAAGAACCCTTGCAACGGTTTGAGTAGGATCAAGTACAGCGTCCTCAGTCGATATCCCAGTTCGAAAACCATACTGATTATCAGCCAGGATACTGTATCTATGCAAAAAACTTCTTAAATTGTTGACAGTAGAGTCAGAATCGATAGTTTTACCCGGCGGCAAAAGCTCATATTGGACGATTCTGTTCCAATCCCACCATACATCAGTCAGCATCACTTTGTTCCGATTCAGGCCGGGCTTTTCACGGTCTGTGGGGCTTGCCATGCTTCGACCACAATATTTTTCGGACATTCTTATCGTACGTAATTACACGTACATTTTTCACCCGTAATCAACCGTTTAAGAAATGGGTCGGAATTGTTACGTTTCAACAAAGAATCACAAATAGAAACATGTTGCATTATATTTAACGTTGTATAAGGAAAGATCATGTGGTTCCCAAATATCAAGTTTTTTATTGTGCTCAGACTTTGGAACAATGGTATTAAAACCAGCCAGTTACATTGAGTACACCCAAAGAGGTTTGATTACTAAACAATACATACAAAATGCGAAAATACTTTTGCCTCTACCTAAGCGGCGGTAGCGTAATGGCTAAGGCATCGGTCTCGCAATCGTGAGGTCGCGGGTTCGAATCCTACCCTTTATACTACCGACGTGAACCCACTCCTAACACAAGCCTTTGGGCTTAGATGGAAGTGTTAACAGGATTGCTAGTAATGTGGAACTCAATCCCACATTACTAGTTATCTTTAAAAAAAACCTATTAAATTGTATAGATTCAGACTTTAAAATTCTTCATATTTTAAACTCTTACTCTCTTTCTTCCTCAGTATTCTCTGCTACAGACGGTAGTGGAAGCTTGTCAGAAGAAACCACAATGCAAGTTCAGTACTCAGCCGAAGCCTGGTTATACAGACCCTTGTCCAACACAGAGCAAATATGTTGAAGTGGCATACAAATGTCGTCCATGTAAGTACAAATAAACGATAAGGGATTTTTCGGTAAAGATATGTCTGCTTGTATATGCTGCTGTCAATGCAAAATACAAATAAATCCATTGTTCTATCAATATTTAACGTACAAATAGGGAAAGTGTGGCAGAAAAAATACCTTTTTAATTTAATTTTACGTAAAATTACCGCACTTCCTACTTGATTAGGCCATTGCGAGGAGTAAACCAAAAAATACGGAAATCAGTCATTCTCATCCCACAAATTTTTACTCTGGCTGGATATCGAACCAAAGAATAAATGAGGCAGTACGATATATAAAGCAATTTAATATTTGAGAAAACCTATGATTTAAGGAGCTTCGAAAGAACTTTGTTTTCGGTCAGATCTCGCTTGTCGCTGTGATTATCAGAATTGTTAACAAAGTTGACTTTCACATTTATGTTTTAAATAGGATTTTCTTGACTAGACTACACAAATCAATGTTATTTTAGAAAGCGGTATTATATGTAAAGATTTTAAACTTTATTTGAAAGAAACCGGTTGACTGAAGTTTAAGGGTAAATTCAATTTTGCTTTGCAATATTACGATAAGAAGAAGCCAGCTCTTAGTGGCAGCGTTACTCGGTAGGTACTCTAGTTCTTTATTTAATCTAAAGAACAGGTCTGCAAAAACAAGTCAAATAGAATTTTTGCAATAAGAAGCAGTCAATGTTATTATATGTTCTTTTCATGTAAAATGTTTAGTCGCGTCGATATTAAGAATTATTCTGTATATTAGACTAACTAGTGCATTGTTATATGACTGCCTGAATGGTGCAGTGTGAGTGATTTTGATACTTGCACTGAACAATACTAACCCATAAAATTGTTGTTCAGAATAAGAATTTAATTTGTGTACAAAATTTAGGTTTTAAGAATCCCCCGCGACGCAGGAATTATTACCAAATGTGGAAAGCGTTTTTTTTTTTTGAAATAGGCAATAATTGTTATTGAATTATATCATCATCAGCCTATCGCAGTCCACTGCTGGACATAGGCCTCTCCAATTGCACGCCACTTTGTTCTATCTTCGGCTTCTCGCATCCAGCTCCTGCCAGCCGTTTTGCGTAAATCATCACTCCACCTGGCCTGAGGGCGTCCTACACTACGTTTGCCGTGCCGTGGTCTCCACTCAAGAACTCATTGAATGATATAATGGAAAAAAGACTATATTTATGAATTTAAAACATATATTTAAAAGAAAATGGACACGCAACCCAACTGATAAATCGTAAAATTTAAATAATGTTTTATAGCGTCGTAGTGGTGTCAACGAATTCAAATGATGTATTCTATTTTACCGAGAATGCTTTCGTTCATTCAAAAGTCCGATTATAACAATTTAAAAACAAGTATTACACTATTGTGTGGAACTATTTGAAACAAACATTGTCAGAGTAAATCGAATCATAGTACCTTTGTTTCAAACGCGACCACATCGTTGTGAAACTTTGTTACTATCCACAATTTTAGTGAAGAGAATCCACAAGCTCAAAATATTTCAGTAAAATGTGTTTCGAAGCCATAAGTTTTGTTGAAAAAGCTTGTAGTTTTTATACAGCGCTATCCCAATTTATTTATTACATTGAATAGTTTATATCTTTGAGTATCAGCACAGTAAAATTAACGATACATTTTTTGGCATCAATACAAAGTATAATTTTAATATAAATAAATATAAAATGAGTGAAAACTGTCCAGACGTTAACTTATAAACTGCAACGGAGATGGATAACAAAATTATATAAATTTTTCGAAAGCATTCCGTTTTCTTACAAATAAAATGGAATGCAAAAAAATCGCTTCTAATCGCTTTTTAAATCTTCGAGAAATTGAATTATAATAGGTACTGTAGACTTTCTATCCCAATTAGATAAAGCTGAAAAAAATATTTGTTTAAATATGCTAATCTTCCAAGATACTAAACCGATATAGATGACCATTTGGTTTGGACGTAGCTTGAAGCTACTACTACTAAATACACTACTCTCGACTACGAATAATAATCCGAATATGGGAGAACCCCGGGTAACCGATATTGGAAAAATAAAACGACCAAAATCAGTTTAAAGTTGCTTATAATTTTTATGATTTATTTGACTACCTCAGTGGCGCGGTGGGAGTGTATCCGACTGCTACGCAAGAGGTCGTGGGTTCGATCCCCACTGAGGATAAAACTTTGTGTGATGAGAACGATGGTTTATTATGTGTCTGGGTATTATTTATCTATGTATGTATTTAGAATTATTTAAGTATGTGTATCGGTTGTCTGGTTTCCATAGTACAAGCTCTGCTTAGTTTGGGATCGGTAAGCGTTGTGTGTTGTCCCAAGATATTATTAGCATTATTTTTCAGAACGACTTTTTGAGTAACAGAATGCATACATACTAATGTATAGACTAAACCGCGATCACGTTTTGTGGTCACCGAACACTTTCATTTGCCATATTAAATTTCTTAATCGCTTCTCCGATTATTCCTTCTAATATTCACTGTATAAAGCCACAGTATTTTGATCCATTTTATATGCTATTAATCAGACTGTCAGTGGTTTTAATTAATTGAGTATCGCCTATCTATTCGTTCGTTATTCCAATTCCCCTCCATTTAGTGATACCGTAATTATTCTGCAAAGACCACGATATATCCTAACGAGCACTTCTAAAATTAATGAGTTTGCTTTACAGATTAAATTCGCTTTCATTTTTTTAAACACGGATAAAATAAATTACGAAAACATTTTAAACGGTTTTTTACAGAAGCTTTGAAGTATTCTTTTTGGCGGCAATAAAATATGAATATTCGACAATGTTGGTCAATATTGTCGTTTTTTTTTTGGACAAGTAGAAAATTAAATAGACTGGAGGTCAACACCGATGTTAGTTTTAACCTAGATTGTTGTACGTTACTGTACGCAAATGGAGACGTGGTAGTCGGTTCCTTATTTTATATTATAAATACCTTCTGTAACTCGGCCTCTTGTCTCGCTCTTAACGGACTTTTGTTTTATTATATTTATTTTAGACTAGCGGACGCCTCGCGGTTTTATCCGTGTAGTTCTTGTTCCCGTGGTAATACAGGGATAAAAAATAGCCAATGTCACCCGGGGTTAGTGTAGCTTCACAACAATGAAATAATTTTTCAAATTCATCCAGTAGTTTCAGAGCCTATTCAATACAAACAAACAATCAAATCTTTCCTCTTTATAATGTTAGTATAGAGTATAGATGAATAGCCTACTTTTTTACAATGTTTAGATACTTAATTAACATTATTCGCAATTTTTATTTGTACTTTTGACTGAACAAAAACATATTGGATACGCAACATTTGACAAAAAGTGTGATAAATTATATCTTAAAGCTATCGGGTGATACAGACCCTTAGGAAATTCTTAGTTAGATTGGTCTAAGCAAACGCCTGTCAGACATCTTAATAAAATACAAGATCATTTTTTCCCACATCGCCATTCCATACAGGTATCAGTACCTCGGGACTGATCGGCTTATAATGAGCATTCTTTGTGCACCTCCTTCACATTCCTACAACATATTAGAAAAGGCACGGTTGAGCGCATTTTCTCCATAGGGGAAGTAACAACCGCCTCAGGTATATTGAAAGCTTGCCTCTGAATTACCCTTCAAAGTCAATGTTAAAAGTTTTAACTTTACAGGCACTGGCCTGTTAAATCAAAATACTTTACTTTGAAGTTTTGTTATAAATAGTTGCACGCGCAAGGGCCAACGGAAACCATATTATGCGCTGCAAAAAGACAGATGCAATTAAAATGAATTCCTAATTTTCAAGTCGTACGGTTAAAAACAGTAAGAAAAAGTTAAACAATGCGGGCAGCATGTACTTAAGCTATGGTGACTGTAGAACTAGCGCACGACTTCTCTTGGCTGCGCTCGGAGTAGCTTGCATTCTTCTGCTCTGCGGGCCTAACTACGACTGGCATATTATTAGTTTAACTTTTGATGTGATACAATGACACATCAAAAGTTCAACTAAAATTATGCAAACGAATGTGCCGTCATACTAGCGGAAACTCTGGCACCTTGCATACTATCAGCAAGAAACTTGTTGTTGCATAATAGTTTAGTACTCAAAACAAAATATTTGGTTCAAAGATACCAAAGAACACCAAAACGTACTTGCTTTAAACTGGCTTATTCATGTGAAAGCTTCAATAGATATTTATTAAATTGAACTTGCTGTTAAGTGAACAACAGAATTAACACTTTTGGTATAACCATTTAGCTAGGCTCTAAATAAAAACATTTCGTTCCAAATTAAACTTTATACTAGACGAAAGCCATTTAGTTGCAACTTTTTCAATTAACATGAAATATTTGTTTTGAAACTCATGCCATAGTGCATACATTTTAACATTAAACAACTGATTCCATTACGAAAATTGGTTCATACATTTTATAGACACACGAATCCGATAATCTCCCTTCGAAAAACTAAAAGGGGTCGCAGATTCAATGATCGCGTGATGCTCCTTTTTACGAGCTCCTGGAAGTGTACTGAAGTGATTTATGCCTGGTTAATAAATTCCTAACAAAGGTGAATGACCTGGGTAGGGGTGTGTTGTGCACAGGAGTGGCTCGTAGGTGCGGCGTGCACATTAACTGTTGCAAACGGGCGTTCGGTAGCTAATTGATTTGTCATCCCCCTTTTTTTTCAATTCTGTTCTATTTCAATTGATGCATTTATGTGTACGCCCCTACGAATTTTGTGTACTATGTAAACATCAGTTATCCATCAAATATCAGTTAGTCTAATTATATTGCTCATCGAATTGTTTTATACTTTATTTGATATTGTTTTAGTTGAACGTGATAACAAGTGATGCAAATTAGTCATAGAATTATTTTTTAAATTGCAATGTTTAATCTTAATCCCAGATTTATTTATTTAATTGTAGGTCAATCACGAGCGAGGCTTATTAAATCAATAGACGTTAAAAGTCTGAGAGTATTTTAGTTATAAAAAAATACAAAAGTGTTTTCCAAGATAATTTAGTTTTATCCAGCTTGAAATTGCTATGTAAAATGAGAATAAAGAGTGTTTGATTAAATACAAAGAATCCATTATTTTATTAACAAGATCAAAATAATGGTAACATCTAATTTATTTTTAATTACTCGAAGTGAGATTGCTGCAATTAATTTGAAACAAAATTCTTTATTTTTTTCTTTATTTTTAAAGAAACATTTTTGTGTTTAAAGGTAGGTCTGTAACTGGTGAAACGCAACATGAAATGTATCATTCCGCTTTGCATTGCATGTGCGAAAATGCAATGCAATGCAGTAAATGCGCGGTACGGTGTTACGCACGTACCGCGCATTCACTACAAACTTCCGTACGTCTTTCCGCCAATCAGTCGCGGCGGCGCTGTTTTTTTCTACCGTCATTGACATTTACTTTGCGATTTCCAACCACGCATCTCTTGCAACAGATTGTTTTTATAAAAGTTTTCATATTCACGAACTCTATACGCATCTATCAAGCAGAGTGTATTTTCTTCACTCCACGTAGTATCCTCTTGTCTCTCTGTCTCCATGATCGTTGCGTACACGTAACCATCCACGCTGCGGCCCCGCGCACACGGCGCGCCCCTTTATGTTCGTCGAAAAACTGACAAATCACGGATCGTTCCTCGCACGGCTTGTAATGCTCGAAGCGTGCGCGTGAAATGCACATTTCGCGCGCGCAATACATCCAAACTATGAGACACTGTTACAAAGTATATTACATTCATGATACATTACAGTAATGTGTACGGAAAAAAAAAATCATTTCATAATAAATTTCATGTTAAGTTAGAAATAAATTAAAGAAAAAATACGCATTTTTACGTTTTAAATATTAATATCTTAAATGTAACCACTTATTCTAGTATTTTATTTTTACAACAAAGCAATTCCATTATTTTTACAGCGCAACTCCATTTTTCCGTGCGAGCGTTTTCATTTTACCATAATGGGTATCATGACAGCGCATTTAAATCGCTTAGGCTCTAAGGTTAAGGAAGTGACGCGTTTCGAACGCTCGTCTATCCAAGTCATTAATATAACTTATAGGTTCCGGGTGTGTAAAACACTCGGACACTCTAATTGATAAACGAACACTTAAGCTGAGGCTTTTATCGTATTGGTTTCGTATAACATACTAATGGATACAAAAGGGTTGTGTTCAGTTTACATTAAAAGCTAAAACAAAGGGCGAAAACAATGTTGAATGCGGTATATTGAAACTAATTAGTGTGGAAGCGATATTCTATTATCGTGATTAAAATGTGCATCCGGTGCTCGAATTGAAATATGGAGGGTCTATGCTTTTTGTGACTGATATTCGGTATTTAATGCACGGCTCCTGTTACCCTTAAAGATTCTGTGTGAGTTGTGAGATCTTCGTGGTACAGATATTCTGTAAAAAATTATATCATTAAATATATTTTAGAAAAAAAAATAAAAATATATATATAGGTATGAAGAAATTAGGGCGATTTAGAAGAAATTTGGTATGAAGGCAGGTTGAAGCTCGAGCAAGTTTTATGCACTTTTCATCACGGTGCGATCTACGGACAAATTATAGTATTAATCTAACGACTTTCTAATTTTACGCGCTAAATTCTGAACATACTTAACCGATTTAGGTGATAATTTGTTACGGGTTATTTTGAATGTTGAGAAATGTTTTATGCTGCTTTTATATTTTAGGAAGCGAAGCACCGGGTGTAAGCTAGTGTAATCATAAAAAGAAAATGTAATTACTAAAAGTAGCTTCTGACTTCTGAAGTATATTATGAAGGCAGTGTCCTAATATTTTGATTTTGAACTTTATGTCATTGGAATAAAGTCATCAAAGAAATATATAAAAAGAATGAGACATTTAACGGTTGAAATAATGGTTACGAGGCCAGGTGTTGAGTTCGGTTCTCGCACGTTACTCCAAATTATTGTTCAGGGTCTGTGTATACATATATACTCTATACTAATATTATAAAGAGGAAAGATTTGATTGTTTGTTTGTATTGAATAGGCTTTAAAACTACTAGACGGATTTGAAAAAATCTTTCATCGATATGAAGCTACACTAACTCCGGCTGACATAGGCTATTTTTTATCCATGTATTCCCAAAGGAACTAGAATTACGCGGGTGAAACCGCGAGTCGTCCGCTAGATGATTATAGTTATAACGTGTCTCGTAGCACTTCAATTATTTCCTAGTATCGATGATGACTAAGCGTACCAGTTTGTTAATTAAATTTTGTGTTCTATAGATGAATTCCGGAGTCGTAACGTGTGTGAGGATGAGGCGATCAAGCTGAGTTGTAACCCCCATTCCAGAATCGCTATCTTCGATGCACAGTATGGCAGGACAAAGTTCGAGGCCACTAGGTGCCCACAGACACCAGGAATTCCTGATGAATGTAAGTTACTACAGCATTTGTATAGAAGCAACAATATTTATAGTTGAATTCATTAGATAGCGCATTAAAAGTTTATTAGTTGGTTTTTCTTGTTACATACAAGAAAAACCAACTAATAAACTTTTTTCTTGTATGTAAACTGTTGACAGTGTGTTTATAAGTAAACAACAACAACTGTGTTAACTCTAAACTCGGATTGTAAATTATCCTTGTCTGCGGCCATTGATTATGTGATAAACACTGACCCCTATACTACTAGTATAGAGGTCGGAGGTACTTGGCAGTCATTATATAATATAAGGTAGCTTCTAATTTTATTTAAACCCTTTATTTATATGTCTATGGTCAACCAACAAACACATTCTAAGTGGAAATGGAGAGTTTCGCCGTAACTTATTTAAAATTATGCTTATTTAGTTGAAGACTAAATTTTACATGTACATAAAAGAAACAGTTGAATATGCCTGTCTTACCATAAAGGAAGACAGGTTTTGTGTTACACTTAAATTGTACAAAGACCTTTTCGAACCATAAACTTTTTGGAATGTATAGGAAAGAACGATTTGACAGCAAAAAGTACCAAGTGAGGGGCTTAACGGAACACGGTCCCCACTTTCAATTTTCCTCTTCTATTGTAAAGGTAACCAAAGAAAATGCTACGTAATGTCCTTCAAGAACCTGTGAGAGTATTAAACTATTTTGGGGGTAGCTGCGAATATAATCAGTGAAGAAAAAACGTAGCGAAAGAAAGTCCGAAGTTCTTAGCAATTTAGGAGACAAAAACTAAACGAGGCCACGTTTTGAGCAGGTAAACTAACAAACAAATGGAGTAATTAGATTAGCGGGTACTTTCGTGTTTTTGGTATTGTAATTTACTGGTTGGTCTAAGCCATAGGCCGTCTTAGTGGGCGCCAGTTATTCTTCCGTAAAATAGTGGTGCAAATACATGACTGTGTTTTGGTTGAAGGACACTGTAGCAAGTGTAATTACGAACTAGGTAAATGTCTCAGAATGAGAAAGGCAATGCGGTGACGCTTAGATTTTCGCAGAATAAAGATTTGAGAACTAGATCCCAGGAGAACAGGATCTATATTCACTTACCTTTCTTTCGTTTTGGCGGCAAGCCCGAGCGTCTAACTGTCAAAATCTTGTCATAATGGTAAATAGACAGCTGCGCTTAGAAATACATCGCGCATGCGCGCGGACTTCTTTGAGTACACCGTGCATGCGCCTATTGACGCGGGTTTGCCGCGAAAACGAAAAAAACATAATGAATAAGGACCCAGATCATACTAGAAAACTCTATGTCTCTTATATTCAGTTGTAGAAAACTCATTAAAAAATGACAATTATTACAACAAAGTTTTGAACTTTAGTTTTGTAAATATAATTTTCGATACACAACAGTGATACATTTCATGATGACACAGTTCATGGAAAGTGGAAAGACTAAAAATCTTAATATAAGTTTAAAAAGTGTGACTTTCTTGATCTTTTTATTATCTAGCTTCTCGTCTGGTTTTTATTATCTACCACCTGAATTCTTATTTAAAATTTTGATTGACGATTTCTAATTTTATCGATATGAGTTTTAGCACACTACACTACAAAGTTTAGGGGCATGCGGAAATACTACTACATTATTACCTAAAAATAGAGCGTTAATTTAATTTGTCATCGTTAATGGCTCAGTGCTAAGGTGTGTTCAGTACGTTACCCTACATTAATGCGTTGGCATACGCCCACATTTGTGACTTTTTTCCCTCTGACAGACTAGGAATTAGTGGAATTATTGTGTCACTTGTCACCCTAAAATAAAATATATTTTTGCTGTTTACGCACATTGTCTGTCTACCTGTGGACATGGGCGTGGAATACAATGTAGAGTGGAATAGTACGTTATTTTTCCCCAAAAAAAAACAATGTGTAACGTAGTGAGCTAAAACAATTTGATATATTTTTCTATTTGCATTTCACTTGTAGTGGTGCTTATCAGAAATATTTTTTCTATACACGGGTTTACAACTACCTACAGTTTGCGCCACCTAATTTACGTTTGTGAAGTTGTATACGAATGTAGTTCCCCGCAGGGACGTCGTTCCCCGCCTGTCTCTTTCATCCCCTCTGATACTTACATTTGAGTTGTGTGCAGCTTACGCGTGAACATAAGACACGCAAACTTAGGTGGCGCGAACTGTACAGATTATTTTATAATTTTCGCTAATACAACTTTCTTAGGTAGGTTAGGTTAATAAATAAATCGCAGTTAATAACTCACTTGATTTACATGTTTTTGAAAATTACCTACATACATACATATCAACCCATAAGATGGCCCACTGCTGGGCACGGGTCTCCCCAGTAGAACCTACTAGTATGTAGATCCTGGGGGTAATTGCCATAATCGCCACGCTTGGCGAGCGGGTTGGCGATTGCAGTAAGGCTTTAAGTACGCAGAGAACGCTGCTGCCCGTCCTCCGGGGTGAAATCCCTTAGTCGCCTTGACGACACCCACGGGTAGAGATAGGGTGGTACTATTCTTAAGCCGGCACCACACGGCATAAAAATAAAAAAACAAAAAAATAAAATAACCTACGATGTTTAATATTAATACAACAGAAAAGAACTTCGTATTACCAGACAAAAAGAGACCAGTACACAACAATACCATATATTATTTAAATAAAATGATACTTGGTTAATATTAAAGTACCTGGATGACCGAGCTTCGCTCGTTATTTTTTTAAACGACGTTTTCCAAAAATGAAACCTAGCTAAATCGATTTATATCCCCCGAAAGCCCCTACATACTAAATTTCATGAAAATCGCTGGAGCCATTATCGAGATCCAGATTATATATATAGGTATATATATACAAGAATTGCTCGTTTAAAGGTATAAGATGTGTGAATTTGCCATAGCAAGTCCAAAGTGCCATTTGTTGAGATTGGACGGTGGTGTGAGTTATGTAACCAGTTAACTCCTCAAATCATAAAGCGACACTGGTCGCCTATTTTGCACCGACCACTTAAAACCTAATTTAGGTGCATTACTGGTTAGTTTACATCCTGAATTCAGTGGCGTGGCAATGTTTAGACGATTATCTTTAAACTTTGACGGAGAAACAGCGGACTGTGCTACATTTATACATAAGTGTATATTTCTTTAAAAGCTGTTTTAAACGTACCTGTTATGTACGTACGTTTAAAACAGCCTTCAAAGAAATATGCACTTTCCATCCATTTGAATTATATTCAAAATAAACTTGTCAGTTTTATTTGTGTAAGTACGTAATTTCACTAAATTAATGATTGGACCATGTTCCGCAGTAAAAAAAAAGTAGAAACTGAAGGTAACAAATATATATTTGATTTAGTATGATTAGACTTTCTTAACAGGTATCATTCCTGATAAGAAAGCCTCATCTACTTTCGATAATGTTTTTTTTTGTTTTTCTGTTACATTTAAATAGGTTAATAGGTATAGTACCTATTAACCTATTTAAATGTAACAGAACAACAAAAAAAAACATTTTCTATATTTTGATCTATACTTTTACTGATAGTACGATGACTTTATGTCCTGATACACGATCTTCTTTACAGCTTGCACAGATCCTCATGCCGTAAAGACGGTAATGCAGCAATGTCTCGGGATGCGCCGTTGTCAAATTCTAGCCACTAATAGAACGTTCAACTCCTCCTGTCAGCCATCTTCAAAGCCTTACCTGAAAGTTGTGTATGCTTGTGGTAAGTAATAAAAAACTCTATCGCAATTTATTAAGATCAATAGCTGTAGAAGATAGTCTTGGTTATGGAGTTATATTGACGCGAGTATACTGGCTATATACGTATAGGCTGGCTAGGTAGGTACCCCTCTGCGGGAATTGTGTTAAAAAAAGTAAAGAGGAAATATGCTTTAGACTCTAAATAACAAAATTTTATATAAAGAAGATTAGTACAAATAATTATGACGAGATAAAATTTCAAGTATTGTATTTTTTTAAGGCTACGACAAAACAACTTATTTTGCCTTGGGTTTCTAAGAAATACTCTTTCAAACAGAATTTGAGACTTGTGTCTACTGTAATTGAATTGTTTATTAGTATTGTTTGTTGTTTGAGTAAATATTTTTTAAACATTTGCTATTTTCGGAAATTAAGAATCGATCTGTTTCTAAATATAATTGTTAGGTAGAAACTAAGTTAATATATTACGTACACACAAACCTAGATTTATTAATGTTGTAATATTAGTTTTTACAGTTACGTCTGTTCCTGCTTTGTACTTTTCTCCTATATTTAAAGCTTATTTTAATGTTTAAAACATGAGGAAAACGAAAGTAAAAACGTATTAAATCCGTTCTTTATTCATAGCGTGATGTAGAAAAAGTTTGTGAATAAATGGACAAACCAAAGCAGCGACTTTGTTTATTACTATTTATAGAAGTCATATTCTTTTTATTATTTTATATATGTACGTCTATTATTGTGTATATATTAATAATTATATTTTAATATGTATATAATTGTGAAATAAGAAAGATATTTCCCTCATTAAGTCACCAATTACGGGAACCTATTCAAATCAGCACTTTTAGTTTAACTGAAATGTTTACTTTTTAATGTTACCGCGGATTATAAAATATCGACAAATTAACGTATATTCTAGACTTTTTATTTGACCGTTCACGTGGAGTTCAAGTTTAATGCAATTATTTATATCCTTTATCGCATGCATATGAAAATGAATACTCGCACCCATATTTATTACATACTGTTTTATTCAATATATTAAACGGTTTTACCTTTTTATATACAAACTTATAAAAACGGACAGTTTGTAAATTTATCTGCATTTTAAGGTCACTCATAATTTTTATATCCACAATCGAAAGGGCTAATAAATAAAAAATCAGGGTTCGTGGTTTACTATATTTTAATTAAAATTTCTGTTATCTCCCATCGCTTTGGAGTTTATATAAGTGAGTTGGTTTCATAAAAAGTTGAAAAAGGCTGGACTTATTTAGATAATTGTTTTTTTTTTATTTTCTTCGCCACAATACTGTTTAAGTTTGAAAAAAACTCGAAGGAATAGAATAGATAAAATCGAAAATAGCATTTTGCATGGAAATTGCCACTTCGGATTATAATTGTAGGTCACCAGGTCAGCTAATTTATTTATATAGGATGATTTTTAATATAATAATAACCTACGGCTTCCTTACATAACACTAAATAACTTTGAAATATCAATTTTGGAAATTATTTAATAAATTAAACCTAATCACCTACCACTTGTTTTTGTTGAGTTAAGCCTTAACCACCCACAGATTATTTTACTACTTAAAATCTGATTACTGGAATAAAATCATTGTTTATTGTGATGTTTAGGCCATAAACCTGACAAAAAAACAAAAATTTTACTTTAGGGTTTTCTCAGATGTGTGGTAAATGGTTGTGTGGCTAAAGTAGGTGGTAGGTGGTGTAGGGATAAATTGATTTTTTTTTTCAAAAATTATATAACTAAATTATTAGGTATAGTGTGCCAAGAGCGGGAGGTTGATATTTAGTACCTGTAGATATTTTATATGAAACAGAAATAGAAACATAAACATTGTTTAGAAAACGTGGACAAGAAATACATAAAACTTAATGGTCTCAAAACGCGTCGCCGCTATAATTATCAAGTTCCAGTTTTCAACTTTACCATTCTTGTGCATCTTGTAAGTTTAACAATACAAATCTCTATTTTACCTTCAACTTTGCTCTTACCTCCATTGTTGGGTGCAAAGTGTATAACTATGGTCACATTAGCGTCGCCATCGCCTTTTCTCTTGGAATCTTTAGTATTTAAGTTTAATATAAAGTTTTAATTCTCTCCGATCCTTCCTATGATTTCATATTTAGCCAATGATATGTAAGCCATTAAGTAGTTATTATTGCTACTGTATGTAAATTATATAAGTAAATATTTCACTGTATTGGCATATGTAATAAATATTATAACGCTGGCAACTGTCACTATCAAATAAATTCTCAATTATCAAATGATATTACTTACTGAAAATCGACAAATCGGTCACACAACTGGGGCAATGCCATAAACATCTAAATTATTTGCCAAGGCCCAAGTGCAAGGCAATTCAATTTCATGTTTGAACCTGACACTTGTCAGTCGTTGAACTACTGTCAAGTACAAGGAATTGATAAATAATTTTACTGCCTCTGTGGTGCGGTGGCAAGAGGTCGTGTGTGATTCCCACACGGGACACCACTTTGTGTGATCCACAAGTTGTTGTTCCGAGTCTGGGGTGTACTTTGTGTCCTTGACTTGTATGTTTGTAAAGTCCCCCGCGACACATGGCTTGTACCCTACAGCGGTAGTCGTCTATTATAGACAATAGGTCATTTAACCGTTACTGATTGGCTGCTAAGTCTGGACTATGATCAAATAGAAAGATTTTTAAAAACCTTTGAATGATAAATATCTCGGACAAACCATAAGCCCTTATGCACACATACACACATTCACATACACACACTCACACACACGCACATCTTCATAACACTTACTTTCAGTTCTTTTCTCTCTCTCGAATACACTCTTATGTACATTTATGAATACCCTTAACTTACCTTTCACGATTGTAAAGAAGGAAGCCTGGAGATCTGTCATACAGGTTTCGAACCTACTACGGACTCTAGCTCTCATAAAGGTTTTGTGCTACTTAATTGTACATTAATTTATGTAATAAAACATGTCCCTTTTTGAGAGGAATAAAATTATATTATTATTATATTATTATTATTTGGTTTGGTGACGTCATCACTTTAGCCAGGATTATGATATGAATTTAGCAGGACAGTCTACAATTGATCAGCTATAATAATAATAACCATTTATTTCAGGCTACTAAGGCCCATAATATACAAAAACATAAATAGAAAACTGTTTAAAATGACAACAAAACTAAACAATAAGGTGTTCCGTGGGATGAACTCGCTCTTTAAACGACTTAAAATTAACGTTATGGCACGACTCCAAATTCCACGTCTTTATTCTGAGGTACTCCACAAGTTCCTCAGTCTTTGTGGCGTGATGCAGACGAGACACTTATAGCTGAAAGTCCCTGGTACGGCCCCTGATTACTAGACTATTAAACACAAACTTATTACGTACTTCTATTTCAGTGCCATTAGGTGTTCTCTCAGAAAAATATGAGAGTCAAACAGAAAGAGATGAGACAGGCAGTGCAGTAGGTCAAGATGATGATCCTTTCGATGATTCAGGTAATTTATTAGCACACATTTAACCATAATAATAATGCTTTTTATGATCTTTAAGTTTTGCGATTTGGACACAGTAAATATTTTTATGGGCTACGGGTCTTAATTGCGTTAACATTTTTTTAGCCTTAATATTTACACGATTAGGACCCGTAGCCTATAAAATTGTATTATAACTAGCAGACCCTCGCAACTTCGCTCTGCGTCATTTTCCCCCGTTTTTTGCAACATCTTTCATTGATGCTCAGCTCCTATTGGTCGTAACGTGTTGTTATACCTATAACCTTCCTCGAAAAATGGGCTATATAACATTAACAGAACTTTTAATTCGAACCAGTAGTTCCTAAAATTATCACGTTCAACCAAACAAACAAACGCTTTAGCTTTATAATAGTAGTTGAAATATCGTTTATATCTATTAATACATAATATTAAAATAATTGAAACTACACCGCAACGTTAATAAAAATAAATATGTCGCCAGTGTTTACTACCTACTGCAATATGAAAATAATATAGTAACTGGTATTTGATACATTTATAGGTGTCAAAGCCGAATCATGTGTTAAATAACGTAAAAACGGGTTAAATTTCAGGTACACATCAGTGTACCCTGAAATTTAACTCGTTTGAACGTGAAACTCGGATGAAATTGTTCCTTGTTTCAAGATTTTTTTTAAAAGATTAGTAGTAATGTGGAATTGTGGATCCCACATTACTAGCAATCCGGTTAATCCCTCCAGCTAAGCTCAAAGACTTGTGATAGGAGTGGGTTCACCTTGGTTGTATAATGGGTAGGATTCGAACCCGTAACCTTACGATTGCGAGTCCGATGCCTTTACCATTAGACTAGCGCTGCCTAAATTAAGATACTTTATTTGGTATTTTCTGCCAAATCGTGTGTATATGTATTTCTTTTTATAAGATGTTATTATTAAATTTGTTATTTTAACTGTTTATGAACATGAACATTATTTGCCAGAAGATGAAGGAGAAAGGTTCAGAGAGCCAAATGCTGATCACGCGCTGCAGCCAGTGCTAGTTCAAGATAACCCGCAACCTACTCGTGATGACAACTCACCAACTACTCGCGACCATGATGATGGAGTTATTAAAAAGACTATTGATGGAACTCAAAATATATCAGGTACAGGTTAATCAGGTTGTTTACATTTTTATTTGAAAAATAGCTTACAAAATTTAAGGACTTTTTAACGATATAGAAGGACAAACCATGTTTGTGTGTTTGTTGTTGTTGTTGTTTTTTGTGTTTGTGTTGTTTACCTTTTTTGTTGTTTGTTTGTTTTGTGTTTGCCTTTGTTTACCTTTTTGTAATACAACTTTAAAATGTACCGAATTTCTTTGTCACATATGTTCATTTTGTTTGCTTGAAAAACAATTGAAAAATGACTGGTACTAGTTTTTTATTCATTTTATCTTAAAAATATAAACCTTTAATGGTATTAAAACCAGACAGTTACATTCAGTACAACCAAAGCGATTTAGATTACTTTTTTTTAGATTATTAACAATACATACAAAATACGAAAATACTTTTGCCCCTACCTATTATGTTGGTTTCTAGAGGCAAAGTTAATATTTGTTGAAACAATTTTCGATAGAAATGTTTGTTTATGTTTACAGGGTCTCGACGCAGTAATCACGCACTGTTTTTGTATATTGGCATCGGAATTTTGGTCTTCATCGTACTCATTGGCATACTCGTTGGTGTCAGATGCTACATTAGTCGAAGAGTCACCGAGAATTCAAAAAATGGAGACATGTATACTACAGAAGCTCCTAATGTCTTCAACGATGCTCTTTCTGATATTGACAACGATGCAGATGTAAGTCATATTTCAGGAACGTTCTACGACCCTCTCCATCCAGACATGATTCTGTATAAAAATGTTCCTGGAAGTAGAGGAACTCTACGAGCTATGAAGCCTTTGTGTACTATATATCCGTCTCCAGTGGAAGCAAGTATGTACGGCAACGTAGATTACGTGCCTTCACATACAAGAGATCCGATCGTAGCACCTAGATTTACAAGAAGCAGGAGTAACGAGGAAGAAATTGAACGAAATGTTATGACGAGCCCCAGAAGTTTAGGAGCCCCTTCAAGTAATTACTATTACGGCTGACATCAAGACGACGGGGGCAAAAACGATGTCTCCAGAACCTACTGTTTCTAGTGTGATCTTAAATAAGTGCATAGGTAACGAATTTTAAAGCTTAAAAAGCCCAGAATTGTGTACATAAATGAATGTTGTAATGTTGAACTGTTAAAGACTACGGAATTAGTTGATTTATGAAATTTTTGACTGTTGAATTATTAGTTTAAGAATCTTAATTGCCCTGTAATACTCTTACTATTAACTCATTTAGTATTCTGTCACGCTCGTTAGAAACTCACCTTGTATCTACTTTTGCATATCGTCAATTCAGCACATTTATATTTCAAACTTTCATCTGTGATTGTTAATATAATCTATAATATTGCCCTCTACAACGTTTAATTAAAAAAAAGAAATATTTATAATTATAGACAAAGATGCTTCATTTATAAAAATAATTCGTCCCACATATAGAAATAATGTAAATCCTTTTATAACATTTTGAAAATAAAAATGCGGAAAATCTGTGTTTTATTTAACAGAACTGCCACAAAGATGTACAACAAAAATAATGGGTGAGTCATTAACCGCAGTTATGCGATATTTTTTCTTGTTAAAATGCGGTGTAATGGTCGCGTGGTTGATGTCATTATTCATGGAAATTAAGGGGAAATTCCGGTGGCTATCACTCAAGAAGCTAAATAGGGGAGAGGGATAATGGAAGCCCGGATAACGACTAAGTTATGCATATGAAAAATATAAGTAATAGATTACAAAACTTTCCGTAAAGCTCCATTTAAAAAAAGAAAATACTTTTTTACGCTAAAGTCTTTGTTGAATATCGTAATTGAATGGCAACAAAGTGTCGAAATTATAAAATATAAATCGACAAGTGACGAGATAACTTAAATATTTTTAATGCTTGTTACAAATTTTGACGCCATATTGAAGCTTAAACGCTTAAAACGCCCTTTTCCTTTCATGGGTAAATTACTAACTTATCCTAAAATTACCTTGGTAAAAATTCAATATTGGAAGATGATATTGATTAAGACATTTCATTACTGAATATTTGATTCATAAAAATTTTATGAGGTCAAGAATCTAAGTCAGTGTGGAAGTTACCTCGGGTCCTGAATCTCGATTTGCATAATTTTACAACTGTAATCCTGGAGCTCACAACTTGGGTGTCGTATCAATAGTTAAACGTTAGTTTCCCTCGTAATCTGTTCAATAATTCTCTTTGATTATTCCAAGAACAAGTGAATGTGGGATATTGTCTTGCTCGATTTGATTTCTTGGTTACAATACCTAAGTTATTGGTTTCTAAATCTAACTAACTATTCTGAATATTTTACGTTTCCCACAAAAATTTAGTGACTTAAAGTTTTTTAGTTGGTACCGAACTTCAAAAGGAAAAAAGTAAAGGAACTTTGAAAGACCTCTTATGTTACAGTGCTGCTTAAACTGTAAATATTAGCGTGATGATAAAAAGTAGTCTAATTTACTTCTTACATCCTCAGCTGTCTGACACAGGGAAAGTCCCGTCAAAATCCGTTCAGCCATTTCGGAGATTATCCGGACTATTTCTAGTCTAGTCTGTGGCTAAACGATGAACGCTGTTTTATATAATGTATTGTAAGCGAAATCCAACTGATCGTGAGGCCACCATATATTAGAGCCAAGACACACGGAGCAATAGGGCGACAGTGTGATGCCTGAGCGGTGCTGCTGCGGTGTCCTGCATATAAAAATCTGTGGTATGTCATACGGAACGGCATTGCGCCGCTTGCACGTTGGACCAAGACGAGGCGGGAAGGGGTCTAAGCGAAGCGGTGCCGGGGCAGCACAGCAGTTGTTTGCGTGGCAGAAGGAAGGCGTATTTTATTAACAGACTGTACGTCCAATACTCCGCTGCTGTGCCACAACGACGCCGAACAACGCTGCGGGCGTCATGTGAACGCCTGCACGGCGCGAATTATTTGCGGTGCGGTGCCGGAGCGACGTTGTATCACGCCAAGTAGTTCGGCTCTGACGGCGACGTTATCCGATCCGGCGTGCGTTATAACGCTCTTATAGAAAATGTACTACCTAAAATAGTATTCCAGTATTTAACGATATTATTAGTGCAGCTCACAAACACATCTAAAAACAGAATTTTTGAAGCATTTCATGTGTTAACACAAATCAGTTATAAACCCACTCACTTAGTATTATTTTCGCTCACTCAGTATTTTTCGCCCAGTTTAAGATTTAATTTGGTCACTTGGAATTTTAGTTGCTAGCTTAGATTAACTGTTTCCCACTACTAGTCTTTCTCATTTTACGAATCTTTATCACTAACCATTATCGCCAGTTAAGTAAATGTTTTGCAAACAAAATCCGCGCTCCGCCGCTCAATTTAGTAATAAAGTAACTCAATAACGGTCGTCCAAATAATATTAATTATTCTCACGGTTAATACCTAGTTCGGCCATAAGTTCTGTTACAAATGAAAATGCAATTTTTATTTAATGAAGTGATGTAATATCGCTAAAACTTCTATGCACATATTTATTATAGTCTCAGCAAAAATAAAAACAATAGTCTATTCAAAATAGCCACCTTTGGCTTTATACAGACCTTTAATCGATCTGGCCACAAATCTATGGATTTATGCACTGTTTCCATGAGCAATTTCGCCACTGCTTGCTCCAGAGATTTTTTAAGAAACTCAATGTCACCGTGGCGTTTAGAGTAAGCCATAATCTTTAAAATTGACCACAACTTACTAACAACTAAGGGGTTGAGGTCTAGGCAAGATGACGGCCAGTCTTCAGCTCTTATAAAGTCCGGAATGTTGGTTTCAAGCCCGGCTTGGGTAGTTCGTGCCTTGTGGTCACAAGGTGCAGAATCCTGCTGGAAAGTCCACGGTACATTTTTAAAAAGTGTATTGCTGAGAGGTTTCACAACACAATCCAACTCTACTCTTTACACTCTCTACACTTTGGCTAAAGTTTTCACACCTTTTTCACAAAAATGTAGCTTTGTGACGCCTTGATAAGACACGCCCCACCAAACCATCACTGACGCAGGATGATGACCACGCTGTACCTTTCCAACTACTTCAACAGCTTTTTTAGAACTGTGAGCATACACTTTATCATTTTGCTTATTGTAGTGCTCTTCAATCGTGAAATGTTTTTCATTGGTAAATAGGATATTTCTGTGCCCTTCACCTGTATATCGCGATTAGAAGGCGTTTTGATCAATCCACTTTCTTTAATTGTTAAGATTGATTTAGGGCATGTCCTGTAAAACTAAAAGTACCGAGTTTCAGGTCTTGTTTTATAAAACGCGACAGAGTCGCTAGCGGGAGTCTTAAATTCTCGCGATAATATTTTTTGCTTCGTAATGGAATTTCGACGAATTCTGGCTTTAACAGCAGCGGCGGCCGCCCCGATCTTTTATGGTCTTCGACAGAGGAAGTGTTGCTGTATCTGTTGATAGTACGTTATACGAACATACGCCTGATACCAAGCTTTTTAAGTGAATCTGGAATATGACCGACGGCTCCATACCCACTTTGTGCAAGGCGATCACTGTAATTCTATTTTCTTTAATACCCCAATCCATATTGTAATTTGATAATGAACTCGAAAAAATATGTTAATGGCGCGAAATCAAAAGAACTTTTAAAAATAATAAACGCGTTCCAAATTTAAAGTAATCAAAAAGTTGAAAAAAAGAAAAGTTTTTATGTAACAGTATTTATGGCCGGACTAGTTAATTACCACATTAAAAATCTTTACTTCATCCTAATACCCAACAAGAAAAACGGCACTCTGGCCACACTTTTAGTTTTCACTCTGCATATTTTTATGTTGCCGCAAAAGCAGAATCTCTAATTGAGTTCTCGCTTCCTGTGAAGTGGAAGTCGAACATAAATAGCAACAAATAAAAAAGTAGGAGAAATGCTAAGTTTATTCCGTGTTTCCTGACAGAAGCAACAATCTACATAAAGTCAGTCGCGCAGGGAAACTTCATTATGGCGGCGACACTTTACCGATTAGTTCACTCGAGTTTCACTAGATGGCGTTACTGATTCTCAGATTGAATATTTTGCAATCCATTGCAAATTATTCAATATTCGAATCAGTACGTAGTTATTTCGATGTTTAATTCTATACTGTTAGTTAAATATATGTATTATTAATGATTTTGTTGTATATTAGTAGTGTAGTCAGTGACGTAAGTACCTACCTATCTACCTATTATATATATTATCAAAGTAATACCTACATAGCTCGGATGTATCCGACTATTTCTATGGAAATACAGAATGGAAATTTGGGGGACATGCGTTTTTTTCTGAATACGACTAATTGCAAATAGTTAGGGCGTTTTCACAATACATATGGTGCGATAAAGGTGGGAAGGCATTTTAATTTTTCATAAAGAGCATAATTTACAAACGGATGACAAACGTCTTGCTATATCTCAACCAATTGGTATGTTGCGCTATTGTGAGTCCCAGTACTTCTAGTTAGCCTTTATCAAAGTATTATGAACCTTTAGGATAATCTTTGCTGTAGTCTCAGCGTGGTAACGGTAAGAATACAGAGTGTCATCGCCCCATCTCATTCTAAGGATGTCGTAAGAGGCGACTAAGGGAAATACACCGCAAACATAAACAGTGCGAAGAGAGGGAAACTCGAAACAAAACCCGGTATGGTACCTCCCGTAAGACACGAGTCAGGTCCTGCAACCGATCTGGCGTCACACGTATTGACTAGTAATTCATGTGGGTTCTGTCAGTTAGGTCGAGAGGGTGATGCATGTTTTGGGAATGCTTGCGCCACCAAAATCGCATCCGTGGAGAGAGTAGTCACCTCAGTCAAGCTCTTGTGACGCTGTTTTAATAATGCCAATAATTAGATATTTTTCGGGACTTAATCGCGTGAATTATTTAAAGGTACGAACCTTTTATTTACCCGACGTTTCGATCGAATTGCACCGATCGTGGTCACGGGTCGATTGTTCGTACCTTTAAATAATTCACGCGATTAAGTCTCGAAATATATCTAATATGACTATAAAAAACGCAAAAGTTTAAAAAAAATGATGCCAATAAGTCAACATAATTATTTTAGCACCTAGAAACTCTTACACTTAATCTTAAAATGCACCTGCCGGTCTAAGAAGATTTGATAGCACCTGCAGTATTCTAGTTAATATTAATTCTCTATAGCAAGATCAAGGACACAACCCTTAACCTTTAGTAAGTGCGCGGTGTCAAACTCCACGAATTACTTACAGAACTCACATTAGCGGGTGTCACTAGTATTGGTACATATTAGCAGTACAAACACTCTGTAGCAAAATACATTTAATGTAAGGGGTAATTTGATGCTGGAGTATACTATTCTTGGCAAAAAAGATAGAGGTAAGAAACGTAAGTAGTAAGTACATAGAGGTAAGAGAAATAGGCATAATGACAAATCGTACAAATTTAGCAATCCGACCTAAGAATTTCTCACGTTTTTAAAATTACACTGTGAAAACAAAGTTGTAATAGGTGCATTATGGTTTAAAAACTTTTCATTCTTTAGTATCTACATAATGTATTTTCGTCTATGTTACCATTATCTACTTTAGGATTAGTATTTGACATCTCTTTTGCATTAAAATTGTAGAAAAATGCTAAACTCTAGTCCTGCTCAGACACTCGAGTCATTAAAAAAAATACATTAAAAAAATTAAAAAAAACCCGTATCTTTTTTGTGCAGACGCGTCTGCACAAAAAAGATAGAAACAAGATCCCCTACATAATTATATAATTTCATGCTGTCGGAGGCATTATTGAATCTCGATGAACTTAGTAAAGTGCCTCCGACTGCATGAAATTATATAATTATGCAGGGGATCTTGTTTCCATCTTTTTTGTGCAGGCGGGTTTTTTTAATTTTTATAATGTATTTTTTTATTTAATACTTTTTAGGAGTTGTAGGATGTAACCGATGTAGCAACTTACTTTTATCACAGCTATTGTCAAGTATTGAAAATTGAAAAAACAATGGTTGCTAACTAACTTTTTTAGTAAAACAGTCATATTCATGTTATACCTTTTTGAAATGCTTAAGATGAGTTCTTTAATTTGATACCCATATTGCAGTATTCGAAACAACTTTTTTTTTCACACCTCTTTATTTTGACATCTCATAGCCGCCATGTTTGTTTTTAAAAACGTCACCTATCTAAGAACACTTGGGCAATTAAGACAAATCTAACGACGTGTGAATTGTATAAATCCGTTCAGTGGATTGTGAGATATCAGGTTATAAAGAATATTACATACATACATACAAGATACGCGCGAAAAACATAACCCTTCTTTACAGTCGGGTAAAAATATAATAGGTGATCATCTGTAGGTATTGTATAAACAACAAGTCAATTTTTGTCAAGATAAAGCGCAAATGTACAATGTTGTAGCTTAGATTTTAAATGTGCATACGTGTCTTCACAGAAAGCATTGGTTTAGATAAAACCACGACGCAACATCGAATGAAAGAAAATAAGTGAGAAAATAGTATATATAAGCTGTTTAACATTCTGGGTGAGTTACAAAAGTGAACTGTAGGAATGGTTTATTGGAATCCTCGCAGTGGGTTAGCGGCTAGTCGCAATTTATGCGCATTTTTGTCACTGTTCCGAGTGCTATTACAAATGGGTCTGAACAATATTTGTTTTTCAGCTAGTACTTTTAAGGAAAATATGTATGTAGATGGCGCTTGTGTTTAGTTTTTTTTAGCATAAGTTTTGTGTATTTCACTGCAGTTCGTCCTAGTACCGAGATAACTGCGTTACTAAAACACCAAGTAGAAAGTAATTTTGTTAAAAAGTTTTTTTATAATCTACTAGATTTATTTTTATTTTTAAACTTGTAATATTCAAAAGTGTCCACTAGTGGAGACTTTAAATCATATTTGCCGTGTTTTTTACATATTTGGGTAAGTATCTCTTTGTAAAATTATCATTCTTTTACATTTAAAGTCTAATAAAATGGCAATGCATTTTCTGAACTGACAGAAATGTGCATACATTCACAAAGTACTTTCAAAGTGAAATGTAAGTGAGACCTAGGTACTTACGTCAATATTCCAGAAACTTCTAGTACGTTTATTTACTGCTTCGAGAATACGTCCAACTAAGGTAGAGAGCGGTATCATGAATATGGAAACTCTGCATTATGGAGACAAGTTTGGAACTTAATTGCAATATATCTAGAGAACTAATTAATAAATCATTTAACTGTTCTATGAAACTATCAGCTTTTATTTGAATGTCGAACTAAGTGTTATTTCTTAACCTTTATTTAAACTACTATGAAAAAAACAAACAAGTGTTAGTTTTTATTGGATAAGCAAAAAAATACCTGACTCGACTTTAAAATATTTACATGTGTTGTTTTTAAACTTTCGCGATTTTTATACATATTAGATATATTTCGGGACTTAATCGCGTGAAATATTTAATTTCTTTTACATTTCGATCGAATTCGTGCAATTTGATGTGCAATTTGATCGAATCATCGGGTAAATAAAAAGTTCGTACTTTTAAATAATTCACGCGATTTAGTCCCGAAATATATCTAATACTTACATGTGGGATTTGACGACATAGGACAAATTGTTTTTAAGTCCTTTTCTTTATCTGTATACTTCTTAATGCACCCACTTCTGGTTGTAACTTTATATCGTTTATCTGTTTCTGACCATACTTTATTTTTAAGAATATAGATATAACTATTAATGATGAGCTATGAACTAGTTATGCCTACGGTTCTATTTTGAAAACAGAAGAAGAAACAAACATAAAATATTCAATAGTTAAAATGCGATAATTAACGTACGGGGTATTATAAATCAGGAGGTAAGTGCTTACATGAACAGCTAAATAGGTGCAAACGCACCGGTATTGGCTTGGTCACTCAATGTATAGAGTAGTGAAGGGATTAAAGCGAGCGAATAGCTCGAGTAGAGACATAATTATTACGAAAGATGGTCAATGGCATCACGGAAAAGACACCCCATTTACCCAAAGAAATTGTTGACGTAAGTTATTAAAACTATAATTTTATAAAAAGAATACTAATGTAAATTTGTATTCTTTTTATGAAATTAAAGCAGAGATTTATGACCCCGGCTGCTAAGCCAGAGGTTATGGGTTCGATGTTTGTGTGACAAACATCGAACCCATAACCTCTGTCTTTTCCGTGATGCCATTGACCATCTTTCGTAATTTGTCTCTACTCGAGCTATTAGCTCGCTTAATCCCTTCACTACTCTATACATTGAGTGACTGATAGGTGTGGTCACATTTCATCGGCGGACAGTTTAGGGCATAGGGTATAGGGCATAATACGTGCAATACACATTGCACGTATCATAGTGCTAATTGGAGTATTATGAAATAGTTGTAGCATATTATTTTTTGGCAAATTTCAATAGTTAACGGTGTAGGGCACATCTATTGCTGATTCCTTGGGGCCCAACCAATTGCATTATTATGCCATAGAACTTTTAAATTCAAATTTGTTAGTTAAAACTTACTCTGTTTTTTTTAATATTGACTGCCTCTGTGGCGCGGTGGGATTGTGTCCGACTGCTACGCAAGAGGTCGTGGGTTCGATTCCTACACGGGATACCACTTTGTGTGATCCACAAATTGTTGTTCCGAGTCTGGGTGTACTTTGTGTCCGTGACTTGAATGTTTGCAAAGTCCCCTGCGACACAGGGCTCGTACCCTACTGCGGGAGTTGGCTTTATATATATATAAAAAAAAAAAAACAAAAAAAAAACTAGGTGCAAGCACTCAGTGTCATGGGGATAACCTCAATGATTCACAATCTGACTACACTTTTCTGTTACACGTCGTATATATGCCTATGTCTGCCTGAGCTGTAAAACTGCTAAACATTCCTTTTCTCAGCATTTCACTCAAAACAACAGTCCGTTTGTACTCCATGTCGTTAGGGTGGTGATTTATTGTTATAGGCCCCATTTGTTTCTTTAGTATGCATGTAAATCCCACAAAGGATTACTTATACCAATAGAAATCGGTACGTGCCACGAATTTCGCTTCGTTTTACTTTACAAGAGGTTGTTTGTGAAAATTGGGCCACGATTTTTATTGTGATTTGACGGGCATGATTTGTTTGGTAATTTGGACGTAATAGCTGTTTATTCCGGAAACGAGTTAAAAAAGAAATTTCAATTGCATACATTACTTTAAATATAATAATTTAAATATAAACTGGCAATGTTATTCGCACAATACTAGCATTCTTGATAACTCCCTTATCTAAGCTACAATTCCTGTGTAGGGAGTGGCTGCACGTCGGTAGTTTAATGGATAGGATTCGAGCCCAGGACCTCTAGATTGCGAGTCTTGACGCGTTAACCACAAAGTTGTCGCCGCTTCTATAGGCAGAAAATCGTTTGTGGTTTAAATGTGTACTAACAAGAACTCATAACAACTCAGCGTGTATTCATGAAGTGTTTGAAAAGGTAACATCAGCTCACGACATCATCAAAGAAAAAAACAAAATAACAAACTTTGTTACTCTTACGCGTACTTCATTATGTACTAAAGTTCTCGTGAGTGATGGCCTTTACACATAGATATTTAGTACAACCTCTAACAGTAACAAGTGCTCAGAGTCCCTTCTTTTCCCATTCATGCCACGTCCGCGGCTACAAAGTCATAAGCCTTCTTAAACTTATTCGACGACCTCAAAGAAAATGGCAATCTTACGAAAATACTACATCGAACTTATCCTAACAACTATTTTTAAGAAATCAGCTGTTTAAAAACGTTCTGAAGCTTTTTGAGAGTTTTTATTTTTGGAACTGTAATGTGATAAAGGTTTTTGGAGCTAAATATTCTGAATTCTGTTTTTAACAGTGAACAAAACAGTTGAAAACACAGCAAACACTCGCCAATATTAAGTAAACTTCGGGCAAGGTAAACAAAAACGTATGTTCTCTTTTCAAATATTTTTTTTTCCAATATTTGGTTGGCACTCAGAGACTATAAACCTTTTTGCATCCATACATCATCATTAACAGCCAGTAAATGTCCAGTATGAACATTAGCCTCTATCGTTAGTCGTAAAAAGGTTCTTATGTCCAGTTTGTGATGCTGCTGGTGTAATCAAGACGTTGCAAATGATGATCGCAGTGTGATATGATTTTCATTGCTCATTTGTAGATGGATGCGGGAGACCAAGTGACGAAGATTGTTAATCAAGCAAAAAAAAAAAGTAGATAGCGAGACGGAGCTTACAGGTCTCTGACTAACGTTTACATCTTCCGACTACGGTTTGGTTGCGAAAGTACGTATGTAATATAACACAGTTTTAGGACAAGAGAAACTCTACAGAATATTAACAACATTTATATTTTTTATTTTTTTGAAATTATCTCGTTCGTTCTCTATGCAAAGTTCCATTCACCTAAACTAACTATTAAACATTTCTGCCAGTCTTGATCTGCTAAGTCCGAATTTGCGACTTCGTTGGCGGCCACGGCCTCCTCGGCACAAGAAAAAATGTCATTTTATTTTTTCCTTGATTATCGGGAACAAAAAGAAATTACAGGGAGCTAAATCAGGACCACCCCCGGTACAGGTGTATGAGGCAAAGTTTCAACACCGGACTCCTCAAAAAACGCCTTGCAGCTGCAGCATGATTCGGAAACTTTATGAGACTTGCTAAGTTTTGGGACCTTTTAATATTACAAATTAAAGTTGTTAAGAAATTACAATCTTATCGGCTTTAACAGTGTACATAATAGCAGGTACTAAGAAACTAAAATAATTGACGTTCTGCTATTACCTATTAACTACATGTCCCGGCTTCGCACGGGGGTACTATTAAAGAAAACGTCACCCAACTAACAACCAAAAATATAATAATAAAAGAATTGTTCAATTTAATGAAGTCGTTTCGAAGCTATGTAAGACATTTTTAATAATAATATATCTTGGGACAACTCACATAACGCCATCTGATCCCAAACTAAGTACTCTGCTTATTTTTACTATGGCAACCAGACAAAAGTAACTGATAAACATACTTATGTATTTCTAAATACATACATTTCTATACTAATATTATAAAGCTAAACAGTTTGTTTGTTTGAACGCGATAATCTCAGGAACTACTGGTCCGTATTGAAAAGTTTTACTGTTGGATAGTCCATTTATCGAGGCTATAGGCTATATAACAACACGCTATGACTAATAAGAGCGGTGCAGCAATGAAAAATGTTGCAAAAACGGGGAAAACTTACGCATACAAAATTGCGCGGGTCAACTAGTTATAGATAAATTACACCCACACACAGAATAAATCATCTTGCTCATTATACAAAGTTTTATCCTGAGTGAGTATCGAACCCACGACCTCCGGCTTAGCAGTCAGGGTCACTAACCACTAGGCCAACAGGCCAGTTTCAATCGATTTACATCAAAATCTTACAGACATGTTAGTTAGCGTATACACATGACAATTAGGTAGCACGTGCAAGTAACTATTATACAAATGTACCACATACAGGCATGTGTATTTTAGATCCAAAAAAGCAAGAAGCCAAAAAAATAGCATAAACAGTCATAAAACTCCTTGCATTGACTCACTCGAGGTTGTCAGTACAGAAGCATACAATGCCAATAGCTCTGTTTCAGAAGCAAATACGGTGTAGAGAACAGAATAAATACATAACTTGTTTAACATAAATGTTCAGAGATTCCAATATTGCAAAGAAACATTTTCCAATACGAGTAAAAGTTTTCAGCCATTTGCCAGTCAAACGAAAGAAGATATTGTATTTGTTTCACATGAGTTTTTAAATAGCGGTTTCTGAGTATATAATGAATTGTTTGTGTTTTTTGGAAGATTATCCCTTAATTTTAATAATAATTATAGCACTACGAAATTACAAGAAACATTAGCAAAATAACGTTGTTTCTGTGTTCAAAATTAATTGTAATTTTCTAAATTAAATTATACTACAAGACAGTGTATATAGGCGTTTAATGCTCGAAGCAGACAGTCCTTCTGTTTCCGTATGTTATAAGTTTGTCATAAATATGTCTGTTTATAACATTGTAGCATCCAAATGGATGAACGGATTTGGATGCGTTGTTTTTAGAGCTCTGTACCTCAAAAGGAGAAAACGAAACCCTTATAGGACCACTTTGTTATAAGTCCGTCGGTCTGTCTGTCTGTTTATCTTTGTAACGTGTGGAGTTAAAATTGAAACCATTTACTCAGCGCTACAGTTCCTTGAACCTGTGAAAAAAAACAAACTTCTAAATTAACGTTAAAAAAGATACAGCCTGTATATTATTGTACAAATGTGTGCGGAACCATCGGTGGGCAAGTCCGACTCGCACTTGTCTAGTTTTTTTTTATTTGAAAGCTAGTAGTACCTCTAGCAAGTGTAATTACTGCGCCTAAACATGACGAACACCAAGCTAATGATTAACTGTGTCCTTCCAGGCGAGAAAAGGAAGTTGCCAGATGCACCGAAAACGTCTGGAAGAACTATTAAAAGTTTTCGTTGTTATTATTTATTTTGGTTTTTAATTATAATAGTATTAATAAAGTTGACATTTACCAAACACAATGGTTCACTTAATAAAATCATTTTGTAATAATAGTGGCCCCTGAGTTTCTTGGCAGCTTCTTCTCTTGAAAGTGTCTAACTTTTTTTTTTTTTTGTTATTGTATTAAGTATTGCATATGTTGCGGGAAACTAAGGAAAAGTGGACCAAAGTAATTACAGCATGATACCCAAGGGGCAACGTAAGAAATAAAGTGAGACCGCGCAAACGCAGGGAGGATGATATCAGACAAGTCGCAGGGTCAGAATGGACCCGCATAGCTAGAAATAGAGTCATGGAAATCTTTGGAGGAGGCCTATGTCGTAGGACAAGCTGTAGCAGAAAACGATCTGATCGCCAATATTTAAATTAAGTAGTATTAGTATAAGTGTAGTATTAGTATAAATAGTTTAATAGATTAAGGAAACATACTGTATAGAAAATACTAACAGCAATAAAGGCTTATTTTATTTTATTTTTTAAGTATTAATTTGACGTTTTCAAACAATCATTGATTTAGTTTAAAAAATAAAGATTATTGAATTTTAAAAACTAATGTAAGGACCTAAACAGGAATCACCTTCACCTATGGAGCACAAAAGTTGTCCTTGGAATAAACGCGTTTAACCTAGGTAAAGTATTTACCTTATGCTTGACGTTTCGACCGGGTTACACCGACCGTGGTCACAAGCTGAGCATAAGATAAATACTTTACCTAGGTTAAACGCGTTTATTCCCGTGTCAAATTGTATTTATAAACGAATATAATCCAAAGTCTAGCTAAAGGATCACATTAACATACGCAAGGCGTAGCATACTCGTACGAAATTATACATTTCACACAATAGTGAGGAGACGATACGATATAAATAGGGTTTTTGTAATTCAAAAAAGATGTACACGTGCAATCTGTGGTGTTGATCCCTTAACATCATGTAAACCACTCTTCAAAGAGTTAAATCTATTGCCACTTCCATCTCTTTATGTTTATGAAGTTGGCTGTTTTGTAAAAAAGAATATACACCTATTCAATAAGTTTAGCGATAAGTACTTCAGTTCTTGATATCCAGGTCGCAATTTTTGACTTAGGCATGCATATGCCTAAGTCTAAAACTGCGCTATTAGCCGAAATTGTAACCAAATGACAGCAAGGATATACAAGACTGACCTCACAACCACTAAAAGTGTAAAAGTGTTCCAACGACAGTTAAATGATTAGTTATGTGACAAATGTTTCTATAGTTGATTGCCTCTGTGGCGCGGTGGGATTGTATCCGACTGCTACGCAAGAGGTCGTGGGTTCGATATCGCACCCAGGATAAAACTTTGTGTGATGAGCACGATGGTTTATTCTGTGTCTGGGTGTTATTTATCTATAATATGTATGTATTTAGAAATATATAAGTATGTTTATCGGTTATCTGGTGTCCATAGTACAAGCTCTGCTTAGTTTGGGATCAGATAGCGTTGTCTAATTAGAGAGAGTGACATTATTATATTATTAAAGAATGTCTCTATACACAATTTTGAAATAAAAATGTTTCTGTTGCCATCTTCTTAAAATTTATGAATGTGTTAAATTAATTTGAAATCATCATTATTATTATGAATTGTTATTTAACTTCAAACATTGTTTTTTTTTTTAATATAACTATCAATGTGGAATTGGGTCCCACATTACTAGAAATCCTGTTAACCCCTCCAGCTAAGCTCAAAGGCTTGTGTTAGGAGTGGGTTCACGTCGGTAGTACTCGTATAATGGGTAGGATTCGAACCCGCGACCTCACAACTGGAATACCGATGCCTTAGCCATTAGGCCACCGCCGCTTTCATGTATAATTTTGCACGTCTGTGATGATTAAATGTCTGAAACTCAATGTTAATGTACGACATTTAAAGCAAATAAATAAATCTGAATCAAATGCTAGTGTCACGTTTAACACCGTGTCTTTACAATACGCTGTTGTATTCCAGCTAGACGTGACAGCATAGTGCGACTGTACAGTTTGAAGTGACAACTGAACACGTTTCGCTGGTGGCTGTGACGTCACGCTAGTTTCCGACTGTCTGACCGCACCTTAATAAAGTGACACGGAAATTAACACTGCATTTATTTATTTTGACGTTACGATTCACTTTAATACCAACGCGTGAGTGACTACAATGTTATATGGATTCATATCCGATTGCTTTACTGGCCATGTAGTATTATGAACATGGTGTAATAAATTTTATTTGGTAATTCGCTATTGTAGGATAAATAGTGGGTGAGTTAATCTGATTTTATCGTGACTTGATTTATTTAAATTAGGAATCCTCGTTTCGGGGGATGAATAAAAAAAAAACGATGTTTGCCGATGTCTACCTGTGTTCCAAATTTTAATCTAATGTCAGTAGCTTGCTGTTTGTGTTGACTAAGTCACGGTATTCTTTTAAATTTACAGAAGATAATTTAATGTTTTTTCGACTGTGTCCAGAAAATATTCTTTAAAAGTTTTTGTGAAGACTTTTTGATCTCTAAGAATTAATAAGTACTAATGATTCCGCTGACTGTGTAATGAATAAAAGTTCGAAGAAAACTCATATTCTAGGAATACTATTTGTATCATAAATTTAAAGTTAATAATTACTGAACTTATTCGTTGAATGTTTAGTCATTACGCTTAAAGTTTTTTTCTATTTTTAGTGAAATCCGATTTCTCAATTACATAAAAATCTTTTTAAGTGTATAAAAAATTTCTTCGAAAAACGTTCCATAATCACGTAGCACCAAATTGTTCGAAGATTGTAAGCCCATTCGTGGTCGTGACTTGCGAGAGACGAACGAGTGCTCTGAACCAAATCGACTTCTTAATGACCTCTAAACGTATGTTCTACGCAATTAGACAGCATTTATAAGCCCATGATTTTTAGAAATATTTCAGAAAAAATCTTACGCAGCGTTTTTGTTGTAGCCTGCTACGAACCTGCTACGACGAGTCTACGACAGCACGTACCTACGACCTATTCAATGGCCTACGTGCCTGCGTGACTACGATAGTGTTTGGTTTATTTTTTTAAAAAAGGACTGATTGTCATCATTACTTGTGGCAAGTGTGGGTTTGTCGTCGATGCATAAAACTTTTCAATGTTTATTATTCAATCACACTTGAATGCTAAACTCATTTATCATTCCACGCGAACGGAGACACGAGTAAAGGCTAGTAGCCAACATGAATAAGGAAGCAGTGACCTCTATCTTAGAACTAGTTTCGGTGTTGAATATAATTATCCCTTATGGTCGATGAGATCAGGGTTCCAGACGCTCTGTACCGAAATTGATATTCAGCTGAATTGGGTTAGAAGATGATATCCTTATACGTTGGGAAATAAAATAAAATCTGGGTAAACGAGCAAGCCCTAGAAATATTTACTTATGTTAAAATATATTTTAACTTCTTGTAGCTTATTTTTGTATGTATAAATCAACTGGTTAATACGACATCGTTTATTATTTTTAATCTTTTAACTCTAAAGTATGTCTTGTTGATACAAAGTTTTACTATAAATCAACGCATGTACCCCGACACATACCCACCAAATTTTTGGTTTGAAATGCTAAGAAGACGACCTCTTTTAGTACTGGATAAAATAGCCCAATGCACGACCATGAATTGCAAGAATCGTAACAAGAGGTACGATTGGAAAGCCTTCCCTGATATCAAGTTATACAGCGGAGACGTGCAATAGTCCTTTTCATTAACAGTTTACGATGTGCTACGTGTTCGAGCGAGGCTTCGTGGAAATATTTCATTTTGACGTGTCTGTTTTTTATGGTTCAGCACTCAGGCTAAAGTTTAACAGGAGTACTACGTCACTGCTTTTGTTTTAATCAGGAGATTCAAAATGTTCTCTAGCTCTCTTTATAGTATTTTTGTAGTAGATTGGAGCAAGGATTTCTAGTTTATTTTATTAAACAATCTTATCGATGGACACGCTTTTGTGTCTGTCTAAATTTTAAGTCTAGATAATTATTTGACCTACAATAATTTAGACTTATTGAAAGATATTTTTCTTTTTATGTAGGTCGTATCTAATTAAAAAGACTGATCAAATGAATGTATGGATATTTCATGTATTTACCAAAAACAAATGAAGAAAACTAAAGCAGATTTCTATTTAAAACAAAACTGTTTTCCAATCCGTGCATTTATTTGGGCGATGCTATAAACAGACCGGTAGGCAACCTTCTTCATTAAAGGCTATGAAGGAAAAAAATAAAATGTGTAGAGGTTTTTATGCCAGACAATTTGTTGGTTTTAGGATCTAGGTATCTATACACTTTTCGTTTTTGTTTTTAAATAAATGTAAACAAACCATATAAAATAGCCATTTCTTTTTTCAAAATACATTGTAACGAAAGTATTGAAAATTAGTTCTTCGAACCTATTTCAACTATAACGTAACTCAATGACTTTTTTACTGAAACAAAATCGATGTGCTGTACTGTCTGGATTCTAGGACTCTACTTCCACTTAACATCAGGTGGAATGGAGTTATTTGCTTACCTATAAATAAATAAATAGAAGAACAACTATCGATATAACAAATGTCGGTAGTTAATATCTATAGGATATGGCTTAAAAGATAACACAGTATATTAAATCTACAATGCGAAATCCAAGTATAAAGTATATTTAGAAAGAAAAATGTCAGCTTATTCTCTATTACCTTCACAAATTCACACACCTATTTATAATGAAAACGCGTTGAACAGTTGCCGAAGCAGTAATAAGACCACATAATTAGTAACTGCAAAACTAAGTCCTTATAATAAGTCACACAACAGTGGGGCCCGAAGTTAAAGCTGACACGTACCTCGTCGGCTTTTCTTAATTGTGAAGGCAGACGATGTATGGACTGGAATTTATGATATTGTTGCCCTATTTTGAGCTGAACCTTATTAGTGGGTTTGTCCGTGTGCATTAAAGCTATCATTTGGAAGGTTGTACATGTCTTGAACCCTTTGGCGTAACGAATCCAGAATTTCAAATATATTAGGATTAGAGAACTTTTTGTAATTGTTATCGACGTGACCATATTTTTTATGACCGATCTATATAATTTAAACTCTGTAAAAATGAATTAACATGCGTCTTTGCTATATTTTTATTTATTTATTGACTTTTAGTTACTTAAAAACATAATAGTCTTTATATGCTGAAGCTGATTACTATACTCTATTAAAGATTGGCAGGCATTATATTAATACTAGATGATTTTCTAGAGTTCTTTGTTGTACCTATGTGTCTGAAATAATGAAAGTCATAATGTAGTCCACATTATGATTTTTTAATATATTTAAAAAATAAAACATCATAAAAATAATTCATTAGATAAAAAAATGGATTCGCATGGCGCCGATTACACGTGCAAATACCGAACTAATCAGAGATCGACATGGAATCGAACAAAAGTAATATAACTTTCCTTATTGAGCACATTAAGTAAAATCAGAGTCGGTCAAACGTATAATTAAGGAGCCTGGGCACAGTGTCTGATATAATCGTTTCTTCCTAATATATGTTCTACCTATTCTTGTATACCTAGATGAAATTTCGATTGCTTTAATCTGGTTCGCTTTTCAAAATTATCTACTAATAAATAAATGAATAAAAATCAATTGACGAATGTACGTAAGCGCATTACTTCGGAACGACCGCATTGATTTGGCTGATTCTTGTCGTGTGTTCGTGTTTATAATTTCTAGAATAAGGTTTATAATATGTTATAAAATGTTTGTAGAAATACCGGTCAAGTGCGAGTGGGACTCAACATCCGTACAAACTCATAGGTGTGTAAATAGTTCAATCATCGCTGGAACCTATATAGACATACAGTACTAAGTCAACTAGGGTCTTTCTTCACGAAACAGTTTGTGCCAATTTCTGCACAAACGGTTTGTGCATGTAAGTCGTTATCGTGTAGATACTATGCAGTTTTTGCTCCTACTTTTGCACAAAAGTTTGCGCATACAAGTTGCTGCGTGTTGCCAGACCCAGACACCACCATTACAATCCACAGATTGTAATTCGTTTTTTTTTAATAGAAAGAATGATTCAAGAGAAAGGTTTATTTGGTATAGATCCAGTATAATGTAGGTACTAGAGAAACACTGATGACTGAATTTTAGAGGTTTCTATGTGGTGTGACATCGTAAATAAATCATCATCAGGATCATACAATGTGGTGTCCCATGTGGGAATCGAACCCGTAATGCGTAGCAGTCGGAAACACTCCCACCGCGCCATCGCGTTTATCGGGGTTCTCTTGCGAGAAATATAACAATCTATACTAATATTATAAAGAGGAAAGATCTTCTTCTTTTCTTCTTAATCTAAATCTTTCATCTTTTTAATATTACTCTTTTTCGTATGTAAAAATTACAAAACAAATTTCAAAAAATCCTTTACTTATAGCAAGCTGTTTATTATATATTTTGGTGCAATTCGATCGAAACGTCGGGTAAATAAAATTTGCTAGGCTAGTAATAATATGTATAAAAATCGCCAAAGTTTAAAAACTATAGAAAGCTGCATTATCGGAAAGTAACATATTTATTGTCAAAAAAATTAAAGACCCTTACGAAAACTGCGTTTAGTTCTTAGTGCAGATAATTGCGTTAGGAAGCAGGAGGGGGCCGCTAGTAATATATAACATTTGCATGCCGCCAAGGCGGAACTTACTGTATTAGACATTTAACCAACACCACAAAATGTATTTATTTATTATGTTCAGCAATAAATGATTAATTGATTGATTTGGGATATTTGGTTTGCAATAAATTTATTGTTTTAGTGCCTGTGTTACTTTTGGCACCGTCATGTTGAAACCACATGTCAGTGATATCTATGGTCCTTATTCAGGTCTTTTTTTTTGTTTGCGCGGCAATCCCACGCGGGAGCTACACTAAGTGTGTAGCCTCCCTAAACTGCATATTTGTACTACCTAAGTCCCTGGTAACTAAGCGGATCGGCAAATTTTTGCTGAACCGAATAAGTCTCTAATCATGTTCGGCTTCATTAACAAGTACCGATTGGATTAATCAAAATAAATTAAAAAAATAAAAACGCCTGCACAAAAAAGATGGAAACAAGAACCCCTACATAATTATATTTATAAAATAATAAAAAATATTACATACATACATACAAACAAGATACGCGAGAAAATCATAACCCTTTCTTACAGTCGGGTAAAAAGCCGTTCGGCAAAGCCATCCACATACACCGTCCGACCTGTGCCGAATGATGCCGACCCGAACATGTGTGTAGCAACTCTAACGGACACAAAGTACACCCAGACTTGAAACCACAATTTATGGATCTCACCAAGTTTAAATAAAAGAACAATAGTAGGTAGGTACTTACTTCTTTTACTTAAGTAAGTTGTTGTTAAGTAAGTTGTTAAGGAAGTTGTTTTTCAATTTAATAACTACCTAAGCTATTAAAAGACAAAAAACCAAAATGATAAAATGTACGTATAATTTATTATCCTCGTTGCTGTTGTCGAAGCAAGTAGATAAAGCATGGGTAATACCCATTGCATGGGCAACACAGCAGAAGCGAAGTGATACTTACATTATATTTCCTGCTGTTATCATTTTTTACTCAATTAGCTCAGTTTTTACACAAACAAGGAAATAAATTTAAAAATTTAAAATAATATATTAAATTAATGAGAATGTCTTATCAGCACCTCGGTTTGACGTATCCTAATACGTCAAACCAAGGTGCTGACAAGACATTCTACAGTACTTTTAGAATGTCTTATCAGCACCTTGGTTTTGATTAGATTTTGTAACCTAATAGTTACAAAATCGTAAATATTCATCATAACGTAAGTAATTACGAAAATCGCTACTGGAACCGTTTTAGAAAATTATTGTTTCATGATTTGTTTATGTATATAAATTATTGTTAAATAATTTTAAATCAAAATTGAACAAGTTAATTTTGCAAACACATTTTCAAAATAAGCTTTTAGGTGTAGATTTTGTGTTAAAAAAAGTACTCAAGTAAAGGACGAAGCAACCAAGTTCAAACTCGATGGGTTTATCTTGTTTAATTCAGAAGTTCTTATCAGACATTCCGACTTCATTATATCAGACCTAGATATCATGCAGCACTAAAGTACCCACTTTATTTATTAGGGTTATCTTATTTACTTAAGAAATTCCTGTGGCCGTTTTCCGGTTTCATCATCAAAACAGATCCATGGTACCATATTATTGTATTGTCACCAATGATACATATGTACCTCAAATTTAAGCCCAATGGGACGTCAGTAAATGATTCTAATTTAGCGTCCAAGATTCATGCGGAACACACAAACATTGCATGTTAAACAAAAGCTTGTGACTTCCCGCTTCATCATCAGAACAGCTTCATGGTACCATATTATTGTATTGTTACCAAAGGTATGTACATCAAATACAAGGCCAATCGGACACCGGGAAATGGTTCTAATTTAGCGTCCAAGATTCATGCGGAACACACAAACATTGCATGTTAAACAAAAGCTTGTGACTTCCTGCTTCATCATCAGAACAGCTTCATGGTACCATATTATTGTATTGTCACCAAAGGTATGTACATCAAATACAAGGCCAATCGGACACCGGGAAATGGTTCTAATTTAGCTTCCAAGATTCGTGCCGAACACACAAATAATGCAAGTCAAATTAAATGCTGGTAAAATTGAATAAAATGGTTGGTGCAAATCATACACAAATTGAGATAACATGACTAAGTTCTCAAATTTGTGTAAAAGATTTCGCATAACTACGTCCAATTGTGAAAAAAATGTTTTTAGAACTTTATTATGGCACAAATCAAATAATATAAAATTATGTTAATTTACTATTGTATCAGCTCAATAAATATTGTAGAGCTTTGCATTTATAATAGTTATCGTTAAATTCAGTTAAAGTAAAGGGACACTTTGATCAAATATAATATGAGAGTATTTAAAAAAAGGCACATTTTGAGCCCACCCTGGTCTTCAAATCAGTGCTAATGTAAATATAATCACGTCAGTGCTAAAGCACTAAAGGGCTTAAACTATAATTACTCGCATGGGGTAATTTTACTTTCGTTCACCAAAAAAATACTTGCGTTGATTGGATTCATTTCAGTGGTGATCAGCTGCGAGAGGTCTCTTGAGCTGTGACCCCATGCGAACAATTTCGTAACTTTTAAGGTTCCGTACCTATAGGGTAAACAAATCAAAAAGTATGAAATTATGTTAATTTACAATTAAATCAACTCAATAAATATTATAGAGCTTTGCATTTATAATAGTTATCATTCATCTAGGGTTAACTATGTATCTTGACCTTTCAGAAGAGGACTTAGGTACTTCCAATATTTAAGCATGTTTTTAATCGAGCTTTAAAATTAAAAGTATCAGCTTGTCGCTAAGAATACAATATTAAGACGTCATTTGACACCAAACTGAAAAAGGAATTAGATTTGAGGAAAATGGATTATAATAATACTGTAGGTAACAACTAACTTTGGAATGATGCTTATCATAACCGGGATATATAAAGCGGCACTGCGAAGTGCTTGTAGTAGTCCTGTAACGACTGAACAAAGAGACCTTACTGTAATTCCGATACTGACACCATGCATTCGCGTGTTTTACTCGCAATTTGCTTCATCCTAGCGACCGCTACTGGTAAGTTTTTGTACTGTTTTATCATATAACTGTCCATTGGAGCTACAACTTATCGAAACTAAATATGTTACAAAAAAAATTGATTTTGTTAAAGAATTTATTTCATCTGAATTGTATTTTTTTGTTGTTTATTATCCTTCGAGCTGTTTTAATTTAACTTCGGTGAAGTCCAATAGAAAGGGTTATATTTATAACAGTGCATGCATGAAAGTAGAGAGGCAATGTAGTAGAGGCAATTTACCATACTAGAAGCAGCACCTTGGAGAGCACTTAATCACACCTGACGACGTTAAGGTCACTCCACCAAGATGCATAGTCGACTTAATGGTCAGAACCTTGGAGATATCCTTTAAAGAAGAAAGAGGCGTCACTATAGATCTTTTAGGTTGCAGCGACTTCCGGGCTACACATTACGGCCTGTATTCAGATACAATACAACACAAAGTATCTTTGTGAAATTTTGTCAAAAACAGGATTATTTAGTGGTGGCAAAAGTTACTCATATAAATTTAAAAAAATCCTCAGATCTCCATCAGTCCGAAACGGCCCGTTTAATTTTCTATTCTTTTTTCTGAATTGTATGATTCAATTGATATAATATCTGGCAAGCTTTTTAATAAAGAAGTCATAATTATGTAAATAGAATCTATCTATAATCGAATCTAAAGGAAAGCTAAAGAAAAAAGCCCAGGTTCTGATAACATTCCTATTAAAGCCCTTAAAATTGGCAAAACGATCCTAATACTCCTTCAGATATCAACAACTATCGAAATATTAGCCTGTTGCCAACATTGTATAAATTATTCGATATGTGTCTCGAAAACAGAATTATAAAAAAATAAATGCCATTTCACACGCCATACATACTTTTATTATACACAACGCCATCTGATCCCAAACTAGGCAAAGCCAACCAGACAATTGATAAACATACTTATAGATTTCTAAATGCATACATATTATGGATAAGTTACACCCAGACAGAGAATAAACACACAAAGTTTTATCCTGGGCAGGGATTGAACACACGACCTCTGGTTTTACAGTCAATCACTAGACCAACATCCTATTTAAAAGTCAAGTTGTTATAAGTTGTCACTCAAGAACGAGACCTAGCCGCTGTGGCCGCTGTGCGAATTTCAAACATTGTTTTCAACGTTATATCTCTTACATTTATTGTACTGGTGAGATACACCCGTAAGAGGCACGTTCGTAGCCCTTCACAGTCGTTAGAGTTAGAGTTGCTTATAAACATGTAATAATAATAATATCTTGTAACATGTGTTGCGATTGTTTAGTGATTCCGTAGTTGTTTGTTTGTACAGAGGCCCTACCAGTGTCTGCAGCAAATATAGCGTGGTTAAAAGTAGCAGATGACACATGGAACAACGTGATATACTATGTTGAAACGAAACAAGAGCTGTTTGTGTTCGGAAAAGGTTAGTACCCAGTTTATTGTTAACATTTCACAAGTTTCAAAATCTTACTAGATCCACAAGTGCCAGAGTGCATAAACTATCAGCAACGACACCTGATGAACTTACTGTTGACTTCCCCACGTGTAGACTCGTACACACAGCATAGTTCTCTTTGACCAACTTGCTGCAACCTGGTCGTCCACTTGCATTTAGACCCAAAGCTAAATCTGCTAGCTCGTGAGACCCTTAGCTCAGTGTCTTATTACCAGCTGTACCACTAACAGTGCCTGCTCCAAAAACGACACCAGAAACGACTACAGATACCGATTCAAGCGTCTGGGCATTAACCACGAGCACCAGTACGCCAACTACAAGTACCAGTACACCAGCAATAAGCACCAATGCCCCAGCTACGAGCACCAGTGCACCGACCACGGACATCATTGCACTGAGTACAAAAAGCAACGCGCTGTCACCATTTTCAATGATTCCACCAGGTGAGTTGAGATACCCATCAGATCACAGTAACACTCTCAGCCAACAGCATGATGTACTTTGCCGAAAGCTGTTCGATGACAGAAGTTCAAATATTGTATTATACAAAACAATGTAGTACCTACATTGTTTTATTGAAAATCTACTATATGAATTATTGAGGTACTTTTCTAGTTATTATTAGAAGTTTATTCATGGTGATGGGTAATAAAAGATTAATCTTATTGAGTGCTAATACACTCTCTCAGTAGTGTGTAGTAGTAGTAAGTGAGGTAAGATAGATTCCAATGATAGACGACCTATTTACATATTTACAAGTTTGTACTGAAACCTACTGTTTGAACTGTTCATGCGGGAGACTGACTTGGCTGTTTTTCCATTTATCTCCTTGACAAATCTCACTATCATCTCTTAAGTCGGTTTTATTATGAAAAGCTAACAGTTTGACAGACAATCAAATCCACCATCACTTTTATAATATTAATATTATCAAGTAGTGTGGATGTACTCTTATTTTGCCATGATAGTATCAATTTTAAATAATGTTTTAACCACGTAATTAAACCCGCGCATTAAAGCTGGTATCAATTAAACAGGATACACGTACTACCCGGTCGCGAGGAGTTTCTACAAGTTCCACGACAGTAGAGTGGCGTGGGATAGCGCTAAAGCTACGTGTGAGAAAGAAGGCGCTCAGCTGGTCATATTGAAAGACAAAGAGGAAGCGGATATCGTAGCGAGTATTGTGAAGGACACTGGTTACTCCTTCACATGGACCGGGCTCCGAGATAAACGGCCGAGAGGAGAGATGGAATGGCTCACTATTCACGGTAAGTATTTGATTTTATAACTGACAATAAGTACTTATATGTATCATATAAAGTAGTACCTATACACTTAGATATCGACTCTACTGGTATGATGGGTGGTATGGTATTATGGGTGGTATGGTATGATAGGTGGTATGGCATGATGGGTGATATGGTATGATGGGTGTTCAGAGGTCGTGGTTCGATTCAGGATAAATCTTTGTGCGATGAGCATGATTGTTTATTCTGCGGCTGGATGTAATTTGTGTATATTATGTATGTTTCTAAAAAAAATAGTATGTAAGTATGTTTCTCAGTTGTCTGGGTGCCATAGTATAAAATAGGAACAATCGTAAAGCAGTAACTATTTATTTATAAACCGATTAAAAACCAAAGCTCTGTAGTGCATGACGACACATGGAATATAGAGGTCTTTATATATTTTATTTATTGGCGTGATAACATCTTATAAATCGATGACCGTGTGCATGCACGAAAAAGTGTCACCTCATTGCTTGGTTGGTAAGCAACGGTCACGTTATTGATTGATTGCTAAGCATTCACATTATGGTTTGGTTCCTAAGCAACAGAAAATAGCGAGCGATAACGATAAATTATCGTCCGTAAGCCGACTTTATAGACAACCATTTTTTTTTTAAATTATTCATGTAGGCATCCCGAAGCAAACACACGCGGCGGAGACGCGAGGAACATTTAGTCTAAACAAATAAATAAAATTGAAGGGTCTGTCTGTAATATATTTTTATATTTTAAAACCAACTTTTAAAATTACAATTGACTGCCTCGGTGGCGCGGTGGAAGTGTGTACGACTGCCGCGCCAGAGGTCGTGGGTTTAATTCCCACATGAGACACCATTTTATATGATCCACAAATTGTTGGTCCGAGTCTAGTTGTACTTTGTGTTCGTAAATTTAACATCCCCGCGACACAAGGCTGGGGCCATACCGCGTCTTTAAAAAAAACCACTTGAACTGTTATTATTATTTTTTCAGGAGAACCTGTCAACGATGTGTACCACGAGTGGTATGACGGTCGACCTTACAACGACGTGATGAGGACATGTGCACTCTTTAGTGGAACCAACAAGCGACTATACGACTGGCCCTGTGACTATACACAATACTTCATCTGTGAACTCTCACAGTAGTACTAGTACATAATTAAGTTTGTTTTCAAAATTTCTGCGCAAACAAAGTCGCGGACAACAGCTAGTATAACCACAGTCTAATAACTCGTACAATCGTTTGACGAAGTCGTTTAAACAGTAATCGTTTAGATGTAGCGCAGACCAGACTCGCGGTACCAAAATCGGGTCTCAGTATTCAGGGCTGCTGTTAATAGCGATGAAAAATGCACCAAAGATTCGAAAGTATTATTATTTAAAAAGTATTTAATTTTTTTATCGTAATGTTAAAAATCCAGTAGGTATGTATAAATTGCACTTGTTATCGATAAATGTCAACAAGAAGAGCGGAATCTACTAAAACAAGCATTTTTTTGCTTAAAACGTGATTCCTCATGTATCTAGATAAGCGAAACAATGTTATTGAAAATAAAGATTTTTTTTGTTAAGTCAATATTATGAATTTTTCGTATTATTCTTGGATTTTACAGAAAAAATAAAATAATTAAAATAACAAATAAATTATTTATTCAACACATATTGTTTACTTTCGACAATCCTAACTTTCGACGCTCGTTTTCAGCATTTAACTTCACACAAACAGAAGTCACCCTACTGTTGCTTTTTTCATACATCAACAAGAAAAAACGAAACCCTTATAGGATCACTTTGTTGTCCGTCCGTCCCTATGTCTGTCAAGATCCTTTATCTCGAGAACACGTGGATGTATCGAGTTGAAATCAAAACCATATACTCAGGTCTGCAGTCCCTTGAAACTGTGACAAAATGAAACTTCTAAATTTATGAAAAAAAAGATACGGCCGTTTAAGACATGATGATGAAAAAACGTACAGTACTCCAAAAGTAATAATGCGCATAGAAATCTTCGGAAATCTTCGTCATTGTTCGGCAACGGTCGTATTACCCGAGCGTCGAAAGACGATATTTATATAGAGTGGTTAAGAGCAATTTCTCTATGCCTAATTTTATATATTATGTGTTTTGTGCTAAAACAGATTTGATTTACCTGTAACGAAATTTGATTCGATAATTCCATGTAAGTAAATAGCGAAAACGCTACAATCATTGTTGGAGTGATTAGTTTTCAAGTGTCTTACCGAAGTTGGTGTAATTATGGAGGAAAAGGTTTAAATAACATAAGGTTTTATTAGAAGGAGAAAAAAACGTTTTCAAATAGAGGTTTACATAAAATATAATCAAAATCTCAGTTCAAATTTGTTTACAGCACTAATCATTCCAGAAAAATAATACAATTATAAAAAAATTAATCAGAATCGAGGAAGACCTCTATTCCCGACATCGCAGATTCATCAGAAGTTTCATTATGCTCTTGTTCATTTACACTTTCCTCACTGCTATCACCTGTGTAAATAATCAGTTTATCGGAATAACTATCGATTCTTGGCTCAAATTTTCTATATTCATCTTCGCATTGAACCGCATGATCAGAAACTTTTTTCCATTCTTCTGGTCCTATTTTATTGATTTTTTCTAATATAGCATCTTTAACTGACGTCACAGTCATTGCAATATTTCTCTTGGCCACGTGTTGCTTTATTTGGGACCAAATATTTTCAATAGGGTTAAAATCGGGATGATATGGTGGCAATCGTATAATTTTATGCCCATGTTCCTCCATTATACGGTCAATGGCAAATTCTGTGTAATTTTCTTTGTATCTTTGTATAATTTTATACAAATCGGGTTTCAGTTTCTTTGGGTCATGCGGAATGTTGTGTTGTTGTAACCAAGCTGTCATTTGTGGTTTAGATGTGTTTGAGTTTGGTGGTTTCACAGACAGCTTATTATGATATGGGGCGTTGTCTATTACCAACACACTATTAGGAGGCAAGTTGGGAATCAATTGATTGCGTAGCCAAGTTTGATAACGTTCCGCGTTTATTTCTTTATGATAGTCACCTTCTGAGTCGACACATTTATGTAACATTAGAGCCCCTGGGACGAAGCCTTTTTCATTGCCTGCGTGTACAATAATTATTCGCTCTCCTTTGGAAATGGGTTGTTTGATACCTTTTTTGTTGCTATCTTGCCAAGTTTTACCCTTAGTATGTGATGTGTGCACATACGACTCGTCCATAAATACTATGTTTCTACCAGAACTCCTCAGCTGTTGTATTTCTCTGAGATATTTGATCCTTTTTAGGCGTATATCATGTTTTTCCATAAGTAATTGTCTGTTATTATCAGTTTTCAGAAACCTAAACCCCATGTCTTTCAAGATCAACCTTAAAGTCTCGGCACAGCCTTTGAAATTAATAGCTTCGATCAACTTTATTCTTAAATTATTTACAGTTGGGAGTTCTTTCAGCGTCAATTGAAAATTGTATATCATATTACGAATAACACAGTAGTCGAAATCATCAAGTACCAGCCGAAATCTACTTTTAGGTCTTCCTTTTTTCGGTGTAGAAAATTTCTTTGATTGATTATGTTTTTTTTCGTTTAAGATATTACTCAAAGTTCGTCGCGAAATTCCTGTAGCTTTTGTAACACGGTCTTGAATTTTTTTAAAATAACCATCATGGTCTCTGTTGAAAACATTGGCTTCATTTAAGAAATAAAGGTACACATTAAATACCATTTGCCGTGCTTGTGAATTAAGCGGTTTTCCACGTTTAAATTTATCCATTTTGGAAGAATTCGTCTGAAAGAAAATGGCATGGGCAGAGTTAGGTATATATTTTTTATGCATGTTTATCTATTTATTTAATTTAAATAAATCTCATTTTTTAAATGTTTTTCTAGTACTTAATATGTATTTAATGTAGGTATTTTATTTTTTTAATATTAAAAAAACGTGAAATATGTTATTTATTTTCCTTTTTTCAAAATATACTATTTAAATCTGAATAAGCTAATTAATGTTGAAATTATATTTACCAAGAAGGGTGTGTAATAGCAGCTCTATATATTTCCACAAATAGAGAACACGTGCAGTCACTACCAATATATAAAGACGACTGACAGACATTTCGCTGACCGGCGACAGCTGCCGAACGCCCGATTTGTTTTCGATTGTGCACACATGATATTGACTCCTATCTCTTTTAAACAAGGTGCAAAATGCAAATGCCTTGTTTAGGGCTCTTACGATTCCATGATTCGAGTGTTTCCGGGAATACGACAATTAGCGAAGATCTGCATGTGCATTATTAATTTGGGAGTACTGTACATTTTGACACACTAGGAAATAAAAAATTGGGTATTTTCTGTTGACCTAAAATTATGAAATTTGGCAAATAATACCATCTAATACAACAAGTAGGTATAGGGAAAAGTCTAAAACTATACATTTGTGAATAAATCCTATAAAAAAAATTTATTCTTTAAAAAACTGCGAGAATCGATTCCTGAACTATTTAAAATGTGCCTATAAATTTATGCGGAACCCCGGTCCGACTGGCGCTTGTCCGGTTTTTACTGTGGTATAACCATATGCAAGAATATAACCTTTTTTCTTTAGATCCTAGAGACAAATACATACATAACTAGCTTCTGAACGCGACTCAGCCCATGTGGATGTCGGTTTCGTAGTAAAAAAATATTCTATATCCTTCTCCAGGTTAACGTCTATCTCTTTGCCAAATTTTATTAACATCCGTTTAACCGTTTTATTCAATTACTGTCCAGCATTTGGGGTCATATGGGTCATTTTTATTGGTGCATCTTCCTTGCGTTTTATTTTTCGTAAAAGTACATAAGTACACAAGTTAAATAAACTTATAGCAACGTTCTTTTATCTAGCTAAAATAAATAGAACCTACGAGTATAAACCAAATATTTTTGACTTTTTCTACATCAAAATATTAATATTAACCTTATCCAAAATATTGTAAGATCGGTAATAGTCTAAGAGCTAGCTACGTTTTCGAGAGAGAATTTCAGATAGGCCAGTTTTTAGATATGCTATGTCTCTCATTCTCCTGGACATCATACGGACTACCTGGCTGGTGGTAGAGGTTGCGTTCATAGTACATGTATAGGTCAAATATTGATATTATAATTATAAGAAGGTTTCTTTTATTTTTATTATTTTTATTGAAATTTTTGACACATGTAGGTATCTTTTATTGCCAGATATTTTGATCTATCACGTCCACGTCTAAATTCTTTTGTTTTTTTTTTTAAATCAATGTGGGATTTTGGTCTCACATTCCAGCTAAGCTCAATGGCTTGTGTTAGAAGTGGATTCACGTCGGTAGTATAATGGGTAGGATTTGAACCTGAGACCTCATGATTGCGAGACCTATGCCTTAGCCATTAGGCTGACGAATACTTAAAGCTGCGACATGGGGCTTCATCACCAAATACTAATTGAAGTCTCTGGCAACTCTCTTGTTGGCTAAAGCTACAACGAAATCATAAAATATCATTGAACGAAAATGTTCACGAGTTAAATTCATTTTGATAGTGACACTTTTTTTTTTTAAAAGGCGGCTCAATGAGTAAACAAAAGACAGTTTCGCAAATTAAATAGTAACATGTTCATATAGAGTTCCATTTTAGAATTCCGTAATTGATTTTCATTCTTTAATTGGGTAGATGACTACAATAACAATAAAATATTTGACGTTATTCAGGAAATAGCATTTGCAAAACTGTTTTGAAAAACAATGTTTCTCCACAATTTTACTTGGCCTTGAATTTATAAATATAAAAACAAACATTAAAATTAAATGATTTGATCATACGAAAGAATGACGTCATTGATTTGTTTTTCAATAAAGTACGGGGAGCATCGTTTTGACGTTTCATAAAAAGATACTGATATGACTTGACAGTCATCTGCCAAGGGGCCAGATCCAGAAACTTTCAGTATGCCCGTGCCTGATACTTAAGTAATATTAAATTAAAAATTTAAAACAATAAATAATAGTTTATAAAACAGGCTTTTGTAGTTAGCTGAACTAAAAGTAAAAAATAATTTTTCGAATTTATAGGTAAACAAGATAAACTTATCGAGTTTGAGCTAAATCCACAATTTTTTTTTTTACAATTAACTTTTTTTGAACCTTCCGTTTTTTACCATACATATCTTTTTTACAAAAGTGCGAAGAGAAGAGATAATGATATTATTAATCAACATTTATTGCGGTACTGTGGCGGGTGGGTCGAAGGTTCGATCTGATATGAGATGCATGAAACCTCATTGATATTTGTGAACTATTTGCTTTGACGTTCTAAAAAGTATGATTTCGAAATTGAAAAAAAGGTAGAAAAAAAACAAGAGAAGTAAAGAACCGTCAGAGCCGATGGGCTGAAAAGTCGAATTGTGTTAATGTTTTAATAATTGATAAGCTGAGAATTCGAATACATTTAGTTAAAGGGGAATATTCGTTTGATTTCTCACCGTGGATATAGGTCCCTGTGCTACGAAAACCCCTACCAGCAGTGCTGTTGTTGTTACAGTACCTATGAAAAGGTGTTAAAAACTGTATTAGTAGATACGCACATGTTTTTGCTGTTAAACAGCATGCCACAATTTCAGGTACTTAACTTACTCGTAACAAAACATATAATAATATTCATAAATTATAATACTCCTATAGAAACTCCAATCAGTGAGCCATTTGTAATATTACTTAATAATAAAGAACTGACATTGAGGAAGGAGAGATAAATATATTATATAATCTATCGACCTTGTTTGTATAATTTAATTTGATTTGGATGGGTATTTGAAACGAGTTAATAAAGGATAATTTAGTAACGATCGTGAAATGAAGGTATTCATTTATGTACAACCAGGGACTGATTTTATATAAAATCAGTAGCAATTTGATTCCCTCGCATTTATTTATAGCTCCAACAGATGTTTAATGTTTATAAATAAATAGGTGTAACGACGTAGATGAAATTTAATTTATATTTATTGAAAGGTATGAATTTATATCTTTATTATTGATTTATACTTGTCTAAACTATAATATTATAAAGAGGAAAGATTTGATTGTTTGTTTGTATTGAATAGGCTCCGAAACTACTGGACGGATTTGAAAAAATCTTTCATCTTTGTGGAGCGAGTGACATAGGTTATTTTTTATCGCTGTATTCCTACGGGAACGGGAACTACGCGGGTGAAACCGCGAGGCGGCCGCTAGTTAGTTATATTCCTGTTTAATGTTTACACTCAAATACTCTATGCCGTTCTAGTTAGTCGAAACCTTGCAGAGGGATGATCAGACTGGATGAGACGGACGGACAACATAGTGATTCTACAAGAGTCCCGTTTTCCCTTTTGGGGTACGGAACACTAAAAACTTTAAAAGACCTGTCTACAAAGACCGTGAAAAAATAAATAAATAATACTTATTGGTAGGTAAGTAATATTAAATTTAAGATTTTTGTTGAGTACTATGATCTGATCAAACCCATGCAAGGATTCGGCTAACTAAATTGATGATTTAATATACCTACAAAATACTTCGCTTGCAGCTCCACCCGCAGATGTTGGTTATCACGATCCTAGTTCTGCCGTTTAGTTGTGAAAGACAAACAGACAGACATCCTTTCGCATTTAAATTATTAGTATATGCGCCACATTTATTTGATCAAATTAACGAACTATTTAGCTTCTTTGTAATAATAGTGTAAATGGAACCATAATCCAATCCAATGGTTTCACGTATATTTTTCATAAACGGTAATCTATCTATAAATTAGACAGGAGCAACGCTGCTTAACTTGATGACAGAATTTAGGCGATACGCTGTGTTTAGGCACTGCATATTTTAATACCTAATCGTATTCGCTTAACACCGTTAATAGACAAAGATCCTTCTGCAAAGCCGTAAAGTCAGTTATAAAGTGAATCTAAGTGCTGTTTTATGGTTGTCATCGATGTTATCCTTCATTTAACGTACGTTTATGAGGTGTTAGCCCTCCCGAAATTTACAACGTGTTCATATAATGACGTACTCGATGAAACTGTAATGTTTGCGTCATTATAAGGTGATTAATAAATATACAACCAAATGGATAATAATTTAATAATATTTTATGGTAGAATATAATAAAGAACGTTAAATGGTTTCATAATACATCAGAGTCTAGTCGACTACGCAGAAGATATTATAGTGCAAAACCAAGTGCATTTTCTATTTTATCACTGTCATAGTACGATGGGGCGGAAAGATGGAAGGAGAGGAGACAATCGGAGAAGCGAGAGACGGCATAACGTGCTCTCAGAGGCACGGAGAGGTATGACGTTTTTCGTTACACACATCTCATGGACTGAAAGTAATAACGTTGTACAACTTCATTGATTCCTCGATCTGAATCACATAATCAAATGTTTAATATAATATTCCTAATTCATTTCTAGGGTTCCGTACCCAAATAGTAAAAACGGGACTCTGTTACTAAAACTTCACTGTTCGTTAGCCTGTGCCTGTCACCATTTCTGTTGCTGCTGTAACAACAAATACTAAACTAACAGATTTAAATAAATATTTAAGTGAGGCTACGTGTTTTTTTCTCCATATTTTATTATAGTGCTTAATGTTATATAAATAATTGTACGGAACCCTTCGTGCGCTTTATCACTAATTTTGTATACATTTTGCCAACATCATATACCTTGTAGCTTTTCGCCCGTGTTAAGTTAAGTAAATTTTTGTAGCATTTTAATGTATAAACTACGTCACTGTATAGTTTCACGAAAATTAGCATAGTTTTTACGTGAAAGAGATACAAACACAGACTATCCTCACAAATTTTGAGAATTTTAATAGTAGTATGTTTACGTTTATTAACAGAACAGTCATGTGATGTTTATTCACGAAACAAAGTTCCAAAAATAGTTCAAAACATTTGAATTCGAAGTTTATTTGAAGTTCTTTTATTTAGAATAAACTTCGAATTCACGAAGTTTATTCTAAATAGAAGAACTCCAATTAAAATACGCAATTAAATATGTACCAACCTAGGAATAGCTGGAACGAAGTCTTTTGATTCTGAATACAAATATTTCCTTTACCTTTTCGGTACCTTCAGAAATGTTTTGATAAGCTTATGATTCGTATTTAGCTCGGCAAATATTAAAGTAAATTCCGTTCCATTAAAAAAAACCTCAATGAGGTTTAAGGCGAATTAGCTATTGAAATTGTTTTTTTTTTACCCCATTCATCAACATTCGTTACTTCGTGAGGTACTTACCCTATAAATTATGTGCTTGTTGGCGAAAGCTCTTTGTACGTGCTACGTAATTGTCATGAGTATACGGTAACTGGGATGCCTGTATTTGATTTTCATTTACTGGCATGAAAGCATGTTCTGTTTTACTGGCATGTTCATCTTCGCCCATAGGTATTTGTAATCAACTCTTAGATCTATCATATTCATAAGTCTCAAAGATTTATAAATATTATAGATCTAAGAGATTTAAGTTCAAAAATGTTGTCAAAAATCATCTTATACGTTGAGGTTATTATACAGTGGATGAATATTTAAATGATAAAGAAAAATGGATCTAGTTGCTTGCTCCTTGTTACTTTAATATGCTTGGGTGAATTTTGTTATCACTTTGTTTTAATTGTCACATTGATAAAGAGCATGATTTGACTTTTGTAAGTAAAGATTCTGCGTGACGAATAAAGGCCATTCTTTTCTTCCTTTTGATATCATAATTAATATTTTATATTTAATCATTCGTAACAAGTATTTTGGCCAATATTTAAGCACATATAGTTTTTACCTTTGTTGTAAGTAGATGCTTCTACTATAATATACCCACTAAGGCTGATTTTGCTTTATCTCATGTTTCAACTTTTTGATAATACAATTTGCATCATTCCTTTAACATGGTGTATAGTATATTAGTCGCAGCACCTTACCCCCATATCAAGTTTATAAACATTCAAACTTTGTAAAATTGGCAATTTAAAAAGAGTGGCCGCGAGTTTTTATTGCCAGGTTCTTTTCTTCGGCTTTACCTATTGTTTGCGAACTTGGCATTACATGTACATGTAGAATCCCGACGTATCACAAATTTGCATCCTAAGTGAATAAAGAATTTTGAATTTTGAATTATTTTTTTTTTTTTTATTTTTCTTTAATGGGACATAAAACAGTTATACGTTACAGTACATTTCAGCAATAGGTACAATTTCAGCTTGGCAAACGTATAACCCACACCAATGTTTATTTTTTTTTGTTTAACTAGCTAATATAGTTATGTAAGTTCTTTATGGACTGCCTCGGTGGCGCGGTGGGAGTGTGTCCGACTGCTACGCAAGAGATCATGGGTGCGATTCCCACAATGGAAAAACACTTTGTGTGATCCACAAATTGTTGTTTCGAGTCTGGGTTTACTTTTGTGTTCGTGATTTGTATGTTTGTAAAGTCCTCCGCGACACAGGCCTTGTACTAAATTGCGGGAGTCGTCTTTAAAAAAAAAAGTCAAATACATTACTTACTGTAATCAATAGGTACATAACGATCCTTCATGTTATTGGGTCGCAACAAGAACAGTTACTAGGCTCAATGGTATTTCCTTAACTACATGACAAATTCAGGAAAATGAATTGTTTGCGAGATATCTCACATCGGGTAATTAATATTATCATGTATTTTAAGAACTGGCAATGCTTGTGATATCTAAAGCTAACCGTTGCCTTTGAATGAAGTTATGTTATCACATAAATAAAACACTTACTAAAATTTTATTGTAAATTTCGGGCAAAGCGTTAAACTTAGATATAGTAATCTAAAGGCATTTCTTGCCAATTACTTTAATAATACAAAAATGACCCAGGAATCGAGCCCGAGAATTCGGTAAACCGGGATGAAATCGAACCATCTATCGGGACTATGTAACCAGACCTCAATTTTTTCTACAGCCTCCTGCACGCAAGCCGAGCCCTCGCAATTATTGTATTAATAAAGCGTTAATCTCATCAGATACTGGTTAATTACGCAAAATAATACAGTGCACAAGTGTGAGCGCAGACACAAGTGCACACTCTACTCCCTCACTCTCATAGTCCGATGGGACGGAAATTTAATACAACCGGAGAAATAATTAGAACAGGACTGACAAATAAATGTGCTCTACGACATGGAAGGGTATCATTTTTTTTTTGAAAACGTAACAGTAAAATAACAGAAATTACACTACATTTTTATTAATGAAATATACCCGAGGACCCCATTATTAAAAACATAGTGTAATTTCTGTTATTTAAAATATTATTTATAATAGTCTGTAACGTTTATTTCAGCAAAATTGTAGATAGGTACTTTCAAGCTAATTGTTTGGGATGCGCCCCAAAAATGTTTATTATCAAGTATCATTTAGATAATTAATTATCAAGTAATTAAAGTTATACACCTTGACAATTAAGTCTTTAGGATTGAATTGTTAGTTTTTTAGGGTTAAACGAACACTAAGTACCAAAAATATCCTTCATTTTTGCAGTAGGTATACAACACAAAAATATACCAATACCTTTCCCAAAAGACAGCTAGTCACTAAAACATTTAGTAACCCTTTCATTTAAAGAATACTGTCACGTCACTGTAGAAACACCGCTTAGTTATCACCAACTCCCTAAATTACAATTTCAGAGCTTAGTATCTGCCATTGACCTTTGTGATTCATCAGCTTACTGACGGGAAAGTGAAAAACACAGATATAGAGATTTTAAATTATAACAGCGAGTACGAGTACGTACACCGACGTGAAGACACTCCTAACAATCATGTTAACCTCTCCAGCTAAACTAAGATGTTTGTGTTAGGCGTGGCTTCACGTCGGTAGTATAATGGATAGGATTCGAACCTGCAAACTCACGATTGCGAGTCCGATGCCTTGACCATTTGTCTACCACCGCTTATTTATTTTAACTGACTTCACGAAAGAAGGAGATTATTATAATTAATTTTACACACGTTAAATTGTGTAATATCACATTTATTCAGATCTCGTTATATATATAAATAATATATACGAGTAAATGTGTATTGTCTTATTACTGAAATTTAATTCATTTTTACTGTAGTCATCATTCCAATTACTGACGGAAATCAAATCAATCAATAACAATATTTTTTTTCACACTAATCAGGCAAAGGTCATCTGAAAAATAATAGTTTAAAATAACAAAAAAAAAAAACACAATTTTGTAAATAGCGTATATGGCGTACTAAAAAGAGAAAAATCATTTTCTATAAGTTAAAAAAATAGAGTTGTTTAAAAAAACGTAGGGCGATTATAATCAACATCGCAACTCCATGCCTGGTCTGGCCATCTTGGAGATCATTAAGAAACAAACAAACACAAATGTCATCTGTCTCTGTCAGACAGATGACATTTATAATAGTTGATTATTTTACAACTTTATGCTTTTTGTAAAAAAAAACGGTTATTTTACACCATTTTTCGTATCAAATGCGATATGGTAGACATGCCTTTACTCTAAGGGACCGTCTCCAAGGGCCAGAGAATCGCGGCGATATTATCATCTTGCCACCTATTTCTATACACTCTTAGAACTTGTCTACTCACGGCGATGTTATCGCGGCGTTGCAACGAGTGGCTGAGTGCGAGAGAAACGTCAACGTATCGACACGCGCTAGACAAAACGCCGGCGTCCCGCCTCGAAAAAGTGACGATCATCGTCGCGGACACGCGGCGATTCCGTTGCAAGCCTCGACGATATGCTGGCGAAACTACCGCTCATTTGTGGAGACTACCCCACAATAGTAGAGTGGAATTTGTCCGTCCGCGATTCTCGCGCCCGTGGAGACGGTCCCTTAGGTTAAATCTAAACCGAGTAGTGAGATGACCGACCCATTAGTCGGACATCGGACCACTCGGTTTATTTCATCACAGACGCGGACTTTTGTGACATTTGCCAATCGGTTCAATTACTAGGTCAACGTCGTCGTCTTTTCCCCTCGGACGATTAAGAGACTAGCTATACATTATAACACGCTTAATAATCTTCAAAACATCGTTTTATTTTCCGAGCAAACTTTTATTCTTTATCTTGTAAGCTATTATACTTAATTGCAACTCTAGTAACTAATTTGTCCTTTGTTGTCTTGACATAAAAAATAAGAAAGACATTGTTGAGAAACTCAAGAGACCTGTTTAACATTCTTCTTTAATTTTTTAATATAAAGTGTACGTTCAACTTCAGAAAATACATTTTTGCTTGTACATTATGTAGAAAAAAATGTTGAAGTATAAAATATAATTTTAATATAATTTAGGACAGATTTTTGAAGCACCTACAGGAAAAGAGGGTCTCCTCTCAAATTATAACTGGTAACCGGTCTTTAATACTCATATCATCACAGAAATGCAATAGTTTTGTACGTGTGTAGGGGCAAAAGTATTTTCGTATTATGAATGTATTTTCAGTTAGTAATCAAACCTCTTTAGTTAAACTAGTTCCCGCCATTTTTGAAGCAAGCAAAATGAACATAAGTGATGAACAAATTTGGTACATTTTAAAGTTTTATAACGCCGCGAATAAAATTTGTGCGGTTTACGGACCTAATGCGGGATCAATATGAATAGCACAAATGTGGTTCAAGCATTAATAATAATAATAATAAAAATGATTTATTCACTTAGGAAGCAAAATACTACACTTGTGAAAAGTCGATTCTACATTTACTGGTAATGCCTGTTCGCAAACAATAGGTAAAGCCCGAGAAAAGAACAGGCAATAAAAACTCGTGGCCACTCTTTTCAAATTGCCAATGTTTACAATGTATCTCTCTGTTTATAAACTGTATATGCAGGTAAGGTGTTGCCACCATTATATTATACACCATATTAGAGGACTGGTGCCAAAAAAAAAAAAGAAACACTCAAGAAGACAAAAGAGAGACTCAAGTCTGGAAACTTTAGTGTGAAGGATGAGGCTCGCTCTGGACGCTCCGCTGGATGTCACGGATAAAATTAGTGCAATCTTTAAAAAAGTGAAAAAAAAATCGACATATTAGTAGTTACGATATTGCTGAGAACTGGATGTTGATCACAAAACAGTTTTACGTCTTTTGCAAAAGTGTGAAAAAAACTTTTAAAATTGGGTACCACATGATCTCATTGAGAGAAACCTAATGCAACGTATTTCCATTTGCTATTCTTTGTTAAAATGTAACAATTTCGACCCATTTTTTAACGGTTGATTACGGGTGATGAAGAATAGGACGATAAGAATGTCTGAAAAAGATCGTGGTAGAAGCATGGACAAGTCCCACAGACCGTGGCAAAGCCCGCCCTGACTCGGAACAAAGTGATGCTGTGTGTATAGTGGGAGTGGAAAGGAATAGTCCACTATGAGCTTTTGCCGCTGGGTAAAACTATCGATTCTGACCTCTACTGTCAGCAACTGATGAGGTTATAAGAAGCCATTGAGAAAAACCGGCCGGGGCTGGTGAACAGGAAAGGCGTGGCGTTCCATCATAACAACGCGAGCAAATATTGAAAGAGCTTGGCTGGGATGTGTTGATGCATCCTCCGTATAGCCCAGATCTTGTTTCATTAAATTTCCACCTGTTCCGGTCACTTCAGAACTCTTTAGGAAGCATAAGGCTAACCTCAAAAGAACACTATAAAAACTACCTGTCAGATTAATCATTTGGACTCGAACCGGGGTGTTCTGGTTTCTAGACCGCCCGATCTCCCACTATTACAACATTGTAGATTGCGGCAAAATTTACCTTCGTATTCTAATAATCCTACGGTCACGTGATCCTGACGCGAGTTTAACATTTTATACCCATACCAAAAAAAGTGCACAGCGCCGCTAAAGAAGTATTTACTTAATTTTTTTTTATATGAAAAATACGAAAATACTTTTGCCCCGACCATATATTTTATACTACTCGGACAATATGTACGAGAGTTATTCGTCATTAATTTTGAAGGGGTTCATAGAATAAATATGGGTAACAGTATTAGTACAAGTTTTATGTGTATATGGCATAGTGATCACATGACACCGATCATAGCCACGAGTAGATTGGGGACAGCTTAGCTATTTCCATAAAGCGCAGCTAGATTTAGTGCCTGTGTTATTGTGCCAATGATGTTACATATTTTATAGAGTATAGTAATAAAGGCAATATATGTACTGAGTTTGATAAGTCACAGCTTAAAATGTAAAAAAAAAAATCTACTTAGTTTTAATTTAGAAAAGATCATGAGTAATTCTGAATATTTTGAATCACATTTAAAACTGACACTTCTAGTTTAAAGAACAATTTCATAGATATCACGGTTCGTACGCCTGTCACGTTTTTTATATGAATTTAGTACAAAGGGAGAAAATTTCAGAGTTTGTGTCCCCGTTTTCCTTGTCGGTAGATCTCGACATGTTGGATTTATGTTTTTTGTGTGTTATAGCGTTATGACTACTACGAGCACGCACACTTCAATGTTTTTTTTCGCAAATCCATACCTGGACGCCTGTGTTTTGTTTAAAATTAAACTTAATTTATTTGTGGTGGCAAATCAAAATGTAGGGAAATACCACGTGGATTGAAATAGTGCGCAGGGATATGAAGACATGCAATGTTTCTGAGGACAACGTCATGCAAGTGGAGGAAAATTACAATGAAGGCTGACCCCTACTAAATCTGAAAGTTTGTTTGTTTGTTTAACTACTGGTTGAAATTAAAAAAATAAGGTAATGTAAATTAGTGTTGGATAGCCCATTCATCGAGGAAGGCTATAGGCTATAAAACATCACGCTATGACCAATAGGATCGAAGTATCAATTAAAGATGTTGCAAAAACGTGGATAATTGGTACGAAGTTTCGCGGGTCAGCTAGTGATAAACATAGACAGAATTCATAGTGGCAAATAAGCACAAAGATCTAAATGCAGTCCACATTATTGATTTCCTAGGTATTTGAAGTAAAAATACCATATTGTTACTTTGGAATTTCAAATATCTATTAAATTAATGCAGGAAAATTGCTGAGGCGGGATTTGAACCCGCGTTGATTATTCAGTCGTTTGATAAAATTTAATGAAATGTAGCATAATATAATCCCACACATTAAAACAGTTGAACATTTTAATAATTTATCAACCTATATGATGCCCCACTGTTGGGCACAGGTCTCCCCAGAAGACCTAATTATTATAGATCCTGGGGGCATTTGCCATAATCGCCAAGCTTGGCGAGCGGGTTGGCGATCGCAGTAAGGCTTTAAAGTACGCAGAGGACGCTGCTGCCCGTCCTCCAGTGTGAAATCCCTTAGTCGCTTTGACGACACCCACGGGAAGAGATAGGGTGGTACTATTCTTAAGCCGTTGCATTTTAATAGCCCCGTTGAATTTTCTATCAAATAATGATTCTGTTTTTGCACTTTGAGATGCTAATGTTATAGTTCAATAGTATCTAATAAAAAAAACAACTGTTAACTTAAAAGGTCACACACATCAGAGAAAAATAGAACTATTATAGCGTAATATTCGGTCTTTATTACTTAAAGTAGCATTACGTCTAGTCTCAGAAGTTAAATAAGACATTTAATAAAGTCATTCCTAGGTCAGCTCCGGGACATTCAACTTTTCTACCTATTCATATCTTTAATGATACTAAAAGCTAAAGTAAGCGAAATAAATCGCGTGTAAATGTAGCTATTTGTTATGGCTTGGTGAAAAATATAACTTGCTTGTTTTAAAGATAATACAAATTTTAGGGTATTCTTACTACATTTTTTAGGGTTCCATTTATGCCATTGTCTATCCACCATGTTCATCCGTCCGCCCACAGCCTAGCACAGAGACTGTAAGTGCTAGAAGGGTGTAATTTTATATGGATACATAATATATAAAGTGGGTATGTGATTTTTTTCTCACACCTATCCCATCGTGTGGGGTATGATTACATAGGTATGTACATAGGTATTTTAAAAACGTTTAGGGGTTATGAAGACCATTTTTAGATTTAGGGATCCGTTTGTGAAATATTAAGCTTTAAAGTGCATTTTTTTGTTAAAATCAAATGTCCCCTCTCCCTGCCAGCTAAATGGTTGAAGTTGGGTATGTGAAAAAATCAAGGTAGTATTTTTAGTGAAATTAAAAGGAAAACTATCACGGCTAAGTAGGCTTTGCAAGTTAACGAGTAATAGCTGATCAAATGAAAAGTAACAAAATTTTCGTACAAATTCCGTTAACTATGTAAATAAGCTTTAAAGTGCAATTTTTTGTTAAAATCAAATGTCCCCTCTCCCTGCCAGCTAAATGGTTGAAGTTGGGTATGTGAAAAAATCAAGGTAGTATTTTTAGTGAAATTAAAAGGAAAACTATCACGGCTAAGTAGGCTTTGCAAGTTAACGAGTAATAGCTGATCAAATGAAAAGTAACAAAATTTTCGTACAAATTCCGTTAAGTATGTAAACATAAAAAACAGAAAATCCACTTCTTAAGCCGCATTATTTTTTACCCGTGCCCAGCAGTGGGACATCTTAAAGGTTGATATTTTATTGTTTAATTCTGCGGTACCTACTTTTTGGCTATCTAATAACAAACTAATAACAAATATCTACAACAGAAAATCCACTTCTTAAGCCGCATTATTTTTTACCCGTGCCCAGCAGTGGGACATCTTAAAGGTTGATATTTTATTGTTTAATTCTGCGGTACCTACTTTTTGGCTATCTGAAATTATAATACACAGCTTCACAGGCCTAGCTATTACAATATGCTAAAACTTAAAATACGTAGGTTTTGATAAGGTGTTGTATTTAAACTCTCATATAATGTAGGTATGTAAGAATTTTTTTGTTATACATAGTAGAAGAAGATCATTATGCAAATATTTTAAAATAGAGGTGTTAAGTAGTTGGGTTTAACGTGTCGTGTCTATGTACTTGAATGTCTGTCTATGCCATCGTAGCTCCCAGACGAAAAGTTATGTTTCTTTTATTATAAATTTAGTTTATTCAGAACACTCAAATTTGTTTGAGAGTACTTTTTTATTTCAAACGTTTTAAAGACCTTTTCTCATCATCTTACGCGTCGGGGTTTGATAATGTGCACGCATTATATACAATAACTTCGTGTCTCGAAACATTTGTTATTTACCAAACATTTTGCAATTATATTGGGATTAGCAGACGGCAACTAATAATGCAACAGATTGAAATTGACTAGCTTGATATGTAATTACCTGGCTAATTGAAAATTTGATTTAATATGAATTATGAATTTAAACATAAACTAGACTGCCAGGCAGAAGAATTGTTCGACCCTAATATACACTGTGATTGATTTCAATTATCTAAATTTATTTTTACATTACTACGATGAATTTGCATAGATTGTTTATGGATTACTAGATTAATGAATCCATTAAATAATATTCAATGAGAACATTTTGAAATCGTTTCGGATTCGAACTCTATTGTGCTTAAGACACTCTAAAAACGATTTAACTTAAAGTGTAAGTGACAGCATGAAGTTTAACGAACTGCTTAAAATTGACATGAGCTTACTTAAGCTCATGTCAATTTTAAGCAGTTCGTTAAACTTCATGCAATACTTATTAGGCCGTATTTACACGTAAAAGCATGACATTAACGCGTAAAAAAATAAAAGATGTGGTGACATAAGATGACATTACTTTATTCTTAAGCACAGTTATGTAACTTTCTAAGTTTGCAAAGTTTCTGGTCGTTTCAACTTATGAGATAATATATCATGTAAGGGCACTGCCATATTAGCGATTTAGTATTAAATATTGTTCTCCGTAGTTATGGGGTTCGATTATTACGGAACCCAATCCCAAGGAAACAACCAAAGGAACCTTAGTAATAGGTGCCGTGTAAGGAACCTAAAATTCGTATTAATAAAGAACCGCTACTCCCTATTTTGCCCTCTTCAGAGTTGAGTTATTATAATCTTTTAGTGGTTACCTAAAAATATCAAACATTTCAGGATTCTAAACACAATATACAATGGTATTATTTAACATATATTTACTGACCGATCGACTGCCTCTGTGGCGCGGTGGGAGTGTATCCGACTGCTACGCAGGAGGTCGTGGGTTCGATCCCCACCCAGGATAAAACTTTGTGTGATGAGCACGATGGTTTATTCTGTGTCTGGGTGTTATTTATCTTTAATATGTATGTATTTAGAAATATATAAGTATGTTTATCAGTTGTCTGGTTTCTCTGCTTAGTTTGGGATCGGATGACGTTGTGTGAGTTGTACCAAGATAATATTATTATTATTTACAAATTAACTCACAATTTCGAGATACATTATAATCTGTCAATGTCAAATCGTCATTTTGTAAAATGACCGAACTGGACCACAGGAAAGATAGGCGTCAGAATAAGGGCAACTTAAAGGCACTAATTCATATTTTGCGTGGAAGATTATAAACTAACGACTTTAAAAATCATTCAGTTTCATAATAATAATAATAATCTTCGGACAACTCGCAAAGCTTTATCCTGGGTGGGGATCGAACCCACAACCTCCGGATTAGCATTCAGGGTCCACCCAACCACTAGACCAACAGGCTAGTAATATTGGAAGTTTACAGTTAAGAATACTCCTAATATTTTCTCTCTCCATATGAATACGTTTTCCCTTTAGCATAAAACCAATTTAAAAGTCATTCTTACCCTACGTCACTGGTCAATACCACCCAATCATTATTTATTGTTATCGTTTCCACAGCCACTGTCCTCTTTTCGATACAGTCAGATTGTGGGTCCGTTGTTTATTTTAGTTAAGGTATACACATCTGACGTTTATTCGAAAAGGCCTACGAGTTTCTCGCCTTATTGTGAGTAATATTGCTCCATTATTAGACCTATTGAGTTCTGTCAAATGATATATTGATATTACTCTTGTAGGTTTTGGTTTTGGCTCGTTATGAAACTGAGGTATGCAGTAAATTATTTATTTCATATTGAACACAAATGGCGTATAAATAATTTAAAAATTATATAAAGCGGCGGTAGCCTAATTGCTAAGGCATCGGTCTCGCAATCGTGAGGTCGCGGGTTCGAATCCTACCCATTATACTACCGACGTGAACCAACTCCTAACACAAGCCATTGAGCTTAGCTGGAGGGGTTAACAGAATTGCTAGTAATGTGGGACGTAAATCCCACATTGATAGTTATCATCAAAAAAAAAAAAAATGTATTGTTTCTAGTTAGACAAAATGACATTGCTTAAAAGTGAAGCCTAAATAAAATTTTATACTTACAGGATTTTTTTATTTAAGGCATCGGTCTCGCAATCGAGAGGTCGCGGTTCCGAATCCTACTTATTATACTACCGACGTGAAACCACTAATAAAACAAGCCAGCGAGCCATTGAGCTTAGCTGGCGAGGTTAACAGGATTGCTAGTAATGTGAGACCCACAATACCACATTACTGGTACCTTAAAAAAAAATAAGCAGTCAGGCTTTTGATTTTCGATAATGTAATTCTTCTTCTTTAAATGACGTTTGCCAATTTTCTAAAATTCACTGCTAATTTAACTTTCTTACTCATATTTCACTATCAACAAGTGTTTTCAGTCGGTTTCTAAACTAATATATATTCAAAATACCTTTCAAGACATTTAGTCCTACAATCGTCAAATAACATTGAACATATCATACGAGATACAATCTTAGCACTACAATATACGAGACCCATTATGTCTCATGACTCTCTCGTCTCTTTAGACACATTAGTGTTAATATCGCTATTCTCATTACAGTTTAAGCTAGCATTCCTGAATAGTTGCCTATTATAATTAAGCGTAAATGTCGTAATTGTTCATTAGCAAGTAATTTAATGTTACAAACCATATTACATGCTAGAATCGATAGTACTGCGGGCATGTATTCACACGAGTACAATTAAAATCAGGTAGTATATTTGTACACGAACTTACAAATAAAAGCTCTGATCACTTTCTAGATATATATATAATCTGAATCTAGGTCTAGGCAATCTAGCTAGGTTTTATTTTACAGTTAGAAAAATAATGCCGAGCAAAGCTCGGTCATCCAGGTACTTTTTTAAATCCAACTAATAATTTTAAGCTCAACTGAAGAACGCACGTGTTTTTTTCGGTTGAATTCAATTGCCTATCTAATATATATTAAGTATGTAGTGGGAAAATATTACTTACATACATAATCATAATAAATATTAGCTGTCAAAACCGTATGATTACAAGCACAAATAAACTTTGAATGTATTTAAATTTGTAAATATATTTGGAGTCGACTTCATTATGGAGGAGGTTCTCAATTAGAATTAGATTCTCAATAGATGTTTATTTATTTTTTTATGGATGTTTGGGCATAACTCCGTTAAATATAGGCGGATTTGAAATTAAAAATTATTTGTTCGAAAGAGGTTTACTCCGAAATCGTCCCATATAAATTTCTAAAGATCTGATGAAGAGTTTCGGAGATAATGACTCTCTTCATTAAAAACCAGCAAATCAACCGTGATTGAAGTCAGTCAGTTGATTTTAAAAAAAAATAGTTTTTTATTCATGATTGAATTTTTGTTCGTTTTTTTAAATTTCATTTATTTTAGGTGACTAAGCTAGTTTTAAATCAATTTAAAATAGCACACAATTTATTTAGTCACTGTGTAAATAAATGTGCATAAACTAATAAGAATACTCAAATATTTTAGCGATTTTCTAATCATGTATAATCATCATTGGCCTATACCACTTTGATCAGATGATTAAAACAGCATCACAAGAGGCTCAGCATTTCGCTGGACTACCCTCTCCACGGACGCTGTATCTCCTGGGACGTTTAGGTGGCGCAAGCATGGTCAGAACTTGCGTCACCCTCTCGAACTATATGACAGATTTATTGACGCCAGGAGGCTTAGACAAATACCACACGATACTTTTTCCGCACACGCTAACGCGGGAAAATGTATGCATTTGACATATAGTTGACAATACGTCACGTGACTGCTGCTGGATTGGTGGACCAAAAACAACCGTAGCGTGTGCCAAAAAAGAAGCGTGTGGCATTTGTCTAAGCCCCCTGATCGGTTGCAGGACCTGACTCGTGTCTTACGAGACCATACCGGCTTTTGTTTCGAGTTTTCCTGACTTCACACTGTTTATGTTTGCGGTGTATTTCCCTTAGTCGCTTCTTAAGACACCCTTAGGATGAGATGGGGTGATGGCACTTTGTATTCTTACTCTATGACAGTGGTTGGTATGATTCGTTTCAACTTTATTAGATATGCAGTTTACTGCCTTTCGTGATAAAAAATGTGTAGGTAGGGTACGTAATTTAGACGCCAAAAACTACAGACACTTTTTAGATCGTTGAGTATAATATGGTCCTTCCTAAGTAGTTTGCCTTAGGCTAAATGGTGATTTATGCAACTCACGCCCCTAATTCAAAGAAATAAAATGAAAGTAATACCTACTAAGATTACGAACTTATAATTCAAAACCTATCAGATATCAAATTCTTCTGTAAAACTACGGTATTCGGGATATATAAAGGGCGATTTTATGGCGACCCAAAGTGCCTTCTGACCGTCGTTTTCTTTTTCAATCCAAAAAATAGGCCCCAGAGGTCGATGGGTACACCTGCGACCGACGTATACTCCAATCAAAATGTTCTAATGTTATTTCTGTCCCTTTATCTCCCAATAAATTATGTATACAACGAACTACATGGAGTTTATATTTAGATTTCAAATTAGAATAAGTTCGGTATTGTTTTAAATAGTTTGGGATTTTAATGAGTTACCGTTATTTAGAATGAATGAGGTTTTCAATTACTTGTTTTCTTTTTGTTTATCTTCATAAATATATAAATGAATACCTATTTCCCTTGGTCACGAGTTAACTAGAGAACGATTTTATCGATTTCATTCATTCATTTTTTTTTTTTTTTTTTATATTCTGTAGAAGGTTCAAAAGGTAAAAAAAGGAAATATCGAAAAACAAATACAGGCAACACGAAGTTCGCCGGAACAGCTAGTTTTTCTTTTGTATGTACTAGACCGTAATCGCAATAGAATTGAGTACTTAGTTGTTGTTCGAACGAGTCACAACTAAATCCGTTGCGTCAGGACGCTTGAAATTCCACATAGTATAATTTTGTTATTATAATTTATATACACAATTTTAAATAAACAGAATACCGATTAAGTTACTTGAATCCTTTCGGGGATTCCACAAGAAAAAATCGTGATATGGTCTGCCTAATCATTTATACCATGATACTCTTTAGAAATCAATAAAATAATAGATAGTAGATACTTCTAATAGTACAATAGTACAATAGTAGTAATTTCTTGATTTCGGGATTCAACTTCATATACTACTATCATCTCATGCGGGGATTTAATAAGCCAAATCGCAAAAATAGTGCTAAAATATTAGTCACAACTTTCAAGTCATTTTATCCATAAAAAACGTAATGTATTTATTAAGGTCGTAGTTGTTTTGCTCTGTCAGCTTTCACAAGGAAAGGGATGTAATCAGCCCTCCATAATGTCAATTCAGCAAAACAGTTAACTAATTACCGGGTTGAACTGTGAACGAAAGCGTCTGGAGACACACACTGCAGCACTTTGCTAATTAGGCATTGCCATCGCCTTCGGCGGCTTTCGTGTGCAGTTTGAACGCCACGATCATCAGATTGTATGTCATTCCATATAAGATGTTTTAGGAATGGAAGCGATAAAGCGAAAAGCATTAAAAGTTAGGTGTAAAATCCCTAATTCTAGCAACCCTTATGTTTTTAAAAGACTTATCTAACGACACGCCAAGCGATGGGATAGGTGAGAAAAAAAAATCGCATCTCCACTTTACGTGTAGAGGACCCATAAAAAATTGTTTTAAGATTTTATTTTATCACTTTGTAGGCTAACTAATATGTATATCCATGCCAAATTACACATTTCTAGTACAAAGGGTCTCTGAGCTAATCTGTGAACAGACAGACGGACGAACATAACGGAACTCTAAGGGTTCCTTACTACAGAACCCTAAAAACTTATTAGGTAGATACAACGCGATCTTGTAAATCTATTGGTGGTACTTTTTCATGAATTGTCACATCCAGTGGATGTGTTTCTTCGATAGTTCCCGTTTGATTGATGACGTGGTGTATCAAGCGGACTGATGCCGGATCATCGCGTTAATGATTGATTACGGCTCGAACCGTCCAAGCTTCTTGACTACCTTTGAGCGCTTGTGTTTACCTTCCAAATTAAGATAGAGGCAAACTTAAGAAAGAAAAGAAAGGAAGGCAGTAGCCTAATGGCTAAGGTATCGGTCTCGCAATCGTGAGGTCGTGGGTTCGAATCCTGGCCATTATACTACCAACGTGAACCCACTCCTAACACAAGCCATAGAGCTTAGCTGGAGGGGTTAACAGGATTGCTAGTAATTTCGACTGCCTCTGTGGCGCGGTGGGAGTGTATCCGACTGCTACGCAAGAGGTCGTGGGTTCGATCCCCACCCAGGATAAAACTTTGTGTGATGAGCACGATGGTTTATTCTGTGTCTGGGTGTTATTTATCTATAATATGTATGTATTTAGAAATATATAAGTAAGTTTATCAGTTGTCTGGTTTCCATAGTACAAGCTCTGCTTAGTTTGGGATCAGATAGCGTTGTGTGAGTAGTCCCAAGATATTATTATTATTATAATGTGGGACCACAATCCCACATTGCTAATTATCTTTAAAAAAAAAAAAACATATTCTTATATTATCCATATTCTTATAAGAATTACGAACTAATGACATAGATGAGTAACGTAGTGTAGTGACAATCAGATATTTGCAAAATCTTTGATCTGAATCTATGAACGCTCTAGTCTCAAAAACTATTAGCCTGATCTGTAAAAATATGTGTTAGATAGCCTGAATGTACAAAAACATTATATAGTATAAAACGTCGCGCTTGTGACCCATACCTATAGCGAAACAGTAACCATAAATGTAAATATTTCGGGCAATTTACATACAAATATTGAGAAACTGAGATACGTTTTCGTTGATATGAAACAGAACAGTATGTCACTATGTTATTGTAAACATCGTATGTTTATAATCTTAGTCGCCATATTATAAATTGTCGATAAAATGTAAACTGCCGCAATTTGTGTTTTGATTAGTTGTTGAACGTTACGTAGTCCAGGCTGCCAATTACGTTAAATTAAAAATGGCTTTAAACTAGTCAAATATAAGTCGATTGTTTCTTTATAAAAAAAAGCTAATGGTTTGCAGCTAGAAAATTTTCGAGGTACCTAATGGTTTTATAACTTTTTCTAGTTTTATACATTACTCCTTGGAGCAAATTTTGCAGACGAAATTTTAGTCAAAATATTTTAATGGCAAAATTTAGAATGTATTTTTTAAGTTCGTTCTGAGATAAATAAAAGTTTTTTGCATTTCAGAGCTACGAGAGAGAGCTAAAGGAAGGTAATTTATATGTTCTACTAGCTGACCCGCGCAACTTCGTATGCGTCAATTTCCCCTGTTTTTGCAACATTTTTCGTTGCTGCTCCGCTTCTATTGGTCGTAGCGTGATGTTATATAGCCTATAGCCTTCCTCGATAAATGGGCTACCCAACAGAAAAATATTTTTTCAATTCGGATCCGTAGTTCCTGAGATTACCGCGTTCAACGAACAAACAAACAAACAAACTCTTCAGCTTTATAATATTAATATAGATTTTAGAGAAAAAGTTTTAAATACATAAAGACACTAAAAGCAAAAGTTATTAACCGCCATCTATCGGTAGACAACGGGATTAATTTGCTATAAAATAATTTGAGTGAAAATATATTTAAATGACAAGTAACGGTTCAAATCTCCCTTTTTATTAAAAAAAAATGAAAAAATAGGGTGCTTCCCCTACATAGAAAGTAGGGAAGTATTTTTTTTCTTACTCATTTTGTGGGGTATCATTATAGGTATTGTCTGATAGTCTGATGAAAAGGTAACATAGAACACTTTGCCGAATATTCATGCAATCTGTTTAGCCATTTGTGAGTGGGGCTCAAACAAACAAGCATTAAAAAAGCATAGCTTCAGATTAAGAAGATTACAAACACAGCAACTATACAATTTTATAAAAACAGTAAAACAAACCGTAATTTGGATCGCAAATATCCTAATAACTTTATCTTAGGGTTTAGTCTCAGTAATGTCTAAAAACTGTCACTTAATCGGACAAACATATTACATGAGAGCAAAGCTGTTGAATTCTGTCATACCTTTATCACAGAAAAGCTGCTAGGGTCGACTTATATTGACATAGAGTCAGACGCGCATCGAAGCATATCACCAAAATGTTATACAGCATATTGACCTTAATTTCCTAAGGGTAACCTTTTTAAAGTGATGGTAGCCTACAGATTTTAGTACTAGCATTAGATTTGAAATGAGAGATTCAGTTCCGAAATGCCACGAAACGAATGCCACTCTCCTAACACAAGTAATATAGTTTAGCTGGGGCTAAAAATAGGTCCAATCAAAACTGTGATCATAAGGCACTAATAAATTTATTTGAATTTAGTAGTAAAAAGAAATTTGAATTTTCTAATAGGATTACGTGATTGGATGACAAAACATTTATAAATTTTATTAGTAGATACCGATTACGATACCAGGGCCCCTAGACTAATGGCATTCTATTCGATTACAGTTTACGCTAATCAAATAGAATAACCTCGTTGTGCGCGCAACACAGTACGTACGAAAATTGATAATTTGAGATTAGCAGTAGTGCCCGGGCAATGACGTCATTCTATTCGAATAGCGTAAACTCTAATCGAATAGAATGCCATTTGTCTAGGGGCTCAGATGATACTACTCACTATGATAAATCTGATCATATTGTGATCCGCAAGCAGAAACCCTAGATAAATTCAACGTGCAGAAAGTTGTTTGTTCGAGGGCGCAGATTCTGGAATCGCGACGCAACGTCAACTTCTTGGCATTTATGGTACGCGTTCCAGAGTGCTTTCTGCACCTCGTCATGGAGGATAACTTCTGGCCGGAGGGTATGGTTTTCTTTCGTTTCTGCGGACAAGTGCTACAAAAACTTAGTGCAAGTGAAGCGTACTAACATAGTTTTAGGTAACGTTGTATTTATTACCACTTACTGTAATATTGTATGTATGTTAGTCTGTAAGGTATATATTTCTATGGCCCATTAATGCCTGAAATAAATGGTATTATTATAATTATTACCGGTGGTAGGTCTTAGCCATGGGCTGTCTTAGTACCACAACAGTGTCAGTTATTCTTTCGTAAAATAGTGATGTGTCAACATCACTATTTTACTAAAATCACAAACCGAAATCACTGTGTTTCGGTTGAAAAACACTAGCAAGTGAAATCACTGGGTAAATGAGACATACGAACTAATGTCTCAATGAGGCTCACAGAGTGGTGACATTCAGGTCTATTCAAAATAAAGATTTTGGTGGTAGGTACTAACACTATTTACTTATGGGCTAGCGTGACGCTTACCATCAAGCTCACGACATGCCCGTCTCTCTTCATTTAGTGGCATAAAAAGATACTTATTTTTTTAAGTTAACTACTGCTGAACAGATGTTCTTTATTCCCTCAGACGCAAGCTTTATCCCGACTTGGAATCAACATTTTATGAATCTTACAAAACTGTGACCCATAATTCACAACCTCTTGTTTAACACTTGTACGTAGTAATCCTGCTAGGCCCTAAACACAAAACAACCGGTATCAAATGTTATGAAGGTCAACGACCTCACACTCCTAAACAATTTTGTATAGGTATCGATAGATTTAAATACGTTAACGACCTCTTATTTTGTTACCTGTGTATTCAAATATAAAAAGTTGTTAGCCTCGTGTGAGTAGTAAGTTGACGGCTGACTGTTAAGATATGGTTTCTCGTCGAGCTGCTTTGAATTGCGTACTTATTCGCTGCTAACCTCTAAGGAACGTAAGAACTTGTAGGTCTTTAGGTATTTAAGTTAATACAAGCTTTACCCAGGGTTTAATCCCCATGGTTAAGATTGCAATAGTACCTACATACGTCCTTTTCACCGTTTTTCAGGTTTCAAAGTACCGCCGTACTATATTTTTTTCTAAATCGGACTAATACCGTCAGAGATTAGCACGTTAAAATAGCTATTCAGCTCTATTTTACTGCTATAGATTCAAAATAAGTACGTACGTACGTTTCAATACAATTAAATACATCTGCACCACTTAGATCCTTGTTCCGCAAAGATCTTGAAGGGAAGTGTGATACTTATAAAGCGTGTTACAGATTGGGTGTTAAAACACCAGTTAAGGGCGTTTTTGAAAGGCACGTATGCGCGTAAAGGTGCCCCACATATATACGGAAATGTGTAACCGGGCTCATACTGCAATTATTTTTTGCTTGAGATTGATAAACTAGTCTATGGTTTTAGTGGCCCTAACTGTTAGCCAGACATAGGTTCAATTCGAAGCCAAGATAAATCTTTATATGATGTTTTATTTTATTAAACCAAATCAATTATTGTTATTAACCGACTTCAAAAAGGTGGAGGTTCTCAATTCGAATGTTTGTATTTATTTTGTATTTATTTATGTTTGTTCGGGCATAACTCCGTCATATATATACGGATTTTCAAAATTCTTGTTTTTGTTAATAAGAGGTTTAATTCAAAATAGACCCGTAAATTTTGTAAAGATCTGATGATGGTATCGGAGACAGACAGCGAAACTCCTCATTAAATGACAGCAAATCAACCGTGATTGAAATATTTTTTGAAAAAAGTTTTTAAATGACAATTTTTATAAAAAAATAAGTTAGTATGTAATGGTTTATGAGTGTCTGAATATAGTTTATCTATAAAGTAAATATATTAATTCAGAGTTATATAAGCATGTATCTTACGCACGATCACAATGGTTTAATTGCAAGGCCAAATGCGGTTAATGGCCCGTTAAGCCAACTAACTAAAAGGTATAGTTAGGTGGGAATTTGATTTAATACATCGTATTATATGTATTATTATTTCGCCTCGTTTTGAAAAGAAAATGTACAGCATTTTTGCTCAAAGATTGAATTCTGTGAAATTAGCTCTATAGCCGAGTATTAAAAAAGGGAAAAGGATCTAAAGATAACAAAAAGCAGTTCTCTGGAAAAACCAGGCGTTGAAGTGATCAATCTACTTGTTTTTGTTGCAAAAAGTTAGGTACTACCTCTGTCGGGAATAATTCTACATCACAAGGGGCCCTACAAACCTTGAAATTGACGGAACGATACACCAATCTGTAGCAAACACAATTTTTGCTCAATAAGGAATTTATTTCAAGACGTTTGACATATTTAAAGTAAAACGGTATTTTGCGTTTGTTTGAAATTTATTTATTCTATATTGTGGTATAGATAGGGTTTCGGGTTTTTTTATTTTTACGGGCGAAGCAATTGTCTAAAGCTAATATCAAATTGGCTGTCTCCCTAGCACAGTGGAAGTGTATATACTTCCGCTTTGATTATTTTATGAGTCTAGATGTAATTTATGTTCGTATTGTAAGATTCTGTGACACAGGCCCTGTGCTCTAAAGTGAGCGACCAATTAAAAAGAATACGATTGTTATAGATTGCTGTAAAAAAGTAAAAATAAAAGAAATTCGTGCACGGCAAAGACAGCGCTGTCGAACACTACAATAGCCATCGGAATAGAAATCTATTGTGTTAAAACTAAAACTACCTTCAAAGGCAAATGCCACGTTAACATAATGTATTCAGGGATTCGTGATATCAACGACGAATATCTGGACCAGTAACCAAATAGTAACTGGTGTTAACATTATTAATTCACAATGAAATATCACCCGTGTATATTTTTGCATCGGTAATTTTGAAGTTGGGTGAGCGAGCTGGCTAAAAGCCAATGTGCAATCTACAACAGAAGTCACTGAATTTATACGAATGTGAAAAACACCTGAACTATTTGCGAATGCTATAAAAAGAACTGTAATTAACTTACTTTTTTGAAGTCTTTGAAAAACCGGTGAATGAAAAAGAGCATGTTGGGCCACGCACAATGTACGGTTCCGTAGCGGCCTAGCACAATAATACTTTATAAGTGTTTATAAGTGGGTTTTCAGTGATTTTGGTTTCATACTCCTAACAAGTAATTTTAATGGAGTTTGTTCGAAAATTTTGTTGCTTCTCACTTGGTCGACTGTTACTCGTAACCTTGCAAAGTCTACTTAGCTGTGATAGTTTTCTTTTCAATTTCATTATGTAGCATTAATGAATCTCGATGATCCTAGTAAAGTGCCTCCGACTGCATGAAATTATATAATTCTGTAGGGTATCTTGTTTCCATATTTTTTGTGCAGTCGGGTTTTTTTTATTTATATAATTTATTTTTTATTTAATACTTTTTGGTGGTTGTAGGATGTAACCGACGTAAAAACTAACTTTTATCACAGCTATTGTCAAGGATTGAAAATTTAAAAAAGAATGGTTGCCAACTAACTATTTTAGTATTATAGTCATAATCATGTCATACCTTTTTGAAATGCTTAAGATGAGCTCTTTTATTTGATACCCATATTGCAGTATTCAAAACAACTTTTTTTCACATCTCTTTATTTTGAAATCTCACAGCCACCATGTTTGTTTTTTTCAAATGTCACATATCTAAAAATATTTGGGCAATCAAGGCAAATCTGACGACGTATGAATTATTTAAATCCGTTCAGTGGATTGTGAGATACCAGGTAATAAAGAATATTACATACATACATACCTAAATACATACAAGATACGCGCGAAAAACATAACCCTTCTTTACAGTCGGGTAAAAACAACCATTTAGCTAGCATAGGGGGAGAGTAACGCACTTGATTCAAACAAAACACTTTAAGGATTAATGTTTCACAAACAGATCCCTTAATCGAAAAATGATATTTACCACCCCTGAATAATTTTAAAAGATCTATCTAGTGATTCCCCACATCAGATAATATGATCAGCAAACAGCTACATTATACAGTTACACATACATACTTATTAGTATTGTACCCTGTTACAGATTATCTGAGATACGTAACAAAATATAAAACTCTAGGAGGCAGCGTGTGATTAATTATCTGGTTTGCAAACTTAAGAGAGATAGAGAAAAAAAAACATAATAAGTATTAAAATAATATATAGACTCTTGAACTGATCCATAGAAGCGGAAAAAATATTGCCGTGTTCGAATAATGTAGGTATCAACTATACGACGCATTGGTGAGTACAGACACGAGTTAGATCGGCAAAGGCAGCAAATAATTTACACGCACATACCGTACGTCTGTAGATAGTTCTAGGTACTATGTAGCATAGCTTGTTAACCAATTCATTTGTTTTTAACTATTTTGTACAAATTCAAGGTCTCAAGGTATTTCCGTCTATAATAATAATAATAATCCATTTATTTCAGATAAAATCCATATTTTTACATTATACATTTTAACCATTATAATTTGTATATTTTAATTTTTAATAAAAAAAAGATATAGAAAAAAAAAATGGTTAGAAGGTAAATATAATTAGAATTAAACATACATTTTTTTTTTTAAACTAAAATTACACTAGGTACTAATTGCCCATTATAATATGCATCCACTTTTGCTGGATTGGACAATCTAATCGATCAGCAATCATATTTGGCATCTATTAGCTAGGGGTAGCTTGTCATACGGTAGATAATATCCGTAGCAAAAATAATAGTACAGTACAAGTACTAATACAACTTTCTAATGCTTACAGTCTCTGAGCTAAGCTCCGGTTGGACGGGCGGATGAACTATAAGAGTGTCGTTTTGTCATTTTGGTTAAGGAACCCTAAAAATGTCTGTACTCAACAGTGGGTTTTTCCATATTTAATCATTTGAAATTCAAATATTTTTTTTTACCTTTTTTGTACAAACTACGTAAAGAGATGTACAAAAGGATAAATATGTTCTTACAAATTTATAATTTTATGACTGCTTCGCTAAGAATGTGTTCTAAGAAAAAGGTCGTGGGTTCGATTTCTACATGGGACACCACTTTTTGTAATCCACAAATTGATGTTCCGAGTCTGGGTGTACTTTGTGTCCGTGACATGTATGTTTGTAAAGTCCCCCATGACACAGGGCTTGTCGCAGGTATACAAGCCCTGTGTCGTGGGGGACTGTATACGAATTGGCGGTGCGCACAAAGATGTCCGCCGCGCATACGCGTTGATGCATTTCTAAACGCAGCTCTCTATTCTCCATTACGACAAGATTTTGACAGTTCGCACGATCTTGCCGCGGGCACGGAAAAAAAGAACGTGAATTTAAGCAACAAACAACTATTTTATTATTTTAACAATTTATTTAAGCTCAGGGTCCTTAGACCCTGAGCTTAAATAAATTGTGATAAAGTATATACTTTGTTAGGTTTCAGAAGACCGTAGTAGATAAAAGCAACAAAATATATCTGGCCAAAAGGACTAGACGATGTTATCGTAAGTGCTATTTGAGTACGGAACCCTACATATGTTAACGTTTTTACTAACCAAATTCTAAGAAATGTTTGCTAAGCAAATCGTTTTTATAAGTAATTGCTTTCGTATTCGATCAAGTACATCCAATTTTCTCTCGATTGAAATCGGTATCTTATTTCGATTCACATATTCATACATCACTGAGTATCTAATGTATGGTTTACTACAGCTATAGAGTGGTTACCAAGCAGGAATATAGATGAGTGGAGTTAAGCACGTTCCCTACACCAGAGCCACAGATGGGTGACCATTTAATAAAACGTTCGTACGGCTTCTACAAAATTTGACTTGCATGGTTACATTTTGCATTTTGAGATTAGATTTGTGTTTACATAATATGAGGGGTGTTTATAATTACAGTAGAATCCAAAACAGTTATATTTATATATTTTGTCTGTCTATTGGTATATTTGTACGCGCGTCACGCAAAAGCTACTGCGCCAAATTGAATACGATTTTCATAGACCTATTGTTGTAAGTCTATCTTAGTCGTCGTTACATGTTTTTTCACTGGATTGATAAGGGAAAATGAAAAATGTGATAAATAGACAATTTAGAAGGCAAACGCCAGTAACTTATAAATTGCTTACGAGTACATCAATTTGTTGTAAACTAAAGCCCGGATCAGTGGAATAAGGCATAGTTTAATTGAGTAATCTTGGTTATAATTTTAAACCACAAATTCACGAGAATACCGCAAATCCATTTAATACGGAGCGACACTTATCGTATATAAAGGCTTAACGAGCAAATTGTTTGAAATATAAGCAAGCAAATGAAATTAAATAACTCTAAGGATCGTAAAATTAATTAAATTAAATATTTGCGAACACACTGTCTTAGTGGCGCGGTAGGAGTGTATCCGACTGCTACGCAAGAGGTCGTGGGTTCGATCCCCACCTGGATAAAACTTTGTGTGATGAGCACGATGGTTTATTCTGTGTCTGGGTGTTATTTATCTATATTATGTATGTATTTAGAAATATATAGGTATGTTTATCGGTTGTCTGGTTTCCATAGTACAAGCTCTGCTTAGTTTGGGATCTGATAGCTTTGTGTGAGTTGTCCCAAGATTTATTATTATTAATTGAAAAAAATCGTTACATTGTGAATTTCAACAATGAAATAATGCATTAACTTTTGAACTTTGACTTTGTATGGTATGTACGCCCACATTTTAAGGGTTCCGTAACCAAAATGGCAAAAACGGAACATTTATAGTTTCGTCATGTCCGTCTGTCTGTCTTTTTGTCTGGCTATGTCTGTCTGTCCGTCCGTATGTCACAGGCATTTTACTCAAAGACTACCTAATGAATATGCAATGAGATTTGGTGAAAATGTGTCTTGTAGTAGCCGCTACTTAGTTTGATAGCTAAATAATAATAGTACATATTTTTTAAGGGAGCCACTCCATACATGTAATCATATTGCAAAACAAATGTAAAAAAAAAAACAGCAAACATCTACGTGTGGCACATCATACGACAGGTCTTTCAACAACATTTTGAGGTTTGTAAAAAACTTTTTTGATTGAGTAATATTTTTGGAAATACACTTAACTTTTGAACAACAACAAACATGAAAATATATTTATTTTATGTAGCGTCGTCGTGATTTTCCGATTCCTCTTTATTCCTTAATTTCCTTTTAAAAATATTCACACATACTAATAATAAAATCCCCATTAAGAAACAAAGAAACATTATTACAAAAGACACAATAAACTTCATTTTATTGGATAAACTTAATTCAATCGGCGGTGTAGACAAAGACAAACAATAGGTTTATTACCCGCCTTATAAATCATTCTCCTTTCATATTCTCTTTGAGATCATAAAATCCTATAATCAAATTAATAAACGTCAAACGCAAATCAGTTTTGTACAAGATTAGGGTTCTTTTCAATGTAAAAAGGCTCCGTAACTTGCAAAGCGACGAATAAATTGATTTGATGAGATCGCATCTTAGTTGCGCTGTTGAACACTCAGTCTTGTTATAGTACTTGGTGTAATATTTAAGCTTTGTACATTCATATTGGTGGAACATAGTGCAGGGACAGAATATGGTTCGAAATGGAACAAATGTTAATGTGAATCACAAATCTTTGAATTGGTTCTGTAATGTGTCAGTTTTCACACATGTTTTCTTTCACTGATTTTGAGCAGCGGTGATAAAAGAAATTGCATAAGTTTTAAGAACACTTGCTTGAACCCATGACCTAAGATTGGGCCATTACTATAGGTACCATTACTACTCGCACATAGCATATAACCGATATAGAAATAATACTGAGACTACAAATTAAAACCTTCATTAAACGAGCGGGAAGAATGCACACATAGTCATCGATCATGAAAATGAAATCTCAGAACAACTTCGGAACAAATTGTCCATGATTCCTTCTCCATTGCATCCAGAAGCTTTCGTTTTGTGTTCCAGGTGTTATGTACTTATAGTACGCAAAGATGTTTTATTACTAATCATTTATAAGGATCGTATAGCGGGTCTACGCGTCGTAACTAAAATGTCTACGCTGTAGCAGCGTAGCAACATATTTCAGAAATTGATTTTATTACGTTCATCGAACGGTGGCTATGAAAAGTTTTTAGAATACTCACTTTATTTATAATTTAAACATCATGACTTCTCTTAGATAGTTTCATCATCATCATTATTAACCTATATCAGTCCACTGCTGGACATAGCTCTCTTCTAATATTCGTCACAACACCCGGTCCTCTGCCTTTTGCATCCAGTCTATCCCCGCAATCCTCTTTAGGTCATTAGCACAACTAGCGTCGGGGTCGCAGTATTCACTGTAGCACAACAACATGTAACGATAATATCTAAATACGTGTGATTTTGCGACCAAATACCTACTTAGTAGTACGATTTATAAAATTATGTCTTATAAGTAAGTATGATAGTTGTATATTGACTAATTTATGATCAATATATTGATCAATTTGTAACTTTGTTATCATAAAGGGTTATCATGAACTAACTAGCGGCTAGAACTCGTTTACTCCAATGGGCATCGGTCCCTCGGCAAGGAGTTTAGTGTTTTAGAATTATTTTTGATGGCAACATCGAATAGTTATGATGTATACACAATGACTATATGAGCCAACTTAGAGATGAACCACATTTGATCGGATCATCATTGCTTCAACCTCTCTCACACGTTGCGGCTACCTTGAAGTCAGCACTTGTCTGTCCGAATTTTATTCATTAGCTCAAATATAAGGGTTTAAGATAGGCAATCTTGTTAACCCCTCCAGCTAAGCTTAAAGGCTTGTGTTAGGAGTGGGTTCACGTCGGTAGTATAATGGGTAAGATTCGAACCCGCGACCTCACGACTGCGAGACCGATGCCTTAGTCATTAGGGTACCGCCGCTATCATCAGTCATCAGCCCACTAACCGGTAAATCAAAGGCAACCGAGTTTAGGTTATACAAATATTTTGTTAGGACTGATGAGTGTATTCCTCAACGGTACTGGTAAATAAATAAACAAATGGAATGTACAGTTTAATTACCGAGTTATTCGGTGTTGGCGGCTTCTACGCCCAATTAACTTGTGAACATATTGGGCCAAACGTAGTTTTATCTTCTTCTTTTTTGAAAGCTTACTACTAATGTGGGATTGAGTCCCACATTACTAGCAATTTTGTTAACCCCTCCAGCTAAGCTCAAAGGCTTGTTGGGAGTGGGTTCACTACGGTAGTATAATGGGTAGGATTCGAACACGCGACCACACGATTGCGAGACCGATACCTTAGCCATTAGGCTACCGCCGCTTCAAACTACAAAATGTAACGTAAACGTTGACGCTAATGATATTTTCTAGATCCATACACACAACGTGTGGATCTTATAACATTGTACACACAGACACAGATCAATTAAGACTTACACTGAGTTATAGTGTAAGTTTTTGTTCCTTGAAGTAAACAATTGCAAGCCAAAGTATTTTGTGGATTTCACATCCAACTGCAGCTTGTAGTGACTTACATGACTGTTGTACCATTGAGTAGTTAGTTAGTTAGTTTTTGCAAAATGTTATTAAATTCAATAATAAAAATTGACTATTTATCAATATTTTGACAATTTTGTGTAAATGCAACTGTCTATATTATATTCGCCTGACTTGATCGCGCGTTGGTTTCGATTCCCATATGTAATAAAAGTTTATGTGATCTGTAAATGTTTGTCCCAAATCTGGGTAAAGATCCTCGCAACAAAGGCTTTGTTCCTAGTTCAGGCGTTGCCTTAAAATAAAATAAATAAACATACGTTCAGATTGCATTGGTTTAAGGCATAATATTATTATACCAAACACAGATTATGATGCTATTGAAATTCTGTTCTATTCCCAATTCAAATCCATTAAATCCTTCTAATACATGAATTACGTCACGAAATGGAGCGTTCGAATGCCATAGAAATTCTACCTAGTATGTATAACGAACTAGGAACAATATAAGTAACCTACGAAGTGAACTGGTGAAATCGTCTGCCACGATGCGGAATCCGCCGAATGATTGATGCTCTGCGCTTTAATTAATCTTGCTCAAGTCGACCAGCGAGGCTTGATTACGTACCTACTCGGAATATTTGTCGTTAAGAGCCTACTAGTAAAATGCTGAATTAGAGTATTCATTCATAAGTTTGTCTTTCAATTGATTTCCTTTGGATTGAGTTTTTGTGTTCGTTTCAGATTGAACCATTTGTTACTTACTTTAATGATAGAATTTATCAAGACTGAATTTTTATTAAAATATATTTGTTACTTAAAGCCTTTTGAAACAGTTAATATATTTTTATGCAGAATATCAAAGGGTTATCATTTTAAAGTAAAAATACCCTGTGTACAAATTAATAGACTGTTATCGTTGAAAAAATACCAAAGGTTCTGAAAATGTGCGAAAATATTTTGATTACGCAGCCTTTGAAGGTCCCATAAACGTTCTAAGTGTTAAAATATAAAGTGTATCAATTGATTATCTGCCCAACTCGTAAAAGTTTACCGAGGGAAGGGTTACTGTGCCGTTGCTAAGGAATAAATAAGTATTTATTACGCCATTTGGGCTCTTTCAACGGTCCGAGACTGTAGCTTTTTAAGAATATCCCTATATTGGTACAATTTTATTTTAAATGTGGGATAAACAGATTTTTTGGGTAAGTAGGTCAATGATAAAATAATGTTTTGATAGATGCATATCTAGTAAGGTGGTAAGAATATATTGGATAAGGCCGGCGCCTGACCGGTTAGTATGAGACCCTTGAGGAAGGCCTATGTCACAGAACACCAAAAGTATCTTCATATAATCGGTGGTAGCTTAATGGTTAAGGCATCTTGCAATCTTGAGGTCGCGGGTTTAAATTATACCCATTATTATGGGTAGGATTCGAACCGTGTCAGTGAGTGTGTGACGCGAACCCACTCCTAACACAAGCAAGTTTGCTTAGCTGGAAGGGTTAATAGGATAGCATAGTAATGTGAGACTCGTAATCCCACATTAGAATCTAGAACCACTTCCAACCACTTGTATTTGGATAGAGGTCGGGATATATAGCCCGGAAGTCGCTGCGACCTAAAAGATCTATTGTGACGAATATATTATTTATCTATAACCACTTCCAACCACTTGGTTGGCTTTCTAAAAATATTCCGATATTGTCTGTGGACAATATCTACCTATGTCTGCGTTCTGGAGCGAATTACGTATATGAAATTTCCCCCTTCTTTACACCAGCAATAGACGTTGTTGATGATATTCCTTATACATTTTCAGAACTAATATTTTTGGGTAACCCATCAAGTCTTGTAAAGTTTTGTGTGGTACCGGCTTAAAATTTGTGCCACTCCATCTCTTCCTGTAGGTATCTTCGAGGCGATTATGAAATTTCACACCGGAGGACAGGCAGCAATGTCCTCTGCGTACTTTAAGACCTTACTATCACTCCACTCGCCGGTGTAACAAGTTACTTTTGCTGTGTCCATGCCCAGCACTAGGCCATCATATGGGTTGATACGTAACAAGTCTTTGTACGATTTAAATCGATTGAATAGGCAATTTATCTTGCTGAAGTCTGTATTACAACCAATAAGAAACAAGAAATCGATTTGCTGTTAGTGTTTACACAGCAAATTGCTAGAGATGTATTCGTGCAAGTTTGATTGCTGGACACTCTGTAAGACTGCCTCGATAGGGAATATTGATTTTGTTTGAGTTCAATTCCAATGAAGCCAACCTGCAATTTACAAATATTTAGAATTGCTTTACTTTGCTTTGGATTTTTTCCACGACCATGTGCACGCCTTCGCCATCCCAAAGCTTCTCGGCTGTTCATCCCTGAGGCCGTACAATGAGCTCTTATAGCCGGTCAACTGTAGACAAAAAATCAACTGTCCTGCTAATTTCATACCTTTATCAGGCCAAAAAGCCGAAGATAGAACAGAGTGGCGTGCAATTGGAGAGGCCTATGTCCAGCAGTGGACTGCGACAGGCTGATGATGATGATGATGATCAGGCCAAAAAGCAGGCAAGTAAGTAACGATTTAATGTCTATTTATCAATTCTTTGCACTTGACAGCAGCTCAGTGACGGACATGGCTCAGGTTCAAATATAAAGTTGAACTGCTCTGCACTTGGCAAATAATTGAGATGTTCATGGTACAGTCCATGATTCCTGAGGCAAGCTAATTGTCCTCTTCTTGACACAAAGTCAACAATCCTGCACGTGCATGCATCTACGACCCTCAGTATATCGAATCCTCTTATTTTGATACTAACACTCTCAATCTTATCTCTACAAGTTATTATAACAATATATTTTATAATTTAATCGCTTTAATCTGTAACTTTAGTCATTGTTAAAACATCTTAACTGTTAAATACTCAGAGACCAAAAAGAGCATGTCGGACTATGCCCAGTGTAGGTAAATATTATTTTTGACATGACCGGATACCGTAATTGAGTTATTGTCGAAAAAACTGCGTTTCTTAACAAAAAGGCGTAAGTACCATTAACATACTCCTTCTGCTGGGGCAATTATTCAAAACGGTTTTTTCATAAGTTTCATTTCATTTCATTGCATTTATTCAAGAACAATTTTTTAATTGTGTTTGAATTTAGTACATGCATACATAATAGTTATAAATAAAAAATACATCTTACACTATTTAAAATTATAACTCTAACATTTCTATACACAAAAATTGATTAAAATAAGTTAAAAAATAACTAAATACATTATTACACAAAAATAGAACATCTCATTAATTAAGTAATGAAATAAAATTAAAACATTAATTGAATAATTTGAACGATTTAATTGAAATTTATAAATTCGTCTCGAAAGTAATACATTTATATGTAAAAACTCTACACTGAGCTTGATCCAATATGCCCCAGTTTTTAACAATTAAAGCGCTGCAAGAGACGTTGAAATTTCACTCAAAATCAAACTTAACGTGAGTATTTAGTTTACACTTTAACACAATAAAGGCTTCGTCTTATCTATTTTACTTTTGTTTTTATATTTTCACACCTAAAATATAGGACTGTGAATAATTCGACTAATTACTTTGCCTTCATTTAGATTTTAAGATACATCATTGACTGAAACAAAAATGAATGAAGTTTTAGGCTACTCAGATTTTAATTAAATTAGACAATCTTTGAACATGACCACACCTTTCTGTTACACGCTACATAATTAGGTATCAATATCAAATATTTGGACTGAACATGTCTGAGTAGTCTCATTATTAATTTCTATACTTCTAAGTATCTATCTGAACTCCCATTTTAGGCACCTGTCCCACCAACGGCGAGAAAGTGAGTAGCGATTTAATCGCACAAGAAACGGACATACTTACGTGTATGTAGATTTTGTGTGAACAAAAGAGATACGGAGGATATGAATAGTTGATCGCTGACCGTTCACACAGCCGCTAGCGAGTAGGTACTTATTATAAACTACATCTCATTTGTTTACATGGACGGGATCTACAATTTACATCTATTATACGTTTGGTTACTCGCTTCTCGCTCATCGCCGGCGGTGGGACAGGTGCAGGCGATTTGAATTAAAATACGGCAAACCCACGTTAGCTTCAGTTTCAAAGTGCATATGAAATAAGAAGAATTATGGTTGGACTCAGGGCGAGTATACTAAAGTAAATTACAACAAACGAGTACAATAAATGTTGAAATGAAACCTAGAATTTTGAACCCTTTTTGGTAGAACAAAGGCTGATTTTAGTTGTTTTGATTTTACTTCTATTATTTTAGTTAATTAAGTCCTTGTGTATGATATTGGTATGATTATAATAGTAGCCATGTGACTTTTGTTTGGTTATTCATATTTAATTACTTGGAGACTAATAATTAGTCTTAGGTACACTAGTGAATTATGTTTGAATTTTTTGATTGCGGTAAATGTAACTTTAAAGTATTAACAGTCAATCTAGGTTGGTATTATCTAACTGCATATTGATAATATGGAGTTTAAGCTACGAATACCTTCTTAAAGTAAAAAAAAATACGTTGTTTTGGACTTCAGATCCGTCAGATATATTTAGACTTCAATTAGGTATTCACAGGGCCTTAGTTTTTATTTTCATGTCTGATTGATGGATTAATTTGAACGGATGGACGTCCGTGTCCGTCTGTCTCAAGGGGGGTTAGACAAGGTACATTCGTTCCGTGGCGAATTCGATAACGCCGTACTAATCGTTTGCCAAAAAATATTTATGGTCTCCACCGCAAACCTCAAATTCTATACTTTAATTATCTTCCATTCACTATATCGCTATTCGAATGTGACTTTGTCTAAACCCCCATGTTAGCTCAGCGACCCTTAGTACTAGAAAGCTGTAATTTATCATGGATATACATATTAGTTACGCTTACAAAATAATAAAATATAATGTTTAAAAAGAATTAGAGTACCTCTTCTACACGTGAAGTGGGGATGGGTTTTTTTTTCTCTTATCTACTTCATTGTGTGGGGTGTCGTTGTATAGTTCCTTCAGAAATAATGTGGGTCTGTAGACTATATTTAAGACTATTTTTCAATTTAGAGATCCGTTTGTGAATTATTATGGTGCTATTTTTTTAATTCATCTGTCATCATCATCCCTCTCCACCTAAATGGTTGTTGTTGAGCACGATATAAGAATCATGGTTGTAGTATATATAAATAGCGGATATAACTCGTGCACTAGGATTCAAGCATTTACATCATATATCTCACAAAATTTTGTTTCATGTCAACCGCTTGCACAGCAGTCGTACTTTTGCTGCGTTACCGAAACAGTCCAATATCGATCAACCAACAGAAACATTACATGCTGTAGTATGTTTCTCTTTCTCTCTCTCTCTCTCTCTCTCTTTCGGTGTCATTTGTAGTCGATAATTAAATAGCTATTGTTATTAAAAACAAAGGTTTATTGTTAAAAATATCTTCAGATTATCAGCTACACGTAATAAAAGCCGCACATCTGTGATTTGAACAGCGTTTAAGTATTAAACAATGTTAAGTGTCGTTTTAGTATTCAAGGGTTACATATCTCAACACAAACTTACAACAAACTATGTAACTCCTATACAATCAGTAACTGAGTCGAGCGGTTGACTTACAGATAAGTGTTATCCGCTGGGATCAAACTTTGTTACGTATACGGGACATTCTCGAAATTTACTCAGTAACGCTTAGTATTAAGTGAAAGGGCTAACATAGGTTGTATAATACTATTGGGAATCCGTCTTATATTGCTATCGTATTTTAGACTTAAATATATTTGGTCGCAGTGAAACAATTCGATACTCTTTTTCTCTGAGCAAGATGCACTGTGGTAAAACTCAATTTAGGACGATGGTGTACTTAATGAAGAGGTGCGTTACTCAGTGATGATGGAGAGACAACTAGATCGCACGATACTGTCAGTTCATAGACGGGTTACAGTGACCTCTGATCGTGTCGAATTTCTATCCCTCCGGAATATAAGAGAGATAGAGAGAGAGAGAGAGAGAGAGAGAGAGAGAGAGCGAGATGACTTGTGCACTATAATAATTATAGTGCAGAAGTGTATTCGGCGATATCATAATTTGTTAAAAATACTCTCTGTAACGAAGCGATAACAAAAGTCATAACAGTTCTTTAGAACATGGCTAGATGGCGCTAGTGAGGGCCCAACTCGTGTGCAACAAGGAAAGAAAAAAATCAAGTTTAGTGACATAGTTCAGGTTACATCGTTCGGCTTTCGCGCGCCGGTAAAGCGATCGAAAGTCTCGGGTTCGATTTTTGGGTCTGAACTTCAAAGTTTCCTTTCAAATGCAATTATTCTATTAATAAAGTTTTTTTTTACCAATGTGGGATTGTGCTCCCACATTACTAGCAATCCTGTTAACCCCTCCAGCTAAGCTTATTGGCAAGAAATGCCTATAAAAACGCAGGATCAAATCCAAGTTATAGATGCTAGTTAAGGACTTAAGTGCCTCAACGCTCTTCTGCAGTTGCAAATATTCAAGGCTGCGGAACCCTACTTTCTTTTTTTCACCCCTCTTTTTTTTCTTATTAGTTAGTTATAACCTCCTGCATAGTTGGCCAATCTCTAATATTGGAATCGATCACGAAACAATTAACATAATGTGTCAGTCCTCACGTTTCACACTTCACACACACCTCACAATCAGTCAATGTTTCGTGCTGATTTTTTTATTTACTCATCTGGCTAGGCTAGAAAACAAAAAAAATATCAGCACGAAACATTAGTCACACACAATTAACCGCCCGTCGTACTAAGGCACGTTTTTGCATAAGTTCCAACTAAGCGCTATTTGGCCAACTTCGCGCTTGAAGCGAGCAAGTTTGATTGAGATCTGGTCCTTTGCCTACCTGAAATTTAAACGGGGGACCGGGTAAGTTATTAGAAAACTTTTGAACGGCTCCCAATTTTATAATAATAAAGGATAAATGCTGAAAGATGAGAATGCCGAGCAACGTCGATATGGTTTTATTAACAAATTCCAACTTTTCTATCTGATTAACCCGAATACGTATCTTTGTATTTGTTACAGTTATCAATGAAACTAGTTTCGACTGTTACTTTTAACCAACTTTAAAGAGGCAAATACTCCACGTGATGTAACACTTTTAAACCAAAGAGAGGGAAGGCAACTTTTTTCAAATGCGTACCTGTATGTCTATTTCATTAGCCTAATTATGACCGCATAGTCTGAAATTTGTTATTAATAAGATCCAAGCACTTTCTTATAAACGTGCTCAATGACCGGTTTTAAGACGACAGCGACCGGGACGTTAATGATCACACGTCACTGCATAAGCGGATCCAAAGGAATCCTTCCCACCCCCCCAGATGGTTGTTTTGTGTACCAAATTTCTTGTATTGTATTGAATTGTGCTCCCCCCCAGAACGATTATTTGTGGCAGCTACCCCTCCGTCATGCGTGCTACTCACACTTGCCCGGTATCGGACAAAAAATGCCTCCCCTCCCCATCGTAAGCATGTTAGATCTGGCACTGCAATTTGTCTCACGTACCCTCCCCCCCAAATCAAATCCTAGACCCGCCCCTGCGTCCCTGCATAAAAACAAGGCATTTAAACAAATACTTATAAATAGTTTTGCGAACAACTTTTAATGAAGTATGGGTTGTGAATCCGGAATGCTACAAAGCGGCATGACAAATTGATACTAAAATTATATTTGTATCATCCGGAGAGTACTCGTAGTAATGTAATAGAAAACATACATTAATTTTGTTATGTGAGTTATGATCCAGACATAAATTTCGACGATTTCCAACTACTCCATCACGGGCCTCAATTATTCTCTAACTAATCAACATGACTATATTAATATTCCTACATTAAGCTCTCCATAACACGTTTATGGAGAGCCATCCACTAACAAACTTGTTCAAACTTCCTATTGTTACTAATAATTTAACTACGCTATCATAATTGTACCTCTGGGCCTTTAGTCTTGTACCAAATTATTTAGACCTGTGTACATGATAGCATTCCTGTAAATCATGGATTACGATCACACCTTGGTTGATAAATATCTAAACATAACATAAGTATCAAAAAGCGTGATACTTTTACTAATGGAAAAAGAAACAAAAATAAACATTCTGATGATAAAAAATACAAATACTTGTCAGCTCAATCGCTGCCGAACTGTCAATTAGAGTTTATGTCACTTGAGTACATAAATTAGTACAAGTGGCATAAACCAGTATGTAGTAGTATGGGGAAGTATTTTTCGGGATGAGATCGGTCCCGTGAGGAAGATTCAGGAAATAATAGATCAGGTTTAAATATGAAAGTATATTGAAGGAGACAATGCTTCCGTATTGTAAAGATAATATACCAATTACTTGGATATTTCAACATGATAACGACCCAAAAGAAATAGCGTTAAAGCATTTTTAAGGCATTAATTACCGGAAGTGTAAGAGTGACCTGCAAATAGTCCGAATTAAAATCCAATACAGAATTAGCAGCATATTGTATAGAAAAGATTATCGAATACACTTATCACTAGCATACACAAAAATTTTGCGAGATATTCCTATGAAAATGCGGAAAAAGTATAGAATCAGCGCAACGTTGGTTGCAGTGCTGTAAGCGACAACTTTCATACTATCGAGGCTTTCCAACTAAATATTAAAAGTTATTTTATTTTTTTACTACACTAATTATTGTTTTGTTAAATTTGTTACAATAGAAAATAATATTTTTTGTGTTTCTAATTATTTGTCCACTGCAAATTGTTAGTTTCGTTAATTTTTACCCGACTGTAAAGAAGGGTTATGTTTTTTGCGCGTATCTTGTATGTATATATGTAATATTCCTTATTACCTGATATCTCACAATCCACTGAACGGATTTATACAATTAAGACGTCGTTAGATTTGTCTTGATTGCCCAAGTGTTCTTAGATATGTGATGTTTTAAAAAAACAAACATGGCGGCTGTGAGATGTCAAAATAAAGAGGTGTGAAAAAAAAGTTGTTTCGAAAACAGCAATATGGGTATCAAATTAAAGGGCTTATCTTAAGCATTTCAAAAAGATATAACTTGATTATGACTGTAATACTAAAAAAGTTAGTTAGCAAGCATTATTTTTTTCAGTCTTCAATACTTGACAATACATTTACAACGGTTACATATTACAACCACTAAAAAGTATTAAAATAAAAATTTAAATTATAAAAAAAAACCCGCCTGCACAAAAAAGATGGATATTTTTTTAAAGTTATTGTAGCTTTTATCGCGGGCTTTGAGCGTGGCGATAATTATAATTGCATAAGTTGATAAAAAATACTATGCAATAGCTTTACAACGGCAGTCCCCTAATGCCACACATTTTTAAGCTATTGCATAGCTTTTAGCGTCGTACGTCGTCGTCTGTAGTTTCCGTTTCCTTTAATTTTTTTCGTTTTTTTTTACAGTTTTGGCCATATTGTTCAAAAGATAAAAAGGGTAACGATTATTATCGAAAATTTTCACTTAACCAAACACTCTAACGAGCTTAACGTTATCGCAAGCTATGTCGTCATAACTGCGGGTTGTCAAATCATTTACATTAGTGCGTTTATTCCAATATGCACTGGAGCATTGTCTTTTTTTTATGATATTTATTAACATAAAATTTTAATGTAATATTAACAAGTTTTATATAAAAAAAAATCAAGCAGTTTGACATTTTCACGCACCATTGTTATGATGGAATGTGAAAGAGGTTATTTATCACTATTATCACCAATACGTTGCCATATTTCTTGTTAATGAATGAATTTGTATTTGTGCGACATCAATAAAGTTATATTTAAAAATTGAATAATTAAGGTGAAACAATTGAATTAATTGCATAATGTCTGAATCAATAGAATTAATTTAAATTGCTAGTAGCTGTTGATCACGTGATCAAAGTAATGAAAGCATCTTACCTCGAAAACGCCAGTGGTAACCGTACAAAAATGGTGATGATTTATGACCTCACATATTTACCTACAATACTGCGGCAGTATACTGTCATAACGGAACGATTTTCTCCCCCCTAAATATTGAATATTGGAACATACCTAGTCAAATACTAGGTATGTTCCGATATACACTGCGATTTTAATAATCTATACTAATATTATAAAGAGGAAACATTTGATTGTTTCTTTGTTTGTATTGAGTAGGCTCCAAAACTACTGGACGGATTTGAAAAATTCTTTTATCGTTGTGAAGCTACACTAACCCCGGGTGACATAGGCTATTTTTTATCCCTGCATTCCCACGGGAACGGGACCTACGCGGGTGAAACCGCGAGGCGTCCGCTAGTTATATATATATTTTGAGAAATGTTTTAGATGTGATATTGCTCGATTTGGTGCTATCAATTTTATTACAGTCGTCTACCGGCGATTATATTCAAAGCTACATATATGAAATTATATACTTATTAAAAGAAAATCAAATATTTAATTTATATTGAATAGGTATTTTATTTTGCTTTGTATAATTGAAATCTTATGATTTCAATTAAACACAAGCTAACAATTTATTCTAATACATTCCAACAATAAGTTATGTTCAATGAATATTTTTAACATAGCTTAGATAGAGCCCCCAAGGAAAGAAAAATGCAATAAACTCACTACCACTCTCTCTGGATTGCTGTAATATTTAAAATGCTTTCAGAATTTCTTTCCAAGTTCGTTATTTGAGATGAAAATTATGTTTTATTTTCTAACGTCCATTAAATTTATTTATACAAAAAATGCTAACGGATAGGTATTACTTATTAAGTTGACTACATTTATCTACATTTCTTTCACTTAATATTTGATAAACAAATTTCTACCTTAATTGCTACAAATAGTTCTTAAAAATAGTTCTTGGTGATTGAAAGTGGTTATTGTGTGTACAATGTATTTTTTAAGCGAAGGAACGCAGTCACTGGTGACAGCTAGTTGACAAAATCAGCACTGAGTGAATGGCTAAGAATCTTATAGTGTTAAATATTATACTAAAAAGAAGATGAGATAGAAACACGAGGGATCCTATAAAGGTTCCGTTTTTTCCTTTTAAGGCACGGAACTCTAAAAAATTAATACGCGGCCCATAAAGAGGTGACGTTGACTGGTTTTTCAGTGGAATTTGGTCTACTTGAATAAGTACAGCACGTTGTAGCAATTTCATAACATCAAGTTACGTCTTGAAATTGTCCAAACCAAATGAACTGAGAGCTTATTTCATCCATCATTCCCTTGGTTTGACGATACCAAGTTAGATGGTCTGTTGTATTTTGTAAATTTATCCACAGCTTCGCACTCGTCAATTTTCTGTCTTCAATTTGTGAGTACTGAACAGATTTTCTATGATATACTTTTTTGAAGATTTTTTATTTTAAGGAATAAAAAGAAGTCACACGGTGCCAGATCAAGACTAAAGAGGGTGACCCAAGACTCTGACCGGTGTGGAGTCCAGGAAGTCCCTCGTTTTGAGCTTTGAGTGCGCGGGCGCATTGTCATGGTGAAACAGTACTCCACGGAGCCCGGTGTTTGATCGCTTGTTATCCATTGCAGATAATACTTCTGGCAGTCATTTTGTGCTATGCCTTTCTTCGTTGATACTGCTTTGGTCTCGTAATGGAATTGAAACCAGAACCCCGTCAAAGTAAAGAAACTAGTGATCAAAATTTTTATTACGCGTCTCGATCGCTTCACTTTCCTAGGTATTGGTTCGTTTTGAAACAGCCAAACTGTCGACTGACGTTTTGTTTCTGGATTGGATTGAAAAATCCAGGTTTCGTCACCTGTCACAATGTTGTAAATATTCCGAGATGAGCCTGCTTCAAATTTTTTAATCATATCACGATACCACTCCACACTGGCCTGTTTTCAAACTTCGGTGAGGTTGTGCAAAAGTGTTCGTGTAGAATCATAAGAACGCTTTCTGAACCAATCTGCAGTATATGCATTTGGCCTGTACTTGTTTGTGTTACTTCGTATGTAATTGGTCTGTTTTCTTGAACTATTTTTTTTTACTGCCTGCGCACTTTCTTCGTCGTAGGACGACTACTCTTTTGTTCATCACCCAAAGTAAGGTGACCGCGCTTGAACTCGCAATGCTTGCGCTATGGTTGCTTTTGAAGGTCCTTCATCCATAAGTCGATCAAATGACTCATCAGGTTTTAGGCCAAATCGTAGAAAATCATCGCACGAAAATGTTCTCGATGCAAGGAGGCATAGACAAGGTACATTCGTACTATGACGAATTCGCTAACGCCTACAAGAGTTCCAATACAAAGCTTGTCCGCAAAAAAATAAAATAATGTCAATGGTCTCCACCGCAAATGTCTAATTCTTATAAAATAAAATCCTCCATTTCATTTCGTTTTTTACATGGTCTCACCGTTCGCTAGATTAGTGACCAATTGAATGGATAAAAATAGCGAAGATACTGTCAATAGTCTGCACTATTGACAGTAGCTTCGCTATTTTTTTTTATCGTATCTACGAATCGACTTGGATTGACCACGTGACATATTTTAATTCCTTACATTTTGTACCTATTTTTCCATTAACGACACCGCTATTCGAATGTGGCTTTTTCCGGGCCTCTAGATCCACTTTAAATGAGACACAATAATTTAATTTGGCTTTCGTAAAAATTGGAGGCAAATTCGAAATTCAAACAATGGTATTTACTTCTAAATAACCAAATTTTTCTAAATAATTAATAGTGGCCAGTGCCTTAGTAGTAACTTTTTTTTCGCACAAGTTTCTGAGTGGCTTGGTATCTGAATGGCAGTGAAAACCACATCAAAATCCGTGGATTAGTTTAGAGGATCTAATTCTGGACTATTTTTTTATATTATTAAAGATTATTATTCTACGGATAAAATATAAAACATTTATTTCAATATATCACAAGATTACAGTCAACCCATTTATTAAATGAATCTTTACCTCAAACTGCCTAAGTCGGCATTAATGAGCTTTATGCTCAAAATTTGTAACCAAAACAGAATACGTTAGAAACGCAATGCAAGCACACATAACCAATTTATCGAGATCCCCGCCACATAATCAGTCACACGAAATTGTTTCAGAGAAGTACCAATTTAAATGAGGTATATGTGTCATTGTACTATGGTTGGTAGGCACTTGTAACCGTAATCCTTAGTAAATTGAAACGGAAGATCAACGAGTTCGCCCTCTTAACGGTAGGTTAAATTATTCGCCGCTTAAACAGATCTGATTCTATTAATTACATTCAGCTTAAGTGTTTTAGTTGATTATTGTGATTACAGTGCAGACAATTATTAACTCTAATTAATAGGCACTGTAATTGTTATTCAAGCAATAATTATCATGTCTTTAACTAATAAGTAATGCAATAGCCACGTCCCTTTTTTCTATGTCTTAAACTCAACTATTTTATTACTAGTAACTTCATACCTTCACAGCAGTAACTCTAAAGTAAGGCTTTTATTATTTTTAAATGGTAATGTGTGCATTTTGTATGATAAACAGAAGGAAACAGTGACTGACTAATTATGAATGGATTGAGTTAAAATTTGACTTATATAAACATATTATGACGTACCATTTCATTCGCTAAAAACAGATATATGGGTATAACCAAATTGCAGTCAAAATCAAACTTATCCGAGTGCAGCCGCGAGGCTAGTAATATATTAAGCAATTCAAGAAAGTATATTATAAAAAAATCGTTAAGTACTATTTAATTTTTAAAAAAATCATTTGGACAGATTTTACGTTTTCAAAACGGCAATCGATTTACACCAAACTAAGCTACGAATTTGCTCGATGAAATGGCTTTCTAATAAAGTAACCACGTCCGTTATCTGTCCATTTATTTAGAGACGACAATGATACAGACAGGCGCACAGATAAACACGTTAACTTTAAACACCACTTTTGTTTTTTAAAACAGTAAAAGAGATGAGAAAACCGCCATTTTTACCTTCAGTAAGCCATTAAAGCATGTTTTATAACGCCAAAGTGGTTCGAACTCAAGTGTTATCCTGTTGGTGCTACTAAAGATTTTACTTGCTCTCAAAGGAAAACAACTGAAGAGGAAAAACGATATATGACACTATAAACCAATTCACCGTTCCAAGTATTTTTCCAATTCTAAAAACTTTAGGCAGCTTTTTTCTCCTTAGAGATGTATTTGTACAGGTTTCCAGGAAATACCGCGATTTCTCAAGTAGATGGTTAGTTGATACGTATGATAATATTACATTTTGTGTAGTAATATGTTTGTGTTATATTATTGGTAGAGCAGTAAGTACTTTTGAGTGTTGCTTTTTAAGGTTACCTAATACTAAATTAAACAAACGTGTAACTATTGTAATAGAAATAATATAAAAATATGCAGTAGAATAGCGGAAACCTCTTTAGAATGGATCAGTAGGTCAATTCACGTATTTAAAGCAGTGCATTTGCAGTTCAGTTGCAGTTAAGTTTCGATTAAAAAGGCCATTTTTGTATTCTTGTAACTTTGGGATCGATCTTAAAAATGATTGCGCACCGTACTAGAATGTCGTTATTGCGCTCTCGAGACGCATACTTGACGCAAGCGTATTTAAGATCGATCCCAAAGTTACAAGAATACAAAAATTGAAAGTTTGAATCGAAACTTTACTGAAACTGAACTGCAACTGCACTGCTTTAAATATGTGAATTTAACCCCAGTTGTGTTTGAGGAAATCGCGAACATACATACGTACATATACTACCTTTAAACCAAGAAAACAAAAAGTTAGTTTTAAAAAAAAGTCACCGCATATATTGTAAAGAACAACAGAATTCAAATATACACACTCCCGAAAGTTCAATTTTGATTAATTAACACTTACGTATTATGTAGAATGAATCTATTAAATTTAGAGAAGAATCAGATAAGTGATTTATGATTGTAATCATTGGCATTTTAAAAAAGTGGCCAAGAGTTTTCATTGCCAAGTTCTTTTTTCACGGCTTTACTCTTGCGAACTCAGCAGTAGTAGAATCATTCTATTGTGTTGTTTGACGTTCATAAGCGTTTCATTCTGTAACCTAAGTGAATAAAGTACTTTGACATATAATAATGACATAATAGTGGTCCCCTTTGCGATTTCAATTACGGCGGCCAATTTCATCAGCGGCTAGTCAACTAGGGAGGATATATTAAAGTGCACAAGTGCGCGGTCCCAAGTGCACTCTCTATATTCTACGTCCGATAGCATGGAAATCTGAGACAATCTAGAGATTAGGCACAGGACCGACAGCTTGACGTTCTCTTCGAGGCACTAAGGGATGTTACATTTTTCGAAAGCGGTCACCCGTCTATGGATAGTGTTACCACTATACTTAGTCGGGCATTGCATAATTTCGCAGAAATCTTGATCTCCGGTCGCTGTCTGGCTCTACATATTCTTAGTTTTTCTGAACTCCGCACGGGATTTGGCGTAGTTTCGTCGCGGCTACCACCAACTCACAGGAGTCCTGTTAAAGTAATAGATAAAAAGGTATTATTTATGTATTATTATTATTAATAGGGTATTTATTATTTTTATTTATTTTTACTAAAAAATATTATTTTATTTATCTTTTCTATAATTTATTATATTATTTATCTATTTATACTATTAGTATATTTATAAAAAGGGGCTAGTTGAAAACCAGCGTCAGGCATCTTGCCTGGCATATGCTGAACTAGCTCCTATTTTTCAGCTTAAACTTTACATAATGTTGTCAAATTGTATTTAATTTAGTAGCTACTTGTTTTTACACGTATATGTACTCATTTTATTTTTTCTGTTTTGTGGAAAAAAAATAAATTCTTTCTTTCTTTCTTTTCTAGTTTAGAAGAGTTATCCCTATCATACAGATATTTTTTTCAGATTGACAATTTTACAGCAGGTTTGGCCCTCCAGCTACGGATGGAGTTTTTTTCACCATCTTTTTCAATATAGACATGTATTTTTAATACAAACCTGCATTATGATTACGTGCAAGATAAGCAAGTATGTAAAGTTCATACACAATTTTCCTATTTAACTTGAGAGAGTGCGCGAAGTTTTAATCAAAGTTTTGTTGTGTTGACATTTTTGGGCGTACTCTTTAATAATAAAATACCCACATGTCCAACATAAGCACGTATAAAGGCTTTGTCAAAGTTTTTGATATTTCAACTTTTTACCCGACTGCAAGGAAGCGTTATGCTTTTCGCGCGTATATTTATGTATATACCTATTTTAAACCACTTCCCTTTCAAACCACTGAGTCCTTATTCACATTCTTTTATTCCGTTTTCATAGGAAACTCGTGCGAACTGTGAAAATTTTGTCATAATTGTAAATAGGGAGCTGGGCTTAGAAATGCATCAACGCGCATGCGCGGCGGACATCTTTGAACGTACTCTGGATGGATTTCTACAATTAAGACGTCAGGTTCATTTTGACCAAGTGTTTTTAAATAAGGTGACGTTTTGAAAAACAAACATGGCGGCTGTGAGATGTCGTACATAATAAAAAGGTGTGAAAAACAAGTGGTTTTGATTACTGCAATACGGGTATCAAATTAAAAGGTACATCGTAAGAAATTCAAAAAGGTTTAACACGATTGACTGTAATTCTAAAAAGTTTGTTAGCAACCATTGGCAATAGCTATAATAAATGTTAGTATACATACTTTATAAATATAGGCATGTATCTATATTTAGTCGGAGGCACTTTCCTAAGTTCATCGAGATTCATTAAAGCGTAAATATGTATTTTGTTTTCATCTTTTTTGTGCAGGCGGGTTTTATCTATTTTTTTAACTCTGATTTTTTAAACTACAGTTAAAAAGTAATCATCGTTTTGTACCTTTAGGTATGTATTTATTTAATGATTTAGAATATTTTGTTCGATTCGTTTCGACTGTTTAAAATAATAATTAACTTACAAATAATAAAGCCGATAATCATTCCTACGATTGAGACAAATCAAATGACACCTTGCATGATGATATCCATTAAGCTGTTTGGTCTATAGGACATGTCAATTAATGGGCATTGTTATGGCACAGATGGGTAAAAATACTTAAAAGAAGGTATTGTCAACTTTGCCAAAAAATGATTTAACATAGCATAGTTTCAAAAATAAATTCTACACTACATCCTGCTATGGAAATGAAATATCCAATTTAACACAGCTGCAGGTCATTGTGATACAACAAAGTTACTTAAGAGCCGAACCACACGCGCCGCTCCGTGTGGCATACCATAGATTTTTATATCAAACACATCCCAAATAAAGATATTCGTTGACTCATTTCTTTGCCTCACTTCCAATAAATGGAACTCTCTACCAGCTATAATTGTAGATGGTGGCGAAATTTAGCTTCGTATTCTAATGATATTGTAGCAGATTTTCATTACTCTCCCTCCGTCTTACGAATTTTCGGTCAGGGTCACGTGATCCTGACGCGAGTTTAACATTTTTTACCCATTCCAAAGAAATGCACAACGCCGCTAAAGAAGTTTTCACTTCAAAAAAATATGCAGGACACTGCAGCGGCACCGCTCAGGTGTCGCACCGCCTGTGTACCATTCTGTATGGTTCGGTTCTTAGGTACTAGTCGGTGTCGGTTACCATCCGTGTACTTGATAACTGACTGACAACCTAAATAGGCTAGTTTCTTATATAACAAAAAAATCCAAAAGACCAACACTGGCTCCACAGGTTGGCCCCAATGACGTGATAGTCCCAATGCCATTCGCTAAACGTGTGGATCTGGAAAATAACCATGGCGCCAACGTTGGGACAAGCGTTATTCTAGAAATCTAGATACACACGTTGGACGAGAGGCATTGGGACCGACGTTGGGGCCAACGTGCGAGTGCGTAAATAAATCTGACATTTAAACTGCCAACAATGAATTCCCGATTAAATTTTGTGCTAATTTTGTTTTTTTCATAAATAATCATATTCGTAAAAATTTGTAACCGACTTCAATCACATTTGATTTTCCGGCATTTATTGAGGAGTTTCATTGTCTGTCTCCGGAACTCATCATCAGATTTACGAATTTACGGAATTTATTGGGACCTCTCTCAAGCAAAAGAAGGATTTACCAAAATCCATCTATATATGACGGAGTTAAAACATATTCCGTCGTTGAAAGACGATATTTATATTATAGTTTAAAAAACAAACACACATCCGAATTAAGATTCCTTTTTGAAGTTGGTTAAAAATAAATGACTTGACGAGAAAAATAGCGACATCATAGTCTGATATTCGTACGAGAATGTTATTTCGATTAGTTGGAAACTAACCATTGTATTAAGTTCGAGTCTACCGTTAAACCTAAACAAAACCGTGACCTCGGCCGTTGCAATACGGTCAAAATGTCGGGCAATAAAACAAAGGTATTTAGCCTTAAAATTAGACCCGTAGCTTATAAAATTCTACAAATCTAAATAAGTAACAAACCGAGAGACATACTCTCGCCAACTATGTCAGGTGATAGGTTAATCCTATCATAGATTAGCGACACTTATCTCAAGATACGTAAATATACGTATTCTTTTATTAATAACTTACACACGGCCCTCTGATACCAAACTAGGAAGTAAATATTGTACAATGGCAACCAGACAACTGATGGACATGTACAAAATTCCCTTGAAAAAGAAAATACTTATTATACCGATTATTTTTACCTTCGTAACCTTACTGATGTTGTTGTCTTTTGTTCAAATATTAGATGAATATTCAGTATGATTGACGAGATTGGGGTTATTAGGGTTGGCACTTTTGTCATAGAGAGTTCTGTAATAACCTATACATTTATAAATAAATCAATATTATAAATACACTACCGCATTTTTGTCTACGTCAATTTTTCCCATTTTTGCAATTCATTAAAACATATTAAAATCACGATTTAAAAAGAAAACTTTCCGACCTATTCTTATACCTACCAAATATACAAAAAAAGTCATTAATATCGGTCGTGACATTTCGAAGGAGTTCGAGAACAAACCCCTGTGACACGCGATTAAAATTAAAAAAAAATATCTCGATCATCTTACAAAGAAGTATGGAAATTTAATAAATAATGACATAGAAACATGTGTCAAGTTCGTTCTTTTTAAAAACCGTGGTCAATGCAATTTTCTTCTTTAAGGTTGTAATTACACTTTGCAGTGCAGTGTTAAATGCTTCAATGCCTTGGGGCCAATATTTTTTTTTTCACTTCTACACGTGTTGTTAATTTTAATACAAAAGTTTTGAACATGCGCTATAGCAGCGGAAATTTATTAGTATTGTCTCGAGAAATAAGTCAAGAAAAAATATGCTGCCTAAACTTAGGGAGCGACATACGTGGCTGATGTTGACTTTTAAACACGATTTTGAACATTCAGGCGGTCGAAACCACTTGCGAAAGCTGGTATAGGTACAATACGTAAAGTTTACTGAAAGTTTCTGAATCTAGCCACTTACAATAAAATAATAAAAAAACCAGGCAAGAACATGTCGATTCATCCTCGGTGTAGGGTCGTTGAAGAGCGTTCATGGCACTTACTCCCTTTTGTTATTTTAATTTTAGAATGAGCCTAGTCCAAAATATTTAACATGTGTATTTGAAGGTTCGGAAGATTTGCATTCGATTGATACCGCATAACTTAACGGACGACCAAAAATGACTGCGTGTCCAGTGGAGCCGTAAAATAATAAAAAAAATTAACGCCGGACAGTCGTTAGCTGACTATAATATTGTGACAGGTGACGAAACTTGGTACTACTTTGAACCCAAAAGAAAAAGCCAGTTGGCAGAGTGGATCTTTCCTTTTGAAGATTTAAAGAAAAGAGTCTTAGAAAAAGTTTGCGAAAAGCAACCTCGAAGCAATGACCTCCTTCTTCACGATAATGCATCCTCATATTCCGCTATGAGAACATAAGCCTATTTATAGGCTTTAAATGTGAAACTGATCTCGGCCCATCCTAGACCTCGTACCCTGCGACTTCTTTTTGTTTCCAAAAGTAAAGATAATCTTACCGGTACACGCTTTACGAGCTCTGAATCGGCAGTGAATGCGTTCCATGAAACCATTGAAGAGGTCCCAGATCGGTTGCAGGACCAGACTCGTGTCTTACGGGAGGTGCCATACCGGGTTTTGTTTCGATTTTTCCTCTCTTCACACTGTTTATGTTTACGGTGTGTTTCCCTTAGCCACCTCTTATGACACCCATAGGATGAGATGAAGTGATGACACTTTGTATTCTTACTCCGTCACAGGTGGAATTTTTAACTTTTAGCTTAAGTAATAAATAGTACCCTAAAAATTTTGATTCCATGAGAGTGTCGAAATGTACGTTTTTTGTGGCCCGTATCTTTTTTTTTACGATATTTTTTTAGAAATTTGTTTTTTTTTTCACAGCTTCATTAAACTACACACCTGAGTAAATGTAATAAAATTATTTATACTACTGGTCTTAATCGCGTAAATAATTTAAGGTAAAATACCTTGTTTATTGCCCGATGTTTCGACTGTTGCGATACGGTCGAAACGTCGGGATTAAGACCCGTAGTATATATAATTTTATTATGTGTACAAATCGCGAAAGTTTATCAACCTGAGCAAATGGTTTTAATTTCAACTCGATACTCGATTTCAACGCGTTCCTGAGATAAAGGGTCTTACAAGGGTAAAAACAGACAGACAGCCGGACAGCAAAGTGATTCTATAAGGGTTCCATTTTTTTCCTTTTGAAGTAAGAAGCCCTAAAATTAGGTACTGAATAAAATATTTCAAATATTCATGTCAATATCTTTGTTTGAAATTTATCATAATAAACTTTTATAGTTTGTTCGTTATATTAAGTGAGGAAAAGTCCCCGGAGTACCAATGACATGTGGCCGCCCACGTGACACTATTGAAATTGAGCGTATTGTACACGTGAACGAACATAATTTAATGTTGGTAACAGTTTGCAATTCTATATGTTGTCTCAGTTGTCTAGAACGCCCACGACTGTACATATTAGGGATCAGTTTCCACAAATATGTCAATAAATGGATCTAACTAGAATAAAATATCACATTGGGTGAAATATTTCGCATGTAAAATAAGAACTACAACATTTTATTCCAAAGGCATTCGAATTAGGCAGATCATACTCTTCTCTTTACAGTATACTGTAGTTTAGATATTTGGCATTTGAGGAGTCATTGAGTTATCTAGCGTTGTCTGTGGTAATTTGACTTATAATAACTCTTGCTTTTAACTTCGCTAAAAAACAGCTTCTGTTACATGTATGGAGGGAAAAAATATTTATTATTATTTATTTAAGGAGTGGCTACTACAAGACACCTTTTCATAAAATTTCATCAATATTAATTGAGTAGTTTTTGAGTAAAATCCCTGAGACATACAGACAGACATGACGAACCTATAAGGGTTCCGTTTTTGCCGTTTTGGCTACGAAACCCTAAAAAAAGGTTCTTGAGTAGTAACCACAACTTGTAAGATGCAGCGGGGTCCAGCCCCCTATGAGATAGACATCATCATCATCAGGAGTGGAAGCACTTTTGGAAGGCCTTTGCTTAAAAATATGTAGGTAAAAGTTTAAAGAGAAGCAACAAAGTCAATTTTTACACAACGTAAAATCCGACTGCTTAAAATTAATAATTAACATATTTAGGCCCAAAAATCCTATTTTACCTAAGTGTCACTTTGCACACACAGCTGAGACGAATTTTGCTGAAATCCATCAAGCCATTTTGGCTCACTTAAGAGCGTACCAAAGAAATATTCACACATACATACATTTGAAGAACATAGTTAATATAGAATTTTATAGACTACGGGTCTTAATCGCGTAAATATTTTATTTTAGGGCTTTATCTGTCTACCTTTGTTTTATTGTTCGACGTTTCGACCGTATTGCAACGGCTGACACGGGTAGACTCTACCCGTGACCACGACAAACTTTCGCGATTTGTACACATTATAGAATCCGTATTGCAACATACGGATTCTATAATGTGTACAAATCGCGAAAGTTTACGAACATATATTCCTCCTTCTTGCGCAGTCGAGTAAAATAATGTACCTCTCGGAGTACAGGACCCTAACTCAAACTCTTTTTTATTTTTCTAACATACACACACAAGCAAATACAAGCCCACAAGCAAATTTATCTATGATTGTTTGAATACGTTTGTAACTCATGGTTGCTAATTGTCGGCGGTTGCGATCGGCCGCGATGCACGGAAAAGAACCTTTACGTCTCATCTCAATAACGTATCTACAATTAACTGTCTGTTAAATAGCTGCTTCTGGCCATAGCTAACTCTAGTGCCTATCGAAAATGACCTTTGGACGTTTTGATCACATCATCGACGGCACAAATGTTAGTTTATCTATAAGAGTTATCAGTAAATGAGTTATTTTGAGACTGGCCGTAAGTATTGAATCGACAAACTTTGGTAACTTATGGCGGTACAGTACTTTAACTAAGTTAAAAGAAATAAAAAGGATAGCACTTTTGGCTAATTTGCCAAGTTAATTGCAAATTTAATGTTTTTTAAATGACCCTCCTTGAGCGTAACTCAGTGGATACGTACTGCGTACCATTTAGGTGATTAAACTTCAGTTTTACAGCAAAAGAACTGTTTCTGTTTAGTAAAAGATTGTAAAGTAGAAGTATCTTGATAAAATAAATAATTTGTTGTTGTAGTAGTAACCATTCGAGTTTGTTATGAATAACAGTGTTTTGTGACAAGGAGAAACTAAATGGGTATTTGATTTTGTTTTTCGTCTCATAATGTTCCCCGTATCTAACCGCGTCTTTATGTTGGTTCTCTTGATGAAATTAAGTTAAGAACCCCCTACCCCTAGAATTTCGTGCTGCCTCTATACCGAATTTCATGAAAAAGGCTTTGTAGTTTCAGAGATTACTCAAAAGTTACTAATTATAGGCTATTAAGCTATTGCATAGCTTTTATCACGGGCTTTGAGCGCGACGACCGAATCAAGAAATTCCGTAACGAAAATTAAACCTAACACCCCCCACTCCGCCTACTATGTAGCTCGGCTGAGCGTTCGCTTAACGTATATGTATACGGTACGACTGTACGAAGCACAAACGGGTCGAGACGAGCTGCTCCGAAATGAAAAAAAAATACTGCAAAAATAAAAAAATAAATAAATAATTACAATTGCTGCAGTTGATAAAAAATGCTATGCAATGGCTTTAGCGCGGCAGTCCCCGAGTGCCACATTTTTTTTAAATTGTGAAACAACCTTACTCGTTGTCATTTTGTATAGACATCATGTTCTCACACCTTGTAGACGATAAAAGTATCGCAAACAAAAAATATGCTAATGCAAGAAATTACCATACCTACAACAAATACTTGTTATTTTCTCCAGAATACTATAGAGAACCCACTTAAAATAACCGTCCACGACCCAAGGTCACAAAGGTGAAGGTCAGGCAAGTTATCAAATTATCGAGTCTTTGGACTGTCCCAAGTGAATGATAAAGATATTTTTACGACAGCCGGTACTGAAGGCTTGACATCTACCCAAGGCGCAAAGGGATCCTGAAATGTGACAGTAACATTAGCCCCTATTGTACCCTATCTTCATAAGGTGAACAACTAATACAATTTTCTTCAACAAAAAACTTATAATCTATTTTCATATTTTTGATACTTAATATTGTATATGAACGCAAACATTGTATTTTCAACCTTTACTTAGAAACTTGAAAGCATATTCAATGAGCCGAGTTGTTGATCAGTGATTGCGTCATCAAAATAAGAAGTAAGGACCAAAGTTCACGCATATTTAGTAGTTCATCAGAAAATTTCTTCTACATTATTCAAAAGAAGACTTTTCTTATTCTGCTGTGTGAAAAATACGTTGTGCTCATCAATCTACCACTACGAGGTAATTTCTGATGTAAATAGTATGTACCTACCTAATAATATAGCTTAGTTTGCCGATTAATTTTATTATATATAATGTCTCTGTTGTATTAAGTCTCGTAATTGTGACAATTATGAGGCTTCTATTACCGGTAAGATTTTTTTTAGTCGTTTAATATTCTGTGAAGATCAATAGTTTTGTATAACACAAGAAGCGGCGGTAGCCTAATGGCTAAGGCATTGGTCTCGCAATCGTGAGTTCGCGGGTTCGAATCCTACCCATTATACTACCGACGTGAACGCATTTCTAACACAAGCCATTGAGATTAGCTGGAGGGGTTAACAGGATTGCTAGCAATGTGAGGCCAATATATATATATATATATATATATATATATATATATATTTTAATTAAGATAACTAGCAATATGGTATAGAGTCCCACATTACTAGCAGTGTTGTAGTTATTTAAAGACATTTACATTGCTAGTTAATTGAAAAAAAAAGAAAAGTTTTATACTGCTTTTGCTCCACCCGTGTGACGCTTGTCTATGTATTACGAGTAATTTTTATAACACAATGGTGACTCCAGCGTTGCCGTTAGCTGCGGTGCCATGTATATATACATAGCAAACTGACCCTATGTAATATCCTACCTTATTCATTAACTTGCAGAAATGAGTAGGAGTATATTTTACGACTAGTACTTAGCAAAAGATAATGTTAGCTGAAATTCCGTCTCCGAGATTGACCTTGTTTACGTGGAAAATGAAAAAAGTCAACGACCTTTCCAAAAATAAGTTTATCAACGCTTCCCTAAAAATGTAATAAACAAACCAAAAGAAGACGTATTTTATAATAAAAGACTGATGGATGAAAATAGTAACTACAACAACCAGAGTTCCCATTGTAGTCGAAGCCAAGAAAGCCACAGTTTAATTTAAAACTTTATCTTTGACAAAGTTATCTGCAACCAAAAGAACAAAGAAATTCATCTTGAACATTTCCGAATTACGAGTTCTCACCTAGAGAGTCCTTGAAACTCGAACGAGAATTAACAGAAAATCGTTTCTAAATGCTATTCTGTAGTTTAATAGGCTCGAATTTCGATTAGGGCTGACAATTAGCGAAGAACAGTTTGAAGTGGTCATCTAACTTGAGAAATTGAACTATAAATTACGGTGGCACCGGCGTCTTGACATAAGTACTTGGCATAGATTGATGTGCCGCGGAATCCGAGAAATATAGCACACCGTCTGAATTTATAGAGGGCCTTATAAACAGATTTTGACTATGATATTTATGGCCATATGTATTCAAAGTGTTGAGAACAGTAGTTATTTAAATTTGATCCATTTTATTGGTATTTTTTTGTAGTAAAAAAGATAGTACTCTAATATAATTTGAAGATTAAGATAGAGAGAAAAAGAATTGAGTGTGCAAAATAAGAGCACCGCAGACTGTGCATAGTTTTGAACTCAGAATTGCTTTTAGATTATGAATCAGAATGTTGCCAGGAGGTTTTCTTGACCATTTTATTTGCTATATTATTTTAATTCGTTTTCTTTATTTAGTTAATTTTAGTACCATCAATTATTTTTTTTGTCTGTTTTATTAGTTTTAAGGCCATTAATTTTAATTTAATTAATATGAATGTATTTAATTAATTTTGTTTTTATTACTTTTAATGTTTCTATTATACATTATATACTTTATTGATTTAGATTATATAGACTTTGGTGTTATTGTTTTAAATTTTAATTTAACATTTTCTTTTGATTTATTTAATATCTAATATTGTTCTTCTTTTATATAACAAATAATTTAATGTTAAAGAAAAATAGTCCTAAGCTTAATCAATTGTAAACATGATTGCCTCGACACAGGCTCCGCCTAGTGAGGTTATCATAGGTATGACTTGCTATGTAATTGGGACCTTAAATAAATATACATATATTATTATTTTTTGACACCCCATCCCCTTAGATATCAAGTAAATAGACTGAACACACGCTTTGAAACCATTTCCATGATGTTTTAAATTAAATAACTCATTATATCATAAGATTAAAGATACGTATAGGTAGGCAAACATTTTTTTTTTTAATTAAAAAAAACAAGAGTTATTGATAAAATAATTATTTAATACGAAAAAGTAAATATCAACATGAAACAAAAAAATAATCAGTCTTTTTTTATTCTGGCAGTAATTTTATTGATAGATTTGCACAACGGAATACAATTTTGATATTTTTTTTTGCAAAAACAAGTCATTGTGTGATTATTTGATGTACATTTACAAATCATTCTAGTAATGGATACTTCGTCAATTACCATTTTTTACATAGCTTATTATGGTGTAATCAATAGGCTGTAGTAGTGTTTGGTCAGCATTTATCCCTGCATATGTTAGCGATCAAGCTCTCAGCAAATGTAAATGTATGCAGTACATTATTAGATTTTATAACTACTTCCATAACTAATAGAAGGTGAATACGTCTAATGTCAAAATTACTTTTATGAAAGCCGAAGACGAATAAACAATGAAAATCAGCGTTGTGGTGTGGTCTTCCACAACGCAGCAATATGCTAAGTGTGTACCTTCTGTCAAAGATTATCTATATTATTTTTTTAATCGCAGTCGCAGATTATCTTTATGTAGTATCTGTGACAAATAAATATATTTTCTTTTTCTTTCTTTCTTTCATATTTTGAAATTAATTTAAATCGAAGTTCATTAGCACTTGCAAATGGCTGTAGCAAATGGTTTCTAATTCTATTAACTGTTCGATATTTAGGTATAGATTTCCTAAATTCCGTAGAGCTTTTTCTACAAAATCCAGCCATGCCGCATTTAAAGCATTTTTTCGAACCCAATCTGCTGGTCGAAAGAAGCAGCTAAATGACATCCCGAAGCGTAATTTTCTAATACATTTTGGAATGTCATTTGGCTGATTAATCTATTATCGAAAATACTTGTCGTATTTTGCCAGTAATATATTCTCTGTGGTTGCGATTCGACTAGCAGATTATGCATAAGGCTTGTTTTTGCCAAAAAATACAACTAAATTGTATTCTATTGTGCAAATGTAAAAAGATAAAAAATATTTATTTTTATTTTATGTTGATGACTTATTCATATATTGGTACTTTTCTCGTTTTGAATATATTTTTAATCTATATTTTTTGTGTTTTTCGTCTAGGTATCATAATGAATTTGATTTTGACATTTGGACGGTAGTTTGACAAAATCAAATGGAACGACCATTTGTGTTATTCATAAGTATCAAAAAAGTTCACAGGACTGTCATTCGATAACCAGTCCAGCGTATTAGTTACTATAAATGTTGATAAACTTTTGCGATTTGTACACATTATAAAATTATATATACTACGGGTCTTAATCGCAAATCTTAATCGTCACGGGTAGACTCAACTACCGTCCGACGTACCGACCATCAGTCCACCCGTGACCACGGCCGTTGCAATACGGTCGAAACGTCGGGCATTAAACAAGGTATTTTACCTTAAATTATTCACGCGATTCAGACCCGTAGTATATAATATAATTTTATAAAATTAGTTACTAGTTTTAGAGAGGTCAGGGTAGATACTAAATTAGTATCTACCCGACATAGAACCGACATAGCATGTCATTAGTATTACTAATGACATACTATGTCGGTTCTGGATAGGTACCAGTTCCTTGTAGGTGTGTATTTTTTATAACTCTTTGCTACTACTATATCAATAACTACTTAAAAAAGTAGGCAAATATATATTTAAAAAAAAATGCATGTCTTTCCTTTCACGCACATTATAAACACAAGTAAATAAAACTTTGGCTTATGCAGGTTAACATTAAGACTAAATACCGGTCTTAATAATAATTTATCTATTTGGTCTTAATAATTTATGGATTTGGCTACTAGCGGTGCATATTCGACATAAATGAAATATGTGAAAATTTTACCCTCAGTAGCCAAATCAACCGATAGATTGATTATTGAGTGAGTGCGGCCGTAAATGACAATAACAATTATGTGCTTTTATTATACCACTAACAAGGTGATCTCGTCACCAGAATATTGTTGGTTTTATTACAATCTTGTTCTAACTAACAGCCGGTTTCAATAACCAATTTATCGTTAACTGTCGGTTAAATTAGCTAACTATAGTAACGAAACTGACATTAATGCCATCGATAGATATATTTTTTTTTTCGGGTTTTTTTATCTATACACGGTTAAAAAAACGCATAAATTATTGAGACTGGACGTAAGAGCATAATAATTATTTTACGATTTTTCTCACACACATCCTCCTTTAAGTTTATTATTTTTTTATAAATGTTTCACAAATCGAAAGAAAAATTTGATATCTAGTAACATAGTCCAGATAGGTGGTTCGCTTCTGGCCCCGATTTGGCTACGGAAGTCTCGGGTTCGATTCCTGAGTCTGGATTCAAATTTTTCTATCTTTCAAAAATGCAATTATTGTATTTGTAAAATTAATAATTATCTTAGTGTAATGCCCCCTTAAGTGATATTCAAAGATATATATATATATAGAGAAGATTAGAGATATAGAGACATCTGTAATAGGCTACTTATCTATTTGGTCTGTTATCATAAGGCTACCAATCTAATTAGACATATACATCTTTAATATGCTACTTATATTTTTATACGCCGATATCATAGGTGAGACCCTTATTAGCCACAGCTTTTAAATTATTGTCTTCCAACCTGTTCTTGGCCAGTGTTGTAGATTAACCTCTCTCATTTTGACAGGGGACACTGCTACGTTTCACAGGAGACCTCGAGATAACGCTATCTTGCACTCTCCTGGAAAATGGGTCACAAATGCTTTGGTGATGAATTTATTGTAACTGGCGAAAGGAGGTGTACAACAGTGGCTATACCTTTGGGAAAACATGTACAATTATAATATTGTGTTATCCTCACGTTGACAAGTCTTGTTCTGTTTTAAAATGTTATATTATTTATACTTTTATTACGCCTGTTAGGTAAATAAAACGTGTATTTTTTTATAATTTTGTTTATATTTTCTCAACATTTTGATAATTAGATAAATAGGTTTCGAGTTCCACGTTTACGAGACAAGTTAGACTCATTCGAAAAATAATAGCCTCACATAGTGAAGAGAGAGTAGGAAGGCTTTTGCCTTGAAGTGAGACATTACAAGCTAGTGATAACTAACTTTTTTTAGTAGTGTACCAGCACTGTATCATGGGGGACTTTACAAACATACAGGTCACGGATACAAAATACACCCTCCCAGACCCGGAACAACAATTTGTGGATCACACAAAGTGGTGTCCCGTGTGGGAATCGAACCCACGACCTCTTCGACACACACCCACCGCGCCACAGAGGCAGTCCAGTAATAATAAGATATTTAGTCAACTATATTTTTTAAGATAAATAAAGACAACATTTCAACAAAAATGTCCAAAGAAATATATGTTATACACTTCGTTATTTCATGCAGTAACAATTGAACGAACATGTAGGCCCTAGATTTGTATGCAGCTACTCGTTCTCCTGGATTAGCACATAGAGTGCGTTTCATCCTAAAAATACACAGCACACTAAATTCTAACAGTGGTATCCAAAAAAAGGCGCATGGTTTACAATAGTTTTATTCAAATAACGTTTTCCAATAAAATTTTAACCATTCAGTTATAAAATAAATAAAGTCAGTTATTCTTCTGTGAAATAATAATAAAAACAGATTACTGTGTTTCGGTTGATGGGCACTGTAGCAAATGGGACATACATCTTAATTTCACAGAGTGAGGAGTAGACTTTAAAAGCGCTGTCGCTGCCAAAGGCTGGTGAGATGCCTGTCATCTGGCTCGCAATCTGCTCGATAATTATTTTAAAAAATACTGAAAACGTTGTTTTCCAGTATTCGCAATTACTACGACTACTTATTAACTTTCCATTGACAAAGCACTATAGTTATTGGTTAAGTCTGCATGGAGACTTGTTTAATTTATGAAAAATTACAATCGGTTTCAGAGCATAGAAAAAATACATCATATTTGAATCATCAAATTTGTTCAATATTACGATGTTTTTCGCCGCGTTTGTTTCTGACTGTACTAAATAAACCACATTTCATGGTTGGTTCATTGTCGGTGTACAAAATAAATCACAATTCAAATCTCGAGAATGTTTAACACGATTGTTATTATACCAAACGATGATAATAAAAGAGCTTTGACAAAAACCTTATTGTCATAATAAAGTGCCCTTCTCGGTAACGCCATTATTCAGGTCATAAGGATATCGTAAATATATAATGGATTTTTATACAAAGAAGCAAGATTATTATAGCTGTATACGGAAGAATATTGAGTATTTGTCATATTTTCGATAAGGTAATTTTTTATATGGTTTCTTGAGGTTCCTTGCCACGTATAATGGTTGCTTATAACGTGTATGTATCATACACACGACCAATAGTTTTATTAGCGTTCCATGCCCAAAGAATGTCAACAGAACCCTAGAACTATAAATAAACCTTGAACAATATGGAATCTACCACTATTGATACCTTTTCATCTTTTCTAAACCTTGGGTATTATCGAGTCAAATTATATTTGTTACTAACAAGGTTTCAAGATTTTTATCATCGAATGTTAAATATCTCAAAAACTACATTAAATAATGTAAATATATAAAGGGATTCACCTCTTAGACATTACTTTTATTATTAGTCACGGTTGTAGGTCAAAATGAAACTTTAAATTACTCTCCTGTAAAGTATGGTATTAGCAGATCTGAAACTGTACGTTGCGGCAGTCTATCAACTCGTCCGCTCGTGGTGCCTTAAAAAATGAAAATAAGCATTCACCTGATGTTTTTACAGAATGACTATTAATTTTATTTTTAGTATTTATCACTGTTAAACAAATAATACAAATAAAATTATTATAAACCTTAATAACCTAAAATTTTTGGGTTTTTTTGAGAATAAGGTATTTCGTGTGCGAGTCTGATTCACACTTTGTAGGTTATATCATTAATTTTATTTAATGAAAGCAAGAACTCGCATTCAATTATAATTAAATGCAAGTTTTTACGATCATAGATTAAAATTATTGGTAACGAAATAAGAGAGATAATTCCAAGTAAAATTAATTCAAACTGCCTCGTTGGCGCCTTTTGTAAAACAATAGAAACCATAATAGTGATGATTTATTTGTTCCTAAACCAACCTCAAGGAAAACGGATAAAAGGAATGTAATTGAAAGTAAACATTTCCTGGTAAGTAACTCTCGCCTGTTTACGTTAGAACTTGTTGTTAATTTTAATTAAATTTCGTCGATGAAAGAGATTCTTTGCGGCAATCAAAACATGATTTGCATTTTAATGTAAGTAATCAAATCTATTTTTGGAATCGGTCATCTGTCTTTCAGGGATTTTTTTAGAAGAGAATACGTAATCTACAGAAGCAAAAAAGTGTTGACTCATGTTCTCACAGCTTTAATTTGAACCAATAGGCTATAGCTTCGGTGCATATAGGCTTCTGGAGAGGCTCGGTAACCAGGTACCCTGATCTTATGGTAGCAAGCTCCTTAGAGCTTTAAGATTTATAAGAACTTGGTTTCCAGTTAGATCGCACTTCTTTATTAGCGAAACCATTAGTAAACTTGGCATTCTTTCACATATATATTTTAATGGAATTTGATTTTACGAAGTACCTAAAGATGTTTAAGTTTGTATATGCTGAGGGTTAAAATATATACTATGCTTGTGCTGTATTTTTTAGAATACTTGATTTTTAACAGAGAATATTTTACGACGATGTGTCCAGCCTTAATTTACATAATCATGTTATCCTTTTCATGTCTAATCAAGGAATTATTTAATCCGCACCAACCCGTATTATAAGGGATCTTATAGAAATAGCGATAAAAAGAGCCAGGCTTAATACGTTGCGTGTCCAATAAAGTAGCGCGACTTTGCGGGATTATCCCTCTTTACCTCTTACGTCACGCATAATTTAATACGCCACTTCACTGTCTGCCCAGGCCTACCCTCATCTGCGCTTTTATATAAGAAAAAATGTTTATTCTTAATATAGGTGTTGTAGGAAATGAAGGTTTATGTTCGGGTAGGATAACAGGTGATACTGCTACTTAGTGATGTGTAAGGATTTGTTTGTGGCTGACGCGGTTTAGTAATCAAGAGCTACGCTTCAAAGGAATTTGTTTTAGTTTTATTTGAGTTTTGTATCGTGATACGAATACTGATGTTTGTATGTATGATGCGATAGTGCCACAAGTCGAGAATGCAACCAGACACGTGGGCACAGATCACCACGAAGTGGACGCCTAATAATGGACGTCACTGTAGTAGACTGTAGCATTGTCGAGTAGAAAATTGAGTTAGTCTAGTAATAATTTAAATTATATTTTTTAATTTATTAATGATTTCCTTGTATTTCATATTTTTTTAATTTTTGTTACTTCAAGTTTGAATAAATATAATTTGACATGCGATAATAGGCGAATTCAAAGTGGAATTGGCAATTACTATCGACATTAAAAAAAGTTGTGTTGAGGTGTTGCTGAAAATCAGCATTACACCACTCTGTGTGTGTAGCTTTAGGCTGAATACCATCTCTTTTTGATAAATTAATTGACGCACATTGCAGGACTTTGTGGTACCATCTTAATTTAACTTTTTGTTTTTTGTTAACTAACTGTTTGACTATCTGGCCTGACTGACTCTATATAAAACTGTCTTCACTTAGGTAAATACTAAATAATAACAAAGGATTTACATCGTAGCCAGAGTAGGAGTTTGGACTCAATCACTGTTTCGTCCCACAATACTTACGTCCCATGGGACGAATCAAATAATTTAATTAATTTATTTCTTTCATTCTGCGATTCGTCCTATTCCTAGGCTTTAGTCATATGAAACCATCAATAATTAATCATTAGTACAGTCGGTAATACCATTAGTTAGGTAAACAGGTTCAATAATACAAACTTTAGTAAAAAAATATATTTTACCTAATTTAAAGCCAACTATGAATCGGTATGTTAAACTGCTATTTTACGCTTTTATTGAACAATTGAACAGGATGGTACTTAATATTTATTTGTATTTTAGAAGTTTTGGGAGGAGAAAACACTTTACCCAACTACTAACCATGCCGTGGTCACGGGTAGACTGTCTACCAGTGACCACACTGTAGACCAGTCTACCCGTGACCACGGCCGCTACAATATGGTTGATACGTCGGGCAATAAATAAGGTATTTTACCTTACATTATTCACGCGATTAAGACCCGTAACATAGATATATTTTCAAAATGTGTACAAATCACGAAAGTTCATCAACATTTATCATTTAATTCTTCGCTTTATGCGAAAATATACACAGTTTTATAAGTGTAAAAACATTGCCATATCCGCAGTTTATTATGTTAATAAAATTCTACTTCCCACGAAATAAAATACACAGAATTTATGAACTTTAATTTGATTTCCCTAACTTGGTTAAATAATAGCTCCTTGTTTCAAGTATTCTTTGTAAGAACAAAAACAGTGCAACAAAGATGAATTTTAAACCAAGTTTTCACCAGCGACGCGTGTTGGCTCGCGTTGGTGTGTCCATTTAATTTACATAAGCACTTGGTACACTAAAGGTGACCACATCACCTTGCATTGCAAAATTCAATTTGCCACAGAATGCAATACAAGAATGTAGGTAAAAATATTCTTGCAACTTTTATATTGCATCGCCATTCAACTCAGTTCAGGAAGTTCCTTTTTAAATTTATGTGCATTTTTGCGGAGAGAGCATATTACCATGTATTACTGCGGAAATGTCCTCGTGTAGCTCGTGACGTGTGGGAAATATTGTTGGTAAATGATTATTGAATTATTTTTCTTATTTATATGATAGTATGCGGAAGTCGAAACAGACATTGAGCTTGATAATCTTGAATTTGCGTTAACCAGCAAGCACATTCTTGTAAGAGTTTTTCGTAGGCAGTTACTTCGAATTAGCTATAAACCTAATGTGCATTAGGTTTATAGTATTGTACGTCATACCCTGAGTCAGTCCTAATTCTGTGATCATTTTAATCACAGAATTAGAGCTGACTCAGGGAGTGATGTACGAGATATAAAAAATATAAATAATTACTAGGTATACCAAGAAATTGTTTCAGTTTTGAATTATAATTAAAAAGTGCGCGGAAAAAAGTGCGCTTAAAAAGCGCAGAGCGGTGACATTCAGTGCAATGTTATCTGAGCCCCGCTCAGTGGTAATTTTGGTCTCATATAGATGGATTGATTAAGGTCATGGCCGTACTTAAGAGGGGGTTGCAAATTGAACCCCCTTCCGAAATTCCATAAAAGTAGGTAAACAGTGTACACTCCCCCCGAAATTACGAAGAGTCGAAAACCTCCTCCAAAAAATAATCACCCAGGATTATTTTTTTTACCATGATTTAGTTTCTTTATAAATAAAACTCAAGGGTTTTAAAGTTTGCGCACGACTAAAATAATTGTGGGTGCCAATAATATGGGCTAATCTCTGTTCCTTTGTGGTGTCATACCTCGCAAATGGAGGGGTCAATTAGACTGTAGTTTTTTTCACTGTACCTACCTACTTATTTACATATAAGTACCTACCTAACTGTACTTATCAATCGAAATCTCCTACATATTACTTACTAATAAAAACCGGACAAGTGCGAGTCGGACTCCCCAACCGAGGCTTCTGTACAAATTTGTAGGTAGTACATATAATAAATAGTAATACGTTTTTTGCGGCATAAAAAAGTGTTAAGTTAACGTAGAAAAAACTTTTTTTTGCGTTAAGTTAGATGTTTGATTTTTTCACAGATTCAAGGGACTGTATTCTAGACTTTCAACTCGATAACTCTACGCGTTCCCAAGATAAAGGGTCTCGACTGACAGACGAACGGGCGGACAAAAAGTGATCTTATAAGGGTTCTGTTTTTTTCTTTACATGTAGCTACGGAACCCTAAAAATACGCTTAATATTTTTTTGTAAATTTAGTACGTAATAGTTTGTTACAGGATGAATATAAATTCATTCGAGGAACGTATTCCCAGGGAATACGAGCACGACGAGTGAGAATATATTTTGCATAAAATAAAAACATCAAAAACAATTTGTATAATGTACCAATTTTTCTTATTTATATTTGTTTCCATTACTTAATAGACTGCGACTCACGTTCTAGTGTGAACCATCAGGTCACAAAATTTGTGTTCAAGTAAGCACGCTATTTTTCCTCTTCTCAATGTAATTTGCACATTATGTAATGGATATTTAAATATCAACATGTGGCATGCAAATTTTATTTGACATTCCGTTTCGAGATCACATTTCAATAAATTATTTAGGGGTCCGTAGAGAAGCAATAATATTTCTTACTAGCTTTCGCCCGCGGCTTTGCGAGCGTGATGACTGTTATCTGGATAAAAACTATCGTATGTCCTTCTCGGGGACTAAAACTAATATTAAAAAAAAACTATATATTAGATTTTATATAAATCGAATGCAGCGTGAAAACGTAACAGATATACTTTCTCTAACTACTTTCACATTTATAAAATGTATTAGCTTTTGATCGCGGCGCTGAACACGTGGGTGACTTTATCCCGTTAAGGGTTGATTTTAGCTTTCAATCAAAATGCTGAAACATGTGTATCTATATTTACAATCACAAAGTCAAATACAGTATTAGCAGATTTCACTTCAATTCGGTGTTTTATACCAATTTATAACCCCTGTTTTACTCTCTTAGGGGTTGATTTTCCAATAACGCTAAAACGCGTGCTACTCCATTTTAAACCAAATATCTAAATACCAAGTTTTAAACAAACTTGCAACCCTTTTTTATCCCCGTTAAGTTGATTTTCCAAAAACACTGAAAAACGTGTTGTATTATTTTAAACCAAAAAGCCAAATCTAAAATTTCACAATATCTAACTTTAAAACTGACGGAGTTTGATAAAAACTTGCAACTTGTATTTTACCCGTTTAGAGGTTGATTTTTCTAAAATGCTAAGATCGTGTGGGACGTCGGATAGGTTATGGATCGGTCTTTTAAAAATATTTAGGGGTTGTGAATTTCTGTTGTGATCTTTTCGATTTATTTAATGAATAATCTATTATTGAGTCCATCCACTCGCGCTAGCTTCGCGCATATGCTGAACACACTAAGGACCTCTGAGTAACTCGACTCGCGCGTACTACGCGCGTATAGCGAGCGAATTGTATACGTAGATTAAATAAAAGAAAAATCAGTCAGAATAATTAGACTTTCTATACTTGTGGCGCTTCCGTCGTTTTTATTCAATTGGTACTACACAGATTACGCGGTTTAAAAAAAAATGGGGCGGTCAAAAGATTAATATCGACTCAGTAGTGATTCTTTTCTAAAATAACATGGAAGTCATAATACTTATGAATATTTATCGTCTCAAAATACCAACTAAAATCAAAGGAAATTTCCACGAGCAGATATTTGTGTCCAAAGTCATCAAAGTCTCCAACGTTATTATGAGGATCGAAACTTGAACAAGTCCAATCACAGGGTTCATTAAAGCTTAACAACTTTTTATTTACTTTTTATGCAAAGTTTTGGGGTGACACGAGAATACGTTTACGTAGAAGCTCTGGTAGAGGATATGCCCAAAATGCCTACATGAATTTTCTGCAATTGTTGAGCACTTTTCAGATTAAACACATGGGTACTTCCGCGGTAAAGCTATTGCATAGCATTTTATTTTTAATTTTTAATTGATAGTTTGATAAAAAATGCTATGCAATAGCTTTACCACGGCAGTCCCAGAGTGCCACACATTTTTTTTTCAGAATATATTTAAAAAAAGAATATTATTAAATATAGGTATATATGTATTTTTTTTTCAATGAATTTCGGAGAAGCTCGTCTCAATCCGTGCGAGCTTCGTACAGTTGTACCATATACATATACGTGTGGGGTGTTAGGTTTTATTTTCGTTACGGAATTTCTTGATTCGGTCGCCGCGCTCAAAGCCCGAGCCCACGATAAAAGCTATGCAATAGCTTAAAAATGCACCTTGTCTACATCGCTTTGCAAAAAAATCACGTTGGTACAGCAATATTTTTGCAGAAGACAATTGGATAAAACTTGGATATAAAATTAAAGTCAACTATATAAGTTGCCTCACAAAAGCAACATTTGAAATAACTAAAGTATTTAAATTATTTAAACAAAACCCTCGTGATTCGTTTTTAGAATTCCGTACCTCAAAAGGTAAAGAAAACGAACCCTTATAAGATCACTCTCTTGTCCGTCTGTCCGTGTGTCACTACCGATTTTCTCAGGAACAGGTGGACTTAGCACTTAGACTTAGATACTGAGTTTTATAATAATCCCTATTAGGTGTATAAAAATAATAGGTCTAAGGTCCTGCGCTCACGATAAAAAAGGGCAAATTTTGATTTACGTAAAAACTTGTATTTTTTTAATATTTCCCTAAATTTGTGCTGTATTGCTTTTTGCCGAATTTCGTGATTCTACGTCAACGGGAACTACCATATAGGTTTTCGACACAAAACCTATAGGCTACTGCCGGTTGACCTAGAATTGTCAATTTTGGTTAAAGGGTGTACAATATGTAGCTGACGTCAATTATTTTTAAACTGCGAGACTCGATTCCTTAACTATTTATATTTATACGGAACCCTTGGTGGGCGAATTCGACTCTCACTTGCCTAGTTTTATTCTTAATTTTATAGAGATTATAATACTGTTGTAATCTGAATTTTCATGTCATATTTTGCTAAGCCATTTGAAAATTTGTAAGTATTACGGAACTTAGTCAGTGTAGCTAACTGTTTATCAAATAATGAATATATTTTTAAAAATATTAAACTTTTCGAAACACTTAACTTTAATAAACATCACTATTTTATATTACTGGACTAGATATGGTTTCGATTAGTTTCTCGTGAGATTGCCTTTAATTAACTTAGACAATATGAATTCAAAATGAAACAACCAACACAAAGTTTCAAAACTCGCGAATTTCCATGAGGTGGGAAACACGTTCGAACATTGCGATGTCTCCTAATAATGTCGCCTCCGTATTGTGAATATTGAATGAACAACCAACCTAGTCTATTTATTTTTTTGTTAAAATTAAAATGAACGTCGTTTGCTGAAAATAAATGAGTACTTGCTATTCGATTTCAAGAAATAAGAATAGGTACCTACTACGATCTTAAAAAAGATGTCATTCATAGTGTTCCACCACCCAAAAGTACCACGTGCCGCTTTAGGTAATTTACGGATATTTAAAAAAAAATGTTATTAAAGTGCTATTTATTATGGACTAGGTTATTGATATGGAATTCAAAATTTTCAGCTCCTAATCGACTACAATATCACTGCATATAATGATTACGGCTAATAAGTACTATGCCATTATTTTATTAAATTCAAATCAGTCTCTTTTTATGACTTGTCAAAACGACAACCTCCATAGAAATGCGTATGGAGTATCAACATACGACGTCTTAGGTTCCTATCGTCAAATTATAACTTATAGCATTCGTTTTCATGCTTTTAAATTGAAAAACATGTTAAATTGTGGAAAAACACTTACTTTCAAATCATTTTAAGACCTACTTTTGTCTAATTTGTACAAAATAATATTTTTTTCCAGTAGTCAACTACCCAATTAAATTGGTTTCCGTAACTAATTAAGTTTCTAGTGTAAGTATTACTATGTTCACTTCTCCCTTGAGTATATTTTTTCGTGAAAACAGTGTTACATTTGAACGAGCTTTTCTTTTTAGTTGCAGTTTTTTTCGTCCCGCCTGTTTCCTTCCTGTTTGTTTTCCCGTGGGCTGCGTACCTACCTCTACTTTCGTGATTCGCTTTTGTAGCAAAGTACATACCTATACTATTTAAAGTAAACACATATAACAAACAAACGTGAATCTTTTGTTCGATTGATTTGATTTAGTTTTGATCCGGAAATATTTTCATTGTCATCATCCTTTTAACCCTCCCACTGCTGGGACAGAGTTTTCTTTTCCGAATATGTTTAAGCCGCTATATATTTTTACAATAACAAAATAAAATATCCATTATTTTTTATTTTCGTCTTTGATCATAGGTATATTTTGTGAATTAACCTAGTTAAGTTTTATCACAATTTATTTAATCAAATATACTTAAACGAGAAATTCTTGCTTCTGCTTTTTCTTTTATTGTTATTTTTTTAATACAACGCCATCTCGTTAATGTTTCGGGTAAACTCTTCCATGTTTCTTTACATCAACCCTAAAAACCCGACTGAAGTTAATCCACACAGCTAATTAATATGATTGAGATTACTACTACTCCTATATCGAACTAATTAGAAATATCCACTGTATTGTTGTTAGATTTATTTTGTTGGGTAAATAATATATATGTAGCTTATTCTATTGTTTGAGGTCATGGTCAAATATTTGATGAGATAAACTAAACAAGGCACCTCCATCAAAGTCGGTTGTGTACGAAACCCGATCCAGATAATAACCTCTTTGTAAAGATAACGCAGAAAAACAAAGACCCTTTAGGGTAAGTTTATGTTGAGACGTTTTTGTACACGTTCCTTATTTTTAATGGTCTGGTCATCATTACGACGTAATAAGAAACCTCTGCAGATTGATAACAAAGAACTACATGTTACAACCACTAAAAAGTATCATATAAAGAAAAACAACCGCCTGCACAATAATGATGCAAACAAGATCCTGTACATAAGTAATAACATGCAGTCGGAGGCATTAATGAATATCGCTAAACATAGTATGGTGCCTCCGACAGCATTATATTACATTGTGCGTGGCCTGACATGCACTTGCCCAGTTTTTAATGAAGACAACTCACGCAGTAGGGTACAAATCATGAGTCGTGGGACCCTTAAGAAACAGACACAAAGTACAGCAGTGTCCTGTGTCAATCAGCAGTCACACACACACACACTTCCAACGTGCCACTGAGATCATAGGATTCTGTTAAATCAAGCCTTATGGAAGAGTGTTGATCATAACCTAACATATAGCGTTAATGAAGAACCAATTTTTTAAACCAATTAAAAAAATATTGTACCTACCTATCTTCGCATTTATTTGAAGCGCCGCAGACTTTCCGGAGCAATCCAGTTTGTTACCAAAACATTTGCTCAGTCTCATTACCTAAACAGCTAAATGCTGGAAACGCTGAAATTCCCCTTACAAAGTGTGTCCATTACCAGTCGTTTAACTTAGACCGTTAAACTGTGGTTTAAGTAAAATTAGGGCTTGTGGTTTCATCTTATAAATGTGCTTTTAGCTTAAGCTGTTTCTAGCATAATAGTGTTAAAAACTAAAATTGAATTTGGGTCAGTGAGTGGTTTATTTGTTTGCCGTTTAGCATTTGGTGTTTCGTCTTGTCTGAGATAATGACTGTTTGGCGCTAACTAACTAACTGTTAACAGTATATTGTTCTATTAACGTTACACTGCACAAAATACATTACAATGTGTACCTTTGAATTTGATCACACCTTCTATTACCTACACGTAGTATACTTTAAAATTAACTTAAATTACTTACTCCATACTTATTTTGAGCTTTTACTCAAGTAAGTAAGAATTTGGTATTGGTTAAATTAAGATTATCTCCAAAGTACAAAAAAAAACCTTCCAATACATGAATCTCAAAGATAATAAAACGAATCAAAACAAATATAAGATTATTTAATGCATCATCAGACACGACATCAATCCATCAACAAGATAATCTTATAGATTTCAAAGTATCCCCAATAAACCAAATGATTAACATAGAAACAGTAAAATCGTATACATTAATTTCTAGTCGCAGGTGTTTCGACTCATTAGGGAACAACTTAAAAATTCCAGCAGTTTATATATGGATGTCGTAGTGATTTTCGTCAGTCAACGCGGAGTGTTTTATTACACTTCGCTTCGTCTCTTCTCTTAATTATTTTCGTTTTGTAAGAAAAAATCTTGACGCGTTTAAGCGTCAGATTTTGTGATAAATTTAGCTCCCCTCTAAAGTTTTTTCGGCTTTGAGTTTATAATTAACACTGCTCGAATTTAATTTTTAGATCCGTTTGTTAACTAGCTTTTCTAATATTAAGATGTGACTTTAATGGTTACATCAAAGTCAAACAATACAGCCTAGCAGAATACGCTTGTACCATTAGGTACAGGCGTATTCTGCTAGGCTGTATTGCAATAATTTTATTTCAGAAAAAAGAAAATTTTAAATAAAATGAATTGACATTAGACCTCTTAGACTCCCCATAAACTTAATAAAATGTCTCTGATTGCTTAAATATTGTTTACAGTGTAACACAGTGGGATTTAATTGAGTTATTTCATCTCTTTTATAATTTTAGGAAAGGTGCAAGCTATATTCTTCTAGTTACGATTAGCCCTTGCAATGACAGACCGTCTGTGTAACATTTTAATGCGTTATGCTTGTATGAAATATGCCGTGTCTTTAGTACTTTCCTCCAGCAGGACTTAACATACTCTGAAAGACACAGAAAGGTCCGATATGGGATAAACCGATTACTCAACTACATATCATATAATCATACCAGTCTCAATGATATTTAACTTGACTATCATATCGATTGGCGTCACGAAGTCCTTTACGTACATATTACATACACATTTACTTTAGAGATAAAATCATGTCAGCGACGACGTGTGGGTAAATGAAATCGGGTCCTCCATACAATATCGTCCGCGACTGTCTGATACCGGTAAAACTTTCGAGCGGCAGGGTGTATGTTTACAGGTCTTTTTTGAAGTGTAGTGGAGTCTTTTCCTGTTATACGAACACAACGAGAAAATAAGTGAAGTGGAAAATAGCCAGCATGAAGTTTAATGTGATATAGTGCTACAAGGATATTTTTGCGCTTCGATGACATTGAAAAGACGGCGCTTTACATGATGGCCGCGTTAGTTCTGATTTTGGCCATTGACAATGCAATGAGCAATACCAGCCAATGGCACTTAGATGACATTGACATGAGGGCGCTTTACAAGATGGCGGCGTTAGTTCTGATTTCAGCCATACGCCAAAAGATCCTTGTAGCATTAAATTCACAAGATGTGATTTTTGGTTGACAATCCTCACGAGTCGCAACTTTTATAACCGATTCCAAAAAAAAGGAAATTATCCACATGTATTATTGTCAAAATTGCAAAGTTTTTGTACATGTTAGTCTCTACCAGCTTTTAATTTTGGGTGCCAAATTTTATAAATTTATATTATATGTGTTTGTCCACGCAATTCTCTATCGTTACCATTCTTTTTTCCGACTAGAACCTTATCAACTTTCAATGAACAATGTTGACCCTTTTGTATCAAATTGCTAAGTACTACAACAAAGAAACCAGTGTCCTTCTCATAGCATTAGTAAGCTTATACCGATACAAATACCTAAAGATGATTATCGAAACATCAAAGTGGAAAAGAAAATAAATGTTTCGTTTCGTATTTTCTATTTTTATAGATTAGCTAGTGACCCACCCACGACTCTACACTGATTATTTAACTGTAGGTATAGAAAATACTTCACTATCACGCAGTGTAAATGAAATAACATGACTAATATAAAAATAACATACACGATATAGACAATCTTGTACATCGAAATAAAAAAAGGGACTATTTACAGCCTAATAAAAATATTTATTAAAAATGAATACAAATAATAGTTTTATAAATTGTGATACAAGTGGTTTCGGATATACTCCTCGATAAACCTATACTTTACACAACATAGAAATAAAAAGAAAGTGAAAACCTTACCCAAGTCCTTTGCTTGCCTTAAGTTAACTAATCACACCGGTAAAAATAGAACGTGATTTTAAATTAAACCATTTAATGAAACTTACCAAACTATACAAAACATACAACCATACAAAACCTGTCCTTTGAAAGGATTTGACTAATATTTCAAAGAGGCGTAATGCTTAACACCTGGGCAAGGCAATAACAGCCGTTTGGCGTCATTTATCGGACGCACCGGCCACTTATTGGCTCTTGTGATGTATTGGTTATTGGGCCATAGCATGTTATGGTATTTTTGGGGAATTTAATGACCTTTATTGTTTTCGGAAATCATAGGCTCAATGGAGAGGTGTGGTTATATTTGATGGGAAAACTTCCGTGTTATTAAAGTGTGGCAGTTCTTGCTTTTCAAAATGTTTTATGCACCAAGTTCGCATTGGTCAAGTTAGTGTTTAGTATAGTTTAGTTAAGTGGCTCGATCGATATGGGAGTCTGTACACCCATATCGATCGAGCCACTTTCATATTAAAAAAAAACTGTTTGAAACGTATTTCGTACAAATATGTAGATTAATTTTATAAATACTTCAGGAATCGAGTAATGCAGTTTTTAAAATAAACGTCCGTACCTATTTTACGTCAACTAAGACTTAAGTATATGTTTTATAGAATTTTATACGCTTCGGGTCTTAATCGCGTTAATATTTTATTTAAAGGCTAAATACCTTTGTTTATTGTTTGACGTTTTGACCGTTTTGCAACGGCCGTGGTCATGGGTAGACTGATTCAGCTCAGCGTCGCCTCCGAGAAGCGCGGGTTTCGGAAACTACCCTCGCTTGATTTTTATCACTCACTATTACGGAACCGTCGGTACTTCGACACACAACACTAACGACATCTGACAACTGGCGCGTAACGTTTGTTCGGCAGTGTGTACACTTGCTGATCACTGGATTTCACGATGTTGACAAACGATATCCACCTTCTCGGTTGAAATTGACGTGTTTTTTATTTTCAACCGCTTCCCGCGCCATCCTGGAGTAGTAGTGACGGTCAGTGGTTAAGTATATGGTTTTAATTTCAACTCGATACCTATACGTGTTCCCGAGATAAAGGATCTTGACAGACAGACGGACGGACGAACGGAGCACAAAGTGATCCTATAAGGGTTCCGTTTTTTTTCTTTTGAAATACTGAACCCGAAAAAAATACACGAGCTACAATGGCAATGGACAGGCCAGATCGTTCGAAGACCCGATAACAGATAGGGAAAAAAGGTTCTCGAGTGGCGACCCCGACTCGGCAGACGCAGTGTGGGCCAACCTGCCACTAGATGTACCGACGATCTAGTCAAAGCATACTGCCCATTAATTAAGATAAATTAAATGCCTTGCCCGTTAATAAAAACGCTTTACTCTTGCGAATCATTCTATTCCAAATTTTGTCTGAGGTTTATAATTATTGCATTCTGTACCCTAAAGGAATAGAGTACTTTGACTTTGGCTTAAATTACTTACGTGGTAATCACGCGGGTTGATTTTGGTATGGTATAAAGCGTACTAACCTAGTTTAAGTTGTATTTATTAACACTTATTGTAATATTGTATGTATGTTAGTCTGTGAGGCGTATATATGGGCCATTGATGCCTGAAATAAATAAATGGTATAAACTATACGTTGGCAGTATGTAGGTAAATGATCCTTTAATTTGTTGAATCCAATTATTGCTTATTAATAAATGTGCCATAAGACGCCATTCTCCTTATAATTGTACTAGCTGTCCCACGCAACTTCGTTGGTTTTTGCAACATTTTCCATTACTGCTCCGCTTCTATTACTCGTAGCGTGATGTTATATAGCATATAGCCTTCCTCGATAAATGGGCTACCCAACCAAAATATGTTTTTCTATTCAGATCAGTAGTTCCTGAGATGGCCGCGTTCAAACAAACAAATAAAAAACAAACTCTTCAGCTAAGTATATGATATTAGTATAGATTATAATATTAGTATAGATTCTCAAAGTAAACTATCCTGAGTGGATTGATTTATGATTCAATAATACGAAACAGTGCTGAAGTACCTAAAGCTATGGTGCGATAAGACGCGCGGCACGCAGCCTAGCAAGCAGCTCGGCTAGCAGCTCGACACGGGTCGCTGGTTGGTACCAGCAGTTGGTACAAGCCATTCACAAACCGCCGAGCTACTTTCCACTCCATGAACCAAGTCCCGGAACACTTTCGCAACAAAGTGTTCTGAGATTCCATAGCCGATAACGAAATTTCCTTCTGTACTGTCGTTGTTTTACGCCGATAGTCAAGTAAGTGGATGAAACGTAGTTTTTATCGTAATAAAAAAATCCATGACATAAATTGCAATATCTTTTCATTATCTCCTCAAAATGAGACTCAGAATCATTAACTATCCGAAGCACTATGTTAAAGGAACGACAAAATTAATTAAGAATCTTATTAGTCCCTAGATAATTTATCTCAAGATAGCAGCTTTAACGAACAATTCTATCGATTCCATCAGAAAAAACTCGTAATCTACTCGATTCTGGGTCAACGTCTCAAGGCCTGGGTATATAAAATTATCCATTACAAAAACGCCAATGGAATTTCATTACAATTAACCTCACTTCGATATTCTACAATTCCAAAGTCAGAACTTTCATCTTTATGCATTTCATCTTAAGAATCATTGTGACTAAGCAGCAAGCGATAAATATAATACACTCAATATTGAACGGTCACCTACTTCACTTGATTAAAAATAAAAATCGGCTAATTTAATTCCGCCGCGTAATATAATTATAGTCTGGTGTTATATTATCCCGGTATTATAGGAGCCACACCTCGCAAAATTCCCCAATATTGCCGAAAGACCGAGCATCGTTACTTACCTTTTGTTTAACGCGCGAAGATATTATTTCTGGTCATGCCATCAGGTTGAATTATTATTTTATCGCCTTATAAAAATTAATAGGCTTCGTTCCCTTTTTCGCTTTGTAAGGATGGATGACTTTTGTACTTTCTCGTCATTTTCCTAATAATCGTAATGAGATTTTGAGTATTTTTAGTCCTAATAAGGGGTAAAACATTGAGGGCTATAATGTTAAACGTGACTATGTAAAATGGTTCATTCAAAGGAAAGATCAAAAAGAGACTAAACTATAATACCTACATCCAATCCAATATTTTAAATGTAAAAGCAACGTTGTCTGTTTTCGCACTTAAACCACTGAATCAATTGAGATTATATTTAGTATGTACACACATAATATACTTTTTATTCCAATAACCGACAACCACGCGGGCGGAGAATCGGGCGAAAGCTAGTCTAAACTAAATATGTATCTCAAACTCATAACAACCCATATGAGGCCTCACGGTTGGGCATGGGTCTCCCCAGTAGAACCTACTGATTGTAGATCCTGGAGGTAATTGCCATAATCGCTACGCTTGACTAGCGGGTTGGCGATAAGACTTTAAAGTACGCAAAGGACGCTGCTGCCTGCCCATCCTCCGGTGTGACATCCCTTAGTCGTCTTGGCGACACTCACGGGAAGAGATAGGGTAGAACTATTCTTAAGCCGGTAAAATTTAAATCCCTACTACCTAATATATAAATATGAATGTAAGTTTGTTTGTTACGCTTTCACGCAAAAACTACCTAACCGATCATCATGAAACTTTGTACACATATTCTTGGAGGTATTAGAAGTAACATAGGATTATAAAAAAGGGGAAAATTTACGCAGACGAAGTTGCGCGGGATAGGTAGTTAAATATAAATATTAAAATATAAAAAAAAGTTTTTCGAATGCGGCTTTGGCAAAGCTGTAGTCTTTCGTGGTTCTTTTATTTCATTTTATGACTATGAGGAAGTGAGTTTAGACTTGGATGACTAAGGCCTCATTTACGGTGACGTGGTCCGCACTGAATTCAAACATATGGCACTGCATGAATGCGTTCACAGAGAAGCGATTGTACACGCTTTTACATGAAATGGAGCGTTTTTTGCGGCGGATTCCGCGGCGGTAAACGCAGCGCTGCACGCGGCCCGCGTCCCGCGCATACCCGCGTGGAAACTTTCTGTCAGTTTTGTTTGGAAATCGCATAACCTTTCGACTTTTTTTTAAGAGAATTCTATGTTTTAAAGTGAATTATATAATACCATTCAATACCATAATATAATAATATTCAATGTTAAAAGGTGAATTATATAGTACTTCGCGTGTGACATCAACATCATCGTATATTGCCATATGTTTGGGTTTACGAGTGCGATGACAAGTGCCGCTTCACGCGCCGCCTCTCCATGAACAGAAAAAACGTCCAACGCGACGCGAGACGTCACGCCACACGCGACGTCCGCGACCTCGCGACTCCGTAAACAAGGCCTAAGAAGGAACGCGCTCTACACTTGCTCAGCGCCCGTTCTATATAAATCTGCACCAGTTCCTATCGAAAGCATTTATTAATTTTAACATCATTTACGTTATTGCATTTGTAATGAATTTGAAAATTGAGATGTCTATTATAAGCAGTAAATTTGAATGTGTATGAAACCGAGTACCTAATCAATTGTTTCCGACTTAAGCTGAATGGTGGGATCAAGTGTGCAAGGCTTTAATGGTATCCGAACTTACTTTATCTCTTTAGATTAACGTAATGTGTAAGAGTGGGTGATCAATTCGGGTTAATTTACTAGGCGGCCCGTTTTGGGTACAAATGAGAAAATTATAGAACGTTAGGTTCGAGGACATCGATTATGCGTAAAATGGGGTTTGAAGGTGTCAGTTAGGAAATTGTTAACCCTACATTGTTAAATTAATAGGGACAAAGTTTCGGTGTAAATATTTTTACACACAATCTGGCTATATTTGTTACAAATATATGCGTAACAAATTTTCAAATTCGAGCAGAAAATTATACTAAAAATCTTTAATAGAGACGGTATTCAGGATTTATAAAATTTGGATTTGTCAAGCGGCTTAGGCTGCTGACCGGATGAAGAAGAAACTATTTATTGTCACAGATAGGTACAATAATTACGTTGGCGTTAAATTTATTAGGTAGGTACAATGTGATTAAAATTATTGCACGTCATATCTGTGACGACGAGGCTTCCACGCAGCATACAGCGGCAACACAGCACTGATTTTTAGTAAAGCCCCGGGTGACGTCCGAAATAGTTCAATAACAACAAAAATTGCATTTTAAGTAACTAATATTACTTAAACTACTTTATTATTACAACTAGCTAATTTTAATAATAAAAATATATATTTATTATAAACTACAACTTAACTAAAGTTAAATCGTTATTAATAATATGAAAACAATAAACAACGTCATTCTTGATATAGTGGAAACCTGAAAGTAGTTTGCTCAGAATCAATAACACAATCCAATGAAATAGTTTTTGGACCATGTTATATTTTTCAATTAATTATTTAATGAATCATTAATTCATTCATTAATGTTCTGTTCACAATGTGATGTTAAATGTAATCATCACTTATTTTTACCCGACTGTAAAGAAGGGTTATGTTTTTCGCGCGTATCTTGTATGTATGTATGTTTGTATGTATGTATGTAATATTCTTTATTACCTGATATCTCACAATCCACAGAACGGATTTATACAATTAAGACGTCGTCGTTAGATTCTTCTTGATTGCACAATTTGCCGATTGAAAAAAAAAGTTGTTTTGAATACTGCAATATGGGTATCAAATTAAAGGGCTCATCTTAAGCATTTCAAAAAGGTATAACTTGATTATGACCATAATACTAAAAAAGTTAGTTAGCAACCATTCTTTTTTCAATCTTCAATACTTGACAATAGCTGTGATAAAAGTTAGTTGTTACATCGGTAACATAAATATTACAACCACTAAAAAGTCTAAACTAAAAAAATAAATTATAAAAATAAAAAACCCGCCTGCACAAAAAAGATGAAAACAAGATCCCCTGGTGTCATTAGTTTTACGCAGAAGTACCTACCTACTCTAATGAACTATATATAAGCACTGTATTTTACTATTTACTAATTTATTTAAGTTTTAGTTTAAAAAAAATCACGACTCACTGAAAGACTTATATTTTGCCTATTTACTTATTTTTGTTTGGTGTTTATTAAAAAATAAAGAACACTTTTAACATTATAATTAAGAAAAATATTAGGTACATAGTTCAAAGCAAATAAATAATACGTCCGTTCCATTACCATTCACATACGTTTTTTACCCGACTTGGGAGTTTTTGTTGCTAGCGGTACAATTTTGACAAGTACAGAGTGAAGTTGACGCGATCGCGATTATCTTCTCATTTGAAACGCGTAGTACTGTAATAAATTGGATGAAATATTATTCCTTTTTAAATATGGCCTTATTTATTTCTTTTCATATTAAAAACCTTTGATCTTATGCCTAGTTGCATTCATCATTTCATTATTTTTAACTAGTTGTATTTTCTTTTTATTTATTCGTATCACAATTTGAACGCAGTGAGCAATCCTTTTGTTGAAACTCCAATTCACTGAAAATACTTAAACGCTAACATCGTGTCTAACTATCATTCGTTAGCTAACTTAAAGTCCAATAAACTACAATTAAGTTCGAGATGTTGTCAAGCCTTGGATAAATAATTACTAATTCTAAAGACAAATTAAGCGCCTGATCTATTTCATCGAGGTGATTCAGGTCAGAACTGAATACTAAACAGTATTTGGAAACTAGTACTGTTTGTTTCTAGCTTAGAATATCACGATTTCATAGATTTGTGTTTAAATTCACAGAATGGAATAATGTGTTGAACGATATTATCTTTGTAATATTATTACAATGCTACGAACTCCTCGCCGTTGTTTCATATAGGTAGACGCTAATACTGCTTTTCCCGCGGCTTTGCCCGCATTATGTTTGATGTATAAACTACATTGGTGTAAAGTTTTAACAAAAATCATGAGGTAGTTTTTTCCGTGTACCTATAGTAGAGTATCTATTCTTGTGTAATGAATTATTTACTATTTCTAATATTAAAATTCATAATTATACTTTAGAATGACGACATAAAACCAAACAATAATTTGAACACACGAATGTGACAAGTGACAACCACCAATCCGTACTGGGTTCACGTAGCGGATTACGTCTCGTAATCTCTTTCTTGTAAAGAAAAGGCCCGAGTCCCACCAGCAGACATCTTGTTCAAAAGCTGATAATAATTCTTATATAGTGCTTGTATTTACTAAACGTTTTCCTTCTACCGTATTCCCACGATATAAGGAATTTTGTTGTCAAAACGCTTCTTTTGCTATCAAGTAAAGAAAACATTAAAATTTACAGTCTTACAAAAACAAAGTGCAAAAAAACTTTAGTAGTTGGCTTCAACAACATAATTTCGAGGACACTGAACAACTCCTTGTCATTCCAATGTAATTATGAGACACACACACACACACACACACACACACACACACACACACACACACACACACACACACACACACACACACACACACACACGCACACATACACACAGACAGAGAGAGGGTTATTTGTTTGAGGGGTATGTATGTATATTAGTTATATTTCGGGACTTAATCGCGTGAATTATTTAAAGGTACGGACCTTTTGTTTACCCGACGTTTCAATCGAATTGCACCGATCGTGGTCACGGGTCGACTGATGGCAGCTTAGCGATGTCTCCGTGAGGCGCGGGGTTTTTCAACTACCCTCGCCTGGTCTTGATAATTTTGATAATTTGTACTGTCGGTACTTCTACACACTACACTTACAACGTCTTTACACTGAGGCGCGGTGTCTTTACGGCTACGATAACATTTGTTGATAACAGGGTTCCAAGATGGTGAGAGCCGGTATCCATCTTCTCGGTTGAAGTTCTTATACTTCTTTATCTCAACCGCCTCGCGTACTATCCTGGAATAATAGTGGCGATCGGTGGAAAGTACCTGTGGCTTATGCAATTCTATCCATTGATTTGGTCCTGATTCCAACAAATGCTCAGCGATAGCAGACTTGTAAACTTGACGGTTTTTTACAGCAGCGATATGTTCCTTGACCCTGTCTGCGATTGTCCTTTTGGTCTGTCCGATATAGGAACTACCGCAACTGCAATCCACCTTGTACACACCGGGTGTTTGGAGCGGAATAACATCCTTTGCCGTTCGTAAAAGCTTCGAAACCTTGGAGTGCGGTCTATATACAGTCTCAATGGAGTAACTCTTCAATACTCTTCCAATTTTGTCCGTAACTCCTTTAATGTATGGCATGAAAGCTGGCACTCTGTCGGCATTTAGTTCTGGTTTTCTGCTCTTTGGACGTTGAAGGTTATGCTTGTATCCGTTGCTTCTTAGTACCTCCCGAACGTGTGCAAGTTCACCCTCCAAGTGTTCGGGGTCGCAAAGGTCGTATGCTCTGTTTGTATATGTATGTATTGCGTATGTATGTATGTTTCCAGTCAATGTTTCTATGTTCCCTCGAAACTCCTTCCACTGGGTACCTACATTACATTCTTAAAAATACAAAATCCTGGACTTTTTTTGTGTGGGCTGAGATTTATTTATTTTTTAAGTCTCTTGAATGGGGCATCAAATCAAAGTACTATAAATACTACCAAAGATGGCAGATTCAGCGGATATATTTCAGTAGTTACTATTGTTGACAATAGATGGCGGTACTAGCTTACCCTCTGACATAGCTATATTGTTTAAGTTTATAGCAACTTTGAAGAGGAAAACTATAGATAAAAAAACAACGATAATAATAAAATAAATAGTTCTTTTGAAATCACCTCTTCATCATCAATGAGAAGGTGATTTATTATTAACGTTGTTTTTACGTAGGATTTTTGTAGTTTTAATATGTTTAAATTTGAAAATTCAGCCAAAACGTTCAAAGGTTGCCATAGTCACAAATGATAGTTCATTTTATTCCAAAGTAAATGGTACCATGTCATCTAAATTCAAAGGATAAAAGTGTAGCGCACCAACTACGCTTACTATTTAAATCAGACAACCCAAAAACCTCTTTCATTCAGAAAAAAGTACACTTTAAATCGAGTCTCACTTTAAGTCTATTTAGAAAAATACAGGTCGAGTTCCTTCGCAATATAGAAAACCGTAGGCAATAATAGAAAAGAACATTCGAATTCATGAATGCTGGAATCGCATCTGCGTAATAAAATAAACTGGGACAGAACAAGAGTTGGTACCTATCGATAAATAAAAAAGGTGTTGTTACATCCAACTTTTGTTTGATTTACTTTTACTCTTGGTTTTACGAAAAATGAGTGCACCGCGTTCCTTTTTCTTTTTTCAAAAGTATTTTGTGCTGCGGTATGTTTATTCTGGTTACTTTCTTTCTGTTTAGAGACAATACTAAAAACTGGGCAAGTGCATGTTGGGCCTCGCACTATGTAGGATTCCGTAGCTGTTCAACACAGTAATGCGTTGCAAGAAGTGGGATTTCTGTTGTTTTGGTTTTATACTACTAACAACGATATAAGTAATTTTCAATGGAATTTGTAGTGGTGTAGTGGTTGTAGGCTGTTACTTGTAAACTTGTAAAGCGTACTTAGCGGTGATATAATTTATTACATATTCTACTAAGTACCCTAATTTTTTTAAGATCTCCAATAAACAGCCATCTAGCTGGTAGAAGGGGGGGGGTCACTTGATTAAAAATAAACATTATTATTTAGGGCTTAATATTTCACAAATGGATGATATACACAACTCTTAAATATTTTTAAAAGACCTATCCAATGACACCTCAAACGACAGGTTAGATAAAAAAAAATCACACCTTCACTTTACGTGTACGGGGAATTATTTTTGTTGGCGTAACATATTAGTAACGCCGACCAAAATAATTCCCCGTACATACAAAATTACAGTTTACTAGTACTAAGGGTCTCTGAGTTAACCTAGGAACGGACAGACATACAGACAGACGAACAAAGCGAAATTATAAGGGTTCCAATTTGCTATTTTGGCTACGGAACCCTATAAACCGAGGGACTATCCAAATACAGATGTGATAGTTCACATTGAGTGATCGGAGAGCCTTCGGAAATATTTTACAACTTTTTCTGTTCATTTTTTCGGTTCATAACTATTGCTTTTATTTCTAAGGCTGTATCAGGCCTATTCTAGGCTGTATATAAATAGTGTACGGTGTTTATCAAGGTGTGTTTTAGATTTGATCCTACATTCAAGTTTATTGTAGCATTGTGTCAGTATATATTTACGTATCTAATTGTAAGACCGAGTCTTTTATTTCATCATGATGGAAATTACTTTCAGTGACTTCAACAGCTTTCCAATAGAAATCAACTACTCCACTCCTCCATTAAAGTCTAAATTATTTTCTTTTTCGGAAATAAATGTAATTTATACTCTAAGTCTTAATTAAATTTTTTTCGGACTTCTAAAGTTTTCCGTTTTGTCAGCTTTTTGGTTTCAAAATAAAAACAACCTTGAAACATTTCAAGTCTGATTCCTGTTAAATAAATTTATCAAAAATGGGACGGTTCCATATTACCATGATTTTAATACGTAATGAAAATGGAAAAGTATTATATATTAACCGGATGCAATCAAACCAATACACAAATTAAACTCCATTTCAACTATATTTTGTTTAAATTATTGTTTAATTTCCTCATTGTTCGCAATATCATTCCGGTTATTAGTTTTGTATATGCTGGTGATAGATATTTATTATATTAATAGTGTCAGCCTATGCTACAGTGTACTAATACAAATATTATTTGTTTGATTAAAACTAATATGATTCATGTCTATTACCTACCAATATATTTGTTAAAGACCATTATTTTAGTATGCCGTGTGGTGCCGGCTTAAGAATAGTACCACCCCATCTCTACCCGTGGGTGTCGTCAAGGCGACTAAGGGATTTCACCCCGGAGGACGGGCAGCAGCGTCCTCTGCGTACTTAAAGCCTTACTGCGATCGCCAACCCGCTCGCCAAGCGTGGCGATTATGGCAATTACCCCCAGGATCTACATACTAGTAGGTTCTACTGGGGAGACCCGTGCCCAGCAGTGGGCCATCATATGGGTTGATATGTATTTTAGTTTGCGGCGTTAGGTAAATGTATGTGAACTTATTGATTGTTTTATAAACAAAAGTATACACGAAATAGCGAACACTTTTTCGGGAAGGGAGGGGGCGTTATATCGAGGGGTTACGATTTACAAAACACCGGCCAAGTGTAGTAACTATGTAGTACCTACTTTTTTTATAAAATACGTCACATAAAAGCAAAAAAAAGTTAAATAAATTAATAATAATAATAAACGCTTTTTGATCTGGTAGCAGAGCAGCTCTGCTTAGTCTGGTTTCCATAATACAAGCTTGTATTATGGAAACCAGACAACTGATAAACATACTTTATATATTTTTAAATACAAACAAATTATAGTTAAATAACACCCATATACAAAATAAATCGTCGTGCTCATCGCACAAAGTTTTATCCTGGGTGGGGATCGAACTCATGACCTCCGGCTTAGCAGTCAGAGACACTAACCACTAGACGAACAGGCCAGTCAAAATAATATACCATATATAACAAGGGTCCGTATTCACTATCTTTTCAGAACACGATTATATGTTGGTCAATTCTATTAATTTACTGTGTCGTATCAACATTAAAAAGAAAAAAAACGGACTGTGTGACTCACAATTGTACACCACGTGATGAAATCAGTCAAGCCGTTTGGGCTTAATTTGAGCTAAAGAAATGAACATACTCGTACATATAAGTATACGTATCTATAACTTACACTTCTTTCTGATATATTTGGGTAATAAGTAATGAACGTCCCTAATAATACAGTCATTCTAGCAAGGCGAATTTATATAACCTCGTTATGCAAGAATTTAATGCTTCTCAAAAGTCAATTAAAACCATCCTTAAAATATCTTAGATAAACTGCCTTCTCTTCAGGGCCCAAAATAATTGTATTTGTCTCTATTCTACTAGAATAATAGCTTGGCTAATTCAATTAGAGCAGAACTCGGCGGTCGGATATTAACCAAAAGACAAATTACCCAGTTTCACGCTTCGCGCCCGTAAATTCTTGTAGGTGGCAATAAATTAGCATCAGTCCCTTTAAGGACTGCTCCTGTTTCCTCCTTATATTAAGTAGATAGTTTTTTATTTCTGAATATCACGATTATGGGTTGGGCGTTGTTATTATGGATTTGATTTTTGAACTAGCTTGTTGGTCCTTTTCTATTTTTGGTGTATATAAACGATCTGCCATTTTTTACCAGTAACTTATGCGATATTGTTCTATTTGCTGATGACACTTCTCTTATATTCAAAACCAATCGTAAAAATGATAACTCTGACGAAGTAAACAGGTCCCTCGCATTAGTTTTTGACTGGTTTACATCAAATAACTTGCTTATAAATTCTAAAAAAAACCTGATGTATTAAATTTAGTTTACCAAATGTAAGAAATATTAGCCCAAATCATGTTTTAAACAATGAAGTTATTCATTTTGTTGATCCAACGGTTTTTTTGGGAATTACTTTAGATAGTAAGTTACAGTGGGGCGCCCAAATATCATGTCTTGAAGGGAAACTCAGTTCTGCAGCATATGCTGTCAGCAAAGTCAGACAGCTTACTGATATAGAAACAGCAAGGCTAGTTTATTTCGGTTATTTCCACAGCGCCATGTCGTATGGCATACTGCTTTGGGGTAAGGCGGCTGATATTCAAACAATTTTTATTCTTCAAAAACGGGCAGTGCGTGCGATTTACAAACTAGGTGCACGAGTTTCCCTTAGAGAAAAGTTTAAAGAGATAGGTATTATGACAGTTGCATCTTAGTATATATTTGCAAACATTATGATTGTTAAACAAAATATGCATTTAAATCACAAATAGTGACGTTCACGCGGTGAACACGAGAAATAAGCACAAATTAGTAAGTCAATATCATAGGCTACATAAAACTCGTAATTCATTTATGGGTCTTTCTGTCAATTCAATTAATTTATTCAATAAACAATTGAACAATTGTGTCTGAATGTAAAAATAATAATAACAAAATAATCATAGAAAAAAAAACACAAAAACATCAAACATAAACTTAGTTTTCGATATGATTAAAAATTAAAATTCTGAGTAGGTATGTCAAATTAAAAAAATAATAATAATAATAGAATTAAGAGACATAGTTGCACATATTATATGTTTACAAAAAAAAAAATACAATTAATTTTCACAATTTTGTATATTATTTATGTCAAGTTTATATAATTATCATTTACACAACCAAATTCATCTATTGAATAAAAACATTTCTCCAAAAGAAAAGCTTTGTGCCTTTTTTTTAATAAAATCTTACCCCCATATCAAGTTTATAAACATTCAAACATTGTAAAATTGGCAATTTGAAAAGAGTGACCGCGAGTCTTTATTGCCAGGTTCTTTTCTCCGGCTTTACCTATGGTTTTCGAACTTGGCATTACATGTACATGTAGAATCCCGACGTATCACAAGAGTTGTTTTGCATCCTAAGTGAACAAAGAATTTTGAATTTGGTCTAGTGGTAAGTGACTTTGGCTGCTGAGTTAGAGATCATGAGTTCGATTTCCATCGAGCTTTGTGTAATTTATCTATAGGTAATATTATGTATTTAGAAATATTCAAGTATGTGTGTTTATGAGTTGTTTGGTTGCTATAGTACAGGCTCTGCCTAGTTTGGGATCAGATGGCCATGTGCGATTTTTCCTAAGAAAATTATGATTTAAAAGCCTCTTGACACGTAAGACAAAAAAATTGTGAACATCAAATTTAGAAATAGCCTCTTGGTTAAGATATCGGCCTCGCAATCGTGAGTCGTGGTCATTATACTTCCGACGTGAACCCACTCCTAACACAAGCTATTTAGCTCAGCTGAAGAAGTTATAACGATTGGCATTAATGTTGTTTTTGACAAACAAAATTCTGACCGGATTTTTCTTAAACAACACCAAGAAACTGGATTAAACTAGATTTATAGTTTTAAAAATCACAGCAATATTCGTCCATCCTTTTGGCTGCCACGATTCCACAGACAGATACATAAATGATCCGATGCCTTATGAACACAGGACAGCAAGTGATCAAAAGTATATAATTCTGAATATAAACTCATCTTTATTCTATTTTCTTCATTTTCTATCATTATTCGTACTTTCTTAAAAAAACTCAGTCGTGTCCCAAGGAAATAGGATTTTAAGGTCATTTCGTAAAATTGGTTCTTTTCCTTTTGTCCGGCGATCCCTCTACCAAGTTTATTTTTTGTAGCAATTATAGCTCCATTATTCTTTTTGGATTTAATTGTGACCATAAAAATTTCTTGAAATATTCTGTTAACTCCAAACGGTTTTGGCAAAAAAATTGATAAAAAATGCTATCTAAATTGATGTCATTTTTAACCCTCTGTTCTAAATAATTTGAAAGCTGTTATAATCGGTAGGATAACAAACTTTGTATTATGAAAAACGGTTCAGCCGTTTAAGTAAACTTTTTATCTAGTACATCGACAGTTCTTTGATATCCATGCATTAGATTGTATTTATTTTCTTATGTTCCTATGTTACGATGGTAAAATTATTGTTGCGTCATTCGCGTTCTAATTTAGCCTCTCATTGACTTTGACAACACAATAAAATACGTACTAAGTTACTAAACAGCTATTAATCATCAAATAAAGTACCCTGAATCTCATTTCTTAATAAAATAAGGTAACTACGTACACTATTTTATTAAAAAATGAGATTAAATAAAAGTTATCATTAAATGGAAATTAAGATACATTTATTCTAATTTACAAATTGCAGCCCATTTTTCTTGAGTTCTTATTATATTTAAATCTCACTATTTATAATGCAAGCCCAAAAAAATAGATTATATTTTAGTTAGGTACCTACATAAAGTTTATATTCGCTCAATTTGAGCAGCCTAGCTGGGAAGGCATATACCAATCCTGGGTACGCCTTCGACGCTTATTTAATTAGTAGGTAAATATAGAGCTAGATCACAGTAAACGTAGCTCTTATACCTACAAATGGAGTGCATCACGTACTAGAGAAGTTCACTTCGATAAAAAATCATATTCATTAGTGAGAGTGGCTGTAATTTACAATAGGAAACAGGATAAGTAGTTTCTCCGCATCATCATTTATTTTTCCATTGTCACATTGTCTCCTTTAAAACAGTGTTATTTATGCGCGTTTAAATAAAAATATATATAGAGCGGCCATCAGTTTCATAAATTGAAAAAGCATAAGCCTAGAGTTCAATAAGGAAGCTCATACCAAATGTCAGAGAGACGAAGCCAGCATCAACAGAGATCCATGTTTATCTTATTGGAAATCTTAGCTCAATCTTAAGATATTATTTTCACATTCATATTCTTATATTAGTTCTGTATTCTCCATACGATATCAAATACCGAATAGCATGGACAATATTATTGTTCAATAAGACTCGAATCATTGGAGATAGCATGTGTCGTATATGATACAATTTCGTGCATCAAATCAATTCTTTCATATGCTGATTGAGATTTGATATTCGTTTTATAGATCTTGTGTTTTATTATTTGAGGTAAAATTGTTGATGACCGCTTACCTCTTTTGATTAGAATTTTTTCTAATGAATACAGTAAAATATTCAATGTCACACTCATTCACAAGGATATTCATTTATCCTACGAATATTTGAACACATTTGAGGGGTAACCTTTGTATATCAAATCCAATGTAATTCGCAAACATTTTATTTTTTAACACGACTCCCGCAGTAGTGTACAAGCCCTGTGCCCAAGGAACTTTACAAACATACAAGTAACGGACACAAAGTAACGTAAGGAACAACAATTTGTGGTTCACACAAAGTGGTGTCCCGTGTGGGAATCGAACCCACGACCTCTTGCATAGCATTCGGATACACTCCCAGCGCGCCACAGAGGCAGTCAACATATTTGTAAACATAATTTGTTTGTAAATGTCAATATCGTTTATGATTTTGTCAATATAGGTCGGTAGTGAAATTGACAGGTAAATGTATCTACTCCTTTTTAAGGGTATGTTCCGATATGCACTGGAGTACTGTAAGGTGTGACGTCAAATCTGTATACTGCAAAGCCGTTTCTTTATAGTTAGCTATACTGGATACTGTTTAAAACGGAACGCAGTCCAGTATGAAGTATAGGTATTGTTATCCACTTTTATATAATTTTATATGCACAAGTTATAAGGTCAACAAAAAAAAAATATTTTTTATAAAAATTGAATATTCAATTAAATGAATTGCATAACGTCTGAATCAATTGAATTAATTTAAATTTATTGTGGCTGTTGATCCCATGATCAAAGTATTGAGAGCACCACTCGAAAACATCAGCGATCACAGTGCGAAACTGGCGACGATTTATGACGTCACATATTTCCCAAGGATACTGCGCAGTATACTGTCAGTCATAACGGAACGAATTTCTCGCCAGTAAAAGCACTGTTCAGTGCTTGCAGTGTATATCGGAACATACCCTAAGTGTAGGAGTACATATTTACCTCTCAATGTCACTACCGGGCTTGCTGAGGGTGATAGACAAGTCTGGTGTGTCACCCTCAGCACTATGAAAGAGTTATGGAGTGTATGAGCTGATATTGCTTAGAAGAAACCGTGCACAGTTTAGACGCACACTAGACAGTCAAGTTGCGGCAGTCAATCAAACATATGACGGTGTATGGGAGCCCGTACACTAGGCAGCCACTAAACGGAAAGCACTCCTAGTGGGAAGCGACAAAAATGCAAGCATTTTTATAAAATGCTCGTCAAACCGTCAATTGTTAAGGAATCCAGCTGACTGACGGAAGGATATTTCTTTACTCCACTAATATATCATCAAAAAATCGGGCGTTTATAAAATAGCGCTTTCCTCCCGGACTAGATTTATAAATATTTCAACCGCCACAACCAGGCTGCACAAGTAGGCTGCAAATGTGGTCCTATATTTGTGCGTTTACCAGTTTGTATAAATATCAGAAACCTGCATCAGAATTAAAAATGTTCAATTATTTAACCATCGATTCTGTATACATTTTTGTATTAAGTAGGTAAGGCACTTATCAGAATTACCTATTTAACATTATCTTTATTTTTTGGGATCCGTAGCCGAATCGATGGTTAAAACGGAGCCCTTATAGTTTCGCCATGTCCGTCCACAACTTTGCTCAGAGACTGTTAGTGCTATTTATGCCAACAGAGTGAAAGAATAACATCTTTAAAAATATTTTGTTAGGGTACCTCCCCTATATGTAAAGTGGGGACGTAAGTTTTCTTTTTTCACCAATTCCCATCGTGTATTATTAGATAGGTCTTTTAAAACCGTTTGGGCGCAGGTTTTTAGATTAAAGGATCTGTTTGAGAAATGTTAAGCTTTAAAGTGAAACTTTTTGTTAGAATCAAGTATTGCCTCCGCCCCTGGCTTTACAAGTTTAAGAGAAACAGCTGTAACAAAATTTTCGTACATATTTCATTGAAAATAATAATTTTCAATGAAATACGAGTATGTACAATTTTTTTAAAGTAGGTATAGCGTTGTAAGTATGAAACAAAAACAACAGAAAACCCACTTCTTAAGCCGCATTATTCGTACGGGAACTACGGAACCCTACATTGTGGTTGGGCCGACATGCAGTTGCCCGTTTTTTTCTAAAATTCTTATCAGCTAACCCGTTTTTCGCCGTTTGATATTTTACTACTTTTGAAAGCATTAAGTGGTGTTCAATCAAAATTTAAAATATAAAAAATAAATATTTTTTTACTATATTTATTTATGAAATGAAGGCGTTATAAACAAATCCATTGAGAAATATTTTTTTCCATAACCAACTTATGAAATAAAGCTGCGATGTCGTTTTAAGAGTGCCTACGACTGCTTTACGTGTGGGTTAGATTCCTATACGAGACAAAGTTTTACGTTAATAGAAATCACTTTCGATAATACGATTCGAAGATACAAACTAAATTAAAATTATACGAAAATTTTAATATATGTTTATTAAAATTTTCGTAAAGTTCCCCCCAATAAAAAGAGAGAGAGAGAGGGAGAGAGAGGGGGGGTGGAACAGAGAGGAAGTCGTCTTTCATAAAATGGGGCAATAAATTAGGTTTAAATATAGCTAAGAAAATATAAAAATCTAAGTGCTCTCGTAATTAAAGTTTGAAAATTTAGTTTCATACTTTATTAATGCTGTCACAAAATGCTCGTACGACGTCGTCATAAAATACTATTCGCTTATTAACGAAAGGGAAAAGTCCGTTAATGGAACCATGTCCAGAGATTGATGATGTCCCCCAAGCGAAAAATTTCAGTGAAACACGTCATCGAAAGACTAAAAATACCGCTTATTACACCGAATTATGACTTCAAGTTGATTTGTTTAAAGAGCATCTGTAACATGTAGAGAAAATAATAATTACAGAATAGTAATAATAATTACAGAACAGTGGTTACTAGTACAGAAAGCTAATATTCCTGAATAATTCAAGCGGCGGTAGCCTAATGGCTAAGGCATCGGTCTCGCAATTGCGAGGTCGCGGGTTCGATTCCTACCCATTATACTACCGACGTGAACCCACTCTCCACACAAGCTATTGAGTTTAGCTGGAGTGGTTAACAGGATTGCTGACCACGATCGCACATTGCTAATTATATGGTTTTTAGAAATAAAAAAAATGTATATGCCGTTTCATAAATAACATCAATAAGTAATTATTTTTTAGTTTAACAAATAAAGAAAGCTATAATGTTGTTTTATTTCGAAAAATGGATTCGTAATAATTTACATACACATTTTTTTGTATTGTTCAGTAAAAAAAACTTCGTGGTGGTTTTGACCAGTGTATGATATTAAAAACTTAAATTCCAAACTGGAAAAACAAGTTATTTGAACAAAACTTTAATTTATTGCGCAGTTTCAGTGAAACCAAAAAGCAAGGGCTAACTATTAGCACTATTGATAGGTATTTGTATGTTTGTGTTTACGTATTTTTTACGATTCATCAATGGCAGAAAATCGCTTAGGTTTATTTCGAGTACAGGTTTTTGGAACAACTTTTGCTTGTTATAAGAATGGGTTACTGCGCGGTGTGATATGCAGCTCTGTTGACATTAGTAAGTACATAATGAAGCTTTATTTATGCTACTAGCGTAGTTTATTTCGACCGCAATGGATTACTAAAACAGCTTTTAACTAACTTTGAGCGAGTTATGTTTTATTATTGTTTTTAAACTTTCGCGATTTTCATACACATTAGATATATTTCGGGACTTAATCGCGTGAATTATTTAAAGGTACGGTAAATAAAAGGTTCGTACCTTTAAATAATTCACGCGATTAAGTCCAAATGTATCTAATAGTTATGTTTTATGTTATTCAAAATTTGTTGCCAGCGTTCATTGATTACCATCTGCTTACCATCAATGTGAAAATTTGATTAGCATGTAAACTAAATCATATGATATATGATATGATATAAATGATACCAGGATAATCGAAACATCGACAAAATTAAAATATCAGAAGGTCAATAAAAAAAAACTAACTCTAAAAAACTAATAAGAAACATCGATAAAACTGAAACAAACAAGGTGTAATAATAAGGTATAAATATAGGAAAGCTCTATAGCATAAGTATTATACCTCCCCTGATGCAAAATTCGATTTGATTATTATGGCATAGAACATTTTAAATCATACTTTTTAATTAACAACTTTTTCATTCATAAATAAACAAATAAAAATTGTAAATAAAATTTTGTGGTAGGTACTACTCCAATTTTGATAAAATTATGTATGTGCACTCAGAATCATGGGCACATACCTTTAAATATGACCACACCTTTCTGTTACACGTTGTTGATAAAACTGTAAAGCCGATAATTTTTTTTTTTTAATAAATCAAAAACACAATGCGTAATAGTCGATTAGGTAATAGGGAATTTAGATAAATCTAAAACATTTATATTTAAGAATTAGATACAACTCTCAAATATAGGTGAAACTGTACATATATTATGTTTTATCGATCAATATATATGTGAAAGTAACTCTATCTGTCTGTTACGCTTTCATGCAATTTATTTTGATTTAGATGAAATTTGGTATGTAGATAGTTTGAGTCCCGGGGACATAAGATAGTTTTTATCGCGATAACCGACATCCCGCGGGCGAAAGCTAATATTACATAATAATATGCTTAAAATTTTAAAAGTTTAAGAATCTGATATCCCATTGCAACTGAAATTTCAAAAACAGTCATTGCGAAACCAGTCATGTTTACTTATTCTGTGTTTGGTATTCCCAAACGAAATGTGAGTTAGACTGTCAGATTCATAGACTTCCTTTTAGCTTTGCCTTAGCTAGACGAGTAAAAATGTAAATTCACTGCCATGTCCCCGATTTAGATAAGCTTTTCTAAGTGCTTCGCTTTAGAGTCAGACAAATTGTAAGAGAGTAAAATTGTGAGAGAATCGTTCAACATGACTTTTTGTATTCGGTTTTAGCTGAATATTGATGGTTATAGGTTCACGTAAAAGCTTGCAAGAAGTATATAGTTTCTGATTGGCAAATTTACTGATCTGGGCATATTTTAGCTCTCGGCATTGAATCGCATTATCCATTAGTGGTTTTAATCTTGTGTTGGCCCCGTAAAAAAACAAATGAAAAAATAAGCACAATGCTTATTTTGTCATTTGGTTTTTTACGGGGCTTAACAAATGTAGGAAACCAACCCATCACATGTTGTGCAGCAGTTGTTTGAACGGCTAAATCTATTTGTATAAAACATATCTATCAACCAAAAGGTAATCAGCTATAGCATAAAAAATAGAGGACAAACAATCCTTAACATAACTACTGAAATGACTTCGACGAAATTAGTTTGGGTATTTGAAACGAAGATTTGACCTGACTTGGATAACGAACCATCGTATCACATGCCAAAAACCGAAATGGATTTTGGCATGTGATACGATGAAAAAGAAGAAAACTAGATTTGACATATGATTCGTAAAACTGTGTGGCCGTTTAGATATCAGACGTTAGCATGACAGAACTTTGTTCACATGGAACATTATGTAGAATTAAAACAAACCCACGACGAGCGTAAAAAAGGATCAAATAAAAATTTTAAAACGTCCCGACTAACAAGAGGTACGTAACCGAAGAAAGTCCGTTGGGGTCTGCCATTCGCTGACCTATCACATGCACAAAAATATTTGAATTCAATTTAGGACAATATGTGGCAGATCCTGATGTACTCCGTGGCCATTGTGGGTAAAAAGGCTAAACAATCATCTCACTCTGCACTACCGGTCCCGCTAAAACTTTTATGCAATCATACATTTATGCAATTTTATTCCAACTAGTTTCATTAATAATGACTAAAGCTTTCTTATTTGTGCTAATGACTAACAAGTTATACGAAGGTACATATCGGTAACCTAGTAGTTAAAGCATTGGTTTCGCGATCGAGAGGTCGAGGGTTCGAGTCCAGCCCATAACACTACCAATATGGACCCACCTCCTAACGCAAGCAATTTAGCTTAGGTGTATGAGTTATTAAGACTGCCCATCAAATTAATAAGATAACATTTCCAGCAGTTTTGTCACCAGATAGATCCTTAGTGCTATAAAATCACAGGCATAAAATTACGCTAAGTATAATTAAGATAACTCATCTACTTCTGTTTGTAAAACCACCTACTTGGCAATCCATCAAAATTGTTTTTATCTTGTTGGCTCCCGAGAGCAATGTACAGCACATTAATCAGTAATTTCATGCTTCCTTTTCCCCGACATTATTCTATTGTTCGCAATATATTGAAATAAGAAAAATACAATGATGCACGCTTCACGATACCATTCCTTACTGTGACGTCGTGGGTGATGAACCCTTTCCGCACCGCGTAAAAGCAATAAATTATACGATAATGAAGGCGAATCCCCTACTAATGAACTATGTAATTGATTTCTCATTTTTTCGGGTAATGAAGCTTCAGAAATTATTATGTCTGATATCTAGAACGTATTATTATCTAATACCTTTAAACGAACAATTCTTGTTTATCTGTATATAATCTCGGCAACGGCTCCAACAATTTTCATTAAGTATGCAGGGGGTTTTCGGGGGCGATAAATCGATCTAGCTTGCTTTCATTTTTTGAACACGTCATTTAAAAAAAAAATGATTATGATTATATTCCAAACAGCTGGATTATTGCAAAGAAAAGTATATCTTCTGTCTGCTTTAAGCATTAGTCCCTTTATTACTCAAGCACAGATTTTTAATTGACTGGGTAATTATTAAAAAAAAAATGTAATAATGTTGTTGTAGGAATCACAAAGCATTGTGTTTACATTAATCTATTTTTTCCTTCAGCTGTCAAAGAAGTAACTTCCAAGAACTCCTGAGAAATTATTTGCAAACAGAAACACGAGATAGTTATTTCCCTAAAGTCTTTCGTGAATTCTGACAGCTGAAATTGAGGAAAAAATACGATATGATATAATAAATATTATAATAATAAAATCTTGAGACAACTCACACAACGTCATCTGATGCCAAACTAAGCGGAGCTTTTAACTATGGTAACCAGACAACTAATAAACATACCTGTATATTTCTAAATACATATCTAATATACATAACTTACACAGAGACACTGAATAAACCATTGTGCTATCACACATAGTTTTATCCTGGGTGGGGATCGAACTCACGACCTCCGGCTTAGCAGCCAGGGGCACTAACCACTAGACCAACAGGCCAGTCAAAAAAATAAATTTATCATTTGAATGGGGTTGTATCCCCGATAGTCTAAAACTTTCTTTTATAAAACATGTACTTAAAAATCAGGTAAAATCAGAAAAAAATATTATAGGCCCATAGCTTTAACACCATTAAAGACTACTTAATTTCTTAAGCAAACACAACGTCCTAACTCTTCACCACCTACCAGGTGGTAGATGGTGAAGGCACTTTAGTCACACAACTATTTACCACACATCGGAAAGACCCTGAAAGACCCCCGAGTAAAATCGATGTTTCTTTGTCAGGTTGAGGGCCTAAACCTCACAATAAACAATGTGAAATCGACTAAAACACATTTGCGACGCGTTAGCGGCAAGACTGAGTCCAAGTCTCTCGCGGTTTCAGTTGGTTCGGCAATTCACTCAGGAAACTTTTTGTTTGTGAGGCCCTGAACGGTGGTTACAGGGGTGTCATAAACAAAATGTTTCCCCAAAATAGCACGAACCAGAACAGAGGTCACAGTGGGACCGAGACTCTGACGGAAGCCGTTGGTAGGATGACGGCCTTGATGGCGCCTGCCCAGTAGTTGTGACCCCCCCCCCCCCCCATCGAGGCCGTCATCCTACCAACCGGCTTCCGTTAGGGCCTCCTGGTGGTTAAGGTCATAACTGTAAAAACAAGTGGTAGATGATTAAGGGTTAATTTGTCAAATATTTAAAAAAATATATATTACAGAGTTATTAAATGTTATGATAAGAAGCAACGAGCGGGATTTAAAAATCACAACAGAAAGGTGTGGTCCTACCTACTATGGTGCCATAGCCGGTTGCATTATTATTACGTAGTTACAGCATATTCTTTTTGTCAAAATTTAGTAGTGAAAGGCATATGGCATAAGAGTTATACCTTCCCAGGTACAAAATTCGATGGAATTTTTATGGTATAGAATTTTTAAGTCATATTTTTTTTTAATTTATTACTTTTTCATTTAATAAATAAACGAATGAATTTTAGGGTACTACAATTGATAAATTGAGGTATGTGCAACTAGAATCATGGACACATACCAACCCTTGAATATGACCACACCTTTCTCTTACACCTTGTTTATAATGGCAAAATTTGTGAAATATAATCCGTTTCTTTTTGAAGCCAATGAAACTGATAGTAAGAGACGGACTACTCACCTGCCTCTAAAAATGCCGGTGCCAAAATTAGAGTTGTTTCGCGGCATGGCAATAATCATTTTTAATAGTTTGCCAAAAGGTATCACGAAAAAGATTCTATACTGTGTTGCGTGACTGGCTGATAGAGGAAAGTTTTTATTCATTACAGATTTTTTTAAAAGAAGCTCTTGTTGTTTTTGCAATTATGGAAATATCTTGTAAATTGATTTACTTACCTTATTTTATGACAGCATTAATATGTCAAAATTGTTAGTATTAAACTTCATATATGTACAATAGGTGAAATATATCTTGATCTAATATAAACATTGTAACAAATATTTATACCTACCATATTTCAAGCGAATAAGTAAATAAAAAATAAATTTAATAGAATTCTCAAAGTTTCTAATTAATAGAAGAACACTTTAGTTTATTTAAAAAATGAAGTTACGCTTGAACTCAAGAGCATGTCAGGGAAGTTACGCTTGAATTCAAGAGCATGTCTTTGAGATTAAGATGTAATACCATTTTGTGAGAACTCGTAGTAAGAATAAGAAACTCTTAACACAGTGAGCTGCCGGGAACCATTCAGATGATGGATGACCGTCAATGAGCCTCAAGTAGTGAATATTAAGAATTATTTATGAAAACTGTTCCGATAAGGAAAATATAACCTTTTGAGCGAGAAAACGAATGTAGGACAGATGAGAATACTTTCAGAGGTCGTGAAATAATGTTAAATGAGCTTTCGACGCCCTTTACAGAATATTTCTTGATTATTTTATGTACCTGAGATACAATAACTTTATAGTGCATTTTTTTTAACTATGACGGAACGGAGAAAGTATAAGCGGGTTTGAGACAGTTTCTCTGTGTGCGCTTGAATGTTGCCAGCTATCTCAAAAACGGTTCAACAGATTCAGATGAGATTTTTATCAAAAGTTTAATAATGGATTCTTTGATTGGTTTTGTAATGGTAGCCCGTTTAGAAAGTATTTATTATTTGAAATTATATCAACTGCGTACCGGTTGAGCAATTTTTTTCTTTTTTTGTTGCCATGGAGCTCTTTTATGGTCTGGTTCATTTGTCATTCTTGCAAAGTTTCCTTTTGGGTTCCAGGTATTACATTATCATTTAAGAATTTTGCCTTGTAGGCACTGTTCACTTCTCAAAGCCGCTAATTGCTCCTTTATAAATATAATCGGAACTTCAGTTATTGCGAGTAATTGTGTTTTTCTTTATTCCGCTTATATTTTGCGTGAGGTCATGGAGGCCCGAGGAAGACGAAATAGTTATTACTAACATGGAGGTAGCTTTTCAAATTATGTTCTGATTCAAAAACATTTAATAATTCAAAGGTTTTATAGAGATGAACTGTGATTATAACCACTATTTGCATCTAAAACAAAGACAATTCATTTTTATCACAATTATTATCCAAAACTGGAAAGACCTATCTGCTAATCTAATTTCAATACTAGCTTTTTAGCATTTTACTGTTATAGTAGTCGAAATAAAGTCTAAGGGACAACAATCGATGTCGTTAACGGTTCTTGGCTTTCGATTTTGCACCGCTAATGTCAGTTTGCTGCCAATTTTGGCTGCCATTGTTTCCAGTTCACACAATCCCGTTCGATCGAAGGACCTAAATTTTCGTGCTGTAGCTATGAGTCGAAGCGGTGTACTGTATTTTAGGTTTTATTGCACATTTTAGACGACTTTGTCTACCGCGTAATATACTGTTTTGGATTTTGTTTCGAATATCCAATACATATCAACCCATATGATGGCCCACTGCTGGGCACGGGTCTCCCCAGTAGAACCTACTAGTATGTAGATCCTGGGGGTAATTGCCATAATCCAATACAGCTAGAAAGTATTTACAAAGCTCAGAACAAATAGGTAATTACGAATTGTGTTAAAATCATTGCTACTAACAAAGCTCTCTTCGAGAAAATGCTCGGGAAAAACAGAGTCAGCAAAGAGAACATTTCTTTCGTTTTGAAATCTGTGATTTGTGTTTTATATTGGAATAATAATCATTAAAGGTTTCCATCTATGAACCAAGGTAGTTGCTGGCTGTGATCACTAGTTTGACCTACATATTTACATAAAAATAACAAGCAAATTGCCCTAACCGTAGAACTGTACATAAGTCTTGTAAATTTGCATGTTGCTAAAAGTCTCTCTCTCCAGTTTTAAGTATGTCAAATGTAATAAGCGTAATGATATGACAACAATGTTTTTTTCTTAGGATATCTCTTTTTTTTTTCACAATAGAGTTTAAGGTACGAAGATATCTTTTGTGGGCTTCTGCAATGCAATTTGAACAATTAACAAAATTGTAAAAATTACAAATTAAATTTAAATGTCTTCACAATGATTCGCAATGAATGTTACTCGTAAATTGAACCCTTAGCTGTTTATGATATCCATCAAATCAAAGAATAGTTTAATGAAAATAATAATTTTAGAGATAATTGATAAAGATATTTTTCTTTGAAGTTTTTAACGTATACACTTGATTTTGATTTACAAGACCAATGTCTTTTTTAAACTGCACCCTCTGCGGTGCGGTGGAAGTATATCCGACTGCTAGGCAAGAGGTCGTGGATTCGATTCCCACATTGGACACCACTTTGTGTGATCCACTAATTGTTGTTCCGATTCTGGGTGTACTTTCTGTTCGTGACTTGTATGTTTATAAAGTCCCCCGCGAAACAGGTCTTGTACCCTACTGCGGGAGCCGTCTTTTCAAAAAAAATATTTATTTAGTCTTATAAATGCAAATTTCATGCTGTTGGTATTATGAAGAAAATAAACCAAAAATCAACAAATCAATATTTATTACAATTTAACAGAACTGAAAGTAATTAAAGTACCGTTCGAGCAATGGGTATTTTACTTAACATTTTTGGCCCGTCCTCGTGTCCTAAAGCCTGGTCTATTTGCCATTCTCGCAATGTTTGAACTTGAGTTCCAGGTATAACATTATCATCTACATATTTTGCTTTAAACAGTTCTGCTGCAAAAGTCTTCAACTGCTGTTTTAAGTAATCAATCGGAACTTCAGTTATTGCGAGCAACTGTGGTTTAAAATTTTCTTTATTTGGCACATATTTAGCATCATATAATTCATAGACGAGAAATTTATCGTGTGGTTTTGGAGCCCTGAGGAAGACGGAATAGTCATTACCAACATGGAGGTAGCCTTTCAAATTGTGCTCTGATTTAAAACCATCTATGAATTGAAATATTGTGTGCAGGCGAACTGATGAGGTTCCATGAATTATCAAGAAGGTGATTATAGCTGCTACTTGCATCTGAAACAAATTTAAATGTTAACGATTTTTGTCACAGTTATTATCAAAATATAGGTATGTCTACTAGAGGAACAGCAATGAGAAAGATTTCCTCTCGCTTGTGAGTGCGATGATGGCAAACCTTAAGGCTAGGGCACGCAGTGCTAGTTTAATTACGGATTTTGAGGTACAGAATATTATGTTGATAACATTCGACCTTATGAGACTCCTGAAGAAAATTATATTTATCACATTCGTTGAAGCGGCATAATAATTGGCTCGGTAATCAATGTACCACGCCGTACCACGGTATGTCAACTTAGCACATACTGTGGTACGACGGAAGCAAACCTACAAAAAAACAAGGTATTTGCCATAACTGTAGAAAACTAAGGATCTTGTAAAAACTATATATAAATATATATATATGTTTGTTTGTCTGTATGTCACCTATGCGTTCCGAAACCATTGATCAGATTATGATAAAACTTTAGCAAGGTGTTCTGGGGGCACCCGCGAGGGTTCCTGGACCAAAAAGCCACAGCGAAGCGTAACCGGGTTCAGCTAGTTCTTTTTTAACGAAATTTTTATACAACACTGCACAGTCACAGCAATTCGGACACTTTAATATGATAAATTTGCGTGATACAAAATGTCTCTACAGTTTTAATTCTGTTGGAAGTTGTAAAACTAATTCACATGTTAAAAATATTTTTAATTAAATTTAACTTTGTCTCAGTTTCAGTATTACAAGTATTTTTTATTTTTATTTTATTTTATTTATTAGGTTCACCAACAATTATTTACACTAACAATATATTAAAAACAAAGGTGAAATACAACAAAGAGTGTAACAATCACTTAAATGAAACAACACATGCGATTTTATATATTTATAGTAAGAAGATATCTTGTTAGTTCGATAAAAATATCAACAACCTTCTACGAGTATTTTTTCATAAATACAAAAGAAAATGCTCACCGAATGCATATTCCAATAAAATATTTAGAAAGAAATTAAACGTACAAAAACGTTCCAGCGTTAAATGTATAATAAAGCAGTATCTATACAAAATTTAACTCGAATCAAAATAAAAATTGGAATATTTTACGAGGCTTTAAAATTTAATGCATAAAACATTTTACTTATATATTCGAAAAACGAATGCGTGTATTGTTACAAAAATTTTCCAGCTATATTTACATGTGAAGTGCTAACTCCTACACTCGTCAGTAAAAGAATCGTCAAAACAAAAAAAAAAAAAATTGCTCTACATTTCGACGCCTCCGTCCCCGTGCAATAACTTGGTAATGTACTATTATGGACTTTATGTTGTTTTGTCAAATTCGGCATCTATGAGCTGGGAGTGATATTGACAAAGATACAACGACATACAGGTTCATTCCAATTTGTGTATCATCAGGTTTTATTTCGGTAATTTGCGCTTACCGGATTATTGTTGTAAAATAAACTACGTACAGTTCTTGGTAAACATCAGTCCTTTAACATGGTGTATAGTATATTTGTCGCAGCACCTTATCCTCTATAAACCTAAATCCTAGTTTATAAACATTCAAACATTGTAAAATTGTCAATTTGAAAAGAGTGTCCGCGAGTTTTTATAACCAGGTTCTTTTCTCCGGCTTTACCTATTGTTTGCGAATTTGGCATTACATGTACATGTAGAATCCCGACGTATCACAAGAGTTGTTTTTTTTCATTTAGGATTTTAATTTTTTTTTTTGTTTTTTTTTTTGTAAATCACCAACACGTGGTGTTTTTGCAAACACTTCGTGGACAGGACGCCGTCACCTACCATTATCATAGTTTAAGAAGTAATTGAGAGAAGATGGTTCAATATCAACTACGTGACGGAGATTAGTATACGTAGTAGACAGCTTTTAAATCAGGGTCCTTATTCAATATCTTTTTTTTCGTTTTCGCGTCAAGCCCGCGCTTTTAACAGTCAAAAAATTAACATAATGGTATATAGAGAGCTGCGCTTAGAAATGCATCGCGCATGCGCGCGGATATCTTTGAGCGCACCGCGCCTGCGCAAATTCACGCGGGCTTGCCGCGAAATCGAAAAAAGACATAGTGAATGAGGACCTAGACCAGAGATCCAGACGAAATTAAATGATAGAAAAGTACTGTTACCACGCTTTTACTTTTGTGGTAGCAGATACAAAGTGCAGATGTCTAGCAAGCTGATGCATCGTAGATTGCTCAGTATGCTGAACGTATTCTTCGTGAAACGACTAAATGGTGGGTATCAGTTGAACCAACACAACCTGCTTGAAGACTTTCGTGATGGATGAAAGCAGCGTAACTATCGGGCTTTAGGTTATTTTTCCCGAGCTAAGGCAGCTTTTGAATCAGATAAGTCTCCATGATGCAAAAATTGGATGGTGTGGAGGATGTCATTGAATAGCTGTGCTGTCAATGCCACGACGTAGGTGACACAGGGCATTGTCGCTGATTCTATGTACTCTGAGAATCGTGAAGGGAGCATCCACGATTCTCAGAGTACATTTAGTATATAAGAGTTACGATTTTCAAAGTCAACGTGGTTCCCAATGGACGAGTGACTCGTCATGCAATGACAAAAGCTTGCTAATCCTGTCAATGTGGAGATGGTATCGTTGCTGTTTAGGTTGAGATACTCTAAAACACTCTCAAAGGGCAGGCTGGTGACCCTGGAGGAAGTAATAATCCAGCACCACATTAAACTACTTAATTAATGTTATTACATTAACTAACAACGGTTCAAGAAAACGAATGACTAAATATTTCCTGCAAGAGGTAAACAAAGTAGTATGCGGTTCGAGCTGCAAGCAACATCTAGTTGATAAGCAACTATTGGCAGAGAAAGTGTTATTTGAGTCTAATCACGAATTAAAAAACATTTCTATACAGATTAAAGCTGACTTATCGTTTAGCATTCTTTCTCTGAAATCTTTATTATTTCATGAAAGAATGAGCTACGGATATATTTTTTTATATTGTTATTATTTTCATACGAACCTTAATCAGCTATTACGTTTTTTGTTATTACAAGATCATTGCCGGTCGAAGTTAATATATGGACCTATAAGGTAGATTATTATATATATAAACTTGATAAGATTTAATAAAATCATGATATGCAATGGTTTTCTTTCAAAACGTGGAAAAATAATATTTTAACATTTAGTAAAAAAACATTGGTATGAACCATTATTCAAAAAAAAATTGAAAATAATATTCGTGCTAAAACAATGTTTTGTAACAATACTGTAAACAATAATATTTGAAATTTCCGCAATAACGTCGTAATAATATATAAGCGCAGGAGGGCCTTCGTCAGGATTCATCGTGGGCACGTGGTCGAGTAACAGAAACAACTATTCACTTCGGCTACAACGTCTTTTTAACTTGCTTCAAAATTTAAACTATTTCGGATACAGTTACTTTTAAATAAAACCGTTACACTTTTTCAGATGATTATAATTTTACATGAAATAATGTCGCAGATAATCACACGGTAATTGCAGGCTTTACAATAAACACTAACTAAGTTAAAATCTATATGGATTAACCCGATAGATAGCGATTCGTCGCAGACGTGGTGCGCTCGCGGCCGTTCGTAAAAAAGTGAAGTCTTTAAGATGGCCGCCCGCTACCATAGACACGACGCTCCGCTAGAGTGACATTGACAGCTCATGTCACTCTTGACACTGACATTTCTGTAAGGCGCCGTCAAATACATTACGCATCATCTCTAACATAGAAAATATCGTTGCAGAAGTCCATATTATAATATTATTTAGTATGAGAATAGTTTATTAAGTGCTATTAATATAATATTTTATGTATCACTTATGATGTAATATTTAATTTATTATATTTTGTTAAATATCATTTATAATTTAATAACATTATTTTACTAACAATTTGCTTTAGTGTAAATTGATGCATCAATGTTATCAATATCTTCACTCATAGAAAAGATATTCAACCAGATAGTAAATCATTTCTCCCGTAAAATTTTGGATTTTACGATTAGCAACTTATTGCACGGGGCGTCGATTTACACAATAGTAAATGGACCTACGGGGATAAAAATCTGGTTGTACTAATAAAGATAGAATTTAGGAACTGATTTTTTACATAAGATTTGAATTTAACCATCACTTTGCTGTAGGTATGTCTGTCTATCCATACGGAAATGAAAATCGAAAGAGAGAGATAGTAGGTGTACAAATTTGTATTAAAATATTATATACCATAGTTATTTTACTTAATTTCCATTTTCTCAGATTACCATAGAGAAGTAGAAAAAATTACAGTCTAAATATACGAGGTTTCAGTCTAGTTTGTATTTTTTTCTGTTCCACTTTAGAAAGGAAGGAAGTTTGAAACTGCTTTTCTACGCTTTATTTTATTCTGATTAAGTTTCTTGAAAACTTCAACATAGTTTATCGTTTACAGAGGCGATTCTAGTTCTCAGTGTTTTATAATAGGACTAGCAGTTTCCCACAACTTCGTTTGGTCCACAATTAGGGTTGTCTAGTATTCTTAAGAGCACTTTATCACGTTTTAGAAACTTGATGTAGGATTCAGGTTTGGATCAAAAAATTTTATCCATACTAATATTATAAATGTGTCAGTCTGCCTGTCTGTCTGTTACGCTTTCACGCTCAAACAGCTAAACCGATTTAGATGAAATTTGGTACGGAGATAGTTTGAGTTCCAGGGAAGGACATAGGATAGTTTTAATCGCGATAACCGACATCCACGCAGGCGGAGCCGCGGGTGAAAGCTAGTAAAACAAATAATTAGAAATGTTATCCTTTTGGAATTTTGAATATTAATCTAAAACTCCATAAATTTTGACTGCCTCCTGGCGTGGTGGGAGTGTGTCCGACTGCTACAGAAGACGTCGTGGGTTCGATTCCCACACGGGACACCATTTTGTGCGATCCACAAATTGTTGTTTCGAGTCTGGGCGTACTTTGTGTCCGTGACTTGTATGTTTGTAAAATCCCCCGCGACACAGGGCTAGTGCCCTAATGCGGAAGTCGTCTTTTAAAAAAAAAATCTGATTCATCTGATCAATACTTTTGGTTAAAATGGTTTCCTTGACCTATTAGTAAACTTTATGGCTTACTACCCATTCAACATTTTTTTTTAATGTAAAATAAAATAAATTTACTATCGTTTGTTGTTTATATCTAAACTGCACACGAAACCACAAAATCGGTAAACCTGAACAACAATATAACTCGAAAACCGGGGCCATTAGGATAAAGCAATGATACATAAAACAGCTATACATCAATGTGGAGTTCGCAAAATGTTTTACGAACGGCAGTCCTTCGCAAGTAAAAGAAAACAACAGAAAATTTAATGTAAACGTCGAATAAAATACCGGGGAGTTCTATTTTCATACCATTTCGACGTTGTTTTATCTCCGAAAGAGTTTTGTGTGAGTTACCCTTAATACTGATAATCCGAAACTTTCTGTACTGTATTTTCTGAGAAGTTATAATTGCGTGTAGCTGAATAGAATATTATTGTACACACTATTCTGTTTATATAATAATAATTTGAAATTCGTACTTTTGTTACAGAAGCAACGACGCGTCTTAACAGTTGCAGAATGCCAAATATTGGCTTCGGGCTCTTTGTAGGTGTTTACATTCTATATTTGTTGAGGCTGTTCGTCTTTCGTTATACTATTAAAAATAGAATACCAATATACTTACTTTAATGGTATACTAAATTGCTACATACTTAAATTGACGCATACGCAGTTACGCGGGTCAGCACTTGCGCAACTTCGTATGCGTCAATTTTCCCCGTTTTTACAACATTTTTTGTTGCTGCTCCGCTCCTATTGGTCATAGAGTGATGTTTTATAGCCTATAGCCTTTCTCCATAAATGGGTTATCCAACAGCATTTTTTTTAAATTCTGACTTGTAGTTTCTGAGATTATCGCGATTAAACAAACAAACTCTAGCACTTTATAATATTAGAATAGATAAGTATTTTGCAGTTGATATATCATCTGCAAACCTATTTGCGAATACCTTTGGTTTTTTAGATGATCGACGAATGAATGACACTGCTTGGAAAAAACTGCTTGCAAATAATTATATCTTATCCTTTTATAAATTATATCCAATAATATAAAAGAAATACTCTTTTCCACATCCCAAACCCTTGGACTTGCTGATTTGTTTTGTTGAGCTGAATTTTATTGAAGGTTTATCATGTGATATAGATATTGTTTTATTTTAACCCTGTTTCTAAAGGGGTAAACAAATTAAACGCGGTCACAGACGCTGGTAAAATCTAGTATTTTTTTTGCAACTGAATGAAGAGATGAACAGGTAGCGAGCCTGATGGTAAGCGTCACGCTATTGCATAGCAATATCGGTGAAAGTCAAATCTCTGGAGGCCGATTCTTATTCAATGAAAACAAAGTTTCGCCCAAAAATGAGGTGGTGATGACAGAGTCAGCAACATCAATTTAATCGGTTCGGAATTTTTGTGCTTATCCAAAAATTAATTAGAATAGTCCACGTAATCCAAGACTTTTAAATAATTCACGCTTTTACTAACAGCAAAGGATGTTATTCCGCTCCAAACACCTAGCGTGTACAAGGTAGATTGCAGTTGCGGTAGTTCCTATATCAGACAGACCAAAAGGACAATCGTTGACAGGGTCAAGAAACATATCGTTGCTGTAAAAAACCGTCAAGTTTACAAGTCTGCTATCGCTGAGCATTTGTTGGAATCAGGACCAAACCACTGGATAGAATTGCATAAACCACAGGTACTTTCCACTGATCGCCACTATTACTCTAGGATAGTACGCGAGGCGGTTGAGATCAAGAAGTACAAAAATTTCAACCGAGAAGATGGAACTTTGTTATCAGCAAATAGTAGCCGTAACGACACCGCGCCTCAGTGTAAAGACGTTGTAAGTGTAGTGTGTAGAAGTACCGACAACACAAATTATCAAAATGATCAAGAACAGGCGAGGGTAGTTGAAAAAACCCCGCACCTCACGGAGACATCGCTTAGCTGCCATCAGTCGACCCGTGACCACGATCGGTGCAATTCGATCGAAACGTCGGGTAAATAAAAGGTTCGTATTTTTAAATAATTCACGCGATTAAGTCCCGAAACATATCTAACTAGCTGTCCCGCGCAACTTCGTATAACATTTTTCATTATTGCTCCGCTCCTATTGGTCGCAGCGTGATGTTATATAAAGCCTTCCTCTATAAATGGACTATCCAACAAAAAATATTTTTTCAAATCGGACCTGATATTAGCGCTTTTAAACAAACAAACTCTTTCGCTTTATAATATTAATATAGATATGTATAAACATTGTGAAAGCTTAAAAACAATAGTCCACGTAATCTCAAGAAATGTTAGAAAACGAAAATCATGAATTTCGTTTAAGAGAAAGAGAGTAGGCCGTTCCGCAAAGATCCAAGATTTGCATCTTTTTTTTTGTGTTACATTTTCACGGAAGAATAACTGGACACTGCGATGATACCCATCCTATGGGTATCACCGCAGTGTCCAGTAGTATTATAACAGTAGGTCTACCACCGGTGAATAATTAATTAAAAACAATATATTTGTTCGATTCAAAGGCTGTAGTTCTATTAAGTATACACACATACGTCAGCAAAATAGATGACCAAATAACACAAAAACATGTTGTTTCGCTGAAAACCAACAATACAATGTTTCTGAAATTTTGAATTAAAACAAACCATGGCAACGGTTAAAGTAACTTGAGTGAATCGGTAACTTTCCGGGTAACATTAATTGTGTGGAGTATAAAGGGAAAACGGATCGCGCGTGTGGCTTTTTTATTTGTGCAAGTAATATAGCTACTGTATATCTGTATATAATTTATAATATAAATTGTAATTGGTCGATGTGTATATACAGGAAATATATACACATCGACCAGTCACAACTTGTATGTGTATTTGAAGCGGCGGTAGCCTAATGGCTAAGGCATCGGTCTCGCAATCTTGTCGCGGTCGCGGGTTTGAATTCTACCTAATAAATGAATTTTAATGGATTTGTCCATTTAAATTAAAATTCAACAATGTTGTCCACGTATTGGCCAGTATTAAAGCAGTGGCCAGATTGTGACCATTGGATGATTTTTGGCTTACAATTACTCCAATAGGGAACAGTGCAAGTTTCGCAGGTTCGAATCCTACCCATTAAACTACCGACGTGAACCCACTCCTAACACGAGTCTTTGAGCTTAGTTGGAGGGGTTAACAAGATTGCTAATAATGTGGGAACCAATCCCACATTGCTAATTACTTTAAAAAATATATATTTATATGAAAAGTTGATATAACAATTACTTTTCGATTGTCTGTCAATACGTTTTTACTTGCATTACGCAAAGACCACTGCACGGAGAGACTTAAAATATGCTGTACCTTGATATGCCTCGCCCTATTTAGAAGTCAAATTGCAATAGTGTACAATACCAGAGGTAAATATAGTGAAACCAACAGGATTATTTTTATAAAGGAGCTGTAAATATTCTTACAGTCCTTTTGGGGTCACTGGCAACGATATGTTAGGTCCATATCGTAGCCTAAGTAATCTAAGTCTCAATTGATCCTATATGATTTTTAGAGCAAAAAGGAAAATTGATTTATTTTCTTGCTCTCCGTACCTACCATTTATGAAAAATAAAATGCAGTTGACTTTAATTTCTTAAATAGTTTAACAGATTATTATCCAGGTAAGCTAAGAACCATACTGATTAACAAGATTCTTTACAAATACAATAAATGCATTTTTTTGCGAGTTTCATGCGAGGGCCCAAACTCGCGAGCATCAAGGGATATAATAATTTGAGGTCTAGTAACATAGTACGGAAGTCTCGGGTTCGATTCCTGGATCTGGACTTCAAATTTTTCTATCTTTCAAAAATGCATTTATTGTATTTGTAAAGTAATTGGCAAGAAATGCCTATAAAAATTACTTCAAAAAGATCCTTAATAGTGGAGTACCGTATAAGGCATTAAAATCGTAAAACCTCGGAATCCAGGGCCAGGAAAGAAGGGATGTAAGCTTGTATGAAATTCTGACGATTTTGTAGTTAGATCTTCAAAATGTTGTAATTACAACCACTATTATACCCCCTTAGTGAATTAATTTTAAAAAACTCCTTATTTTGGGATGCCTACATTACACAATAAATACGTCCTGAAAATTTCAAATTTCTACGATCAGCGGATATGGCAGTGCGTTGATTTATCAGTCAGTCGGGATAAAGAATTTGAAATAGTTACATTCAGAGTGTTCAGACATTTCTTTTCACTGTTAAAAACACATTTCTAAAGTTTTTATAAGGATTCATTGAATGACCCTGGATTCCGAGGTATGAATTCCAATGCCATGAAATGACGATGTATCAGCGATACTATTTCTTGAGTTCTGACAGTGCACAGTAGAACGAAAATCGAGTGCCGAAGACATAGGACCCATAAGTCAAAAAAAATATTTTTCTTGCTGGAAATTGATACAGAACAGTAAATAGAAGAAGAACAAAAAATGTATAACGCGGTATTTTTTTTTTAATAAATGTAAATACAGGTAAGTTCATTTTATTCGGAACTCGAAAGAGTGCGCAAAATATCCTCTGATTCAATTAATCTACCTATTTTTCCCAATTTTTTGACATATCGCTCACTACTTTGGGACTCGTGCGACTTTGGGTAAAAAATAAAAAATATTTTTTAAATAATTATTTATATTATATTTATACATTATTTATTGTGCCTGACACTTTGTGAATGATGTGCGATATTAAATTGTCTCGTTCAATAAATTGATATACCCCTTTTTTTTTAAATATCGCACTACCCTCTAATGTCTATGTAATATCTTTTAAATAATTATTTAATTTTATCACCCTTATTTATGGTGCCTGAGACTATAAATCATATTTAACATTAAATTCTCACGTGAGAATCGAATGTCTAAAGTCGCACGGGTCCCAGAATAGTGCAATATGTCAAAAAATAGGAAAAAATTGGTAGATTAATCGTACCAGAGGATATTTTGCGCACTCTTTCCAGGTCCGAATAAAATGGATTTATCTGTATTTCCCCATACATTTATTTTTTCAAAAAATAATTACTGCGTCAGTAACACTACAGGTATATTGCTATTTATTTTTTTGGTGTTAATTTAACTGTTCTGTATCAGTTTCCAGCAAAAAAAAAAATATTTTTGACATAAGAGTTCTATGTCTTCGGAACTCGATTTTCGTTACATAGTGAAATCAACAAAATCGACCTGCAAAAGACCACAATATTGTTAACCTTTATAACTACTTGAATATAAAATTATGCGATAACTATTAGAATTTCTCAGCACTCCAAAGCGCCGTTCGGAAAATACGAGTATCGACGGAAGCACCCGAACCCCTTAAGCAACACGCTTCTGCACTTCACCTCAGCTCACCTGTACCTAAGATAAGGGTACGGACTAAAATTTATATTCTTCGTAAAAGTGGTATAATAGAATATCTAAGCATCAATGGAATATCTTCAGGGAATCGAAGTATTAACCCGACGACAGTGACTTATCATTCCAATATGTTTTTATGGTTGTAGATTTTTGTGGTTCTTACAGTGTCAGGATAGGAGATAAAGGTGCTTTATGAGTAATACTTTTTTTCAGTCCGTTTAGGTAATATAATTCTACCTGAAGTAACTTATGTAAGCTATTCACCCATTTGTCCTGCTTTCAAAATCCTTGGTGTTCAATCTGTGTAATATACCAGTTTAATAATGAGTGAATCATTATAAGTAAAAGATACTAAAGTAGCGCACCAACATTGCGTTTAACCTCGGAATTTTCCCTTAATGTCAACTCAGTTGACAATTGACAACCCTTATAGAATTTTAAAAGCTACGGGTCTTAATTGCGTAATATTTTGATATCGGGCAATAAAACAAACGTATTCAGTTTTTTAAATTAAATATTTACGCGATTAAGACCGGCTTATAAAATTCTGTAATGGTGTACAAATCGCGAAAGTTTATGAACATTTAATTGATAACCCACATTCCCATTCAAAATACTGAGGTTTCTTTGGCGGAAAAGTAGCGATAGTGAAAAGCTACACGTTTTTTTAAGTAAAAACTTCTTTAGCGGCGTTGTGCACTTTTTGGGATGGGTAATAAATGTTAACAACAACACGTGACATGACCGAAAATTCGTAAGACGGAGATAGCAATGAAAAATGGCTACAATATCATTAGAATACGAAGGTAAATTTCGCCACTATCTACAATGTTATTATAGCTCAAGTGGGAAATTGGGCGGTCCAGAAACCAAAAGACTCCAGTTCGAGTCCGCGTAACGATTTTTTTCCCTTTATTATTTTAATTTTTGATAAATTATTATATAAATATAATGTTCAAGTTTTTCACTTCTGCCGGCACTCCCGGAGTGCAATCCGTTGATAAACTTTCTCGATTTGTACACATTATGAAATTATATACATTACGGGTCTTAATCGCGTGAATAATCTAAGGTAAACGTCGGGCAATCAACAATGTATTTTACCTTAAATTATTCACGCGATTAAGACCCGTAATATATACATTTTTATAATGCAACTCGTTGTTTTTTTTATTTGCGCGGTGGAAGTGTATCCGAATCTTAGTCTACTTTAACCTATAATATTGCTTTTTAATGTCGTTAAGGAACTTAAAGACTTCTACAACCACCACGTATCACAAATAAATTCTAAACTATGCTACATCAATCGCTGTTCCAAAATATCTGTTAGTCATTTACAAAATCTGTATCCCCGCAGATAAGAGAGAGGTCAGTAATAAAACCAGTTCAGGCGGAAGGAGATACGATAAGGTAATTTGGACTCAGTATACGGGCATATTTCGGCTCTCTATCAAACTATCCCTATTGATGGCGTAGTCTAATCTTGAATGACAACTTAAAATAGTGGCTTTACTTACTTTGTCAAAATTCTAGCATTACACCACACATAAGGAAGTGTGTGCGCAAAAACTCACTCCTTTACTCTTATGGCGAAAATCTAATATTACTTCATCTTCCTCAGTCCAAATTTCTAGAATAATCTTGTCATTATGAGTTTCGTATTTCAACGGTAAAAGGTGCTTATCAAAGTAGGGGACAAATAATTTGACTATTTGAAATATCCGAGATAAAACAAAATATATAAGAATACATGAGGAAAATTAACACGGTTTGTTCCGAAGTACTTATAGACTGATGAGATACGGTTGCAGATTCGCATCGTTCATCAAGTATTGTAATAAAATCATGTTTTTATATACAATCATAAAAGGGGCAACATGTTTTGGCCAGTCTGCTTTTCAGATTTTGCCCGCTAGTATTTTTAATTAAATTAATATTAATCGACTTACTGGGAAAAAAAATCTCACTTGTTATTACAATGAAATGCACTCTAGATAGATGCCTTTGCGCACTTGCCCGCAACCCCTTCGCAGCCAGGTGTAAGCAGGTAATATTTTGTTACGTTATTGCGTTAATAATAATAATAAATTTATTTCTCTCAAAGGTTACATAAATTGAACAATAATGTACTATATATAGACCTTATGAGAGCTGGAGTCCGTGATAGGTTCAAGACCTGTGTGACAGATCTCCAGGCTCTCTCCTTATTCATACAACTTTAAATTTATTGTGTACAATAAAGGTAAAAAACAAAAAGATTGAGATAATTATGTATTCGAGATGCATGCATGGGTGTTGAGTATGTATGGACTGGGTGATAGAGGAAGTGTGTTAATGCACGAGCGCTAGTGTGGAGGTGTGTGTGTGTGTGTGTGTGTGTGTGTGTGTGTGTGTGTGTGTGTGTGTGTGTGTGTGTGTGTGTGTATGTGTGTGTGTGTGTGGATATGCCTAGGTATAAGATAGAAATTATTTTAAAATAGTTAATATATTTTCGGTTTCAGTGTAGTCTAGTGAAAGTAGCCATTTTGTTACCAATTTTTTGCATTCAAATTTGCTCAAGGGATTAATAAATAATATTTTATTTACATTATTGTATACGTAGCCACCGAGGAAATGGAGGCTGCGTTGCGCTGCAGTTGTGTTAACTGAGGGCACTTGACAGACCGTGTGTTTACGACGGGAGGAGTAGTATTTGGTGGGGTCATGGGGGGATTGGGCATGGATTTTTAGGATCAAATTGAGAATGAACAGTTTCCGCACCGATAGAACATCGCAGATGTTATAAAGTTCGGTGGTGGAAAATTGATACGGTAGCTGCCAACCAACTTTTAATAAAGCTCTTTGGCCCCGTTCAAGTCTCAAAAGGTTAGTTTTTGTGGTCCCACCCCATACAGTGACACAGTATTGAATGAGAGGCTGGGCCAGTGCCGTGTAAACCAGTTTCAGTACCGACGAGTCAGCAGAATGTCGCAGATTCTTAAAGACGAAGATGAGCCTCCTGAGCCTCGCGACAAGCGCTTGAACGTGGGGCTGGAAGGTAAGTCTGTCATCAATATGGATTCCCAGGTATTTGATGCAGTTGGTGAGTTCAATAGAAGGGCAGTTACAATTCGCAGAGGGACGCGCACCACAGGAGTGAGCAAGCAAAGGGCTGAGGAGAGAGTTTGGTTTACCAGCGGCTGTAAACGAGAAATGCAGGTAGAACGATTTACTAGCATTCAATGTGAGCAAGTTCTGTGATAGCCAGTTAGTGATTTTATTAAGGCCTGTTTGTGCACTTGCAGTAACTGATTCCCATGTGGAGTTGCGGAATATCAGGGCAGTATCATCGGCGTACGTGAATATAGAGCCGTTATCTAGGTTTATACGACAGAGGCTATCTATATAAATTAGGAAAAGTGTGGGACCGATAATACTGCCCTGGGGCACCCCGCAGACCACCGGGAGTTCATCACTCCGCCATTCTCCAATCTTCACACACTGTCGTCTACCAGTTAGGTAACTAGAGAAAAGCGAGAGTTGGGCACCTCTCGTTCATGGCGTATTTTGTAAGAAACCACGAATTAGACGTCTTTATTAGACTTTTAAGCTTTGATACCTACGCGACCATAGATAGATGATGGAGAAAGTCCGTGCGAAGCCAAAGCGGGCCGCTAGTTTATTATAATAATGGCAACTGCAGGTCATCTTGATGAATGTAAACAATTTGGTCTAATTACTGCATTTTATGTTCATAAAAATTTAGTTTCCAATTTGTATTTTTTTTTGTTGTTATTATTGCATAGTGTATGGTATACGTTGCCATTTCAAAAAAATAACTAAAATAATGCTTTTTGTTAGTTACTGCATTCTTCGTTACGACAGCAGAGCAGGCTATTGCCATCCTCGTCTAACGAATGATGTAGAGCGATAAGTCTTTCTCACTCTAAACAAACTTTAATCGCTGGCAACTCCGACTGCGGGCACTTTTGCATAGGCAGGGGTAGTTTATCATGTACAGATATATATATGATGAAAATACGCCATGAACGTAATAACGTAACAAAATATTACCTGCTTACACCTGGCTGCGAAAGGGTTGCGGGCAAGTGCGCAAAGGCACCTATCGCTTTTTAAGTTCTCTACCTCTATTTCTATAAGGTAGAGTGTTTTTCATTGTAATAACAAGTGAGATTTTTTTTCCCAGTAAGTCGATTAATATTAATTTAATTAAAAATACTAGCGCGCAAAATCTGATAGGCAGACTGGCCAAGACATATTGCCCCTTTTATGATTGTATTTAAAAACATGATTTTATTACAATACTCGACGAACGATGCGAATATGCAGCCGTATCTCAGTCCATTAGGTATATGATATAAATGAATTCTTTACAGGAAGGTAAGTAAGTAGTAGCAGTCATTTATTTTCAAATATTACCTTTTCAAAAGAGCCATCTGCGGTTTGAAAACGGATGATCACTCTCCACTGCTAACTGCGGAAAATTTTGCGTAATCCGGATAAAAACCATTTCTGAAGAACTGGATTTACTATGACATAAATCCTTTGCACGTGTATTCAAAGTCGAGTGTTGTGATATTTATTTTAAAATAAGACGATGATACTCGTGGATCATATTAAGCCAACGACACTGTTCCGGAGAATCGTGTTTCTATTCCAATAAAAGTCAAATCAAGTACGGAAACATTGTGCTTAAAAATCAATTAGATTAAATAATTGGATTTTGAAAGATAGAAAAATTTGAAGTCCAGACCCAGGAACCCGAGACTTCCGTAGCCAAACCGGGGCCGGAATCGAACCACCTATCTGGACTATGTTACTAGACCTTAAATTTTTCTATCCTTTGATTATATAACAAATTTTTCTATCTTTCAAAAATGCAATTATTGTACTTGTAAAGTAATTATAATAATATCTATAATATCTTGGGACAACTCACACAACGCTATCTGATCCCAAACTAAGCAGAGCTTGTACTATGGAAACCAGACAACTGATGAACATACTTATATATTTCTAAATACATACATATTATAGATAAATAACACCCAGACACAGAATAAACCATCGTGCTCATCACACAAAGTTTTATCCTGGGTGGGGATCGAACCCACGACCTCTTGCGTAGCAGTCGGATACATTCCCACCGCGCCACAGAGGCAGTCGAAATTGGCAAGAAGTGCTTATAAAAATTACTTCAATATTCGGCCTGCGACATCATAATTTGTTAAAAAGCTCTCTGTAACAAAGCAATTCTGGTGATTATATGTTAATACGCCTGAACTGGTTATTTAACTGACCTCTCTCTTATCTGCTGGATACAGATTTTGTAAATAACTAACAGATCTATTTTGGAACAGCGATTGAAGTATCATAGTTTATTAGAACTTATTTGTGATACGTGGTGGTTGTAGAACTCTTTTTCATGTTCCTTTGCGACATTAAAAACCATTATTATAGGTTAGAGTAGACTAAGGTTTTCAATGAGAATGCATAATATTGTATTATCTTCAACGTGTATACAAAAAAATATGGTTAAATTTCAATCGCGGGCAGTATTGACAATTCTGGTTTCTCTATTCGATTGCCTTTTTAGTAACAATAGCATCACATACACACAAAAAACCAGGCAAGGGCATATCGGGCCACGCACAATGTAAAGTTCCGTAGTCCCCCATCCGAATAATGCGGCTTAAGAAGTGGGTTTTCTGTTATTTTTGTTTCATACTACTAACAACGTTATATGTATAAGTATTTTTCAATGAAATCTGTACCAAAATTTTGTTACTTTTCACTTGGTCTGCCTTTACTCGTTAACTTGTAAAGCCTACTTTGCTGTGATAGTTTTCTTTTTAATTTTACTATATATATTACTACCGTGTTTTTTTTCACATACCCAACATCAACCATTTAGCTGGCAGGGGGGGGGGAGACTTGATTCTTACAAAAATTTGCAATTTAAAGCATAACATTTCACAAACGGATCCCTAAATCGAATAATGGCATTTATAACCACTAATTGTTTCTCAAAGACCTATCTAATAATATCCCACAAGATGGGGTGGGTGAGAAGAAAAATCACATCCCTACTTTACTCTACTTTATAGGTTGGAGATATACCCTAAAAAAAATGTTTTATTTCAAAAATTTCCTTTATCTTTGTCGGTATAAGCAATATGTGTATCAATGCAAAATTACAGCTTTTTAGCACTTACAGTCTCTGAGCTAAGCTGCGAACTGACGGACGGACGGACGGACATGGCGAAACTTTAAGAGTTCCGTTTTGGCATTTTGGCTACGAAACCCTTATTCTTTTACTTTTTCGGTATAAGTAATATGTGTATCCATGCAAAATTACAGCCTTTTAGCACTAACAGTCTCTGAGGTAAGCTGCGGACCGATGGACGGACATGGCGAAACTATAAGGGTTCCGTTTTGCTATTTTAGCTACGAAACCCTAAAAACGATATGTCACTCAATACCATGGTGTCACATTATAACACATCTTCTTGAACTTGATCGCATACTTCGATTAACAAAGACCAAACTTCAAATTTCAAATATCTTTATTTCGTCAAATTTCAAACCGCATACTTATTTCTGACACTCTAAATATACTACGAACTATGTCTAACTTATTATTTTAAATGTTCTTAATCGGCGCACAAACGAAAAGACACAGTGACACTATACTGACACCCAAAATAGAACGCTTATTTGTGTAGTTGAGCAAATAAGCTCCTCAAAGGCTTTTTAAACCGAAAGTCACCCTCACAACCAAAACACTGAAAATAAGAAAGCGAAAACATCACAGCCCTCATACAAAATACAAAAGAGCATTAAGTAACAAGGCCTTTCAAGAACGTTTTCTCACTAAAGTAGGCAAGTAGGTACGATAGAAAGGGGCCCAAAAATTAAGAAGCGTAATTTTAGTCCTTTTTTACTTTTTTTTAGATTTTCTTTCAAAGTTGAATTTTAATTTGTGTCTTTCTTAGGTAATTGTAGCTTCCGGTGAGTAGTCTAACATAAAAATGCCTACAGACAATCCAAGTTGAGTGGTTTGAATGATAAAATTAAGTAAGAGAGTTGCAAAAATGTCGGCTAACTCAACAGTCATTCTTACAAAATACGTAAAGTAAATAAGATACAATATTAAATTTGTATTAATTGAATAATTGCACCAGCTGAAGAGCGTATGTTCGCACACTGACGCCCTTTTTTTGAGAAACGCAGTTTTTCGGCAATAGCACAATGATGGTATGTCCGAAATAATTTTAATTTAAAGTATTTGTTAAGGGCTTTCTTTTTGATTTTTTTTTTTTCATATTTTTTAGTCATACGGTTCAAAAGATAATTTAAAAAAAAAAAAAAAATAAGGGGAGACACAATTTTTTTTCTTGGTTACAGTTGGTACCACCCACCACCTAAGTTTGCGTGTCTGATGTTTGCGCGTAAGCTGCGCACAACTGGAATTCAGGTATCGGAGCGGATGAAGGAGACGGGCGGGAAACAACGTCCCTGCTCGGAACTACATTCGAATACAACTTCACAAACGCAAACTTAGGTGGCGCGAACTGTTCATCATACAACTGGTCTTTAAAAAAAAAATGTAAGGTTTATGTAAGTAAATATTTTTGAAAATAATCGCTACGAAAGTTGCATAAATTGTGTCCCTAATGAAGTATGAATGTAATCTTTTAAACCGTGTGACCAAAAAATATTGCTGATGCGCTTAATAAATACTTTAAATTAAAATTATTTAAAAAATGATCGGATACACCGTCATTGCATTTCATACCGTATTGCAAAATCTGCGTTTCTCAACAAAAGGGCGTAAGTGAACCCATGAACATACGCTTTTCTGCTGGTGCAATTATTCAAATCGGATTTTTTCTTTCGGCAACGGCTCCGAAACCATACACCGAGCATGGTCTGACATGCTCTTACCCGGTTTTTTTGTTTGTTTGGCTCAATAAAGAGAAAGACAATTAAATACTTTGAGATTTCAAAAACCAGTCAATTATTCCATTACCATATTCAATTGTTCATTTTGAAATGTTTATTTACGATTAATTAAATTTGAGGAAATGCTGACAAATGTGGAAGCATTTCAGAGGACAGTAATTGAACAGTCTAAATTAATAGCAGGTAGTTGTTCGTTATAATGTGTGGTATCACTGTCCCTAATGAAGGTAAATTGTCGTAGAAACAGCCAGCCGGAAGGCCACTGAAATATTCAACAATGAGAAACAAGGCTATAAGCCATTATGTTTATATCTCTCTCGGGTGGTTTGAACGAGAATTGATGAAAAATGATAATACCGATCGTGTTTCTAATTCTCGTGTTCCCGAGTGATTAAAAATTGATGAAGGAGGTAAATATTGCTTTTTTCATTGTCTTGATGAACTGTGTTTGAACGGTCATCGTATAGAATATTGCATTATAACTGTTTAGAAGCAAGACCGCACTACGTGACAATATTAGTTATATTTCGGGACTTAATCGCGTGAATTATTTAAAGGTACGAACCTTTTTATTTACCCGACGTTTCGATCGAATTGCACCGATCATGGTCACGGGTCGACTGATGGCAGCTTAGCGATGTTTACTGCCTTCCTAGACTAGTGGCAACAAAAGAATGACAACCAAATATAATGATATCGTCACGCGTGCAAAACCGCGAATGATCTTCAGGTAATTTAAATATTCGGGGTTTTCACGCGGAATGACGTCATTCTGACATCATTTTAATCAGATATTATTTAATTAGCTTTCATGCCTAGAGTGATGGCTAGATTTTATATTACTTTATTTAAAGCTAGCGGCTTTAGATGCGAGCGTGAGTAGCTTATTACGATAAATCTTATACCTTTCAAAGAGCAATTCTTGTATATAATAAAGGATGATTTTAATATACTAATAACCTCCCGCTGTGGCTTCTTTACATAACATTTTAATTTTGTAATATCGGTTTTTACTGGAGTAAAATAACTGTTTATTGCGAGGTTTAAGCAGAGTGGTATATGGTTGTGTGACAAAAGTAGGTGGTAAGTTGTTAAGGGTGAATTAGTCATTTTTTTATCAAAAATTATATTACGAAGTTTTTTGTTATCATGTAAATAAGTCACGTGCGAGGTTATTAATATATTAAAAATCACCATTATATATGGCTATAAATCGATATAGCTAGATTTCGTTTTTAGAAAACATCATTTGAAAAAAAAATACCGAGCGAACATAATCCATGCTGCCATATCCATACTAATATTATAAATGTGAAAGTAACTCTGTTTGTCTGTATGTCTGTCTATCTGTCTGTTACGCTTTGACGCTCAAACAGCTAAACCGATGTAGCCATGTCTTTAGGTCAGTTGTGTTCTAAGTAATGTGAACAATAATTGTACCACGAAATAGGTTATGACAAAGTAAAAGTACTTACAGGTTATGTTGTAATTCACATATGAACGACTTGAGATGGTTATAACACATTATAGAAGCACCATATAGTTTGTTAATGAATTAAAACAATAATCACATCACAGTTTAAATTATACTGATTATGAGATGTCAAATACGTAATGTTGTTGTGGTTAGTTACTTCTTATATCGAAATTAATTACAGTAGTGGTGTGTATTGTTGGTAGAACCATTCCAATATTAAATAATGATTTAATTAACAAGGTTCCTGTGTGTTGAATTATTTTATGGGTTAAAATATAGGAATAAAATATTTCCTTATTACCCTCAATAATATTTTGTGAATTTGTTTTTTAAAAGGACCGTTAGACTTTGATCGAAAGATATTCTGACACCATCTTCTAACGGGACAGGTACGATCTTATAAAGTTGCTTGATTGTGAAACTGTTGTAATTAATACTGCCTCTGTGGCGCGGTGGGAATGTCTCCGACTGCTACGCAAGAGGTCGTGGGTTCGATCCCCACCCAGGATAAAACTTTGTGTGATGAGCACGATGGTTTATTCTGTGTCTGGGTGTAATTTATCTATAACATGTATGTATTTAGAAATATATAAGTATGTTTATCAGTTGTCTGGTTGCCATAGTACAAGCTCTGCTTAGTTTGGGATCAGACGACGTTGTGTGAGTTGTCCCAAGATATTATTATTATTATTATTTATTATTATTGTGTTTGTGGATTGTGTATATTGACTGATGGCAAGATGTTGCAATGTGATTCGATGAATATTGTCTTGTGTGGTTCATAGCTTCTGTTTTACAGTCATATGGTTACATTGTAATTATGTTGTCATGAGGATATACTTATAAAATAAAGATTCTTTAGAACACTATAGTACTTTGTGGTATTGTGGTACTATTGTAATATTGTTTATAATATTATAGTATTACTGTTTGTGTGTATTGATTGATAACGGTATTGCAAAATGATTTGATTTTGATGAATATTATATTGTGTGATTCTTATCAACTGCTTTACAGTGAAATGGTTGAACGTAGTAATAATAGTCCTGAGTATATTACTGAGTTTCTTATAGTACCTTATGGTACTATTGTAGTGCTGTGTATAGCATCATAGTAATTACTGTTTATGTGTATTGCATTTACAAAGTATCTTAATGGTATACATTAATTATACCTATCGTAGTTGTAACATATGAAATGTACAATAGTCCTGAATATATTACCGAGTTTCTTATAGTACCTTGTGGTACTATTATAGTGTTGTGTACAGCATTATAAAGAAAAAGAAAAGAAAATATACATTTATTCGTTGCATTACATTAAGTTACATAAAATGTTGTGCCTCGCGGTTGCAACGAATGGGTGTCCAGTTCAGCATAAGCTAGACTTAAGAGCCTGGCGCTGGTGTGATGTGGTAGATACATCATTTTTTAGTATTAGTGTTTTTATGTATTGAAATATTTTACAAGGTATCTTTATGGTATATGGTAATTATACCTAATTGTAATGTAGTTGTAACAAATGAAATGTTGTATGGCAATTATTTATTAGGAGACGGGCTAGTTTCTTGTTGGCTTCTTTTCCTAGCCAATAGGTCCTCTTGGAACTAACATTAGTACCTACCTTTTCCTAAATCCTTGATACAACCAGACCGAACAAGTTTGAGAATATATGTTATTTGCCATGTATTTCTTTGTATTATTTACCAGCCTGGTTGTGTTAGACTACCTTTCAGTACCAAGCATATTAGTAACAAGTTTAAGATCACATTTAGTTAGCATTCTGAGTTAACAGATGATCAAGTCACTGACTTATATACATCCTGATGAAGTGGTTGTATATCAAGATATCAAAGTAGTTATATATCCTGACCTAATAATAAATGTAGTTTTTAAAATACTTGTCGTAACAGTTCTTCATTATTCTATAATGAAACTTTATTATAATATTATGTTAGAAACTCGTAGAACTCGCTACAATATCTACAGAGTCTACGTATATTTTTCTAACACACGCATACGGGGCGCTGGGTCCTTTTAACACCATTCTTCCCTTTGAATCTTAGTTATCTAAAAGCATATCCCTACCTGCCTACTTAAATAAAAATAGCAAAATTATTACGCAATAACATTACACCTTCACAATTAAATATAATATAATATAATATAATATAATATAATATAACATAACATAACATAACATAACATAACATAACATAACATAACATAACATAACATAACATAACATAACATAACATAACATAACATAACATAACATAACATAACATAACATAACATAACATAACATAACATAACATAACATAACATAACATAACATAACATAACATAACATAACATAACATAACATAACATAACATAATATAATATAATATAATATAATATAATATAATATAATATAATATAATATAATATAATATAATATAATATAATATAATATAATATTAAAGTGACTGGAGATATCAGGGCAGGCATGGAACAGACCAAAGTTACAGTTTTGGCTTTGGTGGATTTCTCGAATGCCTTCAATACTGTTTGCCACGATATACTACTCTCTATTCTTTCTCATTTCATGTTCTCGTCTAATGCTTTAGCCTGGTTCTCGTCCTATCTTCGGGGGCGCCAGCAGTCTGTGCGCGTGAATGATTCAACGTCAAGGTGGCGTGATCTCGAGGCTGGTGTTCCTCAAGGCGGGATCCTTTCTCCATTATTATTTTCTATTTTTATTGATCTTATCACTAAGGTTCTTCAGTGTGCGTTCCATCTTTACGCCGATGACTTGCAGTTGTATGGCCAAGCCAGTGTGAACAATTTATCCGAGGCCATCACAAAGATAAATGCTGATCTTGATGCTATCAAGACTTGGTCTGACAGATTTGGCCTGACAGTAAACCCATCTAAGTGTCAGGCTATTGTGGTAGGCAGTCAACGAATATTAAGCCGATTTAACCTCGACACATTGCAACCAATTATTTTTAACGGGTCTACTATTCCTTTTAATTCTTCGGTCAGGGACCTCGGTATTTTAATTGACACCAACCTCAACTGGCAAGTTCAGGTTACTAGCGTGAGTCAAAGAGTGGTTGGTACCCTGCGGAGTCTATACCGCCTGAAGAATTTTCTACCTTTCAAAATCAAATTATTGCTCATCCAGTCGCTGATTTTTCCACTGATTGATTATGGTGATGTATGCTATCATGACCTGAATGCAGATCTCCTCAATAAATACGATCGACTTCTAAATAATTGCATTCGATTTATTTTCAATCTCCGTAAGTTTGACCATGTGTCTTCTTATCGTTCTGAACTGAAATGGCTTCCTATTCGTCAGCGCCGTAGTTTGCGCACTACTCTCTATTCTATTCTTAATTCTCCTACTAGCCCCTCTTACTTATCTTCTAATTTTCAATACTTGTGCTCCAGCCATGGTAGGGAGCTTCGTTCTTCCAACAATATGCTTCTTTTATGTCCTACTCATTCTTCTGGATTCGTCGGATCCTCCTTCCTTGTACAGTCTGTTTTACTCTGGAATGCATTGCCCCCTGAAATCAGAATGGCTTCTAATCGCTTCAATTTCAAGCTGAATGTTCGTACACTGTTACTCGATGGATTAGCTGAATCTCAACGTTAGCCACATAAATGACTGTAACGTATGTCTGTATGTTATGAATTTAAGTTTATGTTTATTTGTATATAATGTATTTAAGTTAGTATATGTTTTTTGTATGTATGTAATTTATTTGAGTATGGTTATATATATATCTGTACGTATGTTATGTTTTTAAGTATACGTATGTTTATATATATATATATATATATATATATATATATATATTTATTTATTTATTTATAATCAATTGTATATATCTTAAATAACTAGCATTGGCTGTCTACAATCTGCACCTATATAATTTTATGTTACATCACCCAAAGGTTGGCTGGTAGAGAATGCTTTTAGCATTAAGTCCGCCTTTGTACAATATTTTGTGCATGAAGTCAATAAATAAATAAATAAATATAATATAATATAATATAATATAATATAATATAATATAATATAATATAATATAATATAATATAATATAATATAATATAATATAATATAATATAATATAATATAATATAATATAATATAATATAATATAATATAATATAATATAATATAATATAATATAATATAATATAATATAATATAATATAATATAATATAATATAATATAATATAATATAATATAATATAATATAATATAATATAATATAATATAATATAATATAATATAATATAATATAATATAATATAATATAATATAATATAATATAATATATAATTCTAAATACATACATATTATAGATAAATAACAACCAGACACAGAATAAACCATCGTGCTCATCACACAAAGTTTTATCCTAGGTGGGGATCGAACCCACGACCTCTTGCGTAGCAGTCGGATACATAGTAATTTTTATAGGCATTTCTTGCCAATTACTTTATAAATTCAATAATTGCATTTTTGAAAGATAGAAAAATTTAAAGTCCAAACCCAGGAATCGAACCCGAGACTTCCGTTAGCCAAACTGGGGCCGGAATCGAACCACCTATTTGAACTATGTTACTAGATTTTAAATTTCTTAATTCTTTCATGCTTGCGAGTTTGGCCCTCGCATGCGCCATCTAGCCGGTAGTTAAAGAACTATCACGTCTTTTGTTAATGTTTCGTTACAGAGAGCATTTGAACAAATTATGATGTCGCAGGCCGAATATTATAGTAATTTTGATAGGCATTTCTTGCCAATTACTTAATAAATACAATAATATGATTCCGACCCTAGTTTGGCTTACGTAAGTCTCAGGATCGATTCCAGGGTCTGGACTTAAAAAAAAATTATATCTTTCAAAAATGCAATTAATAAATTCACAATAATATACAAAATTTCCGCAAAAATCACATCAAATTAAATACTAAGTGTGCGCTGAGTAAGTGTTGAAATATGTATAGATACTTATTCTAGATAGAATAAGAATCTATAAGCGGGTTACCGTCCAACACAGATATGTTGGACGGTTACCCGCTTTCTGACCGACATGTCGTTCTATGTGCCTCGCTGTCTTTCTTATTACACGTAATCACGTTCTGTCTCGTTTATTCATTTCTTTCATGTTTTAGACCATCACCGTATGCTGATGCCGCTGCGGCTTACTGAAGTATATGACTTCGATCGGATATCTTCGTTAAGCTTCGGAAATATATCGTTATTATTGAGTTCCCTTGGTTTAAATTTGAAGGTTCGCTGCTGACACCCCCATAGATTCAGCTAGGGGCCCACTGAAATGAGTACGTCACACTTATCCAAACTTCCACATCTATAGTAATACTAAATTAATAATTAGTAGATAACTTAGAATACCCTTAGCTTTTTTTTAAAAAAGATAACTAGCAATGTGGGATTGTGGTCCTACATAACTAGCAATCCTGTTAACCCGTCCAGCTAAGCTTAATGGCTTGTGTTAGGAGTGGGTTCACGACGGTAGTTTAATGGGTAGGATTCGAACCCGCGACCTTCCGATTGCGAAACCGATGCCTTAGCCATTAGGCTACCGCTGTCGCAGTTGATAGAAAACTAAAAATACCTACATAAGTTAATATTATATTTTCTTTCAAAACATTTCGTTTTATTATTTGAAATGTAAACATTGTTTCTTAGTCTGACTAACTAATATAACTGACATCCATTGAAGCAGAAAATAAATATTCAACAACTTAATTTAGTTTATTTTTCCTATTCCCAATTTTGCCGAAATTTGAATTTAATTGATTGGCGTCATTCGCGGGTAAAACACGAATAAATTATTTGAAATATCAACAAACATATTGTATTCTGTTTACATAGGCTTGGTCTGAAACGCTACAGGGTTGTCAATTTTTTAAATCATTTTTAATTTTTACTCTCAAAGGTAGACGGAGATGGTACCTATATGTATTTGGGGTAAAAAGTGTTTGTGTGTGTTCTTGGAAACTGCTTGATCGATTTCAAAATGATTTTTGCGTTGTATTAGTCTCATTCCCGAGCATGTTTTTAGCTAAACTTTTAATGTCTTGGCCGTCAATAAGTGCAACAGTGCTCATGTTTCTCTAAAACGGTTGTTTTTCATTATTCAATTGTTTAGTTATTTATCAACCTTATAACGTTCTCACTACTAGGAGGGACATCGGCCTCCTAAGAGAAGGTACAAGCCGTAATGATCACGCAGGCCGAATGTTTGATTTCTTTAATTATCTTATTTCTTGAATGATAATGAAAATCTATTGCCGTTCGTTAGTCTACCTATTAATAATAACGGCTAAACTGCAAGCCAATTTAGCCGTTATTATTATAGGTAGACTAGAGTTTACCGACTCTTACGCTGGGAAGATTTATAATAAACGAAAGAAATCAAAATTTGTAATTTTGTGATTAGATTTAATTTTAGGTGGTACGAAGTTCACGGGCCACGGGTTCAGTTAGGCTCATAATATAATCCCACACTACCTCCAGCGTCTGCCCCGGGTGCTGGAGGTGTGCGTTAGGCATTTTTTACGGCTGGTAATTATAACGTAGCAATGCGCTAAGAACTATTTTTACCCCAAACGGGGTAAAATAGGAATTCCAATCATAATTTAATATTTGAATAACCATATTTGTCATGAATACACTTTGTAGATTGTTATTAATTGGTTTGGTGTTTGTTGTTGTTGTTTCGATATTAAGTACCAAATATCATTAAAGTCGCTATGGTCGATTATGTTGCTCGATACTTCCACCTCGAAAATGTTGAATTACATCTCTGCTCCTATTAGTCGTAGCGTGATGTTATAACCTATAGATTCCTCGATAAATGCGATATCCAACAGTAGAAAAAAAAAAACAATTTGGACTAGTAGTTTCTGAGATTATTGCATTCAAACAAACAAACAGACTCTTCACCTTTTTATTATTAGTATAGATACTTTTCATTAGCCTTTCTAAAAAATAATTATAGTGTAAATATAAATGTACAATTGTAGGACTATTTTATTCGATATTAGGTACCAAATATCATTAAAAACGAAAGTATCATACAAATTAAAAAAAATCGCAGGTGAAGTTGCGCGGGTCAGCTAGTTATTAATTTACACATTATATTTAAGTATGACTAGTTCGGCCACGCAACTTTGTTGGCGTAAATTTTCCTTATATTTGCAACATTTTTCATTGTTGCTCCGCTCTTATTGGTCGTAGAGTGATGTTATATAGCCTTCCTCAATAGATGGGTTATCCAACAGTTAAAGATTTTTTCAATTCAGATTAGTAGTTCCTGAGATTATCGCATTCAAACAAACAAAGAAACTTTCTAGCTTTATATTATTTAATAAAGATTTAAAATCTAATAAAAACGTAGGTAATTCACGTACCTATTGAGTGGGTTAATCAGTTTCAATGGCATTAGTATTTATAGTGTGTGTCTAGACAAGACACTGAAAGCATAGTTTTGTATTTTTAAATAAATACAAATTATTAGACAATAGATACAAATATATTGGACAGATTACATTCAAATACAATAATTGTCCAATATATTTGTATTATGACAGTAAACTTTATTATATTACAGTAAAATCACCTTCCGCATCTATCTGATTCGTCGTAAGTTCATCTAAAGTACTGCAGATATATTAACAATAGAACTTATCCCACAAAATCTGCGATATACCTACTACAGTAATATTTCGCTAGCCCTACGGAAAGCCTAGCCTTAAACAGCTTAATCGAATAATGGAATCGGATGTAACTTTTAAAATGAAACACATTAAACGATTGTGTACCAATTAATATCCGATATTCGATAACCCTTTTTTTTAATGGAAGCAATAACTTCAATTAGCTTGTGAACATCGAACATACTTTGTTTTTTATTAAAACATTTTTGTAGGACACTGCGCTTTGAATATAAATTGTTAACTAGGCGTAAAATTGACTAAGAACACAAAACACTGGGAGTGCAGAAGGAAAGCTTCATAGGTTTTTATTTTGCTCAAACAAAGCACATGTAAACATCGTTCACGAATACAGAACCTTAGAAAACGTTCGGAACAAACTGATCCGAAATTCTGTGAGCGATGTTTAAGTGCTCAAGGGTGTTTACCTGTATTTTTGATGATGAAGGAAGCTTGGTTGTAAGCATAACGCCCAAAACAGCCACTCAAATCCTTGTTTCTCATAGATCTGAGCGTCACTGCACCGCGCTTCTCATTCTAAGACTAACTTTCGTCTCATTTGCCCAGTAATTTTGAACTTGCTACAGTGTCCTTCAACCAAAACACTATTTAATGGAAGAATAACTGACACTGCGGTGGTACCCACCAAGGCAGCCTATGTTCCAGGTCACTGAACCTAGTTTACACAACGACACCCCGTTCTCCTTCAGTGACCTTCTTAAGTCGTAGGTCTATCTGGTTTCGGGTCGTCCTACCTTATGGTCCGAGAGTTGATAGTGATTTTTGGGAAGGTATTTGAAGCAGGCTAAAACTTGTAATTTTTTTATAAACTTCTTCAATAGTACCCAAACAGAGAACCGGAGACCTGGCAGGAGGATAGCGGGGCTCAATAAAGTTTATATTTTACTACGATTTTACGACTAATGTTTAAACTGAATTTGTTAAACCCTTATTCTTCACCAGCTGACCCACGCAACAACAAAAACATTACACAGACGATGTGTAATGTTTTCCCGTTTTTGAAACATTTGTCATTGCTGCGCCGCTCTTAATAATTGTAGCGTGATGTTATGTAGCCTATAGAGTTTCTTGATAAATGAGCTATACAACAGTAAAATAATTTTTCAACTCGGACTAGTAGTTCCTAAGAATTTCGCGTTCAAACAAACAAAGAAACTCAAACTCTTTAACTTAATGATTTTACAGTACCTATAGATTATAAATAATATTCTATTAGAATTTCAGCCTGACTCGAAAAATTATTATTTTTCAAATTTTTGCGAAATAATTTTGCAAGCGTTTGGCTTAGTTTAAGACCTGATTAAACAATCTTCTTTTTTTATATAGATAGGAAATCATCAAATGACTTCTCCCGCTGTGGGCACGAGCGGGAAGTGTCAGACTCTTACTGACTAAAACTCATCTGTGTTCCTTCATTCGCCCTGGTGTTTCGGGAGCACGATAACTCTTTCGAACGATCCCGCACTCCCGGTGGGTGCCAGCCCAATGGGGCCCCGTCACTTGCTGACCTCCTTCAGGCGCGCGTGGAACACTAGCAGGCCGTCGACCCGGCCTGGTCCTAAGCTGGATGGCAAGCTACCCACTGCTCGTCGTCCGCAGTCCTGCGTCTAGGGCAGCCAGATGTCATCCCTTGGCACCCGTCGCCCGGACTAAATAATCAGGCTTCTTAGTTTTGATATTTTTTTAAATATTATATTTAAAGTCACAAAAATCATATTTTTTTTGCAAAACAATGATTTCATTGAATATATATAATGGGTTAATGGATTTAGTGCTTGGGTATTTTAAGCGAGTTATTAGACAAGCTTTCAGCGTGCCTCAAATACCTGCTACCATCAGCTCTCCGATCTCATAATAAAGCGCAGGACACACCGTCAGTTAGCTAGCCAGCTGGCGGTCGAAGTGAGACGAGGGAAACTATGCAAACTAAGCAAAGCTTTGGCGAACTAGTGGTTCACACTGAAAGCCATGGATGGGCAAGTGGGCGGACAGGAGAGCGAGTGCGCCACGTGAACCTCGTTTCACATATTTTCATACTTTGGTTTACACCACGAAATACAATGCTAAGCTATGTTAACGAGGTGAATAAATAGGATCACTAGAATCGTTGGATATTTCGTTCGCATCGTTTGAATCTCTGACATAGCTTATCTTTTGGGATCGATCTCAAAAACGCTTGCGCACCGTACTAGAATGTCGTTATTGCGCTGCTCTCGAGACGCATACTTGACGCAAGCGTATTTGAGATCGAACTCAACGTTACAAAAATACAAAAATGGCCGTTTTAATCGAAACTTAACTGCAACTGCACTGCTTTAAATACGTGAATTGACCCGCTGCGCTTCAGGCTAGCTTAGACCTATCATCAGAAAAATCTGTATGAGCATATCCTTCTGTAGGTTAGTTACTCTCGGTGTTTTGTGCTAAAAGTATAAAAATAGTGAATATGTGAAGTATTTACGATATGTGCAGTGCAAATATTGTGTTAGTTAGTATTATTTGATTACTGTTTGTCTTCGCGGTTGAGTTCAAATTTGTATTGTAATAAACAATGTAGTTTATTTGTTTTATGAAATTGAGGAAGGGTCAGACAAACCTCTATTGGTAACGTATTATACTGAGTGCGGTAAATGATATTTAAACACATTTATCTGTCTATTATAGGTATTTAGGCAGTTTTTTTAGATTATAGTACTGTGACATTTTTTTTTTTTTTTAAAGACGACTCCTGCATTAGGGTACTAGCCCTGTGTCGCGGGGGACTTTACAAACATACAAGTCATGGACACAAACACCCATACTCGGAACAACAATTTGTGGATCACACAAAGTGGTGTCCCGTGTGGGAATCGAACCCACGACTTCTTGCGTAGCAGTCGGACACACTCCCACCGCGCCACAGAGGTAGTAAATAGTAACAGAAAAGTGAAACAACTAAGAATAGTTGTTTCACATTTCTATTACCTATGAAACAAAACTGATTGAAGTAATTTTTATAGGCATTTCTTGCCAATTTCTTTACAAATACAATTTGGTTTGGCTACGGAAGTCTCGGGTTCGATTCCTGGGACTTCAAATTTTTCTCTCTTTCATAAATACAAAACTGATTGTCAAGTCAATTGTGCTTGAAATTGGCTGTAAGGTTTTTAATCAACAATAAATATATAAATGAATTTGTAAAATATAAATTATGTAGGTATGAATAGCTTTCTGCATGAATTAGTGCCAATTCTCAAGTTACTGTGATGCTCCGTTGCTTTTCTTAAAAATAGATTCAAAAATTTCACTTAACATATTGAAATACCAAAAAAATCTTTGACACGCTCTCTAACGAATACTGTACAAGTACTCGTAAGAGAAAATGACGAAATACGAGTACCCACTTAAACGTCGTCAATTTGGCAGAATCATTAAAACTCCAATTAGATTTAAGTAAAAAAATATTTAATTTGCAAAGTGTCATTTCATTTAACCAGTACAACTATTACAACATGTAAAAAATGTAAGCTAAATTGACGTATTTTGCAACGTTTGTATAATCATATTACAGAGTATTATTAAGCAATCAATTAAACAGAAGTTGAGCAAATTCACAATATTGCAATCACATACCATTCGTGCAAACAAGCTAACTTGAAATTATCCTTCACTGTCTGTTACGGTCAGACCAAGGAATAACAAAATCAAAATATTGTAAACAAAACCGTGATAAATAACGTTCACCAAAAGCTTGACTATTTTACGTGGATTCATTGTTCTGTGTATCATTTGGAAGCGATGTGCTCACAAGGCTAAGAAATGGATATGAAACGAGATTGTTATTGTAAACCATGTAATACCATCAATTAAAGTGCATACAGTACCCCAGCAACAGCAACCCGTTGCAGCTTCAGGCATGGCTGGGTATGCCTAAAAATCTCAATTTTGGTTGGTGATTCAAATTTAAATTGGACTATCAAATTTTTGTTGTGTTTTAAATTAAAAAAAAAAAAAAAAATTAAATTATAAATGCATGCTAGATAATGTAATTCCACCAAAAACATTCTGTAAAAAACTAGCCAAGTCTCGATGGAGCTAAGCTCTAAAAAGAGCTCTAAAAGTAATGAAATCTAGACAAGTCATGCTAAATCTATGGTTCCTAACTGCGATTTTTTTATTATTATAGTTAATGTTGTGTGACTTTTATTTTAAGTGTGATTTTATAGCTTACTGGATGACGAATATTTCTGCGTTCTGGTCTTATCCAGAGGTTCTCAAATAGGGGCCTGAAATGCGGCGAAATGGTTCCAGTAAAGGATGGTACGGCAGTGTTTGCTTCGCGCTCGACTTGACGGGGGTACTGCCGTGCCCCCCGATCATAATAACCTACCGATTAGACTGTCGGAAATGTGTAATATGATATTATGTTATAGTATATAGCGACATACGGTTCGGACGAAATGGCTGACTATGATAGTTATAATAATAATAATAATAATATATTTATTCCTCTCAATATTAAATGTAGGCACTAGGTACTGGTACTCAACTTATGTACCTATTGTTCATATTTTAAGGTAATAACTTTTGCAATGATAATGTTTAACTTAGTAACAACATTTTTTTTTTAATTCAAAATTATTATTCAATGAGGTTGACTCAAACAAAACAACTCTTGCGATACGTCGGGATTCTACCTGATGTACATGTAGAATCCCGACGTATTGTCAAGTTCGCAAACAATAGGTAAAGCCGGAGAAAAGAACTTGGCAATAAAAACTCGCGGCCACTCTTTTCAAATTACCAATTTTATAATGTTTGAATGTTTATAAACTTGATATGGGGGTAAGGTGCTGCGACTAATATACTATACACCAAGTTAAAGGACTGATGCAAATTGTATTATCAAAAAGTTGAAACATGAGATAAACTAAAATCAGCCTAAGTGCGTACAATAAAGTAGGAGCAGGAGCATCATTTTGGCAGGGGAGTACTTTAGGGACACAAGTACTGTGCACGCAATAATATAGCGAATTAGTCTTACTAATCTAGAACAGCCAGTCACCGTTCGCCCCGCGTCGCGAGCATATTCTGTACTTGGAATGTCATATAAGGTCGGAACTTAGTTTTTAGGTAAAATAACATTTTTGCCCCAATATAACAACATACATATATATATATACAATACCTTCATCCATTTAAAATATAATTATCTTCAATAAGTAATAAGATTTTGAAGTGCTAATAGTCTTAATATTTAAACGATCCCATACAAATGTTAACAAAAATTAAACAGCTGAAAGATTGCATTTGACGACGACGCGGCGACGCGACGTTATGCGTAGGAGCCGTCGATTTAATTTTTCTGTGATGTGTATTAAAAACCAATAATAATATTTATAAAATGAACATTCAAAAATGAATACATAATTCGATATGATTTTCAGTCTGCTCAACCACATAGTGTGGAATCTACTTTAATCGAGCCAGCTAAAATTAATTAATGTTACTTAATTGAACGATTAATTGGATACACAGATAATATACTGGCTTGTTTTGCGATATTGACGATAAATATAATCATGTTGTTATAATTTGTGACCAATACTCAGTTCGAGGAAAATTATAGTTTTAACGATATAGAGTTTATTATTAACGATGTAAATCTATACTAATAATTATAAAGCTGAAGAGTGCTGAAGGGTCCGAATTGAAAAATCATTTTACTGTTAGATAGCCCACCTATTGAGGAAGGCTATAGGCCATGGATATAACATCACGCTATGACCAATAGGAGCGGAGCAGCAATGCAAATGTGCAAAAACGGGGGAAAATGACGCAGATGAAGTTGCACGGGTGAGCTAGTTATTCACATAGAGCTTAAGGCTGAGCTTGATTGGATAAATATACCACTATCTTTATCAGCTCAATCTAAAGCTAAGGGCTAACAGATTAAGCACAATAATTTCATTTTTATTTAGTTACAATATTAGAAAAAGATCTATTCGGATAGATGTGATGACTATTTCGGAAATATGTTCATTACAAGCCTTGCCTATACTGCAGATTATTAATTAGTTGAACACTGTACAATATGACGCGGTGGGCGGTTATATACAGAGTGTTTGAAGAGTAAGTAGGCATAGTAAAATTGTTACTAGATGATGCTGTTGGCTACTTTGTTGCCGCCTAATTAAATAACATTTTGACGTAAGTTTAACAAGTAATCATTTTTTCACTATTTTACCAGAAAACTCCCATTTTTTTGTTAAAAACTTTTTTTTTATTTATGTCTGAGATGTCAAATATATGTTTTAATTCTTTAGCCTAGTGTTTTTTAAAATTAAATTAAATTTAAATTTTAAAATTTTTTTTTTTTTCTATTTTTATTTCTTTAGGTTTACAAACAATTGCGCATTATTGTAAGTTACAATAAATAAATTATAATAGTGGAGTGTTATTGTTTGTATGAAATTATGATTGAATCTGAATATGACAACACTAGACTAAAGAATTAAAACATATTTTGCCATCTCAGACATAAATAAAAAAAACAGTTTGATAAACTTCTATAAATCGTTAGGAATAAATGTTACGTCAACTTTACACTGCAAAAAAAATAGCGTGGGCTTTTCAAATGTTTTTAAAACTTTCTAACGGTATGTAAAATGAACTAGAAATAATCAGATGACCACAAAAACACGGTTTATCTTTAAGAATGCATTAAAAGGGTGACGACCAAACAATTCAATTGCTCAATTGCACAGTTTTCAGAATTCTCTTGTCAGTCTTGTAGTTATTCTTCAAGCCAGAATTTCCCGTCTCTTTTATGAGGCCAAAGACTTCTGGAAACTCAGAAAAACGTAATTAAATATCTATTTCAAAAAGTTATCATTCTCTTTGCAATCTAGAAAATGAGAAAAATAAATAAGATAAAAGACGATAGACCTAGATTTAATGTTGGCAGAAGCACACGTACCTACTCATCTTGACAGTTGGCGATGTAGTGATTTCATGGATACTGAAGTACTTTCTGACAGGTTTATGCGTTTGAAGAATATTAAACTTAAATCTATATAAATTGAGCGATTCAACGACTATTTTAAGATTACATCAAGTTATGCGCAGATATGCTTGCTTTTGGTAACCACTGAGATAGGATAGGAATGCGTGCAATCTTGTTATGTCAACACTCTGAGCTCAACTCAATTTTGAGTTAAGCTCGCCTTTGTACATAATTACTTTTCTTTGTACTTATTGTTTGTTTGTACTTTTTTGCGTACAATAAAGAATTTGAATCTTGTTTCTTAGGCCTCTAAATGACTCATCAAATAAACTGAATACAAGAATGTCGTAATGTGTGGGTATATTAAATGGTATGCACCATGTAAAGTCGAAAGTTGAAGTAGGTACATGTAAAAATCTGTAATCGTTTCTAATGATAAAGGGCGCCCTATATACGCAGTGAGGTATACTTAACATTAGGCATTGATTATATAACTTTTTACTGCAAACTCATCCGGTTCAATGAACTGAAACAATGCCGACTTCTGAATCTCACACAATCAGTGATCAAAGGGCTCTTCAGGCCTGCGAAGTGCGCTTGACGAAGTGGCATATTTTTGGGGAGTAACCGTTTAATGAAAGATAAATATTTATTCTGACAATACAGAATATTACAATGTATACGTTTAAATAATCAATACAAAACTAATCTAAACTTATCATTATAAATGTGAAAGTTTGGATGTATAGATTGATGTTTTTTAAAACAACGAACAAAAAAAATTGGCACAGAGAGAGATTATAATCTACTAAATATATATAACATAGACTCTTTTTTATTCCGCAAAAATGTTCCCGTGGGATAGATTTGTTTTTCAAAATTAAATAATTAAATGTAATAAAATGGATAATGATGCCATTTTGGTAACCATTTGGAATTAGAATATTCAGGTAAAATACACTCTCACATATGACCACCTTAAAATAATTCAAACCCAAAAATAAAATAAACTACCACCACTGAAATAATTCATAACCTTACCTAACCTTCACAATGATTGAATGTGACACAATTCCATGTTATAAATTGGAACTAATTGCTCTTTGGGTTCGGAACCCAAAACCTCTGATTTATCATTCCAATGGTCATTAGGCTGTCGTTGCTTATCAACTACAAACCATTAACTAGAAATATAATTCTCCACATCAGGCACATATTTGTTTTTGAAAGGAAGACCCGGTTCTTTGTAAGGCTTACATGGGTCTAACACGCACACAACTTTAAAGATTTTTAATCTTAAATTTGGTACGACACTCCACGGCTGTGTTTACTATAACAACACAGTCTTGGGGTAGTAAATTCTGACTTAATTTTGAAGAAGAATGGTAATAGTTTCATTATTTAACTTAACATTATCATTTAACAGGTTTCTCAAGAAAGTACCTAGTCAAGGTTTTTACGGCATTAATAACTAGCGAAGACTTATGCTGTACATAAGGAGCCTTGGAAGGAGTCCCTGACTAAGTGGCAACCGAGCAGATCGAAATATCTGCGAGATTAAGCAACGTCACCAATGTCAATCCATAGATGGGTGACCGTTTTCGAACATCGTCATACTTCTCCGTGCCTCGGAGAGGATGTTAAGACTCCCCAGTCGTGTCGAATTTTCGTCCCATTGAACTATGGGAATAAAAGAATAGAGAGTGCACTTGTGTCTGCGCATACACTTGTGCACTATAATATCTCATGCTAAGTTGGCTAGTCTCTAATAGACTAGTCTCGTATAGACGTTGGATAAGAGACCATAATTACACAGAGCCCATAAGTTACTGCTGATCTTCCGAGAGGCCGTAGATATGTTTATTTGTAGCCTTAATGTTGTCATTATCTTTTATAATAGTAAAAATGAAAGTCCTAACTCAGTTATTTGTTTATCAACGCCCAGCTCAAACCCAGGCTCTAGAGGCTGACATTTCACAGATGAGCTGATATTTTCTGATGTACAAAGGATAAAAGAGAATTTCAGAAAACTCGGAAGCTAGCAATGCCTCGGAGGCCAACGTCAGTATAGGGTGTCCTGACACATTGCAGCTGATGCAGGAGCATTCTGATGTCAATCTACCGCCAAGGTGACGTGATATTTATTGCTATGCGATATTTTTAAAGACAAAGACTTTGCTTTTCCTTGACGTTTTTCTTAAATCTCGGGTTTATGTGAATAAATAAAAAAATAATCCAGTTCAAGTCATTAATTAGTACCTAGGTAACTAAGTCAATTATTTTTTTATGTATTTTCGGAAAACAAATGTTTCGTAAGTCAAAGTTAGTTTGGAAATTGTTGTTGCAATAAATCGATTGTTTTACGAGCGGTGTGGATTTTTCCAATTTTGTAAAGAGTTTTCGCAATGATTACACGTTTTCTTTGGTGTGACACTCCATTTTTATTAATCGGAACCATCATATAAGGTCGGGAAAAAAGTATTTTCGTATTTTTCATACAAAGAAAAAACATTTTTTAGGTAGGTATTATTTTTTATTTATTTATAATATGTATGTGCCGTTTGATCGACGACTTGTTGCCATATTGTGAGTAGTGCCATGATCCAATTGCTGTAAAATTTTGAGATTTTTGATAAAAAAAATCTGGCAAGTAGTTTTCAGTGTTTTTTTTGAGGTTAAGTGACCCATTTTTCATCATCTTTAATCAACCGTTAAAGAAATGGGTCGAAATTGTTACGTTTCAACAAAGAAAAGGAAACACGTTGCACTATGTTTCTCTCAGTGTGATCATGTGGTACCCAAATATCAAGGTTTTTTCTTGTCCCCAGACTTTGTAAATGACGTATAACTGTTATGTGATCAACATCCAGCTCTTCAGCAATATCGTAACTACTAATATGTCGATCTTGCTCAACTTTTTCGAGATGGCATTGATGATTCCGTGACAGGGCGTCCAGAGCAAGCCTTATCCCTCACATTAAAATTTCCAGACTTGAAACGCTTGAACCACATTTATGCTACTCGTATTGATACCGCATTAGGCCCGTAAACCGCGTAAATTTTATTCGCGGCGTTCGTCGCATTTCTACATTGCACCTTCAGAATATCAATATATAATGGTATTAAAATCAGCCAATACAACCATAGAGGTTTGATTGCTAATAATACATTCAAATACAAAAATACTTTTTCCCATACCTATTCGATCAAATTTAAGAGCTGCCACATGCAGGAAAAAACCCTATCATATCATCTTGGTATATAATTATAATTTAAAAAATACTGACTTTAATTCCAAAAATAAAATTAGGTCATCTTATAACTTTCCCAATTTTCCAAGCAAGTGAAGATGACAGACAGACCTTGCCTGATACGTGTCAAAAATAATTATCCGATGTTCATTCAACCTTTTGATCATGAGATTATTATTAAGTTAATAATCACTCATAGTCTTAAGGGATGATCATAAATATTATATTGCTGTGTCTTTATTTTTTCGGGTAGGTATTACGAGTAGTTAGGTATAATATTGTCATGACCCTCACTGCTTTTACAAACGTAAAAAGCACACCTGCATTAAAAACGAATATTCTTTATAGCCAAATTTCCTATAAAATGTTAGTGTGTGGCCTGCCCCGAATTACAAAGTTACCATTCAGCGCTACTGATAACTTGACATGCAAAAATATGGCGCTATCATCACTCACCTAGTTTTATTAACCCTAACTGTCACCTGACATGATGAAATTTCAGCTAAAAGATCTAGGTGGGACATAAGTAATGGATTTTCGATATGCATAATAAAGGATGTAAGGTAAAACCTAACATGATTATTTTATCAGGTCTAAAAAATGGTTTTACTTTTGCCTCTTTAGATTTTTTTAAAATAACTAGCAAACTGGAATTGTAAATTTCATATTACTAGCAATTCTACTGTCATTCACTTTTCATATTCTCTGTGAACCCCTCCAGCTAAGCTAAATTGCTTGTAATAGGAGTGGTTTCACGTTGTAATGATTTTACAAAAGAAGATAGAGTATTGTTTTTATTTTTTCAATATACCTAATTAGTTTTTGAAACAGTCTTAACAGTACCAATGTTCTCCATTAAATAGTAGTTTTTATGTTTTGTTCGGCACCAACTTCGAAATGTTTTTTTTTTGTTATTCTATATTATGTTTTGCTTTTAGTTGCCTTATATTCCGTTTTGAAGTCGGTAATTTAAAAAGTTTTTTAATTTCTTACTTTTTACTGGGTTGATTTGTAATTCACATAAGTTACAATAGGCGTACTGCTCAAATGCTTTTACAAATTATTGATTTTCCCGATGCAGGCCCGTTAATTTTTGAGGAGTTCACATGATAGTTCACCATGAACTCTATTGAATTGTGTAATAGTAGTATGACGAGAATAAAGTGCTTCTGAATACCATATTAAAGTAATTGAATCGCAAACTGTGAAATATTAAAAATAGTTCCGCTCTTCATTTGTGGTTTTCATCATTAGTCCCACTTCACGAATTAGTGGTTTTTGAGAGTAAAGCAAGAATTACTATGAAATGTACCTAAATAACTATAGGAGTTTAATGATTGAAGAGTTCCCTCGATTTCTTCGGAATCCCAACTAACTAATCCGGAACTTGAAAGTGTACGCTCAAAAACACAAAAACAAAAATACAGTCGAATTAAAAACTTCTTTCTGAATTTCCTCTCTTTTTGAAGTCGGTTAGTTAAACCAACTTCTAGTCATGCATTGATTAACGATCAAAATTAGAAAGTAATTAATTTAAACCATCTTCATAATTTAAATAACGCCGACTTACATCTCCGAGGCAAATCTTTGACGAAGTCGCTAAATAAATATCCTTAGTTTCCTTTAAACAGGAAATTCAACATCATTTTGAGTAAAGTTTTAAAGCAAATTCCATAATGCGTCTTTCATTAGTCGTAAATATAATTTCAATTAAGACCAGCATCGTTCGGTATACCATCTGACCGATATTAGAACACCATAAAATATCCCTTCGTAGCGTCTCTGCGCAGTTTGGTCGCGTTGATTCTCTCCTGAACATCCGAGTTTGTCAGTCGCCCTCGCGCACCCAGACGGAACGCCCGCGTATTACCCTCGTATAAATACGCCATGGAATACGCGCGTATCACCGTTGAACGTATTTTAAACTTGAGTGTTAAAATGTGAAACTTTTATACGTGATGTTTATTTCATGTGCCACGTTCAAAAGTGCGGTGTTGATTTCAATGAATTTTAGTTCGAAATGGCAATTGTAATTCCAATAGATTGAAAGGATTTTCATGATTAATTGCAGTTTTTGTTGGAGGTACGTTAATTATAATTAATTAGTAGATGTGATTATATGAATTTTGGGTTTCAGGACGTAGATTTTATGTCATTTTGGAGTTAATTAAAACCTATCGTGGCATTAACTGAGGTTTAGCCTGTTATCTGATTGTAAGCGATAATGTAAAGGGTCCTGTCGCTTTGCATCAAAGGGATCCGAGTTATTTTAAGAAAACGTCACCCGGGCACTGGAACTGATGTCCTGAAAATGATGTCAGACATTAGTTATCCGGTTTTATTACAAAAGGCTATAATAAAAGGATTTATTTCTTTCATAAAATATTACGTTTCGGTTTTATTTCATATATTATTGTGACCAATGAAAATATAATATTCGTTTTAGTTACAGACTTTAGTATCTAATAAACTAGTTTTACGAAATTTTTATTCATATTGGCCTGCTTGAAGAATTCCATTTGTTCGAACAAATAAATTATATTGTGAAATTTCTCTGGACCGAAATTTTGTGTACTCTGCCGAGCGTATTTTATTGGTAGCAATATAAAACGTTGCTATATTTACATACACACTTATTTGTACGTATGTAATGCTTTTGTCGTATTTCATTCTGATAGGAACAAAAGGGGCATTGTGGTTATGAAAACCGTACTGTTATGTTAAATGGATGATTTTTGATTGCAGAAGTGTGTTTTGACTGTATTATCCTGTGAATGATATACGCGACGTTATTATTAATATGTTTATATTAAAAGTTGTAAATATTAATGTGAAGAATTAATAGAAGTATAATGTAGTTTAGATTTTCGGATGCTTTAGATATTTGTAACTTATTCACTTGAGGCTGGTATCTTATATAAAGCGTATGTTTTATAACTAACTAATTATTTACATATATTTACAAACTAACAAAACCGTATGTTATATTAACTAAATATATAAGACCAGAGGTAAAAGCCTTAGTTAGTAATAAATATTAGAACTATCTAAGTATTAATTGATAGATTGCCTCATTCACAAGACTTATCCGATTAGATATTACTTTAGTAATGTTAATGAACACTTATATGTTAAAGTGATGGATGAGTATAGTACAGATCATTAGAGATAGTAGGATACCTACATCTGATGTAGAGACTTCGCCGTCGAGGCATGCCGTACGGTAAATACGGAAGTAGATACCTTTGAAATAAATTGGTAAGGACATTCACACGCATTAGAAATTATTTTGGGATCCATTTCCCAGTAGTGGGACCAAATAATTATATTTGACTGCCTCAGTGGCGCGGTGGGAGTCTGTCTGACTGCTACGCAAGAGGTCGTGGGTTCGATTCCCACACGGGACACCAATTTGTGTGATCCACAAATTGTTGTTCCGAGTCTGGATGTACTTTGTGTCCGTGACTTGTATGTTTGTAAAGTCCCCCGCGACACAGGGCTTATACCCTAATGCGGAAGTCGTCTTTTTTTTTTAGAAAAAAAAATGTACGTATTTACCATTGTAATAAAGGTTATTGAAACTTAAATAATTTCAAATATTGAAATTAAATTTGAATAATTATTTAAATGGAATGGTTTTTAATATACTTGTTTTATAAGAATTTCTTACCAATTACTCGTGTGCAACAAGAAAAGAAAAAGTTCAAGTTTAGTGACATAGTTCGTTTTCGCGCTCCTATAAAGCGATCCGAAGTATCCGATTCGATTCCTGGGTCTTAACTTATTTTTTTTCTTTTAAATTCAATTTTACTATTGTACTAATAAAGTTTGTAATAGTCTAGGTATTTTATATACCCAAACTATTAGTGCCTGAACCACTCCTCAAAATTAGATGAATGAGGTGTCAATCGGTTCTTTATCACGGTCGGTGTGACATAGGCTACATTTACGCTTTGACAGTCACATGACGAACGGTGAATACGAAAGTACGGTTTTATTTTTAATTTTTAAATATGACGTATTAAGTATTTAATGAGAGGGATTAATAAGGACATTTGAAAAATATACTTCTATATATGTTTGCTTACTAGTTAGTCATTTATTTTATTTAAAGGGGTTACTGCTACAGTAGGTACATAATTCGTTTCAGAAATATTTAGTTACGGAAAACGTCAATTACTAGCTTCCACAGATTCTCAAAAACATTGTATATAATTTGTACTAAACATAGGTACTAATGGCTACATGCTTTCAAAGAAAATTCATAATTTACAAAATTTTAACGTTGACTCGATGTTAAGGGTTAACATTTACATTATAAAATTACGTCCCAGCTAATTGTTGATATATAAACGAAATGAAAAGTTGTTTTTCAATAGACAGTATTAATAATAATATCTTTAGACAACTAATACAACGTCATCTGATGCCAAATAAAGCAGAGCTTGTAATATGGCAGCTAGACAACTGATAAACATACTTTTAAATTTCTAAATACTACACATATTATAGATAAATATCACCCAGACACAGAATAAACCGTCGTGCTTATCACAAAGTTTAATCCTCGGTGAGGATTGAACCCACGATCTCCAGCTTAGCAGTCAGGGTCCACTAGCCTAACAGGTCTGACGAATGAATTCCGAAATTAAACGTTCCATTACGACATAAAATCGCAGTCTAACGGCCGTTTTCAATATTCAATCTATAGATCAATTTGGCTACTAAAGGTATAATATTTGACATAAATTCCCTACAAAACATGTCAGAATTCTATATCTAGTAGCCAAATCCATCGATAGATAGATCATTGAAAATGATCTGTAAACGATTATTTGTCGTAGGTTTTTTTACGTATTCCCCGAATTTTCGGACGTTTTTAAATGTATTTTTACCGACCGTGACAGCGTGACACTCAACTTTAAACGCCTTAAAATCGAATTGCGTTTGAACATTCGCCAGTCAGCTAACTAAAGTCTACCTTACACGGTCAATAGATCTAAAATGTTCTACGTGTAAAGAGTATATTGATCAGTATTATTGAGTCTTTTGTGAGCATTTTATATTGAGACAATAGTATTGCTTCAATAATATTGACCATGTAAGGTCCTCTTAAAGCTGAAAATCAAATTATGATGTCAAAGAAAGGTTAACCTATTATTATATTTTGGTTCTATGATTTTATCAAATAACTGATTACCTAATGACGTTCCATTAGTCATTATATTTAAATAAATAAAATTATGACGTTATCAGATTAGTAGAGCGTAAACTGTGAGTTTGCTGTTTGAACCTTTATCCGGTGATTAATTTATTAATCAAGGCAATTTTGTTAGGGTACCTTCGTTGATTGAAATTTCGATTATTTCTTAATCCTGATTATATTAATCCTGTTGATTTTCTTTATCATTAATTTACTGCTAAGAAGGAAATCAGGGGAACTTTGATATTTATTAACTTACTAGCGTTCCGTCTTGACGTCATAATTGAAAATTTATGAATAATTGTCATCTTGTTAGAGCTTACAAAGTATAAACCAAGTGTTATCTCAGGAACTACTGATCCGAATTGATAATTTTCACTGTTAGATAGCCCATTTATTGAGGAAGGCTATAGACTATATAACATGACGCTACGACCACTAAGCGCGGAGCAGCATTGAAAAATGGTTCAAAAACGGGGAACATTTATGCAGACAAAGTTGGGTTAGGTCAGTTAATAAAAAACGATATAAACTATTAACTAGGTATTATTTTTATACAGGATGATTTTTATTATTGTCATAACCTCCCCCTTTATATTACACCAAATAACTTCATATACTTCATATAAAACTTAAAAAAAAAAACTTAAACCTTTCAAGCCCTACTTTTGTCACACAACCATTTAGCACACATCTGAAAGACCTTGGTGTAAAATCGATGTTTCTTTGTCAGGCCTAAACCTCACACTAAACAATGATTTTACTTAACTTAATAAGTATTTTCCAAAACTGATAATATTACAAAGTCATTCAGTGTTTTTAGTTTATTAAAAATTACCCTGTGAATAATGAAAATAACTAAAATACTATTTATTATATTCCTTTTAATAGTTTCACAAATTATATTTCGTGAATAACGATATGAGGAAAAAAATAACAATATATATGCTATAATGGTTATTTAAAAAACAATAACTAACAATAAAAATGTAAAAAATATATAATATGTATGTAACCAGTTTAGAAATATAAAACTATCTTTATCAGTTGTCTGGTTTCCACAGTACAAGCTCTACTTAGTTTGAGATCAGATAGCTTTGTGTGAGTTGTTATTATTATTATTATTTAGCATGCTGTTATGATATAAGTATCTAGTACCTTAAATCACATTCTGCGATGGCAATTAAATTCTCGAGACGGCCAAAATCAGTATCACATGAAATTAGTTTGAATACAATAATAATTATAAATTGAATACTTCTTTGAAACCAATGAACTTTACTTAGGTATTAATCAAACCAAACCCTTTGCTCTAAGTAATGAATAAATGGAAAGTTTAAGTTAATGTTAACTTAACAGATTAATAAGGATTTTATATAATTGTACTGTACTGTACTCCTTGAAATAAAAACGTGGGTACGTGAACCTACTTGTACTTGTTCCTTCTTATATATTTACTAGTTGTACCTCACAACTTCGTCGGCGTAAATTTTCCCCGTTTCTACAACATTTCTCATTGCTGCTCCGCTTCCGTTGGTCGTAGCCTTATAGCCTTCCTCGATAAATGGGCTATCCAACAGTGACAGAATTTTTCAATTCGGATCAGTAGTTCCTGAGATTACCGAGTTCGAACTAACAAACTCCTCAGCTTTATAATATTAGTATAGATATTGTACCTCCAAAAGGATAATTAGCATAACCAAACTAATATTACAAATGTGAAAGTAACTTTGTCTGTCTGTTATGTTCTCACGCTTAAACCGCTGAATCGATTTAGATGAAATTTGGTAGGGAGATAGTTTGAGTCCCGGGAAAGGACATAAGATTGGTTTATCGCGATAATCGACATCTACGCGGGAGGATCCGCGGGCGAAAGCTAGTTATCTTAAAAGGAGGAAATATCAAAACGTCAGAGTACGTAAGGCTCGTTGTCTGGTGTACATAGGTTTAGTTAGAATAAACAGTCTAAATTAGAACCATACCTTATTTCTAACTTTTTTGTGTTTTGGTTTGTAATTCACTTAAGTTACAATAGGCTTATGTCAACTGCTCAAATCCTTTTACAAAGTATTGCTTGCCCCGATGCAGGGCCGTTAATTGTTGAGGAGTTATTGAATAGGTCCGCTCATCATTTGTGGTCTTCATCATCAGTTCCACTTCACCAAATGGAGCTTTTTAAGAGTAAATGCACGAATCACTATGAAATAAACCTAAATCACTGTAGGTTTGCCTTTAATATTTTAAGAGTTCCTTCGATTTCTCCGGGATCCCATCATCAGATCGTGATCTGATGACAATGATACCAACTTGAAAGTATACCCTATCAAACTCAAAAATAATTTAAAAAAAAATGCAGTCGAATTGAGAACCTCCTCCTTTTTGAAGTTGGTTAAAAACATCGTTGACTACATTCTAGACTTTATTGTACTAATAAATATCTTCATGCTAGGTTACAAAATTACTTTGAAACGAGCAGGATTCAATTATTTCTTACATATATATTCCAAGGCAAGCTATAAAGATAATATATTCGGTGTCTTCTGATCTTATATTTCCTCTGTACTTTATTTCAGTTTTTACTGCTCTTTCGCCGTTCTGTGGCTTACAGAACTTTGTTATATTTACAGACAGACGGAATTATAAAGGCAGTTGAAATTTACACTGATCTGGGAATTAGAGATAGGTTAATCTTAGTTTGTCTGTTTAGTAGCGGAGAGGAACGGAGTTGTGCCAGTAATCAAAAGAATCGACTGAAACTCCGCTTCGTTTCTGTGGACAGGGATTTGCGAACAAGTTTAAAAAATGTACATTTTAAACACGGAGCGGGAAATGGAACAGTGCAGCAACGGTTAATAAAAAAATGTTTGATTTAAGCGACAGGAGTTAGCATCAACTGTACACCAAAAATATCTATTGACTGCCTCGCTATGATATTTCGAAGTGAAGAATTTTGTTCCACATCGGTGTAGTGGAAATTGCGTACTGTGTAAGGTCTACAACTCCGCTCAGCATTAGGTACTCCGTTACTCCACACTTCGCTTCGATGGGTACGCAACCTTAGATATTGTAAAACAAATGCCAGCGCGTCGAAACGCTGTGGTTTCAATTCTCGCATGGGATTACGTTAGGGATGTTTCTTATCCTGAAAATAAATTAGGTAACGTGTTGCAATAACGTAGGTAAATATATACCGACCAAAATCATGTTAGTCTTATTTTATCTATATTCCATATAATTCTTATAACATATTATCACTGTATCCTTATAATTGATCAACTTTGTTTCTACTTGATAATGAATCTGTTTTTTTGCTTTTCATTTCTAAGCGTTGGTCGATTTTGATAAGACGACCGAGTATACTGATATGACATTGTTAGACTGACTGAAGGACGCGTAAGCCTTTGTAAAGAAACTATTATTGTAATACTAGCTGACCCGCGCAACTTCGTCTGCGTAAATTTCCCCCGTTTTTGCAACATTTCTCATTGGTGCTCCGCTCCTATTAATTGTAGCGTGATGTTATATAGCCTATAGCCTTCCTCGATAAATGGGCTATCCAACAGTAAAATATTTTTTCGATTCGGACCAGTAGTTCCCGAGATTGTCGCATTCAAACAAACAAACTCTTCAGCTTTATAATATTAGTGAATATTAATAAAATATTTTCACATGCTGAGTGCATATTTTAGTCATCTTCCTTTTCCAGTCAGCGCATTTGCAGAGATGATGTTATAAATAAGTCCGGCTAACTCGTACAGCGTTATTATCGACTAGCTGTCCCGCGCAACTTCGTCTGCGTAAATTTTCCCCGTTTTTGCAAGATTTCTCATTGCTGCTCTGCTCCTGTTGGTCGTCGCGTGATGTTATATAGCCTATAGCCTTCCTCGATAAATGGGCTATCCAACAGTCAACGATTTTTTCAATTCGGATCAGTCAGCAGTTCCTGAGATTATCGCGTTCAAACAAACAAACTTTTCTGCTTTATAATAATAGTATAGATAACTAGCAATGTGGGATTGTGGATCTCGCATGGTCAGCTAGTTATATATAAAACTTTTGAAAATATCATGATTCCGATGATCAACTAGTATTACTCATGTCAACAGTATTACATTATTACAAATGTAAACTCAAATACCATTATCATGGTTAATGGTTAAAGGAACTACAAAAGCGGAAAAAAGCGCTTTAGCCAAAAATTACATCTTGACCTAGCTTTCAACAACATCTGGCATTGAGTCTTGGCACAAAAAGCTAACAAGTAATTATTTCGCTAGCTGAAATACTCAAAGCAATTGAAAACTCTTTGTGAAGTAAGCTTCCATTTTTGCCCTTAGTACTAAACTACAGCAGTAAACAAAAAAATATAAATCTATAATAAGAGAAGAAGTGGCGGTAGCCTAATGGCTAAAACATCGGTCTCGCAATCGTGAGGTCGTGGGTTCGAATCCTGGCCAATATACTACCGACGTGAGCCCACTCCTAACACAAGCCATAGAGCTTAGCTGGAGGGGTTAACAGGATTGCTAGTAATGTGGGACGAAAATCCCACATTGCTAGTTATATTTAAAAAAAAAAAATTGTCTGCGACGATACGGAGAAAATCTGTAACGACTTTCAGATTTATTTTGAACAAGCTTTTATGTCAGTTATCGCACTTAAAACTATTCTATGTCCTTCCCCGTGACTCAAACCATCTCGATATCAAATTTCATTTATATCGGTTTAGCAGTTTAAGCGTAAAAGCCAACAGGCAGACAGAGTTACTTTCACATCACTACATAGTATAAAACAAAGTCGCTTTCTCTGTCCCTTTATCCCTATGTATGCTTAAATCTTTAAAACTACGCAACGGATTTTGATGCAGTTTTTTTAATAGATAAAGTGATTGAAGAGGAAGGTTTATATGTATAGTGGAGAAATAAGAAGCGGAGCAGCAATAAGAAATGTTGCAAAAACGGGGAAAATTTACGCAGACGAAGTTGCGCGGGTCAGCTAGTTTATAATAAGGTAAAGACACCCGATTCCGAGGGTTTCTAAAAATGGCACCATATTCCGATGTATTTTGAATACCGGCGTTTATAAGCAACTAGCTGACTCGCGCAACTTCGTCTGCGTAAATTTCCCCCGTATTTGCAACATTTCCTATTGGTCCTCCGCTCCTATTAATTGTAGCGTAATGTTATATAGCCTATAGCCTTCCTCGTGGAAGGGCTAAATGGGCTATCCAACAGTGAAATAATTTTTCGATTCGAATCAGTAGTTCCTGAGATTACCGCGTTCAAACAAACAAACATCCAAACAAACTCTTCAGTTCTATAATATTAGTATAGATACAAGTTTTTTTTGTTTTCAAGCTACATTATTCAATTAATAATTTATCTGTTCATGTTCATATGAGCAAAGAAGAGCTTTAGTGTATTTTTTAAAATAAGTGGTCTGTTTGATGTTAGCAGCTGACTCCAATGCGCGCTTTGAACACCTTATTGTTTTTAAACTTTCGCGATTTTTATATTTATTAGATATATTTCGGGAATTAATCGCGTAAATTATTTAAAGGTTTTATTTACCCCCTGTTTCAATCCAATTGCACCGATCGTGGTCACACCGACTACGATCGGTGCAATTCGATCGAAACGTCACGCGATTAAATCCCGAAATATATCTAATTTCGGATTGTATGCACGTGAGTACTACGATTTGCTAAATAGGTTTTAGATGTTTTATTCTGTGTCAGTTTTTGTTTAGGATAAAATATTACAAGCGTTTTATTTTATTTTTTTAAATTTACATTTAAGTATTTCCTTTACAAATTGAGTTTTAGATTGATAAATGTAAAGAATTTTCAAAATACCAAATAAATGTATTTAAAAATATATTAATATGTTTACCTGTTGTCTGGTTTCCATAGTAGGTACAAGCTCTGCTTAGTTTGGAATCAGATAGCGTTGTGTGAGTTGTCCCAAGATATTATTATTATTATATTTCAGTGTGCTAAAGTGTGTGTGTGACAGCTCAGCGTTCTGCTGTCTTCCCAGCACCTTTTACTAATTTCATTTCATCAATAGCTGTTAAAGAAACCCTAGTTCTGAAGTTGTAAAATGAATAATAACCAAATTATCACTTCCATGACTTGAAAATGGAAGTTTTGAAAGTTTAACGAGATTATTCAAACAGAACTTGTCAGACAAATTATACTTATACTGCGACTTACCTAGAACTACTAAGTACCATAATTTAGGAATTATCTAGGTTATACTGCTTCAGCTGCGCCTTGTAATTTCATACAAGTTGATTTTCACACCATTATTATTGTACATGATTCTTTATTTTTTACATATTTTAATTTATATCAGATAAAAATAAAGCGCCTGCAGCTCAACTCTGTCTTGCCTTAACCAGCCGGTGAGAGGGAGGTCGTCAAAGCTTGTATGCTTGGGGGTAGAAGTGATATTTTCAAGGAAATAACTACCAGGAAACTCGCTCACGAGCTTCTCGTGATGATGAAACCGGCGCTGCACAGCTTGGCACGCCAAGCTGTTCAAACCAATGTTTCTCCTCGTCGCCTATTTGGCTTGTATGCCTGTGGCGGCCAGAGGGGCCCCATTTAGTGAGTGGCGAGTCACCTCCTACCCATTTGTCCATGTATTTAACATGTGTTGCAAGAGCAGATGCCATAGCTTTTCCATAAAACCAGTCAAACAATCCACAAACACCTCACGCCATAAACCAGTATATTAGTTTACCATTTCTCGTAATAGTTCTACACTAAACGGGGATTGTCGCTGAGTACATTTCTATAGTGTACACCGTGATAATCGCCGGTTGTCACATAGCCATAGATTAAAGTGTCTAACGGGCCTCTGTGATGTGGCTTCGGCCACACGCTCACCTCCCAAATTACAGGGACTTTATAGTCCCGTGCGTATACATATAATAATGATATATCAGCCTCTGTGGCGCGGTGGGAGTGTGTCCGACTGCTACGCAAGAGGTCATGGGTTCGATCCCCACCCAGGATAAAATTTATTAAAACTTTGTGTGATCAGCACGATGGTTTATTCTGTCTGGGTGCTATTTATCTATAATGTATTTGGAAATATATAAGTATGTTTATCAGTTGTCTGGTTTTCATAGTAGGTACAAGCTATGCTTAGTTTGGGATCAGATAGCGTTGCGTCAGTTGTCTCAAGATATTATTATTATCTTGGGACTACTCACACAACGCCACCTGATCCCAAACTAGGCAGAGTCTGTACTATGGCAACCAGACAACTGATAAAACATACCACACTTATATATTTAAATGCATACATATTACAGATGAATTTTCATCACACAAAGTTTTATCCTGGGTGGGCATTGAATACACTACCTCCGGCTTAGCAGTCAGAGTCACTAACCATTAGAACAACAGGCATTTACTCGTAACAGTGGTTATTATTATATTTTTATAGTGTGAAGATTTGAGGATAAAAAATGCAATCATTAACAACTAACAGTCCTTTGCCAGTATTCTTTACTACTTCTTATACTGCTTTATCTTTATACACAACATAATCGACATCCACGCAGACGGAACCACATGCAAAATATTGCTATAGTTCCAATGAAGTTTATTTTGCAGAACAATAAAGTAAATGCTTAGAATACAACACGCAATAATTCAACTAACTCGTAAACAGCCGATGTTCGCAACTTCCGTAGTTTACAACGTTAATGGACCTCTTTGATAAATATTCGAAGACTCCATTGAACTTTTGCAACACTCAATTTTGGTAAAAGGCAAATTACGACACCACTTCACTTGATTCACTGAAAACGTTGCCTTCAGGGTGACAAATAAAAAAAAAGCATTTCAGCCATTTGTTTTTCCTGATGTTCAATCACTTAAAAGCTTCTCGGAACAGTATTTCTGAATTAAACAATCTGTAACCGGATTGAGCATGAGGTATATCTAAGTTAATACGACGGGTTCAAGTCGTGGATTTGTTTAGCGAAACCCAGATAAATCGTGGTACAATACTGTACAGTCTAGTACAAAATAGGGGTCCGGAAAAGTTTTTTGTTTATGCGAGTTTAACTAGATAAGTTTGAAGACTTTCTTTACATGAATAGATGTTCTTCTAAACGATTTTGGTCGCAGTGGCTAGTTTCAACAGAGGGTAGAAAACTTGAGAAGGAAGTATAGGGGACAATTGTAGATGAATTATATTAATGAACTAGCTGTCCCGCGCAACTTCATATGCGTAAATGTTCCCCGTTTTTGCATCATTTCTCGTCGCTTCTCCGCTCCTATTAATCGTAGCGCGATGTTATATAGCCTATAGCCTTCCACGATAAATGGGCTATCCAACAAAAAAAGACTTTTTAAAATCGGACCCGTAGTTCCTGAGATTAGCGCGTTTAAACAAACAAACAAACTCTTCCGCTTTATAATATTAGTATAGATTCATTCTCTGTATCCACACTCTCATCTGATGTGAGGGAAATCCGGCACAAATGGAGATATTAGGCGTTAAATCGTCAGTCTAACGGCTAATCTATTCGTTAGTCCTGGTTTTTCGTATGATGATGATTTCAAAAAAATGATGCATCTTTGTTCCTGGCAGTGGTTATGTGAATTAGTTTCCCAGACTTCTTGAGCCATTAATCTAAAACTGAATCACAGACGTAGGTACTATAACATGGCCTTGGTCCTAGAGCTGGTTTCTGGTATATAAAAGGATCATAATGCCATTGTAAGAAATCAACCTTTCAGACCCACGGTACCCCTCAAAAGACAACTTACCTTTACTAATTGTGTATTCACATGAAAACCGTTTCTAGCTTAAATAAATATTTTTACAATAATTTGTTAAATGTGACTTTTCAAGTCATCGGAGCTGACGGTTCCCCTTGTCCAATTGTTTATTCTTACTTTCCTTTTATTCAATATTCGATTTTAAAAGAACATTAAAGGCAAACAGTTAACACAACTATCATTACGTTTCATGTGAGATGTTCCATCACTCGACACATCCGTCACAGTACTTATCATACTACTTACCTAAATCTAAACTCTGTGAATACTGATCAGTAGACCTACTCTCTTTCTTTAAAACGAAATTCATAAATTTTCGTTTACCTAAATTTCTTAAGTTTTCGGAATCTATTCTAATTAATTTTTGGATAAGCCCAAGAAGTTCGAACCCATGGACGATTTTCTGAAACGAGTGGATTAAATAGATGTTCCTGGCTCTTTATATTATCACCTCATTTTTGATCGAAACTTCGTTTTATTTGAATTAGAGTAAGCCTTCAGGGTTAACAATTTTTCTTTGTGTATATTGCAACGCATCTTTCTAGTATATGAAGCACTAGCAGTCACGCGCAACTTCGTATGCATACATTTTCCCCATTTTTGCAACATTTTTTATTACTGCTCCGCTCCTATTAGTCGTAGCGTGATGTTATATAGCCTATGGCCTTCCTCGATAAATGGGCTATCCAACAGTGATATAGTTTTTCAATTCGGATCAGTCGTTCAAACAAACAAACAAACTCTTCAGCTTTATAATATTAGTATAGATTAAATCAAATACTCTGTTTTTGTCGATTCGGCTTGTAACCACGATCGGTCAATACTTACGTAGCAGAAATATATATTTGATTACCAATCATTATTATATCACATATTTTGTTTTCGTTGATGTATCATTACGAAAACATATTTACATCATCATTTTAATTCCATTGACTGCTAAATATACGTTGTTTTAACATCTGAAACGTTGATTTTGTTATATAACATGTTAATTAACATTATAAGTACTTATTTATACAACGTTTGCTAAACATAATCCACGTGATCCATTCAGAGTTAAATTGAAAGCAAAATGTATTTGATATATAAAAATTAAAATGCGAATGTAAAGAAAATAATAAACTTACAAGAAATTGTTGGACTAAAAATTACGGTTACCTGAACAGATATTGTTAAAATACAATGTGGCTTTTAACATATAAAGAAAATGCCTAAGAAAGTTTTAACGTCACATGAAATAAGCTTATTAAAATCAGACAAAGACTTCTCTTTGATATGCGTATTGAGGTATTTGGCATAATCACCACCCGAGCGCGGTTCGTATCAAAGGATTCGAGTTTACTCGGAAAATCCAATTAGACGTCCAAACATGCTTTCCTGTTTCAGATTGAAGTTTGGTTTGTTAAGACAATGAACTCCAGTTGACTGATGTATGGTTAGATATGGACCAGTGGGCCATGTCGATGGTTCATGTATCGATGGTTGCCGAAGGCATTATTTAGCTTTAGGGTAGGCAGAGGCACTATCAGGCAGGACAAACACACTTTAATTAGGGTAGTGTCGTGACATAAGCTTTTATGCCTCATTGGCCTATAAATAAAATTCTAATGTCTGTTTGTAATATCGAAATAAAAGCTTTTTACTAAATGCACATGAAATTATACGGTGCTCAAAACAAAAATACAGATTTTAATTATTTTATCTGTCTGTCTTTCAGTTTGTTTATTCCACTTATTCTCTGAAATGGCTCGACGGATTTTGATAGGGCTTTCACTGTCAGACAGCTGATGTTGTAAGAAGTAAATTTTATCATCACGCTTACATCTATAGGCAGTGAGCAGCACTGCGACTTCACGAGCATGAAGTTACAGCTAGTTTTAAATGTAACAGCGTGATCACAAATATTCTGATTCAGAGAGATTTTTGATGATAACAAAGAGACCAATGCTAGAGCCGCAGTAGAGACCATAACGTTGGCAAGTAGAGTTAGAAGTTTGTCTTCGTCAATATTCTTCCTCATAGCCTTTATTTGGATTGTATCGATTGTAGTAAAATTTTAATAAAACGGATAGTCCTATAGCTCTTGTGGCCAAAATGCCAAAACGGAACCCTTATAGTTTCGCCTTATCCGTCCAGCAGTCCGCAGCATAGCTCAGAGAGTGCTAGAGGGCTGTAATTTAGCATGGATACACATATTACTTACGCCAACAAAGTGAAATTATAAAATCTTGAAAAACATTTCTACTGAGGGGACTTCCCGTACATGTAAAGTGGGGGAGTGATATTTTTTGTCACCTACCCCATCGTGTTGGGTATCATTATAGGTACAATAGATAGGTCTTTCATATCCATTTCGAGGTTGTGAAGACCATTTTAAGATTTAGGGACCCGTTTAAAGGAAATTTTTGTTATAGTCAAGTGTCCACACATCAACCATTTAGATGGCAGTAGGTGGGGACCTACTGCCATCTAAATGGTTGATGTTGGGTATGTAAAAAAAATCACGGTGGTAGAATATAATAGTGAAATTAAAAAGAAAACCATCACAGCTTTTTTTATAATCTTTTATTTTTGGGGCTTTTATTCTAGGAACATGTCAGCTATCACAGCTAAGTAGGCTTTACAAGTTTACGAATAACAGCTGATGAATTTTTAAGCCGCATTATTCGGATGGGGGAAGACTACGGAACCCTAGATTGTGCGTTGCCCGAGATGCACTTGCCCGGATTTTTTAGGTTAAGAGAGTTTTGGCAAACAATCGACAGCGAATCGATTGGTACACAACATTAATATACACAACGATTTGCTTTGTTTTTGCGGAAATTGGTTTTCTGTGTCTATAGTTATGTAGTTTTAAATGTAGGGGATGGCGTTGTGCCAGTTACTTGGTTTTCGGTAATGGGGTTTGTCACAGCAGCGAAAAAGCAACCATTGATTAATGGCCGAGTAGTAGCTATGAGCTCGATGTGATTTTGAAGTTAGATATAAAATGAACATTATGAATCCCCCCTCACCTCTCCTCTCGTGATCAACTACAAAAAATCCCCAAGAGTAGATTACATTTTATGTTTTTTTAGACTTGGCATATTGCAGTGTATTGTATATATATATGTAACAATCTTTTTATTACCTGCTGTGATTCCAACAGCCAAATTTTTTTTTTTTTTTTTTAAAGACGACTCCTCATTAGGTTACAAGCCCTGTGTCGCGTGGGACTTCACAAACATATAAGTCACGGACACAAAGTAAACCCAGACTCGGAACAACAATTTGTGGATCACACAAAATGGTGTCCCGTGTGGGAATCAAACCAACGACCTCTGGCGTAGCAGTCGGACACACTCGTGAATACTGTTTAGTGTTTTACTGATTATTAGAACCGTTCCAAACAAAATTTATGTCGTAACGTCATAAAGTTATTGGGAGTCCTTATTATGAATATCAACTTGAAATCAACATATTTTACGTAGATGATGTATTTATTTTTTTGGTCTGAAAAGTAGAAAGTAAAAGTTTCAGACTTCGTAAAAATGATGGAGATACCTCTCAAAATAAATAAAGTTTATAGTATAGACTCTATATTCCTAGGTATTATTTTTTTGATGGGTGTATGACATGGTGGGTGAGTGGATGACAGCCAGGCACGCGCAGAACGCGACGATGTGTCAATTGATTATCAATGAATTTCTCTAAATCTAGAACCTTGCCAACAGTACCCAGTACTGACATGTTGACACATTTCTACGTGCTATGAACACTAAATCTAAAAATGTAACGTACCTAGTTACCTATCTAGTTTGTAGTATCCATCTTTCGCGTTTGTTTTCAAGGTAAATCAGATACATCAGAGCGGTAAAGCAACGTTACCACTGAATAACGGTCCATAGATGAATTAGCTATTTTCAAAAAGTTCGGTGTGTTGGATTGCCATCTCTACTATGAATATAAAGGAATACAAATCACTACATAGTATAAAACAAAGTCGCTTTCTCTGTCCCTATGTATGCTTAAATCTTTGAAGCTTCGCAACGGATTTTGATACAATTATTTTTAATAAATAGAGTGATTAAAGAGAAAGGTTTATATGTATAATAACATCCATTAAATAGTGGATAAATAAGGGGGGGGAGCAGCAATAAGAAATGTTGCAAAAACGGGGAAAATTTACGCAGACGAAGTTGCGCGGGTCAGCTAGTATAATAATAATGGTAATATCCTGGGACCATTCATAAAAACCAATCAGAGTCTGTGTTATGGTAACCTAATAACTGATAAACATGCTTAATTATCTAAATAAATACATATGATTATTATTACTAGTATTTTTTTAAAGATAACTTTAAATATTATAGTTAAATTACGCTTAGATACAGAATAAACCATCGTGCTCATCACACAAAGTTTTATTCAGGGTGGGGATCGAACCCACAACCTCAAGCTTAGCAGTCAGGGCCACTAACCACTAGACCAACAGGCCAGTCAAATGCATTGTGTTTCTGCAAACACCTTGTGCACTATCTCTTCCGTGTTTTGCTAGACTTTTATATGATTGGCCACCGTGAGCAAAATCGGTTAGGTAAATAATAATAAACTTTTATTGGCAAATACACATTTACAGTAATTTTTTCGGAACCCTGGCTCCTGTACTAGTCTTTGACTGTATTACAGGAGACAGTCATCTTTCACATCTCTTGGGGCGTCCTAGTCGATGACTTCATCATAGTGAATCAGTCCTTTAACATGGTGTATAGTAATATTAGTCGCAGCACCTTACCAATCAAGTTTATAAACATTCAAACATTGTAAAATTGGCAATTTGAAAAGAGTGGCTGCGATTTTTTATTGCCAGGTTCTTTTCTTCGGCTTTACCTATTGTTTGCGAACTTGGCATTACATTTACATGTAGAATCCCGACGTATCACAAGAGTTGTTTTGCATCCTGTGAATAAATTTTGAATTTTGATTTTTTTTTTTAGAAACGCTGTGTGTTAAGTGATTACTCCTCTGTACGAGGGCGCAAGTCAAAGCTTAAAATTAAAATCAATTCGTTCCATCACAAACTAGGTCTATAGACAGCCATAATTGAAAATAAATTAATATTTTATTAAAAGTTATAAGCCTTAAACATTTAAGAATGTTAACAATTTGAACAACAATTTTGACGAAATTCCAATAAGTAAATTATTATTCTCCCACTGTTATTACACGTATTTAAATAAAAAAAAATCTGGACAGTAACATTGATCACCAGCGCTAACCACAAAGGCGCCTTTATTCTGTAATTGTATTAAATTATCTTCCTTCCTTGTTCTTTCTACACTCTTGTTTAATCCTCACGAATAAAACAAAAATCAGGGCGTTGCTACGAGGAACGACATTAATTTCTTCTTGCCGGAGAATAAAAGAACAAAAAGAATAACACGTAGATATTTTTAGAGATCTTTCAAAGTATTTTATTGTTTTGTATTTTAAACTAATTGTAATTAGTTTATGAACAAATACAAAATAATAATTACACCTAAGTAAACATCCACAAAGAATTTTAGTTGGATAGGTAACTAAATTTTAAGATATACTTTTCAATTTTGACACTTTTCACTGGACGAACAAAAACTTTTAGTATTATTAGTTGACTGGCCTGTTGGTCTATTTTGTCGTCGTGGGTTCAGTCCCCACACAGGACAAAACTTTGTGTGATGAGCACCATGGTTTATTCTATGTCTGAGTGCTAATTATCTGTACTAATATTATAAAGCTGAAGAGGTTGTTTGTTTGAACGCGGTAATCTCAAGAACTAATGATCCGAATTGAAAAATTCTTCTACTGTTTGATAGCCCATTTATCGACGTATAACATGCTACGACCAATAGAAGCGGAGCAGCAATGAGAAATGGAGCAAAACGGGCAAAATTTACGCAGACGAAGTTGCACGGGACAACTAGTCTATAATATGTGTGTTTTTAGAAATATTTAAGTACATTTATCAGTTGTCTGGTTTCCATAGTACAAGCTCTGATCAGATAGAGTTGTGAGTCCCAAGATATTATTATTTTTTTTGTCGCTAAATATTTACCTTTAAGTGACAGCGATAGTATAAGAGTTAAGGGCCTCTCAAATCATAATATGTACCAATTTTTCTGTTCGGCTGGTACTCTCATAATTGAGCCGTACTTATCAGCAGCGGTAATTTTATTTTCTAAATGAATACATTAGTCCAATATTATTTAGACAAAGGCGATCGTATTCATCACATAGAGACTGATTTATCCTGTAGCTTACCGTTCAGGGTCACTAATCACAAGACCACAGGGATTTATTACCTGCCTAAAGGTGAAGTAGGTTACTAAATTGTTTGAATGAATGTCACTGAACCCACAAAAACGCTGAACGTAGACATTAAATATTTTTTGTCGCGATATCGAATATAACGCGACACATACCTACGTGGACGAAAGTTAATAATAGGTTAACTAATTCTGTTTGATTCCAAAAACTATTAGTGGTGCTATTTTTAGAACCGTCTCGAACTAATTGCCTGACCACTTGAAATTTAATAGGCAAACCATAGAGCTGCCAGCAAAAGCTAAATATATATAATATCCAAAAATACCTTTCAAAAGACATAAATGTTCATGGAACCCGCATCGTTTACGAAACATTTCTCTCATAAAACTCGTCAGAATAAATGAAGGCAATCGCAGAAGCCACGAGCTGCCTTTATATAGCTACCAAAATGGTTTAACGTTGGACGCAATGAATGACTTTTTATATATCAAGGAATTGGGAATTTAATTTAAAGGCCCCGTTTCTCCTTTTGTTTATATTAAAGTTTACGATTTGTTTATATTGCGGGCGTATGCGAGATCGTATAGAGTGGTTGGTAAGCAAGACGTGTTTGGAATAATAAGTGCTATATCAATTAGATATTGTTGGTAAAAGGATTTGTTTCAAGGATTCGGGTAATTGAAATTTTGGGTTACAAGATTAGGTTTAGTAATTTCTTGAAATAGCTGTACTAATTTAGGTACAAGTATTATACTATTGCTAGCGTTCATGGAATAAATTAACTGCGTAGGTAGTAACCGTAGGTCATAATTCCCTTTTCTTATTTTTTTGTATTTAAATAGTATCTATATCGTCTGTATTTCTGTACTAACTTATTTCAAACTACGCAATACATTTTGATTTAGAAACAGTTTTTCATTAGGGTCTTTATCCACTATGTTTTTTGGTTTTCGCGGCAAGCCCGCGCGAACCGGCGCATGCGCGGTGCACTCAAAGATGTCCGCGCGCATGCGCGATTCATTTCTAAACGCAGCTCTCTATTTTCTATTATGACAAGATTTTGACAGATAGACGCGCGGTCTTGCCGCGAATACGAAAATAAAGATAGTAATTAGGGATCATTTAGAGTTTTTTTTGGCAAGTTTATATATAGTTTGTAATTTTGTACAAAAACAGGTACTAAATGCAGTTTTACCAGTCTACCTTGGGGTGATTTCAGATTAGCGTTTTATACGCGTGTATAAGGTCGTTTATGGTAGCGCATATATGCACATACGTTTACCACACGCGCAACTAGAACGAGCATAGATGCGCTTATAAGCCCGTATAAGCATGTTGATACTGACTTAGCACTACCGGTTCGAGCAAACACGCCGGAATATTCCCGTGTACACGAGTCCAGTTTTTTAAAGCGCTTTATGTAGCGCCCGTGAAAGCGCGAAGGCCGAAACGACCGTTTACGCGCAGAAAAAAGCCCTTGTCTGAAACCTTAGGCTGAATAATAGTCCGCATGAGGTTGGGAGTGCAGACCGCTAGTGTAATGTAAAACAATCTACTGCCTTACATTTTGAAATAAAATTCAAAAGTCCATTAAAAATACACAAATTATGAAATAGAATTTCAAAACGCGAAATATTCAGAGATAATTTTAACAATTTTGAATTTTCTTGTTCCTGACAAACGTTTTAATACAAGCGAGAGTTTCATCTTCATAATAAGAATGGTTTTAATCCAACTGAATTAACGTTTGGCGCATTAATGAGATTTATTTTGATGAGAATTAAGATTGAATCATTTAGGCTAAGGGTGCATAAATAATTTAAGGACGCCGAGGTACTTCGGTAACTCTGGCAGGTTGGTAGAAACTTATCTAATATGTATATTGTTAATTGAGCCGTGGGCACAGTCAAGGTACCCTTTAAAGCCACGATCCTTTATAACTATATATGTAGGTTTAGCTACCTATTGTGGGTTGTTACATATCCCTAAGCATCTAGCACGTTGTATGATGATAGAGATATTGCTACATTTTTAGGGTTCCGTAGCCAATTGACAAAAGCGGAACCCTTATAGTTTCGTCATGTCCGTCTGTCTATCTATCTGTCCGTATATCACAGGCATTTTACTCCAAAGAAATTTGGTGAAGAGGTGTCTTGTAGTAGTCCCTATTTAGGTTGATAGCTAAATATCAACGTGTTCGCAGCATTCGACAGATCTTTTAAAGTAATTTTGAGTGTAAGTTCTGATTTCAGTGTAAGGTTCCGCATGCTACATTGAGCATGGTCCAACATGCTCTAGACCGCCTTTTTTTTAATGGTAACTAACTCTATAAAACATGACATTTAAACATACGTATGATTTTCTGGTAATATTTTATGATTACATAGAACAGATACTTAAGTTAATGTTCACAATTATTTTCTTTGTTTGTCATGAGTCAAACGCTCACTATAATTTAATTCCAAGTGCATCGTTTAAAAAATGAAAATTAAGCCCATATAAAGCCAGGACCCGTAGTTGGTCCAGAGCTGATATAACTAACATCTAAGTATAACATATTATAGTAAATAACATTTCCTTATTATTATACTTGCATCTAGGAATGCTTGCAAGAACTAGGTACTTTCCTATACAGAAACAAAGTTGGAATCAGGCATCTATTCAAAACATTTACCAACAACAAACAACAACAACAAAATATAACTAGCAATGTGGGATTGTGGCTCCCTCCAGCAAAGCTCAGTGGCTTGTTTTACCAGTAGGTTCAAGTCGGTAGTATAATGGGTAGGATTCGAGCCCGCGACCTCACGCTTGCGAGACCGCATACGCTACCACCGCTTTGCAATTTTATAATGTAACGCCAAAGCGTAAAGTCCTAAGCAGTAAGCAGAAGAAATAACATTGATATTTGGTAATTTTTTATCTTTAAATAAACCAAAAACTATTGTAGTAATAGACATCCTGTCATCATGTTATTGTACTTGCATCTCACAGGTGACAAATAGTCGGAAACACTAAGCAAATATGTTACAACACTCCAGGCCTGATAAATATTATATGGAACTGGATAATTTTCCAGTGATATATTATCATATTCATCTTTTCCGGCAGCCAGGGAAGTGATAAGGTGATTTATCCCTGACTAAACCCAAATAGCAAAGGGGAAATACATGATAAAAATTTTCGCCTACATTTGCTAGAAACTCGATCGTCATTTTCTGTTTCCAGAATAAGTTTATTTGAAACGGAGCCAAATTCTGGAGTTGAAATAATCAGATGATAGATTGGTTAATTTGTTGTGGGTAATGAACTCTAATAAGTTATGTTGATAAAAATTTATTTGACATCAAAGTGTTATAGGCGAAGTAAAAATGTTATTTATTTGTTTTTGTATCGTTGGACATGAAAAAAGTTCGTAATAGTTTTTGTAGTTGGTTATGAGTTTGACATCAAATGGAGGTATATTACTAACAAAGTAAACCAAGCACACTTGAGTTGTCTGTGCTAGTTTTTCAACTTTTGTATTATTCATTGTACACGTTTTTTTGTGTTTATTTTCGGTTATTTACCTGGCTAGAATAAAGGCTCAGAATAAAAACACCATGTAAATCCAGTAATCTATCAAAATCTCTTAAATAACACACACAAAAGGACGTATCTTTTTTTTAAATATTATTTAAAGAATCACTATGTATAGTACCCACTCATACTGGCTCCATTTGTGGCCTTTTTTATATTATTTTTATTTGACGTGACAGTAACCTAATGGCTAAGGCAACGGTCTCGCAATCGTGAGGTCGCGGGTTCGAATGTTACCCATTACACTACCGTCGTGAACCCACTCCTAACACAGGCCTTTGAGCTTGTCTGAAGGTTTTAACAAGATTGCTAGTAATGTGGGACTCAATCCCACGTTGCTAATTATCTTTTTATCTTTTCTTTGTTTTCCTCTGTGGCGCGGTGGGAGTGTTTCCGACTGCTACGCAAGAGGTCGTGGGTTCGATCCCCATCCAGGATAAAACTTTGTGTGATGAGCACGATGGTTTTTTCTGTGTCTGGGTGTTATTTATCTAAAATATGTATGTACTCGTATTTAGATATATAAAAGTATGTTTATCAGTTGTCTGGTTTCCATAGTACAAGCTCTGCTTAGTTTGGGATCAGATAGTGTTATAATGTAAGTGTGAGTTGTCCAAAGATATTATTATATTATATACCTATACGTGTATTTTTATTAGTCGTTCCGCAATACATTCTCTAATTTCCGATCATATTAAGATCCGTAAATTCTAAGTATACAGGTAGATTTTTAATATACTAATAACCTCTCGTTCGTGACTTTTTTACATAACACTAAATAACTTTGTAATATCACTTTTGGAAAATATTAAATAAATTAACCCATAATCACCTCCCACTTGTTTTTGAAGTTAATCACCTACAGACTATTTTACTGGAGTAAAATCATTGTTTATTGTGAGGTTTAGGCCCTCAACTTGCCAAAAAAACATCGATTTTACTCCGGAGTTTCTCAGATGTGTGGTTAATAGTTGTGTGACAAAATTAGGTGGTAGGTGGTGAAGGTAACCCTTTACCGCCTTCCACCTACTATTTTTTTTCTTTAATTATATTACGATGTTATTTGGTGTAATGTAAAGAAGCCAAAAGCGGGAGGTTATAGTATATTAAAAATCATTACACAAAATGACGGACAAGGAAGACGATTTTGTTTTGTTCGTGAGGGAACTTTAAACCGTTGGTCCTCCGATTAATCTATCTAATGTATTATATAAGTTCGTAGATGATTTCCATCCTAACTGATTGTGAGAGTGAAGGAATAGAGAGTAGGTACCTGTGTTTGCGTACATTTTTTTTTAAATCTTTTTAACGTATAATAGGGACTTTAATTTCATTAACATGTCAGCCCTACATACTTATGCATATAGCGTAATTGGCTAGTTTGAGGCTAGATTAGCCACCGTGACCGTAATCGGTTGGGAAAACATATTTTAAGTTAGAAAATTACAAAGTAAAATAGGAAAATCTTATTTCTAAACGAGTTTCACCGCAGATTTGCCAATGGGAATACAAACTTACGAGTAGTAAACTTGCCAACCTGACATTCGAAGTTGCTTATTGAAAACTTAAGCCGTACTTTTTTCTTCTTGAATTCGAGGGTTCATTGAATCTTCGACGTACGGGCCACGGAGTTTCTAACCAGAGTGCGGTCTCTTTCAAATATTTATAGTAGGTACATTCTAGCGAACTGTAGTTCCGCAACGAAGTTTCCCTGGAAAATATTACTCTCAAAAGCGCACAAATGTTTTGAAGTTATTCGCAGAATTGATTTAGTTTCTACAAAAGATTGAATTATACAAAATTATAAAGATTTATCGTTCTAGAAAAGCTGAAATGGAATCCGCGTTTTATATTTGTCGAGCTCGTCCCATTTATCAAGCAGTGACTTAAATATAGAAAGAGAAATAGTGAGCAGGCGTCATTATTATTTATGAGCAAACATCATAAAATTGATGGGCTGCGGAACGACATACATAATTTGCTAATACTGTTAACTATTCTCCAGGCTACGATCTATGGAAGATCAAATGTCACTGGCATCATTTTTCTTATAAAAGTATTTCTTTTTTTGCTTATACTTTAATCGCTATGTTTTCCTCAAGTTAGTAGGTTAAGAGTACGTATAAAACGAGAAAACACGTTACAACTTTTACTACGGCTATGAAATCTCTAAAAATAGACAACCTTTCTGACTACAATTGTAGGTACAAGCGGTTTGCCCTAGTATCCCTAGTAGTTTACAAGATGTAAGTAGGTATTTTACAGACGTATCAGCTCAGCTGGTCCGATCGTCTTTGAAACAGTATCGATTTTTTTTTTAATAGGTGATTTTACTATTGTCTTAGGCATTGACTACAAGTTTAAAAAAAAACGGTGAATGCATTAAAGGACAACACAAATGCACATAAATAAAGAATACAGTATCTTAAGAATGCTTTTCTGTGGCTACAGCGGAAATAATACTTCTTTCTTCAGTATTTTTTTTTTGTAAAGAAAAACTTGATGATTTTAAAAGAGTGGCACATAAGTTTCTTGGCAGCTTCTTCTCATGAGCCTTACACTTGGAACTGCCGCCTAACCTCATTTTGTTTTTTTTTCAAACAATCATAATTTTATAAAATTTTTAGTAGGTACGTATTAATTTGACGTTTTCAAATAATCATTAACCTGATTTTACAAAATAAAGATATTTGAGCTTGAGTTTACTGTTTTCTTCATGAAATCCATCCCAACATACTTTTTTCCAGTCTATGAATATGCTTGTTAACTAAAGAAAATCACTTCAAAATCGGTTGTGCAGTTTAGATGAACTGATAACATAAACAGACAAAAGGGAAGGAGATTTTACTAAAATATGAAGGTGATTTGACTAAAATATTCTAGGTAGCTATTGGATAATATAAATACTTTGTTTGTTATTCCAAAAAGTTTATTTTCCTCTTAATTACATATTAAGATAAAAAATACATATTCTCTTTACAAAACAAGTATAGAGTGTATGTAATATTACAATGAAAATTAGACAGGTAATTTTTTGAGACAATATGGTCACAATGTACCCATTTCAAAAAGGTCTTATTCAGCGCTTACCACTTGTATTCTATTAAACTTTCTGTTACTACAGACTTGCATCTTTGTATTAAATACTCTATAGGTATATTATCATACTAACTAAATACATAAAAATTAAAGTACTCATTCAAGTTTTAAAAAGTGTTTTATATCGAAAAAGCTGAAATTATACGAAGTGGTTATCTTTGTGATTTAGTCTAGGAATAAGCAAGGAATCTAGGAACCTCAAGCTTTTGGTAGCCACGCGAACGTAGCCTTAGGCTAAAGCTAGTTCTGAATATACATACTGACGTTAGGGGGCAAATACTCTGTTTTAATATAAACGGGGTTCTATGCCTATTCGTCAAACTGACGACTTGTAACCCGGATTATGTATGCATCCGCTGTTAATTTTACTAAACAATTAAGCGTAGTTGCGTCGCACATTTACATGTGATTTACACAGAAGAGCTTAGTCTTTAAGCATTTATGAGGAATAACTCGTCCCCAGTTGCCGTTTATGCGACCCAACATATCTTCTCACAGAACATTTAACTTAATTTGCATACTGTTGACGGTGATCAAATAAGTTGTTGGCAATAAATCATTTATGCTTTGGACTTTTTGAGTTTGGAATTCGTGATGCTCCATATTAACGTTTAAAAGCGTTTTTATGTTTGATTAATTACTTTTCGGGAAAAACGGAATTTTCCGGAGAATTCCCTGTCTGTCATCATTACACTGACTCCGCACGTTGCAGTTGGCTCCAACATCGGTCCCAACGCTACTCTTCCAACGTGTGTATCTAGAATAACGTGGCCCCAACGTTGGCGCCAATGCTGTTTTCTAAATCTTGGGACCGAACAATGTGTGACGCCGTAGTAGGTTGAAAAAGTGTTCCTTTGTCAGGCGCAGAGATTTAAATACCATCGAATTATTGTTTCAATCATCAGTATTTTCCGTCAATAATGAAATAAAGAGCTTGTTTCGTACATGTTTATTGTTAACTTATTGGAAAATTCCTTTGTTCCAGATTAAGCTGAGTTACTTTGAAACCCAAATCATCAATATCAAAAGACAGTGTCTCTAACATGTCATATACAACTAACATTGAACATCAAAGAAACTTTAATACGAGAAACTGACAGTGTGTTGCCGAAAGATGGAAAGAAAAACGGGACTCCTGGTGATGTTGTGGGTTGCGATATTCCCGCTGTATCGGGCAGATAATCTCGGTAAGTTGACCCAAGTTTCTTTGAAGTAGGTAATACACACTCAGATTACAATTTTCGTGCTTCATTTATTAGGTTAAATATAATATTGTGTTTTACAGAATAACTTTGAAGACGTCTTATATAATAGCAACACTTATAAAACACAAATTTGTCGTGTTCTTTGTCAAAAACTCTCCTTAGATTCACACTGCTGCTACTCGTGAAACAAAAATCGTATAGGCACTTAGTATATTGTTATAATTACAATATGTACCTATCAGAAAGCTCTAAGTGTTTGACAAGTCTTTCAAAAAATCTTCTTGAAGTTATAAATAAGAATACCTATTGAGCATGAATTAGCGTGGATATCATTTAATATTATAATAGCTGACCCGCGCAACTTCGTCTGCGTAAATTTTCCACGTTTTTGTGACATTTAACGTTACTGCTCCACTCCTATTGGTCGAAGCGTAATATTATATAGCCTATAGCCTTCCTCTATAAATAGGCTATCTAATAAAAAAATATTTTTTTTATTCGAACCAGTAGTTCCTGAGATTATCACGTTCAAACAAACAAACGCTTCAGCTTTATAATATTAGTATAGATTTTCGACAATTTGAGTCGGTTTTAAGGTGAAATAAATATTCTGCTTCTGTTTTCATGACCTTCATAAAATATTTTCCACCAATCAATATTAGCATCTACGATCGAGAAGTATTATTACAACCTTACTGTTTATGATTAACATGAACCAGATATCAAGGACGATGTTTGTCTAGACTGAACGTAAACATACGTTACTGCAGATGTGTGGTTTATAGCTCTAATGTTATTACGCAGAGTCTGAGTACTAATTTGTTTGGAGCGAAAATTAGACAATTACGAGAAACAGTATGTAGGCGTGACTTGCGACCGCGAGATTTGTTCTGGGGTATCAAATCTAATTTAATACCTCCACGAACTTTCATTACATCTTTTTATTTCATGAAGAATGTACTCCAAGCCGTATATTGGTTAGTCAACTACACAAGAGATATATAACTATACATAGTTTGAAGCCGACTAGACTGACTCATCAGCGCTGAGCTTAAACCGCTGGGCTTAGGCTCAGCGCTGATGAGTCAGTAAGTCAAAGTACTTACTCATTTTAAACTACTGGTATTCATTTACTAGGAAAGGATTTTCTGATATTGTATCTACGAGAAAAAGCTAGTCATGCAGCTATATAGCGTGTTCACATATGCGCATTCTCTATTCGCTCATTCCCCTAGCCTGACGAGAGATTAGGTACAAGACCGGGGGGTAAACAAGCTCTCCTAGTCTTAGAGAGGTGTGATGTTTTTAATTATATTCACCACAATCATATGCTGGTTTCGTAGTAAGGCGCCATTAAGTCAAAGATCCCTCTAACTATAAATATGATAAAAATGGCAATGTTTTAGTAAGAAAACGAAATTAAACATTTTGAAAAAACCTACGACCTACGTTAACTTTGTGATAGGAAAAGGATAAAATAAAATAAAATTGATATCCCCCCCCCCCCAATAGGAGGGAAGTAGCACGAAGAGAATCTGTGCGGTGCTGCTATTTCCTGCCTTCTCACACACAGTAAAATATTTTAGTTAATTCTCATTTGATAATTTTACTTAGGTATAAGAAAATGATTACCTTTAGTAAGTAAAGATCACTAACCCTTATAATAAGTAAAGAGGGTCAGTGGTAAAGATTCTGCGTGATAAATTTGATAATTTTGACTGCCTATTTGGCGCGGTGGAATTGTGTCCGACTGCTATGCAAGAGGTCGTGGGTTCGATTCCCACACGGCACACCAATTTGTGTGATCCCTGACAACTGTCAATGACAACGAAACAGATCAAGTTATCTGCGAAGTTAAGCAACGTTACCACTGTCGGTCCATAGATGGGTGACCGTTTTAGAAAAATGTTACATCCCTGCGTATTTCGGAGAGCACGTTAAGCTGTCCGTACTGCGCCCAATCTCTCTCCGGTCGTGTCGGATTTCCGTCCCATCGGGCTATGAGAATAAAGAGTGCACTTCTGTCTGCGCATACACTTGTGCACTATAATATCTCCTGCATTGGCTAGTCGAGTCTATTTAGATTTTACGCTACCTTATTGTCCCTATCTTTATCATTATTTTTATTGACACAGGCATAGCACTCATCTATCATAATTTTAATTACGTAGAATATTGTCATCTGGATGATACCATTATTATTTTTCACTCACACGTCACCTAAACCAACAGATTGTGTAACACGAGGTGTTTTTCAAATATGTTGTTTTAGGATCGATTAAATTTAGGTACCTGTGTGGTATGGGTATTTAATTTGAATGTTTATTAAGAACCTGTGTTAACGGTAACGTTCGTTTGCCCAGTATTTCATTCGGTTTTGGATTTATACAAAGGTTTGGCCTGAATACCTGAGAGGACTTTAAAGATAAATAAGAAAACGTTGGGAATTATAAACCAGGCAGGTACTTGTGTAAATCAACACTGAAATATTCCTGTTTGAATAAATTATATCAAAATGTGTAAAATAAGGTCTTATTTTACGTCGTTTGTTAAGTTTAGAGGTTTTTATAATTATTTGTATGAACTTGATTTTTTTGACGTTATATAGACACGAAAAAGTGTCCACAGTCTGATGATATGTGCCAAGCTCGGGTCCATTAAAACTGTCACAGACATGGATGTTTATTACAATGTCTGCTAACTGCCTCTGTGGCGCGGTGGGAGTGTATCCGACTGCTACGCAAGAGGTCGTGGGTTCGATCCCCACCCAGGATAAAACTTTGTGTGATGAGCACGATGGTTTATTCTGTGTCTGGGTGTTATTTATCTATAATATGTATGTATTTAGAAATATATAAGTATGTTTATCAGTTGTCTGGTTTCCATAGTACAAGCTCTGCTTAGTTTGGAATCAGATAGCTTTGTGTGAGTTGTCCCAAGATATAGAAGATATTTTAATGTCATCAAAATTTTGGCGATTGCAGTGACATGCGATACAATAGGAAATTAAAAAAACTATCACAGGAATGGTTGTTTATTCATTAACACAAGACGTTATCACCTCAAATTATCGTTCGTTATCCGATCTTTGACAACCTTTTTTTATTTATAGCAACTGAATATTTTTAACTGACTGTGCTATTAGGAAGGTAATATTATTCGACTGTATGTTATGGGTATGTACGTGTCCATTACATTACCATTAGACAAAGAATACACAATCGAGATCATCATACAAATTCTGAGTAGGAGTCGAACTTACAATCTCTGGCTTTTTGACTTAGCAGACAGGGTCACTAAGGTCACTAACCACAGCCAAATAACCAGAACCAAGAGTATAATACTTGTTGACATGTACCTACTCTCCTTAAAATAAATAAGGGTACTGTCCAAAAGTTATCAAGCATTCAGTTACCTTTTACCGTGCTTAATGACGGCCCTGCTTAAAGGGACTTTAGGATCAAATATTTTACTAAATAATTATCCCACCTTTTATTTTTAAACAAGAGGACGTGGGCTTAACCTTTTTGTGTAAAGGCGAGTTTTTAATATCTCAGCGTTATAACTTTTGGGAGGTTTTTTGGGAATGGCTTTGTTTCACCATGCCTTTCACAGTTGCTCGTAGTTACCGTCCTTTTTACCCGTATACGCCAGAAAAAGGGCGTAGGAATGCCCTCTCTATTAATATTTTAAATTCGAAAGTCTATTAGAATGGATGGTTGGATAGAAGTTTGTAGTTCTTTCAAAAGCTACAGAACGGATTTTATTATGAGATTATATTATCTACGAAGGGTATAAAAGTGTCGAGCAAAATGAAAAGGTTTCTATGTGTAAATAATGGAAGCAGCCATAATAATAGCATTTTAAGCTATAAAAGTAGCTATTTGAGGCTTTTTAGGCGAGTAGTAAAGCAAGCAAAAAAAAATGCAGTTGCATCTCAGCTTAAAACTGCGAAAAGCGCCAGTAAAGAGATATGGAAAGTAGTTAATCGCCACAGAAATAAAATGAAACTCACCTGTATAAAAAAGTTTACAGTGACTTATAATGGTCAGACTGTTGTTAATCCTAATGAAGTTGCTACCATATTTGCTAAACAGTTCCTTGATAAACAGACGTCAAAATTTTCAAACACCAATCAGGCAATTACTTACATGCATGAAAGTACGGAGAGGGTTATTCAAGATATAATTTTAACATCTGTCACCCCAAATGAAATCAAAAAAATAGTGGGGAACATGGAAAATAAAGGTTCAAGTGGATATGATGAAGTGAAAATATTGTTGATAAAAGATTTCATAAATATTTTGGCCACTCCTCTTTCGTGTTTCTATAATAAGTGTTTTAAAGATTGCATTTTCCCAGAACAACTTAAAATTGCGAGAGTAGTTCCATTGCTAAAAAAAGGTTCATCTACAGACCCAAACAATTACAGGCCGATATCTGTGCTGCCAACATTGTCAAAAATTTTTGAAAAGCTTTTAAAAACGAGGCTTGTTAGTCATTTAAGAAGTAATAAAATAATAAGCAATCGTCAATTTGGCTATCAAAGCGGAGTCAGTACCTCGGATGCTATCAATACATTAATAACCGACGTTCTGGAGAAGCTTAATACTAGAATGAAGGTAGCCGGAATCTTCTTAGATTTAAGTTCTGCCTTTGACACAGTTGATCATGAACTTCTCCTCGTAAAATTAGAACATTACGGCGTGAGAGGTAAAGCACTACAGTTATTTCGTTCATACTTATATAATAGAAAAATGTATGTAGAGATAAAAGCAACAAATAAGTCGAATTGTCAAAAGACCTATAGATCTCAATTGTATAATATTAATTCAGGTGTTCCACAGGGTTCTATTATGGGTCCAATATTGTTCTTGATGTTTACAAATGACATAACCAATTATATAACACGCTCTAACATTAGTACACAACTTATTGTTTTTGCAGATGATACTAATGCAGTTGTGAGTGCAAACAATATTCAATCACTACATGCAAAAATTACCACGGTACTAGATTCCTTTCAGAAATGGTTCAATACGAATAAGTTAATAATAAATCCCAATAAGACGAATATCATGTTATTCAAATCTACATCTCGTAATAACGATACTTTAGATATTAAACTAAATGAAAACAAAATAGATCTAGTACAGTCTATTAAATTTTTGGGTATTCATATTGACAATTTGTTTAACTGGAAACATGAGTTGAACGCCATTGATGCGTCAATATCATCAGCTTGCTTTGCCCTAAGGACTCTAAGAGATGAAGTCAGTACAATTCATTTAAAAACGGTATACTACGCTTTAGTGGAGTCAAGGCTAAGGTACAGTATTCAATTTTGGGGTAATAGTTATAAATATAATTGTGAAAGAGCGTATATACTTCAAAAAAGAGCAATAAGGACAATTGTACGTATTCCTCAGTGGGAAACATGTCGGGAATATTTTCAAAGACTTTCAATTCTTACAGTACCGAGTCTTTACATATTGACAGTACTAAGTTATCTGGCTAGACATATAACGGATTTTGAAACCGAAGATGAAAGAAAAGCAAGGGAAAGTTCAAGGAGAATGTGTCTGAGTAATAAGATAGAGCCAAAAATAAATATTGTCAAACATAGTATAAAATTTCAAGCTGTAAAATTGTTCAATTGCTTACCTAAGGTTTTGAAAAAGGAAATTTATAAAACAAACATATTTAAAAAAAGGCTCAAAGCTTTTCTTTTGGAGAAATGTTATTATGCAATAGATGAATTTGGTTGTGTTAATGATAGTATATAAACTTGACATAAATAATGTATAAAATTGTGAAAATTAATTGTCATTTTTTCTTTTTGTAAACATTAATATGTGCAACTATTTATCTTATTCTATTATTATTATTACTTTTTTTAATTTGACATACCTACTCAGAATTTTAATTTTTAATCATATCGAAAACTAATTTTATGTTTGACTTTTTTTTGTGTGTTTTTTTTTACTATGATTATTTTTGTTATTATTATTTTTTACATTCAGACACAATTGTATAATTGTTTATTGAATAAATGAAATTGAAATTGAAAAATTATTTAAATTTTGTTGTAATGTTGTTTATAAATTCAATTAGCACATTGGCTATAAAATCAAACGTAATACGGACGCAGTCTCGAGATAAAGCTAGTGTTTTATATGTACGTATGAATGAATATATTACATCCATTTCTTTAGTAGGCTTTACAGCCCAAACGCCTTGACAAATTTCATCACGTGAGATGTCGTTTGATTTGTCACAATTGTTATACTTTTTAGTTAATTTATTAAGCAATCGGGATTTTTTTACCAATTCGTCAATGTGTAGGCCACTTAAGCGTATTTTTTGAAGTTTATATTCGAAAATATTACATTTTTCATTGATGCTTCGCTCCTATTAGTCGTAGCGTGATGTTACATAGCCTATAACATTCACAAATAACGTGACTTTCTGTTGGTAAAAAAAAAAATCGAAATTGGCTCAGTAGATCCAGAGATACCCTCAACAACCACACAAACTTACAAACTTTTCCTCTTTATAATATTAGTACAGAGTATTAAGAAATAATTAAGGTTTTTTAAAGTTCTTCTTATACATGCATATTACATGAAGGTAATGATTACTTTATACCAAGATTCATTCGGGAATATCATTATTTTAAATGCGATAAGTAAGTTTCCTATAACTTGATAACTACTGAAATAAGTTAGGATAAGGTTCATTTACATTTCTTGCATGAAATTAAAGACGACATTGTAGTAGAGTAAATATGAGCTGAAATTAAAGGCTTGAATGAAAGTAGTTATATAACTTCAAACTTTTCAACGAGAACAATGCAAACTAGATTTCAAGTTGATTTAATATTTGGTTTAAAGTTAGACCGACACGATAATACAGAAGTTAATATAATTATCAAGCCAAATGGAAGTTAACGTCAAGTTAAATTACATACAGCTTTAAAATTCAAAATAGATTTTTTGAATTTTAAATCTGTTGTGTTTTGATATACCTAAAAACTATAGTGAATGATACTCCAGGTTGTAAAGTAGCTACAACACAAGCCAAATTTCTTGATACTTTAGACTTAGGCAAAGTGCGTAATGACCATATCAGAGGAAGTTTTAAAATAGCGTCCATCACAGAAAAACTCTCAGAACAAGGTTTACGTTGGCCGTGTGGTGAGAAAAGACTTTGGCCTCCCCAACACCAAAAGAGATTAATGTGGGGACCACAATCCCACATTGCTAGTTATCTTTAATAAAAAAAAAAGAGGTGTTTGATGCCTACCAGCTACTTGGTGTCCAAGGAGAGAGAAGCTCTTAGAAAAATCCTAACTAACAACACAGAAAACAGACGTTCCTGCTGCATGAAAACGAGGAGAGCCGACTCCAAGTAATGGGATAAAGGCAAAGAAGAAGAAGTTAAGAACATTATTAAAATATATATATTACGGGTCTTAATCGCGTGAATAATTTAAGGTAAAATACCTTGTTTATTGCCCGACGTTTCGACCGTATTGCAACGGCCGTGGTCACGGGTAGACTTTTACCTTAAATTATTCACGCGATTAAGACCCGTAATATATATATTTTAATAATGTGTACAAATCGCGAAAGTTTATCAAGATTTATAGCAAACCGATACTGGCCGAAGTTAAGAACATCCAAACACATATTTATAATATTAGTAGGACTAGCGAACTGTTCCAACTTCGTACCAACTGATTTTTTATTACTTTCTGTATCTGGAGATCACAATTGGTACCTATATCATATACTTCGCTATTTATTGTTAGAAATACCGTGGCACCATATTCAATTCTAATATTATTTATCCTGTACACTCCCTTGCTAGGCAAAGCTCTATAATTGCTTTGAAAAATTTATAAGTCATGCCAAGAAAGTAATAAGTGATACCGAGAAATTTAATTTTACTTCTAGATTTTTCATTGAGGTCTGTGGTCATTGTTTTTTATTTAAAACCCTGCCAAGACAAAGTGACAGATAATTGTGTTCCAAGGTATAATGCTTGGTAAAATGCAAGGTAAAATTTTACTTTAATCTAAGAAATGTTAATAATAAAAAGATTACACCTTGTAAATGGATGCGTAGATACCTACTAAAGATATTGACACACCGCAGTGATATATTGTGACAACTGTAGTTAGGTACTTCGATGTCATATCCCTAATATCTTTTCTCATACGGCTGAGCGACCCAAAAACTTCACTTATTATTTTGTGATATTGGATATTCTATGTTCGTGTTCAATGATATTACACGGCCTTATGGTGTCACTAGCAGGTATTAGTACACCACGCTCCTCTACAAAACACTGAAAGGAGGTACAAATGGTGAGCTTCGATTAAAAGCGATTATAAGCGCTCGAGCAACACGCACAACATTGCTTAGTTACACGGAATCTGGGACTAGCTCAGTCCAACTGTGTTTCGAGATTTCAAGTCCATGAATAGGTACTATATGTGTGCATTCGTTCCATGTCCGTTACTCGAGCAAAGTGCGTCTGAAGCATTCTAAGAGAAAATACTAGCCATAATCCATTAAGGATCCCACGGCGGATAGCTAGAATGTTTTCAAATTATTAATTCAACAACGACATGTTAACTTCCTCATGATGTTTCCTTTATCGATTTTGAACAGTGCCTAAAGCAAATCACATGGTACGAGCTCGTCTATCTGGCGAATGTATACCATGTCAGTATTTAATATTTGGTTTACACAATTTACCGTGCTTTAAACGAGCAGACAACATTTAATTCATTAGTAAACAGTGTTCACACGGTACTGTATAAATATATTTATAATTTTGCACGCGAAATAAATTGCAAACAAGTTAGATTATTATAAATATGTATGCATGAAGTTTTTTCCACTTATTATTTAAAGTTATTTATAAACTCACTGTGTTCATAATGTACAAGCTGTTATTTCATGTAAATGGTTTAATAAAATAAACTGATGGATTTAAAATAAAGTTTAAATTTTTCTTTTTGGAGCACAAGTTTGTTTTTAAAATATATTCATTTTTTATTTATAATATTTTGACGTGTTAACGTCTTAAAAATCTATGACCAGCTGCACGCACTGAAAAGAGTCACGTTCCGCCTGCTGATTGGCTGATAGTGTCAGACTATCAGCGAATGGCGATTGCAGCGACATGCGATACAATTGAATCTGAAGCTGTCACAGGCATAGTTGTTTATTACAATGTTATCAATGGTTTCTTATAACGTTATCACGCAAAATTATCGTCCGTAAACCAAGGGTTTTATCGCTTTAATCGACATCAACGCGACTGTAAGCTTGTACACGTAAAATTAATTACTTATTAATAAATAAATCTATAATTAATTTAGCTTATAACAGCCAAGAGTAAGGACTTAGGAATGTAATGGTAGAATAACTTACTAAAATAACTACAATAAAACCAAATGTAAGTACCTCATTACCAATGATATAGCAGCCCGTTGATCATGGTGGGCTGTAGATGAAAGTTGTTGCTTATAAAACACTGGCAGCTGTCATGGATTCAAGTGAAACAATCCATTAAACGCCTCTTACGTACATCCCGCATACAGAAGTGTAGTCTGTTTTCAGAATAAGACCACACAACTGAAGTTTTTCTATTTTTACCGGTATTATTTTTATGAAACTGTTAAAAATAGTAGTAGTACTTAGCGAACTGTTCGAGTCGTAAAATTAACACATTATAGCTCTTTTGTTGGACAAATAAATGTTTTATATTCTCAAAATTCATGTGAGCGAAATGTTTGAGTTACAATGAGCTGAGAAAAAGAAACGTGTTCATGCTTAGTGCGATCCCATCAAAACAAAAAGCAAGAATTATTCGTAAAATTACATACAACGTAATCGGATTTATTCCTGTTTTGAATTGTAAATGTCACGCCACGAGTATGTTTATAAGATTTCCTCTTTTAGAAATACCATATTTCGAAGGAACTGTTCGCAATATAATTTTTTTTAATTTCTCACCTACCGCCCTGTATCGCGGGAACTTTGTCGCAAACATGAATTGCAAGAATACAAAGTACGCCCAGATTTCAAACAAAAATGTATGGATCGTACAATGTGGTGTGACAGTGTCCCTTACGGAAATCGACACAACAACTTCTTCCTCAAGGGTCTCATGCACTCCCACCCACTGCGTCACCGGGCATATCATATTCATAGGCATATCAAATTCATAAGCATATCAAATTCATACAGGTTTTTGAGTATACAGCAAATGAGTTTTCTAATTATACACAAATTATAAAAAGAGTTTAAAACCCGATATATTAACAGGTACGCCGCCAGTTTTTAACACAGGATATTTTATTTAGCATAGGTACCATTATTCTGCTTGGGCTGAATGTAATATCATTTTCTTCTGCTATACGATCCGACAAGGTAAAACATCTCGAAACAATAGCATAACGAGGTTATTTTGTTTTATTCCGTGATGATTTTATTACAGTTCTCCAGAATATTCACCTCATTAGGGATTGTTACATTTTATGTTGAAAATATTGAATTTCGTAATTTACTGGTTTTATAATTTCGTCGAGATTACAGGCGCTCTTTAGCCCTACATTTTTAATGCGAAATAAAGGGTTTAATATAATTAATTTAGGTAAGTATATATTATGAATAAATTAGGAAACAAATAATTAATTAGAATACAATTTGCCAATACGGATAACGTTATAGGGTACGGCGCGGGAACTACCTTATTTATAACAATGATAAAATAAAAAGTATTAAAGATTTCATTTTCTTTTTTATGACTACCATCAAAATAAATGTTCAAAAAGCAATAAAACTAAACTTCAAATGTCCCACTATGTAGATACAAAAAAATGATATCTTCAATATATAATTTTTATTTTATCATTGTTTTAAATAAGGAAGTTCCCGCGCGCTAAGTATCCTATAACATTATTCATATTGGCAAATTGTATTCTAATGAATTACATTTTTCCTAATTTATTCATTTGTGTACCTTATTTAAAATAAGGAAGTTCACGCTCCGAACACTGTACGTATAATTAATTTCAAAACTCATATTTAAATACTATAATACTTTTTCTAGTTTAGTCTCGAAGCCAATCACAGAAGAGAAGTCAATCAAAAATTTGCAAATTAACTGAACCTAATACAAATTGGATTTCAATTTAATTATTATGTTAGCAAGCAGTTGCGGATCTAGAATTTTGATTTGAGCGGCCTTCCGCACAAATCATGGTGGGAGCATGGCTTCTCTGAAGTTTTTGTTTGGAGGTCAGCCAAATCCACTAAGAGGAGAATTTTCAAGGAAAAGCGTTCATACAGGATAGGACTCACTTATGTAGGTATTTTAGAGTGGGGGAGAAGAGGCTGACCTCCCAAGTCCTCTACCTAAATCCACCTCTATAATCATTTGATACCTGTAATAATACAGAAAATGTGTTAAACTTAAAACGGGTGACCAAAGCAAACATCATTGCAAAGCAAACTATTGCTAAAACTAGGTAACCACAATTACAATTTCGCACAACTAGTGCGGGTGCAACCTAATTAAAATTTATACAGACTATTAATTAGAAGTGATCGATTCCAATACTTCGTTGGTTAATTTCCGAAGCTACCACGAAATATATTGCATTTGAAATGAATGTTACACAATAAGAAATTAATTTTCCAAATATAATTAAGCAATTAGGAGAAATACGTACCCATTCCGTCCTGATTATATAAACATATTACGTAGGCAGCCATAATAACGCAAAGGTACCTTAGGTATACATTATCCTGTTTAATGAACAGAAACCTTTCTAAAATTATCCTTTATAATTATTACGGTTGAATGTTTTTGTAAGTCCTGTTACCATAAAAAATACAAAAAGGGCTTATGATTTAATAGCACTTGGATGGGTTACCATTAATAAAAAACGCTTCATTGGAGCTTGAAAATAATTTATTGGTATTTTTTATCAAAAATATCTGTGACAGGCGGTATACGTATTGAGTTTCCCCAAATCATGACTACTTGAAAACCAAAGGGCGATTATGTCATTAGTAGTATTATTTTCTTGCCTGCTAAAAGGTGAAAATACATGACCAATAATACCATATTTATTATTAACCAATAATAATAATCTCTCTCCGGTCGTGTGGGAATTATGACAGTGAGAAAATAGATAGTGCACTTGTGTCTGCGCACATACACTTGTGCACTATAATATCTCCTGCGTAGTTGGCTAGTCTCTAATGAGGTTGGCCGCCGTAACCGATATCAGTTAGGAGACCATTATTGTAGTACTTAACAGGAGTATAAGTAACAAGATTGCTAGTAATGTGGGACTCAATCCCACATTGCTAGTTATCTTTTAATTAAAAAAAAAAAGAAAAAAACTTCTCCGATTGCTTTGATTATTACAAAAAACACTGAGAGCAAACTTTTTTGAATCCAGAAAGTTAAGTGACAGCTTTCAACAAACGCCAAAGCTATGATCAAACGCCATTTAAATAACTAAGAAAATAAAACAAATTCTTTATGAGTTATTTTATTCATGAGACACCTAATAATTTCAGTATAAGTAATAAATCTTTACGCACGTAGCGTAGACAAAATATATTGCAATTATATACGGTGCCGTAGTCAGCTTTAATAAGCAATCATGTTTGAACGAAGCCAGACTTGCCGCAACTGGCAGGAAATCTAGTGATCGGCTTCAGTAGTCAACAAGTAGCTTGTGCTAAAGTTATATATGAATGTATGATCTAAAATTGAATAAAGAAAACAGGAAGTTTCTTTCTTTTTTCTTTTTGTAAATATTACTAGCTACATCTCAGTATCCACGTAGTTAGTAATCTTTCCATTACTAGCAATATTGTTAAAATATCAAGCTAAGCGATATAAATCTGTAACAATAATTTCCAATAATCGAATATCGCTGCATTCGTGTTTTTTCTAGGCGTGTCATTAGTGTTTTTTGTAGACGCTGGCCGCCTCTCTTGTACGTTTAATGTATTAATCTTTGAACACATTAGAGGCATTTGAGTAATACTAGATTTAACGGTAACAGATTTGCATATTACTTGGCATAAACGTGATCTAACTTACGCAAACAACCCATAGTCAAAACAGCCAAAGTGCCAAGTCAGGTTTCAAGTTAGCAACTAACTTAGTCTTCAATAGGATGTGATTCGAACGCATTATCGGAAGAACTTACTGTCAATCATAAACTTAAACAGACTTAAATCGAATATTCAAATATGGTACTACAATATTATTATTATCCTGTTTGGAATTAATGTTAACGCGACAATTTAAACCAGTGAATACATTATCAACATTCATTTGGAATAGTGTTACTGTGATTTTGAATTTGTAGCAGGCGCTTAGATTTATTAAAAATAGTTTTTGCTACATGAATCATATAAATGCCTAGTGTACTCTAGAAAGTAACTTTTATATATATTTATATCAGTATCTCAATCAATCTTAGACCACTTCGGACCGGAAAAGATAACTAGCAATGTGGGATTGTCGTCCCACATTACTAGTAATCCTGTTAACCTCTCCAGCAAAGCTCTATGGCTTGTGTTAGGAGTGAGTTCACGTCTGTAGTATAATGGTCAGGATTCGAACCCACGATTGCGAGACCGATGCCTTAGCCATTAGGCTACCATCGCTTCATACTGTCTTCGTAAGGTATTCCGAGATTCCGTGTCCGTGAGTATGCCTGTGTGGTGAACGGTATTTTATGATAAAATACTGACTCTTAAAACACTAGTCCAGCCAGCATGCATTCAGAGAAACTAGTCGGGTATAGCAAAATATGAAAAAAGAAAAATTATTACGCATATGTGAGTTCCTGACAGCACAACTCACACCAACGTATTGAGTTAATAATCCAGCCCAAACATTTCCGTATTTTGTTCGGTCAGTAAAGTAGAACACATTGTTTATGTGGACTGCATTTTACTACTTTTATTCTGTAGTAGCCAACATAAAAAAACATGACATAAAATGCCTGTAGTAGACAGGACGTAAAAACGATGATATGGTTGCAAAACTCTTCCGAATCCTATGTGTTTTTTGACATCGGAGTATACCAGTTGTGTTTTTTGTACGACATAGGTTATTTCATTTTATTTTTGTAATTTTTTATGATTATTGAAAGCTTAAAGCTGATACTTTGACGTTATAATATCTAGATTAATAATCCGGCATCTAAAATTTAATCAAAGAACTGCCAAAAATCCGCCTGTGTCCATTATATTCATTAATGCCTAGTCCAGCAGTGGATCGATACAGGCTGATGATGAACTGTGTGTCTGTCTGTAACATCGTAGCGCCCAATCGGATTCGCTCATTTAAATGCAATTTTAATAATTAGAAAGCTGATTTAATCAGGATAGTTCTAATTTTTTTTTTGAAAATCCGTTCAGCTTTCTTATGATAATCGTTTTTCAGTCTCATGAGTCAGGTTTTTTATTAGGGTTCCGTACCTACCCAAAGGGTAAAAGCCGGACCTTATCACTAAGACTCAATTGTCCGTCGCGTCTGTCTATCACCAGGCTTGTATCTCATGGACCCTGATAGCTAGACTGTTGACATTTTCACAGATGATGTTCACTGTTGCCGCTAAAACAACAAATACTAAAAACAGAATAAAATAAAAAATATTTTAGTGGGGCTCCCATACAACAAGCGTATAATTTTTTTGCCGTTTTTGGCTCGTTATTATAATATACTTAGTTTCTAATGTTGTGAAGATATTTTTTTTATTCTTGGGTATAAAGAACATTGCTCTTTACAATTCATTACGATCTAGCCTATAAGGTTAATAAGCAATTTTACTTTAACTTAATTTTAGACGTTTACATTAATTTTATAGCTAAGGATAATATCTGTTGCACTTTCTTAGAGTCTGATAACATGAAAACACTTTGTTCTTGTAGATAATGGTACGGAACCCTTAGCGCGCGAGTCCTACTCGCATTTGGCCAGATTTTGTGCACACATTAGGTATCTTTTACTCAGCTTAGTATTCTCACATACTAAGCTGTTCATCACTGCTATTATAGTCACTATGATCGAATTCACTGATTAGCTTATAACTTGGTTTGGTTTGTATTCGGTTGAATGCCGCAGCAGTGTGCTACATACTAAAGGCTAAGTTGAATTAACGTTTCTGCTAGCCGAAAATCCCTATGGTATAAAAGTCCGCAGCGTATAAATTTTAAATTTACCTCCAAATCTGCAATGAAGAATGAAAAAGTTTACGTAAATACTATTAGTTACGACCCATAACGCTGTAGAACTTCTGATAATATTTTAACGTGAGCTAGATATATTGAAATCCTCTATTGTTTCAACGAGGTGGGATAAAAGAAAATCGGCATGAATCTAACTGGGAATAGTCATAACCATTCACAAAAGATTTTTATAACTGTACGGATTAGACCAATTTTCATTCGGATGAGTTATCAATAAAGACTTTAAGCTGCTGAATTTAAGCTTTACTATCGTATAAATTGTGAAGCTGCTGAAGGCATGTTCGGTTAGTCGCATGGGGCGTCTATTGCCTACCTAATATTATTATGTTCATTATGCTCTGCTATTTTATCCTCTTCAATTTGTTTACGCAAGTAAATTATTTCTGTTTCATGCACACGTTCATGTCTTGAAATATCGGGGTACATATAGATTATTTAAATACAATAGGGAAATCCGACCTTTGTTTGCAGTTGAGCGTTTAGTTAGATTACTTACCTAATTATGTTTTCATTGTGTACCTGAAAAATAAATTACAGATCAGAACAATGTTGGTTATATAACCCTAACTGCTAAGCCTTAGGTTAGATCCCCACTCAAGGTAAAATTCTGTCTGAAAATTTAAAAAAACACGAAACAACCGTCTTTCGTCGCCGGGAAACGTACCCCCATGCACCGCTCTATATCCGTGTACGAATCCTGAAACACTTGAATCCATTTATACAAATTAGAAAAGCCAAAAAGGAGTCATATTAAAAACTCTTGAAAAAATCATAATTTTCAAATACGCTGGAATTCAGTATATGGTTATATTTTTAGAAGCAAAATAGACTAGACCATAGTGAAAATGTGCTGCGGAGGATGCTGTGGAGGTTGCTGTGGGGCTGCCGTTGCCCAGCATAAGAATTAACACTTGCTGTACCAAGATTTGCTAGACAGAGCGCCGCTGACAAAGTCATGATGTCTGCGAAGATGTCCGCGCCCGCCATACTTGCTAGTGCCGTTTTGTTGAAATATACTGTTTAAGCGTTAGCTTAATGGAGAATCTGTAACACTTACTAACTAACTCTATTTAGACAATGCCACTAATAAGCTTTATTACTGGTGTACGTAATTTTCTTATTTATACTAATATTATACAGCTGAAGAGTTTGTTTGTTTGAACGCGGTAATCTCAGGAACTACTGGTCTGAATTGAATAAATATTTTTCTGTTGGGTAGCCCATTTATCGAGGAAGGCTATAGGCTATATATCATCTCGCTACAGCCAATAGGCACGTAGCAGCAATGAAAAATGTTGCAAAAACGGGGAAAATTGACGCATACGAAGTTGCGCGGGACCGCTAGTACTTTATAAAGATGTGTGCCATCGTCCCCGGTCGACGTAATAGCCAAGGAGCCTGCTGCGCTAAAATTAAGGTTGTATATTTTGTTTTAACACTCACAAATGTGCTAAATGGTGCTTATTAATAGCATAGCCTTAATAACTGGCATTTTGCCCGCGATAAAACGTATTTCATACTCGGAAATATACAAAAACGGTTTATACTAGCGGTTAAACTCATACGTTGTTGAACGGCTATACCCGTCGCGAGTTTCACAGGGTTTATCACGTTAACCATTATTTATACTTTATAGCCTCTCACTGTACAATTTATATTCTGTTTGTATGTAAAAATCGGCAATTTGTGAGTTGGACTCGTCCTAAAACACCGAAAGTATAAAAGAAATTATTCATTACTTTAGAAGACATGGTTTAGGTGTAACTTATTAAGCTCTGAATGATAAAAAAATCTTTATCCTATAGGTACAAATAAATAAAATTCAAGTGTTAATGTCAAAATAACAGTTTTTACCAATTGCATATGCATATATATTTTTTATCTGACCGTCTGTTAGTTCCGGCTAATCTCCGAAACGGCTGGATGGATTTCTGCAGGACTTTCACTGTCAGACAGCTGGGGATGTAAAGAGTAACTAGGGTTAATATTTATCATTAACCTAACGTTTATAGGGAGAGAGAAGCTCTGCAACTTCACGCGGACGAAGTCGCGGGCGCAACTAGTTAAAAATAAGGATAGCATATTATAATATTAGCAATACGTAATAGGTATTCAAACGTATTGTAGAACGCCCTCAGGCCAGGTGGAGTGATGATTTACGCAAAACGGTTGGCAGGAGCTGGATGCGAGAAGCTGAGGATAAAACAAAGTGGCGTGCAATTGGAGAGGCCTATGTCCAGCAGTGGACTGCGATAAGCTGATGATGATGATATAGTTCGAATTAAAAGAATAGTATTTTGTTTTAATCAACTCGCAAGCAGGAAAGATAGATAAATTTCAGGTCTAGCAACATAGTCCGGGTAGGTGGTTCGATTCCGTCCCTGGTTTGTCTTGGGTTCGATACCTGGGTCTGGAATTCAAATTTTTCTATCTTTCAAAAATGCAATTAATGTATTTACAAAGTATTCTGTTTATCATAAGCTCCTGTTTTCCAAAAAGTAAATAAATACTCATTGTCAGCGTACGCTTTGTTACAAATATAATCCTGTGTTTCGATTTAACTTTATAAATGCTTCTGTACCGTATATTTGTGAACGGAAACCTTGTTTAAAACCCCTCGGTTAAGTTAAAGGAGTATTGAGACCAAATGCGAGGAACTGTGGAAAGTAAGTTTCGAGTTCCCCCACAGCTGAATTGGATTGAAAAAGGCGATCGGTTACTCTAAGCACTTCGTTTGGTTTAAAGAAATATATTAGTTTTGCGTCCTGGAAAGCGTTATCTTACTATTTAATATTAAAAAAATGACGAAGTTTGTTGTTCGTGTTACGCAAAACAGGCCGTTTTGCGTAAAATGCCAACAAATATCTAAAACAAAGGTTATAAATTCACAACAGGTAAGGTGGGATTAACTCGCTCACATTTTAGTTTTGTAAATCAAAATATTATTTTAAGAGCTTATTAGTATCTAGGCACAGACCCTACACAAAAAAGATCAGTCGCAAAATTTTAAGAAAAAAAATATATCGTAGTACATACTAAACATTATCTACTGATTTTTTAATGAATAGGTAGCTTTATTCATTTAAAAATCAGTAGATAATGTTTATTGCAGTACAGCGCCGTAACTTAATTACTTATCTCTGTAAAACAGACAAAAAAACTGTTTTTAAGCAGGAATACGTGAACCAAGTGAGTGCAAAACCGAATTTCGCAATGTTTTTGACACATAAGTGGTTTTCCAAGCGGTGTTGGTTTCTTGACACATACTAAAACGCACAAACTCCGACAAATTCGTCGATCATTTCAAAAACATCAAAAAGAAATTCGAAAATTACAATGTTATTACGTTTATTATATGTGCTAACATTCTTTTTTATATTTTATAAAGACTCCCGCAGTAGGGTACAAGCCCTGTGTCGCGTGAGACTTTACAAACATACAAGTCACGGACACCCAGACTCGGAACAACAATCAATGTGGTGTCCCGTGTGGGAATCGCGCCATAGAGGCAGTCCAGTAGGTACAATGTTCAAATCTATGCACGCACATGAGGGACCGTACTTAATATATAACAAATCCTGTGGACTCCTCTTTATTGTTTAGCAATACAATTAAAAAAAGGTTTATTCAGGGCAGTCGTGATGGAAATAACTCATACCTTTTTCACGTCAACCCATGACACCATTCAAAAACAGTTTCAAATTGAAAAGCAAAAGTTAATTATAACAAGGACAGGAAAATTACTAAATCCTCGTTATTCATGAACCGTGAATAACTTCTTGCTTACGAAATTAATATTCGATGTAATACGAAATTTATAGATTGAGGGACGTTTATAATACATTGCTTCCTTTACCCGATCAAATTTGCAAAACGTCAGTCAAAATTTGAGATGTATGTTGAACATAATCCTTAATCGAAAGTTTTTGGGTTTCGATCAGTTATTAATTTGAAACGTTAGTCAGCGGACAACTGACAGTTTGAAAAGTATCCGAGTAATAAAGTCGTGAAGATGACAGCCTGAAACGGGTTTCGTAACGGAAACAAAGTGAAATAACTTGTCAAACCCACTTGTTTTATGTTGTTTTTATTATTTATTGTTTGTGTTTTCCTTTTAATAATATTTTCCCAAATTATATATTGTTTGGACACTTATTTTGAAAAATAAATGGTGGCAAAATGTGTCAATAAAAATACGCCGTATTTAGAGCCCGAGAAAATATTCTTTCGGACTCTGTGGTTCTTACAGCTCTAAATTCATTGACGTATAGACCGGGACCGCGCCATCCCTTTCCATTAAAAAGTAAATATTGACTGCAAAGCGTGAAAGAGAGAAAAAACTCGTGCGGCTTTTGACAGGTATTGTCCACAAAGTAGCGTTGTCTCTTTCTAGAGAGTGGTCAAATTTGTGAGGTTATGGCGCAGTCCTGGTCTCTAACGGTCGGTCTCAATAACCTACCTATCGATGGATTTGGCTACTAGAGGTAGTATTCTGACATATTTTGTGTAGAGCTTATGTCAAATATATACCTCTAGAAGCCAAATCCATCGATAGTTAGATTATTGAGACCGGCTGTAAGTCAATGTCTAAACATAAAACCTAGCTTATGTAACTAGAGATGCTATGTTCCAGAAAACACGTCAAATAGTGTAACCACGATTTTGTGTATTTCGAGCTTTGTGATTACTAGCTAGTAAACTACTCCCACACCATTTAGCGAGTATAATGAAGTGCCTTTATTCAAAAGAGATGGTTCTAATTATTTGCGGTTTGCTTTTGTAGTAACAATAACAGTAGATATTTATTTCCCTGAAAATCTGCCAAAAATAATTGAAACTATTTTGAGCAAAACGATTTTTAAATAACTACCTTCTTACTTTTTATCAATATCAATTACAGGACCTAGGTCAAACCACATAGGCACTTACAGCTAATGATACAAGAAGCGTCCTCATCGTAGGCTTCGATCTAAGTATTGTATAAAGCTTTAAAATTAACTAATTAGTTAGCTCTGAATTTAACTAAAATATTTTAGTGAGTGTTATATTTCGTGCATGTGCATGGCAGCGATTGGCAGACCCGACGAATTTTCTTAGTACTACTTACCTCTTATTGGTCGGGGGGCCTAAAATTTTATTTTATACTTTTCCTATTACAAAGTATTGGACGTGGGTTTTTTTTAAAAAAATATTTTTTTAATACCTATTTTTTAGAGATTTCTTACAAGATTTTTTGCGGCTCTCTCTGGTGTATTAAAATATTAACATCAATTTAAGAACTGTAGCTTATAAATACTAATCCTTTACTGTCATTTTTTTTTAGATTTACGAGTTACCATCATAAAATATATCTAAGACCCATCGCAGATAAATTACATACCCTTTACAAAAAACCGCATCTGAATCGGACCAACCTTTATTGAGATAAATGGCAACATTCGAGTATACCACAAACAACTGGACTTTACCCTATTATTGTCATAAAATGACCTACTCAGAAAACAAAGAAGGAAGACGTGTACCACGTACTAAGAACTTAACGTTCTATACACAGTTAAACTTTTTTTTATATACGTATATATTTATGAAATTTAGTTATACATGTAACGACAGATTTTCTAAAGGATATACGATGTAATCAATGTAGCAAACAGCTAGTACGAGAGAAAAACAAGGACAAATATTCAAGGGTCCACTCGAAAAACCTTTTGCTCGTATTGATAGAACGATAGACGATTGAAATAAAACAGCATGTCCGTTTCAATTGAGGAAAAGAAGTAACGGATAACGCTTATCTAGTACCCTGGAAACTATTGTCAACAAATGCCATCATAAGGACAGAAAATACCAGCGTGAAGATATCAGTCTAGTGTGTGGATAGCGAAAGTATGAGTGACAAAAATAACAAAAATTGTGACGATAAGTGAGGGTAGTTGGCCAAAACGGTTTATCGAATTTTGTTTAGGTAGAACAACGTGACATAAGTTGGTCTTATAACAAATTTCAGTAACATATTTTTAGCCAGGGATAAACCTAAATCAGTAGTATTCGTAATGTCTTTAGCTCATTTATACATATTAACTAAGGCGACATTCACATTTAAATGTAAAACGTTAATAACACATCCACAGTTTTTTGAATACTGCCAGTTTTAGTTTGAAAAAAAAAGTTTTGTTTGAAAAATACGGACGGATAGACGAACTGACGGACGTGACAAAACTATTAGGGTTGCGTTTTTCCCATTTTGGCTACGGGATCTTACAAAGGTGGTTTCCCTGTTGGACCCGTAGGCATGTTCGCGATTTTCTCGAAAGCTAGACATCAGATTTAGATGTGGTTCGCTATTTGACTCCATATGTTTATTTCTGGGAAGGTTTTAGTGTATAAAATATTATCCTTGCTTAAAAAACACCCGAGATATAGACTAAAACATACCTGGGTGTAAGTAAGCGAAATTGCATTCAGTGATGTGCTTTACACTCTTTTCTTTGATTTCCAAAGCCGTTCATTTCTCTTAAACACTGCGATTGTTACATTGCATGTACCTGCATTTGTTATGCATTGAGCAGTTGATCACCTCTCAAAAAACAATCTCTATATTCGTAGTTTCGCCCTGTAGCAAGCATTCGTAGGCTTAATGTCCAAATATTTGTACACATATGTAAAACCGACAGAAAAACAACCCCTTTATTAAGTTTAAAGTAATGTAGTAAAGAACACAAGGCTATTATTAAAATACCTGAACTAATGTTCTTTTTATTTTAATGTGTTTTGAGGTTGTTTCCTAACACCTTACATTATAAAACATTACAAAGTTTACTATTCATGATACTATAGAATCCATTTACATATAAACTAAACATGAAGTATGAAGGGTGGCGTGCCCACAATCGCCCATTTCAATCGGTTCCTGTGCCACTCCGTAGTAAGTAGGCAATAAATACCACTTGACTGCCACGTAATCCCAATGAGCTTGGTGAAAAAATAGAAACGTTTTATCGCGGAAATACATTTTGAATTCGTTGATGTGGAAAATGATTTGTTATTTTCCTACTATTTTTGTTTTTGCTGATGTATTTCCGTACTAGATTTAAACTTAAAACACGCACTCTTTATTAAGAGCGCTATTTATAACACAGTGTGATTCATTATTAATTTTTTACTAGTTTCGCGCACTACTCCACCCGCGTGGATGTTTGTTATTGCGATCGAAACTGTCCCACGTCCTTCCCTGAGACTAAAACTCCTCCATTCCTACTTTTATATTAATCAGTCAGAAATCAAAGCGAATTGAATCAATTCAGCGGTTTAAACGAGAACAGGGTGAAAAGTAAATCTGTCTGTCTGTTTGTTAAGACAGACAGACAGATTTACTTTAACATTTATAATTTTATTGTAGTATAGATTTATTTGTAACTTCATGGGCAAATAATAATAAAGATATCACCTTGTTGTTTGTGCTAAAAGTATATTCTACCAATCAACGGCCAAATTTTCAAACGTCTCTTAGTTTAGAGACGCCATTAACTCTCATTATAAAGAAGAATAGTAGTAGTAATAGTAGTCAGAAACACTTTTAAGCACGGCTCAGAGTTAAGTTGCGTTTGAATAATCGGAGATATTAAATTACTATAGTAATATTTAGGGCATAGTTCTCTAAGCAATTTATTTATTACCAAAATTCCCTAAAGTGTCGCCGTAATATAAACTTCAATGTAAATTAAATGGCAAAACAATGTACACTAGTTTGCTCCAGACTTAAGCTTATAAGTTTTAATAACCTACATCTGAAGAGCCCAAATTTTCACTTTGTTCACTAAATAGACGAGACTTAGCAGATAGAGCAAACATTTCAAATTTGGAATTACCCGTTGCTTAATTGCCTACAATCAAATTTTGAAGCTTTCAGCGGGTCGCTAATGCACGACTTGGCGTATTATAATGTAAAATTAAAGCATCCACCATATGTAGGTTCCATGAAATTGGCATAATATGTAGAAAGTCACTAGGTATATACAAATCATGTAAAAGAAAAGTATGAGCAAATTCAAGAGTCAAATGAAACAAAGTCCATAATTTTACTTTACATTAGTGCACTAAAAATAACTGTATTTTTTATTTATCGCATATGGATAAATATTACTTAGTAACGTATTTATTTAAAAAAGACTAGCTGACCACGGCAACTTCGTCTGCGTCAATTTTCCCCGTTTTTGCAACATTTTTATTGATGCCCTGTTCCTATTAGTCATAGCGTAATGTTATTTAATCGATAGCCTTCGTCGATAAATGGGATATCCAACATTAAAATATTTTTTCAATTCGAACCAGAAGTACCAGAGATAATGACGTTCATACAAACTCTTGAGCTTTATATTATTAGTATTATTTGATTTTTAAAAACATAATATCATACATTTTGCATCTCCCATCTCGTAAAACTTCATTACAATATCCGCTGACATAATTTAACCAAACATTTCAGTTTCACGTTGAATAATTTTAACATTTATAACTCAAAATTCATTGCAATTTTTTTTACTACATTTTGGTCGTTGTAACATATAAAGTGATTTAATAAGAAGTGTTTGTTTTATTATTAACGTTGTTTTTTCTATGAATTCTCACTCTAAACTTTTTTTAAAACATAAAAGTCTTATATGTTTTCTCGAAAGCCCTTTGATTTGATACCCCACTCAAGTGTTTACTACATTAAAGCGTATAAAATACGCCATTTTGTTTTTTTAAGAATTTATGCAAACAGTGACACTTGCGTCATCGAGATGTATCTAATGACGTATTAATAATTCGAATAGCGGACATATACATATTGGAAGGATACATACAAATATACATACATGCGCGTCAAACACATAAGAATCCTCCGCTCTTCGAATCTTTTTATTTTTGAAAGAATTGAAATTAGTTTTTATTTCCGACAACAGTTGACGCGATTTCTAAGGAAGACCACAATCACAAGATCACAATCTTATTTTATCTGCCTCCATTAATTTTGACTGCCTCGGACTCGCAGTTGGTGGGAATATATGTATACGACCTGCTGTGCAATAGGTTTGGGGTCATTAAGAAAAAATAAATCTGTGTATTACCAATATACTCATCGACACCTATTGACTTCAATGATATTTGGTGAATGAATACGCATTGTAAATACGTCGCTACTAAGTTACAAAGCGCGACATAGCGTAACAAACATTTCCTTGCAAGAATAATGCTTAAATCTAATACGGTCACAGCTCAGGTCGTCAGCGTAGTTAAACTAGGTCACAGTAACCCGTACGCAAATGTATTCTTTCAAATTTTCAGACAGTCACTGAGATTTTTAAATAGGACATGCCTTTTCTTTTGTTGAAAGAAACGTTTAACAGCATGCATTAGAGAGATCGCAGTGGGAATTTTTGCTTCAATCGAGCTGCTTCACTGACGTTCTCTACATTTTGAAGACTGTTACTTTATCGAATTATAATTGCACTTCACGGCTATGAACATATTTTAGCCTATATTGTGCTGGAACACAACAAATAATACCCTGCGTTTATATCTATAAAATGATAACTATGTTCTTATAACTATCTGCAGACCTCTATGTGCTTAATTTAGTTACATGGGACACGCAAAAAGTTTTGAGAAACTAAAAAACTAACTTCTATGGATAAAATATTTCAATTAAATATTTTTAGAACTCTCCACCAGCCTCTATACAAAGTTTCATGGGTCTGAATCAATTTCCGAATCATTTTCTCTTCCACGGCCTTCTCGAACGCTGCTAGCGCGTCTTCCGGCGATGAAAACTGTATACCCCTTCAGCTGATTTTTTTTTTATTTTAGGGAATATTAAGAAGTCACACGGTGCCAGATCAGGACCGTTAGGAGGGTGACCCAAGACTCTGACGAGAGTGGTGTCCAGGCAGTTCCTCGTTTTGAGCGCCAAGTGCGCGGGCACGTTGCCATGGTGAAGCAGTTCCCCGAGAAACCCGGTGTTCGGTCGCTTGTTGCTCATTGCAGATAAAACTTCTGGCAGGAATTTTGTGGTATATCATTTGGCGTTGATGCTGCTTTGGTACCCCAATACCCCGTCAAAGTGAAAAAACTAGCGATCAAAATTTTCCCTGTGCTTCTCGATCGCTTCACTTCCGTAGGCGTTAGTTTGTTTTGAAACAGGCAAACTGTCGAGTAACGATTTGTTTATGGATCGGCAGACCTCGACTGATTTCTTTCGGTTACCTACTAACCTCTTGTTAGTCGGGGGTTTTAAATGTTATTAAATTATTTTTTAAGCTGGTGGTAATAATTTATGAAACAACTCACTTGTTTCATAAATTTAAATTTTTGTTTTTTTGTTTGGTGTGCTTCAAGGTATTCTGCTGGGGTTCCGTGCTCGTTGACGCTATCTACGTATGTGTTGCTAAACTTATGAAGCGTATCTTCTACTCTTTTAGTGTTTTAAGTTACGGGGTTCTTTTATAGATTGTAACCGCAATTGGGAAAATAATGAAGTTATTTAGAGCTGCAACGACATTACTGAGTCGGAGATATAATAGGACTCGTTAAACTTAATAAAATGCCTTCCATGCATTATAAGTGATAGAACTAAACCATAGCTGTCTTAGTAGGTACCACCATAGTTTCAGTTATTCTTCTGTAAAATAGTGACGCAAACACATTATTGTGTTTTGGTTGAAGGGCGCTGCAGCAAGTGTAATTACTGTGCTAATGAGACTTACTACTAATGACTCAGAATGAGGAACGCCGTGCGGTAATGCTCGGATATTTGAAAAACAAGGCTTTGTGTAGCGCTGATGCTGCTATGGGCTGGTGTAATGCTTACCATCAGGCTCTCACCTATCGTTTCTTCATTTGGAAGTAGTAACAATAAAATTATAACAAACAACAAATATTCACTACGGAAACAAAATACTACTCTTGTGAAAAGTCGATGCTACATGTACATGTAACGCCTGTTCGCAAACAATGAAAAGAACGAGGCAGTAAAAACTCTAGGCCACTTTTTTGGTAAGGTCATGCAAGAACAAGAGATAAAAAAATATTAAAAGAAGAATACATAAGATTATATATTATATTGTATCTTGATAGAGCCCGGGATGAGTTGCCCGGAAGTCGCTGCGACCTAGAAGATTTATTGTGACACTTCTTTCTTCTTTATGGGATATCAATGTCCGCCGTTTCTCGGTTACAGGCAGACTGAAACGTCGGCCAATAAATAAGGTATTTTACCTTAAATTATTCACGCGATTAAGATCCGTAGTATATAATTATAATTTTATAATGTGTACAAATCGCGAAAATGTATCAACGTTTATAGAATACATAAGATTGAATTTAAAAACCTCAATGGGTACAGAAGTAGGAGCATCCACTTACAATGTAAAAACGATGTGTGTGATTAAATATTGGGCATATTAAAAATGATATGGTTTTATAATATAATCGAGGAGAAGCAGAGTATCTTGTGTCCATTATATTTATTTTAAGTCTGCTTTTTACATAGTTAAGATTTTTATATTATTATAATTAATAACACAAAAAAACGACTACCTAAAACGTTTTACGTCAGGGGATTAAAACATAAAATACACTTAGACAATGTCCCTATACATTACGAAAGTAATCCATTATTCAAACGCTCCGTACACAGAGAGCTTCATTATGATTCCACTTTTACTTATTTAAGTACGTACAACATCAGTAGGTACTCATAAAAGTAAAACAAAGACGCACCCCCTCATTCTTAGAACAATAAATTATTTTCGCACATTCGTACAAATTCGTTCACTCATTTATTCAGTCTTACCGCAATATACCGGGAGTACAGAAGGGAACCTATAAACAATGTACGCTCGAAGCACGCATCGCATTGACCACGTATACGGAATCTAAAATATGTATATACAAAAAATTAACAAAACACATCAAATCCGTTGAAATTATTGATCTTAGCGCAAACTTAGCGTAACCTTAAATAATTAACGGCTGGTCTTAATAACGTATCTACCGTTAACTGTAGTGAAAGTGTCATAACTTGCGCGATTCGATAACCGTCTATAGATTTCTTTTCTTCCATCGACAGTTATCGTATAGTTTGCTGTTTAAACAAACAGATCATGGTAGATGCGTCATTGAGACCGGCTTTTAATCAATAAAATCAACAATAAGCCAAACTTTGTCAAGTTTTTTGGCAAGATTTATCTAAGTTAGGCTAAAAACTTAGGCCGATATCTCTTCTTCTATCTTGTTGACTTGATAGGCGTAATAAATCTAAGATTATGCCAAGCTTGCAAGAGAAAATCAACCTTGTAGTTTATGACGTGCAAATGAATTTCAACCGTAGAGTGATAGATTATATTTTTGACCTAATGAAAATATTCGTCAGTTTACAAATACACTCATTTATCGCTTTGCAAGCACATGTTACGTTATCAAACTATGTATCAAACCAGACAGTTATATATCATTATGCTGAAACTTGGGTTAACTATTTGACAACAGAGTTTAAATTTACTCTGACCAATATTCCTTGACTATGAGTAGTTGAACTAAAACCACCACCACTTTGTTTGATCCACAAATTGTTGTTCCGAGTCTGGGTGTACCATGTGTCCGTGACTTGTATGTTTGCAAAGTCTCTACGGCACAGGGCTTGTACCCTACTGCGGGTGTCGTATTTTATGTATAATATATAGAATAGAAGAAGCGTATATCTATCACTCTGCCTCTGATTGCAATACATCATGTTCTCTAATAATTACCCTTATAATTTTATTAATTACCCTAAGAGTGTGACACTTCAAAATAGTCGTTCTATCATTCTTGTCTCCCAAGAAACTGTCAGTTGTTATTCTTGTCTATGAAATAAAAACTTTTTTGCATGTGGTTTATGTCTACTTTCTTAACAAAATGTATTTGATCACAAGGTTCCATCCATTTACTTTTTAATCTGAGTAAATTTTTTATTATTTTAACAACATTGACGTGTTGGCGTTATTGTTCCTTGATTTGGTTCAAGCAAAATTGAACTTTAAGGTGACGAATATTTTCATTCCGCGAATGTTTGTAACATTGCTTTCTGTACTCTCGGTATTTCGTACCCACGTTCATTTGCAAATGCCCAACAATCAAGTACGTTATCGCGCTCGCGTGATTGAGTTTGAAGTTTCTAAGTTGATTTCGAACAATACCCGTGTGTTCTTAGCTTAGCAAACACAACCAAGTTTGTGGCGAACCTTGATTGTATGTACCAAGTTTTCTTTAGTTTTTGTTTGCTTTAAAGTGGCTTTATGAATTGGGTTAAGACTTTAATATTGGCTTAGGTTTACGTAAAAATTTATAGATTTCATTACTACGTAATACTTTCACGTTTTTGTAGAAGCTAGTTTCAGCGTTGAAAGTTGAGATGAAAGTTTGTAATTCTTGGTTGATACTGATTTTTACAGAATAACTTTAAAATATAGGTATTGGCGATAAATACCTTAGAAAGATATTTTAAGGAGTAGAATAGTGAACTAACAACGAAAAGTTAAAATATGGGTATCTATTTTTTTTTAAGTTTGATTGTGTAAGTGATGGTTGCAGCACCTTACTTGTTGACATCATTGTATACGCAAGAATATTGTAATAATTAACACTTTAAAAAAGTAGCCATTTATTATTATTTCCAAGTTCTTTTTTTGGCTTTACTTTTTTCGAACTTGGCATTAAATATAAACTCCTAATAAACTAAAATTTGACAGACGCTATCTTAAAAATAGAATCTGTTTTAAACAGAATAAAGGCATAAGAGTCTGTTGCATTTTGTAACATAAGTCCATACAGTATTTTGGCTTTGACTTTGACATAGTAAGTTTAACCAACATTATTAGATGAAAGCAACGTTTCTGAAAATAAAAAACATTTATACAAACAATAAAAAAAAATTCATTAAAAAGTAAGTAGGTACCTTGATAGTGGCTACACACGATCACTTTTAACTGTCAGTTTTAACTGAATATTTTAAACTGAAAGTGAAAACTGAGTGTGTGTACAATTAAAAATGACAGTTTTTTATTATCAATTAAAAGTTATGATATATTGTGGCCACATTCTTTCAACTGAACTGACGGAACTGATAAGTTTAAACTGTGCGTGTGTAGGCGTGTTGCGATTAAAATGTATTAAATAAATACTCTTTGGTTGCGATAGCAAAAAGGATACTGGTCTGTTTATGTTTATCCTCTACGCATACTCACTATATTATGAAAAATGATGCAAAGACAGCAGTTGGCCGATTTTATCAAAATTATTATTAATCCAAGCACGGCTAATGCGTCGTCGTCCGATGACATCTTGAGATTAAAATGTCTTCAGTCAAAAGTGAACGTGTGTGGGCACAAGGGACGTCAGTATTGACTGTCAGATAAAACTGTTTAGTTAAAACTGACAGTTAAGTGATCGTGTGTAGCCTTAAGTAGGAGACTGGTATAGGTCAAATGTCAACCTCTCTATGAAAAGACATTAAATTTAGCAGTACCTATCTGATTATTATAAATAGAATTCTATTTATTTTACTCCACCTATTTATAGAACGTATTAAAACGTTTCTCTCAGAATAAAATTTTATATAACTTTACACAAAATTCTTTGTAGTCTGCAAGTTTCTGATGCCTTGACCTTCAAAATAAAGTCTTTATGAACTTCATTTATCTTATACTATTATGCAAAATAATTAATTAATTTGATACCAAGATAACAAGAAGATTAATGACTTGGATAATGCATACGATGCCTATTCATTTAGAGCTATAACTTTGAAGGTCAGAAAATTATAACACTACTGTAATAGTTTTTTTAAGGACAAAATATTACAATAGTCGATTTTGTTTTACAAAATATTGTGGTTTCAAAAGTTAGTACAAACCTAAACTAATATTATAAATGTGAAAGTAACTCTGTCTGTCTGTTACGTTTCATGTTTATACCACTGAACCGATTTAGATGAAATTTAGTATGGAGATAGTTTGAGTCTCGTGAAAGGATATAGTTTTTTTTTACAGTCATCCTCGCGTGTTGAGCCGCGCCGAATGCTACTGATGTAATAAATTTTAAAACCACAATACAAAATTACTTACAGCAATCGTTTTAGACTATTTTGTTCTAAAGTTTTTAATGAATTTCTTTTGAGTAATAGGTATAATGTGTTATAAGAAACTAATAAGCTGTAGGACTTGTGCGTGTTTTTATTGTTCTCCTCTATAATGGCTAGAACGATTTTGATTTATGTTTTGTCTGTGCTTATGAAGCATAATGATAGGTTTGCGAAGAACCAGACATTTTTTTTTAAAGAACTTTTATTTATTATTAAAATATTATATTATATTTTATTTATTATTATTTATTATTGAAATAAAAGTTATTTAAAAAAAATGTCTGGTTCTTCGCGAACCTATCATTATGCTTCATAAGCACAGTTTTAATTAATGGTTCATACATGTATTATAATATAATACATGTATGAACCATTAATTAAAACTGTGCTTATAATAAATAAAATATAATATAATATTTTAATAATAAATAAAAGTTCTTTAAAAAAAATGTCTGGTTCTTCGCAAACCTATCATTATGCTTCATAAGCACAGACAAAACATAAATCAAAATCGTTCTAGCCATTATAGAGGAGAACAATAAAAACACGCACAAGTCCTACAGCTTATTAGTTTCTTATAACACATTATACATGTATTATATTATAATACATGTATGAACCATTAATTAAAACTGTGCTTATGAAGCATAATGATAGGTTCGCGAAGAACCAGACATTTTTTTTAAATAACTTTTATTTCAATAATAAATAATAATAAATAAAATATAATATAATATTTTAATAATAAATAAAAGTTCTTTAAAAAAAAATGTCTGGTTCTTCGCAAACCTATCATTATGCTTCATAAGCACAGACAAAACATAAATCAAAATCGTTCTAGCCATTATAGAGGAGAACAATAAAAACACGCACAAGTCCTACAGCTTATTAGTTTCTTATAACACATTATACCTATTACTCAAAAGAAATTCATTAAAAACTTTAGAACAAAATAGTCTAAAACGATTGCTGTAAGTAATTTTGTATTGTGGTTTTAAAATTTATTACATCAGTAGCATTCGGCGCGGCTCAACACGCGAGGATGACTGTAAAAAAAAACTATATCCTTTCACGAGACTCAAACTATCTCCATACTAAATTTCATCTAAATCGGTTCAGTGGTATAAACATGAAACGTAACAGACAGACAGAGTTACTTTCACATTTATAATATTAGTTTAGGTTTGTACTAACTTTTGAAACCACAATATTTTGTAAAACAAAATCGACTATTGTAATATTTTGTCCTTAAAAAAACTATTACAGTAGTGTTATAATTTTCTGACCTTCAAAGTTATAGCTCTAAATGAATAGGCATCGTATGCATTATCCAAGTCATTAATCTTCTTGTTATCTTGGTATCAAATTAATTAATTATTTTGCATAATAGTATAAGATAAATGAAGTTCATAAAGACTTTATTTTGAAGGTCAAGGCATCAGAAACTTGCAGACTACAAAGAATTTTGTGTAAAGTTATATAAAATTTTATTCTGAGAGAAACGTTTTAATACGTTCTATAAATAGGTGGAGTAAAATAAATAGAATTCTATTTATAATAATCAGATAGGTACTGCTAAATTTAATGTCTTTTCATAGAGAGGTTGACATTTGACCTATACCAGTCTCCTACTTAAGGCTACACACGATCACTTAACTGTCAGTTTTAACTAAACAGTTTTATCTGACAGTCAATACTGACGTCCCTTGTGCCCACACACGTTCACTTTTGACTGAAGACATTTTAATCTCAAGATGTCATCGGACGACGACGCATTAGCCGTGCTTGGATTAATAATAATTTTGATAAAATCGGCCAACTGCTGTCTTTGCATCATTTTTCATAATATAGTGAGTATGCGTAGAGGATAAACATAAACAGACCAGTATCCTTTTTGCTATCGCAACCAAAGAGTATTTATTTAATACATTTTAATCGCAACACGCCTACACACGCACAGTTTAAACTTATCAGTTCCGTCAGTTCAGTTGAAAGAATGTGGCCACAATATATCATAACTTTTAATTGATAATAAAAAACTGTCATTTTTAATTGTACACACACTCAGTTTTCACTTTCAGTTTAAAATATTCAGTTAAAACTGACAGTTAAAAGTGATCGTGTGTAGCCACTATCAAGGTACCTACTTACTTTTTAATGAATTTTTTTTTATTGTTTGTATAAATGTTTTTTATTTTCAGAAACGTTGCTTTCATCTAATAATGTTGGTTAAACTTACTATGTCAAAGTCAAAGCCAAAATACTGTATGGACTTATGTTACAAAATGCAACAGACTCTTATGCCTTTATTCTGTTTAAAACAGATTCTATTTTTAAGATAGCGTCTGTCAAATTTTAGTTTATTAGGAGTTTATATTTAATGCCAAGTTCGAAAAAAGTAAAGCCAAAAAAAGAACTTGGAAATAATAATAAATGGCTACTTTTTTAAAGTGTTAATTATTACAATATTCTTGCGTATACAATGATGTCAACAAGTAAGGTGCTGCAACCATCACTTACACAATCAAACTTAAAAAAAAATAGATACCCATATTTTAACTTTTCGTTGTTAGTTCACTATTCTACTCCTTAAAATATCTTTCTAAGGTATTTATCGCCAATACCTATATTTTAAAGTTATTCTGTAAAAATCAGTATCAACCAAGAATTACAAACTTTCATCTCAACTTTCAACGCTGAAACTAGCTTCTACAAAAACGTGAAAGTATTACGTAGTAATGAAATCTATAAATTTTTACGTAAACCTAAGCCAATATTAAAGTCTTAACCCAATTCATAAAGCCACTTTAAAGCAAACAAAAACTAAAGAAAACTTGGTACATACAATCAAGGTTCGCCACAAACTTGGTTGTGTTTGCTAAGCTAAGAACACACGGGTATTGTTCGAAATCAACTTAGAAACTTCAAACTCAATCACGCGAGCGCGATAACGTACTTGATTGTTGGGCATTTGCAAATGAACGTGGGTACGAAATACCGAGAGTACAGAAAGCAATGTTACAAACATTCGCGGAATGAAAATATTCGTCACCTTAAAGTTCAATTTTGCTTGAACCAAATCAAGGAACAATAACGCCAACACGTCAATGTTGTTAAAATAATAAAAAATTTACTCAGATTAAAAAGTAAATGGATGGAACCTTGTGATCAAATACATTTTGTTAAGAAAGTAGACATAAACCACATGCAAAAAAGTTTTTATTTCATAGACAAGAATAACAACTGACAGTTTCTTGGGAGACAAGAATGATAGAACGACTATTTTGAAGTGTCACACTCTTAGGGTAATTAATAAAATTATAAGGGTAATTATTAGAGAACATGATGTATTGCAATCAGAGGCAGAGTGATAGATATACGCTTCTTCTATTCTATATATTATACATAAAATACGACACCCGCAGTAGGGTACAAGCCCTGTGCCGTAGAGACTTTGCAAACATACAAGTCACGGACACATGGTACACCCAGACTCGGAACAACAATTTGTGGATCAAACAAAGTGGTGGTGGTTTTAGTTCAACTACTCATAGTCAAGGAATATTGGTCAGAGTAAATTTAAACTCTGTTGTCAAATAGTTAACCCAAGTTTCAGCATAATGATATATAACTGTCTGGTTTGATACATAGTTTGATAACGTAACATGTGCTTGCAAAGCGATAAATGAGTGTATTTTTAAACTGACGAATATTTTCATTAGGTCAAAAATATAATCTATCACTCTACGGTTGAAATTCATTTGCACGTCATAAACTACAAGGTTGATTTTCTCTTGCAAGCTTGGCATAATCTTAGATTTATTACGCCTATCAAGTCAACAAGATAGAAGAAGAGATATCGGCCTAAGTTTTTAGCCTAACTTAGATAAATCTTGCCAAAAAACTTGACAAAGTTTGGCTTATTGTTGATTTTATTGATTAAAAGCCGGTCTCAATGACGCATCTACCATGATCTGTTTGTTTAAACAGCAAACTATACGATAACTGTCGATGGAAGAAAAGAAATCTATAGACGGTTATCGAATCGCGCAAGTTATGACACTTTCACTACAGTTAACGGTAGATACGTTATTAAGACCAGCCGTTAATTATTTAAGGTTACGCTAAGTTTGCGCTAAGATCAATAATTTCAACGGATTTGATGTGTTTTGTTAATTTTTTGTATATACATATTTTAGATTCCGTATACGTGGTCAATGCGATGCGTGCTTCGAGCGTACATTGTTTATAGGTTCCCTTCTGTACTCCCGGTATATTGCGGTAAGACTGAATAAATGAGTGAACGAATTTGTACGAATGTGCGAAAATAATTTATTTATATTAATTAAAAAATGACAAGACCGACCAGCACCCGTTCAGCCCGTTTGACGCATGGGTCAACCATCATCCCTTTCGCCATTTTGGGGGGAAGGAAGACGACTGGACCCACACCATCATCAAAAGCAATGACATTTTAGTGAGCATGACGATTCCTGACATTACATCTCATAGAAACGAAAATAACTTTAAAAATGTAATGAAGAACAATCGCTAGTTACCGTTACTAACAATTTCAATTATCTAGGTCTTCTGTGAGTATAAAATACAAACAAAATTGTAATATTTAACACAAACACATTATTCTGAATTTTTATATCTGTAGCCCGGAGTAACACTGCGAAACTGGTTTTAGTTTATTAATCACTTTATTGAAAGGATGATTAGGCTCTGATAATTAAATTTGAAGACCCTTTTGACCCTTCAAGTGTATTTGAAAAATATAAAGTGAAGATAGGAATGAAGGTATTTCAATAGTACATTTTAGTAGGTATATTTACTTGTGATATGCTTATATTGCTCAAAAAATGTAATAATGCATTCATATTAAAAAATGAAATATTGTAGACTAATAAGGAGTCTGAGTATTTCTTATAAGGTCTATATGGAATATTTTATGTGCAAATTGTAATATAAAAATATAATATGTTTCAATTGATATTTAGATAAGATTTTTATTTTTTACTGTAAGCGTTTTTTTTTTAATAATAAAAAATCCAATGTAAGTTGCCGTGTGGTGCCGGCTTAAGAATAGTACCACCCCATCTCTACCCGTGGGTGTCGTCAAGGCGACTAAGGGATTTTAACCCGGAGGACGGGCAGCAGCGTCCTCTGCGTACTTAAAGCCTTACTGCGATCGCCAACCCGCTCGCCAAGCGTGGCGATTATGGCAATTACCCCCAGGATCTACATACTAGTAGGTTCTACTGGGGAGACCCGTGCCCAGCAGTGGGCCATCTTATGGGTTGATATGTATTATTATTATATTAACATTTTAAGTTTACTAAATCAGTAAGCTTCAGATAAGCCTTTTGTTACCTCTGTGGCACGGTGGGAGTGTGTCCGACTGCTACGCAAGAGGCTGTGGGTTCGATTCCCACTCGGGACACCACTTTGTGTGATCCACAGTTTGTTGTTCCGAGTCTGGGTGTACTTTGTGTCCTTGTATGTTTGTAAAGTCCCCCGTGACATAGGGCTTGTACCCTTCTGCGAGAGTCGTCTTTTGTTTAATTTAAAAAAAAATCGCCTAAGCACTCTATAAACTTGGACTTACGGAACCACTATAAGAGATGTTAGATATGACTTACAAAGCCACTGTAACAGTGCTATAGCATAGTTTAAGAACTGAGCCTAGTGCCTAGTAGACGTGTAATTAAAAGTAAGTTATATTTGTATTGTGGAGTATTTTATTTAATAACTTGTTTTCTTAAATTCAAAACACCTATCACTAGAAGAAAAAAATAACGTATACACTAAAGTATTTTATCGACAAGTTACATTCGCTCCGTCGCGAATTCGCTAGTGCCTATATGACGTCGATTCAAACGATCGTTCGCAAAAAAAAAAACGACAAATGCTTAAAAAAAATATTCGTCATTTTATTTCGCTTACTACATCTGATTAATCGAATATACTTTCTTAAGCGAAGAATCTTTTTTAATAGCGAAGATACTTTCAATAGTACAGCTTATCTACGCATCGACTTGGATTGACCACGTGACAAATTTCAATTTCATACATTTTGTACCTGGCTTTCTATTAACTACATCGCTATTAGAATGTGATTTGGTCTAGGCCCCTAGATCTTAGTTTGATAACTGATGATATGATTTGCGGTACCACGGTAAGAATTAAGTCTATAGAGAGTTAGACTTATCTCAAACTTAGTTTGAGCTATGAATTAAGCCTAAGCATGATAGATTCTAGCCAAAGATTGATCGTATCGTAACCAAAATCGGTTGTAAACACTAAAACTATACAAAATCGCATGAGTCAGGAATGGATTCAATTCAATATTCTAATGGGTATGATGTGAACTAAACCTTTTGAATGCGATACCATTTGGATATCACCGCTTCGTATATTTTTATTCAGGTCAAACGTTTTATCACCTAGCAAGGCGGCAGTTTTACTTTATTCCTCCATTTAGGTATATTGAATGTAATGTCATGTAGATGTAGCTATTTATGTGATTTCGTTTCACGAAAATTGAGGTTAGGATTTAAGTATTATTACTTTTTATTACACGACTGCAAGGAAGGGTTATGTTTTCGCACGTATCTTGTATGTATTTATCTATGTAATATTCTTTATTACCTTATATTTTTCAAACCACATAACGGATTTAAACAATTATGATATCGTTACATTTGCCTGACGGCCCAAGTGTTCTTATTTAATAGAAGTTTGAAAAAAATGTAAGATGTCAAAAAGGTATAACATGATTTTGACTGTGAAATAGAAAAAATAATGGTTGCTAATTGACTTTTTAAGTTTAAAAGTTAATTAGCAACCATTATTTTTTCTTTTAAATTAATTGACTTTTTAAGTTTAAAAGTTAATTAGCAACCATTCTTTTTCAAAATTTTCAATACTTGGCAATAGCTCTATGTACTCTCGATGAAATAATATCGATAAACTTAGTGTTGTGCCTCCGACAGCATGATATTACATACGTATATAGGGGATCTTGTTCGATCTTTTTGCGCAGGCGGGTTTTTATTTTTTTATTAGTATGCTATAAATAAGCATAGGTATGAATGGGATACGTTTGTTACTTCTTATTTCGATTCCTGCTTGCTGAATATAATATACTAGTGGCACTGAATTGCTTACTATTGCTGTATAAAGGGCTGTTAGTTAATTTACCACTCGGAACAGAACTGTATGAGATCCACAATCAGTTCCAAGTCGAAGTGTATTTTTTGTACGATTTAGGTTCAGAGATCTATGGTAAATGTCTGTTTGTAAAGTCGTCCCAAAGACATGAGCTTACTGCTAGAGTTGTTTTAAAAACATAATTAAGTTCTATTTATCTGTACCTATCTATACCTACCAAATATCTTATGATTCTGAGCCGATTTAGATAAGATGAGAGCTTGATACTTCAGACTGGTACTTCAGGCGGGCAATTACTAAAGTAAATTAATTTGACATATAGATAGATAGTTAAATTTGATCTTAATCTGAATAACGGTCGAGTCTTTATTAAGTCAGAACATACAAACATTTTCCATTTAGTTAGTAAGATAACTATGTTTCCTTCAAAACACCAAATCTTCAAAGGTCACAGTAACATCAGAGCAAAATCGTTTGGAGGAGTATTTTCCCAAGATTATTCACAGCTGACTTCCCCAGACCTACTAATCCTCGCGGTTGGAAACAGACAAGGTTCTAAAGGGTGTTTTGGGTACAAAGACATAAAGGCAAACCAAAGCGGACATCATTCCACATATTATACCACATATTACATAGATACAGATAGCCGGCTTCATACAACGACTGAAAACACGCTCACACATACATAGTATTTAGATCTCTATTAAACTCGGTCGAATGAAAACTAAAACCACGCAAGTTAAGATCGTCTGTACTTGTATGTGAATTTGCTGTTGACTTGTGAGCCGACCTTTCCAAACCTTTGTATTTTGTGATCCTGCTGTACATTTCTAACTTTATGGCCAAACATTTGCACCTGTAAACTATATAAGATGTTTTGCCCTCAAATTCGTATTTGCGGACGTAATATGTTAAGTCAGTCCAGTTAAATACACATACTTAGTCGTTAAATTAATTTGCTGTGAAATGAAACGGCTTCAAGGGACGAAATGTTCTTAATTTTTCAATGTCAAAAATCTTTTTGTAACAGTTTTTTGACATTGGAATCGTTAAAATTTGGAATGTTTGGTGGGAGTGTTTTGCGTCACGGGTTATAATGTTTGTTTATTAGATTTTTATAGCTAGTGTGGGAAGTTTGCTTATTTTAGTTGTTTACTTTGTCTCAAAAACTTTAGAATATTTAACGACTTCTTTGGTGTCCTTCTCCGTTTTAAGAAAAAAACCGTGACGGATAATGGAATTGCTCAAAACCCCTTGTGTTGAGTAATTTCAAGGGGTGATGTTTTTACAACAATAAACAGTCTAAAAGAATACACAATCGGTGCCTTTTTTGTCGGAAATAATGTAACATAATACCATTTTCAGAATATTCACAGCTACGCAAAAAGCTGGTCTGACAAAAAGAAATTAAGCAATAACATAATAATAATAAAAATAATAAATAAAATTGATTGCCTCGTACAACGCACACTCGAATAACATACACCAAAGCATCTCCTACATACCTGGAATCTAGGACTACTTAGTACCAAAGGTATGCCGAGATTCCAAATACGTGAACAATGTTTCTGTGTGTGCTGCAAAGCGAAGTATGTATGAAACTTTTCTTCCGTAGGTAATCTCGATGATTTGCCAAAATAAAAGTATTCAAATAACCAGGGCTGCCTCTGTGGCGCGGTGGGAGTGTATCCGACTGCTACACAAGAGGTCGTGGGTTCGATTCCCACACGGGATACCACTTTGTGTGATCCACAAATTCTTGTTCCGAGTCTGGTTGTACTTTGTGTCCATGACTTGTATGTTTGTAAGTCCCTCGCGACACAGGGCTTGTACTGCGAAAGTCGCCTTTACAAAAAAAAAAACAAAAAAAATACTATTAGCCTGGGGGCCTCATATAATTGTTACGGCTGATATGGCGGCAGCTACGCCACTGTATACGATACTGCTGCCATAATCTGGATTGATTTACCTACTTAAGCACCTGTAATAGAATATCGTAAAAGGTGGCTCCCGTTAACGATACCCACACAGATTTATGGGGTGACTTAACTCTTAACCACGGTATAGACACACGACGCCTCTATTACAGCCGGATCAACGCGTGAACATGGATAAGATATTAGGGGTAATATATTAGGAGCACGGACATACTCGTCTTTTGGACATGTCCTCCCATTTTGACCATGTTTCTCCTCAAATTGTAACGGTCCAACTGTAAATACTTACACCAAATCTGGTTCAAGGTTCACTACATATGCGAATGTCATACGCTAAAGTTCTTCTATATAATATGACCTTAATTTTTATATAGACTGGGAGAGAATGCTCGACCTAGATCGATCGATAGAAACATATTATATTTACAGCTTAAAGATTAATATACTAGACTACGTAGGGTTACAAGCATTAAGGTACCGTGGAGTCTAAGTAGGTAAATGGAGTCGATCCAATGAATTGAAGTCAAAAGATTTTCCATCGATATCTATCCATCTCTCTCTCACATATAGATAAATAAAGACGGGCCTCCAAAAATAAATTAAGGTCATCTTCTAATAGTATTCAGTGACAATTTACAACTGGCCAGTTATTAAAAAAAAACTTCTGATCTGAGCTTCGTGGCCTAAACTGGCATATAACTGAAACGGTTAAACATTTCATCTGTTAAACCGTTCCTAATTGCTTACAACCAGAATCTATTTATAAGTGGCCACAACACATGATTGTTATATCTATCGAACATCAGAAAGAACTTTAATAGGCCCCCAAGAAGCAACATTAAACTGTTTAAAGCAACATTATAGAAGTCAAACGTCCCATTAACCGCTAAATATGTCTGCAGCTGTATTCTTTATGTTTTTCAACGGAAACGCTATAAATCAGTCGTTGGGGGCAGTTTCTACTATTGGCCATGTTAGTCGTAAAAATGTTTTGATGGTCCGCATAGCTTGGGCCCATACATTCCGAAACCATAAATGTCCATTCATGTCTCCCAGTTTTTTCCTTTTCCTACATCGTAAAACTATCTCTCTGAATAATTTCTCAGAACAGTTGACTTCAAAAGATGTAATTGATTCGAATATTCTTTTTGAAGTTCATTCATGCTTTGTTTTTCTGACATAGAAATAAGAGCTTTTATAACATCTAAATTAATAACTCTTCCTCCGTAGTCGGGTAAAAATGTACATAATTGTTTTATAACAGTCGCAAGCCTTTGAATGCTTCATTCATAATGAGAAGCAAATGAAAAAAGGAACAAATTAAAACAAGTCCAGGTTCATTTGTTTCTAAATTATGTAACAGGTAGGAAGGTCCTTACAACTTTTTTTATTTCTTCAAAATGAAACGTTTTCGCAAGGGTTCCCCACAATCTGAGATTAATTATTAGGAAAATTAAGATTTCCTTAATAAAACGTCGACTTTATGTTTTGGAAAAGTTTATTTTTTTTATTACACCCCGGACTTGTTACAACTTTTATTATTAAGGAAGTATGATTGCGTTAATGTGTTTTATATAAAAGTTTCGTTCCGAAACATAAGTAAAATGTTTGACGTGAATAATGTCCATATTGTCCACTAATTAGATATATTAAAGTAACAATGACAATAATATTTGGCTGGGTTGTAAGATGGAAGAAGCCCATGAATAGTGTCTTAAAAATGTAATTGTCAAATCCTAACCTGAAATAGATTTATTAGAGAATCAGTAATAAATATGTTAGAAAGTCTGTATTATAAACATGCTTGAAACGTCAGTAATTTATCCCTAGTAAAATTTCAAAAAGACTCAATTTTCGCTCTTTCTTCACATGGAAGTTTCATTTTTCATCATTATTTTTCACTTCCTATTTCATACAAAAACATTAAAAAACAAACTCGATAAAACTAGCTACACAATAAAAGCAAATACTAATTTTATAATAGAACAAAATTAAATTCTGAATGTTATCTAGAAAACTAATAAACAATATTTCATACAAGTTGAAGTTGCAACTACCCTCGCTAGATTATAAAGTCTGCCAACGCTGTAAACATAAGGCCACAACTCACCACCCGTGTACAACGCATCAAGCGACACAGAAATGATTTGTGTTCCACTATATTTTACCTACCTTAATACTGGCGTCTAGTTTTACAGCCACGACTAGTTCGTCGTCGACACCTCACTGACCTACTTTGCTTGGCTGATTCTTTCTACTTGCAAGTGGAGTACTATGCAACTGTGTATTACCTGATCAGCTTTGAATTTTTGTTCTTATTTTTGAAGGAGTTTCTTATTCGTTTGGTATTTTCTTCTTTTCTGGTCGGAAATTTCTTTGTGGAATCGACTGAATAAAAAGCTCGTTGTTAATTCTCTAGTGTCTAGTTTCACAATCATCTTTATCCTTTTAGAGAATATTTCCATGTTTTATTTTCTGCAAAATTTGTATAGAACCTACCTACACAAATTGCATAAGAATTGGAAACGTTTATCAAGTATCGTCTATTTTTTTTTTTTTTTACGTAATTGTAGTTAGTAAAAGTAAAGTGTAAATCATTTTCTCTTCATTCACCAAATACGATGAAGAAAGTCTCGAATTCCATCAGCAATATAAATCCTTAGTTATAAAATGCAAGGAATTCAAATTCATAGATATTGAAGTCATATTTCAGGATCCACAATTTTATAATGCCGTACATTACTGGCAGCAAGACTTTACATATTTTCTGGTCTTATGATAGTAATGTCATTTTCAATGCAGTCATTCATCTTGCAAATAGTGGTAACCTGCTTTTAGATGGCTACAAAACTAGTAAACTAATTGAAACTAATGCTAAAGTTGCTTTAATTACCAATGGTGTAAAATAATTAGTTTTGCCAATAACTACATGTCTTTAGCTAGAATTAATTGACTAGATGGCGTTACTAATTCAAAAATAAACCTAGATTGTTTCTAAGATTCCAATATCTGTGAAGACAAGCCGACGCCACCGGGATTATATTTAAGTGCAGGAATTGTTTGTGAAAGATAGAACTGTTAAGCTGTTTGCAAAAGAAAGATTTTGTCATAAAATTTCCGTGTATCCTTTTAGAGACACCATTAGTTTTTTTTTTATGTTGATAGTTTTTTTTAAGATAACTAGCAATGTGGGATTGAGTCCCGCATTACTAGGAATCTTGTTAACCCCTCCAGCTAAGCTCAAAGGCTTGTGTTAGGAATGGGCTCACGTCGGTAGTATAATGGGTAGGATTCGAACCCGCGACCTCACGATTGCGAGACCGATGCCATAACCATTAGGCTACCGCCGCTTCATGGTTCAGTGAGGTTACGAATCGAAATCTTTACAATTAAAGTAAGGTATGTTGATTATTATATAAATCAATAAATGTATTAAATTAATTTTATGGCTAATGCCTATATAGGTACCCACATATATTCCCTGCAAGCATTCCCAGAGTTGGTAATAAAATAAAATTAATAGCTTCAATGTAGACCTTCAGACAAAATCCTTTAACAGCAGCCGTAATGTTTGAGGCTGTACAAACACTTTTAAATTCGTATTAAGCCTATCTAAACTTCGGGACTAAAATATTTACACAGCCGAACAAGCATCCTTTAAACATCAAACAAGTCCAAAAAAGTGGTTAAAAGAATTATAAAAAAAGAACTTCGGTTTAATAGGGAACACTTGGGATCAAGAGCACCAGCGCGAGTTCTGTTTACATATCAAATAGCACAAAACAAATTTAAGCTTAATCATCAAAGAAAATGTTAATTAGTTTTATCTGATCTCAGTACCTGGAACTATGAGATTTTGATTTTGATCTCAGTACCTGGAACTATAAGATTTTTAATTATGTTTTATTAATGCTGCGTAGATAAATCATCCAAGGTCAAATGCTGTAGAAATGCTTCAATTCTTCTAATAAATGGAGTACCTACTTAAATAACGGCAAAAGCATTAACATTCAAGTCTATAAATTCCTCTCATCTCTTATAATTTGATTTCAAAAATAATTATGAGAGCAACCAAAAATCAAGTAGCGTAAAATAATGATTTCCCAATTACAAAGCAAGACTAAAAGGTTTGTAGCGGAGTAATTAAAGTAAACTTATTAATACCCTTGAGGTGTCTGTTAATGAATTTAAATTTTGTTGTTCCTTTTATATTTCCATATTTTATTTTATTATACTTGAATTCTGCTACCCTTTTTAAAACTCCGGTTTGCGACAACCCGTCCTTAGAGATCAGCTTTTTAAATATTAATAACTTGCTTTTAGGCGTAACATCGCTCCTTTGAATTTCCCATTTCCCATTTGCTTATGTGGTATAATGATGTAGCAGACATTCTAAGTGAAAATGTTTATCAAGATCTGTTTAACGGTTTAAAAGTGATTGAATGATAAACACCTAAAGATTTGAGAACCCATTACTCCTAGTACCTAATCAATACTAAAACAGAAAACTGTGGAAGCATGTTTTAAGTGTTCTTAATTATAATTGGTATTGGTTGACAAAAGTATTTGTGTCAACCACAAAATTACCTTTATGTCAGGTAACAGGCAACTACATCTAAAAATAAAGGTTTTACAAAACTTCGTCAAACAAGTACGGTACAGTTGGCATCCCCATCGTGACAAAGATGGATGGCGCGCTAACCGTGTCTTCATCAACTTCAACTCTCATTATGTACGCCCTTAAGCTTACATCCGAACAGATGCTCACTATACTTACTAATTCTATTTTTAATCTTTTATTTTTGAAACCAGTCTTATAAGTGGTTAAATACTTTTTTGTTGGAAAGAATTTTGGAGCAGTCATGAATTGTTTTGAGTTTTTAAATTAATGAAAGTGATAATTGAAATTGAATGTTTGGGTTCTTAGAATTTATGTGGATTGGAATTCCATTCGTTGTTTTAGTCATCAATGTCAAAAAATGAGCTGAAATTTAAAATTGTAAGATACTGTCGTCTAATTGCGATTAATTTAAAAAGCCAAATAATTAATTATAAATAACATAAGCTAAAACTAATCAATGCTAGGTCATTAAGCCGTAAATGAAGAATACATAATTCAAATTTAATAAATGTGTTCATAACTAATGAATAACTTTTCACTCTCCAGAGCAATAAAATTCCACCCTAATTATCATACCTCAAATCTAATCAAAGCGTGAAATATAAGTTCATCATCGATTTATAGACCGCGGGTCCGCCCGCGTGGGTGATGAGCGCAAGCAGCGCGACCCGGCCCGGTTCACTTTAGCGCCTTGACGCGTAATAAGTACGTTTCTTAATTGACAAAGCCTTTATAATTTTAAAATGTTGCTTTTATATAACTGCTATAAATTCTATGTAACCTACATAACAGTCTATTTGACCCTGGGAAAAGGATATCCCTAGATATTCCCTATACAAAATCGATTGAGCTCAATCAGAAACTGAGATAGGTTATCTCATTTGAGTCGATTCCAACTAATACTTGTATCTGTCTGTTTTATTAATATATTGTTGTGTCTGATATTTTGCGTCATCACATATTCTTTTGTATACACAAATATTACTAGAAATTACGAAAAGGAATAATTGTGTATAAAAATATTACGATTGATATTGTTTACTGTAATCTCATACGATATTGGTGTCGGTAATAGTATTTCATTGGTCGTAAACTTGTTCATATACACGGTGATCACATAGTACTAAGTGAGATGGTACTGCGAGGAGTTCGAACGTTGAAAGTTTGTATTCGTTATGGTACCTACCTACTGGATCTCTTCGATAATGACGTAGGTTCATCTTAATTTTACACTCTAGGGCTGCGTGCTGCCCTCGGAACACTACCTACTAAATATAAAATACATATCACACATCAGAACGGCTGGCAGGAGCTGGATGCGAGAAGCCGAAGATAGAACAAAGTGGTGTGCATTTGGAGAGGCCTGTCCAGCAGTGGACTGCGAAAGGCTGGTGATGATGATGATGGTATATCAGATAACGACTTTCCTGGTCAGCGGCCAAAATCCAAGTCCTTTACTGTTTTAATATTACTTCCTTATTTGAATCAATAAAAGCAAAGTCTGCAATTAATTAAACGAACCTTAAAGGTTTCAACCACCACAAAGTCTACATGCATATTATGTACCTACTTTATGATGTGTACATGTACGATAACCCGACGTGTATCTACATCTCTGTACCCAGAACGACCAATGAAATTGATTGTTCGATCAGCATGTAGAAATTCTTCACAATCAAAGCTAATAACTAACAGACTGAAGTAATTTCGTTCGATTCATACATTTGCAGCGGCTTGAACCCTATCAACTAATGAAAATAACGATATAAGAGCTGTTAAAATACTGAAATAAAGTTGATTATCTTTAAAACGGATGAACGGATTTTCATCAAACGAAGCCGAGATCTATTCCGGTTCCGATTTTAAGCGGTGATAGCCTAGTCGTGCATCCACAAAACGATATATCTGTGGGTGTATCGGATTCACAATTGAGTGGTTGCGATTTCGAATCTTACTACAAACAACTGTGCTTAGCTAGTGGGCATGTTTCTTTATTTTAGATATAAAAAAATAAACTAACTTTCAATTAAGAGACTGTATGCAAGTCCGTCTTCTCATTTGGGCGATACATAGCCACGTCAAGTGTATAACACCCATATGTTTATCTCGAGGGCTAAAAAGAAACCAAAGTATTAAATGAATATATTTCAAATCTTGCTTACGCCCCTGATTACTTCAAATCCGTATCTGGCGTCCGCATGACGTCCACCACGTGCGCCATATTACGCCTCTCGTCGAGTATGAAATATGAGCTGCCTCTCTATAAATAGATCACATCCCCTTAATGACCCGTTGTTCGACTCTTGCATTATAACGTCCATGTTTGAGATGCCGGGTTTTTTTGTTAATCTTCGAGGAACAACTCTTATAATGAAACCGGTAGTTATTTTCGAAACTATTCATGTAGATATAATATGTTTCTATTTCTTAGATACATTTGACTGAAGAGACTGATGAGTATTATTATCACAGGTTAATTTAAGATCAATCAATCAATTTATGACTTAGTAGTTCGACCTATAACTCCGACTCGATTAGTGCTTCAAGATATCAAAAGGCACACATTATTAATAAAGTCTATTTTTTTTTTAAGGTAAGTAGTAGTGTGGGGTTTTGGTCCCACATTACTAACAATCCTGTTAACCCCTCCAGCCAAGCTCAATGGCTTGTGTTAGGAGTGGGTTCACGTCGGTAGTATAGTGGGTAGGTTTCGAACCCGAGACCTCACGATTGCGAGCCGATGCCTTAGCCATCAATTTAACTAAAATCTTTATACTACTATTAGCTGATCCTCGCAACTTCGACTGCGTAAATTTTCCCCGTTTTTGCAACATTTTTCATTACTGCTCCGCTCTTATTGATTGTAGTGTGTGTATAGCCTATAGCCTTCCACGATAAATGGGCTATCCAACAGTAAAATATTTTTTTAATTCGAACCAGTAGTTCCTGAGATTCTGGCGTTCAAACAAACAAACAAAACTCTTCAGCTTTATAATATTAGTATAGACTAGCTGTCCCGCACAACTTCGGATGCGTAAATTATCCCCGTTTTTGCAACATTTCACGTCGCTACTCTGCTCCTATTAGTCGTAGCGCGATGTTATATAGCCTATAGCCTTCCTCGATAAATGGGCTATCCAACAAAAAAATATTTTTTCAAATCGGACCAGTAGTTTCTGAGATTAGCGCGTTCAAACAAACAAACAAACAAACAAAGCAAACAAACTCTTCCGCTTTATAATATTAGTATAGATAACACAAGAACCATAAAAAAATGCAATTATTGTACAAGAACCAAATGCACTTATCATCATATTAACAAACCAACTTTAACTAATTAATTAACAATAACTCTAAATCGTATTTTAATAGACTACCTTAACATAAACCTCTGCAAATCAACAAACACTACGACCACAAATGCATCCGCCATATTTTTTCATACAAAACAGAACCAATACTCATAAACCGTAATCCCTGAGCTTTATTATCGTGCACGTGTGGGCTGCCTCTATAAAGATAAGGTAAACACCACTTTAGATTTATTGGGCATTATAAATTAGTAGTAAGTACCGCATTAAATCCTACTCTTGTTTTTTATAAGCAAGAACTATTGAATAAAACAGTTTAAAGTGTAATGCTTAGAAAAAATAACATTAAATGTTACTTAACACTATATGAAACCTCGACATGTTTGTCAAAAATTTTAATATTTTCAAAATGACCGAACAGGTTTTCATCAAACAGATCTAAGAACCACTGGCAAGACCACCGCATCCAATCCATCCATCCCTTTGGATAGTTCAATGCCCCAAACAGAAACAGAAAATCGCGTCTATTCAATCTTGGCCACCGCATCCAATCCATCCATCCCTTTGGATAGTTCAATGCCCCAAACAGAAACAGAAAATCGCGTCTATTCAATCTTGGCCGAGTTTAGTCACCGTGACCGAAAGGTCACGGTGACTAAACTCAACCAAGAATAGTCAATTATGCACACATAGATGCGATATTATAGTTAATTTGTGTGTGTTTTATTAGAAATGTACTCTTTTTCCTTGCTCTCGAAGAAAAGGTTACTGTCAGGTCCATAGATGGGAATTCATAGATCTGACAGTAATAAATGTTGGTTAACCAGGCTGATATTTCAATCTGCTTGGTCATCACCTGTCATCACTGAGTTGCTAACGGATTCTCTCATTTTTATTGAAAAATTTGTCCCCCTAAATGATACACGATATCATTTAATGATTCTAAAAACGAACTTAAAGCATTTTAACTAAATTCAATTCCTTTTTTCAAATGTCTGACTGATTCTCAAATTGTGCAGTCCAAAGTTTAAGTGAATCATGTTCATTTCAATTCAGTTCGAGAATTTCGGAAGCTGATTTAGATTTCGAAATTCGGTACGTTTTTCGGAAGTGTTGCGCTTTGTCTACGGTTCATTGCGACACGTTCGTGCTGAAATTACCATATGAAACTGTTAAAACTTGTCATCAGTATTTCCATTGTGCTCTTATTATGATTTTTTAACACAGTTTCATTTAAAGTTAATTATGATGGAGATGGGTAGATGACGAGATTTGTTAGTAACTACGACACAAAGTTATTGTTCAGACTAGGTACATTAGAAAATTAACCCACTTATTCATTATACGTTGCTAACAGCATTTTATTTTATTTATTTATTTATTTAAAACTTTATGCACAAAGTTGTACAAAGGTGGACTTAATGCTAAAAGCATTCTCTGCCAGTCTACCTTAGGGTGATGTAGAAATGGAATGTGTAGGTGCAGTAACCTAATTGTAAAATAAAAACTTCCTATTATTCTTACATAATACACAAATAAAAATAGCTAGATAGAGAATATAAAATAAATACTAAAATCCAATATAAGTATACAATAGTATACATACTTACAGAAATACATACATACATATATACCTACATACATAACTATACAATAGTATACGTACTTACAACAATACATACATACATACATACATACATACATACATAAATAAATACATAGATACAGACAAATATTTATGTTACTAATGTTGTGATGATTCAGCTGATCCATCAAGGAAAGTGCGTACCTTCCATTTAAAATTAAGGCGATTGGGTGCCATCCTAATTTCGGGGGGCAGGGCATTCCAGAGAGAAACAGATTGAACTATAAAAGAGCATCCGACGAATCCAGAAGAATGAGCAGGGCATAAAAGAAGTAGATTGTCGGAAGATCGAAGATCTCTACTGTGATTTGAGTGCAGGTACTGAAAGTAGGAAGTTAAGTAAGAAGGGGCAGTAGGAGAATTAAGAATAGAATAGAGTGTAGTGAGAGCGCGTAAACTATGTCGCTGGCGAATAGGGAGCCATTTAAGTTCGAAACGGTAGGAAGAAACATGGTCAAACTTACGAAGATTGAAAATGAATCGAATGCAGTTATTTAGAAGTCGGTCAAGTTTATTAAGGAACTCTGCATTCAGGTCAAGATAGCATACATCACCATAATCAATCAAGGGGAATATTAGCGTTTGGACGAGCATTACTTTAGTTTTATAAGGAAGAAAGTTCTTGAGACGATATAAAGCCCGCAAAGTACCCGTAACCTTTTGACTTACATTTGTTATTTGAGTATGCCAGTTGAGGGTGGTATCAAGGAAAATCCCGAGATTCTTAACCGAAGAATGTAACGCGATAATGGAGCCGTTAAATATAACAGGTGGTAATGTGTCGGTGTTTAATCGAGTTAAGAGGCGTTGACTCCCTATCACAATGGCCTGACACTTAGACGGATTTATAGTCAAACCAAACTTGTCTGACCAGGTCTTGATAGCGTTAAGGTCCCCATTAAGCTTAGTGATGGCCTCGGATATGTTATTCACATTGGCCTGGGCATATAACTGCAAGTCATCTGCGTAAAGATGGAACGCACACTGAAGGACATTAGTAATGAGATCGATAAAAATAGAAAATAATAAAGGAGAAAGAATACCGCCTTGAGGAACACCAGCGTCAAGATCGCGCCACCTCGATAAAGTATCACCCACGCGCACGGACTGCTGGCGTCCCCGAAGATAAGATGAGAACCAGTTTAAAGAACCTGCCGAGAACATCAGATGAGATAGGATAGAGAGTAAGATATCATGGCTGACAGAATTGAAAGCATTAGAAAAATCAACCAAAACTAAAACCGTAACTTTGGTATCATCCATGCCAGTTCTAATGTCGCCAGTTACTTTGAGAAGCGCAGTGGTGGTGCTATGTCCTGGCCTGAAGCCTGATTGAAACTGGCTCAACAAATTGTTTCGATGCACAAAATGTGTCATTTGTTTATGCACGCAAGCCTCCAGCACTTTAGATAAAAAAGGAAGAATAGAAATAGGTCGAAAATTATTAGGAAGAGTGGGATTTGTAATTTTAGGCAGAGGAATAACAAAAGCATATCGCCACGAAGACGGGTAAGTCCCTGAATCTAAAGAAAAATTTATGATGTGTGTTAAAGCAGGAAGAAGATGATCAAGAATGGGTATAATCATGCGACGGCTAATACCATCATTACCAACAGCATTAGATTTGATAGAAATAATTATCTTATTGATCTCGCCAGGTTCAACTGAAGAAAAGTGAAAGAAGTCTACGTTGGGGCGAGGAAGGTTTGCTAAGTACTCACAGGTACGACGCTTGGTTAGATGATCAATAGGTACGAAGGAGGTGAAATGAGTATTGATTTCATCTATACCAACCGTCAACGGAGGATCAACACTTCCATGTTTGCCAATTCCTAGAGTCCCCAAGAACTGCCAAATACCCTTGGGAGAAGATGAATTAATATGAATAAGAATATGACGGCGTTTAGCGTTGCGAATCATCTGATTACACCGATTCCTTGCAGTTTTATAAAGGGCCCAGTTATCATCGTCCCGGTCTTTCTTAAATTTGCGAAAAGCTCGGTCTCTGCGCCGCATAGCCATCCTGATTCCATTCGTCATCCAGGGAGCTGGAGGCCGCTTAATTTTAACTTTTTTAACAGGCGCATGAATGTCGTACAACCCCACGACCAAATCATTGAAAACGTCAATTTTATCATTTAACGTAGGGGCCTCAAATACCGGTTCCCAATCCAATCCCGACGCATCCTCACGGAGTTTATCCTCATTCATCCGACCAAAGCAACGCACGTACATAACTTTAGGACAAGGTTTTGGTGGTTTTAGCTTGTAGGAGAGAAAAATTAAATCATGATGAGAAAACCCCGAAGCTAAAGATTGCCCATGATGACGGACTAGAGAAGGAGCCGAGGTAAGAATGATGTCTAACCAAGTATCCATTCCATCCAAATTATGATGAGTAGCTTGCAGTGGTAAGATATGAAAGCTAGTGGACTCAACGATCTGGAGTAACTTACGGGAACGAAGGGAGTTACTCGAGAGGAGATCGGTATTAAAATCGCCCATGATGATATGGTGAGTATACTCTGACCCTATAGATTCCAGAATCATTTCGAAACTGGAGAAATAATCCGCTGCTGGAGGAGAATAAACAACACCTAGAATGGCCCTAGCCCCCTTGAAACACACCTCTAGAAAAATAAATTCCGCAGTAGTACCGTTGCTGGAAGTAGGAAATGTTAATATTTTGTAAGAAAAGTTACTACGCAGATAAATAGCTACTCCACCTCCTCTCCTATCGACTCGATCGTTCCTAATGAGAACGAAGCCAGGGAGAGCGTATGAAGTAGAAAGAAGGTGAGGCTTGAGCCAAGTCTCCGAAACCAAGATGGCATGTACGTTGGAATTAGCGAAAGCATCAACCAAGTCGCTGTAGTGACTAGGAATACTTTGAGCGTTGATGTGACAGACATTAAATAAACATTTGTGTTGCTCATTAAATGTTTTTCGCAAAAAATCCCCAAGTGAATCTGAAACCGAGCTGAAACTATCATTATTCGATGAACCAACAGATTCGTTTGCTGAATAAAATGAATCATTAACAGACATTAGTACTAAGAATTTATAGTTATAGAATAAAAAATAAATAAATTTATAAATGATATATATAAATATTTCTTTAAATAAATATTAATTAAGTAAATATATGAATTTACTACTACTACTAAACTCGTATCTACTCTGAATACTTCTCTGCACCACCCGCCAGCCGACACTCACAAAATATTAATATTTAGAAATAACTATAACAATAAAAAAATACAATACATTTTAAACAATCAATAAACTAAACGCAACAAACTAGATGAACAAGGCATTTCTGAACGCAACAAATTGGACAATTGGACTGACATCAACTGACATCCGAATATTGTTGTGTCATATGTCAAGTTGAAGCTGTCAATCAAATAATATTATAAATTAATTCCTGAGAAATAAAACAGTGGGTATCGAAATTAATTAAATTAAAACCTACCTGTTAAAGGACAGTGCACAAACTAGATAATTACATAGTTATGGGGTACCAATTGGTTGCGATTAACTTACGTCACTGAGCAACAACAAAACAAAACTTTACACGACACAAAATATCACGCACAATAAAGGCGATGCAAGTTATCTACGTGAAGAAGGCTGCTTCAAACCCGTGTCACCAGTGCCGGCCCGCTTGTCAGATTTAGACGTAGAAACAGGGTGCTTCTCCATCAAAAGGTCCAGCTCATCCATTGAAGACAACTTGTGGCGACTGCTGTCGGGCGCTTTGATGTAGATAGCGGCGTCTTGTGTCCAAGCAGCCCTCATCCCGAAGTGCTGACGAGCTTTGCTAAAGACCGCCTGTCGGGCTTTCGTTAGGAATTCCCTAACTCAAACTGCAGAGCCCTTTAAAGCGGACTTTGCTCTCCAAACAGCTGCTCTGAGATCTGTACTGGCAAATCGGACAAGTATGGGTCGGGGGCGATCTCGACTCTGGGCTCCAATCCGGTGGCAGACCTTAAAATCACCCTGTGTGATATCTATGAGACCCAGCTTCTTCTGCACTAGGTCAAGTGTTGCAGTGGTGCAGTCTTCCTTATCAGATTCAGCCACACCAATGAAGAGGAGCACTTTTCGTCGTGATCTTGTCTCCATTTCATCCACGATTTTGAGGCAGTCATTTACTTGATTGCGGAGCATACCGAGCATCTCAAACACGAGTTCTCGAAAGGTGCGAAACTCCTCGGCAACTTTTGCTACAGTATCTCTGGAAGGCACTCCGCTGTTCAGCTGCGCTTCCAGTTCATTCATCCTCCGGTTGACGGTCTCTTCCAGTGATTTTTGTGTGGACCTAATTTCGTTTAATTGTGACATCATGTGTGAATGTTAGGCTGGTAGGTGGTGTATAAATTAGTAGTTAATACTGCATAAGATGCTGTACAAACGTAAGTACTACGTAATTATGCTGTAAATAGTACAGAAAAGTTGTCCAAGTCAACTGAAACTTAATATTTTAATTTTAAATAAATTCCGAAATCGTGACAATGTGTTACTTGTTTTTACACCTACCCCCAAAAAAAAAAAAAGAAAATTTTAACTAGAGAATAATTTGTCTTCTTCTATTCTTTTTAATTATTACTTTACAAAAATATGTTAAGTATTCAATACGTATATATCAATTCATATGATATCTCACTTCTGGATACGGGTCTCCTCCGGGATCCGGGGGGTAATTGCCATAATCGCCACGCTTGGAGCGGGTTGGTAAGGCTTTAAAGTACGCAGAGGACGCTGCTGCCTGCCCTACGTTTTAAAAATCCCTTAGTCGCCTTGACGACATGGGAAGAGATAGGGTGGTAGGTACTATTCTTAAGCCGGTTTCATATGACTTTTTATTTGAAAATAGAACGAAAAGCAAAACTATCAATACAGTTAAACTAACGCCGGCTCCACACGTTGACCCAATATCGGTCCCAATGCCACTCGTCCAACGTTTAGATCTGAAAAAAAACGTTGGGCCTAGACCCACATGTTGGCCGAGTGGCGTTTCGATCAACATTGGGGCCAACGCGTGTAGCCGGCGTTAAAATAAGCTAGTAATAACTAAGTTTAGAACTTAGATACATTTCTTTAGTGGGCTCACGTTTATATTATAGCGACTCGGTAAACGTAAGGAAGAAACAGCTAAGTAGACCGACGACCTCAATAAGGTCGCTGAGTTGTACTGGGTGCGGACGGAGGACGACAATTATGAAAGGCCTTTTTTTTTTCTTTTTTAAAAGATAACTAGCAATGTGGGATTGAGTGCCACATTACTAGCAATCTTGTTAACCCCTCCAGCTAAGCTCAAAGGCTTGTTTTAGGAGTGGGTTCACGTCGGTAGTATAATGGGTAGGATTCGAACCCGCGACCTCACGATTGCGAGACCGATGCCTTAGCCATTAGGCTACCGCCGCTTCAAAAGCAGCAGTGGACCGATACTGATTAAATGATGACGAACAGCATTTATCTCAAAATGGTATATCATAATCCAAATCGGTTCATCTGTTTGTACTTAGTGTGCATAGCATGTTGTTTTAAGTTTCAATTTTAAACAGTAGCATGTTAAATCAGATGTAAGATAAGATAAAAAAGGGTTCTGGTCTGTGTTCTTTTTATTAGGGTTGCAAAGGACGAAGTGCGCTTAAGTGGAATATCCGAGGTTCAGGCATTACATCACATGTGCGGTTTTAAACAGGAAACTTGTGTTAAGCATATTGAATTTTTAAATAGATAAGTGATAAATGGAAGTGCTTGTCTAGTATTAAGTTTAAATGTGACCCAAGACTTTAAAATGTATTTTCTCCAACAAGATTGTTAGATACTAATACTGTAACGAAAGTATACCTTGTTAACGTATTATGATAAAGGAGTTAGTTGCAAAATATAACATAACAAATGCGAAAGTACAACTCGACCAAGCTAAGTTTGCACCTCGCTGGAATGCGGCGCCCTCGACGAGATGTGCAAACATAGCTTGGTCGAGTTGTAACTCTGTAAGTCTATAACGTTTTTATATATACCTAAACAAAAATAACGATATTGTAATTATATTGTTCCAAGTGAGTATCAATCAATCTTCAAATGCGTAAACAAAACGACCATAAAGAATATTGAAAATTACACTAATCTCTATAAATGTTGATAAAATTTCGCTATTTGTACACATTATAAAATTATATATATATATACTCAGGTTTTAATTGAGTAAATATTTTAAAGGTAACCACTGCCGTTGCAATACGGTCGAAACTTCGGGCAATAAAAGGTATTACCTTAAAATATTCACACGATTAAGACCCGTAGTAAATATAATTTCACTAATCTCTAGTCTTAAAATTAAAAAAAAATACTAAGTATACTCGTACTTCAATATTTAAAGTATCTAACAAAATATTAACTTTCTAATAAACCCGAAAGGACCTTAAAAACAATTTTTTGATAAAATGTTCGTGGCAAACTCAGATTATGCTCCACTTTTCACGAAACTCATAATATTCGGCCATAACAATATTCTCAACGATCCCGCAGCACTCCTAGAGTACCCAACATTGCCCTCAAATTGTTATGTGGCTAATACAAACCCAATTAGCGTTATTACATCTAAAATTATAGTATCGTTCCAGTACTACTCACAGCACTTAATTGGTACATTGGATATTTTTTTCGCTGTATCGCACCTAAAAAGGTTTTTTGAAGTTGGAAATTATAACTATTACGAATGAAAAATAGACATTGTTTTTATCCATTTACCGATTGATAAGCTTTTTTACGAGAGGCAGTATTTGTTTATAGGTAGGTATGTAAATGGTTTGATTGATTTTATATATAATTTGAATCTCGGCAACGGCTCCAGCGATTTTCATGAAATTTAGTATGCAGCGGATTTCGGGGGCGATACATCGATTTAGCTAGGTTTTATTTTTAGAAAACGTCCTTTAAAAAAATATCGAGCAAAGCTCGGTCATATAGGTACTATTCCTTAAAAACCAAAATCTCATTCAAAATTCAAATCTCCATGACTCATCAACATTGGATTTGAAAATACATTTGAATAGCGTCTCCGGAGATCACTGAGATTGATAAATCGTTGTAGCGGTGTCCCAAGAGGCGCCATGTTATTTTTCATTTTATTTTTCTATACACAGCTGTGCTTCTAAGGTAAATAGACCTGTCAGCGGTTGTTCACCACAGACCGTATTTAATGGAAGAACTTTTCTAACGTTTTATCAGAAAACGCTGTGATTTCAGTTGACTCGAATATTTTCTCTTAATATTAAAGGCCATTTGTACTATAGTATTTACTTTATTGAAAACGATATATATAGAAATGACTTCCACACATGCGGTTTTAATTGTATATTGTTCTATTTTGGCGCTTATTACCTACTAATAACGACAGAATACATTATGAGAAACTGGTTGATTATCTCTGTAATCATCAATATGGTGCAAAGACTAACGGCCAATCTTAATAAGTTATCTACCGTTAACTGTCATGTATTAAAATAGTCAACTTTAGTAACGAAACTGATGTTTATGCTGTCGGTAGATAGATTGACATCATTGATATGAAAGGATGGTTTAAAAACATCCTTTTACAAGACATTTGTAAAACAAGTCAAATTAAGAAAAAAATCGTATTTTCGTTACTAGGTACATTTACCAGCTTGTTTTAGAACAAAACATTGGAAGACTGTAACATGCATAACCAACTGCTTTGGTCCCACAAATTGAATTATGACCCGTACTTTCTCTCAAAAAGAAGTAGATTCTATTTTTAACTTACTTTGTTTTTGTTCACAGAATTGCTTCTTGGTACGCTTCGGACTCATCAAAAAGCAGCCTGCGATGAAGAGATGGTGACGCTCATCTGCCCAAGAGGGACCACCATTAGCATACAGATAGCACAATATGGAGCTTCGGTAACGCAGGGATCCTGTGCATCGGACCTGGCGGAGTACCAACCAGTTGCAGTCGAAGTAGTTGGTGACACTTCATGCGTATGGCCAAATGCCTTGCAGGTTAGATGAATTTGAACCACTGGGCAGGTCTACATAGAGCGGAAAGGCTCGTGAAGTATTTGCGTAGAAGTGCCTCTCAAGGAACATGTAAACTCATTGACTGCCTCTGTGGCGCGGTGGGAGTGTGTCCGACTGCTACGCAAGAGGTCGTGGGTTCGATTCCCACACGGGACACCACTTTGTGTGATCCACAAATTGTTGTTCCGGGTCTGGGTGTAATTTGTGTCCGTGACTTTTATGTTTGTAAAGTGCCCCGTGACACAGGGCTTGTACCCTACTGGGGGAGTTGTCTTTAAAAAAAAAAAAACAAGCGCTTGAGAGAGGCATGTCCTCATAAATGCCTGGCGAGGCTTCTCGCTCTGTGTTAACCTGCCCATTAATGTATAAGTTGGCACTGTGTACTAGAATAACTATTCCAAACAAAATTTATGTCAAAAAATCTGATAAACAAGCATACGCCGAGCAATTGAACAGGAAGTGTCTGATTTTTGACAATGAATGGTTTCTGTAAGATAAATGGAATCTCGAAAAATTATACAGAATGATGTTTTATATACTAATATCCGCTCGCCCGCTCTTGGCTCTTGGTTTCTTTACATTACACCAAATAACTTCGTAGTTTGTTTTTGAAAAACAAAATTACAAATTAACCCTTCATTACCAGCCTACTTTGTCACACAACCATTTACCACATATCTGAGAGGGTTTACTAATGTTTGTCATAATTTAAAATGCCATAATTTCACATGCCATACCGGTATTTGCCATAATTTCATTAGAAATAACGCTTCAGTTGCCATAATCGTGAAATGACATAAAATGACTTTCACTAATTCCATTGGTCATAATCGATCAAGTGTCATAATAATTTAAATCCATAAATGTATTTGCTATAATTTTCGTTTTCAATAATACCATTTTCCATAACTTTTATTTACCATAATATAAATAAAGATATTAGCCATTATTACCATAATATAAATAAAGATTATACGACACAGATTTTTTATTTACAATTAAACCTGAAACTAAACCTCATATGGCGCCTACTTACTAAACTCGACGGAGCCCCGCTTCGCGGGGCTCCTACTTTTGGGTGATTTAAAAAAAAAACCTAACACGAAGACTAAGGCGGGAGCTCCGCTTCGCTTCGCTCCCGCCTTAGTCTTCTAACCTAACCTATCCGAGTCGGATTGCTCTGAGTCGGGGTGTTAAAGATAATTAATTTCGACCTAACAATATTATGTATTATTTTCATAATTATATCAAATTTTGATTATGTCAAGAGTCGATTATGAGACGTGTTACTTATGGAAACTAATTATTATGATATATGTTGCTATGGAAAGTCATTTTATGGCAAATAAAAGTTATTACTGTTGAGTTGTTAAGGCAAACGTTATTAGTATAAATGATAATAGTGCAAGTAAATATTATGATCGGGGACGATTATGGCAAACAATATTAGTGCAAATTAATTTATGGCAAACGAGAGAATACCATCTGAGAGACCCCGGAGTAAAATCGTTGTGTCTTTTCCAGGTTTAAGGCCTAAACCTCACAATAAACAATGATTTTATTTCAGTAAAATAGTTTGTAGGTGGTTAAAGTCATAATTCCAAAAACAAGTGGTAGGTTATTAAGGGGTAATTAATTAAATATTTTTCAAAACTGTTATTACAAAGTTATTTAGTGGTATGTAAATAAGCCACGAGCGGAAGGTTATATGTATATTACAAATCATTCTGTATATAGTAATCTACAGAGACCAGTCTTAATAAGTAATCTACCGTTAACTGTCTGTTAAAATAACCAACTTTAGTAGCAAAACTGATGTTTATGCCGTCGGTAGATAGATTGATATCATTGGTATGATAGACATAGTTATTGCGAGATAGTGAGAAAATAAAATAGGCGCTTATGGCACCTGTCCGACCAACGTGCAACGGTGAGAAAAAGAGTAGCGAGTAGCGATTTTACCTTTCAAGACACGTACAGTACTCCCAAATTAATAATGCACATGCAGATCTTCGCTAATTGTCGTATTCCCGGAAACACTCGAATCATGGAATCGTAAGAGCCCTAAACAAGGCATTTGCATTTTGCACCTTGTTTAAAAGAGATAGGAGTCAATATCATGTGTGCACAATCGAAAACAAATCGGGCGTTCGGCAGCTGTCGCCGGTCAGCGAAATGTCTGTCAGTCGTCTTTATATATTGGTAGTGACTGCACGTGTTCTCTATTTGTGGAAATATATAGAGCTGCTATTACACACCCTTCTTGGTAAATATAATTTCAACATTAATTAGCTTATTCAGATTTAAATAGTATATTTTGAAAAAAGGAAAATAAATAACATATTTCACGTTTTTTTAATATTAAAAAAATAAAATACCTACATTAAATACATATTAAGTACTAGAAAAACATTTAAAAAATGAGATTTATTTAAATTAAATAAATAGATAAACATGCATAAAAAATATATACCTAACTCTGCCCATGCCATTTTCTTTCAGACGAATTCTTCCAAAATGGATAAATTTAAACGTGGAAAACCGCTTAATTCACAAGCACGGCAAATGGTATTTAATGTGTACCTTTATTTCTTAAATGAAGCCAATGTTTTCAACAGAGACCATGATGGTTATTTTAAAAAAATTCAAGACCGTGTTACAAAAGCTACAGGAATTTCGCGACGAACTTTGAGTAATATCTTAAACGAAAAAAAACATAATCAATCAAAGAAATTTTCTACACCGAAAAAAGGAAGACCTAAAAGTAGATTTCGGCTGGTACTTGATGATTTCGACTACTGTGTTATTCGTAATATGATATACAATTTTCAATTGACGCTGAAAGAACTCCCAACTGTAAATAATTTAAGAATAAAGTTGATCGAAGCTATTAATTTCAAAGGCTGTGCCGAGACTTTAAGGTTGATCTTGAAAGACATGGGGTTTAGGTTTCTGAAAACTGATAATAACAGACAATTACTTATGGAAAAACATGATATACGCCTAAAAAGGATCAAATATCTCAGAGAAATACAACAGCTGAGGAGTTCTGGTAGAAACATAGTATTTATGGACGAGTCGTATGTGCACACATCACATACTAAGGGTAAAACTTGGCAAGATAGCAACAAAAAAGGTATCAAACAACCCATTTCCAAAGGAGAGCGAATAATTATTGTACACGCAGGCAATGAAAAAGGCTTCGTCCCAGGGGCTCTAATGTTACATAAATGTGTCGACTCAGAAGGTGACTATCATAAAGAAATAAACGCGGAACGTTATCAAACTTGGCTACGCAATCAATTGATTCCCAACTTGCCTCCTAATAGTGTGTTGGTAATAGACAACGCCCCATATCATAATAAGCTGTCTGTGAAACCACCAAACTCAAACACATCTAAACCACAAATGACAGCTTGGTTACAACAACACAACATTCCGCATGACCCAAAGAAACTGAAACCCGATTTGTATAAAATTATACAAAGATACAAAGAAAATTACACAGAATTTGCCATTGACCGTATAATGGAGGAACATGGGCATAAAATTATACGATTGCCACCATATCATCCCGATTTTAACCCTATTGAAAATATTTGGTCCCAAATAAAGCAACACGTGGCCAAGAGAAATATTGCAATGACTGTGACGTCAGTTAAAGATGCTATATTAGAAAAAATCAATAAAATAGGACCAGAAGAATGGAAAAAAGTTTCTGATCATGCGGTTCAATGCGAAGATGAATATAGAAAATTTGAGCCAAGAATCGATAGTTATTCCGATAAACTGATTATTTACACAGGTGATAGCAGTGAGGAAAGTGTAAATGAACAAGAGCATAATGAAACTTCTGATGAATCTGCGATGTCGGGAATAGAGGTCTTCCTCGATTCTGATTAATTTTTTTATAATTGTATTATTTTTCTGGAATGATTAGTGCTGTAAACAAATTTGAACTGAGATTTTGATTATATTTTATGTAAACCTCTATTTGAAAACGTTTTTTTCTCCTTCTAATAAAACCTTATGTTATTTAAACCTTTTCCTCCATAATTACACCAACTTCGGTAAGACACTTGAAAACTAATCACTCCAACAATGATTGTAGCGTTTTCGCTATTTACTTACATGGAATTATCGAATCAAATTTCGTTACAGGTAAATCAAATCTGTTTTAGCACAAAACACATAATATATAAAATTAGGCATAGAGAAATTGCTCTTAACCACTCTATATAAATATCGTCTTTCGACGCTCGGGTAATACGACCGTTGCCGAACAATGACGAAGATTTCCGAAGATTTCTATGCGCATTATTACTTTTGGAGTACTGTACATACTTATGTAGATCCCGTATAAACAAAAGAGCTGTTGATCGCTGAGTCACACTGCCTGCGAGTACCCGCTCTATACTGCATCTCTTTTGTTTACACGGACGGGATCTACAAAATACATCTGTTGTACGTTTCTTGAGCGGTAAACACTACTCGCTTCTCGCTCGTCGCCGTTGGTGGAACAGGTGCCTTCGAGATATGGTGCTAAAAAAATGCTAGGCATTGTAAAAACTAACAATCATTACCAAACCAATCTTATATATTTGAATATTTGCCGAATTTCTGTAAAAAATTAATATCAGTATTTTTTATTTTTATAAATAGGATATAAAAAAAATAGTTTTTGAACTAGCTAACTCTCGCTACCCGGTCGGTGAGTCCCTGGTGAGAATGTATAAAATAACGAATAAAAAAATACAGTCCAATTGAGAACCTCCTCCTTTTTGAAGTCGGTTGAAAATGACAAATAAACTTACGAATTCTTTATTAATAAGCAATTTATCCACGGATAATTGAATGAATATTTTTCACAGTTTGGTATACGTTTATAAGTAATCGCTCGCGCTAAAGGGTCTCTTGTCATAACATTTAACATTTTGGATATTCTGGTAATTGGATAATGTGGGAATTGGACATAGCGGTTATTACAATTTTCAGGAATTGGATACTTTGATAATTGGACATTTTGAAATCGTTGGACATTATGAAAATTGGACATTATGAACCTAAACTATTCTTTGAGCAAATTTCACGCCGAATTAAAACGTATGTGGAGCGACTGGTGGTGCAAGAAAATGTCGAAGGTATACGGTCACGCGGCAGAACACCAAATAAGAGCAGCAATAAATGGTCAACTTTATAAATGTACAAGAAAATTCAAACATTATAATAATTAACCATGCCTGTGACAGCTTTAGTGGACACAATATGCATGCGCAATACTTCAGCCTATAAGCAGGCGGAATCGGCGTTCGTGTTGCTTTGCAACGAGCATATGACGTGAGCGATGACGTCACACTTTTTTGTGAGTTCGTTAAAAAATAAAGATAGATAAGCTATTGAGGCCGGCCGCAAGACGGCACGCATCCTTCTGCGTAAGACCTGGATCTGTAGTAGTCTGCGCCAGTTCCGTTTAGACGGCATTTAGTAGGAAGGTATGTATACACAAAATCAATTCAAAATGTCATGTCGACCTGCTCGAGCAAAGGAATGTTATTTCGTAGAGTGGCTAGCTAGATTGGGATAGACAGCCAGCTAGTTGTTTCTTCACTAGAAAGAAAAAAAAACCACAGTATATCAACATCTATTTTTGCATCACTACATAGTATTAAACAAAGTCGTTTCTATGTCCCTATATCCCTATGTATACTTAAATCTTTAAAACTACGCAACGGATTTTGATGCGGTTTTTTTAACATATAGAATGATTGAAGAGGAAGGTTTATATGTATAATAACATCCATATATTTTATATCCGTGCGAAGCCGGAGCGGGCCGCTAGTGTGCAATAAATTCAAAAAATAACAGAATGTTTTGATTGCAGCACACCTAGATAGAGATATATCTCTATCTTGGTGTGCTACAATCAAAACAAGCTGTTATTTTAGTCTAGGGTTCTTTCTATTTGTAAGACATTTCCGTTCACAGTCATAGGATTCCCCTACTCTAGCTATAGTAACTCTATGGTTTAATCTCTTGGTACAAAACTTAGCTCGTGCTATCATATCTTTTTACATAGAAGTAGGTATTTCAACGTTTTTAGCACGATTTTGTTTGTAACACAGTTGAATTTATGCATCTATCGACCGCCCTAAACAATAGCATCAATACTACCGATAGAATTGTTTAATACTGTGGTCATACTATCCAAAACGATATTTTACAAATATTTAGAAGCGATACAACCGATAGCAAAATATATCAGCTAATGCGAAAACATGTTAATAATTGTACACTGTCATGTCACCTATTGATTAGTATTTTATTTAGTAGAAAAGGTTTTATTATCTTGCTTCAAGTTATGTTTAACATCAATTATATTTCTGATCTTTATAAAACATTAAAGTAATTTTTATATGTATTTCTTGCCAATTTACAAATACAATTTGGGCCCAACTTGCGAGCATCAGCACCTAATCATTTGTACTTCCACTTGAGATAGTCACTATTCGTCTTCATAAATTGCCTTACGCTATTTTATAAATCTACTTGATTGAAATTACAAATTTATATAACTACAAAAAATGTTGTTCATAGTAATCGTATAAAAGTCTTCTGTCAAGGCGCTTCACATGTTCTTATTTTTTAATTCTAGAAATACTGTAATAATTATAATAAAGCCTTCTTTATTACCTTATTAAAATTTAATCTACAATACCATTTTTTTAATGTTAAATGAACTGTGACATAACAAAATGAATATCTTTGCTCTAAATATCTTTATCAAATATATTAAATATCATTATCATTATTTATTATTATCATCTAGAAATTTAATATAAATAAAAAGTTATCTTCTGTACCGCACATGATTCCCTTAATGATTTTTGATTCCCCCGTTTTCGCAACATTTTTCATTGATGCTCAGCTCCTATTGGTTATAGCGTGATGTTAGCCTTTAGCCTTCCGAGATAAATAATATAAAATAATTCTTCAACTCGAACCAGTAGGTTCAGAACCTACTGGTTCGAGTTGAAGAATTTGACTACCGCGTTCAACCAAACAAAAACACAAACTATTCAACTTTATAATATTTTGAAATAAGTACTGTACTTGTACTACCAGTTAGTAGGTACAGTAACACTGACAGTAATAAGAAAAGTCTATTTGGTGACTTTGATATTTAAATGTTTTTAATTATTTTTTAAAGGTAACAAAGGCAGCTTGAGTTTCCTTAACATCAAATAAATTAACAACAAAAACTGTTTATGAAAATTAAGAAGACTAAAGGAAAACCTACTTCAGTATTGACCAAAAACCAAAGCGGAGTTTAAAATGGACATGACCGCTAAGCAATCAAAAAATTTCGCTTCTCTTCTAATACCTACTTTATTAGAATTGCTATTAATAATAATAAATATTTATTTGCATAAAATCATCGTATAAAATGGTGTTACAAGTTACAAAATGTATGTTTGTGCAGTGCAAAAATTTCAGTTTCAATTTCATAACTTACTCGTAACAAAATATATCATTATTTTGTTTTATGATATAGAAATTACAATCAGTAAGCCATTTGTAAAGTTTTATCTTAAACAATCTTATGTCTAAATCTTTTAAGGTGCTAGGTATCTTAATAAAGACATGTATGCACATTGCCAAGCAGCTTTTATTATTACAATAAATGCATTTTTGAAAGAAATTTTTAAATCCAGACTTAGGAATCGAACCTGAGACTTCCGTAGATCTGGACTATGTTACTAGATCTCGATTTCAAATTTTTCCATCTTTCAAAAATGATTTATTGTATTTGTCAAGTAATTGGCAAGAAATGCGTATAAAAATTACTTCAGCTTTGAATATATTTAGTTAGTCTCGGATTACAATAGTGAAGTTTTCAAATGATGTCAACTATACAAAACTGTGACCCTTTTATGTTACTGTGTATCGAAAAATAGTTTAAAATTCAAATAAAACCCTTTTGTAAGTCCTGTCCATAAGACACAAATCTTTCTGTCAAATATTTCCTCTGAATAATGTATCAAGCTATTATAATTGTGTATTTGTCGAAGGAATGTGTGTATATGGCATTATACGAACGTCGTTGGCATTTTATACGTTTACAAAAAGCCCTACTCCGTATTAAAGCTATCGCCATATTGTTTATCGCTACTAGAGATTATTTACTGCCAATTACAAATAGCCGCGGCTGCTTGACAATTTGCCGCGGAAAGGCATACGCCACGGACAAAATGTTGAGGTGTCCATGAAAACTCATGTCCGCTGAATCTGTATCACCCGACAAGTGCTAGAAATAGTATATAGAAATAAAGTATGTAAGTAGGTATCTATTTCAGAAAAACAAATCTACTCAGGTTAGGTTAAGTTAACTGGGACCACACGCGAGATGCCAGAAACATAAAATTAAAGCAAGCAAAAAATATAGTTCTCTTTTTAAATAATTCATAAAAATGAAATTATTAATTCATACCAGATCAAGCTTTAACATGGTCACCCCTACACTCATACATCAAATTGACGTTAATACACTTAAATTCATCTACAATTTGACGCCGTTTTTATACATCCGTATTATGCATTTTGACTGCGACATATACATTAACATCCTTGAAGGTACATACTCGTAATGGCATTTGTTAAGATGAGATCTGTCTTATAACTATAATTTTAAACTTATCTCAGTATTTGCTTTGCAATGTACGTAACGTTTTTATTTCAAGAAAGTTATAGCCATAATTCCTGTGTTGCGAGAAACTATCCGTACGATTACATCACGGGCACAATACACTAAAATTGTTAACAACAGTATGTAGATCACACCACCCCTAACTATCAAGTAGTACATGAATTTATATACTTACCGTCGTATATGTATGCCGATTTCGCTAAGGCGGGAGGGCAATCTCAACGCACTTCAGCGGCGGTAGACTAATAGCTTAGGCATCGGACTCGCAATCGAAAGATCGCGAGTTCGAACTCACTCCTAACACAAGCAATTTAGCTCAGCTGTAGGGGTTGACAAAGATTACTAGTTATCTTTACTATTGCTAGTTATCTATAAAAAAAATAAGTACACATACAAAGCCTCAAACATCGATGAAATAAAAGCAAAGCATAATACGTACCTCACATCGTACACGGACACGGAATCTCGGAACTCTTTTCCAATAAAATGGTCCCAGACCTACTAGACAAATGGCATAAACGCTAATCGAATAGAATGACAATCGCGTGCAAAACCGCAAACCTCCTATTATAAAAAATCATATTCTCGGTTTCAACGTAGGATTTAAGCGCTTAATTACACTACACTGAATCAGGGACCCTAAACCCTTAAAAAGAGAGGTGTAATAGGAGTTAGAGCCCTAATTCAGGGTAGTGTAATAGCCATTTTATGCCACTTGTCTTGGAACTCTGGTATTGTATTCTCAGTCCGATATCGATGCCTATTTTTGTTTCTCGAACTAATGCGCTTATTACACTACACTGAATTAGGGACCCTAAATACTTAAAAAGAGCGGTGTAATAAGAGTTAGGGCCCTAATTCTCTAACAAGTTTTCAAGGCCACTTCGATTTAGGGCCTTGATTCAGGGTAGTGTAATAGCCGTTTAAGTACATGAATTTTATATTCCGTACTTTTGGTAGTGGAAATTAGCTGCCGTGACCATGATTCCGTCCAATAATATTTCATTAATAGCTTCGTTAATTACCACCGAAATATGCCTTCTCTATACCTATAAGATTTATTACATTGAAAGTTAATCTTGTAACGTCAGCAATGTTTATTTTGTTGACAGTTTGACAACAAAGGCGATGGAGCATAATCAAGTAATAATACCGTATTTCTCTAGTCACGCGATTGAATTTGTCGAGCCTTCAATCATGTTCTTTATTAAAATCTTTGTTATTTACCTTTTAGGGGTCCGTGATTTAGTGGAACAGATCCAAAGATCTTTGAGGTAAAGCAATATTATCACTGTCGATCCATAGATGGGTTACTTTTTTTCGTTAGTCCTACGCTTAATCTGTCTTCGATCGTGTAAGATTTCTGTCCTATCGGACTATGAGAGTGAGGGATTAGAGAAAGCACGTGTGCTTGCACAGGCACTTGTGCATTATAATATTATAATAATATAACTTGCGTAGTTGATTAGCCTCGATGAGATTGTCACCGTTACCGAAATCGAGGAGAACATATCATTATCTTTTATATAGTTAAAAAAAGAAAAGAGAAAGTTTTTTTAGAAAGTTCTTATACGTTACCTAGATTGTAGACTTGATTATTTTTGACCACTATGGTAACGCAGTGGAAATGCGTAACTCGATGCGACTCCAAGAATGTATATAAGTAGGTATACTGGATATCGAATTAATTAATCGAATCCCCGTGGAAGGTAGGTCACACTACAACACAGTACCGAAATCAATAAAAAAAATAGTACTTTTTCGATATAATTGTTATAATTATGGTTCTAATACAAAGAAAACGCTCAGAGTGAAAGTACTAACAATAGATTAATAAAAAAAATAAAGGAAGCCACTATTTTTTTTTATTAATTTTGGTACAGTCTCATGGTGTGAACCATCTCCCACAAGGATTCGAATAATTAAATCGGCATCCAGGAGGCTTAGACAAATACCACACGATACTTTTTCCGCACACGCTAACGCGGGAAAATGTATGTATTTGACATATAGTTGACAATACGTCACGTGACTGATGCTAGATTGGTGGACCAAAAACAACAGTAGCGTGTGCCAAAAAAGAAGCGTGTGGCATTTGTCTAAGCCCCCAGTATTATAAATATTTTATTGTGAGTCTAGTCGTACTTTGTATCCGTAGTACGTGTGTAAAGTCCTTTGCGATACTACACTTGTGCTGTTTCACTATTGAAAGAAGAAAAACACATTTAGCTATAAATGAAAACTAAAATTTCAATAATAACTATTATTGAACTAATTTATTAACTTGTAAAACTAATATAAAACAAAACACCTGTGAATATGAAGCAAACATTGTAAGCAATTGTAAACACGAGTATATCATAGTTAGAAACTTAGATAGGAACTAGCAAATTTTTATTGCTAAAGTTTTGCCACATTACGAGATGGTACATACTTACTAGTAGAATTGCGGAGAAAGTAAGTAGTAGGAAGTATGAAACCAGACACTTTGAAATAATAGCGGTAATTTGAGCTTTTTTTAGATATGTTATGAGTGACAGCAATGCTTTTTGAGTTTCTTTTTAAATAATAATAATCTTTATTCGCTCTTTGGTTAAACTTTTTAAATAGAAGCTCTGCCTCCTGAACTAAGTTATAAAAAAATATTTATGGCGATGGGTTCTATCTGGTTGTAATTCATTTTATTATTTTTATATTTTGATGTTTTTAACCATCAACGCAAAAGGAGGTATTATAAGTATATCTTGTACGTTTGAGTATCTAAGGGGCTGTCTGCCTAGTTTCTTTGGGTATTGCGCTGTTTCGTATCACGAGTTGTTCGTGTCATGACACGAATCGCACAAGAACCTATTTGACGTGATAACGTCTTATAAATCGATGTCGGGGAGCACGCACGAAAAAGTGTCACGTAGCAATGGTTACGTTATTAATTGGTTGCTAAGCAACAACAAATGTTGATTGCAGTGACACGACATATGAGACAATTGGAACTAACGTTATTGATTGGTTGCTAAGCAACACGAATGGCGATATGTCTTTAATGTTTTCTTATGACGTTATCACGTAAAATATCATCCGTAAACAAACTTTACAGAGAACCATTTCTTTAAGGTGTAGTTTCGGGGCACGATACGAACGTGGTACGCATCGGTAAATGACTTTTTTGGGTGGTTCGTGTCGCGGTTTGAGACACCTAAGGTTTTTGTTTACATTGTCGATTTATGCCAATGACATTTTATGATCAATGAATAGTTATATTTACCTGATTTTTTTCACCCGATTATTGATATAGGTACAATAATAAACATTTTATATAATCAACGAATGAAATTCGATTAGTGTTCTCACCCTATTCGAGTTTTTTTTAATAACTAAACGCTATACCTATTTAACTAATTACTAAGCTAGGTACACCTCTATACTAATATTACTGAGCTGAAGAGTTTGTTTGTTTAGTTGCACGCCCTAATCTCAGTAATATAATATCACGCTGCGACCAATAGGAGCGGAGCATCAATGAAAAATGTTGCGAAAGCGGGGAAAATTGTCAAGTTACTCTGGGGGACAATTCACATATTTAAAGCAGTGCAGTTGCAGTTCAGTTGCAGTTAAGTTTCGATCAAAACGACCATTTTTGTATTCTTGTAAATTTGGAATCGATCTCAAATACGCTTGCGTCAAGTATGCGTCTCGAGAGCGCAATAACGACATTCTAGTACGGTGTGCAAGCGTTTTTAAGATCGATCCCAAAGTTAGAAGAAAAAATACGTTTTAATCGAAACATAACTGCAATTAAACTGCAACTGCACTGTTTTAAATACGTGAATTGACCCGCTGGTCAGCTAGTTAGCTCATAAAAAAAACTCTGTCTCAACATATTCAGTAAAGACAAAAACAGGCATAGTTATACCTCAAAACCTTAACTTCATAGAAATTCTTTTTAAATTTTATTTTCAATGTTATTAGGTTATGAAACGTCGGTAGCCCAATGGCTAAGGCATCGGTCTCGCAATTGTGAGGTCGCGGGTTCGACTCCTACCCATTATACTACCGACATGAACCCACTCCTAACACAAGCCTTTGAGCTTAGCTGGAGGGGTTAACAGGATTGCTAGTAATGTGGGACTCAATCCCATATTTCTGGTTATCTTTAAAAAAAAAATATATATATAGGTCTAGTTACCGGCATGACTTTCAAGCACACAATACAGTATTAGGCAAAGCCATCATACTTAGTTCTATAATTTCAAATGACACATTAAACTCTAATAGATGATAAGCATTGACTGACTAACTATTGAGACTTGGGGGTTTAGACAAATGACACACGCTTCTCTTTCCACACACGCTAACGCGAAAAAATGTATGCATTTGACATAAGGTTGACAAAACGTCACGCGACTGTTGCTGAATTTGTAAACAAAAACCAACAGCAGCGTGTGCGGAAAAATAAGTGTGTGGCATTTGTCTAGGCCCCCTGAATCAATTATTCGTGACGACAAAATAATATACCGACGGCTCCTACGCACAAGGTCTTAACTACAAAATTTAATTTAATAAATACATGTTCTGATTTGTTCAATGTATATGGTAAAATATTGTACTATTGCGACAGAAAAGTCATTTTACCTAAAAATTTAATTTCGACCTCATTGGTGGGAGCTAACGAAACCATTGTAAATGATTTTATAAAATTTATTAATAATATACATTTTGTATGTAACAACACATAAAATATCTCCTTATTATACAACAAAAATCCTATTTAGATGCTTTTTATACTTTACGGCCAATTTTATGAGTTTCCAAACATCAATTCAGTGAAATACTTAACTTACAGGCGTTCTTTTCACCGAAACTTTATTACTCATTCTGATATGTTTAGGCAGTAAGTCGAATTTACGAGCAACTGCCAATACTGTCAACCCTTCTAATCTCAAGATCCCCTTGTGAAGAGATTTCTTTCATTTAATATTTCACCAATATTTTTGTTAGAGACAATTCTGAAGAACCAAAATACGTCTATTATTCTCTTTCGTTTTGTTCATCATTATAACCAATTCATTCGGATGTCGGTGTTGTATTTTTACGGTATTATTTCGGATTGTAAAAATAAAATGGCTTATGTGAATGTAAAGTTGGTACATTAGCATCGATTTTATTACGGTGTTATATTTTATTAACCATAATACACCAAAAATGTTTGATGTCTTCATAAAGTATTACAATAGTATTTGTTTTTTATATCTGTATATTTTTCGCCCGGGACTTCTTCACGTGGATTTATTTACCCCACTGACAAAGACTTCTAATTGATTTTAACATTAGGATAGTCATTTGTCTCTTGTGTTTCAAGGATAGCAACAACAGTTACTTATCACAAGTGTCAAAAAATTTCACAGAAGGGTCATTCCATTCGACATTTAAAATTGCTGTCACTTTGTATGAGGTAGCCAGTTTTATATATTAATTGTTTATTTGTCTCAAAACAGTTACATAAATTCTGATTTAAATGAGACATCCCCAGTAAGTAATTATAAATACTTGTGTTGGGGCTGTAGTTCAGTGTACTAGTACTATAAAGGTCAGCGGTTTACCCCTTAAGGGTTGATTTACGCTGTTGATCAAAACTATGAAACGAGTGTTTCTTTATTTACAATCACTATCTTATATAAGAACTGACAACGTTTTATACGAACTTGCATTTTATACAACCCCTATTATATTCCCTTGGGGAACGAATTTCCAAAAATCCTGTCTTAGTGATGATTCATTGATTGCCCCAGCGGCTTAGGCTATGCGTTGAGGAATCAGTGATGATTCATATATTGATATATACATTCAAATAGTAATGATTCGGTCAGTCAGGACAAGTTATTATAATTATCTGTACCTATGTATATATTACATTTATCGTTTAGACTTATAAATGTAGATACAAATTCAAATTTAGCTTTAATTGGACCGGTTTAGTCGAATTTAGGTTTACTTTACAAGTTCGATTATCGTGGTCTATCCATATTATACACATAACAAAAATCTAGGTAGGCAGGTGAACTTAGTTCGCAACAGGTCGACACGCCAATCGATATACGAGATTAGATGGGCAAGACCAAGATGGTTCTATATATAGCTTAGTTTGCACCAATTTCCAACGAGCAATCTACTACAGTTAGCTATTTTAACAGACAGTTATCGTTATATAAGTTACTAAAAAAAATATTCTAAAATTGATATGGCAATCAGTCCCAGACTCTACCTACCTGCCTGCATGTACTTTGTCTGTATGTCCTTTAAAGAATCTTAAACTATGCATTTGATCGTATGATGATCAGCAAAGTGTTATGCATGAGCCCATGAAGGTTTCTGAGTTGGTACGACCATTCTTTGACAGATGGCGCCACTATCATTCCAATGAATCTATTTATATCAAAATGGCGTAGCAACGCGCGTGGAGTACAGCTAGTAATTTGTAAATTTAATGACATTTGTTTATTTATCAGTTAAAAATATCGATATAGGTACCAATTGTTTAATACATAGACCAGTATGCTTCACTGCAACATCCTCTTTTGCTGAAATTTAACCAAACCCACATTATATTTATAAAGAAATTTACCAGTCAACTTCAAATAGCAACTTCAGAATTAATCTAATTTAGACTAAACATATAAAGGTATTATAACACCCACATAAACATGTCATACACACACACACACACATCGTGTGTGCGTACAATACGTGTCGTGTGTGTACTTGCTCATAATTTATTACTTCAGAAACTTAGCATAACGTCCAAACTTACCTCCAGGGCAAGCAAACTATGCCTCCGACGAAGTTTTGCTAGAATAGGCATACTAACTAATTTGCGTAGTATTCATTGTTGCAGACTGTGGTAGAAGCCTGTCAGAAGAAACGACAGTGTAAATTCCATACGAGCCCTAAGGCTTTTGGTGTCGACCCCTGCCCAGGCTCCAGAAGGTTTGTGGAAGTTGCCTACAAGTGCCGTCCTTGTGAGTATATGCTATTTATAAACCTTAAGATTTCGGAGATTTAGCGCATCTACGTAAACCGCTTGACCACCACCAACTCAACACACCTCTTACGATAAAGTTACAAAAACTGTAAAATTAATAAAGTACGTAGTACATTTTAGAATTCTTGACGATTTGAGATGTTGATTTAGTTGAGCGTTATTTAGCTGACTGCACTAAAGTATTATTAAGTTAACTTTATACGTTACGGCACCTGTACAGATTGACTTTGTATTGCCGTCAGCGTAGTAATCTATGGCGTACTACACGTCACACATTCTAGCGTTTTGACGTCATATTGTTGATAGAATATTAATTTATCTTCTAGCTTCTTATACAGGGTATCACATAGAGTGTCTTGTTAAATTAAATGCAAAGGAATTTCTGTTATTTTGATTGTTCTGTTTATTACACATTATATTATAATATAGGTACTTTAAATGAAATGCAAATAGAAGAATTTAAGTTTTCTTCTTAAAATTAAAATGAAAGCAGCTTGAAATTAATGCAGCTATAATTTAGAATCCCAACAAACTGTTGAACTGTTGGATAGAATCCAATAGGAACTTTAGATTAAACACTTGTTGTATCATTAAATTTTATAATACAAATTCATAGCTGTACACAATAGTACATAAAATCTAATCCTATCCATTCATTCAACGGTGAACAACAAGAATTTATCAAACCTTATTTACATCGATCCTTTTTGAAATCGTTTTCAAAGAGATTTTTAAAAACGTTCTGATGACAAATTCCTTTTTGATAGAAATGCGGAACGATATTTGAATGCGATTCGATTTATTTCCAACTTGTCCCGTTACGTCCTTTGTGATTGAATAGGTACTATTTGTTTGAAAATTCTTATATTGTATCTGTTGCTACCCAACGGCAAATTAAGAAAAAAATGTAACATTCTTAATATTTTCTTCTATATATAAATAGGTAGTGGAAGCTTTTAGTTACTAGAATACCCTTGCAAAAGGAATGACATCACGACACGCCATCAAAATCAAATTCAAATTTGTAGTTTCTTTTTTCATATGGTAACTAAATCAGCATCCATTATAAAGCTAACGTTGAACTAGCATTGGGGGGTGCGGTAGCCTTATGATTAAGGCATCAGACTTGCAACGAAGAGCCTGCTGGCGGGTACGCATCCCACCTATTATACTCGTGAATGTGATATAGCTCAGCTAGATAATTTGCGGCCTTGTCCTCTACACGTTGCTAGTTATCTGTTTACAAGAACAAAAAAAACTTGGAGAACGATTTAGTGCCTTTACTTATTTTTCAACTAATGCTGTAATATTTGCTTTTTTCTGATACAGATGAATTCCGAAGCAAAGTCGGTTGTGAAAATGACGTCCTCCACTTGAGTTGTAACCCTCATTCGAGAGTAGCCATCTACTCAGCGCAGTACGGCAGGACAGAATACGACTCCATACAATGCCCACAGCCCAGAGGAATGAAGGAAGAAAGTAAGTGCCATACCATAAAATGTATTGTTTCGTGAATATCTGCACAAAATACCGAGGGTACAAAAGTTCAGCTTCGTAGGTTGCAAGTTTGGTGCACGCACATAAAGACACCATTTACGAACATATAATCTCAGATGAACTATGTCTATTGTGCGTTGCTCTAAAGTACATGTGGTGTGGTAGTTACCTTCTATATTCTCGGTATTCGGGATATCTGGCTCAAACTCAAATGAAATAGGTCTAACTATGTTAAATATAATTAACAGAAACTCTTCGGAATTGTTCCAATTTCTAAATTCCAAGGAAATTTTCTTGGACTTGTTTATATTGCTTATTATTATGTAGATAGAAGCTCTCAAAAGGTCACTGACAATTTAATTATGAAACTGCTGAACTTCTAACTACATTATGATGATAACTTAGCAAAGAATAAAGTAAGTAAACCGGTACAGATATACGAAGTCACTCATCCTTTTAGCAAATAAATTTCGCATACAAAAGAATTTACCACCGTCATGTAAACTAGAGAAGATTCAGAGCTAACTGAGGCACACCTTTGTGGATATGTACACAGAGCCGACGATTCTACGAGGAAAATGTAAACACCAGTTAATCATTTCCTAATCTAAGATCGTCGCATTTATAATAAAACGAGTGTTCTTAATAATTTGTTACTGCTTTTATGTTAACCAACTATGTTATTCATATTTCGTTGGGTTCAGTAATGTAAATATTTTAAACTTTGTTCGCAATATGTATTATCATTAGGTTCATTATGATAAATAATTACATCGCAGCTTTTTCATAATTTAACCAGTTTTAGGTATGCCAAACAAATAGCTTTGTAAGATTTCCATTATCATTGCCTTGGACCTCCTCTCTGACGCAACCCCAGTGCAGAATAGTTCAAAGTTATGTTAAAATATATTATTCTAAAAAATTGAATTGACATCAAATAATTATCAACTAAGTCAAAATTTAAACCCGCTTTGAATTTCCTAAATCCAGTTTAGTACATTAATTCTCGAACTGATTCCAACTCCAATTCACCTCGGGCAAACTAAATAAGGTTATTCAAGACGAAACATTAATGCGGACTAAGATATACTAAATTAAATAAGTTATACTCACGTATAAATAAATAATAAAAGGTTGATAGATTTAATTACTGCACAATAACAATTCGTGTCTTTGAGTAAAAACTTTTCTAAAATGTGTCTATTGTTGATACTACAACCAAATCTGATACTAAAATTTATGTTGATAGGAGATGTGATAGGAGTTAGAAATAATCGATTAAATGTTCTTACAATTACGAGAAATCTATCCAATATAAAAGTTATTTCCTTAAAACATACAAACGTGTGGTGCCGGCTTAAGAATAGTACCACCCCATCTCTTCCCGTGGGTGTTGTCAAGGCGAATAAGGGATTTCGGAGGACGGGCAGCAGCGTCCTCTGCGTACTTAAAGCCTTACTGCGATCACCAACCCGCTCGCCAAGCGTGGTGATTATGGCAATTACCCTCAGGATCTACATACTAGTAGGTTCTACTGGGGAGACCCGTGCCCAGCAGTGGGCCATCATATGGGTTGATATGTATACAAACGATCACTTTTCTCAAACTCAGCTCGATTGAAAACTCTTTTTCTGCGTCTTAATTGCATCCATCGTTTGACCGTCCATTTAACATCAGATCTCGTTAATGGATGAAATTGATGGGCAGCACCAATAAAACGAAATAAATGCCTTACAGCTTACCTTTTGTGATCCATTAATCACTTCTCTTAAAACTTCATTCACCTGTGAAACTCATCACATTGTTTCTTCATTGTTACCTTTTCCGTCCCGAAGTGTTGTTGTTATTTTTTCATTTTCGCTTTGTCTTTTGTGATTGATGTCTCTGATATTCGATTAGGTTTTGAAGATAGCTGTTGCGTGTTGTTCAATTACAGTGTTTTGTACGATTACTGTTAAATATTTCACTTTACTGAAATTGAATTTCGTTTTTTTTACTTTAATGTCGTTACTTTCATGCTTATATCTGAATAAAAAGAAATTTAGGAAAGGCAACCTAATTTTAGAATGTTTTATTGTTCAAACATAAGTACATAAGTTTTGTTAATATGCTTCTGACTAAGCAGACAACACTAGATAGATTTTAACATTAATCACCTGAATTATGTTCAAAGTCAGCTGTTTTTGTTTTATGTCAGCTTTAAACTTTAAAATTATAAATTTTGACACCCAATCGCCTCAAAAACACGTAGCGTATTAACCTAAATTAACAATAGAATTAACAAGCATACTTTAGTACTTTTATCATCTCAAATTCATTCTCCAGGAAACCTAATTTCAAAATGAAAGCGTTCGTCGGTCGGAATCGCTAATTTAATTTTAACGTGTAAATTCAGCCCATTGAAGCCTGTTTATTGAATAAATTATTTTGATTCTTACATTTTAGACAGAAATACTGAGAACGGCTGAGTGGATCCGAACGATATTTGAATTCTTTACAATTCCTTTTATTCGATTTTAAAACCTAATGCTTGACTAACGATACTGATTTAATCCTGCTTAAATTTTTAATTTTTGTGGTATATTATCTGCCATTTTGTCTACTTCTTTTCGTAATAATGAATAGATCTTGCGATTTCGTTCATTTTATTTTAGGTAAACACGAAAGTTGTAAATACAAAAGTGAAAGTTCATTACTATTTTACCGAAAACTACATTTCTTCCACTACGTTTCTCTAGGTAATAATACAAAGTGGGGTAGTGCCGGGTTTGCGAGAAAAAATGTCAGTTAGTCAATTTCTCTGCAACTATGCTGGGTAATCTCCGTAACGGTAAGATGGACTTTAATGGGACCAAGAGCTAGCTGACGCTAAACATAGAGTAGTTACTCTAAATATTTTTTTCTAAGATACTGCTTCATAAAATAAACTTACTTTTTCACGATCTCTATTTTATATTTTTTGTGACAAAAGCCGCGGGTAGCAGCTACAAAAATTAAGACATGTTCCATATCGAAATAACTATTCTACTGATATTTCAGAGCCACATACGATTGTTCCATCTCTAATTTTAGTTCGGAAACCGCGCCCCCATACTTGCTGAGAGAGGGTAAGCACATTACTCAACCCTAAGTGAGCGATAAACGCGGCTGGAAAACATCAAATCGATAATGGCCCTCATTATACTGTCCGTCTTATATAACTGTAACATTTTTGTTCGGTAACGCAAAAGAAGAGCCTATATAAAGGTACACAATTATTATTTGGTAAGTGTATTAGACATTGAAATTTCGATCTTTGTGTTTAGGTACGGTTTTGGTTAGCGCACTAAGTTGAAAAATCAAGATTTTTTCAATTTGAATATCACTGCCTTATTCAAACCAGTATTTTGATTAATTGATAGTTGCTTCCTCTTTCGGCTCACAAGAATCTTTATACATTCTGATCTGATTCAACATCAACGTCACTGTTTATTTTATATATAACTAGTTTTCGCCCGCGGCCAGGCGTGGATGTAGCTTATCGCGTAACAGACAGGCAGACAGACAGACAGAGTTGCTTTCACACATATAATATTAATATAGATAATATGTAACATAACCGTGATATAACAAGTTAATGCTTGCTCATTAAAAAGTCTTGACACGTGACGTAAAAAAAAGATTTTTATCTTCAGAACGGCTCAACGGATTTTAATGCTGAGCCTGAGAACTATCTCGAATAATAAATTGTTCGTTTGGGAGCTGCAATAGTCCAGCAAGATATACAGATACACCGATCACACTAATGTGTGTCTAAGAAAGTTTAATATCTTTGAACTCCCGTTTTTTAAATTGAATGAGTGATTCACACATGAAAAGACAATAAACGAATAAAATAACAAAAATACATCAAACAAACGAAGTAATGACTGATTTATTTCGCTATCAATATTAAGTTGTAGTAGTCTTTTGTCACGAATAACGGATATTAAGTGTCTTTTACACAAAGATATTCGGAACTAAAACAATGAAAATATAATCAGTAATCATTGCCACAAAGACTGTAGTAATAGTAATCATGATTGCCTCTTTGATGTCCTGATGTTTGCACGAGAAATGACAAAAATGAGACTATTTAATATTCGTTCTTCATAGAAGGTCATCAACGTTAAAGGGATGAAGTTGATTATAATATCTGCGTTGACAGTATAAATTGATGACTGAACTTGTTTTGGTAGAAATAAGTTGCCTAATAGACTTGTAGCAAAATCGAATTTAATTTTTGACGTGATACCGTCTTATAAATCGATGACCGGGTGCACGCATAAAATAGTGTCACGTTATTGACTGGTTGCTAAGCAACATTAATGGCGTTTGCAGCGACATGCGATACGATTGGAACTAAAGCTGTCGCAGGCAGGTTTGTTTATTACAATGTCATCAATGTTGTCATACGACGTAATGCCGTAAAAGTATCGTCCGTAAACCGACTTTACAGACAACCATTTCTTTAGATAATTCTCGCTCTAGGGTTTGTAATGGAAAAAAAGTACACAAATATCATGCAGGAAGAGGAATTGAATCCACGGCCTGTTGTGTAGCTATGTCGTGCATACAATCACCGTACAACCGAGGCAGTCTCTCAGATCCCTCTGAGTGATTGCCTCCGTGGGGTAATAGAACAAAAACCAACAAATATAGTTCTATTTTGTTGCAGTTTAAGTAGCTAGTATTGATAAAATGTTCTTTAATAATGTATGCAAACTATTGTTAACCAAATTTAGCCCCATTCACCAACCATTAGCACAAAATTCCAGCTTTGTTTATTGGAACATTTGATTTTCACTAATGTACGGTTTCCATTTACCTAAGAGGATCACAAAATTGAAAGTTATACTTACTAGTACTAGTATTAATTTCCAAACCTACAGAAAACGATATCAATCAAGTATTATAGACTGTTTTATCAATACTAGATCTAAATACCTACTGATATTTTTCTTGAAGTTCCATTTCGCAACGGCATCCTCTCTCCTTTTGAAATAATGGTTACGATCGCTGCCGCAATTATTTCTATCTGAACAAAAACCGCGTCGAAATGACTGATGACTGTGATTTAAACTCGGTTTTACTCTTTTGATAGTTAAAACCACTGTTTTCACTGCGCTTTTCAGCAGTAAAAGCTCTCTTTTTGTTTTTTAAAACCGTATTTTTAACAGAGTAGATATTGTTTTTGTTTCATGATGATAATATTACATAATAAAATCACCATTCGTATTTTTATTTCCTCCCGTTGAAAACTGAGAATGGTTCGTTTCATTAATTTGTTTACGTTCTTATTTTTTGCCTGAAATACATCTTACGTAATTTGTTATTATAAATATTCAAGCCAATAGGTTTTTATTTTTTAAAAGTGTGTCGTATCATATAAATCATACTTATTAAAATATATATTACGTCAGTAATTCTGTCTATTCATTGTCTCTTTCAATCCTTTGGGCAGATTTTTCTGAGATTTAATAAGATAACATAAAAGCTGGAAAGTTTTGATTCTAGGCAACATTTATAGCCATGAAATTCCCATGCGAGTGGACTAAGGACTAAACCTAAATGATTAGCAATAACGTTTTTAATGGTTGTACTCATCGGCAGTCAAAACGCTGCAATATTTATTTATTTACAATTCATTTTAACAACTCAATCTGATACTCTTAAAAGATAAAAGAGTTCTGCTATTAAATTCTTAAAACATAATTACCTATTCTAAATATTTACATGAAGTTAATGGCTGCGATATTAAAAACCATATTATTTTCAGCTTGCTTGGAGCCATATGCGACGGAGACTGCCATGAGGGAGTGCCATGGAAAAAGAAGATGTGTGCTCTCGGCAGACAGTAACATGTTCGGAAGACCATGTCGGACAGGGAGCAGAACCTACCTCAAAGTCGTCTATACTTGTGGTAAGTCCATGAGAATGTTTTAGCCTAAAGTTGGGCAATTAAGTCGTAAACCTCATTTGTAATTTTATTGCTTAGAGTAAAAAACTCGACCATTTTCAACTCGTTAAAAATGTTTACATTTATTTCTTTACAAAGAGTGTTTAATAGCGCTTTATTTAAAAAATGTGGGTTATATGTCGTTTGAAATAGGGCGTCGTATGTATTAAATATATTTTATGCTTTATAAAGTATTTTATTTTAAGCGATGGTGGCCTAATGGTTAAGGCATCGGATCGCAATCGAGAGGTCGAAGTTCGAATTCTACCCATTATACTCGTGAACCGATACTTATTACTGACGTGAACCCACTCCTAACACAAGCAATTTAGTGTAGCTGAAGTGGTTAACAGAATTACTAGTAATGTGTGGCCTATATTGGTAGTTAATATTTTTAATATTTTTTTAAATAATCATTTAAAACACACGACGCCCTATTTTTTTTACACATACACCCTGTACTATGGTATAAACCCTGGGTCGTGGGACTCTACAAACATATTAATTGGACACAAAGTTTCCAGACTCGGAACTACAATTTGTGGATCACATAAAGTGGTACTCAATTTAGAAATCAAACCGACGATCTCTTGCCCACTTAGACCTTGTTTACGAAAACGCGGAGCGTTGTGTATCGCGTTTGGCGTGGCGTCTCGCGTCGCGTTGGACCTTTTTTGCGGTGCACAGAGAGGCGTTGTCAAGTTGTCATCGCACGCTTAAACATAAAAATATAACATTATGTGATGTTGTGTATAGAGATACGTGGCGGGTAGTGTGGCGGTGCCCACCGTGGCATCCGAGGTAAATTCTAAAGTGTGTAGCAAAGCACGCGGCGGGCATAGCTGCGGCGCACGCGATTTACTAAATAATTTACTTTTTAACATAAAATATTATTATATTATGGTATGAAGTGGTATTAAATAATTCAGTTTTAAACACAAATTTTCTTTAAAAAAAAGTCGAGTCTGGGTTATGCGATTTCCTAATAAAATTGACAGAAGGGTTTTAACGCGGGCATTGCTTCATTGAGAATTGCCGCTGCGTGTGCCGCCGCGTGCGCCGCTGCGTGTACCGCCGCGTCAAACGCCGCGGGCTCTACCGCAAAAAAACGCTTCATTTCTAATAAACGCGGGTACAATCGCTTCTCCGCGAACGCACTCGTGCAACGTCATATGTTTGAATACAGTGCGGGCCGCGCCGCCCAACGCTATGCGCGACGCCTCGCGTCTCCGTAAATGAGGCCTTGCACACACCCACCACTACCGAAGCCGCCATGATTTTATGAGGCGTGTTATTAGTAAAAGTCAATATACTATAAGCAAGTCTATAACAATGTTAACTATAAGCAATTTTGCATTTATGCATTATGAAATCTATTACTTGGTAAGAACATCATGTCTTGAAAAATAAAACATTATTTTTCAAATCTCCCTTCTTACAAGTAACCACAAGTAACTCTTTTAACAACAAGTTACAAAATATTTGTTGACGTCAACAAAGCTTCATTCATAAACAGAATTGAGTTTAAAAATTCAACCTTTTTAAATTCAGTCTTTTGAAAGGCGAGTCCGATTTCAAAAATACATTATATTCTCTCGATAAAAAGGTGGCAACCTCATTAAGATAGCGTGCAGATGATAGGTAACGAGCAGGCAATATTCCGTGTTTCCCTCATGGAAACCTTTTGTAAGGCTGTATCCAAATAATAGAGTTATAAAGAGCTTTTCATAATGAGGACATTATACTCATTACCATAAGCTCTTGTGAGAACTTTTTAATAAACGGATTGTGGCAAAAATAATTTATTGAGAATCTATAACGCTTAAATATGTGACTTGAAATCATATGGTGGCTGAATATGTGACGTGTACCTGATAATAGATGTGTCGTTTTTAAGTGCTAGTTTACCTATAATTTTATTAAATGTAATTTTCACTTCCAGATTCCAATTACAAAGTTCTATATGGTATATAACTTTGTAATTGGAATCTTGAGAGGACAAAGTAAGATTTTGCACTACACATGGTATAATACTTCTTTAATACACTGAAATTTAATAAAAAGAAATACTGTGTAGAAACTGCTATCGGATATGGCACCACGGACGGGAGTAGTAGTACCTATTATAGTACACTGTTCAAATGAAGAAAGATAGAAGATTTTAAGGTTTAGTAACATAGTCCTGGTCACTTGGTCTGCTGTTACTCGTTAAGTTGTAAAGATTTCTTAGCTGTAATAGTTTTCTTTTTAATTTCACATACCCAATTTCATAAAAAATATTTATAAGTATAAAGTTGTTAATTGTATGAAACAAAAATAACAGAAAACCTAATTCTTAGTCCGCATTTCGTAATGGGCAACTTCGGAATTCTACATTGTGCATGACCCGACATGTACTTGCCCGGTTTTTATTTAAATAAAGTTAAATGCGTTGATTAACAGTATAACTCATTATCTTTAAATTAATTTGTTTTTCGGTAGGCTGCAGTGCACGTGGTCTGCATTTGTTACGTTTGATTTTGTTTTTATGTGTATTACTGTTTCTGTATATTTGTGTGACTGTAAGCTAGATTAATGATTCTTAGCTTTGTTAGATATAAATATTGGTTCTGCCGTTTTAAAAATAAATCAACTTCTTTTGTTTATTTTATAATACACTAGCGTAGTTCCCGTTCCTGTGGGAATACAGGGACAAAAAGTAGCCTATATCACCCGGGGATAGTGTAGGTAAAGTGTTTCCAATGAAGAAAGAATTTTTGAAATCGGTTCAGCCGTTTTTAAGTTTATTCGTTACATACAAAAATACAAATCTTTCCTCTTTTTAATAATATTATAGAAGTATAGATAATCGACGGCCACTGACGGTACGGCTGGTCCACAAGTTCAAAGTCGCTCAGCGGGCTATGGAAAGGGCTATGCTCGGAGTTTCTCTTAGGGACAAAATCAGAAATGAGGTGATCCGGCAGAGAACTAAAGTTATCGACATAGCCCACCGGATTAGCAAGTTGAAGTGGCAGTGGGCTGGTCATATTAGCCGAAGAACCGACAACCGTTGGGGTAAACGAGTTCTTGAGTGGAGACCGCGGCTTGGCAAACGTAGTGTAGTACGCCCTCAGGCCAGGTGGAGTGATGATTTACGCAAAACGGCTGGCAGGAGCTGGATGCGAGAAGCCGAAGATAGAACAAAGTGGCGTGCAATTGGAGAGGCCTATGTCCAGCAGTGGACTGCGATAGGCTGATGATGATGATGGATGAATAGATAATAATGCTACACCAGTAGTAGTCTTACAGTGGACATTATTCTCAATTAATAAACAAATACTGTTAGTAATTGGTGTAAGTAATGTTTATTTGATGATATAACAAGTGGGAAAGATGGGAAGAAACACAAACCTATCCACTAAAACAAATGGCTTTAGAAGCCTCACATTATTGTCACTAGGGACCAATAAAGTGTAACTGAAACAGCGCCCAGGGCCAAACCTAGTTTGTTATTAATATTTATGAACATCTGCCGGCATTATTTCAATCCAAAATCTCCATTTTGTACACCGATATTGCGTCTCTTAGATATTAAACGATTTGTAAGTAAATACTCTTAACAATTTGAATTTCATTACAAAACAATCTATTGTAGGGTTCCGTTTTCAAAAACCAAGGATCACTTCGTTAATTTATTTGTTTGACTGCCTCTGTGGCGCGGTGGGAGTGTGTCCGACTGCTATGTAAGAGGTCGTGGGTTCGATTCCCACGGGACACCAATTTGTGTAATCCACAAATTGTTGTTTCTAGTTTGGGTGTACTGTGTGTCCGTGACTTGTATGTTTGTAAAATCTCCCGCGGCACAGGGCTTGTACCCTACTGCGGGAGTAGTCTTATAAAAAAAAAAAAAATAGGTACTATTTAATTTTGTGTCTGTCAAATTATGTGGCTGATTATTATATCATACGGCAAAATTAAATTAAGTACTATGCGTTTCAAACGAGTTGATAACAGTCATGATGACATTTTAATTCGCATTATGACTGCAACTTCTAATGACGTAAGGTCAGCAATAAAATGATTCGTAAAAAGGTGTCATTAGTATTACACAAAAGTACCTACCTACTATAATAAATTATACAAAAGCACTGTATTTTACTATTTATTAATATATATATGTTTTAGTTAAAAAAAATATCAGATCTGACTGAAAGACCACAAAGTGTAGAATATTCTTATATTTTGCCTATTTACTTGTTTGTTTTGGTGTTTATTAAATAATAAAGAATTCCAATAACATTATAATAAAGAAAAATGTTAGGTACATAGTTCAAAGAAAATAAATATTACGTCCGTTCCATTACCATACACATGCGTACTTTACCCGACGTTTTTGTTGCTAGCGGTACAATTTTGACAAGTACAGAGTGAAGTTATCGCGATCGCGATTATCTTCGCGTTTGAAACGCATAGTAGCTATTGATTTTATATAGGTATTTATACTATGTTTGAAAAAAAAAAAAAAAAAAAAAAAAAAAACCGCCTTCAAATGTATATTAATGGAAAAAAAATCAAGCAAATCATCGAATGCAAATTTTAGTCTACATCTCTCCTGTTTTATAAGCTAGGACAACGTTTTATACAGTAAAACCTTTTTAGAAAAATATGCAGCTGAATACCGAAAACCCTATATAAATCGGGTCACTTTATAAAAAATCGCGAACATACATACATACATACGGGTCAAACAGCGAACCACCTCTTTTAAAGGTCTCAACAACAGGCGTAAACTAAGGGTTATAGCTATACTAAAACCCGCTTATTCATAATAAAGAAATAAATTAGCAATATATGTTCGTAAACTTTCGCGATTTGTACACATTATAGAATTTTATAAGCTATATCTATATATATCAGGTCTTAATCGCGTAAATGTTTTATTTTAAGGCTAAATACCTTTGTTTATTGCCCGATATTTCGACCGTATTGCGACGGCTGTGGTCATGGGTAGACTCGCCCGTGACCACGGCCGTTGCAATACTAATAATAATACTATTTTATTAAAAATTATATATACCACGGGTCTTAATGGCTTGAATAATTTAAGGTAAAATACCTTGTTTATTAACCGACGTCACGGGCAATAAACAAGGCACGACGACAGTCTACCCGTGACCACGGCCGCTGCAATACGGTCGAAATGTCGGACAATAAACAACGTATTTTATTTTAAATTATTCACGCGATTAAGACCCATAATATATATATTTTCATAATATCTTAATTTATATTTTATTTCATTACATTTTCAAAATTTGAATAGAAGCTCGATAGTTTAAATGCTCTTAAAACGTCTGCTAATTTATTTGTTTATTTGGGGGTTAATGTGGGGGTTGATAAAAAGAAAGAAATGCCTGCGCTAACGACACTACCGAAGTTTACATTATTCTACCTTCAAGGGTAACGGACATAGTTCAAATGATTTAGTGGTCATCCGTGGCTTATAAATTGTAGATCGTATAGCTGTTATCATTCTCGAGTCTGAACTAAATTTGTCTAACGAATATATTGCATAGATAAAATGTTAAGAAATGCAAATAGTTGCTGTTGTACCTATGGTTAAAGTGACCGTAGGTACAATAGCAACTATTAAAATGGAAATGAATAAATCGATGACTTGCACTAACATTTGCGAAAATGTGACAAAATTAGCTGTTGTGTCGTGTTCAGCAAAAAAGGTACAATACGGAACCTTTGAAGCTGATCTGATTCGCATTTGACCGTTTTTTATTACACCAAAGGAAACAGACCCTCCATTTCCTATTAGAAAAGTTATTTCTCGTCGATCAGTCAAAAAGTTTGTTCTGTATTGTCGCTTGTTTTTTTTTTAAATATTTTTTGTCTTCGTTTTTCCTTGTCAAATGTTTATTTATTTGAGGTCAGTTGGCGGAAATGTTTCTTTCAGTGTTTTTAACGCTGGTACTGCGTTTCGTAAATCACATTTTACTTTGTTATTTCCTTCATAAACTTTTAAAGGTATTGTATTTCTTAAAGATTTATTGTATTCTATGTTCAAAGTAAATATTTATTGCCTGGCGTATTTTATTCGGTAAATAACATTGTCGGCAATTACTCATTGGTCCTGATGATATTTAAAAAAATATGTATTACTAATAAAATATATAATAAAATATTATTTTTGCAAAGGGGCTCTGTATCTTATAACATGAAAATGTCATAAAAATAATTTATAATCATATTAATTTAAAAAAATCAACTAAACAAGCTGCCATACGTGCCATTGGTGGCACTTTTTACTTTTTTGTGAAAGATTTTTCACACAAATCATCTATTTTTAGACTACCTTCTTAAGACGGGACTTGTGACGTCTTCCTAAAAGCTTAAGGACTCAACTTGCTCTTAACAGCAATTTCACAGGGTTAAGGTTAAGTGGCTGTGCATTTGGGACCTAACCTCCATGATTGTGATTGGTCATCCCATTGAGTAATATTGGCACCTCTCGCTCCCATTTTCGTTTGAACATTGTTACACTAGAAAGAGGGTTGCGAACCCTGAAACTATTATTTCGAAAAAAAGGTTGCTACATGAATTGATCGTCCATTATTGAATTGCTTAGGTTTGTTTTTGAACACATTTCATGTTTATGATATGTTTTTTAACAGAATCAGATAGTGTATTAATTAGTTCCGCAAAACAATATTGGATAAATCTGATTATGTATTTGTCGTTTCGTAGCGCCTAAAGCTATGTTCCAAAACATAAAAAAATAATTGTTTTACAAAAGAAACATCTAACCGACTACAATCACGGTTGAATTTCGCTGTCTGTCTCCGAAACTCATAATCAGTCTTAACGAAATTTATATGAGACCATTTCAAAACAAACTTATTTCGAACAAGAAAATAATTTAAAAAAAATCCATCCATATATGACGGAGTAATGTCTGAACATACACAAAAAAAAAATATTGAGAAACTCCTTATTTATAAAGTCGGTAAAAAAAATCTGAATCAGTATTGTTGATATGATCAGCTTTTTTATTACGTCCATTTCTAAAGTTATAGGTATCTTGTATTGTGATATAATATTAAGTTTAGTATAAACCGTAATAAAACACGCAACTTTTACTACAATTTCTCGGGATTTACACGAAGCTGAGGAATTGAGAAAACAACTTCTAGTATTTGTAATTCTGCAAAACACTCGTATCAGGAGACGACGCTGAGCGCGACCATTAAACCTAACCATGTTTATGTCTGAAGTTTATGCAGATCCTCATTATGTATCTGAGACTTTAACTCACAGATATAAAGTCAACGGAAGTGTTATTACAGTTTTTATACCTCGTAAAATCGTTATAGACGAATTGCGACGATAAGTTGATAATGCAAAAGTGATCATCGAAAAACCAGATCTATCTAAGCTTGATGGTAACAATGAAATTCCCAGCAAGTCATAAATACTAAAATTCGATGAAAACCTTCCTGATAGTAAAAAGTAAATTAGAAAAGAAATAAAATCAAAAGATTTAGGCGATGAGTCGAATCAGCTCGTCTTGGGATACGTCCTTCGGGATTCTTACTCCTGGCCTATAAAATGTATTTGACGGATTTTACCACATTAATAATGAATTTCATGAAATGTCTTCTGATTAAATTATGGTATGGTACCTATAAAAAAGATAATTTTGAATGATTGAAAGTAATCGGTTTAAGTAGACTATAAAGCATAGGGATGTGTTTTATTAATTCTAAATATATTACGAAATTAGATAGCAGTAATTGATTTTGCACATATTATGAATACTATGAAATAAGTTATATAATCACTATTTTATTAAGAAAATTTAGTACATTCAGAAATATCAATTTCAGGAATGCCATTTATTAATAACAAATCGGTTTTCATGAAATCGGGAACAATACATCGCGCAATTTAACCAGAATGAATTTAATTTCAATGCTTTGCACCAACAAACTTGGTTTGTTAAAAGTTTTATTACATATAGTATTCACGTATGTATGTACCATACCAATATATTCTGCACTAAGCAGCCTTAAAATATCATTAAAGGGCTATAATATCTGCATAATCTATACGGTATTTTTGATGTATTCTTCTGAAGAATTATTTATCATATTTAGGCACTGAGTTGTTTCTACTTTTTTTTTGGTGAAAACTTTATGGAAGCTCTTCTAGTCAAGTTATTCTTAGCCGCTTTGTCTGTAGTAAATCCAAGTTATAAAAATGCGAGCCATGCCGTGAACAGTCGGAACTCCTTCCATCACTATTTTATTATCTGGTAGAAATAGTGAATGCTTTGCAGACGTAGTTTAAGAAGAGCCCTTTTTATCATAATGTGCAACTTCGCTTCCATTGTCTTTGTTTATTTTGTAATGTGGGGCTTAGATTTTTTCTTGTTATTGTGGTTGTATTCTAAATTGGCTTCGTCCCTTATAACTGCTTATTATTTGTTATTTTCTGGCGGGATGATGTCTTTTCATTACGTTTTATTGGTGTGCTTATAGGTAATGGTGCCGTAATTTGTCGGTACCTGTAGGTTTTGTAGTATTGTTAAAAGCTTGCAAAAGACCAGCTTGTGCTAGAGGCGATCTTGTTTCGTCTTGGAGTCTGGGTTTAAATTATTACCTATCTATACTAATATTATAAAGCTGAAGAGTTTGTTTGTTTATTTGAACGCGGTAATCTCAGGAACTACTGTTCCGAATTAAAAAAAATCTTTCACTGTTGAATAGCCCATTTATCGAGGAAGGCTATAGGCTATATAACATCACGCTGCAACCAATAGGAGCCGAGCAGCAATGAGAAATGTTGCAAAAACGGGGAAAATTTAACCAGACGAAGTTGCGCGGGACTCCTAGTTTGACATAAGTGTTAACACAATTTAAATTTAATTATTCTTGAAGTAATTTTTATAGGCACTTTTTGCCAATTACTTTACAAATATAATAATTGCATTTTTGAAAGATAGAAAAATTTGAAGTCCAGACCCAGGAATCGAACCCGAGACTTCCGTAGCCAAACCGGGGCCAGAAGCGAACCACCTATATGGACTATGTTACTAGTCCTCAATTTTTTCTATCCCTTAATGCTTGCGAGTTGGGCCCTCGCATGCGCCATCTAGTCGGTAGTTAAAGAACTATCACGGCTTTTGCTATTGCTTCGTTACAGAGAGCATTTTAACAAATTATGATGTCGCAGGCCGAATATTGAAGTAATTTTTATACACCCCTGTTACACCCCTCCGGGTGTAACATATTTTGAAAACGTTCACCCTTCTACTAACCGACAATGGAACCGTTGCTTAACCGTGCAGATATCTAATATCTTGAGACAACTCACACAACGCCATCTGATCCCAAACTAAGCAGATCTTGTACTATGACAACCAGACAACTGATAAACACACTTATTTATTTCTAAATACATACAAATAAATTACACCCAGACACAGAATAAACCATCGTACTCATCACACAAAGTTTTATTCTTGGTGAGGATCGAACACCAGAGAAGGCCAACCGGCCAGTCGATCTTTTCAGTCATCAAAACTCTTTTAAATATAAATCCGAATCCTGTTATATCTAAATAGGTAACGTTTACTTTTTCATGAGACGTCGACTTTCGAGAATTTGTTCTATTGACATAATTTTATTATTTAGATGATTTAATGCTTCACAGTTATCATTTTAATTCCATTAAAGTAGGTACACCATTTGTGTATAGTACTTAAATTTGAGAGGAAATGCATCATTATTTTAAATAGCTGCTATCAAAACAAATGGGGGCAATTATGTATAGACGTATCAAGTTAAACTGTGAGCCTCGTTACAGTGCGATATTCAGACACATTAGAGCAGGTGCTGGTGGCATTTAATTGCCCATACATTTGCCCACTTATACTCTAAACTAGGTACTTATTGCGCTTAGTGTTTAATGCATGGCAATTTTTAATGGCATTCTCAATGTTATCTCTGTATTCGGTACATCACAGTTTTGATAACTATCTTAATAAATACTTGAATCTTAACTAATATTATAAAATAGCTGTCCCGCGCATCTTCGTCTGCGTAAATTTTTCCCGTTTTTTCAACATTTCTCATTGCTGCTCCGCTCTTATTGCGCGATGATATATAGCCTATAGCCTTCTTCGATAAATGGGCTATCCAACAGTGAAAAAAATGTTCAATTCAGATCAGTAGTTCCTAAGATTACCGCGTTCGAACAAACAAACAAACTCTTCAGCTTTTTAATATTAGTATAGATATGACTCACTTTTATTTATTTTTATACCTTGTTACATCTTATTGGGTGGGCAGATTTTAATTAAATCTATGAAATGGTATTCCGGGTAAAGACATCAGTTACATTTAGGTAATAGCCTACCATGGCGAGAAAGTTACCAGTGGTAGGTCTTAGCTATAGCTGGTCTTGGTGGGTACCACAACACTGTCAGTTATTCTTTCATGAGATAGTGATTACTTTAGATCACTGTGTTTCGGTTAAAGGGCACTGTAGGAAGTGTAATTTCTGTGCAAATGAGACTTATGGACTATGCAGAGTGCGATACGGTGACGTTCAGATCTGGTCGGTTGGTCTACTGGTTATTGAACCTGACTTCAAAGCCGGAGGTGGGTTCGATCCCGACCAAGGATGAAACTTTGTGTGATGAGCACGATGGTTTATACTGTGTCTGGGTGGTATTTATCTATAACTAACTGTCCCGCGCAACTTCGTCTGCGTAAATTTTCCCCGTTTTTGCAACATTTCTCATTGCTGCTCCGCTTCTATTGGTCATAGCGTAATCTTATACAGCCTATAGCCTTTCTCGATGAATGGACTATTCAACAGTGAAAGAATTTTTTTCAATTCGGATCAGTAGATCCTGAGATTACCGCGTTCAAACAAACAAACAAGCAAACTCTTCAGCTTTATTATATTAGTACCTATAAATATGTATGTATATTACTTGTCTGTTTGCCATAGTTTATGCTCTGCTCAGGTTGGGATCAGATGACGTTGTATGAGTTGTCCATAATATTATTATTTGCCTAACAAAGGTTGGGGTGACACTGATACTGTTATGGGCCAACGTGACGCTTACAATTAGGCGCACGACCTGCGAAATAGATATGTATACTAATAGTTGATCAACACTGCCGTGCCGGCGAGGACTCGTCCTATACATATCTCTATTGGTCAGAATCTACAATTATTGTTCGCTTCTTGAATGAGAAAAAAGTTGATAGCTGCTCGCTACTCGCCGCCGGTGGGACAAGTACTTATGGAGATTTGAAGCGTTTGCGTTATCGACGTAAACTCACTCCTAGAACAAACAATTTAGCTTAACTGCAGGGGTTTATTATTCTTTTAGTAATGGCATATATTTATAAAATATTTATGCGATCTTCAGGAAGCCGCCCGGCGAAAGCTAGTATTTCGTAGGTTTGATATCAAGAAATCTTTGTTGTTGCTTTCATCATTATTGCCCATAATGATGAGCAACAATGATGAAAGCAACAGCAAATATTTTGTTCTTATTTCGCTCAACTTAACCAAACCAATGTGTTTGGATAAGTTTAGCGAAATAAGAACAAAATCTGTTTATATTTACAGACACTCGACCTACTAAGATACTGTACAATAGTGTTTAGGTATTCTATCTAAGTCTGTGGTACAAGCCGACTAAGAACTGAATATAAACTCGTATTGATCTTGTAGAGAATAGACTGAACTTTTATTTCAGACTAGTCAATACAAAAAGTATATGCTTAGCTACTTAGTAATTCTAACTGGTTTAAGACTGATTTATATGTGTAATGGTACTGAATTCTTCTTGATGATCTGCTACAGAAAGGGCTAATGAGCTTAAGCCAAGATGACCTCAGTGGGGTCATCGTTATAGAGGGGACAAGTCCCCATTCTCCCTAAATGAAAATCTCCGGTATCTCAAACGAGACCCTGAGTCCTTTGGTTGTTAGCTCTTACGTGACAATACCTACGTACAATTGTCACCCGTATCTTGCTGTCCGAATATAATGAAGAACCGATGACGTAGCAATAATTTAATATCTTTGGCCTAATATTCTCACTGAAGTAATGATAGTGCAAGCTATCAATAATGAGTAATCACTAGATCGGAGAAAAAAATGTCTTGAAAATTGTATCGTTTTTTTTAATCTACGGGGTTCATCTATACCTATCAGCGAGACGTTATTCTTGATCTATGTATGCAAAGAAATATAAATAGAACTTAACGTCTCGCTGTTTGTCAATTCCATTCTGGACATTGAATTTATAACATTCTTATGAGCCGTATAGAATTTATTTTAATTCAAAGATGTTTTGTCTATAATACTGAGGATAATTTGTTATATAGATTAGATAATCTATGAAATCTTAAATGGTTGAGAAAAAGGTAGTGAATCCGAAAGCCCTGATGATAATGAAGAATAAAGCGATCACCGATATCCCTCGGTCGAAGCTAAGTAGTATTGCATTAAAAAGCATTTTGTGTGTTTGTTTTACAACTTTTTTCGGCTACAGCATTATCGCAATTAAAATGTCTAATGCGTAGGATAAACTAAGACTATGTAAAGCAATGAATTGCGGAGTTGACTACAATAAAATATACCAATCGGGTAAATCTTAAAAACACATAAAATAGGATAATATATTAAATTGTAAAATAACATTTTACAATTTAACATGTTTTTGAATTTAAAAGTATGAAAACGAATACTTAAGGTAATGAAACGATAGGAACTTATGACATCACAAATTGTTATTCTATATACATTTCTATAGAGCTTGCCGTTATGACATTTAATAAAAAGAGACTGATTTGACTTGACTGTCAACATCCCTTTTGAAATAGGACGCTTTCTTGAATGGAGAGACGAAATAAAGAAACTCGTTGACTGTTAGAGTGCATATATTGTTAATTATTAAAATTTGTAGACGCATAGAAAAATGGTGGCATGCAGCGGAAAGAAATTATGTACATAGAGTGAATGACGTTTAGTAATGCATCAGCGCTAGTAATACGCCTCCTTGTTCGTGCTGTCCGGTTATTTTTAACAGTCCCTACGCCCGCCGTATCGTCTATAATTTATGTTTCGCATTGCGAAAATTCGTTAGGTTTTGAAATACCATTCAAAAAGTACCGCGTCCTCGTCCTGCCATATGCTTATGGCTTTTATATTTAGTCTGCACCTTAACAAATCCATATCATGTCAAATTATAAATTATATTATTACTCTGAACAGGTACACGTCCGTGACTTGAATTTCGAGGAACATATCCTCCAACATCAGTTTAATGTCAGAATTGATACGACGTCTTATAACTTTGATGGTAATTCTTGTAATATCATTTTCAACCGACTTCAAAAAGGAGGAGGTTCTCAATTCGTCTGTATGTTTTTTTTTGTATGTTTGTTCACCGATTACGCAAAGACGGCTGGACCGATTTGAAAAATTGTTTTTGTGTTTGAAAGGGTATACTTTCAACTTGGTCTTATTGTCATCCGATCATGATCCGATGATGAGATCCTGGAGAAATCGAGGGAACTCTTAAAATATCAAAGGCACACCTACAGTGATTTAGGTATATTTTACAGTGATTCGTACATTTACTCTTAAAAACACCAATTGGTGAAGTGGAACTGATGATGAAGACCACAAATGACGAGCAGACCTATTCAATATTTCACAGTTTGCGATACAGTTACTTTAATATGGTATTGAGTAGCACTTTATGCTCGTTATACTACTATTACACAATGTAATAGAGCTGATAGTGAACTCCTCAACAATTAACGGCCCTGCATCGGGGCAAGCAATATTTTGTAAAAGGATTTGAGCAGTTGACATAAGCCTATTGTAACTTAAGTGAGTTACATACTAACCCACTAAAAAGTGAGAAATAAAAAACGTTTTTACAAAAAAATATTACCGACATCAAAAATAAATACAAGGCAACTAAAAAGCAAAAAATAATATACCTAGAATAACAAAAACAAATTAAACATTTTTAAGTTGGTGCCGAATAAAACTTAAAAACCTATTTCATGGCACCAACTTTTTAGTTGCCTTGTATTTATTTTTGAAGTCGGTAATATTTTGACATTGTGTTATTGGGAGGGAAGTAACTTTTTAACTGGCGTTAATTTATCACAATTGAATCCCTTATCTTTTGTTGCAGTGGGTATTTGATTTTAAGAGATTAAACATAACATCAGTAGCAAAATATTCCAACTCAAATAACGCCAAGTTATTGTTTTAAGTTTTTCTTCACTGCATGAAGATTCTCAGTAAATAAACATGTAATAAAATCTTACTAATTTTATAAATGTGAAAGTTTGTATAGATGAATGTTTGTTTGTTATTCTTTCACGCAAAAACAGCTGAACGTATCTGGATAAAATTTGGTACAAAGGTTACAGTCTGGAATAGTACAAAGGTATTTTTTATTCCAAAAAGTGTACCGTTCCCGTCGGATAGATTTTTTTTTAAACTTTTACGGTAACGAAGTCGTGGGCAACTGCTAGTATCTACCATAAGTATTATATACCATTTTTGTACAATCAATATTATAAATTATTATTATAATAAGGGCCACCATTATGTTATTTCAGCATGAAATTTAAAATAAAACCTCAAATGTTTTCATTCTTAGTTTTAGTTTCTACTGACACTGATTTAATACTGTTGTATTATGTACCTGTAATGATAATATCAAAAGGTGTGCGAATTTGCGATCGAATACTTACTTAGGAGTACGATTAATAAAATAATATCAAAATTGTGTATATATAATGTGACAGTTGCGTAATTGAGACAATGATTGATCAATTTGTGTCTTTGTTGTCATATACCACCAATATTTTCATGAAATATTCAAAACTTACCAAGAATTGACGCGGTAGCTATAAAACATGAATATATAATTTGCCGGCTATGATTTCCTTATTCTGATTATTTGTCTATGAGGTTAACAATTGTTTGTGACAGTTTTGACTCAATTGCGTTCTCTTTAATATCGATATCCATCGGTAGAATCGGTAGAACTGCTAATCGACCAAGGAATCAATTGTGTGCCTGAGCTCTTTCATTCAATTATAGAGGGTGAAAAGGGTTGAATGTTTTGGGACTTTACGTAACTGAATTGGATTTGTCGATAAAATTTGATTATTTTTTCTTTGATTTTAAGGTCAGCGGTGATTAAATTATCTTACAAATATCTTGATTTGTTTGTAATTTTTTGCATTTTTTTATTAGCAGAATCATACACAGGATCAGTTGAACACGATACACGCACACAAACATATACACATACACACATACATTCACACACACACACACATACACACGCTTACCCATCTTCAATTAAGCTGCTTTATTTCGTTTTAATATGTCATTCTTGACGAGTGTTATATGAAAACAAAAAAACTAAGTTTTACATTTTCATTAATACCCTGAGTATCATTAAAATATCTTTCGAAATTCTAAACAAGAATATTTGAAAGTTCTATCAAAATGCTTTGGCAATACAATACTCTTATATCAGTTTTGCAGTGTACAGAGGCGAAATAATTTGCATCCGAAAGCACCAATATTGTCTCGTTTCATCTCGTTTCAGGTTGCTAATCGGACTGTTTATAATACAAAATACTCCGTTTACGCTACGGGGCAAAGTCTTTCACAAAAATTCAGATAGCTACCTCAAATTATCTGGATAGCAAACAAATTTTATTCAAGTGTGATTGGAACTTGCACATGAAAGGTTTCGTTCCACTGTACTAGCTATATTTAACGAACCATAAAAACGGAAAATAAAATCTTTCTTGCACAGCCCTGTGACAGAAAGACGGACTGACGGACAGTCTTAGTGAGCACCCTTTGGGTTCGAAACCCTAAAAAGTTTAAATACTAGACTATCTAAGTTTTTATTAGAATACGCTTGCAAACGAGTCCAAGTTAAATTGAAAACTATGTCTGATTCTATCATATTTCAAAACCATTATGGGTCTATTTTCAATTTCAGTCTTCAGACTTTCCTCGTTTCGTTTGAATTTTTTTTTTTTTACTTGAATCAGGCATTTGACTGTCGTACAATTTGGTGGAGTCTTAACTGTTTAGGTATTCTTTATCCATCCAATAATTTAAATATTGTTTATCCCTTAAAGAACCTATAAAAAGTGGTAAGAAAGATCCTATAAAAACAGAGTTTTACTGCCTCTGTGGCGCGGTGGGAGTGTGTCCGACTGCTACGCAAGAGGTCGTGGGTTCAATTCCCACACGGGACACCACTTTGTGTGATCCACAAATTGTTGTTCCGAGTCTGGGTGTACTTTGTGTTCGTGACTTGTATGTTTGTAAAGTTCCCCGCAACACAGGGCTTGTACCCTACTGCGGGAGTTGTCTTTTTTTAAAGAAAGTAAAGTAAAGAAAAAGAGTGTGTGATAATAAAGCTCATGTTATTTCAGAGTTGAGCTTACCAATTCATAGTCCAGCCCATCCATACCATGTAAAGATTAACTGAAATCGAATAAACAACATAGATTTAATTTCTAAATTTTTCTATATTTTATACACAAAAAATAATATTTAAAAAATAATAATAAAAGCACGCTTTTGTAAATAGAAAAAATATTAGATAGAAAATTAAAAAAAAAAAACGGATTATTGTAAAAAAGCGTGGGATGATTATAAATATCGTCACAAGCATCCCGCGTTTTTTTTACGATAAACAGATTTTTTTGTAACCCCTATTTTACGCGAAAATAGCCAATAATCCAAATCAATAAGCCAATTACGAAATTCCACACATCTAACTTCAAAACGTGTGTGTGTGGGTGTGTGTGTGTGTTATGATATACATTTTAATAAAAGTTAGATTTTTGGTACAACACCATCTCGTAAATCTTTCAGATATTTACATAGTAAGAGAGATAAGTATCTATACTGGCGATAACCGGTCCAATACAAATATGACTTTTGTAATACTAGGACATTTTCTGTTTTCTGTTATCCTATTGCTACCTTTATTTAAATTTATGAACCCTGTATTTGTATTTTCACCAGAAACACAAACATAAATAGTGTTATTACCTAGGTACGGATATATATTACCTAAATGTTTCTGACCCGACAAATGGGTAGATCCAATTTGTAAGCTTATAGCATCATGTGTTAGGCTTAAGGGCTGTACCAAATAGTGCAAGTATTACAAGGCACCCATCATGGTAACATGTATGAGCAATATAGTACACCGTTTCTCCTTAACCTCTTTCAGTACAACCAAGAATATTTATTACTTATATACAACACAACGCTTATTGCATTCACAAAATAACCATTCCCTAAGAATATTAATTTACGTTTCCTTTTAGGAATGTATTGTACAATTCAATGTTCATTATTTGAGTAATTACAAATGGTTTCAGTTAATCAAAATGCTCATTTTGGGAATAGCGGGAATTATTATAAAATTTAATGGCACCGACTACTTACAAAAGTGAAGATTTAATTATTGTAATGCTATTATTGGTGTCAAAACCACAATAAAACGACTTTATGAATTGTTTTAATTAATTCTTATAAGTTATCTTATTCTACTAATCTTGTGGAATAATAAAATTATAATCACTTTTTTGGGTTCCGTAGCCAAAATGGCAAAAATGGAACCCTTATAGTTCTGTCATGTCCGTCTGTCTGTCTGTCACAATTATTTAACTTAACAGGCATTTGACTCATAGACTACTTAGTAAATATTGATGAAATTTGAGGAAAAGGTGTCTTGTAGCAGCCGCTATTTAGTTTGATAGCTAAATAATAAAAATAAACATTTTTATGGCGGGCACTCCATACCTGTAACAGAAGCTGAAATAAATACCGTCATTGAGTTATTGCTGAAAAACTGCGTTTCTCAACAAAAGGGCGTAAGTGCCATGAACATACGCTCTTCTGCCGATACAATTATTCAAGGCTACGGAACCCTACACTGAGCATGGTCCGATACTCTTGCCCGGTTTTTATATATTATTGGGAACACTTCAAAGTAATTGACCGTGGTCTAGTGGTGGTTGACCCTGACTGCTAACCCCGAAATCGTGTTATTTATCGATATTATGTATGTATTTAAAAATATATAAGTATGTTCAAACTGCATTATCTGCCTACTTTTCGATCAGATGGTCGTGTTTCCAGCTGTCCTAAGATTAAAATAAATACAGGATGATTTTTAAAATACTAATTACCTCCCAGTCTTCTTTACATGACACTAAATAACTTTGTAATATCAGTTTTAGAAAATATTTAATTTAATAACCCTTAATCACCTGTCACTTGTTTTTTGAGATATGACCATAACCACCTACAGACTATTTAATTTTTAATTGTTGTTTATTGTGAGGTTATACTCCGGAGCCTCACAGATGTGTGGTGGATGGTTGTGTGACAAAAGTAGGCAGGGTTAATTTGTAATTTCCTTTTTCAAAAACATTACTACGACGTTATTTTGTGTAATGTAAAAAAGCCACGAGCGGAAGGTTATTAGTATATTACAAATCATTCTGTATAAGTAATTACTTAGTTTAGTTAGTTTTGGTTTTGATAAGTTAAGTCTAACTTGCGAAAACCAAAACTTAACACCACTGATCCCGTAGGATAGGTACCATTTGTTTTTTGATATTATTAAATTCCATTAATCAAACAAATAAAATAGATCATAGAACAAAAATAAAAAGGCAAAAATAGTTGCAGAACTTCAAAGTACACGTCTCATTGATGCTGTCTGCCTCTGCGGTGCGGTGGAAGTGTATCCGACTGCTACGCAAGAGGTCGTGGGTTCGATCCTCACCAAGGATAAAACTTGGTGTAATGAGCACGATGGTTTATTTTGTGTCTGGGTGTTATTTATCGATAATATGTATGTATTTAGAAATATATATATATATATATATATATATATATATATATATATATATGTTAATCAGTTGTCTGGTTGCCATAGTACAAGCTCTGCTTAGTTTGGGATCAGATAGCGTTGTGTGAGTTGTCCCAAGATATTATTATTAAGTAGGTATTTATTTAATGCAAAACTTGGCCTAAAACAAATACGACATTGAATTCCTCAGTTCTCAGTGCTTTGTTAGTATTTGCATCTAAAACTGAATGCTAAAACAGTAGATTTACTTGAAATAATTAATATCTGACGCCAACTTAAGATCTCAGAACACGACGTTTCTTTGATGACTGAATTTTCTTATTTGATATATTTCATGTTAATTTTGAAATGGAGTAAGTTAGAAATTTGTTAAACACCTACATAAAGCCTCGTAAGTTACTTAAAGCCGACTATATTTTTTAAGATTGAAGTAAAATTTTAATTTGACCACTGGTGATGGTTAACTAGAAATTGTTAAACGCAATTCCGAGAATCTATTCTGTGTGCTTAAAAGGCACCTAAGTAAATTTTGGCTTTAACAGAAATTCGGAACTTATATTTCACTTATTTAAGAGACAAATTTATAATAATCAGCTCTTATCGGACGCCTACGTCGTAATTACTATCTTTGTTTTCAATTTTAATGGAATTTATTCAGTAATTTTTGTGCATTATTAAGGTTTTTAATTTTAACGGAATTCGTTTGGTAGTTTTTGTGCATTAATAAGGTTTCAATCAGTTATATTTTGCGTACCTACTAGAAGGATCCACTAGACATGTATTCGATTGATTTTATTCGGCAAAAATGTATTGAACTATGCTATGAGAATAATTCGTCGGATGAAGATCCAATGGGGTGGCAATCTGAATACCGGTTATTCATTAATATATTTATATTACAACTAATAATGACACTCTTGTTTAACATCATGTTCGATATAAAAGAAGAATAAAGTACTTACTAACTATTTTGTAATTAATCGAGTTATGTTTGAAATGAACGCCGAAAAGACAAATTTAAACAAATAATATAAATAATGTTAAACTAAAACTTTCTGTCATATTATAAGTTTGAAATTGCTGCTTAATTAAGTCACAGGTTTTTACCTAGTTTAAGAGGCAAAGCGCCTTAAATATAGTATGAGTAACAATATAACAATACACAATGTACCAACCTATCTGTGTGTAACTGATTAAAAAATGTATAAATTTCTATTTTACAATGTGCTTTTAAAAATAAATATTATGAATATTAAACGTAATTTAATAATTATTTTTTCAGCACATAACATCAAAAATTAAACCTACATACCTATTTGAAACTTATCTACATAAAAAAGTTTTTTTTTGCTATTTATTTCATTGTTGTCTTGAATAGAATAAAAATACAAGAGTTTGTAAATATCTAATGAAATACTGTCAATACTTTGTCTTTTCAAATTTTTTACGACTAATATTGTACAAAACACAACTCGGCGAATACAACCGTATATAAAGTTGTCAAACCTCTGTCTCCGAAACTCAATAAGAGCCTAAAATAAAATCTTGAGACAGTAAAATGGCAGGGATTTAGTGAAAAAATAAAGTAGATACAGACAACGGGTCACGTTCGACTGAAAGTGCTTGTTCTACGCCGCATAAAGCGTCTGTGGCACTTGAGAAATAAAAATACTCTAAAACACAAAGCACCCTAAAAGTCTAAAATTAACATCACCCTAATGAATCCTAGTGCAACACGTGACGACTCTAAATGTGTTTTATTTGAATGTGTTTAAAGTGTATTTTCTTTTGCAGTGCCAAGAACGGTGTTAAAGGAGCGCTACGAAAGTGCCCCTGAAGAGGATGAGGTTGCTCACGACGTGTCCGATCTTGAGCACGATGATGTCGGTAAGTGCCTTTAATTTTTTTTAGACTTATTAAAAAAGCAGACAGGCAGAGGGTGCTTGAAAGCAGCAGTAGCTCCTTTGAAAGATGAAATTAGAACGTTGTAGTGAGACGACAGTAACACGAGTCAATCGGGCTCTTGAGAATCGCAAAGATTGCCTCTGGCTTCGAACAGGAACTCTGTGTTTGTTTTTTTTTTCTTAAGAATTTGTCTGATTTTCATACCATAAATACAGAAATATTGTGACAGACAGAAGACTTGCTATTCGTTTTTCCCCTAATTTCGTTATTTTTCTTGTTTTGAATTCTTTTAGTTTAATGAGTAATGACACAATTATGATTTACCAGCTGTCCCGCGCAACTTCGTATGCGTAAATTTTCCCCGTTTTTGCAACATGTTTTATTGTTGCTCCGCTCCTATTGGTCGCAGCGTGATATTATATAGCCTAAAGCCTTCCTCTATAAATGGACTAACCAAAAAAAAAGATTTTTTTTAAAATCGGACCAGTAGTTCCTAAGATTAGCGCGTTTAAACAAACAAACAAACAAACTCTTCCGATTTATAATATTAGTATAGATTTTCGTATAAACACCTTTAGTTTGTTTCCATTATAAATATTTTTGTGAACCATTGGATTAAAATGATGTTGCTAGTTCTTAATAAACTCATCAATTTGTTTTATTTATGTCAGAATATATTTGAATTAGTGTACCTACTGGTTCATTTTAGGTGTATTAATGAACCGAAAAGCCTAGTTAATTATTATTATTATAACGGTAAGTATGCATACGTAAGTCGTTATCCTGTAAGTACTAAATGTATCGTACCTTGTAAATGTTATGTGCCGCTATTAAAATCAAATTTATCTCCCCCACGCGTATAATATGTGGGGGTTTGAATATCAAAGAACGATAATTAATATATGTTCAGCTGTATTGAACTATGAGTAGGAGGAATACCTACTTATTGTATAAGTTTTTCTCTATCAACATAGGTCCTTGTAGGAAAATAATAAGAAAATACGACACTCAGTAATAAGGACGAAGAAAATATATTTTTATAACAGAAAAAATATGAGCAGCAACAATGAGCCCCTACATATTTGTTAAATGGAAGGACAACGAATATATTTACAGAAGACTTAAGACCTCAATTGTGCCAAGTTTCCGTAATATCTTTGGTGAAGCATTGTCTAGGACAGTTGGACATTTCAGTCTACATTGTAATAAACTAAATCTAGTGGACTAAATAGAAGTGGGCGTTATTGGTCTGGTGAATTGCATCAATGTTAAGGATATCCTTGGCACTGTATTGTAGATGTTTGTTTGTGTTTGGAACTCAATCGTTATGCAAATATAGAGGAATTTTTAAAAACTAATGATTGTGACCTACAGACGCCAATAATGTATCGAAACTTAACTATAAAAAATATTATAGGTATAGTTACTAATTATTCCTCAGACAAACATTTAAAATAATAAGTTTTATGTTTGCCCACTATTTATATATCATCGGATTTGCACGCATTACCAGATTCTAAGTTTTGTAACATTTTAAGCTACTTTCAACACATTTCTTTCCAAAATTAACATAAAAAAAAACAAACGAGACATTAAAACGAAAAATTTGAATTGAAGTACTACTTGCAACTAATAAATTAGGTACTCATATAAAATTGGTACACATATTAATATTATAATAATGGACACGAAACTAGGATCGACTTCCCTAATAGCAGCGATCAAAATAATTGTTGTAACAAACACTTTGAAGCGATTAAACACATTACGATCATCGCTACACTCTCAAACAAAGAAACTGAGAAGGAAAACTATAAAGCCAATGTTCCCAACAATCTCATAGATGGACCAACTCTTAGAGTGCACAGACTTTTATAGCCAACTCATAAAGGTGTTGCTATAAAAGTTGTTGTGGATAAATCTCGATGACGGGTAATCTTACAACTTTGAGTTCTTTAACTTACCCCTAAACTTACTGTTTATATTTAGAATAGTTGTTGGCAACTTTGTTGGCGTGGCAATTTTATTTTTTTCTGAGTTCAAAAGTAGCATGTGTGTTATTCCATACTATTCAATATATAGTTATATATGCCAAATTTCATCCATATTGACTGCCTCTGTGGCGCGGTGGGTGTGTGTCCGACTGCTACGCCAAAGGTCGTGGGTTCGATTCCCACACGGAACACCACTTTGTGTGATCCACAAATTGTTGTTCCGAGTCTGGGTGTACTTTGTGTCCGTGACTTGTATGTTTGTAAAGTCCCCTGCGACACAGGGCTTTTACACTACTGCGGGAGTCGTCCTTTAAAAAAAAAAAAAGTTCTGTCCACCCATTTGTAATTGTAATAATAAAGAGTAAGATTACTTTTAGATTTTCTTTTATTGATTTTAGATTTACTTTTTTATTGATTTTCTTTTAGAAGTTTTAACTACATAAACAAGGTTATTTGTAGTATGCTAATAACTTCCTATTTGTGGCTTCTTTACATAGCACTTAATAACTTAATAATATCTGATTTAAAAAATATTTAAAATATTACCCTTAACCACCAACCAACTATTTTTTAATTATTGCTATAACCACTATTGTGCCGTTTAGGCCTAAAGTTGTTTAGTGTAATGTGAAGAAGTCACGAGTAGGAAGTTATTAGTATATTACTCACCACATTATATACCGAACTGTAACAACCAAACTCATCAGCTTTTTATAGATGGATTATTTTAATGAAAATAAACAGTTTTATTCATGTATTTTTTTTTTCTTTATTTACTACTGAAGCGTACAGTATCTGCGTCGCGTCTCTTGAGTGCCTCCTGTACTTACACCTACATACATATGGATACTACAGGCCCTCAGAAGCGTGGAGTAAAGTAATAATATACATGAATAGAACTGTTTATTCTAAACTTATACTTAAAAATATAATAAAATAATTGAAAGTAAATTCCCTGAACGACTTTCATTGATGGTGTCTTACTATAAAATGAAAGTATTGTTACGATCTTCAAAATGACATATGTCACTATTTTTTAAAATATTTTTCTAAGATAGACATAATGTTGGACGTAAACAAGGTTCTATTAAATTTATATTCATAGTACCTAGTAAGCTTGAATAATAAATATCAAAAAATTCGAGGTTTTTTAAATGTACATTACTAAAAGAGAAAAGCCGTCCCTAACTTCGTAGGGTTTTAAATACAGTAAAGTAAGTGCTTAGATGAAACAATACCAGCTAAAGCGGTGAGTGTGTTTATGACTGCTGCGCAAGAGATCTTGAGTTCCATTACCACTTGGGACACCACTTTTTGCGATCCACATCGTTGTTCCGAATCTGGGTGCAATTGAATGTTTGTAAAATACCCCGCGAAACAGGGCTTATATGTATAGCGAGAGCTGTGTTTAAAAAAAAAATCTATCGATGCTGAAGTCGATTAGATTTGTCGCAATTTTAAAACATCTTTATAAAAAGGCGCCTTGTAATTTATAACAATACAAACAAAAAGAAAAAGAAACACCAACAAAATACTTAGCAAAATAAAATAGTGAGCTAAAATGAAAAATGTGTTTCAAACTTCATTTCTCCCAAACTTGGCTAGAATACTTGGCACAATGAAAGGGCGTTTGATGTCTCCTTGTAAAAAAATACTTGGCAATAATGAATCATAAGACTTAATTTAGTGTGCAGATATTTTTAGTCCTACCAACGAAGGAACTTTGCTGTGATTTTGTTTTACAGGGATTCATTTAAATCTGTATTTTACAGAAACTAGATATCTGCTTTAACTGTGTAGATGCCTCATTTTTTCCGCCTTCATTAAGATATGCATAATTATATCTTCTCGAAATAGTAGCTTTAAAGCAAAGTCCTCGTCTGACTGTCTTCTAATCCATGCAACCGATTTTGATACGGTTTTCATTATCATCTAGAGATTTTTCTGCAAAGCTACACACTCAATCTTATTTGCACAAATTCTCGTTTAAGCAAGTAAACATGTGCGTTAAAACGGCAAATCGGTATACCGCACAAAAGGCTTGCACAAAACGCCAGTATGTACAAAATTTTGCAAATATAAGCATGCATTTGAAGACGTTATAATATGATTAGACAAACGTTTGCGCCATTCAGTTTGTGCTAAGCATAAGATTGTGCGTGTAGTTGCTATTGTGTGCACGCTATACAGTTTTCGCGCCAATTTTTGCACAAACAGTTGGCGCATGCAAGTCGCTATCGTATAGACATCATGAAGTTATAGCGCCAATTTTGCATAAACTATTTGCGCTTGCAAGACGCTGCGTGTAGCCAAAACCAAACACATACATAATATGTGTATAGTAATTATGAAATATAGGTGAAAATTCGTAGCGCGCCGTCAGTACCGCTTTCATAAAACATCTATACATACAAAAATTAATCCTTATTGCCCTTGGTTACGAGATAACTAGAAAACGACTTTACTGATTCCATACATTCTTTTTCTTAAGTTTTCTAATACTCTGTAGAAGATTCTTACGTAAAAAAACGAAAAAAAAAAAAAAAAAAAAACGGGGCGGGACAAAGTTTGCCGGGACAGCTAGTATTTTATAAAAGACAACGTCTGCGCTAACTCTGTGTCGCGGGACACTTATAAATGTATGCACTCCTATTAAGCCCTCGTCTTAATAAGTGTTAGAAGCAACAATATCCAACAGCTAGCTATTGCCATTTATTTCATGGCGTGACAATCGTATAAAATCCGTTGTAGCATTAGTACTAAGAGTGGATTAAGCGGATCAGTCGGTATATTACAGTATGTATACTGTACAATACCAATTGTACTGCCTTTATCATAAAAAGTTTCAAACAAAAATATATTTGGTACATTTCGCTCTTGCTAAAAATGTCACATCAAAATAATTACAAATTCAAATTTCGTTGCGCCAAAATTCAGTATTTTCTCAATATGATTAATGATACTTTCGAAAATGCTTTTAGAAATGCACGAATTAATGGTCTCCCAATAATTTTACTCAACAACAGTTACAAGTCTCCATCTTTTAAATTCTGAACATTAATAACAACAGGAATTACCGAGTAAGCATAAGATTAGAATCAAAACGCTCCCTGTTAAGTGTGTTATTCAACATTGAAATATATGAGACGGGGCACGAACGAAGAAATTTGCTTAATCCGCTCTTAATTTGGACTTGTGCAATCTACGAGGATTTGTTTGGCTCCGTGTCAGGACGGTTCTTTGCTTTGTCAGTGTAAAAACGGATTACGGGTTCAAAGGTTTTCTTGAGACAGCAGCCGCTCGTGACGAGTCATATTGTAACTCTATTAGTAATGTTTTTAGTATGGTTTAGTTTAAAAATGACGTTGGGTATTTTAAAGAGGATCAGGTCAAAACACTGAAAGTACAGAAATAAAAGCGTTCGACATTTTATTCGTCATTACTCATTGACACAGAATCTCGGACTATATGTTCCTAAGGTGTTCCGATATTCTATTCGAGCGGGTATTGTATAGGTATATAGCTTTTTTTGTATAACCTTGATGTTTTGTGGTATCAGATTGTAGTGATGATCTTTAGCTTTAGATTAGAATTGAAAATTAAATTCTATCTGTACGTTTAATATTATTTTTATGCGAGAACCATTTATCAATTTGGTATCGTCTCTTTTTTAATTTCATAAACACAATATTTCAGGTATTTGAATAAATTTTGATTGTCATTCGTTGGCAAAATAGCCGCCTAATCAAATTTAATTCTTCAACTTCTGAATCTCTTCTCGCAACATTGAGTGCAATTCCCAAAATGTTCGTTTATTGAAGAAAATATTTTGTTTGTATAGTTTTCTTAGATTTTCTTTAAAGCTAGCCATAGAAGTTAATAGCAAAAGTTCAAGATAACATTTCAAGTTCCTTGTGAAGGCAATCACTGCCTCGATTGAAGAAGTAGACATTCCCATAGTTCGGTTCTTCTAGAAAACTTTAATAGAACCAAGTAGGTATAATTACTATATTAACCGATATTATACCTACGCATTTTAGCTTAGCTACTTTGTTCGATAGTTAAATAACAAAAATAAATATAATAAAAGCTGATTTTTTGAAACATACATCTACGTGGGGCACATCATTCGACAGGTCTTAACACTTATGGTTACTAAGATTTTATTTGATTAATAAATATTTTCGGAAATAATCCCTCCGAAAGTTGCAAAAAAGGTGCCTCAATCAAAAAATATGAAAAAATGACAAAGGTATAAATACTTTTCACTAAAATTATTTTCGACATTATCGGATATACCGTTTTTAGTTATTGCCGAAAAATTGTGCTTTTCAACAAAAGGACGTAAGTGCCATGACGATGCGCTCTTTTACTGGTGAAGTTTAGAGCAACAGATCGTATTTTTTTATGTAATGCATTTTTTGTAGTAACTAGGTACGGAACTTTACACTGAGCACGGTCCGACATGCTCTAACCCAGTTTTTTTTGCTGTTGTAACTGCGTTATAAACTTTGTAGGTAAAGCAAACAAATAAGTATTTAAACTAGATGCCACTATTTACAACCTTGTCGTATAGGATCGCTTTGGCTACTATAGTATCCACGGACGTTATGATCTATATTTCTCGGTTACTATAATATCCACGGACGTTATGGTCTATATTTTTCCGTTAGAACAATTTCAAGTTACATGTATGCACAATACTCTTTCGTAATTATTTTTGGGCAACTGATTCTGGCCTTTATTTACATAAACATTTTATTAATGTAGGTATACCTACTTATATATGTTTTGCATACAATTGTAAACATAAAACATACCAATCTCGGTCAATGTTTCTCAATGTCTCAATTCTTTTTCACAATTGAAAGACCCATCTCGATAATAAAAACCTTTTAAGGGTACTCCATCTTTTATATTTGTGAAAAGATCCGTAACAAACCGTACCAAAATAACATAAAGTAGTGTTTCGGCCAAACGTATTGTGATGCATATTTTTCCTTGACTGCTTTTGGGGTTTTATTATGTCTTGGGAATCAAAATTTTCATAGGTATTTGCAAAATGTATTTACCAATAATGTACTGTATTGGGTATAAGGAAACCTAATATATTTGCTTCCGAATCACAAATGTTGTAACACCTAAATGTGGTTGAATTCAAGAGTCGTTATGTCGTTATGTGCACATCAAACTTATTGCTTGTACATACATTTTCTTAACATGTAAGCACTCTAATATTTTGCCATATTTTAATTGCTAGTTTATTTATAAATTAATAATAATATGCGGTGGACGCGGTGAGAGTGTATCCGACTGCTACGCAAAAGATCGTGGGTTTCATTCAACTTTGTGTGATGAGCACAATGGTTTATTCTGTGTCTGGGTGTGATACCTATAATATGTAATATGTATTTAGATATACATAGGTAGGTATGTTAATCGGTTGTCTGGTTTCCATAGTACAAGTTCTGCTAAGTTTGAGATGGCGTTGTGAGAGTTGTCCCAAGATATTATTATTATTAATATTAACAGGAGAAAATACCACAATTACTTGTGGCATTATAATGCAATGACACTAAAGTTACCACCATGACGAACTCCTTTTTAATCGACTTCAAAAAGAAGGAGGTTCTGAGGCTGTTGGGGTTTCGACGAAACTACAACAGCCGTGGTCAGTGGGCTGGTGTATTTAGACATTGCATTTGATAAGTGCTATAGGAGACCATTTTTATTAAATAAGGACTTAATAGTAGGAAAAAAAAAATATTTTTTCCATGTTTTAAAAATGCAATTATTATATTTGTAAAGTAATTGGCAAGAAATGCCTATAAAACTTACTTCAATATTCGGCCTGCGACGTCATAATTTGTTAAAATTCTCGCTATAACGAAGCAATAACAAAAAAGCCGAGATAGTTCTTTAACTACCCGCTAGATGACGCATGCGAGGGCCCAACCCTAAACCTAAACGGACAAAACTAAACAAATAAAAATAAAATATGGACTTATCTCGTACCAGTTTACAATGCACTGTGTTGTGTAAAATCAGACTCGGAATCGATTTAAAGGATTTCTTAAACACAAAATATCCGAGATTACAGAATGAAAGGATCATGTTCATATTCATCACTTTGTTCGAGCAATGGACACATAGGCACAGCATCTTTCTACATCTTTGAAGAAAAGCAATCTGAGCTGCTCCAAGATTTCATTAGTTCCGTGAGCGATGCACATGTGTGCGTTGCTCGACTGCTTTTGTAAGAACTTTCCCTTTGACTGTACTCACGGAGTTTTGTCTCACGAGGTTCTATGACAAGTTCTTTCACAGCAATAGTACGCCTCTCGTTCATCGAAGCAGTCAGTGCTATTCCCGCTTGTATAATATCACTTACTGTCATTGTCAGAACTAATTAGGTTATTCTTTCAGATGAAACAAATGAGCGCTGGTGGGTGGAGTCAGCAGTACCGCCTGCACCAGCAGTGGCAGCAGTTCCTCCTCAACGACCTTCGATTTCCACCAGTTTGAACGTCACTAGCATCAACAGAGACGGGCCTTCAGCGTCACCACCCAAGCACCACCTAGCTAAAGATGGTATGACTATATTCTTAGATTTAATACATTTACGAGGCGGAAATAAACGCGATCATCAAAGCTACATAAATATATAATTATATCCAATTCACCTTTTAGATTGTTTAACGTGTTGTGAAAAGAACGAGGCAACAAAATACGCGACCACTCTTTTGAAATTAACACTGTTTACAGGGTGGTCTTAAAATGTTTCTATCTTTCAAAAATGCAATTATTTTATTTGTAAAATAATTGGCAAGAAATGCCTATAAAATTACTTCACTGTTTACAGTGTTTCTTTGTTTATAAGCTGTATATGCAGGTTAGGTGCTGCCACCATTATATTTTTACCATATAAGAGGACTGAAGCAAAAACAAGAAATAAAAAATAACAACAAAAACAAAAGTAAATCGTTTTCATAACTACTTAATACCTACCTAATTATCTTTTGTTACAACAAAGTGGGAACGCGCCCTAACAGACTCAAGTTTCCTGAAATAATTTCATATCCCTTGCTTATATCACAAAAGACACTTCTCAGCAAAATTTCATCTTTATAGGTCCAAGGGTTTGGGCTGAGCATTCATAAGTGAATTAATGAGTCAGGACTTTCATTTTTATTGAAATAGGTAGATTATACAGAGTTTGGCAAAAAAATAATCGTGCTTCAACTTGATAACTATTGGCTTATCGAATATTCAAAGGTATTGAAAGTTTACAATCGATCGAGAAATATTAATCTCTACGTGTTAAACAGAATTATATTCATCCAATTTTGAAACTGTATTCACGTGCCATAATTATTCGCCGTTAGCTGTCACATGAAACGGAAATAAATATTTAACAAAGGAAGTTACAGGTGCCTAATTCCAGAGAGTCTAACTCTTCCCCCCCCCCCTCTCTCTCTCTCTCTCTCTCTCTCATCGACTCGAGTGTCAGACACCTCCCTTGACTTGCAATATTCCACGAAGTGAAAGTTTCACGCGTGTTTCATCTCTACACAAGGCATCCTTAGGACCGTTCAGCAACGATTGCATCCCAATTTTAAAACAAACTGCAGTGTAGCGACTGTAAAGGAAACTGACATTATGTCAACAGAAGTGATCATCAAGCAATGATGTTAAACAAATAGTAACATTATCTAAAGTACATATTACGAATGGATCGTTTATTTATATACCCAAACAAATGATACTTAATACACGTAACCACAACTCTCTGGTAAAGCCAATTTTGATCAAAGGTAAACAGTTAGATTGACAGTCTAGTTATCTAGACTGGCAAAATAATCCATGCTCATATCATATCTATACATTTAGCATTAGGCACCCGTTTTCGACTACGACTTCTGGCTTTGACCAATTAAGTCGAGGTTGTGACCACGGCCGATGAAACCCGGTCAAAACACCAACCAATCCTTAAACTAAATACTTACCTTACAAAAACGCTTTTATTTCTCTCTCGAGTTTAGTGTTTTATATTAAGTAACGTGAGGTTAATTCGCACAAGAGTTTAAAAACCCGATGTAGACGCTTTGGTAATATTCATCATGCGATCTATTTTCAACGCCCAGCGTTGAAAAAGTTGACTGGTCGATATAAAAGCGTCGCCTTTGAAAAACGCTGACGTGTGAACATGTACTTGGGAAAGCATTTTAGAACAATTGCATTTGAACGCCTTTTTTGACGTTAGAAAAGCTCTCATGTCAATTAGACCTAAAAGTTTAAAGTACTTTTAATTTATAGATCATTTGCAGGTTGTTAGTAATATATGACTACCGCTTTTTTTGTAAAGATACTACTTATGGCACAAAACACCGAAAGTGCAAAAGGAAAGCTGCATATTAACGCTTTCGAACAACGCACAGGGTTCAGGGTTGCTACACACATAAGCGGATCAGCACTTTCGGGCAATGCCAACTCGAAGCAACTACTACACATATTCGGCTTCATTGACCCATGCCGGCCCGAATCAACTTTCATATCCATATATGGAAGTTGATTCGGGCCGGCATTCGTCGTCATTCGATTTTTTGAACTGCAAAGTCGATCGATGTAAGTTGGCAGGTGTTGCCCGGTTGGGCTTACTCGAGTATTTATTCATCATATCAAAAAGATTTTTCCCGATCATTCATCTACACATATTCGGATTCCGGCTGTGCCGATTGATGCCGGCCGGCTTATTGAACCTATGTGTGTAGCAACTCTCACGGACACGAATACTCTGAAATGTCAGATAAATAAAATTTTCACACTTTTAAATAATTAACTCGATTAAGCGAAAGTTTGAAAACAACAAACCACTATCACGAAAATTGTATAAGCACTTTTATTTTCATCAATCCCAACTTATTTTTACTTTCATTTGATAGTAAAAATACGTTAGGATTCATAAAATAATAATAATAAATAAGTTAGGGTCAAAGTCAAAGGCCTGCGTGCCATTTTAGTGATACTTCATTGTTATTCATTTACGTTTAGATTACGCGACCGAACTCAAAACTGCTAACTTACATCCTACATTATAAACCCCGGTCGCAAATATATTACTCTTAGCTTTATATAATACACGTAAACTATTAAACACCCTATAATGTCCTGTGATATTACAATTTATGGCTCTTTCAAAGACAATTAGTTATATCAAGGGCCTTTATTGAATTTACCCTATCCACCCATTTATCCAAGTTTACGTACAGGACTCAGCAATATGCATAATTACTTCTCTTGCGCACACAGAGATAAGTGTGGGGTGATTAAATTATAAGAAATATTACTGAGCCAAGAGATCAGACTTAAATGGTATTAAACAGTTTAGGCTTTAATCATGTTGTTAATATTAAATTTTACGGTGTTTTGTTAAAGGATGACAAAGAATTTGAATTTGGTTTTCTAACAGTTTAATAAGAGTCACTTTAAGTATTTGCCTGACGCTTCTAAAGTTTGCTCGAAAGTAAAATAAAGCAAAAATGTATGTTAGAAACTTTGCCGTTTAAGTTAAGATTGGAACGGAGCCAAATATGGTAGACACCTATGCATCTTGCAGATTTCACAAGCAGGATTTAACTTTACTTCGTCCTTAATGATAATGTTGGTTTTTCTTTAACAGAACACTTCGACATGATCTACGTGTACATCATCGGAGCCGTCGCAATATCCCTCCTCCTCTGTGCTATCCTTGGCATCGTTCGTTGTGTGATGAGAAAACAAACAGCTGACCAGCCAAAAGGTCCGGACGTTTCGGCCACTACAGAAATACCCAACGGCTTCAACGACAGCATATCAGAAGTCGACAATGATATTAACATAACCAGTCTATCTGGACCTGTTGATTCCGTAGATTCAGGTATCAAGCAAGATATCCAGTACACTAATGTTGCTCTTAGTCCCAAAATCAATAAGTATGTCGGTCGACCAGTACCGAATACGTATCCACACGTGAGTACTAATATGTATGGACAGGTGGCAGAATTCCCCATAGAAATGCCTCTTCGAACTATGCCGCACGGCACGTTAGGACGCGGAGTTGCGGTCAAAACTCTGCCAAGAGTACAAATACAAACCGAAACAGACCCTAATACGAGGAGTTTATATCGATATTCCAACGCTCAGTACTACTTCGGGTGACAACAAGACAAAAGCCAGTGTTCGGACGTTTCTAGAACTTACTGTTTCTAGTTGAATCGTGTAGTGAAGTGTATATAGTTCACAGACTAACTAGTGAAGTTTATAATGTTCTACTTTTAAATACGAAAACTGTGATATTAATTGAAAACTTTCCTATTATACTGCGAACAGTTTTCAAACTGTAGACACAGAAAGACAGTGTGGTTGAAACAGTAATTCTGTTGTGAATTGAGAGATAGATTGTTGTTAGAACTTTGTTATATTGAGTTGACCTTCTGACTCTGAAATAAGCATTGTTTTGTATGCTGAGTAAGTTTGAGTTTTCATTTATAGTCTCATTATTCATTTTATAAATTTGACTTTATATTGTTGCTATATTTGAATTCATATTTTATGTACAAAATTCTAATCTTGTATGCCATTCAGACATTCTATGTATAACTTAAAATCTGATTAATTTTCTACGTTGCTCTTTGTTTATTACTTAATCAACAATTTATTTATATCTTTCTGTCTTAAAATAATCTTTCTTTTTCCAAATGAATATCATTTTATATGCTGTTTTAACAAAATTACTTTTAAAACTATAATTTCATCTTCGTTAATAGTTATCGCTGTACATAATTACGTAACCATAAGTTCTTAGTTATGATTATTTATATTGGGTTTTAATGTAAGTACCTTATAACACATTTTAATGAAAATAAAGTCAGATTAAATATAATTAAACACTATAAAACTGTTTGTTGAATGTTGGCTCAGACAGATTAAAATGAGGTCACAAAATGTTACTTAATTATTTATTACGATTGATTTAATACACTTAAACGCATCCAATATCTCTGTTGAAGACCAGCTATGATAACCTTTAAACTTGAACACTTTTCCTGTTACATGATATATAATAAATGTTATTCTGCAAACGAAATAAGCAGTCTACTAATAATATAGTCAGATCAATATGTGGGCAATAGTTTATAAAGATATTATTAAATGGGCGACTTCATGTAGATAAACTATATAATATAAAGCAAGTAAAAACGACGTCTCTATTGACTATCTTCAATACCAATAACGCAAACGTTTTCACACACATTTCCTGCAATCTTTTTCATATCTGCCGTCTAAAAAACTATTCTTTCAATATATAGAACATCTTATTTACTAAGGGCTTAAGCTCACTCAATACTTTAATATCAGTGATCCGCAGTTTTGTATTTATTTGGAAGATACATATTGTGATTGTACTCACAATCCTGTATAATCATGTATCATGGAATCTGGATACCTGCTGGACGTGGTAGTCTACAGTCCGCATATATTGCGGTACATTTTAGTTTGTTTTTATAGGTTATTCCCATGAGGTTGTGACGTTTCGTTGCTTAAACCTAAAAGCGATGCGATACCTAACCTTGAATACATTTTCATATTTGGAAAGTCTTTTAAAACCGCCTGATAAAATAAATTAAAGGTAAAGGATCGTCTTCCTAACAGATTCCTACAGAAGAAATTTTGCTGCATTTTTTTTCAGTTAAATAAGCTTTATAAGAGCCTAAACCATTCAAGCCTGTATATGTAGTCATATAGCACTAAATTGTAGACCGATTCTTGATATACTTTATAAATAAAACATAACTTTAAGACTTTCTAAAAAGTATTTCTGTCTTTACTGTTCACTTCAGAGTGACAGTGACAGCATGACTAAACGTCATCATAATTGAGATTTTGGCCGTAAAAGTATTGCGTGTACTGTAGCCCTAAAACAAATTCACCTACACAATCTACACATTGTGTGATCACAAACAAATGATGTGTATTCAGATTTGGGGCAAATCAATCATATTGCTTCATGTACCCGCAGGCAGGAGTTACGTTTATGTCATGTTCGTGTTGTGGTTCTTGTGAGCAATATCGTGTTTGTGTCTATGCTCTAAACTGACACAGATGTTCAATTTATCGCTTTCGTAATATTGATCAAAAACAGTGCATCTTGTTACAATAGGTAAATAGCTATATTACAAGCTGGTGTATTTATTCTCTTTTAAGGATGACGTACCTAGTTACCAACTGAGTAGCGAAAGGTGCAATTCCGTCTCGGCTGATCACTACCGCTTACCAACGGCTGACGAGAGAACCGCGCCATACATTCTCATTCTCTGACTATTTAATATTGACGCATCAGAAGCGCGCGTCAGCATCACGCGATCGTACGCGCGCGGCTGCGATCGGCCGCTATGCATGGAATTGCACCCTTAATTGCAGATTTTTGCCACACTGTCTTCTACATCCCTTTTGTACCACTGTGGCAATAAGAGTTATATGAGGGAGTTTATAAATTTGACGTCAGCAGGTTTTTGTGCCTCTTCTGTAGCATTAGGGTGCGTTTTAATTTTAATAATATTATTATGTGTTGTATGATGAAAAATCGTTTTTATCTTGCAGATATTAGTTTTCCCAAAGTATGTAATTGTTGTACTCATATGTATTTTATTTTATCAGGAAAATCTGTCTGGGTCTAACAATGAAATTCTTTATGTGTCTACTAGTTACGAAATATAAACGTTGAATTCTTTATGCAAATAATTTAATAATGGTTTATCATTGGTTGGTCATTAACAGTTATCTATAGTTAATAAGTTTCTGAAAAAAAATGACTGCTGTGTTAAATTGGGCTCTATATATCGATTTGCATTCTTCGGTATTATATAAATTATAAATGTGAAACTTTTTGTTTATTTTATAATTTCCCGTTTTATACCATTTTTTACGTTAGACAGTCAAAATTATTGATGATACGATATAATACGCGTGATGTTTTACAAAAATTAAGCTTTCTCGCCTTGATTTCGCTTGGCAGCATAGACATTGGTCATTGACTCGCAACAAAGTCATTCGAGATTCTGCGTGCGTGAGCCATGTCAATGCATTGATTGAGTGTACTTTGTATGCATGGGCGTACGCGACGAGGGGGGGGGGGGGGTAATTTTGAGGTTACCTTTAAATTAATTTGCAAAAAGGTAGGTAGGACCTATTTGGCCGGTGCTTAGTCAATACGGTATTTGACTGAAGTCAAATCAGCGTCTTTTAAAGAAACATCAAAAACGATCCGCTTCGTACAAATTTGTGTGAAATGCTAGCATATGACGTCACGTTTTCTATGGTCAAATCATTTACTTTTAGTGTTTCTTTTAATGATTAAAAATTTATAAACACGTTAAATTATAGATGAACATATTTTTTCAGAACACTACTAGTGACATATTCATAAGTGGTTAGTATAAAATAGTTTATTTTGATAGTAGTCAAATATCCAATTGTATCATCTAAAACCCACCAGAAGTCACGAAATCCTCCAGCCCCCAAAATATGATCCCACGTACGTGTGAAGCTTTCTTTTGGTATTCTTGGTATTTTGATCTATAACCTTCCAAAATAAACAAACAATCAAATTTGAATTGTTATGATAAACTCTTCGCCTGGCACGTTCAAACAAACAAACAAAACTCTTCACTTTTATTACATTTATTATAAGACTAGCCGACCCGCTCAACTTCATTTGCGTAATTTTTTTCCGTTTTTGCAACATTTTTCATTGCTGCTCCACTCATATTGGTCGCAGCGTAATGTTGTTTAGCCTATAGCCTTCCTCGATAAATGGGCTATCCAACACTAAAAGAGTTTTTCAATTCGGACCAGTGCTTCCTGAGATTATCGCGTACAAGCAAACAAACTCTTTAGCTTTATAATATAAAGTACAGAAGTATAGATAGTGATGAATCCAGTAGGTCTTAGTACAACAGAAATTCACAAAAATGTCGAAACACAGAGCATAGTACTGAATTTAAAACAGTTACTTAATTTGAAAGTTCACTGCATACGGTGAGGGCACAAGTACGCTGGCTGCGAGCAAATTATTCTATACATTTCACACAAACCCGCTAATAGGTACTTCACATTCGTATGAACGCATACAAATTTCACTCAAATTATGGCTAATTTATAGACTTGTTGTATTTTAATCTGTGCCAAATCTGTATGGAAATACTTTTCACAAACATACAATAAATTTAAATTAACTTAATACTTTTAAACATTTAATTTATACCCCTGTCCACGTATACGTATTCTGATTATATTCTGATTCGGAACTGTCAAAATCTTGTCATACTGGTAAATGTTCTATCTTGTCATATACGGTATGATCTCGCCGTGGACACGGAATAAAGATCGTGATTAAGGACCCCAAATATATAATCTAATGAAGTACATAGTAGTCGGTGTGAAATACATAAAAAAAAATCTGTAGACAGACGCATGACAAACAGAAAACACGTTAGGGAAGGAAACGTCGCCGCGTCGCGTTGTCTCCTATTTTATGACGTTAAGCAACGGTCGATTCGTCGTCGGTCTAACGTTCAAAATTTCTCCTATAATATCCCCCGAACTACGAAAAGCACCACAAGCCGCTGATCGTGCCCCTAAACTCACTGAGGTCTATGTTTGCATTGCTCGAGCGCGTATATACAAAGTTAAAGTACCTACCTACCTACTATAGGTGTTTTAAATTGTAAGCCAAAACCAACAAACCACGTTCATGTTTACACGGCTTCATATACCTATCTATTATAATCACTCCGTGTACATTAGGTATGACAGTAACATCACTAATAAGACAATATCAGGCTGAGAGAGAAGCGACCCATCTATGTTACGAGTTAATACAATGATTAATATGCGGTGATGGTGTCACTCAATGATAACATATTACGTTGAGAATAATATGTTATATCATTTGTACGTCTGACGATCTGAGAATGATTGTAGATAAATAAAGATTAATATAAATGGAGACAAATTGAGTCTCTTTCTCGAAATATTATGTAAGTATAGGCGTTTTGGTACGTAACGTTTCGATCGCAGATATTTATATTGGAGCCTCACGGAAGTTGTCGTTTCGGCCTTTAAATTGGACCTAAACCTATATCCAGTAGTACACGAATAGAGGCTATGATGATTATTGATGGGGCGTCAACAATAATTAGTAGATCACACAAAGTACTGTCCCATGTAGGAAACAAACACATAACCTCTTGGGCATCAGCCCTAGGTAGGAACACATTCCCATTGCAACACTGAGATATTTATTTATACGGTTATCTATACATCTTTAAGCACAAATTTATCTATAGACGTATAGATAGCTGTATACAATACATTACGTGTTATTAGCAATAAAGGTCTATACAAAAATAATGTAGACCCTTATCTGGTTACCCATATCAAGAAAAGCGACGCCTCCCCTAACAGTTGTTAATAAAATCTCATGTTGTTTACATTTTAGGGAACATGTTTACATACACTTTGGGGCGTAATGACACAATACGAGGTTTTGATATTGCGGCAAGTATATGTTCACCATATAGTATAAGTATAGGTACCTACAGTATATCCATGAGAGGTCCCTGTCTCAGTGGCGAGAGAGGCGACAAAATGCGCAGAAACGAGTGTACACTCTATATTCTTACTCTTATATACGAGTATCAATGGGATGGAAATTTGACAAGTCCGGATCTTCATGTTCTTTGAGGATGTTTTCTTTTTGGAAAAAAGTCACTCATCTATTAATTTGATAATGGTTACATTTCTTAACCTTGCTATGTCCTAATCTGCGCAATCACTCCAAAACCTTACGATCCCCTTATACCTACCTAAATACAATGTATAGGAAAGACTAGATCCCATTTGGGGCGTTTTTTTCACTAATCAGATCGTTGCGCATGAGATAGCATTTTCCAAAGGCTTTGCGACCTTTTTCTTGAAGATTGAATGGATAAATCAACAGATTGAGATGTAGTCAGTTAAAGACGAAATATAAAACCAATGTTTGTCCAATGAAGTGAAAATAATGCGCGATAAAGTACCGCGTAGATACTTTTTGTAATAATACCATGTTTCGGTAGTGCTGTGGTCAAAATACCTGTGTGATACAAATCACGACATTTTACTACAAATCACACTTTATAGCAGTAAGTGTGAGGAGTAATCACATAAGCGCGTTTGTGTGGATAAATTATCGAATAGGGCCCATAAACGAATTTCATCTAAATTGATCAGATCGACAGAGTTGCCATGACATTCATAATATTGGTTAGGATGATCGAAACTGATATACATATAATGAATACGCTAATTCGCGCAACGCAAAGACTAAAACGACCTGAGGAAGTGACGAATTAATGACAAGAATAATACAGACGAATAATATGTGTGTTAACCAAACAGTAACAATAAATATAGTGTTACCACACATATCTACTCAGAGCAACTCATTTCAGCTGTCACGACCAAACGATGATGTGTCCGAGGGGCTAATTAACGTCGGACATTATCGATAATACCCGACATATGAACTACCACATCCATCAATCAAAACTATCTGTTGTTTGATGTAGAACGTCATCTAAAAGCTAAATTGGTATTATAGACTCCCGGTCTATAACACCAATTTAGCTTCCATACCGGAGAGCGTCAAAAAATGCAAGTACTTTATAAAGGCTGCTTTTTTATATTACGTCACATTAGTGGAGTGAAGAAAATAAATACCCTTCCGTCAGTCAGCTGGATTACTTCGCGTTTACTGAGTGCGCGGCTACTGGGAGGATCTGTTACTGATGTATATTGAGTGGTTGACTACATCACTGATAATATTCTTCACCGGGTATACTAATTCAGATCACACATTCGATGGCACGCGCAGATCAAGCACTTTTAAATAATACAACTTTGACGTATGGCTGACGCGCCTGATTACAAAATTTTGCATGACTGACAAATGTAAAATTTATTTCGAATTAAAATAGTGCTCCAAAACTATTTTTTAAGTTTATGAAAGCAGTTTCACAGATGACCTAATGGTTGGTGACCCCACCCAGAATAAAACTTTATGTGATGAGCACGATGGTTATTCTGTGTCTGGGTGTAATATCTATAATATGTATGTATTTAGAAATATATAAGTATGTTTATCAGTTGTCTGGTTGCCGTAGTACGAGTCCTGCTTAACTTGGGATCAAAGAACGTTGTGTGAGTTGTCCCAAGATATTATTATTATTATATTATATTAAAAAAAAATAACCTTTATAAAGTACTTACATTTTTTGGCGCTCCCCTCATTGACTATTCCTATTGTCGCGATTTAGAAGTCGAACGCCTTTTAAACTACAATTAGATGAAAAATATGACCTTACTTACTTAAGCTATTTCCTGTCAGATCTTTTATAAGAAAGAAAGAATATCCATCTCACAGACTGAAAGCAACGTGACGGACTAAATAATCTATTTCTGTAAAGCCCTGTTTACCCTTAAAAGTTTGGTCTTACCTTTCTATCTGATCTTGTTTACTTTTCATAATTATTTAGCATTTACATGTGGCTTCGTTCGCATTAATATCAAATACAATATTATTTTGTAAAGTTTTATCAAAATCCATTTAGTAACAAAGACCTAAGCATTCGCCTATCCTAACAATATTTCACATCTATTTATTATATTGCCAAATGTGCCACTTCTGAACAGCTGCTACCTATTTGGCTAGTTTTTTTGCCAAGATTTGAGTTTTTTTTTTGTTTTATGACATAAATGTACTGTACAGGGAAGATTGGGATGGGATGGGCCGTTGGCAGATTAACAGTACATAGCAGGATTTTGATATATGCTCGTAACAAACGTGACTGTCTGTTCAACCAGCGTGTTAACAAGACACAAGTGAACTGAATCGCGTATAGTCTAGGAACCAATTACCGTTGACGGTAACAGTTCCGATGTTCGTACTAACCGGATTATTTCTAAGCGTAGTTGTTGCTGAAGCAATTGTATGGAATATAAGTTAGCTCAACTTAGTTGCTTTATCGGCAATATTTGCTTTAATTGGAGCGTTCGGTGAAATAAAATTTTAACTTGAAATTACTGGACTCAGTTTTGTAAAGTGCACATTTTTTATGTTCTTTAAATAATTTCTAGCGTCGCCCTTTAGAAAAACTCTAGTAATACTTTCAATAGTACTAAAGATAGTTTTGAATGTATGAACATCGGTGATGTGTTGTTTCAAATCGTTTACCTTTACTATTTTTGTAAAATGTTGCTCTAAACAAATTATTTTTACTAGTCACTTAAGTATTTAGCAAAACTGCATTTTTAGATCGTAATGTCTTGCGTAGAGAACGAAGAAAACAAAATAATAATAACCTAAACCTAATGTAAGTCCAGAACAGTACATTTGACACTAATGGATTTTCGGTTAAGTTAAGTAATCAAGCAAGCAATAGCAACAATATTTAACACAAATATCCAACGTGACCTAATTTTGGTTAATCTGATTTAACCTCAAAGGATTTTATAGAAATTATAGCTGCATATATGCTCAAAGGAACAGTCGTAATATATACTTGTTATTAGATCTGTTTGTTTGTGTAATCACCATCATTTTAATGTACTTCACTCAATATCTACAGGTAGAGAAGTAGGTAGTAAATAAAACGTTGAAAAACTATAAGGTGAATATAAATTTTCATGTTTTGAGGTAAGCATTCGAGACTATAAACAACTACGAAACTACAGTAAACACAATTCATGCGAAATAGCGACACTAGACAGCGTATCGCCATTTTGCTAGAGCTGCGATTCGCTTCAATGACGTTCCGTTTCCACAACAGTGTCCTACTGAGGTCAAACACGTGTAAGGGAATCTCTACTAACGGAATCTAGGCGTTGCGCAAGGCAGGATTTGGAAGAGCGTGCTTCGGGCAGCCAATTGTAGATTTGCTAATAGGCACACAAATAAATAATCCTGTGCTGCTGCATCAGATAACGAATATTTCTAATGATTGATATAGCCGAAATACTCGTATGTCCTTCATGTTGTACCATACAATGAAATTTATAAAATTTTATAGAGCCTAAGTTAACACAAGCAAATAAGGACATCATTTTCAAAATGACTGACTGTAAGCCTATCCAGATCATTATAGTTAATATTTTTAATTGTAAAAATAATAAATATCTGTGTACAGATAAATTTTTATGTCGTACATCGATTTAATATTAAAGTAATGCACATTATTTACTGTTTTATTTATACCTTGTGAATACAGCTTTCTGAAAAACATTAAAATTAGGGGCTTATCTATTAGCTGTATTAATTATACCCTCAGGGGCCCCAAACTTGTGTTAGCAAATGTTCCCTCCTCCCGTGCCAGCAACTGACACTGAAGAGTCGCTGGCATTTAGCCCTCCAACATATTTTGAAACGAGGAATGTCTAAGGCAACCTATGCCCCTGGTTAAAATTGTAACTTTTAGCAGCCAAGAGTTTTTTTTGGCTTTATAGTCACAAATTTTACTTGTTGCGTTGTGAACTTCACTGAATCTCAATGGATAAACAATAATGGATATTTGTCTGAACTAATAAGTACTTTTATCTTATCCTTTTAGGGTACGTGAGGTAATTGAATGATTGTAGTAATAAATATAGGAATGGAGCTCACCTTGCAGCCGAATTAGATGAATTAGAATTAAATATAATAATTTAATTCATACTCCTAATGTAAGTTTACTTCTCGCACAAAATATACTCCCGCCTACAGGGCTCTCAAAAGTGCTTGAAAAAATATTAACAGCAATACACAAGTACAGCTAATAATATAGGGATCTTTTGGTAGGTACTTCTGAAATAATTGCCTCGAATAAGCCTTTAGATATAAAAATGGCAATTTTTCAGAAGGATAACATCTTGATGTACAAATTAAGATCATTTACAATTGAAAAAAATTTTGGATATATCCAAAAACTCGTTTTCTCTGAAAAAAATACAGAAAAATAACACTTTTAATTTTGGAAGTGTATTTAAGAGGTCTATTAAATTAGCAATAACAGAAGTTTGCTAGAGCTGCGTAACATCACTTCATTCAAAAAATAGGAATTTACTTTCGTTTTTAATGACCTGATAAATATTCAACTTTAACATTTTTTTTCCCATAAACTAACAAAATTAGGTACTTGAAATAGGAGATCTTAAAAATCTGTGAAATAAAAAGGGCATGTCCAATTTACAGGCTTTATAAAACACTGTGCTACGGTTCATTAGGTAAGTACCTCTCAGTACAATATATAATTGCAGGGCACAATCCCGAATACACGATCACTGTAGCAAGTTCTTGTATCTAATAAAGAACAAAAATATTTTTCAATTTTCAGTTCATAAACGCGATCTGATCGGTGCCAACAAAACAGGTTTAAATCGATTAACTAACATAAATTGCACTGCAGTGCAGATTAAACGTGAAGTCGATTTCAATGCACTTGAAGTTAGAATTAAATCGATTGAGGTAAATGGAGTGTCAGAGTGTAAACGATACACTAACGTTTCAAGTAAACTAAATCGGAAAGGAGTAGCGAATGCACGTAAATTCTATAGTTTTAGCATGTACTGTCTGACTTTATAGGGTAAGTGGTTTGGTCAATAGTTTAATTGCAGAATGCTTTGTTGCCGTCGGTTTTTTTGGGAAAATGATATCTGAGACACATCTTCTTCTATTTCGTAATATGTATAAGGGGACTCAGTGGCGACCGAGCAGAACCAGATAGATATCTGCAAGGTTAAGCAACGTTACCACTGTTGGTCAATAGATAGGTGCACGTTTTCGAACATTGTCATACCCCTCCGTGTCTCGAAGAGTATGTTAAGCCGTCGGCCCTGCGCCCAAATAGGGTTATGTGATTAAGGGAATACAGAGTGCAGTTGCGTCTGCGCATACACTTGTGCAGTATAATATCTCCTGCGCAGTAATAATAATAATAATAATAAAAATGATTTATTCACTTAGGAAGCAAAATACTACACTTGTGAAAAGTCGATTCTACATTTAATGGTAATGCCTGTTCGCAAACAATAGGTAAAGCCCGAGAAAAGAACAGGCAATAAAAACTCGTGGCCACTCTTTTCAAATGGCCAATGTTTACAATGTTTCTCTGTTTATAAACTGTATATGCAGGTAAGGTGCTGCCACCATTAAATTATACACCATATTAGAGGACTGATGCAAAAAAAGAGGTCAACAATATTAGAAGAGTACACGAAATCGGATACATCAGCCTCAATGGGCACAACATAGTAGGAGCATCCACTTACGATGTAAAAACTTTATGTGCTTAAATATTGGCCAATTTACTGCTACTTAATGAATAAGTATACATGTTTTTCAAAGGAAAGAAAAGAATGGCCGTAATTTATCACGCAGAATCTTTACTTACAAAAGTAAATCGTTTTCTTAACTAGTACCTAAGTAACATTATCAAAACTGTGACAACAATATTCACCTAGTAAAATGCAATAAACTATACAACACAATACATTAATAGGGAGCAACGAACTACATCCATTTATCTTTATCAGTTAAATAATCATCGATACAATAGTAAGCTCTTTGTATAAGATGTCTCTTGACTACATTCTTAAATTTATTTACTGGTAGACTCGATATGCTGACTGGGATTTTATTGAAAAATTTAACACCTAGTCCCATGAATGAGTTATGAGTTTTATGAAGCCTATGATAATGACCTACCAATTTGTGCTTATTTCTTGTATTCACAGAGTGAGTATCACTATTTTTGTTGTATAAATGTAAGTTTTGTTTTACAAACATATCGTTTGCATATATATATTGTGATGCAACTGTCATAATGCCTACCTCTTTAAACTTTTCTCTAAGGGAAACTCGTGCTCCTAGTTGATATATCGCACGCACTGCACGTTTTTGAAGAATAAAAATAGTTTGTATATCAGCCGCCTTGCCCCAAAGCAATATGCCGTAGGACATGACGCTGTGAAAATAACCAAAATATACTAGTCGAGCTGTTTCTACGTTCGTAAGCTGTCTGACTTTGCTGACAGCATATGCTGCAGAACTGATGAACAGTTGGTTAGTTTCTGATGATATTGGCCACCGTAACCGAAATCGGTTAGGAGACCATTATTATTAATATGTAAAAATGATTTCAATATAATTTCAACCATGATTTCCCATTCAATTTATTATCAGATTCTTAAAAGCTCTAAACGAACATGAAAACATGAAGAATATACTAGTTGGTTGGTATTTAGGAGTTCTTCTACGTGAATATATTCCCATATATATTCACCACAGCAATGGATTTTTTTTTTTTCACAATTTGATCGTAAATAAGTCGCGGAGGGTCCTTAGAATGCCATTACTTTCGACTTCCCTTTTGAATTTTAGTTACATAGTAATTATAGGTGCAAAAAACCATATCCAGCCAGATATATTTTTGTATCGGGTTACCGCAGAAAAATTGTACCCTTCGCCTCTGTCGCAAATACTTGCAAAGTATCTTATTTTGCAAATTTTTTTTAGGAACATTTAATTGAACTAATTATTTTTTAATCCCTTCGTTGATATAATACAATTTACATTAAAACTAGATTAGTATAAATAAATAATTTAAAATAAAACTAAAATTTACTAATTATTTACAACTTACCAGAAAAGAAACTACAAAAAAGGGTAACATAAAAAGGTGATTCAAAACCAGTTTAGGCGTCGAAGAATTCTTTCCCATCGATGTCAACCGGTACAGTGCCCAGAAGGCTGGCAGCATTGCCACGTTGTACGGCGATGCTTATTCTTTGTGCAAAGAAAAGGCCAGCCTTCTGGTCACGGGATGCACTGACGAGCCGCTGGGAAATATCTTTAAATAAGAGGCGAGCACTTGGACCTTATGGCCCTAGCGTCTCGACACCAAACGGCTCAAATATGTAATCTCCGACTAGATTACTATATTTGCGCCGTTTGATAGTCTCAGCAGAGGACGCAGCAGTGCAGACACAGGTTGCTGTGTTTGGTAGATGGGAAGGCGCAAGGGTGTCGACACAGGTTGCATCCCAAACCAAAGGTCTGCCCATCTTCCAAGGTAGTACAGACATACCAACCGGTCTCTTGCCATCGCTGCGTGCCAAACCATTAGGTTCAGCAACCGCTGGCACACCAGCGCTGATAAGAGCCCGACGGATGATATCATTAATACGAGCGTGTCGCGATGCGAAATGCGAATGCGGCCTGCACTCCTTCTGCATGATAGGCCATGATGTCCAAAGCTGTCTACGGCTTCTCCACAGTGGCATCGATGAGGAGAGATACATGGGGCACCCAAACGCAAGCAAGCAGCAATGCGGAACGTGGTATCGTGCAACATAGTGCCTATATTGGACGATGGAAAAGCCTGAAGCCAGATACCTGATTCCCATTCGCCCACAGCCAGCAGTCGAGCTCGCTCTGAAAGATTTGAAGCGCTATTTAAAAGATGTTGTCTTACTAAACTGCAGAGCGGACCGTCCCACTGTCTCTGGGCGGATAGGTTGGTGGGCAAATCAACGTTTTGGCAAGCCATTTTCCAGGCGTTCAAGGCCTCAGACTTACACCGCACTTCAGAACTAACCAGTGTAGGTCCTAAAATTTTCCTGGTCAGATCATCCGTGCTGTGAAGTTAGGACAAGAACGCCGGTAAACTAACATCAGATATTTTGCGGACGCCGAGGCCGCCAAAGCGAACGGGTAATGACGCTTGAAGCCACGCTCGGTCGTTCAATGCCACGTTTAAAATTTTGGACAGGGTCTCATGTATAATTTTATCCAGTTTATCCAAAAGCCCCTGATGTTTCCAAAGTGGAGTTGATCTGAGTATGTAAGTGAATTTAGGAACGAAGAGACAATATCTAACGATTGTAAAAGCTGAATGTATATTAATTTGAAGTAGTTGATCCGAAATTGCAGAAAAAAAAAATATTTTGTTTTCTATGAAGTATTCATAGGACTACTCTAAAATCGGGGACCCAAGTAGTTGAAAAGATTGATTATCTAAAATTTTTAGATTTGTAGCCAATGAACTAAATTTAGAAATAACCAAATCTTTATCTATTTAACACTAAAATTTCACATTTACTAAAATTTAAGTCTAAGCCAATGTCTTTGAATTTATCTTTTTGAAAAGCAAAGTCCTTATATACTGATTCAACGTCTCCCCCTAGGGTCCCGTCATCCAGGTACCAAATATTAAATTTTGAATTTAGTTGTCGAATTATGGGATGAATCGCTAAACTAAAAATGACTGGCCCAAAAGGATCACCTTGTTGGCATCCTACCGATGAACTCAAAAGATTTTCCTTATATACCAATTTTGAAGGATGTCTATAACACTGCCAGAGATAATTATAAATTTTGGGGGTTTCCAATTTTGCCTGTGCCAACAAAGTGTCCCGGTTGACTGAATTGAAGGCGTTCTTCACGTCAACCTTCAAGATGACTTCTGCCGTACCTGATCCAATGATGTGGACATGGCATGTATGGCAGCCTCACAGCCCCCTCGCGAACCGAAACCCAATTGAATGGGCTGGAATGTGCTCGATAACGTGTCTCGATAAAATGTGCAGCACATTTTGGCTGCTATACGCCGGTACGTACACCCTACGGCGATTGGACCAATACCACCATCATTCTTGCGGAGGGCGCACAAATTGGTCCCATACAATATATCAATAATGGTCTCGTCCACATTGCCGGAGAGCATAAGGTTCATTAGCGCCGTCAGCTCTTTCAAAAGGCTCACCCGCTTCTCCGGCGCCTGAACACAACAGATCTTTGAGGTGTTGCGGTGTCAAACCGTCAAGACTACCGGCAGAACCACTTCTGAAAGAGCTGACGGCGTTCAACACGTCCTTGGTCGTGACACTGAGGCAATCGGCATTAGTGTCGGGTGGGTCAGGGAAGGAAAGGTCATCTCTTGGCGCTGGATGCTTGCTCTGCAGACCCGCGAGCGTTTCTGCAGAACAAGGCGCCACCACGTCGCTGCTAAATAATAGCCTAGAGGCTCCCCTAATATCACCTTCCCTTAGTTTTGATTCAACGTAATGGAATTTAGAATTTTTGTGAAATGTTATAAAATCCGCCTTGAAAATTTCTTTTGGACTATAGCAGTTTTCTTTTATTTGCGTTGTGAGAGATTTTTTGTTAGTATGATCAATTTTTATATGTAATATTATGTAAGGGAAAGTGAGCAGTAGTTCCCAAGCCCTTTGAGAGTTCTCTCGGAGTACCAGACCTATGCAGTGGGTCAGATTTTGAGCCACTAAAGGTCTCGCACCGCGGGGAACTCTCTTTAAAACCGGGACCGAATTTTTATATTTTGATAAAGTCTGCCAGAAGGGAATTTGCGAAGATGAAAGTTCAGAAAAGGGTTGAACCAGGGTCGGAAGCACATTTTGGGATTTGTGGACTCTACCAAAATGTACTTTCAAGCCCCGTTCGCCCTTAAAGAACCGGGCCTGGGGACATTTAGGGCAGCGCACTAGGGCTGTGGCAGGTTGAATTACACCCGCATCACTGCCGCTATGGTTGTGCAAAATGAAAACTAACTTACTTTCTTTTTAAACAATGAATATTTGAATAACAATGCACAAAAAACAGTCAAAAAAACGTTTTTAAACTTGTCATTTTTTTGACACGGCTCGTCACTGCCGCGCAGTCGCGTCGTGGATGGTGAGCTCCGCGCATGCCTCACCATAGATTTGCGCCAGACGACGTCGGGAACACTTCCGTGGGAACACCATGTAGTTTTTGGATGTTTTGTAGGCACTGGTCAAAGAGATTTTAACCCTTGATGATGTTTGGGATGCGGCTTAAAATAATAATCCCCGGTGAAAACAAAATTATTTGTGTCTGTCACATTTGAATGGAATCCAAATTGGTATTCTGAATGATTTATTAGCTGGGTCTTAATAAATGCCTAATTTAATCTTTATTTTCATTATATTCGTATTTTCTTTTATATTATTTAAAAAAAATCAATTACGGCATATTTTGGTTCTTACTTTTAGATGCTTGTGATGCTCCATGTAAACCCGAGCAGCGTTTGTATCAACATCATAAACTAATGATTATAAACGATCACATAAACATTATTATTATTTGAAACGTACGAGTATAGAACAGTCCGCCGAGATGGCACAGAATATTGCATTTGACGCCACGATACCGGCTAAGTTAGGTGCAACTCTACAGTAATCAAATTATCAACAATACGCACTGCTTTACGGCTTCATCGTTTGTTTGTTCTCCAATATGAAATTGTAATATTAAGTATCTGTTATAATATTTCTAAGCCATATGTAGATACTAGCTGACCCGCGCAATTTCGTATGCGTAATTTTTCCCCGTTTTTGCAACATTTGCCATTGCTGCTCCGCTCCTATTGGTCACATCGTGATGTTATATAGCCTATAGCCTTCTTCGATCAATGGGCTAATTAACAGTGACAGAGTTTTTTTAATTCGGATCAGTAGTTCCTGAAATTACCGCGTTCAAAAAAACGAACAAACAAACTCTTCAGCTTTATAATATTAGTATAGATTATTCAATCAAATTAATTTTGAAATGTCTTATAAATCGATGACCTGCTGCACTCACGAAAAAGTGTCCCTTTCCGACCATGTCCCGTCTGTTGACTGCTAAAGTAACGCGAATGGCTAAATAGGTATCTACAATGTTTTTTTTTTAACTATCACGTTATTGACTGGTTGCTAGCAACACGAATGGCGATATGTCATCAATGTTTTCTTATGACGTTATTACGTAAAATGATTGTCTATAAACCGACTTTACAGACAACCATTTTTAATTTGGATTCCGTACCTCAAAAGGAATATACGAAATGGGACCACTTTGTTGTCCGTCTGTCTATCAACACCACAAATGTCAGTTACGTTACTAGAGTTAACTATTATAACAGATTTACACAGTGAATGGTAGTTAAGTTAATGATACCGTAAGATATCACACATAACCCTTCTTCTTGTGCAGTCGGGTAAAAAATAGCGATTACAAACTAATTTGCTGTTGAAATTTGTTAAAAACAAAACGCTATAACTAGCAATGATATTTTAGAATCATGGCAGATGTAATACATTAGCTATAAACTATTTGCTGCTGGAATTTTACTCTTTCTGTAACACATTGTATAGTTGTACACAGCTTGAAGCCACGGTTGATCCGGCACTTGAACGATGTCGTCGATAAACGAATTACGACCCATAATACAGTCTCAACGGCATGTCGTCTACACACGTTTTATATATTCGAGACGTTTGAAGCTTGATCAACTTTGACATTGGCTAGGACATTATCGTTATGTAGTAAAAGTGGCTTTTATATTGTAGTTTACTATGTTTGACTGCCTCCATGGCAAGCGCGCATCCAGAACTTTGTTCAGGGGGGGGGGGGGCGGGAGGGTAACATTTGTTTCAACCGACTAAGTGTGAGTTACTATCACGACGGTGGGGGAATTGCTTTTGATTCAACATGTGTACAATAGGCAACACCGCCGAAATGGGGGCAATTGCATGTCAAAACACACCAGTCAATTAGTCTTTACGTAATAGTTCTGTAATGTAATAAATTACCTTCCATCCCATTCCAAGCTTTATTTATATCCAGTAGCTAATAATAATATGATACTATCTTGGGACAACTCACACAACGCTATCTGATCCCAAACTAAGCAGAGCTTATACTATGGAAACCAGACAACTGATAAACATACTTATATATTTCTAAATACATACATATTATAGTTAAATAACACCCAGACACGCAATTAACCATCGTGATCATCATACAAAGTTTTATCCTGGGTGGGGATCAAACCCACGACCTCTTGCGTAGCAGTCGGACCCACACCCACCGCGCCACAGAGGCAGTATGCTGCACGTATTCATCATATAAACAAAAGTTTTAAGTTATATTATTTAGATAAGTTACAAACTATCAAGTTCAGCATAAAGTACTACGCTTTCAGAGGACTTACATTTTGATGTGTCTAAACCAAGGTTTATAGTACGACCACTATACACTGTGCACTCACTCACACTGCGATTTTTATGATTCGCCACTATTTATAGTGTTACCATAAATTCCATAATAAGAAATACTGGTATTCACAAATAGACACTCGGATGAGTTGTGGGTGTCTCATATCGTAGTATTTTTCTTTCAACTCTAATTTTCTCAGTTAGGTATTGAAGATTGCCAAGCAACTTGTACTATAAATCATTGTGTAAACAAACAGTCGAAGCTATTGGTTTTTTTAGACACCTTATTGTGGGCGTAACGAAGGTTCGAAAAATTCATAAACTTCTTAATATAATATATTCATCGGCCGAGTTCGACGATAATGCGGTGGCAGGAAATTCTTATTTGATCTCGCTTATAGTTAATTTATTCATCTGAGATTTCTTTTATTGTGATCTTATTAGGGGATAAAAAGACATTATGCGAGTGATAAGTATTTTAAAAGCTGATGCTTTCTTAATATCGTCTTAAAAATCCTAACACTTTCTTTAGAAAAAAAAAAAATTGTGATACATGCGTTATTGGATACCTATTGTACTAAAATATATTTTTTATGTAAACCTCTTCCTTCGAGGGATTGAAAAATAGACAGAGATACTTCGAGATTCCTGTACACGGGATCTTCGACTTGGAATAAAAAGACAAAGGTGTGGACACCCAGTATGTGAATGAATGTAAATTTTCTCAAATTATATTTTTTTATAAATATGTAACACCAAAATATTAAAAATATGTAACACCTAATTTGCAACTGCACTGTAATTATCTACGTACATGTCAATAATCAAAAAGTTAGTTTTTACAAAACCATGTATCTTTTTAGGATTTCGTAGCCAAAATGACAGAACGGAACCCTTATAGTTTCGCCATGTCCGTCCATCCGTCCGTCCGTCCGCCCGCACCTTTGCTCAGAAACTGTTGGCTGTAATTTTGCATGAATACACATATTACTTAAGCCGATAAAGTGAAAGCATAAAATCTTGAAAAAAAAAACAATTTTTAGGGTACCTCCCCTATATGTAAAATGGGTGCGTTAATTTTTTTTCTTACCTACCCCATCGTATGGAGTATCATTAGATAGGTCTTTTAAAAACTTTTATTGGTTGGGAATACGATTTTTAGTAATTCATTAAAAAATATTCCATTTTGCGATGGCTTGTTTGACATTGTCGACGTGAAGTTGTCCATTGTGTTTACTTAAATCGTTACGTCTATACAACCTTTTACAAAAATAACACAACTAATAAATAATAGATTTTTTATCCTTATAGCCTCCCAGCCCACAAACGAATGATATCGTGCGATAAGGAATTAGGGTCCAAAAACTCAAAATTGTCCCCAAAACGAACGCAAGGTATATTTCATAAGACACAAACAAGATTACACATACCATATAGGGTTGACACTAATAACTTATATATATTATATATGACTGCCTCTGTGGCGCGGTGGGAGTGTATCCGACTGCTACGCAAGAGGTCGTGGGTTCGATCCCCACCCAGGATAAAACTTTGTGTTATGAGCACGATGGTTTATTCTGTGTCTGGGTGTTATTTTATCTATAATATGTATGTATTTAGAAATATATAAGTATGTTTATCAGTTGTCTGGTTTCCATAGTACAAGCTCTGCTTAGTTTGGGATCAGATAACGTTGTGTGAGCTGTCCCAAGATATTATTATTATTATTATATATAATCACAACACGACGTTTCTCAATGTCTCTACTGTCAAGCCTCTCTGTCCTTCCAATTGTTTTATTTATACCTGATTCAAAATCAAACCAACCAACTTGGAATGAAGGTTAAATTAGACATTAGTTCACAATAAACACGAAGTTTACACGTACAAGAACATTATGATGTAAAGAGCTGTAAAAGTCCTATCTAACCTTTAATTAAATTTAATTAAATCAAGTCTTAGGCTTTCATTCTTCAAAGCTAACAATCGGACTGAAAAGACTGCCTTGATGTGCCATCCGAAGAAAAAATATATTAAATTTATAATTTTATTTTATAGTTAAACAGTGACCCATCTCTATTAGTCATCTGTCTACATCGATGACCATCTGCACGGAGTTTACAAGTATAAGAACAATGATCTAAGATGTTTGATAACCGTACACATCCATCACAGTACCTACATAGATAGGTACTGTAATGTATTTCATGTTATAATGAAAAAACACTTCTACCTTATATTTTATTACTTGTACCGAGTTTGCAAATTTTTTAGGTATATAATTTACTCCTTAATCAATCACACTGGAGTATGTATGCGAAAATTATGTAAGGTAACCAAAATTTAATATTTAGAGCAAAATCAGTTTGTATAAACTTTAATATTAAAATCATGACTAAAAAATAAGCAAAACATCTGGCCAGTAACATGAAAGTAATGCAAACACATGGGAATACAGATTAATTATGGAAAGAGCTCGTGCGCTTCGAAAACAGCCGTTTTAAATAAACTCTGTACCTACAAATTATTTTTATCTTGCGTACCTTGTATTCGGTTAAGTTTATGGAAATTCTTGTACAATTTCAGATCTTTTGGTAGGTTCTACGTTATACTGAACTTAAAAATTCTTACCTACTATTTCATAATTGTTGTAGTCTGAATATAAATGCTTTAAGTAGGTAGAATTCTGAATACTGTAATGTTAATACTAGAGAATGTGTCCGAGTTAAGGGTCGGGGCGAGTTCCTGTAAATATAACTGCAGCCAATTTAGCTGCCTGCTTACGTAGTAAAGATTCGTGCATTGTACAAAATGTTTTCACGCATTTTATGGATTATGAGGCTGTACTAAATGTTACGTTATTCCAATTAACACGTATTTCCAATTCCTTTTATAAGGTTTCTGAGATAATGTACTTACGAATGTGTGGTAAAAGTCCCCTAGTCAGGTTCAAATTTCGTCAGACATTCCCTCCCGGGCGATAACTTGTAAGATGTTTCAGAAACCCATATCATGAAGCTCGTAACCTACCTACCTACTTGCATTTGACGTTCACTGAGCTTCATGATACAACTATGAAGAATTTCATCTGCCTCTGTGGTGCGGCGGGAGTGTGTCCGACTGCTACGGAAGAGGTCGTGGGTTCGATTCCCACACGGGACACCACATTGTGTGATTCACAAATTTGTTGTTCCGGGTCTGGGTGTAATTTATGTCTGTGACTTGTATGTTTGTAAAGTTCCCCGCGACACGGGGCTTGTACCCTACTGCGAGAGTCATTTTTAAAAAAAAAAAAGAAGAACAAGAAGAAGAAGTTATCGCTCGAGAGGAACTTATCATGACAATCTACTTGCTTGTGGACTTTAAGCAGTCTTTGATCAATTATTTCTGGAAGGGTTACAAGAACTACGCTTAGTCCCAGTGGTAGAGCATCCCTAATTTATTCCACCTAAAAATCACCAAGGGCTTTTGTAACATGGTCCATTGTACACTGACATCAATCAGCTGAACAATAATGTAAGTGATTTTGCAACAATGCTGGCGGTTGAATTCTCACGTGTAGTCAAGCTCTCCAAATCTTTTTGATTGGCGAATTCTTTTATAACGAAGGAGATGGCCGAGACATAATTAAAATAATAATTACTGGAGGCTAAAATAACTTCCGTCTTAGTATTAATAATAAGTGAAGAAGATGCTGAAATTCTCACGGCTTGAAGAACTTTTTGAAGTGCTCTCAAATAAAACTTATTTCACAAAAGGTGGTGTATAAATTAATGTTGATTAAGATCAACATTCTACATCAAACATCGCGAGAATGTTCATTTACAAATTCAACAACTTTGCCTACATATGCTTGAAATTGAATTATAAATTATTCAGAATACATGGCTACGTAAATGCCTGGCTTAGAACTTGTATGAAACTTTGTTATTTTAAATTGTTTTTACACAAGAATCTATCACTGGTGATTTTGATTTTCGTAATTTACGTATCTTTTTTGCCAGTTTCGGGTCAGATTCTGTTACATGAATTAAAAGTCTCCTGTTATACAATTTTATAAGATACAAATCATGTATTTTATTCCAAGTTTAAAACCGGATAAGTACGAAATGAATTCGCTCTTGCAGAATTCTGAACCAAGCCTTATACAAACATTGATCAAAATTGTTTCTTGGATTCTCCTTATAATTAAAACTCAATATTATTTTTAACACGCTTAAATTGGGTATTTGACTGCTATCAAAATAAAATATTTTATACTAACCATGTTAAAATATGTCAATAAGTGTTTTGAAAAATATGTTCATCTATAATCAACGTGTTTATTAATTTTTAACCATAAAAAGAAGCACTAAAAGTAAATGATTTGACCATAAAAAACGTGACGTCATTTCCTAGCATTTCATACAAATTTGTACGGAGTGAATCGTTTTTGACGTTTCTTAAAAAGAGGCTGATTTGACTTTAGTCAAATACTCTATTATGAAAATATATATATTACGGGTTTTAATCGCGTGAATAATTTAAGATAAAATACCTTGTTTATTGCCCGACGTTTCGACAGTATTGCAACAGCCGTGTTCACGGGTAGACTGCTTAAATTAGCTTCAACTAACAATGTGGTCGAATCTTGGAAGTCAATTTTACCTTATTTTGGTATCGTAAAGAAATTTTTCATGTCAATGTACCTACTCGTAGTTCGGATGACAACACAATAATTTGGTAACTTGGAGCTGATCTGATGATGGAGTGCAACTTCTCAGGGATGTATAGGTTTTGACGATCAAATTTATTCTACTTCTAATTAACGTAACGCAATAAAATTTGGCAGGAGCTGGATGCGAGAAGCCGAAGATAGAACAAAGTGGCGTGCAATTGGAGAGGCCTATGTCCAGCAGTGGACTGCGATAGGCTGATGATGATGATGAATAAAATTTAGCATGTGAATGTAGTTTGGAAGACAACACTATAGTTTGGTAAGTTGGAGCGGATCTGATGATAGAGTGCAACTCCTCAGGGTTTACAGGTTTGGACAATCAATTTTAACCTACATCTCGTCGTAATATATATAACGAAATTAAAAGAAAAACTATCACAGTTAAGTAGACTTCACAAGCAAAATCCCACCAAGTGAGAAATAACAACAGTTTACGAACAAATTCTATTAATAATTACTTACTTTGTTATGACGTACTTAGTAAGAATGAAACAAACATACTTATTAATAAGATAGCATTATTGTAATGGGCAACTACGTAAGCCTACATTGTGCGTGACTCGACTTGCACAAGTGCACGGCATCATTAGAACATACAAACATTGTGAAAATTAAAGTGTTTGTTAATAAGCAAAAATGCATTTTTAATAAATTATCGTTTGTCTCAATTAACTATTCATTTAATTCGGTTGCACAGAAACAAAAATACTACTTGGTACATCAAATTCCTCATCCAAAAAAGTTAACCTACAAGAGCTGAGGAAATATATTTACACAATTACATTCCCAGCATTCATTAAAAGCGCCATTACTGTACCTATTCATAGAATAGGAAGTAAAAGGTATAGGCCATTTCACAAAGCACCTCTAAAATTTAAATAGCTGGCACTATTATGAAACCGTGCGCTTAAATAGAACCACTACACGGCACCCGGACAAAATTAAAGATCTGACCGAAGGCCGTAATTTTCAATGTGTTACCTAATAAATGTTCAATAACGTGATTGTATAAAGCTTGGGCTTTTTGGTCAGGTAAATTTTCCTGTCCCTTGCAGGAAGGGCGGACTAATAAAAATCATTAAATTGCGGGACCCGGCTGACCGGTCCAAGGTACGCGGATCGCAATATGGTAAGGCACAAAACATTAATACCGCAGAAGGAAGTTTTTGACGTGATAACGTTTTATATGTCAACTAGCTGTCCCGCGCAACTTCGTATGCGTAAATTTTCCCCGTTTTTGCAACATTTCACTTCGCTACTCCGCTCCTATTAGTCGTCGCGCGATGTTATATAGCCTATAGCTTTCCTCGATAAATGGGCTATCCAACAAAAAAATATTTTTTCAAATCGGACCAGTAGTTCCTGGGATTAGCGCGTTTAAACAAACAAACAAACAAACAAAGCAAACAAACTCTTCCGCTTTATAATATTAGTATAGATGACCAGCTGCACTCACGAAAAAGTATCACGTTATTGACTTGTTGTTAAGCAACGCGAATGGCAATATGTTATCAATGTTTTCTTAAAAAAGTGGCACTTTATTGACTGGTTGCTAAGCAACGCGAATTCCGATATGTCATCAATATTGTTTTATGACATGATGTTTACAGACAACCATTTATATTTAAAAGCACTAGTGCGGCGTACACTTAGACATAGCCTACGGATACGAAAAGTTGGACTACCTCGGACCACCAGCCAACTGTTACGGCAACCAATCTCATCAGAGCGAAGACTAGCAAACTACACAGGAGGTAATCTAGTGCACAAGTGTGTGCGCAGACACGAGTGCACATTCTATTCCCTCTCTCTCATTACCCGATGGAATACAAATCCGACAAGAGAGAGATTGTACTCAGGACCCATGGCTTAACGTGTTGCCCCGGAGTCAGGGGCCTACAGAAAATACTGTGAATAAACAAAGGCGCAACGCACACATAGTCTGCGCTAACCGAACAATCCAAACTGGTCTGAGATTCCATGTCCACAACGGTGTCTTTAAAGCGGTGGTAGGCATAGGACTCGCAATCGTGAGGTTCAATTTCTATTAATTATACTACCGACGTGAACCCACTCCTAGCACAAGTAATTTAGCTTAGCTGGAGGTGTAAACAGGATTGCTAGTAATATGGGACCCACAATCCCACATTGCTAGTCTGTGAATAAAAATGCCTTGCTCAAACAAAGTACCTATGAATCCTTCCTTCTGTAGTCTAGGTGTTTAGTGGCCAAGGTGAACCAGAATCTTTAATGTTGGTCGCGTATAAAATATTCTTTTGTGAATGACCATAATATTATATTGTGAGTATGGCGACCCGTGATGCGTTTATGGACATGTTTCATAACCTTTACATTGTGATGTTAAATAATAACATTATAAGTTTAAGATATATGAAAGGACAGTACCTACTGTTTTTGTGCTACAGGAAATAACTAATGGAATCAGACGTCACTTAGTGGAAATTGGTCTTAAATTGATTCAAAATTCAAAATTCTTTATTCATTTAGGATGCAAAACAACTCTTGTGATACGTCGGGATTCTACATGTATATGAACTGCCAAGTTCGCAAACAATAGGTAAAGCCGGAGAAAAGAACCTGGCAATAAAAACTAGGAGTCACTCTTTTCAAATTGCCAATTTTACAATGTTTGAATGTTTATTAACTTGATATAGAGGTAAGGTGCTGCGACTAATATACTATACACCATGTTAAAGGTTCATTTCCGTGCATCGCGGTCGATCGCAAGGACTAAAGGACTGACGTAAATTATTAAGAAGGAAAATCAGCACTCACCCACGTTACTGCTAAACAGTTCAACAAAACACGCATCAAAGTTTCTTATGCTTGTTTATACTTATAGTGAAATACCCATAGGTGGGTTACTAAATACTGTATCGACCTCTCAGGATGTAAACGATGACTATGTCTACATGTAACTAATGGACTGTTTCCGTTTGAGTGATAACTATATTCCTTGGAATTACAACGATCTTAAACTTTTAACTCCAACGAGAGATTTATTTCACACAGGGTTATCTATTATACTTTAAACATGTGTACACGATTACAAATTTAAGGCTTTTGGAGCCCTAAACAAAAAACAAAGATTTCCGAACTTAAAGAAAAGGCAGACGATCGTCTTAGCGGAGAACCAAGACTCAAGTCCTTTAAACTTAAATCCTGACAACTCAAACTCCTTAAATCGTGCACAAAGGTTGAGCAGTCAAAAGAAATTCCCCGTTCAGGCGCGACAGCTTGTGCTCTACAGTACTTACATAAAATGGCAATGGATCTTTCGTATACCATTTCTCATTCAAACCGACAGTAAGAACTTCTTCAAGTGTACCTAATTCGAGGCATGCTTGTAACAGAAGCTGGGGGATTTACAGTCTGGTGTATTTATTCTACTAATGGTTTTCATAATAATTATTAACTATTGCCGCTATAGTTCAGGAGGCCAAATCACGTATTTAAAGCAATGCAGTTGCAGTTAAGTTTCGATTCAAATGGCCATTTTTGTACTCTTCTAACTTTTAATTGAAGCACCGTACCAGAATGCCACTATTGCACTCTCAAGACGCATACCTACTTGACACAAGCGTATTTGAGATTGATCCCAAAGTTACAAGAATACGAAAACGGCCGCTTTATTCGAAACTTAACAGCAACTGCACTACTTCAAATACGTGAATTGGCCCCCTGATACACAGATCGTTATAGTTAATAGACTTTTATCATGGTTTTGGATGGACGGAGGTACGTAGTTGTAATATTGTTTTCCACCTTTATCCAAGTGCGGACGTATGCATGCACACATGTATAGACCTAGACCACCCTGCCTCTATACCAACGCAATTGAAATAATTCGGCTATAAGTGACGTTAATATTTGTAAATTCCTAAATTATTTGAGTTTTAAAAATTTACAAAAGTTCAAATATTACATTATTTTTAAATAAATATTTTCTATGAATTCAAATATTCAAAATATGATTGTTTCTTGTGTTACTTAGTACTGCTGTAGTAGCTAGTACTATACTACAGGCTATTACAAGTATAGCTATTTATAAGTAAAAACTGCTACCAGTGTAGATGTTATATACCTACATAATTTTCTTTTAGCTTAATTGATAGTAGAAAGATTACCTGTAGGTTTGTAATAATATCTGTTAGTAATGTGATAGTTAATTATGGACTTTGTGTGTTCCTTATCAACCACACAAATATAAAATAGGTAGTTGTGTATTTACTAATACTATAATTCTTGCAGGTAGTCATATTCATCTTGAATATTATTGGCAGCATGTGACGACAGTAACAGAAATAATTATTAAAACAAATGGTAAGGGCTATCATACTACGTTGTATGCAGTAATAATGCCTGCACGGCACTTGCAGTGTTTTTGTTAGTTAGAAAGGATTGTCATGCTCGCCTGTTTGCCTAGGGTAACGACATGGTCCTCTACATTGTACTTTGTGCAAAAATACGGTCAGAAATATTACGCTTTGCCTGTTGGACGAAAGTGTTTTTTAATCGACGAAAAAACGGAGTAGGATATCAAGTCGACACGTATATATATATTTTTATGTATGACCACGCATAACTTTCTTCGATTGTGACACTCAAAATTATAGTAGGTATATAATATCATTACTTTAAGAACTTCGTTATTAAGGTCAAAAAAATTTTTTTTTACTTTTCAGTTTTTTCGACAGTTTAATTTTTTGTTAAGAAGTTTTTATATAGCCATATTGTGTAATATCTTTAAAAGGAACAGTAATTACAATATTATTTTGACTATCGTTGACAGTACGGAATTACTCTATTTTTTCTGTGGTTGACAGAGTAGCAGCCTAATCTTCTGCATATTATAAAACGAAACCATGACTGAATGATATATCAACGCTCAGCTCAACCACAACCAGATATGAAATAAAAAAAAATCTATTAAATCAAACACATTTAACGATATAACAATCAAGTGCCGCATGTAAACATAACCTGATGTGTCAGTCGTCAGGTTGGTATGAAATAAATTTATGGAAAAGTTGGAAATTATATTTTTACTTAAATAGTATGTTTGATGTGTATGTACCTAGTCCGGCCATAAGTTCTGTTACAAATGAAAAAACATTTTTTTTTAATTGAAGTAATGTAATATTACTAAAACATAAATGAACATATTAATTAAAGGATTTATGCACTGTTTCCATGAGAAATTTCGCCATTGCTTGCTCCAGAGATTTTTTAAGAGACTCAATGTCGCCGTGTATTTTAGAGCCAGCCATGTCCTCTTAAACTGACCATAATTAGTAGTCTAAATGGTTGAGCTCTGGACTAGATGAGGGCCAGTCTTCAGCTCTTATAAAGTCCGGAACGTTGGTTTCAAGCTAGGCTTGGGTAGTTTGTGCCTTGTGACCAGGTGCAGAATCCTGCTGGAAAGTCCACGGTACACTTTCAAAAAGTGCTTACACGATCCAAAACTGTCCATTGATACACTTTGGCTGAAGTTTTCACTCCTTCACAAAAATATAGCTTTATGACGCCTTGATAAGACACGTCCCACCAAATTATCACTGACACAGGATGATGACCCTGCTGTACCTTTCCGACCACTTGAACAGCTTCTTTAGAACTGTGAGTATCATTTTGCTTATTGTAGTGCTCTTCAATCGTGAAAATGTTTTCATCGGTGAAGAGTAAATAAAAACAAAATGATTAAAAAGTTGAAAAAAGGAAAAGTTTTTATGTAACAGTATTTATGGCCAGACTAGTTATATATCCTTCTAATGATCCTATGTGCGCTCATAACTCCTCAAGAGTTCAACCGATTATCATCAAGATTATTAAAAAATCCAATAGGCGGATTTTATGCGCGTTAACGCGCGGGCATTTTTTTTAAGACCCTCGATTGGGGTGTTAAATCAAATGGCTTTAAAAGGTGACAAAGAAAATATCGCTGAGGCTGTCAACTCTGGCTTACGCATAAAGTTGTGTAGGTACGATGCAGAAAAATAAAAATATTCGTGATGTTTTATTTTGTGATGGTTGGTAGTGGTGGTGATGGTGATGGTAGTGGTGGCTATGGTAGTGATGGTAAGGGTATTGGTGGTGACTACCATAACCATCACTACAATCACCATCACCACCACTACCAACCATCACCATCACCACCACCATAACCATCATTACCACCATCACCACCACCATTACCATCACCACCGCCATAACCACCACTACCACCATCACCACTACCCTTACCATCACCACCACCATAACCACCACTGCTACCATCACCACCACCATTACCCTCACCACCACCATAACCACCACTACCACCATCACCACTACCATTACCATCACCACCACCATAACCACCACTACCACCATCACCACTACCATTACCATCACCACCACCATAACCACCACTGCCACCATCACCACCACCATTACCCTCACCACCACCATAACCACCACTACCACCAACACCACTACCATTACCATCACCACCACCATAACCACCACTACCACCTTCACCATCACCATTACCATCACCACCACCATAACCACCACTACCACCATCACCACCACCTCCACCACCACCATTACCATCACCACCACCATAACCACCACTACCACCATCACCACCACCATTACCATCACCACCACCATAACCACCACTACCACCATCACCACCACCTCCACCACCACCATTACCATCACCACCACCATAACCACCACTACCACCATCACCACCACCATAACCACCACTACCACCATCACCACCACCATTACCATCACCACCACCATAACCACCACTACCACCATCACCACTACCATTACCATCACTACCGTAACCACCACCATAACCACTAAGTTCAAATGTAAAGAACCTCTACCTATCTTAACTTGTTTTGAACAATATTTTATACAAGTTACAATCTACATACTTATTTCGTTATTGAGCAATCTAAAAATGCCTAATCACAGTTTTAAGTTGACTTTATATATGTTTAAATGTAATCTGTGCTCCGACTGCATGATATTAAATATGAAGAGTTGGTATCTTGTTTCTGTCTTTTTCCTAACGGGTTTTTTGTACCTACCTATCTCGATCATAATGTTACTTTCGGTTCAACAATTTGTCAAATTGCTAGTAAAGTGTAAGGTAATAAAACTTGTAGTTTAGTTTTTAACTTTTATTTAAGTTGCTGTTTCCCATTACTTTTATTCTAAGTACATTTTGCTTTGTTCCCACGTTATAATAATTTTATTACGGACCAATTTTTCCTTTCATTGCGATTTACATACCTACTCCTTGTATGAGTTTTTACTTTTTAATTACGTTTAAACTGTATTTCTATTTTCATTTATTAGCTTGCGGCCTTTTACCCCCGTTAAAGCTCGATTTTCCTTTCATAAATACAGGGTGATTTGTATGTTTTAATTAAAAAGGTGTGGATAGGTTACAAGCGCTCAGCAATATGTTTTTATATGTCAGTGTCGCATCGCCGGCGTACAACAGATAAAAGGCGAATCCAGTTTTCTCTTTTTCGCTTATGTTAATTAAATCTTGCTTTCCTACTTTTACGACTTATACGTCTATAATAGTGTGACATTGCAATATGTATTTATATACATATACTGCCTCTGTGGGGCAGTGGGAGTGTGTCCGACTGCTACGCAAGATGTTGTGGGTTCGATCCCTAGCCAGATTAAAACTTTGTGTGATGAGCACGATGGTTTATTCAGTGTCTGGGTGTTATTTATCTATAATATGTATGTATTTAGAAATATATAAGTATGTTTATCAGTTGTCTGGTTGCCATAGTACAAGCTCTGCTTAGTTTGGGATCAGATAGCGTTGTGTGAGTTGTCCTATAATAATATATATAAAGAGATATATAAGATAATTTCCATAATCTTGTTAGAACTTCAAAAAACAATTGCTTTGCTCTGTAAATGAGTGATATTTTATTTTAGTAATAACATTACATATCAAATACTACGTACACACTTCAATATTTAAACTTACCTATAAATAAGAAACGACATATAAAGTATTTTCATAAAATGATCAATTCCTATTAAATTTTATTTTAAACATAATAGAAATAATTATAGCGACTTCTGTCAAATTTTAAATAAGTATTATTAGAACTGCTTCAGGTAAAATGGTAAATCAGTTTTGCTAATATTTAAAATTCGCTCGTAGTAATGACTTTGAGCGCCTGAAAACTGATATTAAAGAGTTATTAAGCATAATGTAAAGAAGCTACGAGTGGAAGGTTATAAGTAGGTATATTACAAATCACCATGTATAAATCCTTTCTCGTCTCTTGACTACATCATCATCATCACAAAAGAAACCTTTCTACAAAAATCATCTTTCTAAGTCCAAGGATTTTGGGCTGACCGTTGATAAGTTAATGAACATGTCAGGACTTTCATATTTAATTTTACCTAGTTAAAAATAAAGTTCTGACATGTTAACAATTTTTTTTTTAATCTGCTTACTTATTAGAACACAAAAGGCAAGGTAGAAAACAACACTTTAATAATTATCATTAAGTACTATTCATTATTAGAAAATTCAGAAACATTTTCATTTTGAATATACGACACAACCCAAAAGCCAAAGTAAACACGTCCGTCAACTTATTACTTCATTAAAATATTCATTAGCAATTGCCACAAAAGCATATGAGGGATGACTGTGCCCATTATCGCTAACAATATGCCAAAAAAGTTCTGAAATTAAGCCACATTTCTTTTCAACACATAGAACAAAAGCTCAATGCGTTTAAATACGAATCTATAGGCACAATAGGTATTTTTCAGGTCAGTTTTGACCGCTATTGGCAATTCATGTCACGTTCGTCGAAGGTGTCTCGACTAATACATTCACAGAAAACCGAGAGCCCAGAAAGCGACATACATACGCACTTTACTTAAATAAACATTATTCACAGGCATACATCAAAGACCACATAGGTTTATGTAGTTCGAAACCCGTGCCCTGACCTATGTAGGTTGTCTTCTGTTCTCTTTATATTCTGTGATACATGTTCTTATTCATGGCAGGCATCATTCCGTTGACCTCTGTGGCAAGATTTGCCAATAAACAGGGACCCGAGTATAATTTGAATGTTTATAGCTTATGTGTACCTTAATTTCGTAGGTTTATGAGGTATTTGGGTCTAGTTCTGGACACGTGGACAAGTTTTGAGTAACGAGAATGTATTAAACATGAAATGCTTTCTGGATATGCATAGCGTTGTGTGAAATGTTTGATTTCTGAGGTCTCATTCATCTTAATTTTCATTAACAATGAAACTCCATTTCTTCGTGCAGGAAACAATCTGTAGCATATCACCTTATAGCACACAATGCCGGGCTCTGGTGCATAATACCTAGGTAAAGAAAGTAATAAATAAAGAAATGAGTGACCCTGTTATTCTAGTGGTTAGTTATCTTGACTGCTAAGCCGGAGGTCGTGGGTTCGATCCCCATCCGTAATAAATAAAGAAATAAGTGGCCTGTTATTTTAGTAGTTAGAGACCCTGAGTGCTAAGCCGACGGTCGTGGGTTCGATACCCATCCAGGATTAATCTTAACTTTGTGTGATGAGCACGATGGTTTACTTTTTGTCTAGGTATAATTTATCTATAATAAGTATGTATTTAGAAACATATAAGTATATTTATCAGTTGTCTGGTTGCCATATTACAAGCTCTGCTTAGTTTGGGATCAGATGACGTTGTGTGAGTTGTCCCAAGATATTATATATGTATTATACCAGGGTCTTTATTAGCCCATGCAAACTGACGCATGAGCGGTGCGCTCAAAGATGTCCGCCACCTATGCGCGTTGACGTATTTCTAAGCGAAGCTCTCTATTTAAGATTTTGACAGTCCGCACGGGATTGTCGCTAAAACGAAAAAAAAGAACATAAACAAGGACCCTGTTATATTTCATACATTGCTTGAATGACTCCCTGATTATATACATGTCCCGAATAGTGTAAAGATTACCAATTTGCCGGTACATTCGAATACTCTTTAAACATTTGTAGCTATTGAAGTGGATATCATATTTCTTATGATATGGATAAGTAACTACCATCAAAAGTCATTCAGACTCATTCTTGCGGAACTTACCAAACATGACAAAAGTTTGTACGGCCACAAACGCCTCTTTACGTCGACAAATGAAAAAAATAACGATAGTATTCTGCCTAGCAGGCACTGTGCCAAGTGTGTGGCCAGGTGTCCTTTTATAGGTGATGTATATAGGTACTTACAACAATAGGACTTTTGAGGAAACATTATAATAATGAAATTAAACTCTTCGCTATTAAAATCCATCCATATTAATATTATAAATGTTAAAGTAGGAGATAGTTTAAATCCCAGAGAAGGACATAGGATAGTTTTTATCGCGATAACCACAGATCATATTATATTATATGTGGCGATAACCGACATCCACGCGGGCGGAGTCGCGAGGGAAAGCTAGTTTCACATATAATAAACTAGCTGACCCGCGCAACTTAGTCTGCGTCAATTTTTCTGTTTTCGCAACATTTTTCATTGATGCTCTGCACCTATGGGTCATAGCGTGATGTTATTATTGCCTTCCTTGATAAATGGGCTATCCAACACTAAAATAAATTTTCAATTCGAACCTGTTGCCGGCTACCCGCTGCCGAATTGAAACCACTAACGTGTGAAAAAGAAGTAACTCTTTTAAAAATGAGAAAATACAACATTTTTCTAAAGTTTCTGAAATATTACTCCAAATTAATACACATTCGGATTCCACCATCATTCGATATTTTCTTATTGTCCAACATTAACACACGCTGTAAGATGCATTAAATTTTGTAAACGTTTGACTCTTTTAGATATAATGGACAAAATTATTAAAAACACACTAAGCAACATTTTAAACATTGGTTTGAAAGATCGAGCTTGGCTACAGGCCCCACCTGTTCGCCTTGGCGTACTCGGCGTTCGCAAAGTTTCCTATTATGTAAGTATACCACTTGTCATCACTTCAAATCACTGACGAATAAGCTAGGAAAATTTTCACACTGGTTAATTGCGAAGTGAGATGCGAGTCTGAGGCCTTGAACGATTAGAAATTGACTTGCTCAAATGTTGATTTGTCCTCCAACCTGTCCTCCCAGCAGCAGTGGGATTGGCCTCACAACACCTTCTAAATACATCTTCAAGTCCTGAAAAGCTTATTAGATATTATATTATTCAATAAAACCCTAAAAGTTTAAATTTTTTTTTTCATTAAATTATAGTGTGCGAAGGTGTAGTAGTGTTACTGTAAGCCAAAAACACTTGTAACTTATCTTATAAAAGTAATTATCAGGAAAAGAAAATCGATTTTACCGCCTCCTTCGCTCTCGCCATAACCATTACATTATAAATTATAAACTTAACTTAACTGTAGAATCAGTCCAATTTATTCGCCAATACAGCAATTTGACTGCCCCTATGGCGCGGTGGGAATGTGTCCGACTGCTACGCAAGAGGTCGTGGATTCGATTTCCACACAAGACACCACTTTGTGTGATCCACAAATTGTTGTTCCGAGTCTGGATGTACTTTGAGTCCGTGACATCGTAAAGTCCCCCGCGACACAGGGCTTGTACTCTAATGCGGAAGTCGTCTTTAAATAAAAAAAACATCGAATTTTCACAATGCATTAGTTTATTTTGTGAAAGAATAATTTTAAGTATTAGCATAGAAAATACCTATCCATTTTCCATCCGTCATTTGATCCCTACACGTACGTATCTAAGCAAAAATATTACTATGCGCATCATTTAAAGCCTTTGCCCGGTTCGGAATCACGCTACGCCTATAAAATACCTTTCGAAATTGGGTGCCTATTCCGAATATCACGTAGATACGTGCGACTTTTAGATCACCTCTCAAGGGATGCTGTGGATTTAGATAAAGTCAGCAAACATCAATTTTCTTGACATTGAAAAGGTTTATTTTAAATTAGGTTTAGGGTTTTTATGTTCAGACTTTGTTGGGTTCTATTTTTGTGAATCATAAAGTAAGACAAGGTCAAAGATGCTATGTAAAATATTTGTTTTGTATTCCTTTTAAATTTCTTTGTTGCGATTATTATTTATGTACCTACTACATTTTACAGTTTTGTACAGTTAGCTGTTTCCAGCGGCTTCATCCGTATTCAATTTGAACCGTAGGCGTTTAAATTTCTCAAAACTCCTTTAGAGTTTGAATTTTAAATAATGCCTACGATTTAATAACTATTTCTGTACCGAAATACAACGGAATCAGTTCAGTGGTTTGAGCTGTGCGTTAATATTATATTTTAGGTAAACTACAGATATTCGTAGATTTTAATATCTACAGAACTGCGTTAATAAAAATATTTTAACTAACGAAAGTTTTGTTTTCTTCTATTCTATTTTGTTTTTTCTATGTTTTCTTATGATATCATTGTCATGGATAAAATCTCTTTGTGACATTAGACGATCTTGGCAATTGAAAATACAGTTTTCTTTTGTTTTGTGATGTTTTATTTACGTTTCTATTTTTACATACGCTACCTATTTCCGAATTTGTATTTTTTTACTGAATAAAAGTATCATTATTTGACCGTATCATAAAAAAATTTCACTGTACAGTTTAATATATTTTATTAATCTATACTAATATTATAAAGCTTCAGCTTTATAAAGTTTGTTTGTTCGTTTGAACGCGGTAATCGCAGGAACTACTGCTCTGAATTTAAAAAATATTTTTTTCTGTTGGGTAGCCCATTTATCGAGGAAGGCTATATAACATCACACTACGACCAATAGAAGCGGAGCAGCAACGAAAAATGTTGCAAAAACGGGATAAATTTACGCATACGAAGTTGCGCGGGACAGCTAGTAATTAATAATAATGTTAAAACCTCTATCTGTAAAATCAAGAGGTTTAATACATAATAACTTTTGCCAGTTTCGATCCGATACACTGACAGATCAACGACGACGCAAGTCGTGAACATTGGTTTGATCCGTTAACCTGATTGGTTTACCAGTCAATGCCCATCGTCTATTGAAGTCGAATGTGTCATTTGTCTACTAGAGACTTACGATTGGCGAGGGATGAAAAGCACGGGAATAAATCCCGTGCTTTTCATCCCTAATTAAAAGCAAGGTAAGCGTGGCATCCGCCTTAAGATATTTCAATCTACTAGATCTAAACTTGGATTTATTGTAGGTAGGTTTTATTTTTACTGATTGTCCAATCACTCCCTCTCCTCCTCGCGAAATTGTTTCACTTTTTACTCACAGAAAATACGAAGAATGAAAACATATTTAACTTAAATTTTAAATTATGGCGTGGTTCATATATAATTATATTCGTATATGAACCGTCAGTATATCTCAACTTTATTATTGCAACATTCAGACAAATCATTGTTATTCCTAAAAGCTTATGAAAAGGTTATTTTAGTTATTATATACATTTTTAATAACAACAACGATGGTCGAATGACGACCTATACATGTTAACGAAAATAATAAGAAAAAAGAAAATAATAGGAACAAAACCATTGAATCCATTTCAACAATAATCCATAACTGAAACCTTCATTATGACGTCATCATATTGAATAGCCGGACTATAGATGAGCAGTGAAGCCTGACAGTTTTGTATCATGATGGCAGTTAGCCAAATAGGGTAGGCATTCATGCTTATATTGTATGCGTATGTGCTTATGGAGAGATTATTTACACAGAATACCGACAGTACAGAAGACAACGATCATAGAAAACGCTCTTGATTATTAAACACACATTGAAATCGCACACAGATACCCACTGAGGCTGATTTTATTTTATTTTATATTCGATTGCATCAGTCCTCTAACATGGTGTATATTATACCGATTACTGGCAATACCTTACCCCATATCAAGTTTATAAAGATTCAAATTTGAAAAGAGTGGCCGCACATTTTTATTGCCTTGTTCTTTTCTCCGACTTTACATCTATTGTTTGCGAAGTTATGCGTGGTCATGTAGAATTTTGACGTATCATGACGTACAAGCGTTGTTTTGCATCCTAAGTAAATAAATAATTTTGTTTTTTTTATGTCGATTCGGGTCAACTCTTCATATATATTCATACAAAGTGTCTTAGAGGGGCCATTGACGATGGAGGAGGAATTGGAGTGGACGTCTGTTTAAAACTTATCGTGAATGTCAAAAACATATTCCAATTGAATGGACCGTCGTTCGATTTTGAAATTTGAAAAGAACGTCGTCTAGTCCGATTGGAGGGATATCAAGCCACACCATTTGGAAAATATCCGTATTGTCAGTGGGTAGGTAAATCAAGAAGCCTCCTGTCATCTCGCTTGGAAAGAGACCCACTTTTCTTTCTAAGCATAGTATCAAAATCATGCTTACTATAGTCACGAAAGAGAAAAAATAGTCTCAAAATATGTCAAATAAATTCAAATTTGTTTTTCAGTCCTTCTTGCGTACGTTCAAGTGGCAGACGTCGCGGCGCGTCGGAATGGAAGACGTCCAAATGGGTGTACAATGTACATCCATTCGGACGTCGTCCATTTGTAAGTCTTCCAAATGCAACCTTCTTAAGATTCATATCCGTGAACGATGTCTATGTGTATGTCACCCGAGTGAAGTACGTATAAAGATTGCCTTCTGTACTCTCGGTATTCTGTTGTTATATTGTATGCGTCTGTGTTTACAGATTATTTATGTTATCTATAATTGAAATTTGACTGCAGTGGTAGGTATAGTACGCTAGCGAAGGCTAGACGCTCAATAAATACTGTTTTCCTACAGCATAATTAATACTGTTATTTATATTCCGTTGACATATTATTTTTTATATCTTGGAACAACTCAAACTACGCCATCTAATCCCAAACTACACAGAGCCTATACTATGGCAACAAGACAACTTATAAACATACTACACACATATTTCTACATAAAACATACAGACACAGAATAAATCATCGTGCTCATCACATAAAGGTTTGATTCTGCGTAGGGATTGAACCCACCACCCCTTGTGTAGCCGTCAGGGTCACTAACTACTAGATCAACGGGTCAGTCAAAATAATAAACAAGCAAGCTAGATCTTGTATTCAACATTTCTATATTATAATATAGACAATACAGATTTATGAGCAATTTTAAATCGACAGTGCATGTAATTCAACGAATATATATTTTTTTTAAGAAAACGACACCCGCAATAGGGTACTAGCCCTGTGTCGCGGGGGACTTTACAAATATACAAGTCACGGACACAAAGTACACCCAGACACGGAACAACAATTTGTGGATCACACAAAGTGCTGTCCGGTGTGGGAATCGAACCCACGACCTCTTGCGTAGCAGTTGGACACACCCTCCGCGCCACAGAGGCAGCCTATTAAAATTTAGTTGCTAAAATTATATTACTCTTTTAATGTAGTAATTTTATAAATAACTATTCAATTAACGCTTGATATATGATTTCAATATAGAACGTATACAACGAAGTAAAGAGCTTTAAGTAAAAGAAATACCCAAATTTACAGCCAGAAATCAAGTTCTTTTCACCGCTACTAATACTTCACCTGCAAAAACAATGTGAACAGGAAAACAATACATAAATATTCAAACTTTAGTAATAAGTAACTTCTAGGTTTCGAAGGCACTAACTACTGCAGTCACCGCCCAACTTATGGTCTCGGCCCAACAAACCGTCTTATTTTTTTTTAAATGATAACTAGCAATGTGGGATTGAGTCCCACATTACTAGCAATCTTGGGAACCCCTCCAGCTGATCTCAAAGGCTTGTGTTAGAAGTGGGTTCACGTCGGTAGTATAATGGGTAGGATTCGAACCCGCGACCTCACGATTGCAAGACCGATACCTTAGCCATTAAGCTACCGCCGCTTCAAATTAGAACTGTAACCATTCTTTTAGTTGTTAAAAAAAAGATTACTTTGTACAAACTAGGTAGGAATGTTTTGATCATTACACCACGACCGTTAAGATGCAGCCAGTAGCACAGTACTCGACCGACGACAGCCAGTAGCATAATACTGATAAATACAAATGAATAGGAAAATCGAAGCTTCAGAAACAAACCAGTTAACAAAATGTTAAAACTATAGTTTTCATATTCGTTAGTTTTTAAGTTAACTGACGAGGCAAACAAAACAGTTAAAGTAAATAGGTGATAAACTAATTCGTATGGCCTATGTTGATATGCCAAACTTTTCAAGAATGAATGAGTATTTTTTTTATTTACAACAAACTATTTTTTATTGATCGTGGTTTTGCACTCATGCTAATGCGTATGAACTTAGAACTTCAAACTTCTTTTATTTAGGTCCCTGTATCATACATGGTGTATTGGGCAAAAACCTTTACATTGCCAGGTTGCCTACTGTTGCAAGTCGTAATTTCAAGACAATGTGTCTTTCGCGTCAGTTACAGCTGCAGTATAAATTGTTAGGCAAGTGTGGCTTGGCATCTAAATTGATGACATCTTTACTTCTGTACAATGAGTGTGGCAGAACATATTATTAATACCAGTGGCTAAACTTCTGCGTCTTCTGAGGTTTGGCTGTAAATGTACCGGCTCTGGTTTAAATGCAACGGGTATCGGATTTTATTGTTTAGTTTCCTAAGTAAAAAAAAAAACAAAATACTAATATTTTTATTATAAAGCTGAAGAGTTTGTTTGTTTGTTTGAACGCGGTTATCTCAGGAACTACTGATCCGAATTGAAAAATTCTTTCAGTGTTGGATAGCCCATTTATCGAGGAAGGCTATAGGACTATTTAACATCACGCTACGTCTAATAGGAGCAGCAATGAGAAATGTTGCAAAAACGGGGAAAATTTACGCAGACGAAGTTGCGCGGGTCAGCTAGTTAGTAAACATTCATATGATGTTCCACTGCTGGGCACGGGTCTCCTCAGTAGAACCTACTTATTATAGAGCCAGAAGGTATTTGCTATATTCGCCACGCTTTGCGATCGCAGTAAGTTAAAGTACGCAGAGGACGCTGCTGCTCGTCCTCCGGTGTGAAATCCCTTAGTCGCTTTGACGACAACCATGGGAAGAGATGGGATTTTACTATTCTTAAACCGATACCACCAGTAAATAGTAAATAAAACTAGCAATTTAAACTACCAACGATACACAAGTCCCGAGAAAATTGTGTGTTATATAATTTTTTTAGTCATTAATCATATCATAAAAAGAAGTGATTTGATTAGAAAAAATAATGACGTTATTGTCCGGCATTTGTATGAGATCTCCTTAATAAATCATCTGCGTTTTGACATTTCTTAAAGAGACAAAGAAAAAGAAGAAAGAAAAAAATAATTATTTTCGACAAAACAGGAAAAAAATGAGTTCATGTCCACTGATGGACATAGGCCTCTCCTGATTTTCGCCACAGCATCTGGTTCTCTGCTTTCTGCATCCAGTCCATCCCAGCGACCTTCTATAGGTTGTCCTACCTTATGTTTGCCCAATCGCTGTCTCCACTCTACGACTCCTTGGCTCTCGTAGTAGGATACAAGCTCTGTGTCGCGGGGGACTTTACAAACATACAAGTCACGGACACAAAGTAGTACACATGACTCGGAATAACAATTTGTGGATCACACAAAGTGATGTCCCGTGTGGGAATCGTACCCATGACCTCTTGCGTAGCAGTCGGACATACTCGAGAGGCAGCACAGTACTTTCTGCAATAGTAACTAGCAGGTAATTAAAGACCCTTAAATATGCCAATTCTTTTTTTTAACTAGTTTGTAGGGAACATACCATTATGTACCTATATTCAAACTACTTTTTCAACTAAATTCAAAACAAATAAAACAACACTACAAAAAGATACTTCAAATTCACAATTATACAGAATTGCCATTAACACAATATTATTTATTAAGTGATAATACAAACTATTTTACAAAAAAATAAGAAAAATTGTACCTATAGGAAGTCGGTTTTAATTTTTTTTGTAAAATTGATTTTATTTCTCATTTTTTAGTGTATTGATTTGTAGTTGATATAAGCTTCAATAGCATAATCCAAACTGCTCATTTCCTATTACAAAATGTTGCGATTTGCGATACAAGGCCGTTGATTTTTGAGGAGTTCACATGATACTAGACTATCAGTTCCATTACATGATTTGATGGAGGCGAAGAATCGGGTATCGAAAATGGTACTCAGATCGCATCCCGCAGTATTTGTTAATTATTAGTTCCGCTTGTCATCTGTGGTCTTCATCATCAATTCCATTTCAATTGTGCTTTTTATGAGTAAATATAATATAATATTAATTACAACAAATTATACCCAAATTACTGTGGGTGTGCTTTTAAAATTTGAAGAGTTCCCTCGATTTCTCCAAGATCTCATCATCAAATCCGAACTTTGATGACAATGGGACCAATCGGAAAGTATAGGCATATGTATGTTAAATACAAAAACATTTTTTAAAATCGGTCCAGCCGTCTGCAAGTAATCTGCGAATAAACATTAAAAAAAATATAGTCGAATTGGGAACCTCCTTCTTTTTGAAGTCAGTTGAAAACGAATTTGAATGAATATGATTAATTTTATTCATAACATACAGAGAGCACCATATTAAACTGACTGTCATAAACATTGTGATAGACGATTATGGTTTGCTGATATCCTATTTTTTACCAGCTTCCAAAAAGGATTTTTGCCCGTATGTATGCAAGATCGTGATTTTATAAAAAAATACTGATCGAATTTGAGTGGGCTTTTCGCTGTTCAAACGCTTACTTTTTCGAAAAGCTTTTGTTTACAAATTTAAACAGGAATTTTATTATAAAGCATAATTGTAAGACACCAGAGCTATCTATTACAGAAATTTCCATTTAACAGTGAAGTGCTTGATCAATTTGTTGTTAATTATGTTAATTATGTTGTAAAATCAAGGGAAGTACCCTTGATTTTACAACATAATTAACAACAAATTAAAAAAATATAATTTATTTTCTGTTTTACACAGACGTTATACCTACTGACTAACTTATGGAAATATATTAAACTAGCTTTCGCCCGCGGCTCCACCCGCGTGGATGTCGGTTATCGCGATAAAAACTATCCTATGTCCTGCCCCAGGACTCAAACTATCTCCATACCAAATTTTTTGGTTGAGTGTAAAAGCGTAACAGACAGACAGACACACAGACAGAGTTACTATCACATTTATAATATTAGTACGGTTTATCCATACTAATATTATAAATGTTAAAGTAACTCTGTCTGTCTGCCCGTTACGCTTCACGCTCAAATAGCTAACCCGATTTAGAAGAATTTTGATATGACATGGTAGTTTTTATCGCGAGCCGCGAGCGAAAGTTAGTTTCGTATAATTCTAATGCTATTCTTATGCGCAATAATATATTATTCAGACAGTTAAATTTCAAGAGTAGTAAATAATAACAAAGTTCGCACTGTGGTGCTATTTGAGGTTCAGAAATAGCACAAATCTATTTATATGGGGCTTAAAGGATAGTCACTAAGTAAACCACTTGCGGTAGAAGCGGCCAAAACCGCAGAATTCCAATTGCTGCGCAGAGTTTCGGATTGCAAGTTATTATTGTACCAACTGCAGCTTGGGCTTATTATGTTCACAAATTGTAAGATTCACTTTATTTATGACTAGCTGTCCCGCGCAACTTCGTATGGGTAAATTTTCCCCGTTTTGCAACATTTCACGTCGCTACTCCGCTCCTATTAGTCGTAACGCGATGTTATATAGCCTATAGCCTTCCTCGATAAATGGGCTATCCAACAAAAAAAGGAGTTTTCAAATCGGACCAGTAGTTCCTGAGATTAGCGCGTTTAAACAAACAAACAAACAAAGCAAACAAACAAACTCTTCCGCTTTATACTATTAGCATAGATTATTTTAAAATGTTCCTCTCCACTCTGTAAGTTATTTTTGGAGAGGATCAACATTCAGCAGTCTTACTTTTTTCCCCGAAATGGTTTGTACAATTTCGTAATTTTAAATTTCCTTATTTTACGGAAAATATTTTCGTTTATTTTCTTTTAAATTCGGATTCGTTAATAATTATCGTGAAGGAATGGATTGAATTTATGTTGGAAACTCTGGATTTTATTTATTTATTTGAATCTTTATTTGTACAAAGGCGGACTCATTGCCAATCTACCTTTGGGTGAGGTAGAAATAAAAATACATGTAAGCTAGTACTTATTAACAGATAATTAATCCGTATACCAATAGAACTCGTTCATAAAGATCAATACTATTCTAACTAAACACGTATACAAATAATTTTATCAACTAATTTCTACAATTTTCGTTCGAATCTCCTTTTTCATTGAATAAGAGCAGGCATTCTGAAATCTGTATTTGGCGTTGAGTCATTGATATTTTATACAAAAAATAAAAGTGGAGTACAATATTATAATTTACGTTCAGTTTCAACCGCATTGCAGTGACTAATTGACTATAATTTAATAACCAATTCCACTGCAGGAACAAAATCCTACTTTCTGATCGCGACGCTTCGTAATCATTTAAGGTCAGTGTTTATAGATCAGACTTCAGTTTTCTGAGGAAATGGATCTTTACAATCTAAAATCCAAGAATAACACAATGAAACACCGGTATTTAATTAATAAGCTGTACAAATAGTGTAGCTAATTGACAAAGCTCCTTAAATTAAAAAAAAGGGTTGCACTCCGGGAGCAGAAGTCAACGTTGTGCATTTTTGAAAATTTTGGAATGATTAGGTTATTTTTTTTGGCACGTTTTGTTTATCAGTATAAAAGTATTATCATATAACGTGGTTAAATAAATATTCATCTATTGCACTATCGTACACAATAATGACAACGACATGACAATTAAAAAGTTTATTTCATGACGAAACTATAAGGGTTCCGTTTTTGCTATTTTGGCTACGGAACCCTAAAAATGATACTTAGCTAGATCGATTTATCGCCTCCGAAAACTGCCTGCTTACTAAATTTCATAAAAATCGTTGGAGCCGTTTTCGAGATTCAAATTATACCTTTATATTATTAGGTTTAGATTATAATTAGATTAGTCTTTTGGTTTTTGTTTACCTGGGAATAAGACTATTAAAATGTTATTATTAACGCTTATTCAATAAGCTGGTAAATTAACTATCCCTCTGTAAAAAATAACAAAATACATAAATGAAAGTAATATTCCTTTGTAATTAATAAAACACGCTCAGTAAATTAATCATAGTTTCTTTCCCACATAGAGTTTTTTCCTGTTCAGAAAGATTACATTATTTTATCTTTTTCCTTATAACCAGTTTTTCATTAACCTAACCATTAAAATTGTTTTAATTAAAATGTGCACTGCGTTTTTACTTACTTCTTACAATTAATGTCGAAACAACAGTCACCAAGATTCATCTCAATAAAATGTTCGTGTGTCGTTGCTTCAAATAGTTTAAATTCAGACCCGGCTTGTCTTTTATAGTTGATATGTACAGCGGGCGATACATACTGTTCAATTCTCTGTAGAACAACATTTATAAATGGCGTTACTGTTTATCATGTTCTTGTTTTAGATAATCTAAAACTAGAACATTATAAAGGTAACGTCGCAGAATAGGATTTTATTCTGTTTGGTATCTGTATAGTGTTGTAGCTATAATTAAAATTTTAGTTTCGGTAATTATCTATTTAACATCACCTATCATAGTGATTTACGAGTTCTAAACACATGTACATGTTATTTCCAAAGCAATGGATAATGTCGGAGAACTTACCAAAGTAGGTAACTGGTGGTAGGAGTAAATTACTATCCATCTAGGTGGGTACCAGAATAGTGTACTGATATTAGAGTGGTACCTAAGTTATTCTTCCCTGAAATAGTTGTGCAAACACATTACTGTGGGGCAAATGAGACTTACGGACGGACTAATCTATACTATCTATACTAATATTATAAAGCGGAAGAGTTTGTTTGTTTAAACGCGCTAATCTCAAGAACTACGGGTCCGATTTGAAAAATTCTTTTTTTGTTGGATAGCCCATTTATCGAGGAAGGCTATAGGCTATATAACATTACGCTACGACTAATAGGAGCGGAGCAGCAATGAGAAATGTTTTAAAAACGGGGAAAATTTAGTAGCAGACAAAGTTGCGCGGGACAGCTAGTAATATTATAAAGCTAAGAGTTTATTTGCTTAAACGCGATAATCTCAAGAACTAAGAGTCGGATTGGAAAAAATATTCTACTGTTGGATAGCCTATTTATCGAGAAAGGTTATAGGTTATATAACATCACGCAACGACCAATAAGAGCGGAGCAGCAATGAAAAATGTTTAAATAACGGGGGAAATTATCGCATACGAAGTTGCGCGGGTCAGCTGTTAAATAAGAAGCGCGATACAGTGACTTTACGAGCTCGGATCTTTGCAGAACAAGTATTTGAATGAGTCTGATGCTGTTATGGACTGGCACTGGCTTGATACTTACTAACAGGCTCACCAAGATCTTCATTCAATTGTATAAAAAAGTGATCATTGAATTATACATATACACTAGCTGTCCCGCGCAACTTCGTATGCGTAAATTTTCCCCGATTTTGAAACATTTCTCGTCGCTGCTCCGCTCCTATTAGTCGTAGCGCGATGTTATATAGCCTATAGCCTTCCTCGATAAACGGGCTATAAAATAAAAAAAGATTTTTTAAAATCGGACCAGTAGTTCCTGAGATTAGCGCGTTTAAACAAACAAACAAACAAACTCTTGCGCTTTATAATATTAGTATAGATTAAAATTATAGTAGTTATAATAATGCATCTCTTTGCGAATGAATACTGTGGCTACCTCGTGGTTCTTTCAGAGTACACGTAGAACTGTTGGTATAAGGCTAACAAGGGCTCAGAGGTGCATTTCCAATTTCCGGTCGTATGTACACACTCGTGCTTGCATGATTGGTCTCTTTTTTATCCGGAACGTAGATGAACTTTGGCAATGTGCTAATGTAAATGTTTAAAGTGGCGGTAGCCTAATGGCTAAGGCATCAAACTTACCCTGACGTGAACCCACTCCTAACAAAAACTATTGAGCTTAGCTAGAGGGGTTTGCAGGATTGCTAGTAATGTGGGATCCATTATTTCACATTGTCAGCTAATTTGTTTTTGACATTCGTAACTGTTTTTCCGGTTTTTGAGGAGTTACTTTTGTTTAATTCTTCCATGATTATTTTTTTAAATAACTTTCAATGTGGGTTTGAGTCCATTGCTCACATTACAAGCAATCATATTAACCCCTCCAGCTAAGCTTAAAGGTTTGTGTTAGGAGTGGGTTCACGTCGGTAGTATAATGGGTAGGATTTGAACCCGCGACCTCACGATTGCTAGACCGATGCGTTAGCCGTTAGGCTACCGCCGCTTCACGCTTTGTTGACTACAATACCACTTGTAATTGATAACATACGCTCCTTTACAGTTTACTGTAAACTATTGTAATATGCAAAAATAATGTTAAGATAGAAATTTAAAGTTATGGTAATCTCCCACTATCGCAGCACTGTCCCAGCACAGTACGTAACTTGCAATTAAGATATACAGTAAATTCTAAAATAAAGTGACATTATTTATTAATAAAAGACAGTATTTTATTCTTGTCATTTGAAAATTTACTTTAACTCATACGTTTAAGGTCCCAATCATATCTGCGCCGGGGCGGTGTTTTTGTAACGAGTCAATATAAAAAAAAACAGAGTGATATGTATTCACATATGTATATAACCAGTTAGTGCCGATAAAAAAAGTTATAACTATAACATACATTAAAAGCGTATATTGTTGTGAATAATAAAGTAGTGACACATTTTCCATAGCAAGATTTTTAGCCAGCATAGTAAAAATATATTACTAAACCTTAATACGGTGAAAGCTGTATTGTATTTCAGTAATGTATTTTAGTACCTACGTCAAAGTTGAATACATACCTACTGGGTAGTAAAATTATATTTCAGGCCTTTTACTCGTGTCGTCCCTTTCCTTCTATATCGAGAAGAATGACTGATCTACGCGCCATACTCAATTGAAGTACTTATTTTTGATATTTATTTATATTCACGCGTTCACCCAATTGATTAATTCATTGACTTTCGTTCTGAAATTCTTTTAATAATTTTGATTAAGTACCATCATCAAAATATCGTCCACCTAAAACGTCTTCCAGAAGGTTGGAAACAAACGTACAAACCAAGGTGACCGTGCTGGTTTCCAACAGTGTTAACGACTGTTGCAAACCAAGTACCAAGTAATTTGGCTTACAACAGCCGTCTACACTGTTGGAAACCAGTAAGGTCACCTTGACGGGAAGGCTTGTTTTCAACCGTCTAGAAGACTCTTAAATGTATGTGCATTGGAGATAAATAAAAAAAACGTAGAATAACTAAATATACTTGATATAAACTGAAGATTAATAAATAAATCTGAATCTAAATCTGATTTACCTACTTTGTAATTTTACCTGTCTGTTTGTTTGTTGCGGGTTGACAGTAAAATATCTCCGAAGAAATATTGAGTTATTGATTTATTTATTAAGGACCTCTGACTAAAATCGTTGCGTGTATTGCATTATTGTAGTTTTAAATACTCGTATACTAAAACTTAAATATTGCTATATTTTTATTTAGTATAATGGTAGATACAACTTGATCTCCTTTTTACCCGACTGTAAGGAAGGGTTATGTTTTTACTTACTGCGTCATATATTAGAGAGCTCAAGTAGAATGGGTTTTGCAACCTGCCTGCATCCACCGTCCATGATTTGATAAAAGAAACATTTATATTAAAAAAAATGATAAAAATAAAAAAACCCGCCTGCACAATTTTTTTATTTTTATATTTTATTTTTTATTTAATACTTTAGGTTGTAGAATGTTACCGATGTAACAACTAACTTTTATTACAGTTACTATCAAGTATAGAAAATTGAAAAAAGAATGGTTGCTAACTAACTTTTTTAGTATTACAGTTAAAATCATGTTATACCTTTTTGAAATGCTTAAGATAAGCCCTTTAATTTGATCCCCATATTGCAGTATTCAAAACAACTTTTTTTTACACCTCTTTATTTTGACATCTCACAGCCGCTGTGTTTGTTTTTTTTAATAAATCCTTTCAATGGGTTGTGAGATATCACGTACTAAAGAATATAACATACATTCATACAACCATACAAGATACGCGCGAAAAACATAACTCTTCCTTACAGTCGGGTAAAAAGAATACCATTGTGTAAATAATTTTGCAAATTATTGACGTGGTTTTGCACTGAATCACCAAACAAGTTGGTTGGCCTCTGAAACAGTGTTTTATCGAGGTTAGTCACAACAATGCGTAATGTATGACTGGTAGGAACACAAAATGCAATGTTCCCAGAATCTCCTTTGTACATGACTTACCCAGTTTTACAAATAAACTCATTATTTTAAGTTTATTTGTCTCTCTTCGTTTCTTTGGAAGACTGACGTGGCACCGTTTCTAAAAACAACCCCAAGTTAATGAGTTCAAAATGTATGAGCTCTTGGTATAAATGTATTATGATGGCGTCATGAATGTTTAAGTAGGTATCGAAGATGAAGACGAGAGTCATGCTTCTCTGTCTGTTTTTATTTTGGCCGTAGTAACACTAGACCTAAAAATACGGCTTTGAACTGCTTTTTTGGACTCGCAATCGTGAGGTCGCGATATCCAATCCTACCGATTATTACTAACCACTAACACTCCTAACACAAGCCATTGAACTTAGCTGGAGGGTTAACAGGATTGCTAATAATGTGGAACCCACAATCCCACATTACTAGTCATCTTTAAAAATAATAATAGATAATAATAACAAATTTTCACTGTAAATTTTAAGGAAGGAACTGTTTTTATGTTTTATTGTATTGCCTTGTTCTTATTCTCTTTTGGCTTTCCTGACACTTTCAATTCTGTTAATGATTTATCAGCAACTGGATAAAATAATTTGGCTACTAATTTAAATATATTTTTTTAAAGATAATCTATTCTCGGCAGGGCTAGGCCGGCGGAGATGATCTTATCTTAGTGAAATTTCTGGTTGATTTCTGCTTTCGATCAAAACACTGAAACGCGTGTTTCATAATTTGCAACCAAAAAGCCCAATACAATTTTTTACAGATACACATCAAAACGGACGGAGTTTCATACAAACTTCTAACCTCAATTTTACCACCTTAGAGGAACAATTCCCAAAAATCCTTAGTGAATGCCTATAGTGTAAATGGTATCAACTGTCAATATTCAGGTTTGTTGCGGCAGCGGTCTAGGCTATGCGTTGATGTTTTTTTTTTTTTAAAAAATAAAAAAAATAAAATAAAAATAAAAAATAATAAATAAAAATAAAATAAAAATCATTTTATTTTCCACCACAAGAAATGTTGATGACAGTTTAAGATGAATCTATGAGGGGTGGACTGGAGCCTAAACTAGGGAAACCCTGTATTTCAGGACTCCAGGACACTCGCCCACGGGTACATTATTAATCAACTTTATAAACATACGTTTCAGATGTTCGTGTGTGTAGGTGCGTGTGGGTGTATATGTGTTTGTGTGTGAATATGTGTGTGTGTGTGTGTGTGTTGTTGTGAATATTGGGTGATATCTATAGTCGTATAAGTGACAATATATGTTTTTTGTTCTTTTTGCAATTTTTTTTTTTATTTTACGATATCTAAGAGTGATTCTGTATCCTTGTAATTTAAGTTCAGCAAGTATGTTTTTAGTATGTTTTTACATTGTTTTGAGGATTTAGGATGTATATTAAGGTAGGAATTCATTTTATTATATAAGTAAGGTGCGAGGAATGATGAATGTCGTTTGAAAAAGACCGTATGATGCTTGACATTATCACAAATTCTGTTTCTTCTTCGTGAGGAATAGGTAGTCTTTGGGTTGTATACGACCTCTTTGTGCTTGCGAAGTGTGGCGTGCAAGACATATAGTTGTCTTACAGTCAATATTCTGGCTTCTTTGTACAGATTTTCAGTTGAATATCGAAAAGGTCTCTTGAACATGACTTTTAAAACTGACCTTTGTGCACGTTCGACTTGTATAAGTTTTGTCTTGCACGTCCCACCCCAGGCTGTTATGCAATAGCCTATTAAAGACTGGACCAGAGCGTAATAAACGGTTTTTAAAAGAGCTGGTTTGAGTACGTTTCTTAGTTTTTTGAAAACCCAGGTCAGTTTACGTACTCTTGCTGACAGGAGATCGAAATGTGCACTCCAAGATAGTACATCGTCTAGTTGTACACCCAGGTACCTAATGTTAGATGTTCTCTCTAGTGGCAGACAAGTGCATGTTACTTCGTTAGGGTTTTTACATGTATGAGCTCGCACAATGAAATTATTGAAACTCGGCTGGGTTGCTTTTTTAATTGAGAAGGTTATAAATTTGGATTTATTTACGTTAAGGGTTAAGAGGTTCTTTTCTAGCCACAAAGAAATTTCACGGAGTCCTTTTTCGGCACAAGAAAGTGCCTCGGCCCAAGTCTCTCCTTGGAAAATAAGTGCTGTGTCATCAGCGTAGGAAAATATTTTACCGTTTTTTGGAGCATAGTTACAGAGTTCATTGATGTAAATGAGGAAAAGACTTGGGCCAAGCACACTCCCCTGAGGTATACCACAAGACATGGGTAGTGGACTGCTCTGATAAGATCCAATCTTTGTAATTTGAGATCTGTCAGTTAAATAATTTTTAAAAAGTTTTAGAGGCAGACCACGAATTCCTATCCTGTCCAGCTTTTTCAATAAAAGGTGTGTTGAGACTGTGTCGAAGGCCTTGGCCAGATCCAAGAAGATGCCTATGCATTTCCTACCATGGTCCAAACCACTTGCTAAGTGGTTTGTCAGCTGTGCTACTGCATCTTCTGTAGATTTTTTTGGTTGGAATCCATACTGTAAATGGGATAGTAAATTTTCTTGCATTAAGTATTTCATCAACCTTGTGTTTATGAGCTTTTCAAGTAATTTAGACATGGCAGTAAGCACTGAAATTGGACGATAGTTTTCGACACAGTCTCTGCTACCACCTTTATGTATAGGGTGTATTATTGAGCGTTTGAAGCTATGAGGAAATATACCGTTGTTAATACATTGATTAAAAATGTGAGTAAGAATTGGACTGATGATCTTCTTGATACGTTTTAGAAACTGACCGGGTATACCATCCCATCCTGTTGCCGAGTCGTTTTTTAGATTTGAAATTAGTGCTTCGACTTCGGCACAGTCAGTTTCAAACAGTACAATGGATTTAGAATGACTAAAACTACTAATTTCACAAGATATTTTAGAGGTGTTAGAAGACTCTGTGATTTTATCTGCAAGTTTTTGTCCAATGCCAGCAAAATACTGATTTACTTTGTTGACAGATAAAGTAGGGTCGTTTGGAGCAATATTAAGGAGATCTTCAGCAGGATTTTTGTTTGGAGTTTTGTTTGTTATTTTACGTATCGTTTGCCATGTTTGCTTAAGATTATTACATTTGTCTATCACAGAACTTTCATATTGTTGTTTAATTTTGCTGAGAAGATCATTACAATAGTTACGGTATCTAAGGTAGGAAGTTTTAATTATTTCATTTGATGGGGATTTCTTAAATTTTTTGTGTAGGGCATCGCGGTGTGCGATGCACCTGAGTAAGCCTGATGTTATCCAAGGCTTTAGGATAAACTTTCTATTTGGGACTTTGCGTGTAGTAGTGCTAATTTTCAAAATGTCTTTAATTTTTGTGGTTAATGTATTGATAGCAAGATTAGGATCAACAATTGTTAAGATTTTTGAAAAGTCTTCAGTTATTAGAACATTAAATGCTTTGTCGTAGTCTGTGATTTGTTTGAATTTAGTGGCAGTGTGTTTTTCCGGTAGCGTTAGGTTTAATAACACTGGTAAATGGTCAGTTATGTCTGTTTTGATGACGTATGTTTGGGCTTTGAGATTTGTTTTTAAATTGATGTGATCTAAACAATTAGTCTCGCGTGTGGGTTGAACGTGAGCTGGTAGCAGGCCGTTCTCTGCCAGAAGATTGAGATACTCATGACTTCTACGATCGCTATAGTGTGGCTTGATATCTATATTGATGTCGCCAACGACAGCGATAGTCTTATAGTCACGTATAGATTTGAGAACATTTTCCAGTGATGTGAGGAAGTTCTCTATATTTGATGTGATTTATTACTACAGATTAAGCTAGCAAATTATTGATGGTAAAGACAGTAGTTGACTATTTATTTAATGGTCTCCTAACTGAAATCCGTTACGGCGGTCAATCTCATCCGAGACTACAGTTCTCTCAACGACGTAACTCGGCCGGATCGCACTTGGTGACAAGTGGTTGCGCATTATGCATTTTTTGGATGTAAATGGTGACAGGAAGCGGGCGACGGCGGCGGCAACTAAACCAAGAAAATTAGAGATGCGATTTCGCAAGTATTACTAAGTCATGTTTTTGCGATTATTTTTGTAATTTTTTTTAAACTTCCTTTTTCTTTATTATTTACTGTAACTGTTCTAAATATAAACTTTTATAAACTCGTTTACGTAGTATTTTTTATATTACATAACAACCCATATGATGTCCCACTGCTGGGCACGGGTCTCCCCAGTAGAACCTACTTATTAGTTCCTGGGGGTAACAGCATAATCGCCACGCTTGGCGAGCGGGTTGGCGATCGCAGTAAGGCTTGAAATACGCAGAGGACGCTGCTGCCCGTCCCTGCCGTGTGACGTCCCTTAGTCGCCTTGACGACACCCACGGGAAGAGATGGGGTGGCACTATTCTTAAGCCGGTGCCACACAGCTAATTTTTTATATTATTGAATTAAAATTTTGTCAATATTTTTAATTGCTTATCCATTATTATTCATTTTCGTAAGTAATTTTAGGGTCGCATCTCTATGACATGCGCGATACTGTTATAAACCTAACTTTACTCTGTCCGGGTTACATTGAGACAACTGCAGCCAATTACGCAGGAGATATTATAGTGCATGGGTATGTGCACAGACGCAAATAGAGTAGGAAGGCAGACACAAGTAGGGTAATTGAATAGAGATTCAATTACCTACTCTCATAGCCAGAACTGACTGCTTGACGTGCTCTCCGAAGCACGGAAGGGTGTGACACATTTCGGGAACGGTCACCCCTCTATGGTTAACCTCCCAGATATCTCGATCCGCTGGCCGTCACTGAGTCAGGGCTTCCTCTTGACTATAGTAGTCATATTTTCATGAGCTGACAATACCAACAGTTGTGAAAGAGCTATAGTCGTTTTCACAGCTCCACATATCACTTGTTAAATACTTTAATTACGCCGTCTTTTTGCAGTTACTATTAATATTTTACACTGGACTTACAGTACCTATCCAATAAATATTTATTCATATTATAATAGCTTTTGCCCGCGGCTCGCCCGCGTTGAAGTCGGTTATCGCGATAAAAACTATCCTATGTTATCGCATTTATATGTTACAGATCACGCTTCCCGAAAGTCAAGTAACTCAAATAGTAACCTAAATTTTCTAACAAATGACAAAATGGCAGTGCACGTCAAATAATAACTTATAGGGAAAAAAAATGATACCTTGGGTTACATTGTTGTAATTTTTCTAGAAATATCTAATTTAAAAAAAAATACTAATAAGGTAGCTGTGTCATTGTGAAAAAAAAAACCGGTTTAGCGGTTTAGGCATGAAAACGTAACAAACAAACTCACTTTCGCTTATCTCTATATTGGACTTTATCATTAACTTTTATTCGTTTCATAATGCTCTTATTGTGTATAGCTTTTTAATAATCTGGAATTTTAAATACTACAATTATAACTAAAATCACCAGTTTTCACTATTAACCGCTATATCTTTCAGCATTTAATTTCCTCATTGTTATCGAGAAATTGCTAACATAATGGTATAGTTTCACTTTAAACTAAATAAAACCATATTTCTAGTAGACCGAGAATTCATTATTGTTTGACAGACTTTTCTTTCACCACAACAATTCAGTTGGACATTTGATATTAAAATGCAAACAGTTTTATCATTCACATTAATTTCTGAATTCTACGAACATTTTAGTGTTATTAGTGAATGGAATCAATGAATTAGTGAAACCAAACACTGTTGACACTAATACCAATTCAAATAGATAACTTACACAAATGTACATTTTATTATAGGTCGTAGTATAAGTAATTTGGTTTTTTAATCTTTATTTATTTACGAGGAGTCAAATGTTATATAATATATATAAATAGTATATCTATTCATAAGAATTTGGTTTCAAAGAAGTTTTAACTAAAGGAGTAATTATAATGGCGCGGTGGGAGTGTATCCGACTGCTACGCAAGAGATCATATTGTGTTCGATCCCCACCCAGGATAAAACTCTGTGTGATGAGCACGATGGTTTATTCTGTGTCTGGGTGAGATATATGTAAGTATGTTTATCAGTTGTCTGGTTCCAATAGTACAACAAGCTCTGCTTAGTTTGGGATCAGATAGCGTTGTGTGAGTTGTACCAAGATATTATATTATATTTATTGGCTAATACTCATTTACAGTAAACTTTTCGGAACCCTGGCTCATATACTAGTCTTTGACTGTATCACAGGATTTATTCATCTTTCACATGTCTTGTATTAAGAAATAGGCAAATTACACAAGTGTAACAACGTATTACAATTTCAAACATAATCTTGGTTTCAATTAAACTATTACAAATGTACAAATATAACAAGCTACAAAAATGAATAGTTCATAAATGAATATGAATATGAATAGATTAACGATATAAAAACTATTATTTCTTCCGTTATGATTTTTGAAATTTTTTTTTTATTTATTCAATCTCTCTTTAGGAATGACAATAAGGGGTTTCATTTATTTAATATTAAAAAAATGTTTGTTAGTTGTATTCTTAAAACTGTCTTTTTTAGCACGTGTAACTTTAGAGGCATTCTCCAATTTTATAAAAAATCTAATTTTAAACTGATGGAGCAGAGGAGAAATTCAGCATTCAACAGGATCTTGTTTGCATTTTTTTTGTGCAGGCAACTTTTTTTATTTTTTAAATTTATTTTATTATTTAATACTTTTTAGTGGTTGTAGAATGCTATAATTAACGTTTATCACAGCTATTCCCAATTATTGAAATTCCTAATAAAAGGACGTAAGTGCCATGAACATACGCTTTTCTGCTGATGTAATTGTTTAAGGCTGCGGAACCCTAAACTAAGCATGGTCCGACAAGCTCTTGCCCGGTTTTTTACACTGTATTAGCGCAAGAAATAATCGTACGCACACGTCATCGCGTCATAAAGTGTTCTAATAAAAATCTATAATTTAACGTACTTTATATGTTTAATCTATACTAATATTATAAAGCGGAAGAGTTTGTTTGTTTGTTTGTTTGTTTAAACGCGCTAATCACAGGAACTACTGGTCCGATTTGAAAAATTCTTCTTTTGTTGGATAGCCAATTTATCGAGGAAGGCTATAGGCTATATAACATCGCGCTACGACTAATAGGAGCGGAGCAGCGACGAGAAATGTTGCAAAAACGGGGAAAATTTACGCATACGAAGTTGCGCGGGACAGCTAGTAAAAAATATTTAGCAAAAGTAAATGATTTGACCATAGAAAACGTGACGTCGCGTACTTGCATTTGATACAATCTTGTACGGTGGTCGTATTGGACGTTTCTTAAAAGAGGCTGATTTAATTTCAGTCATATACCCTATTTGTTCCTATTACGTTACGGGTAAATATAACTTACGAAATGTCAACGAAAATAGACTGTCGTTACTTTCAAATGTATATTTGTAAAGTTAATAATTTACAAAATATTGTAAACTAGCTGTCCCGCGCAACTTCGTCTGCGTAAATTTTTCCCGTTTTTTAAACATTTCTCATTGCTGCTCCGCTCCCATTAGTCGTAGCGCAATGTTATATAGCCTATAGCCTTTCTCGATAAATGGGCTATCCAACAGAATTTTTTTTTTCAAATCGGACCAGTAGTTCCTGAGAGTAGCGCGTTTAAACAAACAAACAAACAAACTCTTCCGCTTTATAATATTAGTATAGATTTAGCAACGTTCTTCACAATCCTCAATGATACAGATATATAAATAGGTACACATTAGATACAAAGGTAGTCAAGCTATTAATGGAACTACTGAAACTTTAACTCAACCCGCGTATTTATCAATTTATTTAATTTAAATGTTTGTTAGAGTTTCTTTCCCTTTCATATAATACTAGTTTCGCCCGCGGCTCCGCCCGCGTGGATGTCGGTTATCGCGATAAAAACTAACCTATGTCCTTCCCCGGGACTCAAACTATTTCCATACCAAATTTAATCTAAATCGGTTTATCTGTTTGAGCGTGAAAGCGTTACAGACAGACAAACAGAGTAACTTTCACATTGGATAGCTAAACCACGCAACTTCGTATGCGGCAGTTTTTGCCCGGTTTTAGCGACTTTTTTATTGCTCCGCTTCTATTGGTCGTAGCGTAATGTTATATATCCTATAGCCTTCTTCGATAAATGGGCTATCTAACAGTAAAATATTTTTTCTCAAGTAAAATGGTCAATTCGAACTAGTAATTCCTTAATAATCGAGTTCGACCAAACAAACAAACAAACTCTTCAGCTTTATAATAATACTTTTGATTGCCTTAGATGGAAATCCAAGCTAATGTTATTAAAGTGAAAGTAACTCGAAGAAGTAATGTTACCGTTTAATGCTTAAACTGCTGTTTGAGTCCCGGAAAAAAACATAGGATAGCTTTTATTGTATTAACAGATGTCTACGCGGGCGGACCAACGAACGAAATCAAGTTAAAGTTAAATAAGTATGAACTTGAGTACATAGTAGCTATGGATACGTAACGACTAACTAACGACAGTTGCCACAAAATAAAACAATTAAACCACACCTGTGCAATTATTTAGTTTACAGAAATAAAGCAAATATTTAATTATGATTGTTAAAATAACAAAGAATCCAACGTCAAAAAAATTAAACCATGTTTTTATTTGAATGCCAACATCAAACGATTCAGGAAAATTCAGGAAAAACCAGCTGTAAAAATACAATATAATAAAGGAATTTGAATAAAATAAACATTAGTATTTCTGGCATTTTACCGTTGAATGTTCGATTTACATTAATTAATATATAAGTAGTATTCAAGTGAAGTAATGAATAATCTATACATTATATACCTATTAAAAATGATATACACACTACGGGTCTTAATCGCGTGAATATTTTAAGGTATGACCTTTTATATATTTCATGTTTCTATAGAATTACACCGATCGTGGTCTCCGTGTACCGCAAGGTTTTTAACTTCCCTCGCCTGGTCTCGATAATTTTGATAATTTGGACTATCGGTACTTCTACACACTACACTTACGACGTCTTTACACTAAGACAGTGTCTTTACGGCGACTACATTTGTTGATATCGGGATTCCAAGACGGTGAGAGCTGGTCCAATCACAGTACGGCTTATGCAATTTTATCCAGTGATTTGGTCCTGATTCCAACAAGTGCTTAGCAATAGCTAATTTTCACATTTGACGGTTTATTTTACAGCTACCTTATGTTCCTTGAGCCTGTCTGCGATTGTTCTTTTGGTTTGTCCATTATAGGTACTACTGAAACTAGAATCCACCTTGAGTTTATCCTCCAACTTTTTGGAATCGCAAAGGTCATAATATGCTCTGTTACTTAAGGAAGCTTGAATGAATTGTAGGTGGTGCGGATAATGGTGTGATAAGGCGTTTAATTATCTATCGGTGTATGTGGGTTTTCGGTACCTATACTATGTGTCCGAGGGTAGGACGTGCCGTTTGGTCGCGCCGATACTTTCACATCGAGGACGAACGACCTGCCTACTTCCACTTCAAATGTGAATTTAATATTTTTAAGAATCGAGTTTAGGTATTCTACGAATTGTTCGACTGTCGCCCTTCATGATGTTATATACATCATCGAAGTATCGCTTCCATAGCTTGACTACTTCCTTTACCGGAGACAGTATTATCATCACTGCCTCTGTGGCGCGGTGGGAGTGTGTCCGACTGCTACGCAAGAGGTCGTGGGTTCGATTCCCACACAGGACACCACTTTGTGTGATGCACAAATTGTTGTTCCGAGTCTGGGTATACTTTGTGTCCGTGACTTGTATGTTTGGAAAGTCCCCCGCGACACAGGGCTTGTACCCTAATGCGGGAGTCGTCTTTTATATATATATAAAATAAAAGATCGACGGAGTGACTTCACGTAAATAGGTAATTGATTATTTATTCAATACTTTAAAATCAATACCTATGTTAAAAAAAAAACCACCAGGGCAAAGGATGCAAACATTATGCAGTCGGAGGCATTAATGAATCTCGATGAACATCGTCTAGTATTGTGCCTCCGAAAGCATAATATTACATAGGTATGAAGGGGATCTTGTTTGCTCCTTTTTTGCGCAGGCGGGTTTTTTATTAAATACTTTTTAGTGGTTGTGGGATATAGCCGACGCGCTGTAACTAACTTTTATCACAGCTAGAATAGAATAGAATAGAATAATTTTTATTTGTATAACATGTGTACATTACATTTTTGTGTTAAAAGGATATTATACATTTTTGTTTCAACATGTCTTACCATGATATGGCGTACAAAAATCATTTAGGCAGTTAGGTTTACCATTGTTAAATTAGTGTACATAATAATAACAAATTCTGCATCAAAAACAAAAAACTAAGTAGTAATAATAAGATATAAGAATAATAGTATGTCAAATCATCAGATCAAAAATTGCCATAAAAATTAATGTAAAATGTCAAGTTGTTATATAGTAGTAGAATCATGCAGTTATATATGTAATAGAATAAAAAATGTCATACGTAAAATTAATTTTATGTCAAAAATATTAACAATCACAGTCCTCTATAATATTATTATCACCCATAAAGTCATTAATATTATAGTAGCATTTGTCAATTAATTTGTTTTTTAACATGCTCTTAAATGTATTAATATCCAGATGTTTAAAACATTTTGGTAATTTATTAAAAATTTTTGGAGCCATGCAAAAAACGCTTTTTCCCATTAGCGCTGTATGGGCGTGTTGCATACGTAATCTAGTGGTATCTCGTTGACTGCGTGTAGACCCATCCGATAGTTTAGGGAACAGTTCTGGATTCATTTTCACGAATAAGGCTATTTCGTATATGTATAAGGACGGAAGTGTTAGAATCTTATGCTTCATAAAGTATGGCTTGCAGGTGTCTGTAGGTTTTAAATTGAACATAGCCCTGACACAACGTTTTTGAATTTTAAATATTATATCCTTATCAGTCGAATTGCCCCAAAAAATAATTCCGTATCGCAAAATTGATGCGACCAATCCATGATAGGCAGTAAGAAGGGCATCTTGATTTACTATCGTGGAGAGTTTATAAAGTGCGTAAGCTGAACTACTAACTTTTTTGCTAATTTCTTCAATGTGTACTTTCCAGTTCAGTTTGTTATCAATAGTAAGCCCCAAAAATTTAGCTGTGTTTGTTTCAGATATAAGTTGATTTTTGTAAGATAGTTTTTTATTCTGGGTGTCTAAATTACGTTGAGCAAAGTGCATTATTACCGTTTTATTTAAATTAATTTTTAGGTTATTGTTATCAAGCCAAGATATAATAGATGTCAGAGTTTTATTAATGTCAATTTCATACATGTCAGAGTTTATAGATGGTATTATTACGGTGCTATCATCTGCAAAAAGGGTTATAGGATGATTAGTTATTTTTGGTAGGTCATTAATATAGATAATAAACAAAAGTGGTCCCAAAACACTGCCTTGGGGAACACCGAATTTAATTATACGTTCCTCCGATTGGTAATTGACTTCAGTGTAATTTTTATTATTATTATTATTATTCATATTATTATTATTTTTATTATTATTATCTTTATAATCATTATTATTACTTATTCTTGCAATTGTCGTAATTTGTTTTCTGTTATGTAAAAAAGATTTTATTAAATTCAATATATTGCCTCTTATACCATAGGCCTCTAGTTTATTAGCTAGGGTTTTATGATCGATATAGTCGAATGCTTGCGTCATATCGCAATATATAGCGCAAACTGACGTAGTTTTATCGACGTTTATCATTACAGAACGTAAAAAATCATGTACAGCCATATTTATTGTTTTGTTCTGTCTGAATCCCTTTTGTTCTTTACATAAAATGTTTTTTTTCTCCAAATATTGGTATAATTGATCATATATATATTTTTCAAAAATTTTGGATATTATTGGGAGTAACGCTATGGGTCTGTAGTTTTCCACTTCATCTTTATTTTGTTTTTTATGTAGTGGTTTTACAATAGATGTTTTTAGGCTATCTGGAAAAATTCCTGCACTTATGGATAGATTTATTAAATGACTCAGGTGAGTACATATTATATCACTAACAGATTTGATTATTTTTGTGGACAGATCATCGTTACCCACGCTATGGGTGTTTTTTAAACATTTTATGATACGTAGTATGTCTGTCGAACTACTTGGAGCCATGAACATTGAGTCTTTGGTTCCTGTTATTAATGTTGTGATCTTCCGGCCTGACTCGGGTATCGGGACAACTTTGTCAATAAAATAATTATTAAATATGTTTGCTATTATTATTCTTGGATTTGTAATAATGTCGTTATCTTTTTTAATATTAAATATGTAATCCTTAGGTGTAGCACTTTTTTTATCATTTATAATTTGCCATGTTGATTTAGATTTATTGTTCGCGGTTTTAATTTTATGATTATTTTGAGCTCTTTGTGTTTGTCTTATTATTTTCTTCAGTCTTTTGCTATAATTTATGTATTTTTGTTTATTAATATTATTAGGATGTTTGCTATTGCCAAATATTGAAAATTAAGAAAAAAAGGGCAACCCTTTTTTTCTTATTTACTTTTTTAGTATTACAGTCATAATCATGTTATACCTTTTTGAAATGATGGATTTAAAAAAAAAAATTTTTCACACCTCTTGGGTTTTAAATCTCACAGTGAAAACACGGCTGCTAGAGCCGTGTTTTCACGTCACATCTCTAAGAACATTTGGGTGCTCAAGACAAATCTTACGACGTCTCAGTTGTTCAAATCCGTCTTGTGGTTTGAAAGATGTGAGGTAAGAAAGAATATTACATAGTACATATATACATACATACAAGATGCGAGAAAAACATAACCTTCCCTTGCAGTCGGGTAAAAATACAGTTGTTGTCCCACAAAATAAAGTTGCTGGTTTGGAATCGGGTCTATATGTATAATAAATTTTATTATTATGCTAAAATTTTAGTTCCTAAAGATATTACATCTTCAATGCTAAGAACTGTTGAAGTTTTAATTCAAACGAAATTATAAGTCAAATGCCTTTTCTTTACTTTACTTTTTTATATAACGCTGTAAAATAAAATATATTGCAGCTACAAAGCCTCGTTGTTTCTAATGAAATATCCTCGTAAAAATAAAACCCCAGTTATATGACCTTTCTTACACGATGAAATTGCACATTGTTTGGCACTTGAAAATGTACTTAATCTATATACTGTAAGTCTGACTGACTGAGTGATTCATCAACACAGAGCCTGCTAAGGTGCTACGAACTTGACATTTTGGCATTTGGTGCTAACAATGAGAAATATATTTTAGAAATTTGTCTCTTATGGGATTAAATAGAGGTTGAAAGTATGTATGAAACTCAGTCAGTTCTGAAACCAGAAAAAGATAAATGTTTCAGTGTGTTTGGAAAATCGACCTTTAAGGAGATGAAATGCAATTTGTTTTCTACCCCTGAAGAGGTATTTCGAAGCAAATATATAAATAGTTATTTATAAAGTCAGTATTTTTGACTATTTCCTTTTCCACGATTTAAAACGATGTGTATACCCTATATTTATAAATAAATTTAACAAAACCCACGCAATAACAAAATATATTTTCTTAAAATAACCACACAAAGCCGCGTGAGTGAAAAATAAACATAATACATTTTTACAGGTAAAAAAAATCACTATTTCAAAACATTTTTAGCGAGCAGGTGGCCTAAATCCCACTTTAGCTTGAACCGAAGTCAAGTTAATGGATTTTTTTCCTTCAAGGGTCCTATTATACAAAATTAGAAAAAGCATTTGTTGGTAAAGGGTTCAGTCGATTTGATTACCTTCACGGTACGTAAATCTAAGGATAAGTAGGGTTGGGTATATGCGATTTAGTAGATAATTATCTTATTTGTGGTTCAAAACGGTCCTAACCTAATTACTTTGAATAGTTCATAACAAGTACATACCTGTTACGGTTCTTAAGTTACAGCCGTGACAGAAAGACGGATTTACGGCGGATAGCCAGCGAAGTCTTAGTAATAGGTTTCCTTTGGCATCCTTAGAGTTCGGAACCTTTATAAGTAACGTGAATTTCAACTACTTAAGTATAGTCGCTTGAGTTCTAACGCCACGTGAATAAAATTGGTTAAAAAACTACAGGAGAGTGTAAAAAGAGAAATTCCAGTATATTTTTTTTTTAAATTTGTGTACATTTCAATTTTTATTGAACGATGCTTATTTCGGATTGGCTAAAACAATACATCTTCCTTCTTGCAGATGGCATGAAAATGTCAAAACCGCCAGAAGATGACTTGTGTTAGAACTTAAACGTCGGTATGTGAGTTTTTCAATAAGGACAATTTGATCGACTATATTAAAAAAAAGATTTATTTCTTGAACCACACCACAGCTTCAACATAAAATGGTATAGTAGATAATACAACATAAAAATAACATAAAAAAACCGAATATAATAAAAAATAAATCAATTTAAAAACTAATTCATTCGACAAAAGATAATAATAATGAAATGGTTTTATTATGGACATGTAGTTATTATTTTTTTTTATTAATTTGTAGGTATATTTATTATTGAATTACAGTGGGAAAAAAAGTAAAACCATAATAATAAAAGCTGTGCCTCGCGGCTTCAACATTTAGATGAGGATAAATTGGCCTTGGTAATAATTACATTCTTCCTAAATACACAGAAAAAATGTTATTTACTAATAACCTCCTACTCGCTGCTTTTTTACATATCACTAAATAACTTTGTAATATTAGTTTTGGAAAATAATTAATAAATTTACCCTTGATCACATACCAATTGTTTTTTGAGTTATGACCATAACCAACTAAATACTATTTAACTGGAGTAAAATCATTGTTTATTGTAAGGATTACGCCCTAAACCTGACAAAGAAACATCGATTTTACTCCAGGGTCTTTCAGATGTGTGGTAAATGGTTTTATGACATAAATAGGTCGTGAAGGGTTAATTTGTTTTTTTTTTCTTTATCAAAAACTTTTCATTACCAAGTTATTTGGTGTAATGTAAAGAAGCCAAGAGCGCGAGGTTATAGGCGCGCTTTTTAGGTTTTCAGTAAAAATAATATTAAATTTGAACCATCTTGAGAGTGAAATAATTGAGTTACAAATTTTGCTTCGTAAAATAAATCCGATTATGAATTAATTAGATTGTTCACTGTGAAGTAACACGTTCTAAATTATGAAATCATGTTACGAATAGGTATGCTGATTCCTTTAAAACTTACGGAAAGTGGTAATTGATATTCAATTGAAATACGAGGAATATGCAAGCGACTTCTGAAGATAAATGTACTTGTGACGACAATGCTACTTTCATAATATAGAGGGCACAATTTAAGTAAAGCAATAGCTCAAGTAGTGGTTGTCTGTTTTTATGAATAAGTCAACACTAGTCGTCTAATTAGTTTTTAGGGTTCCCTAAAAAGTGACTAATTAGACGACTAGTACTAGTAGACTAATAGGCAAAATGGAACAATTAAAGTTTTGTAAAATGTAAGTAGTGTTAACGACTCAAAAGGAAAACTATTCGAGTCTACCCGTGACCACGGCCGTTGCAATACGGTCGAAACGTCGGGCAATAAACAAGGTATTTTACCTTAAATTATTCACTCGATTAAGACCCGTAATATATATATTTTAATAATGTGTACAAATCGCGAAAGTTTATCGACATTTAATCTAACGACGTATTAATTGTATAATTCCGTCTAGTGGTTAGAAAATATAAGGTAATAAAAAAAAAATCCATACAGCTAGATACGCGCAAACAACATACCCTAACAATCAGGTAAGAAAAAAAACACAAAAAGAATTTCGAATTGGCAGCACCTTGCCCCCAAATCAAGCTTGAGAAACATTGTAAAATTGACAATTTGAAAAGAGTGGCCACGAGTTTTTATTGTCATGTTCTTTTCTCCGGATTTAGGTACCTATTGTTTGCGAACTTGGCATTACATGTACATGTAAAATCCCGGCGTATGAGAAGTGTTGTTTTGCATCTTAAGTGAATATAGAATTTTGAACTGTGAACTTTGAACTACACAACTTGTCACACGCTAAGTGATGATGTCCAGTTTTGAAGATAGACAAATATTTAAATTTTACTTACAAGAGTTACAAGCCTTCCCGATTGTATCGTTGTCGGCTTCCTTGATCTATACTAATATGTACATATTAAAAAGCCGAAGAGTTTGTTTGTTTTTGTTTGTTTGAACGCGTTAATCTCTAGTCCGAATTGAAAAATTATTTTACATTTGGATAGCTCATTTATCGAGTACGGCTATAGGCTATATAACATCATGCTACGACCAATAGGAGCGTAGCAGCAATGAAAAATGTTGCAAAATCGGGAAAAATTTACGCAGACGAAGTTGCGCGGGTCAGCTAGTCAAGTTTAATAAGAAAGTCGAAGCAAATGTTTGGGTGGATAAGATTGATGGCATTCTTACTGTCATGTTAAACAACCGCAAGCTAGAGATCGTGGTCTCTTACGTTATATTATGGGTGTATTAAGTATGATAGTTTAATGATATAGGATCGAATAGACTGAAGTAGATGTTTATTATAGTGCAGTGGTTCCCAACCTTTTCTTAAACAAGAACTACTTTTAGTTCTTTGTTGTTTGCAAGGGCCACCATGATTATCACTTTATCATTTGAAGAGTTCTAGAGAAGTCAATCAAAAAATTAAATTGAACCACAACTCAAAGAAACTTGGTACCTACATTATTTTAATAGAAAATATATTATATTTTTATAATTAAATAAATAAACTTCGAATCAATGTAATTTTTGAGCGAAATTACTATTAGGTATAAGTAGATTTTACTGGGAAGACCCGTGTCCAGCAGAACATCATATGGGTTGATAAGTAATATATGCACGCCATCAAACATCTAACTGACTTTAATTACGGTTGATTTGCTGGCATTTATTGAGAAGTTTTGTTGTCTACCTTCAAAACTCATCATCAGATATTTACAAAATTTATAAAGGACCGTTTCGGAATAAACCGCTTTCGAACAAAAAATATTTTTGAAAATCCGTCTATATATGACAGAGTTATGCCCTAACATATTTTTTTTAAAGACATTTAATTTATAACATCCTCCTTTTTCAAGTCGGATTAAAAAAAACGCTGTGCACCACATTCATGGGGAGAACTTATAGGCTCAAGCTCGTCTCTCTCTACATAGTATCTAAGGCCTCTCACGTGTGTGTGTTTTTGCCTTTTAAAATCTATCTTATCTGATCAAACTCAAAATGTTGGGTTTCTCAATGGTTAAAAATATCCCTCCTCCCATCCAAAACTAGGCCTTATATTTGCCTTTGAATAAAAGAGTTGCTGCTATCTTCAGGGTACTTAAATTTTGATGAAATCTGGTACTACTTACTACATTCAGTTTAAACGTTCGACACCTTTCTGTTAACCGCATACCGAGTTGTTACCGAGTTTGTTTTATATTGTCTACACCAGTTTCGTTTGACAAAAATAATAAAAGTTCAGTGAATGCATTGGATGTAGTATTTGTCTTTTTACAGAATATATTTTATTGGGTTCCATAAAAATGGGTTACTACTCTCGTAACCGTAAAACGTGCATTTTCTTAGTAAAACCTCTTCTAATACCAAGCAGTATTTGTATTCTTTTTAAAATTATATTTTAGAATTATCTTGTTTACGTGTAAAGTATAATGAAGAAATAAATAATATTTGACGTTATTAGCGGTAAAACCAGTTGAATAATATTTAAAAGATCATGATTGTGTCTACTAAAATAACAAGAGAAATGTCTGACTTTATTCAGAGCGATAAAAATCGTTTTTTTAAATCTTCGGGCATATATTTTAATCTAATTTATTATTAAAAAACTAAGGAGTTAGTTTGTTTGTTTCTACGCGAGATTTCTAAGAAACTGCTGGTTTGAATTGAATTTTTTTAAATGTTAGGATACCCCATTTATCGAGGAAGGCTATAGGCTATAACCAATCACGCTACAATCAATAGGATTATTTAAACAAACGGGGAAAATTGACGCATATGAAGTTGCGCGGGTCAGCTAGTTACTATTTATAAGTAAAATACACTCTGTAAAATTTACAAGTGCTTATCTTTCAGGGTTCCAAAGAAACAGCCTTGTAGAAGAAGGGCGGTCGGACAGACAGCAGAGCCTTAGTAATAATAACAAAACAAACCAGGCAAACCCCTTTACTTTCACCAGTGGTAAAAAGGCAAAACAAAGATTAGCCGCAGGGTTTCGCAATTGATCCTAATATTATTTACATAACTAAGTCACAGAACACCATTAAAGATGGAAAGCATCATACAACAAGCACTCAAGTAAAACACGTAAAGACATTGCTAACGGACACGGAATCTCAAACAACTTTTTTCCAAAAGTGTTCCGATATTCTATGTCTATGTGTGCGTTGGTCGAGGAGAAGTTTTAGGAAACTCACCTTATGTAGGTACTCTTAGTATTTTCATGTTTAAGTTGAAACTCTAAATTCTAAGCCATATTTTTTTTCTCTTTAGCAATGTAGAATTGAGTCACACATTTCTAGCAATCCGGTTAACCTCTCCAGCTAAGCTAAATAGCTTGTGTTAGGAGTGGGTTCACGTCGGTAGTATAATGGGTAGGATAGGAACCCATGACCTCAACCGTGCTCGCTCCTTGCCCCTGTCGTCAGTGATAGGGGTACCGCATGCGTTGCGAAATGCGGTCCAGGACCCGGTCGCATCCTTCTACGGGGACCTTGTCTCGTGGAGGGAGGCGGCGGGATTAGTCTGCCTCGCCGCTGGCGAACCGAGCGAGTGTTGAGGCGCATTCGCGCACGAAAACGCTTGGTGGGGCTGATCGTGATGGACGGAGAAGTTTCCCACACTCGCTGCTCTTCGCAATGGCGGCATTCTGTGTACCCAGGACGCCGCCATAGCAGGAATGCCCGATGGGGCTTTTCCGCTGGGTGTGTCACCTAAGACATAATGAATTCCGGCGGCCCATTCGTGAAGGTGGCCTTTAGTGAGGCCAGGTCCCACACTACCTCCAGTGTCTGCCCCGGGTGTTGAAGGTGTGCATTCAGGCAATTTTTACGGCCATAAAAAATAAAAAGGATGACCTCAAGATTGCGAGTCCGAAGCCTTCATCATTCGGCTACCGCCGCTTCGTTAAACCTTGCAGGGTTGTTACTGAAACAATGAATTTACAAACAAACAAATACGAAACCAGAACCAACCATTGCGTAAGAATATAACTCAAAACAAAAACAATCTATTTTATTGCTTCCTTAACACAAATGATAACGTTTAAGAACCCATAAAGTAAATTTAAGATGGTTCGAACGTTAGTGCTATTAAAGAGAATTTGATTACTTTAAATTTGGGCCACGGTTTCAGTGCATACTGGGTGGAAAATTGTTTTAAATATGCTGTTATATATTTTTTCTAAAGATAACTAATAATGTGGGATTGTGTCTCACATTACTAGCAGTCTTGCTAACCCTAAGCAACAGCTAAGCTCTATGGTTTGTGTTAGGAGTGAGTTTAAGTCGGTAATATAACGGGTAGGATTCGAACCAGCGACCTCAGGATCGCGAGACCGATGCCGTGGCCATTAGGCCACCGCGCACTGCTTCGAATTAAAATGTTGGCTCGTGTATATGTACGAATAAGTACAGCCTACTCAAAGTTAAATGAGAGATGTATGAAATTGATTCATATCTTCAACTGCCCCTTTTGGGGTTTTCTTATTCTTTTCCAAACTTATTTTTAAGGCCAACAAAACTATATTAGCACTTTACAGCAGGTCATTATCAATCTTCATATAGTATGTATATTACTATGCTAAGCATAATAGTTGGCATAACATTATACTAGCAGTAAAACTATCACTCAATTTATTATGCTCAGGTAGCAGAAAGAAATAAAGTTGCAAACATTAGATTTAATGGTTTATTATATAAACATAACCACGGGGTGATACCCAAATCCCATAATAAAATTCAATGGTGCTTTAATATTTATGGTAATTATTGGGACATTTTTCAAGAAAATGACATTCGATTTTCTGCTACATAATTTGCTGGTAGTTTGTAATGCTTCATATCACGAAATATAACCATATTAAGCAAGTTTTAATGCTATATAAATAAAAATCAATTGCCAAATGTATGTTAATACGCTTTACTTCAAAACGTCTGTATCTTCATTTGGCGAATTTATTTTTTTGTTTGTTTGTAATTGTCGCGGAAAGGTTTGTATTACAGAAAGTGTTTGAAAACTAAAAAAAAAACCATTGATAGTCTATAAAGAGAAGATTTCCGTCTCATTTTTATTAGTACCTACCGTGTGAATCCGGGACGGGGAGCTTGTTTTTACTCGCCTACAGCAAAGCCTAAAAGAAAGAGTTTTGTTTTTCACAGACTTTGTATGTATTTACGTTTGTTCCACCTAAAACTATAATCCAACTACAGCAGAAATTAGTTGTCTAAAAAAGGTTTTTTAACGTAGTCGGGTATAAGTTTTAATAAAACTTCTTCTTGTAAATAAAATAGTTAATTATAACTTGGTTTCTATTAAGTTCACACTAACAATGGTATTGAGCGATCAATTTTAATAACGTGGAAATGCCAGGACTTTACCATTATCAGGAAATCGAGGCACGTCTATAACTGTAAACGAATAAATTGTGTGTTCCTATTTCGCAAGTCACCGAATCCGTTCAGCTGCCTACCAAAGCTTTAACCGAGCACTGGTTTTTTTTTCAATGTTGCATTCTTCCATTTCTTGTTTATTTAATTTCATGTTCAATGTTACAGAGCTGAATGTGCAATGGACACTGAGATCTCAAATAATTTTGTTGTAGGTATAACGCAGTAGAGTTGATTCAGGTATAAAAAATCGTGCTAAATTTATAAATGTAATAAAGCGTGATTTATAAAGTTAGTTTCTTTGTATTACTTTGAGTTTATCTATATTAATATTATAAAGAAGAAAACTTTGAAATTTTTGTATGTAACGAATCAAATTAAAAACTGTTTGACCGATTCCAAAAATCGGTTCTTCCGTTAGGAAGCTACACTATCCCCGAGTGACATATAGACTACTTTTTATCCCTGTATTCCCACGGGAACAGGAATTACGCAGGTGAAATGGCGAGGCGTCCGCTATTGATTTATAAATTCTTTATAAATGAAGTTACATTCCTATATTGTAATTGAAGTGATTTGTTTTTAACCGACTTCAAAAAGGAGTTTCTCAATTTGGTTGTGTTTTTTATGTGTGTTACGTCACAACCATTTGCAAAAGCTATTCGCGGCAGTGAAACGCATGGTGCAAAAAACACATATTTTGAAACCATGAAAAAAAAGTCTGTCTCAGTACCTTAATAAACAAGATAATGATAAAGTTGTGATGAAAAAAAATATAATCTTGTTTTCCACCCCCAGAAAAATATTATTCCGTTCTCAACCCAACTCAAGAGTAAAATACTAATAAAGCTAGTAAAGCTAATATTAGTTTTGTAACATCAGCGAAAGTATTTGTTCATGTTTATAAAGTAAAATAAGTAATAAAATAAAGTACCAAAGTACTTAAGGGAAAATAGATAATGATCAATTTTCCTTCGTATATTAAAAACGACAGCCTCCATTATGACAATTTATTCAGAGATCTGTTGAAGCTCATCGACGATGACGTCGGCTCTACGTGAATATCGAGCCTCGTCAGTTCTTGTCATCTTATTAGACATAAATTAATTCCATTAAAATATAATTATATAAATTTTAATGGAATTAATTTATACCTAATAATAATACCTCTGTGGCGTGGTGGGAGTGTGTCCGACTGCTACGGATAAATACTGGACAGGATAAAACTTTGTGTGATGAGCACGATGGTTTATTCTGTGTCTGGCTGTATATATCTTTAATATGTATGTATTTAGAGATATATAAGTATGTTTAGCAGTTGTCTGGTTTCCATAGTACAAGCTCTGCTTAGTTTGCGATCAGATAGCGTTGTGTGAGTTGTCCCAAGATATTATAGATTACTAGCTGACCCGCGCAACTTCGTCTGCGTAAATTTTCCCTTTTTCCTTTTTTCTCCCTTTTTTTTACAACATTTGTCATTGCTGCTCCGCTCCTATTAGTCGTAGCGTGATGTTATAAAACCTATAACCTTCCTCGATAAATGGGCCATCTAACAGTAAAATATTTTTTTTATTTAGGACCCGCAGTTCCTGAGATTATAGCGTTCAAACAAACAAACAAACTCTTCAGCTTTAAAATATTATAGTATAAATGTTAGGGGTGGGCAATGACCCGCGCAACTTCGTCTGCGTAAATTTTCCCTTTTTTTTTACAACATTTTTCATTGCTGCTCCGCTCCTATTGGTCGTAGCGTGATGTTATAACCTATAGCCTTATATTTTGCCTCTATAAATGGGCTATCCAACAATAAAATATATTTTCAATGCGGCCCAGTAGTTCCTGAGATTATCGCGTTCAAACAAACAAACAAACTCTTAGGGGTATGAAAAATAGATGTTGTTCGATTCTCAGACCTACCCAATATGCACACAAATTTCATCAAAATCGGTCAAGCCGTTTCGGAGGAGTATGGCAACGAAAACTGTGACACGAAAATTTTATATATTAGATAACAAATTCAGGATAAAGGATTTTGTTCATAATAATTAAAAACAAGATAAAGTGTTCATAAAGAAACCATGACAATATGTTATTAAATAAGCTAAGGTTTCAATTAGGTGCGACAAACGCGCGGCTGACGACTGACGTTAGTCGCACGCGCCTGTCGCAGACCTCAGAGACGGCGCCAAACATTTTAATACACTAACTATTATCGCATCAGCCGCGCGCATCAGCCGCATGTGATCGTACGTGTGCCGCTGCGATCAGCCGCGTTGTACGAAATTAATAATAATAATATCTTGGGACAAATCACACAAAGCCATCTGATTTCAAACGAAGCAGAACTTGTACTATGGAGACCAGACAACTGATAAACACACTTATACATATTATCACACAACGCCATCTGATTTCAAACGAAGCAGAGCTTGTACTATGGAGACCAGACAACTGATAAACACACTTATACATATTATCACACAACGCCATCTGATTTCAAACGAAGCAGAGCTTGTACTATGGAAACCAGACAACTGATAAACACACTTATATATTTCTAAATACATACATATTATAGATAAATAACACCCAGACACAGAATAAACCATCGTGCTCATCACACAAAGTTTTATCGTGGGTTGAGGATCGAACCTACGACCTCCGGCTTAGCAGTCAGGGTCACTAACCACTAGACCAACAGGTCAATCGAAAATCAATTCTTAAATGAAATCGAATTGCAATTGCACCTTAAGAACCATTTCCATGAATCCATTCATCAGTTTGGGCGCTTCGATGCTATTAACAATTTTTTCCGTTTACGCATGGGGAAAAAATGTACCCACAGCTCTACACACTGTCAAGATTTAAAAAAAATAATGACCTATATCAAGTAATTTAGGGATTCGTAACTTGACACTACCTTTTCTCTGGTTTTTATCTAACTACTGTAAAGCCAATAAGGAAATGTTTGCATTTAAGTACCTATGGTCGTAACCTAAACCAATCATGCAATTTTACTAATGAGATATCAAAGGATACAATCATGTTATACACTTGCCGTGTGGTGCCGGCTTAAGAATAGTACCACCCCATCTCTTCTCGTGGGTGTCGTCAAGGCGACTAAGGGATTTCACTCCGGAGGACGGGCAGCAGCGTCCTCTGCGTACTTAAAGCCTTACTGCGATCGCCAACCCGCTCGCCAAGCGTGGCGATTATGGCAATTACCCCCAGGATCTACATACCAGTAGGTTCTACTGGGGAGACCCGTGCCCAGCAGTGGGCCATCATATGGGTTGATATGTATATGTATGTATACACAATATACAGGTTGAGTTTTAATATATTACCAACTTAATGGCTTCGTTACATTACATCAAATTAGTTTAAAAAAAAAAATGAGATGAACCCTTCACTACTACTTTTGTCACACCACCATTTACCACATATCTAAGAGATGCTGGAGTAAAATCGATGTTTCTTTGTCTGGTTGAGGGCCTAACCCTCATAACAAACAATACTTTTACTCCAGTAAAATAGTCTGTAGGGCATTACGGTCATAACTCCAAAAACAAGTGGATGGATTAAGGGTTAATATCTATACCACGGGGTCTCATCACGAAGAAACAGAAATGTAGGTCAAATAAATATCAACAGATGGCGTTATAAGTATCGATTTGATATTGAAGTTTTTTAAAACTTGGAATATCAGAAGATAGGTACTAAAAATGTGTATTATTATTTTTTTATTATTAAGCTATACAAGGGGTTGTAAAATAATAGGTTCCTAAATCAAATTTCCATAACCTTACAAAGTTTCTAATAAAGTCATAACTCTAGCGGCAATTTATTTGTACTACGTTATGCTATGCACAACTTAAACATTAAACTGGTTCAATCTAACAATAGATGGCACTATTTGGGAATTCCGATTCTGACCATACCTACATTTTGTTGATATATTTTACTTATTTTTCGACGAGAAGTAAGAGTGACATGAAGTTGTAGTAAATTACAACTAGAGATAAAAGAATTGGAGGCTTTTAAACCCCATAAAAGAACTAGACTCCTGTTCCATTGCCCATCATGTTCTGGGGGGAGGGGGTAACACCGGCCAAGAGTGAGTTAGTTCACGCGATGTGGCGAGGGGGGAGGGAGGGGGTTAATAAGTACATAATCATACACTTCCCCTCAACGCCTTAAGGTTAATTTCCGTGCATCGCGATCGATCGCGAGCCGCACGCGGCTTACGACAAGCGGCTGAGATAAGTGACAGACGCGCGCGGCCGACGACTGTCGTACGCCTGCGCGCGCACTGTGAATATTGTCGCATCGGCCGCGAGCATCAGCCGCTTGTCGTGAGCCGCGAGCGGCTCGCGATCGGTCGCGATGCTCGGAAATGAACCTTTCGTAACGATCGATTCGTATTAATCTTGTAAAGACATGACAGCAATCGAAATTCAAAATAGCGACAGCCAGACGCCATATTGTGATAAAGAAAAAAAATAAAGTCAACTAACTACTAAACAAAGACTCAAGACTGACTCGTTGGTCTTGCGCCTAGTCGCTCGTCGGTGGTGTCGGTTTTGATGGGTTTCTGCCCTATGACTCCATTAACTTCTATTGGGCTATAACTAGGGACAAGACTACTCGTCGATCCTGCGCCTTGTCCCACTCAAATTTTATGATTTATTGACACATTTATGACACATTGATCCTGCGTCAAATCCTTCTTCAAATTACCAAAACCAACCGGACAGCCGAAGTCCATGTTTTTGCGAACGAAAAAAAATATTTGAAATAAAAATGCATTTTAAAAATAATAATCAAGGTCAGGTTATAAATAGGTACGTACTTACACGTGCCAGCGGTGTTTTCAAAGACGCTGGCTTCCGATCAAATGTACCGACCGATGTCACAAAATGCGGAGAATAGAGAAAGTTAGCTCATAATAATGTATTTCATTATTTATACCTACAGTAGACGCGCACAGTTAGCGCGACCGCCCGCGCTAAGTCAATAAACTTTGGGTTATACAATAAGTAAAAAACCTTTTTGTAGTTTGTTTTAGATATGGTTGCTAAAGCTAATAATGAATTAATTTATATTGAATGCCATATCTATATTACAAAGTAACCGAAAATAACTTAGACGAATGCACGGTTAGCCAATTATATAATAATATTCCAAAAAAAAGCAATGCCCGTGAACGATGTCTATGCAGTCTAAAGTACGTAAAGCATGCATTGTATGAAGCATGCCTTCTATAGTGTCGTTATTTTATGTCGGTAGGTCCAGTCGGGCGGTCGGGCGGTCGGGCGCTTAAACCTGGTAATGCCGACGCATTGCTACACTACCCTAACGGTTATACGACACAACTTAAAATTTGTTTCTTTTCGAATGAGCCTACTAAAAACGTGATTGTTAAGTTATAATGTTGTTTTAATAGACATTATTTTTTTATTATTTTTCGTATTGTTTACCCGAGGAACTAACTTTCGGATCGGTCAAGGTTATCTTACAAATAGTAAATACGTAAATATACTAAATAAAATGGGACTAGACTATATTGTTTTTTATATTTGAGTTGATAGCAATCTACCCAACCTACAAGTTTATCCCATTTTCGGTCCAACAGTGTGGTTCGTTTCCGAGTTATGCGCAAATTTGTAAAAAAAGGACATAATGCAAAAAATCGAAAAATACTTGCATCAAAGCTGAACAATGTATTAACTTTTATTATTTTTTTGATTGAAAGCACTGTTTTCGAGATTCATATCTCGCAAATCCATAAAAATACAGTGTCCCTTTTTTATAAATTCGCTCAAACAGCGATTTTATACTTTGTCCCATACATTATCTAGTATTGGTGCAAGTGCAAGTATGTGCATCTAAAAGACAGACAGACTGCGCCTAGTACCACAGTCCTACTCAGCTCGAGACGAAAATCCACCAAAATCGACATGACCGAAGAGGGACTAGGCGCAGGATCGACGAATCGGTCCTGCGCCTAGTCACAGTCCTACAAAACGAAAATGCATTACAATCGACATGTCCTGCGCCTAGTCACAGTCCTGCAGTACGAAAATGCATTACAATCGACATGACCGAAGAGGGAATAGGCGCATGATCGACCAATCGGACCTGCGCCTAATCACAGTCCTACAGTACCTACGAAAATGCATTACAATCGACATGACCGAAGAGGGAATAGGCGCAGGATCGCCCCAATTGGTCCTGCGCCTAATCACAGTCCTGCAGAACTCAGGACTAAAATCCATCAAAATCGAAATGGCCGAAAAGAACTCGATCGACCAGTCGGTCTTGCGCCAAGATAATATTCGATATTTACAAATCAATGCATCAAAGAGGCCCCGCGAGACGTGCAGTACGGTGCTTCGACACGGGATCACGGGGACAAAATAATGTTGAGTTGTGTCATTTTTACCCGACTGTAAAGAAGGGTTATGTTTTTCGCGCGTATCTTGTATGTATGTATGTAATATTCTTTATTACCTGATATCTCACAATCCACTGAACGGATTTATACAATTCACACGTCGTTAGATTCGTAATAATTGCTCAAGTGTTTTTAGATAGATGACGTTTTTAAAAAACAAACATGGCGGCTATGAGATGTCAAAATAAAGAGGTGTGAAAAAAAATTTGTTTCGAATACTGTAATATGCGTATCAAATTAAAGAGCTCATCTTAAGCATTTCAAAAAGGTATAACATGATTATGACTGTAATACTAAAAAAGTTAGTTAGCAACCATTGATTTTTCAATTTTCAATACTTGACAATAGCTGTGATAAAAGTAAGTTGCTACATCAGTTACATCCTACAACAACTAAAAAGTATTAAATAAAGAAATAAATTATAAAAATAAAAAAACCCGCCTGCACAAAAAAGATGGAAACAAGATCCCCTACATAATTATACAATTTCATGCAGTCGGAGGCATTAATGAATCTCGACAAACTTAGTAAAGTGCTTCCGACTTTATTTTTTTATTTATTAAACGTGTATATCTTACGAAGTATGGGGCGCAGACCTACTTACCTTTTTGTTCTCAAATTTCTGGTTTCTACAAGATCAATGTGATCACAAAGTTTTAACCCCATAGTCACATAGATCTCAGCAATCAAAACAAGAAGTTTGAGTACAAACATGGTGGGTCTACGACTTATAGTTCGTGAGGTATAGGCGTTCAAAGTTTTGACCCAGCGATCACGTAGATCTCGTCAAAACAAGAGGTTTAAGAAGAAACAAGATGGGTCTGGGCCCCATAGTTCGTAAAATATAGCCGTTTAAAGTTTTGACCCCGTGATCACATAGATCTCATCAAAACATCAAGTTTGAGTACAAACATGGTGGGTTTACGCCCTATAGTTCGTATGTTATAGGAGCTCAAAGCTTTGACCTCGCCATCACGTAGATCACGTCAAAACAAGAAGTTTAAGGAGAAACAAGATGGGTCTGCGCCCCATAGTTCGTAAGATATAAGCGTTTAAAGTTTTGACCCCGTGATCACATATATCTCATCAAAACATCAAGTTTGAGTACAAACATGGTGGGTCTACGACTTATAGTTCGTGAGATATAGGCGTTCAAAGCTTTGACCTCGCCATCACGTAGATCACGTCAAAACAAGAAGTTTCAGTACAAACAAGATGGGTCAGCGCCCCATAGTTCGTAAGATATAAGCGTTTAAAGTTTTGACCCCGTGATCACATAGATCTCATCAAAACATCAAGTTTGAGTACAACATGGTGGGTCTACGACTTATAGTTCGTGAGATATAGGCGTTCAAAGTTTTGACCCCGCGATCACGTAGATCTCGTCAAAACAAGACGTTTAAGTAGAAACAAGATGGGTCTGCGCCCCATAGTTCGTAAAATATAGCCGTTTAAAGTTTTGACCCCGTGGTCACGCAGATCTCGTCAAAACAAGAAATTTAAGTAGAAACAAGATGGGTCTGCGCCTTATAGTTTGTAATATATAGGCGGTAAAGTTTTGACACAAAGATCTTAACAAACCGGAACGACGAGGAAATCTTAAGAACTGTTCCTCGTCCTTAGGTAAGTAAGTAATTGAAATGAAGTAGAAAATCCCGATTTTCATTAATTTTAGCTAAGAACACTCGATCAAGTCAACTTTCAATCAAAAAAACTAAATCAAAATCGGTTCATCCGTTTGGAAGCTACGTTGCTACAGACAGGCACACAGATACATCATTAAGCAGATACGCGTTTAATTAAATAACACTCGTCATTTTTGTCGAGGGTTAAAAAAAGAGTTAAATACCTACTCCCGAAGTGGTCGTTAATGAATATTTACAATAAAATTATTTAAGGACTCTGACAGTTACACTCTCAAGGCCCGTATTATTAAAACGATCTCAAACGTAAGATCGACCTTGAACACGAGTTCGAGACTCCGTTCTATTCAATAGATAAGTCTTAATACAGAAAAATTAAGGCAAAAAAATAATATTTTTGCCATTGATATCGTCACAGATAATATAATACTATAAAATCGTCGTTGATTAAGTCAATTTTAATCCTAAATTGTGGATTTTGTGAAATTATGCATAATCTTTTCACGATTACATTTAAATAAGTATAAAAAAATGTTCTCTGACAATAAACCAAGACCAAAAAGATGATTGATGTAAGTATAACATTTTAGACAAGGGTCACCCATCTATGCACCGACTGTGGTAAAGTTACTTAATTTACGCAAACATTCTATCATAATAGAAGTAGGTTCAACTTTGAGGTGTACACCGACGAGTTACTTTAGCAATAACAAATTCGTTTAATGTAATTATGTAGTCGCCTATTAGGGTCAAATTACAATATTTTTGGGGTCTTCACTCGAATGACGTCATTAAAAGCGATTTTCTGCGTCATGTGTACGGGCGCGATATAAGCTATCAATACATGTTTATTAATTAGTGCCGTTTAGTAAGACGCTAACCGCACTTAGAAGGGAACTCAGATGATATCGTTCTTTAGAACGAATCTGAGCTTCATCTATTAATACGGACCTAAGCACGGCCGATGACCGCGTAGTAGCAAATAGCAACCAACTTTATTTCCAAGTAAACGCACGACCTAGAACAAACCAAGCGGAGGCCTCAATTTTCATCCCTCGATGTTTTTACCGCCATCTTTTGGCGGCTTTAGTAAGGAGGGCCATTAAAATCAATCAGCTGTAGCCTGAATCACTAGATGTCGCTTGCTATGCACCACTGCTAATGCCATCTAACGTCTCAGTAAACGAGCCCGAAAACAAGCCCGAGTTAGGACGATCGCATTTCTTTGTATGGGATGAGGTATCTGTACTAGTATAGTATTATAGTATTATATTATCTGTGTCTATACTAATATTATAAAGCGGAAGAGTTTGTTTGTTTGTTTGTTTCTTTAAACGCGCTAATCTCAGGAACTACTGGTTCGATTTGAAAAAATCTTTTTTTGTTGGATAGCCCATTTATCGAGGAAGGCTATAGGCTATATAACATCGGGCTACGACTAATAGGAGCGGAGTAGCGACGAGAAATGTTGCAAAAAACGGGGAAAATGTACGCATACGAAGTTGCGCGGGACAGCTAGTATTAAATATTTTCTAAAACTGATATTACAAAGTTATTAAGTGTTAAGTAAAGAAGACACAAGCGAGAGGTCATTACTAAAATAATAAAAATCAGTTTTATTAAACTGATTGATTATTACACAGTGCGTTACTTTTTTTTTTTTTTTGTTAAATATTACGCAATCGAAGTAGGCACAGGTAGTTTAAAAAAAAACAAGAATCTCATCTTGGATAGCAGATACATATTTATGAATACTTTAAGCAAGACTTCATTGTAGACCAAATTATTAGGTACTGGTCCTACTAAGTTATATTACAATAAAAATTAAATTAGTTTTAGTAGTATCCTTTGTTCGCCCTCCGGTATATTGTTATTATAATTGTATTTTTTAATAAAATTTCATTTTCTCGGTAACTTTTCTCCCTGACAAAGTAACGAAAAATATTAGCTTGTACAGGCATCTTTTCAACACTCCTTTTTATAACTCAGCCAGCGAACAAGGTGAAGCGGTCTCTGAGGACAAACGGAGTTCTTTTGGTACATGAAAATTTTAAGTAAATTTAAGGCTTTATGTTCTTTGATTAAAATAAGTCTAGATTCCTAGACATCTTAAATTGAGGCCGTTTATCTGTCAAAATGAATAATAAAATTTGTGTAAGTGCAGACTCCTTCACTATGCGACTTTCAAACGTTAAAGTTTTTAATAGTGAATTATTTTTAGGGTTTCATAGCCGAAATGGCAAAAACGGAACCAATATCCGTCTGTCTATGTCTGTCCGTCCGTATGTCACAGGCGTTATACTCAAAGATTACCAAGTGAATATTGATGAAATTTTGTGAAAATGTGTCTTGTGGTAGCCGCTATTTAGTTTAATATGTAAATAATTAAAAATAAATATTTTTAGGAGGCTATTTATTCCATACATGTAACAGAAGTTAAAAAAAATTATGAGCATACATTAACGTGTGGCACCTTTTTTAAAAAAATAGGGTTTTTAATATTTTTTTTAATTATGTGAATATTTATGGAAATTATCGCTCCGAAAGTTGCATAAATTGTCACCATGACCAAAAAATTTGAAAAAAATCAAAAAGGTAGCGCAAACAAATACTTAAAATAAAATTATTCCAGACATGATCGGATATAAAGTCATTGAGTTATTGCCGAAAAACTGGGTTTCTCAACAAAAGGTACGCCCTTTTGTTGAGAAACCCAGTTTGTAGTGCAATGAACATACGCTCATCTACTGGTGCAATTATTCAAATCGGATTTTTTCATACGGCAATGGCTCCGGAATCCTACACTGTGTTTGGTCCGACATGCTCTTGTCCGGTTTTTTTAATACAACGTCTTACAGGGAGAGCTCTCAATCTAAACAAAATATATTATATTAATTAATCAAGCCCTATTCACACGACATTTTCAAGAGAAATACATATTTTAATGCAATTAATAAAATTTACGACCTATTAACAGGATGCCAACGTTATTTAGACTGCATGTTGCAAAAGACAAGAAACTTGAGTCGTGTAAATGGCTCTTTACTTGTACTCAAGAAGTGTAGAGCATAAGATTTGTTCGATTTTTAGATTGGAACCAACTTGCTTCCCAACACTTGCAGTTTATCTTTTAGTTTGTTGAAACTGTTGTAATAATGAACGTTATGTGGAGAATATAAGTTCGTGTTTGTAATAGGGTTGTGGAAAGCAATTTTGGAACTGCAAAATAAAATTGTCAAGCTAAAGAGTCAAGGCTAACATTTATTTGCAAATAATTTCCGACCGCGAGTGGCGTCGCTCGTCATTAAAATTTGGCATCGTGCCGAAGGCAGCTTCGAGTTGTTCATTTTCTCATGTCAATAGTTCATGCCTCATAGCTTTTGTATTATTGCGTGAGTTTGCTCGCAGGAAAATGTTTTTAAAAGCTATTATATTTGGCACTTGTTAGTTTTGTGTTTGTTTGGCATGAATTATTATTGATGAGATAGTGATTTATTATTATTATTATTGTTGTGGGCTCTGTGAGGCTCAATAACCTTTACAAAATTCCTTCCTTTTTAAGTCTATCTTTAAATCTATATTTCCTGAACAGTATTTTGAAACTTTTTGTTTCAAAGTACTAGTTTTGTATAGATGTAAAGCTTCGTATATATAGGTACTATGATCGAGCAACGCACAAACAGACATGGTTCAAGGACTCACAAATTCGGAACACTTTCGAAAATAAGCGGTCCGAGGCACTCCAAGACTTCGGATCAAACGCATTTGTCTGAACTTCTGATTTTGTAACAGTGAAGTGGCTTTTTTCAATGAAAACGTACATACAGTTTTATTCACAAGTGACTTCGTCTGCGTAAAGTCACAGTGCTGCTCACTTCCTATAGATGTCTAAGTTACTCTTGACAACATCAGCTGTCTGGCAGTGAAAGTCATCACATCCGTCCAGCCGTTACGGAGCCAGACCAAACAGAAGACAGACAGAGAAAAAATGAAAAATTGTGTGTTTGTTAAGTACCCACCGCATAAGTATATACTTTCATATGCATTTAGTCAAAAGCTGTTATTTTGACATTACAAACAGACGCTTTAATTTTATTTATTTGTACGTATAGAAGATTCTAATAAAACTGTATTTTATTGGAGCTTTACGTTACCTACTATTCTTTCGCCATAAACCTGTGCAGCATTATATAATGCGATATTGGATTCTATGTAGGTACTTATATATTTCTTGGGATGCGGCGCGATCCCGCCATTTGTCATGGGCTACTACAGATGTAACATAAATCCATCGACTGTCAGGCATTCCCACCGTGAAGTCAACTAATTTTTCTACCTAACCTCAAAAGTCCGTCTTCATAATTTTGAACTGCTAGTAACGTGGAATTAAAGTTTTTTTTTTAATTACCATTGTGGGATTGGCCACAGTGATATTTAAAAAAAAAGAAATAATGTCTCTTAGTTTTACGACAATGATAAAATTACTAAAATGAAAATTTGCAAGATCTCGGTACCAATGAATATAATTACAACCCGGTAGACGCATAAAAAATGCATCAAAGAATACCTAAGATCTTACAAAATTTAATGATGAAAATAACCTAGATCTTTTTCTTCTTAGATTCAAGTTTGTGAGTGACTAGTTTTCTTTATTAATTGAGTCGCTCCTACTTGGATTGCACTTTATGTCGCTTGTTACTTTGGAAAAAAATGTTATTTGGGTTTAAAAAAGAAACGAATTTTCGAACAAAAACCGGGAAGAGAGTATCGGGCCTTGCTCAGTATAGGGGCAGCCGTTATTACAAATAACTGCACTATATTCATTTTTACTATTTAGCTATCAAATTAAATAGCAGTTACTACAAGACACCTGTTCACCAAATTTCATCAATATACAGACAGACGGACATGACGAAACTATACCTAGGGTTCTATTTTTTCCATTTTGGTTATCATCATCATCATCATCAGCCTATCGCAGTCCACTGCTGGACATAGGCCTCTCCAATTGCACGCCACTTTGTTCTATCTTCGGCTTCTTCTATCTATTTTGGTTATGAAACTATTAAAAGACAAAGGAACGAGACAAACGAACGTTCCGAAAAAAGAAAACAACACAGAAAACGTTCGGCGACGTGGGATTAATTTTTTTTAGGTTATGTAGATAAACCTAATAAGCTTTCTTGAAATATCCCGAACCTTTGATACAGTTTATTTGCTTGTCAGAACTTTTAATACCCAAACTCCAACACTCTCAATTCTATGAGCGCTTCCAAATTATTTATTCCCTAATTTTACTAAAATGTATTCAGTATATATATTGTTTAGGTATGTTATTTTCTGATGAGGAAAACATAACACTTCCTCGTTAAAAAAAACTTTATTAATGTACCTAAAAAAACCACATAAGCCGCCATTCATTTATTTTGGAGGACGATTTATGGGGGACAGTTGGGGTGGGACAGTTCTTAAGTAAGATCACAAAAATGCGCAAAGTTAAGATTAGACTTCGAAAAAGCGCGCGAAAAGCGCGAATCTGCATAAGTACGGAGGTATAAGAGAAAAGAAATTGCAAATAAAACCAAAGTCGATTATGTACCTATTACAAAAAACGTTCCTAAATATTCTTCTTTGAAAACAATAAAATAAAATAAGCCGAAAGTATATTCATTTCTAATATACTGCATAAATTATAAAATAGGGATGAGGTTCCGTAGCCAAAATGGCAGAAAGGAACCCTTATAGTTTCGTTATGTCCGTATGTCTGTCGGTCTGTCTGTATGACACAGGCATTTTACTCAAAGACTAATTGTTGAAATTTGGTGAAAAGCCTTTTAGGTCTTGTAGTAGCCGCTACTTAGTTTGATAGCTAAATAATAATAATAAATATTTTTAGGGGAGGCACTCAAAATGGCAAACATTGACGTGTTTGTGTATTTTACAAAAACATTTTAAGGTTTATAATAAACTTTTTTGACTAAGTGAATATTTTTGGAAATAATCGCTCCAAAAGATGCATAAATTGTGTCCTCCCTTAACTTTTTAACAGTGTGACCAAAAATATAGAAAAAAAACACAAAAATAGTGCTTAATAAATACTTTAAAATAAAATTATTTCGGATAAGATCGGATATATCGTTATTGAGTTATTGCCGAAAAACTTCGTTTCTCAACAAAAGGGCGAGAACATAAGCTCTTTTGCTGATGCAATGGCGAACCCTACACTGAGCATGGTTCGACATGCTCTTGCCCGGTTTTTCTTACATAAGCGAGAGAGGGCTCAAAAACTGGTTAAAATCGTCTTACGTAATAAATGAATGGCGCCTAATTAGGTATGTAATGATGTTATAATAATAATAAGAACACATTGTACTGTGATCGCTCTATCATCACAGACAAGACTCGTGCAATGATTGTCATCATCATCATCTTCAATGACGAGAATGTCGTGAAAGCCGAAAAATATAAACAAATGAAATATCTGACGCACGAGATTGTCGACATGTGGGATATTGATTCGGCGATAATTGTACCAATAGTTGTATCCGTTAATGTTCTGATTGCCAATAAGCTCGATCAACACCTTGAGAGGCTCACGTTGTGCGGTTGGATTAAGCGCTTGATGCATAAGGCAGTACTTCTGGATACACTCCGCATAGCGAGGAGATTCTCTCTCTGGGGCTGTAACCACCGGTAGCTTCGTCCCTGTACCCGATGCCGGTGGGTGACAGTTTTTTTATATATTTTTAAATATACATATTTGTTTTTTTTTATATAAACATTTAAAAATGTAGAAAAATAAAGAGCATAATGATAATAATATTCATTTATTCCAGATCAAATTGAATCCAAATGTTAGTACGACCTTAACCTAGTGTTAGTATGTTACATTTAATTTGCTGCATGTACACCTTCACTCACATGCCTACTTGACCACAGTCTGGATTCAGTATTGATTTTATCCGCCAAAATGGTTAGAATACTGTTAGAACTAACCCTGAGTCGCTGCAGCATAAACGTAGACGCAGACCGCTTGCGTGTGATTGCATGAAAATTATCTAGATATAGGCATACCTATTGATCATTTCAAACATAGTAACATTAGCGACCTTATTTACCTTTAGCTACGATTAATTTCTTAATGTTTGTATTATCCATTAAACAACGTTTTAATATATTAGTTGGTCGGCGCGTTTTCGTCACGAAACGTGATTTACAACGACACCGACCCTTCCTTTCCTTATAATTAACAGAAAACCGACACTATCCTCTACTACGGACTGCTTCGTCTTAGCATTAAAGTTTCTGTTCGCTTTTACGCTTCCTTTTACGATCGTATACGTTTTTGATTAGATTACGTACCTACGAGTATGGTCATCGTCCACGGTAATAACATCGCTCCGGCACAGATTCGTTTCCACTGATGCGGAGCTGGGCGGAGTGGAGCAAATTACAGTGTTCGAAGTAATACTAGGGACAATTTCGAGATTGATGGTCCGCTAGCTTTGCTCCACTCTGCCCCGCTATATGTTAGTGCAAACGCTTCATAAAACTAAGTACATTTTAAAATGTTAAATATACCTAAGTGACGTCAGCGAGAAATTTTATATTGTCACTTTAAACTTTAACGCATATTATTTAAAGTCGTAATCTTAATTGCTGGGCTCCCTCAATGGCAGATGAGCACTAGTACGTAGATTTATTGGATTGTTGAGTTTAATATATTTATTACATTAAAAGATAGAGTCAGGATTAAAGGTCCAACAAGGTGCGCGAAGTGTATGTTGTCAAAATGAAAAAACCCGCATGGGCAAAAAATTTGCAAACAAATGAATGGCATTAATGAATTTCGATGAACTTAGTATTGTAGCTCCGACAGCATCATATTAAATAAAATATATGTAGGGGATATTGTTTGCATCTTTTTTGCGCAGGTGGGTTTTTTTATTAATAATATAAGCCAAGCAAAAATTTAGTGAGGAAAAAGAACTCTACATTTTGGTGAATGAAAGGGATCATAGTATTTTTACCTTATATATATAAAAAAACATAAATACGGACTTCTATTACGTTTGATTTGCTGGGATTATTAAGGAGTTTCGTTGTCTATCTCCGAAACTCATCATCAATTTACGAAATTTAAATAGATCTTGACGAAAATTATTTCGGAATAAAATTCTTTCGAACAAAAAAACAATTTTGAAAATCCGTCTTTAAATGGCGGAGTTATGCCCTAACATACCTTCATAAAAAGAAACATTCAAATTAAAAACCTCCTCCTTTTTGAAGTCGGTTAAAAATGTAAATGTGTACTCTTGTAATATTTACGGTAAACAACGTACCTACTCACCATTTTCATGATTTTTTTTTCATGAGAATAATATAGGTTTAATTTTATTTCTATATGGTTATGAGCAGCATGTTACCGTGGCAATATCTAAATGCCGAAAAGAAAATGGCGCACCACAGTCTAACCAATTCATAAATATAACGGCCATTGACAATACTACTTTTTTATCAAATTATTATCAATTTAAGTTATTAATACATATCAAAATTAATAAGTTTTGATTTGAATATTTTTTTATAACAACTTGGACAACTTGTTTTATTAAAATCTTTATTTATACCTACAAATTAAAAAACATCTAATATTTTTTAATTTGCTACAATTACAGGATTTTATTAATAAAATAACCTTAATGTCTTGTCTGAAACATAAACCATATTAAAAATGTTATTCTTTAAATACCATACCAATATATAAATAATTGCCGTTTCTGTTATTCCTCAAAATTCTGGTTATCTTTACACCCCATTCATGCACAGCTGCAAAGTAAGAGCTGTCATAAACACTGTCCTTGTCAAATTATTAACGATAGACGTGCATTACCGCATACAAACATTTTTTACGCTCTGAGGGGACATATTTTACGAACGCACATCGGAGAGCTAAAACTCCCTTTGTCGTTCAAGCCGTGTGTGAAAAATTTAAATTTGCTTTTAAAAGCGATGATGTAAAACTGCCTTCAAGTTACATTGATCTGAAATTCAACAAAACCGAAGACTACATTGTTATCGTACCGCGTTGCAAATTCTTGGCATAAGTTATAGCTCTTCCAATATCTTATTGGTAGTTCACGGAAATGTAGTCTGTGAATAGATTTAGATTCGAGTTTCTACCGAGATTCAAACCAAACGCGATGTGGCACGTAGTAGTGGTCGCAGACAACAACATTTTTAAGTAATTACAGACGAAACCAACACGCCTTAAAGTAAAAGCAAATAAAATAAACCTGATACTGAGTCATTGAGCTTTTGTTTTGCATTATTTTTAAAGCAACGTCATTAAAAGCTTAATAATACTGTTCTTTCTGAAATTGGATATTCTTTCATCAAGCTGAACTATTGAAGATTAGTAAAATAATTGCGAAATAATTACACTAAAAATATATTACAAGGCACCAAATTAGTTTTTAGCGTAACATGAAAAAAATGGAATACATATGTCTAATCCAGACTGTCCTCTCGGGATTTAAAAAGATCGCCGTAGCGCCGCATAAGATGAGAAATAAAAATGCTCAAAATTCATGCTGTTCACAAGCTTACTATAAACGAAAATAGTACAGAGGACAGACAGACCACATCATGTCATTTCATGAACTATCCCTCTTTGTACAAATCAACAAGCATATTTCCCCTGACGACGCCGCATGGTTGGTGGCACATTTAGTTACCGCATGTTGAAGCTAATATGGCCTCTACGTGATTGGAATAACGTATGTATTACAATATCCTATTGCGTATAAACAGTTTCAAAAATAGTTCGGATTATCAACACATTTTTTAGTTATATTTTTGAAGATTTTTTTATATAGGTTAATAATTGAATAATTTTGGGTATAAACTATTGAATCCCGCCCAGTTTATGTTTGGAATCATTACGTTTGGAACATACAAGCTTGCGACAAGTTCCAAATGCCATTCAGTGCCATTTGTTACAGGGACAGATTTATTGGCTCCTTGAACTCTAGGGTAGAATGAATTTGTTTTACTTACAAAATTCCAGGAGTCATAGGTTTTTCCGTTTAAAAAAAGCCTTCTCTTTAGATTTTTTAGTAAGTATTTCAACATGAATAGAAATAAAAAAATAATTATTTATTTCCAGTAACTGTACTTAATCCAATTACCAAATTGTTTGGAGCTCTGCTTAAGCTTGTAAATTGCTTGTGTTAGGAAACTGCCGCTCTTTCACATATACTCTAAATTAAAAATAAATGATTAACTATGGTAATTGGTAACCGTTACAGTAATTAAAGAATTATATAAGCTATCGGTCTTAATCGCCCGTAGCTTATAAAATTCTATAATGTGTACAAATTGCGAAAGTTTACGAACATACTTATTTAGTAATAAATACAATTTGACACGGGAATAAACGCGTTTAACCTAGGTAAAGTATTTACCTTATGCTTGACGTTTCGATCACGGTCGGTGTAACCCGGTCGAAACGAAAAATTGTATTTATAATGCAGGTTTAAAAGTTATAATATATAGTAGTAGTAATGGTCTCCTTACCGACCGGTTACGGCGGTTACCGATCTTATCAGAAACTAACCAACTGCACAGGAGATATTATAGTGAACAAGTGTATGTGCAGACACAAGTACGCTATCGATTCCCTTACTCTCATAGCCCGATGGGACAGAAATCCAATACGACCGAAGAGAGTTTGGGGGCAGGACCGATGGCTTAGTATACTCTCCGAGTCATGGAGGGGTGTGACATGGAAACGATCACCCATCTATGGACCGACAGGGGTAACGTTGCTTTAACCATCGCTCTGTTCGGTTGGCAGTGAGTCAGGTACCCCAGCAATAACAAATAGCTAATAACTGTTGAGGCAATCGAAGAAGGCAGTAATAAAGTTTGAAACAATATCAAACTTATCTGTAGGTACTACATTTTTAAGGAATTGAAAATACTAGGCACTTTTTTTTTTATTTAGTATATTCTATTTGCAGGTGTCTTATTTGTCTGCCGCCACTGATACATTTAATAACAAAATAGGAAAAAGCTAGGGTCATTCCAATTCGCACGGTGGAACTGACACAAAAAATGCTTTCAGTTCCACCACTAAAAATATCTCATGAGTCTATACTTTTGTTAAAACAGGCTTGCGAAGTTAATGCACCATTGTTTATTTTGTTCGTGCACTCAGACGGATGTGGCGACAAAATGTCGGAAGTAATTATATTTGAACCCTGCTTTAACATGAGTAAAAAACTAAGAGAAAGCTTGACAGTGTGTTTTTATCTTTAATTAGGTCGGATTTTATGCTAATGGAAGCGTAAGTTTGGAGGCGTATTCGCACACGCACTTGTTTGGAGTAATTAATGGCAAAATTTCAGCTCGAGGCCTCCCGGTTTTATCATCATTAACCGAAAGAAAAAATACTACCGTAAGATGTGGTAATGCTGATAAATATTATAGGTATACATCTGCCTTACAAATTCACAAACAAGTTAGGTTTACTTCATATTTTCTACTTATAGCAACAAATATATAATAGATTTTATTCAGAAGTTCAATCTTAAAAAAAATACCTAGTCTATAAATAATATATTTATTGTTGTTTTACGGTCCGATGTTACTAAATAAAATCTGTCACAACTAGATGAAAAGCAGTGTCTTAAATATTTAAAGTTATATTTAGACTTTTCAGTCTTAAGTTGTTGCTTGCTTCTAATTGTAATCTTCTTAAGAAAGCGCCAATGGATCTGAAGCACTTCGTATCAAGAATTTTTGTTAACAGTTTAATGCCAAACGCTGTGTCTATGTCAATCTCATATATCGCTGTAATTGTCATAGTATTTAACAGGTTGATTATACGGTTATTTAAATATATAAGGATATGTTTCCTCTACTACACGTAATAGAATATGCATAAATTGGTACATAGTTCCATTCACACATAGTTCTAATATAGAATACTCTCCAGTTTTAATGAATTTGAAAGCGTAAGAATTATTTGTGTCTGCGTTTTTTCTATGAAATCCATGCAAGCATTGATAATCAGCAAAAAGCTGTTGGCTGTCTACACTATAAAATTCATTAATGATAAGGTGACTAAACGTTAACGCCCTTTCATGACTTTAAATTGTTTAATAACTTCGTCCTCTTTCTCCGATCCATCGGAAAAAAATCGTAGTAGTTACAAGTGCATGGTCATGTTTTTTTTCCCTAAAGATGATCTTTAGGCCTTATCTCTGAAAGCATAAGCAGGTGCGCTGTGTTTACTGAACCAGCAATGCATTAAGTTTAATTGATTTGCAGTTTTAAGCTATTTGTAAATGCATTTAAGTCTGGGTTCACCAAAATCTTAGTTTCGAATGAGTTTTTTGCTATTTTCAGTTTATTTCTGAGTTTAGCTATGAAATTCAGATATTTGCTGGCCATACTGACTCTTTATCCATTACTAACACTAACTCGTGAGTGGCCCAATCCCAGATTAGCTGGCGGATAGCTGCCGGTGATACACCTATCGAAAGAGATGTAAGATAGTAAATAAACTAAATTATCACGAAACAAAAACCTGACCGGTTAAAACTAAAAACTAAATTATTTTGGCGCCAAAAATCCGCTATTTTTTAAAATTTTGTCCATCTCCGTTTGAGAACAATCTAACGATATTATAGAATTTTATAAGCTACTGGTCTAAATCACGTAAATATTTTATTTTATGCTAAATACCTTAGACCACGACCGTTGCAATACGGTCGAAACGTCGGGCAATAAACAAAGGTATTTACCCTGAAAATAAAATATTTACGCGATTAAGACCGGTAGCTTATAATATTCTATAATGTGTACAAATCGCGAAAGTTTATGAACATATAAATCTAACGATACTTCTCAAGCTAAAACCCATATATTCATTTGTGCTGTTTTTGGTTAGAATTCTTCGTTAACAACCAGAAATAACATATTTTAAATTACGACTGCGGATGATTCATATCTATATCTATACTTCTTTAATATACACTATTACTTTATACTATTACTACTTTAATATAGTTAAGATTTATTTTTGTGTGTAACGAATAAAATCAAAACTACTAGACAGCTTTTAAAATTTCTTTCACTTATAGAAAGCTGCATTGTCGGGAAGGAACAGTAGGCACGTATAAGCTATATTTTATCTATACTAATATTATAAAGCTGAAGAGTTTGTTTGTTTGTTTGTTTGAACGCGACAATCTCAGGAACTACGGGTTCGAATTAAATCTTTTTCTGTTAAGTAGCCCATTTATCGAAGAAGGCTATAAGTTATTTAAGATCACGCTACGACCAATAGGAGCGAAGCAGCAATGAAAAATGTTACAAAAAAGGGGAAAATTTACGCAGACGAAGTTGCGCGGGGCAGCTAGTTCTTAAATAAAATAGAGATAAATATAAGGATAAGGAGATAAATATGGGCGTAATGATCTCCTTTTCTCGACAATATTTTTATTATGAAGAAAAGTTCGTGCAAAGCTGGAGCGGGCCGCTAGTCTACTATAAAATGTGACAATAAAGCTTTTCGTATGTCTCAGTCGAGGCGCAAGTATTTTTCAGTCTCAAATTTATAAGAGCACTTTTTAAAATTAAATCTGATGATCAAAAACACAACATGTATTTTTATTGATCATTTCCTATTGCATTCACGACAATTTAAAAAAAAAAACCGGCCATGTGCGAGTGGGACTCGCGCACTGATGGTTCCGTACTTACTTATAAGTATGTAAATAGTTCGATCAACACGGGAATCTATCTAGCACACGGCACTGTATCAACCAAGTTGCAAAAGGGTGACTCACAAACCGGTTACACGAAGCATTTCAGGCCACGGTAATGTGCGACCCACATTGCTAGTAGTTAAAAAAGCTTAGTTGCTAAATTGCTCTATTGAGTCGAAAATAACAATTTTTTCCAAAAAATAAAATACCTCCCCAATATTGAAAGATTTAACTTATATCAGACAACTCACACAAGACCACCTGATCCTAAAATAATATAATTCTAAACACAAATACCAAATCAATCAAAAATTCTTTATTCACTTATGAAGCAAAATACTACACTTGAGAAACGCCATGATTCTACATGTACAGTCGCCTGCCCTAAAATGTAAACGTTGTCAATTTCTTAGATATATGTAAATACAGAATATTCAATAAAGGTATCTTTAGTTCAAAATAATGCTATATTTTTAATTGCACTTTAACTATTAAATACTATATTTAAACTAGAAATTAGGACTAAATAAAACTAAAATATATCCAAAAAATTGGGACCCCTGGGCATGGTTCCACAAATACTGGCGGCATTCCTCGATGTATAGCAATGCTGATGCGTTGTGCGAGGAAGCTGCCAGCTCTACGGTCACCAGTGGAGTCGACCAATTTTTTGGAAAGTTCTTTAAATAAATGTTGTGCACTTGGACCCCATGGGCCAAGGGTCTCGACGCCGAATGGTATAAATATATATTGGTTGCCGAGACCCCTGTATTTATGGGTTTTTAGCCGCCGCTCCAGCTTGAACGCTGATTCCGTGGAGGTGGGAAGGAGCAAGCACACAAGCACCCTTCCCAAACTCCAAGGAATCAGCGTCATCCCGTCAGGTCTCTTGCCATCGTCCCGAGCTAAGCCGGTAGGTTCCAGAAGAGCTGGTACGTTTATTGAGGCAAGAGCCCGACGGATTATGTCATTCAGGGCGGCGTGTCTAGAAAAGCGACCTGCACTCTTTTGGCAAGATAGCCCGTGGTATCCCAATTGGTCGACTTCACTGCCACAGGGGCAACGGTGCGGAGTGCATATGCGCAGCCCTAAGCGCAGACTGATAGCAAGCCGGAGGGTATCAGGCTCCAGAAATGTGCCAGCGTTTGGCGACAGGTAAGCACGAAGCCATTCACCGGATTCTCTGGAGCTGAATGCCAACAGTCTAGCGCGCTGAAGACCAGAGCTTTCGTCAAACAGTGTGTTGTATGAAAATTTGCACAAACCATCATCCCAGCTTCTTTGAAAATTTGGACAGGCAGGGATATTATCACCTGGGCATGCTGATGACCAAGCTTTTTTAGCTTCCTCCAAACCCGCAGTCTTATGGTTTGAGTGAAGGATTTTACCAATAAGCCTAGCTGAGCTGTGGACAGAAGACAAAAAGGCTGGTAAGGAGATACTAGAAATTTTGCGGATCCCTAAACCACCATGGTGAATGGGGAGGGATGCTTGGGTCCAGGACTTATCGCTGAGCTGTATGTTCAAAATTGAGTCTAAAGTTGACCTCATGAGGTCATCTAACGGTGTCAGCAAATTTTGAAATTTCCAGGGACAGCAGCGAAGTATGTAAGTTAATTTTGTACGAAAAGGCAGAATTTTAGTAAAGTTAAACCGTAATGTGGGCTTATATCGAGAAGAAGATTTAAGAAATTTTGAAATTTTGAAATGCTAGTCTGCAAATAGAACGGAAATGAGTCTTCAAAAACGAGGGCTCCAAGGAGGCAAAGTGAGTTTTTGGTAACTATGTTTATGTTCGGAGTTAAATTATAAAATTTCTGAATGATTTCATTAGAATTTAGAGAGGAATCATGAAAGTATAGTTCGCATTTACCAAAATTTAATCCTAAACCAATATTTTGAAATTTTGATTTTATGGTTGCAAGGTTGGAAAGAACAGTATCAAGTTCACATCCTAGGGTTCCGTCGTCCAAATACCAAACGTTGAATTTTGATTTTAAATTTTGAATAATTATATTTATTGCCAAACTGAAAATAGCTGGCCCGAGAGGATCACCCTGTTGACAGCCTACTTCTGAAGAAAGAACTTTCTCACGGTAAAGCAATTTGGTGGGGTCAGCGTTAGAGAAAAGGAGATAATTGTAAATTTCGGGAATGTGTTGTTTAATTTCTGTCAGCAGAGCGTCCCTATATACCGAATTAAAAGCGTTTATGACATCAATTTTGACCAACACTTCGGATGTGGCACTTGAAAGGAATGAACGCAAGGAGTGCACGGCGGCTTCACACCTCCCTTTGGTGCCAAAACCGAGTTGTACTAGTTCAAAAACAGACTGTTATTTTGGAAGGATATGCCGAACTGCAATTTTGGAAGCAAGACGACGAAGTGTTGAACCAACGGCTATAGGCCTCACCCCTCTATATTTTTTAGTGAGGGCGATCAAGTTTGCGCCGAACAAAATTGGAACAATAACCGAATTAATGTTGCGAGACGGAAACGAGATCTTTGTGATGTTGAGGTGAGATACCATCGATGCCCGCTGCGGAACCAGTTTTAAATGAAATAATTGCATCAAAAGTGTCCTTGTTATTAATTTGTAAACATGACTGGCTAGCCGTTGGTGGGTCCAGAAAGAGCGTATAAGGAGGAGCTGGGGGACGTTTTGATTGTAGGGCCGAGAAGGTGTCTGGAGTGTCTGGTGACAACACGTCGTTTGAAAAAAGGAGACGGGCGGTTTCTATGATCTTGCGGCGGTTAAAAAGAATATTTTTGATTGGTTTGTCTGATGATATGCTATATGATTGATCGAAACAGTTGTTTTTTTATTTTTTGGGTGAGAGAACCGGGTGAATTATCTTTAATGACATGAAGAGTGCGATAGGCAAAAAGTAAAAAATTGTGCCAGTCTTCTTAACCATTTTTTTCCACACATTTTTCTATAAGATGAGAAAGATGGGACGCAACGGTGATTCTTGCGCCACGGGGAATCCTTTTGACAACTGGGGTAGTATGTTTAAGGTTACTGATATATAGATGAAATGGAATGGCTGAATGGTTTGTAGCTGTAGGTACAAGAGGTTGAATAATATGACAATTTGAAATAGGAGGGGCATTTTGGCTGTGGTGGTATTTATGAGTTTTGCCGAAATGTATGTTGAGACCTCTTACAGTTTTGAAAACTTTGCTACATACCGAGCATAGATGATTATAGGTGCTGTCACCGAGCTGCGCAGAACTCTGCATCCAATATTATTATTAATATTATAAAACTTTATTACAAGATCACTACTAAAATAATTCCAAAAACTAACACATAAAAATTCACATAACAAAATTAGTTTGACACTGTCACAATTTTGACGAGATGCGTAGATGCGTGGAAAGTTGCCTGGAGACGACGAAAATGAAGAGGAGCAGAACAAAAGCGCAGTCGTATACTACAAATAGGCTACGGCCAATGGATTTGCCAATGGCAAGACGGTACGGTATGCGGTTGCCTAGGGAAACAGTTTTAAGGAGTCCTTTCAAAAACTTTGTCTAAGACAGGTGACTCTTATGGGTGCTTCAGTAAACGACACTCGCGGCCAAAACTCCTCTATGAGAGACGCACGATTAAAATTCCATTGCACCCAGAGAAAAGTACATGAAGGCATAAAAATAGGATAAAAACATGTTTTCAAAAATGCAGCGTAAAATGACAGCCGACGTCATTCGATTATTTATTTTTTTTAATAATGTAATCAAAGTGTGATAAAGACTTTGATTACAATAATATTATACTCATTTTTACTACTACTTACGGCATTAACCGTTATCAGTTTATGTATATATATTTGTAGCATAAGAATTTAAAATATTGTAAACCTTTATTAATATAAACTTAAATTTAAAGATAATGTACTTACTTGTACTGACTGACCTTAGCCGCTGGCGGTCACGGAGACAGTGGGAGGTGTTAATGTGTGTGTGTGTGTGTTACAATTTTTCTCGAAGACGGATAGGACGATTTAAAAACAAACGCCAACAATCACAGCATGATTGTTGTAAGATGCAAAATTCTTTAAATAAAAATAGTTAGGCGTTTAAGCGTTTATAGCGTAAGTTGGTACATATAGTATATGACCAATTATATAAACGACTAACAGCCCAAATTAATGACTGACCTTTAGTCTTAGATAATACTGTATTAAGGGAAGTAGCGGTATTTTATTGATATTTTGATAAATGTAAGTAAGATTCTGAATAGAAAAAGGCACAGTAATAATTTTCTCATTTATTAATAGATAACGTTTAATATTTACAAGATATTATTTAATTTATGATAAAGTTAAACTTGCTTGAATGTAAGTATCTCAAACAAAGCAATGTCATACTGTGATGATAATAATAATTAGAATTAAACAAATCATTATGAAATTTTATAAGCTAAGGGTCTTAATCGCGTAAATATTTTATTTTAAGGCTAAATACCTTTGTTTATTGCCCGACGTTTCGACCGTATTGCAACGGCCGTGGTCACGGGTAGACTGTCTGCCCGTGACCACGGCCGTTATTTCCGCGATTAAGACCCGTAGCATATAAAATTTTATAATGTGTACAAATCGCCAAAGTTTACGAACATATATTAAACAAGTCCCTAAAACTTCTGAACGTAGGAATCTACGTTGCACGTTCGTCTAACATAATTCCCAATGCTAAAATACTAAAGTTACGGACTAGCTGAAAGTATATTATAATCTTCTTTTATTAAATCTGCTGCTCTCTCAGCTAACATACCAGTAGGGCCATTGGTGTTTCCACTTGTGGTAGAAGGCATTACGCTAGCATCTACCACACGAAGACCAGTAACTCCATGTACCTTTAAACGACTGTCTACTACTGAAGTTTTTATGTCATTGCCCATTTTAGCCGTGCCAACTGGATGAAAAGTCGTATCTGCCATATTCACAGCTATACATTTCCAATAATTAATACTATCTAATTTCCAATTATCACAAGCTTCTAGTTTGATTCTACCTAAAAATGCATTGATTGACTTAAAATACTTAGCGTTAACAATCTTCGTCAATATTTTAATGCCAGTCGCTGTACTGTCTAAATCTCTTAAATCTCTGTAGTTATCATAGTAAATACGAGGGTGATCATATGGACAATTAGAATTAAGAGATATATTTCCTCTCGAGTATGGATGTAAAAGGACGTGAGCCATTTGAAACAATGATTTATTCACGCTTTGCTCAATTATAGAATTCTCAACAGATTCTATGTAACCAGAGGCAAAAAACTTAATTGATTCCGCATTTTTGTTATGTATTATGAAGAGGCCCTGATAATCTGGATATAATTGTTCAGTGTCTGCAGAATACATACCAGTTATGGCAGGAAAACTTTGATATGACAAAAACCCTTTACGTTCATACAGATATTTTATGACTTCGAATTGTGTAGTTGATACATCATCTTGTGCCAGTCCATCTGCAAAAATGGTAATAGGAACGAGTGTATGATCATGTAAATTTTGCCCAACCATTGGTGAATCAACTAATACGTGAATATTTTTTTTATGAAGGTGATCTTTAGGTCCTATGCCTGAAAGCATTAGTAACTGTGGTGTATTTATACAACCCGCACTGATAATTACTTCTTTCGTTGCATATAGTTTAATTTTACTTTTTTTACAGATTCGATCTAATTCTATACCAATTGCCATTAAGTTTCGATCAATTAAAACTTTAGTAACAAATGAGTTTTTTCCAATTTTTAAGTTTTTTCTTTTTTTGACTATAGGATTTAGATACGCCACGGCTGCACTCACCCTTTTCCCTTCACTAACTGTAACTCTAAACTGACCTGACCCTATATTGTTAACCGAATTTAAGTCATCAACTGTTTTTATTCCAATTTCATTAAAAGCCGAAAGAATGTTTTTTGATACTCTCATATCATTTTTAGTGAGATTATAAGTATTTATAATGAGAGGTCCATTATGTCCGTAATTGTTACTGACTGTGGGATTTTTCAATAAAACTGGATCTTGTAAACTTTCTGCCTTTTTAAAGTATTGTCTTGTAATATTCGGATGCCACTCAGTATTCCCTTCATCATACCATTTCTGGTAATCATACGGATTACCCTGAACATAAAGCATGATGTTTATGCTGCTACTACCGCCCAGCATTTTTCCTCTCGGCCACGTTTCAATTTTGCTTTTCTTTGCTTGACTAGTTTTACCATTATTAATTGTAGTATATTGCCAATCATATTTAGTCCCATGCATATTTAGGTCGTAACGTGGTATCTGAAAATAATAAAAAATGTCATTTTACAATAAAAATGAAATAATTATATAAGGCGTTACATGAAAGCGATCAATTCATTAAAAAAAGTTTTTTTTAATACAATTTTATCTGGGTGATATCACCTGGGTGTCCGTAGACCTAGAGTATTCATAGATCACCCGGGAATATAAATCATTTATATGTTAATTTCAACAATTTATTTTTTTCCGAAGATATCCGTTTTCATTTGTAAAAAAAGATTATTACAGGACACCGAAATATTAATTTAAATTGAGTCAATATCTAGATTACGCCCTGTAATATGATATATGGTCTCCTATAGGCACCCAGGTAAGAGGTACTACCTCGTCTAGATGAATGTAGTGGAAAATACCATCATTATGGAGATAATTCATTTATCGGTTTATCAGTCTATCAGTGGCGATAGAAAAGAAACCTTCAATTTATACCAGGAAAAACTGATAGACCGAATACTCCGCAACATTTGACATTTTTGTGTTTATCCTCACACAAGACCTTTTCAGGATAATTATATGGTAGCATTCGTATTAGCTACCCCTTTGCTACCATTTGAGTCTTTGACTTTCAAACAGGTGCTAACCACCTAATAAAAAATACTCATTGGTCTAAGCTTACATCACTTTCGATAGGTGGATCGCCGCCGGCATCAAGTAGTAGCACACTCCAGCCTTCAACTTCGCTAAATCTATTTGCTAAAATACATCCAGCAGTCCCCGCTCCTACAATGATGAAGTCAAATTTCTCACCATCTAAAAATGACAACTTAATTATAAACAAATAGTATTCAATTATAAATAGAACAAAGCAAATATTTACGTCCATTAAAGTAGACGACAGATAGATATGAGTTTAGGTACCGGAGTGAAACAACACGGATAATATTGACTGCTGTGCAAGAGGTCATGGGTTCGATTCATACACGAGACACTACTTTGTGTGATCCACAAATTGTTGTTCCAAATCTGGGTGTACTTTATGTCCGTGAATTGAATGATTGTAAAATCGTCACAGGGCTCATTTTACCTCTTAAAATAGCATCAGGGGGCCAATCTTTAGTCTGTACGGAACACGTGGCAGCAGCAAAGAACTGCAACGCTGAAGCGAAGGTTTGAGAACTAACCCCAACTGTGGAATGTATGCACGTGTCGTTCCTGTAATAAATAAGTTCATTTTTATAATTCCAACGTAATTCATGTTAACTTAATAAATATCGTTTTAAAAATTTCCAAAAAATAGGGTTTCTAACTGCCTAATTAGTTAGTTTTATTTAAATACTAGAACTTACGGTTTGGGTATGAAGATAATATCCATTTAATATTAATAATAAATAATCTATACAGATTTTTAAAATACGCACTATCCGCTCTTACACCAAATAACTTCGTAATAGTATTAGAATTTTTGAAAAAAAAAAAAACAAATGAACTCAACCACCTCCTACCAATTTAATGGCCTAAGTTGATAATATTGTCTGATTAGTGTAAAATAATTTATATTTCCAACCAATTTTAAAGTGCCTATAAGGTGTTAAACAGTTATTTTTGTATTTGTTAGAACAATAAATACTAACATCATCGTTGCACAGGTAACAACTTCACAGACCGTTTCGAAAGATCAGTTAATAGAATATTTTTACGCAAACTAATTTCAAACACAATTCAAGGACACCGAGAGTACGGAAATAAGGTCATACATCGCTCACCGACACCTAATCCCGGAACATCTTTGGCACTAAGTGGTCTGACCGTGTTTTCGAGCGATGTCTAGGTATGTGTTTGTTGCACGAGCGTGCGTTGTATGAAGCCTTTCTTCTGGACTCTAGGTGTTTTGTAGCAGTAGTTGTTTTTAGTAAATCAATACCTCCTACGTAAGTTCTTGTAACCTCAAAGTGCAATTTTATAGCAGACTATTTCAAAGGCATATTATATTTAAATAAAAATATAATTACTTCATTTATTATTGTAAGATTTGGAATGTTTAAATACACTTTAACATGTATAAACACAATAATAAATTGCATAGGTAATCACGGTTCCATTTCTTATAGACTTTGAAATCTTCTTCTATAAAATAGCGATTTTCGAGATACAACAACTTACGTATGAGGTATCGAAATTAGTACTAATTTTGGTTTCGACTTAAATTCGACGTTCAAGACTAAACAGGTACAGTCATTAAGCAGGTATAACTGTAAATACCTACAGTTTCACCTACAAACGGTTTTTCGGTTTTATTTTTTCTTAGATAAGGTAATTTATTATTTAATTGCGCGCTAATTACAATATCCTTTATTGCTTAAGATAATGCACATCGTTAATATTTATAAAAACAAAATTCTCTTGATCAATCTTGTCAGAGTAATTTTTGGGTACCGATTGCTTTGACTAGAGAGCAGCGTACAGAAGGCTTTCTATGCTGTTCTGTGCGGCATTTACTAGTTTTTTTAACCGTAAGTGAGGGGTGTAAAAGCAAAGACGCTTTAGTCACAAACATCTGAATCGTGTTATTTACACTTTTGTACTGTGTCGTAAAAAATGATTATTTTTGTAAAAATATAGTATTGATACATTCATTAGACCTTAATAATTTAGAAAAATGTACTAGAATAAATCAAATTTGCATAATTTTCTAACTATTTAGGTAATATTTCAGGACTAAGGTGTATTTGCATTTAATTACTGGACTGAAGCATGTTTGCATAAAACTGCTTTGGATCGAAGCTAATTTGCAACTCACTATTTCATTTGACAACCTGTCAGAAATAAAATTGACGTACGGTACTGATAGCAAAATAAAACAGTCTATTATTAAAATATGAAAGTAAAAAGTTATTTATTTATTGAACATAAAAAACAGTCTTCCTTTATTTATAGCTGATTTTTAACATGTCGGTTCTAAATCATTACATTTGAATCCGCTGTTGGTGGATCGCAGGTTGGCTCGTCTTCTTGATCTAAATTATGATTATCATTAATTAAAATATTTTTGTAGTACCCCCAGCTCCTGATAACTTTCCCACTGCAGTCCATAGTGCTTTTCAAGCAACTTTCTCACATCATTGATTTTGTCTTGTTTTAAGATAACATTGTTTTTTGCTATTGGTAGTGGCAGAACATCCTTAAAAGATTTGCCTCTTTTTAAAATAGTTTTGAATTGAGTAAAGTCAGATGTGTAATGGAGCTCACCTTTCACTCTGACTTTGTTACCTCAAGGTAACAATCAGCAGAAGTCAACTTCTGCTGATAAAAAACCGCTTACTTTGTGCAAATTGAAAATGCCATTGACCAGGCGGCTTAATAACATCTTGTAGAGCAGCTTTCCAGTCATAAACCATCTCCATTTTTATAACTGTTCCGTAATTATTAAAAATGTTGTGGTACTCTTCTGGTTGCACAATTACTTCCTTCCTTTTTAAGTCCTTTTCAATATTTCCGAATACTCTGTCTGCAGGTAAGAAAGAATGACCTGGTATTGGGAAAACATCATTGTAATTAAATTGTAATTTACGAGTTTAAGAATTCCCAATAAAATAAGAAAATTCTACCTATTGAAAACAATTTAGGCTGTGGCTACTTTTTCGAGTTGAGCATTGGGAAAATAAGAGAAAAAAAATAAATAAAAAGGAAACTTATTAAAAACTTCTGCTGACCCTACTAAAACGTGCAAAAATACTAGTGTAATAATTGTTACCTTTCTGCCTTTTTCCGCACTCGCCGCCACTGCTGTACATTTCTGATCCTTTTTCTGGCTTGTCCTGCACGAGCAGGTTGAATATTTTCTTCCATTACAATCAGAATTACAAAGAAAACACGCGCTATCTGCAATCGTTTTGCTATGAAAAGTAACAGACTTGCCATCTTGAAAAGTTTTGAAATTACGGCATCTGATTGGTTGATTGTGACAGTGGCGGATTTGCTTCTAACAAATTTTGGATCGAAGCGGTTTTGCACTTATACGCTACTTTTAAAGTGTATTTTACGGGTGACTGAGGTGGATTAGCACTTTATTGTTTAGAACATATTATTGCAGCTCTTCAGTACTACAATTTGGTATGACTAGTTTAAAAAATGCAATTTTGGACTGAGGCTGTTTTGCTTTTATACCCCTCAAGTTGTAAGGAGGTGGTCTGAAATGTTTTGTGTATGAAGTCCAAACAACGTTCACCTCCTTACAATTTACGTATAAAGGAACAAGTAAATTCTACAAAATATTTGAATAAAGTATACCAATCTGAACCATTAAAGAAGTAGAAAATTATCGATTACAGAAGTGGATCAGAGTGGAAAATAATTAATTTCGGTTATAAATTAGAATGGAACAAAAAATGGAAACAGATACATTAGTGGATCTGTTCAGTGGATCAAAGAACAATACTTTTTTGTTCGGAAGGTCTATGTGCCCACATAGATACACATTGCCCAAGGACTCGAAAGCTGGCGAAGCTAGGGCGAATTCCAATTCAATGATTGTTTCACTAAATCACTTACTCCTTTCGATTATTTATACGGCACAATGAATGTGGGCATAATACACATATCATTATGTGTGTTGTCCAAAAATTCATTAGTTAACATTAAAATACGTAAAAACAAAAGGATTACTCTCATGTAGGTAGTTCATCTTTGACACAAAGTGGTCCGACTGTGTTCAATCGTTTGTGTTTTGGGGTGTATGGTAGAGGTGGTAAGGTGCTTCTAGGATTTCAGCGCTGGACTAACTTACATCATATTCACTTGACAAGTGTGGTTTTATCTTGGCCTGTATGAGGTTGACTTGCATTTGTGACACTGACTAGCCTGTGTGACACTGACTAGTCTGTGTGGCACTGATTAGCCTGTGTGGCAATGACTAGACCGTGTGGCAATGACCGGCTGTGTGGTAGTCACTCTGATGACTATGTTTGTGCGATAATCACGATGACTGTTTGTGTATAGTCACAGAATGACTATGATTGTGTTAGTGTGTCGTGACTATGTTTGGGTATTAGTCCCAGGTACTCGTATAACAATGATTTTTTTTTTATAGTCAAAGGAATTGCTATGACGGTTGTTGCGATAGTACCGATGTTTAATGTCGATCACTTTTATCATTTTTGATAATAACGGGTGGTTAAATTGTAAGGGCCGATGTTAAATATGAACCACACCTAAACGCCAAGTTTTTTTCCGAATTTTATTTGACATTTCTCTATTTCAGACTTACTCAATTTGAACCATGGAGAGATACACAATCCAACAACGTGTTAAAGTTATCCAGACTTATTATGAAAATGGGCGTTCAAATCAAAATGCATATCGTGCACTTCGTGATTTTTTTGGTCAATTTGATCGTCCAAATGTGCGTACAATCGCAAAAATCGTGGAAAAATTCGAGCAAACCGGGTCTGTAGAAGATGTGAGAACACCAGTGCGTGCTCGTACAGCTCGTACTGCAGAAAATATTGCTGCTGTTCGCGATAGTGTGGCTGAAGAGCCGTCCACCTCAACTCGTCGTCGTGCCCAACAATTGCACCTCTCACGCTCATCGTTGATGAACATTATGCATAAAGACTTGCATTTACACGCTTACAAGGTGCAATTGGCTCAAGAACTAAAGCCTCTTGACCATTCCAAACGTCGTGAATGGGCAGAATGGTGGCAAGAAATGGCAACAGTGGATGATCAATTTTCGAAGAAAATCATCTTCAGTGATGAGGCACATTTTCACCTCAGTAGATTCGTCAATAAACAGAATTGCCGCATTTGGGAGAATGAGAATCCAAGAGTGATTGTCGAAAAACCAATGCACCCACAAAGAGTGACTGTTTGGTGCGGTTTATGGGCTGGCGGCATCATCGGGCCGTATTTTTTCCAAAATGAGGCCGGTCAGGCAGTTACTGTGAATGGTGTTCGCTATCGTGAGATGATAACGAACTTTTTATGGCCCGAATTGGAAGATATGGATGTGGACGATATGTGGTTTCAGCAGGACGGTGCCACTTGCCACACAGCTAACGAAACAATGGCTCTTTTGCGCAACAAATTCAATGGCCGTGTTATCTCACGTAATGGCGATGTCAATTGGCCGCCAAGGTCATGTGATTTGACACCGTTGGACTTTTTTCTTTGGGGTTATTTGAAAGAAAAGGTGTACGTCGATAAGCCAGCAACAATTCAAGAGCTAAAGGATGAGATAATTCGGCACATTAACGGCATAGAACCTCCATTATGCCTCAGGGTCATCGAAAATTTGGACCATCGGATGGAGGTGTGCCGCCGTGGTCGCGGCGCCCATTTGGCCGATATTTTGTTCCATACATAATTGAGTAATACCAATATATCATAATAAAATAAAATAACAATAATTTCCTAAATAGTTTGTGTTTTATTCAAAATCAACATCGGCCCTTGAAATTTAACCACCCTTTAGTTCTGTTTGCGTCAGGATAGCTATGGCGATGTTTCTGATGAATTGAAATATGCCACGTGGTCAATCCAAGTTAATGCGTAGATAAGCTGTACTATTGACAGTGTCTTCGCTATTTTTTTCTATTAGATTGGTCACTAATCTAGCGAATAGTGAGACCATGTAGAAATCGAAATAAAATAGCATTTTTTTTTTTTTATTTGTGGTTTGTGGTGGAGACCTATTAGGATATTATGATATTATTTTATTTTTTTGCAAACGATCGTTTGGAGTCGATCTCTTGTAGGCGCTAACGCTTACAACAGGTCGACTCCAAGCGATGATGAATTCGCCACAGAACGAATTTACTTTGACTTGTCGACGCTAGTCTTTACTCACAAAACTTTAGTAACAGAATTTTAACTAGCGAGTGTTTGAGGATAAAACGTTGGCTAGTTAAAATGCTGTGGATAAAGTTGTATTGTATCAGTTATTGTATCCATACTATCCATACTAATAGTATAAATGTGAAAGTAACTCTGTCTGTCTGTTTGTCTGTCTGTCTGTCACGCTCAAACAGCTAAACTGATTTAGATGAAATTTGGTATGGAGATAGTTTGAGTCCCGGGGAAGGACATATATAGGATTTTTTTATCGCGATAACCGACATCCACGCGGGCGGAGCCGCTAGTGAAAGCTAGTGACTAATAAAAACAACAACAGGTAAAACTGTAGATACTAACAGTTTTTAGGGTTTTTTTTTTAGTTCAAGTAATTAAGTAATAAATTGCGCGCTAATTACAATATCCTTAATTGCTAAAGACAATGCACTTCGTTTATATTTGCAACAAGCGAAATTATGACAAAACAAAAAACCCAACTGCTTAAAATTAACAGGTAATTGCCTGCCTCTGTGGCGTGGCGGGAGTGTGTCCGACTGCTACGCCAGAGGTCGTGGGTTCGATTCCCACACGGGACACCACTTTGTGTGATCCACAAATTGTTGTTCCGAGTCTGGGTGTACTTTGTGTCCGTCACCTGTATGTTTGTAAAGTCCCCCGCGGCTCAGGACTTGTATCATAATGCGGGAGTCGTCGTTAAAAAAAAAAAAAAATTGGCGCCGAAAATCCGGTATATTACTTTTTTTCTAATTTTGATGACTTAGTATGACCCTCACATGAAAAACATGTATGTCCTTTATGCACAGTCGGGTAAAAACCAAATTCTCTTGATTATTTTTGCTAGAGTAATATTTAAGTACATATTGCCGGCAGGCAAATCGGAAGCTGTCGAAGTCAGGGCAAATTTCTATTGAACGATTGTTTCACTAAGCCCCTTGCCATTTAGTCCTTTTGATTATACGAGTATATAAGAACGAGACAATAAATGTGGGCCTAATACACATTTCATAAAGTGTGCAGTCCGAAATAGAATAAGTTAAAATTTAATAGATCTTATCAATATAAATGTAATCGTAAAAAATCATGATCGTAGATATAAAACCGGGCAAGAGCATGTCGGACAAGTCCACGCACAATGTAGGGTTTCGTAGCCCCCCCCCCCCTCAATCCGAATAAAGCGGCTTAAGAAGTGGGTATTCTGTGGTTTTTGTTTCATACTAACAACGTTATAATAATAATTTTCAACGGAATTTGTACGAAAGTTTTGTTACTTCTCATTTGATCAGCTGTTACTCGTAAACTTGTGAAGCCAATTTAGCTGTGAAATTATCCTTTTAATTTCACTATATATACTACTGCTGTGATTTTTTTTCACATATCCAACATCAACCACTGAGCTCTCAAGGGGGGGGGGGACGCTTTACTCTAACAAAAAAAAATACTTTACAGCTTAATATTTCACAAACGGTTTCTTAAATCTAAAATTAGTCCGCACAACCCCGTAACGTTTTTAAAAGACCTACCTAATGATATCCCACATGGTGGGGTGGGTGAGAAAAAAAAACACATCCCCTTTCACATGTAGAGAACGTACTCGAAAAAAAATGTTTTTCAAGTTTTTTTTAGTTAACTTTGTTGGCGTAAGTAATATGTGTATCCATGCAAAATTACAGTCTTCTAGCTCTAACAGTCTCTGAGGGACATGGCGAAATTATAAGGGTTTCGTGTTGCCATTTTGGCTACGAAACCCTACAAACGAATGGATTATTTTTATTTAGTTGGTTTAAAAAGTGTCAAATTGTGTATTAAGCTCGTTAATAAACAATATCAACGTGGCTTTTATTCAAAATATCGAAATATTTACCTACCTTTCATATCTTTACTTTAAGGTTAATGTAATACTTCATATAGGATATGGTCAATATAGTACCTACTTACATACATTAAAATAATCAAATATGTCTAAATTGATGAAAATAATTCGAAGCGATGTAATGATTGTAAGTAGTCTCCACTGCCTGTCTAAGGCTTTTAATTGATCAATTCAAGAGACTTAAATAGGAGTCTTTCATAATTACAAACATTTTCTGTTACTCATAAAACATCATTAATTAATGCTAACTTAATTTTTAAAAGAATTTTGAAAGTAATAGATACTTTATCTTTCACATTTTTTGTTCGAGAATATTGGATATTTTTCTTCGGAGTAAAATTATCATTAGCTAATTTGGTTAAATTTTTCCTTTTTATAATTTTCCGCTTGGTAACGTAACAAAATAAAAAAGAGCGATGTAAATGCTGAAACAGTGGGGCTGCCTGTATGTATTATACCTACACAAAACCGTAACAGGAGAAAAAACCGGCAAGTGCATATTGAGCCACGCACAATGTAGGGTCCATAGTCCCCCTCCCAAAGAGGGTTTTCTGTTGTTTTTGTTTCATACTTACGTTATACCTACTTGATTAATTTATAATGGAATTTGTACAAAAATTTTGTAACTTCGCATTTAATCAGCTGTTACTCGTAAACTTGTAAAGCCTACTTAGCTGTGATAGTTTTCCTATTAATTTTACTATATATACTTCTACCGTGATTTTTTCACCATACCGATTTAGACCACATTTCACATACACATCAACCATTTAGCTGGTAGGGGAGGTGGGACACTTGACAAAAATTTGCACTTTAAAGCTTAATATTTCACAAACGGATTTAAATCTAAAAATGGTCTTTACAACCCATACGTTTTTTAAAGACCTATCTAATGATACCCCACACGATTGGGTAGGTAAGAAAAAAAATCACATCCCCACTTTACATATAAGGAAAGTACCCTCAAAAAGAAATGTTTTTTATGATTTTATTGTTTCACTTTGTCGGTTTATATAATATGTGTATCCATGCAATTACAGCTTTTCTAGCACTAACAGTCTCTGAGCTAAGCTGCAGACGGACGGACGGACATGGCGAAACTATAAGGGTTCCGTTCTGCCATTTTGGCTACGGAACCCTAAAAAGATTAATTTCACCTCAGTTTTTGTGAAATTAAAGAAAAGCAATTGATATTTATGTAAAAGCCACTGTCAAAGTGATTATTATAATTTTATAGGACCGAAGGCGCGAAGGGACTGCAGCCTGAGCAACAACAAAGCGTCATCGCAAGCGCAAGCGCTGTACCAGCTACGTCTTGCACCATGTAACCGTAGTAGCCGAAGCTCGTCGCTGTTGGCTGGAATTTTAAGGTTTTTCTGGGCGATATTTCCAATTTTCGCCGTTAGAATCTTCGACCGTTTGAGTTGTCGCTCAAATAAAAATATAATTCATGGAGTTAATCGGGGTTAAATGTCGTTAATTCCAAAAAAGAAAACAGTAAACCTTAAGAAAGAACGACCCCCGAAGTACAAGCCCTGTATCGTGGGGGACTTTACAAACATACAAGTCACGGACACAAAGTATACCCAGACTCGAAACTACAATTTGTGGATCACACAAAGTGGTGTTCCATGTAGGTATCGAACCTACGACCTCTTGCGGAGCAGTCTGTTCCTACCGTATTAATAGTTTTGGGTGAAAATAATTACTATAAGCAATACCCACGCGGGTGGAGATGCAATTGAAAAATATTTGATTCATGATACTTTTCAGTAATGTTTGGAAACCACATATCTGAACAATGTTGAATCCGTTTCAAGTTCCATTTTAGCGTCGCTACTCGTATGCAATGTCATTCCTACCGCAACTACATTCACATGGTATAGACGACAACGCACGTTTCTATTTTATATCTACAGTGTGAACTACAGAAATAACATATCCACAAAATACCAAGAGTACAGAAGGCATGCTTCATACAACGCGCGCTGTAGCGACGCAGCATAAATAGACATCACGCGTCGTCGTTGCTTTCCTCAAGGATCGCCACAACGACGCACGACGGTCCTACGCCATCTGTATCCAGTTGTTTCCGCGATCTTCACGACCTGATGAAGATTATTGATGACACTTTTCAATTCTCGAGAGTACATCTTGAGCATCATAAGATTCCGTATTCATGAGTGATGTCTCACTCATGAATACGGAATCTTATGATGCTGTTCAAGTGAAGTGGTCTGTAATTTCGTGTCTATGTGCCGTGTGTTGCTTGAGCGAGGTAAGAATGAGGGTTCCCTTCTATACTCTTGGTATTTTGTGATGTGTCCGTGTGTGAAAACAAAGTACGCACACAATATACATGAAAGTGCTCACTTGCAGACTTGCGCCCAGCTGTGAACGTTACAAAAATAACCACGTGTCCTGTACGCATTAATAGGAGTAGTTCCAAAGGTGCATATTTTATTACGAAGTATACACCTCTCAGTTTTAGATTTAAATAGCTTTTCTGTATTCTAGAGGCCGTTGATCAATTTTTTCTAGGTATTAAAAGTCAAAATAATACAAAGTCTGCTTTTCTGTAATATTAATTGTCTAGCTAAACTAGTAAATAATGTTGCTAAACATGAAACAAAGAATTGGTTAAATCATTTGATTTCAGATTGACAGGGGATGGACAGCGGTAAATTAAGATTAATTATAAAATAACAGTGATAATATCTTGGGACAACTCACACAACGTCATGTAATCTCAAACTAAGCCGAGCTCATACTATGGCAACCAAACAACTGATATACATACTTCTTTATTTCAAATACATTCGTATTATAAATAAATTACACCCAGACACAGAGTAAAGGATCGTGCTCACCACTTAAAGTTTTATCCCTAAAAAAAATCTCTGTATTTGCGTTAAGGTTATAAGGCAAGGACAATACAAATACAAGGCTTGATTTCCCAAAATGGAGAAATAAAAAGTTTTTCATATTACAATCTTCTTGGTGTGCACGACGCTTAAGAACAAATATTTCTGGTATTTGCGAAGAATGCAGGTTGCATCCAGAGCATTCAGCGAACACGATGAAACAAAACTGATCAAGTTTTGTTTCAACATGTTCGCTATTTTTGAAACTTTAGCATGCAAACTATGCTTTGTCTCTGCATTCCGCTGCTGTAAAGTTCACAACAGTATAAAAATATTATATTACGTATACGCTTACTATAAAAATGACGTTCACTAATTTAAAAATGTAAAAAAAAATGGGCAAGTGCATGTCGGGCCACGAATAATGTAAGATTCCGTAGTACTTCCCACCCCTCCCAACCCTCCTAATCTGAATAATGCGGCTTAAGAAGTGGGTTTTCTGTTGTTTTCAACCGACTTCAAAAAGGAGGAGGTTCTCAATTCGTCTGCATGTTTTTTTTTTTTTTGTATGTTTGTTCACCGATCACGCAAAGACGGCTGGACCGATTTGAAAAATTGTTTTTGTGTTTGAAAGGGTATACTTCCAAATTGGTCCCATTGCCATCAGATCACGATCTGATGATGGGATCCTGGAGAAATCGAGGGAACTCTTAAAATATTCAAAGCACACCTACAGTGATTTAGGTATATTTCATAGTGATTCGTGCATTTACTCTTAAAAAACACCAATTGGTGAAGTGAAACTGATGATGAAGACCAAAAATTACGAGCAGACCTATTCAATATTTCACAGTTTGCGATTAAATTAAGTACTTTAATATGGTATTGAGTAGCACTTTAATCTCGATATACTACTATTAAACAATGTAATAAAGCTGATAGTGAACTCCTCAACAATTAACGGCCCTGCATCGGGGCAAGCAATATTTCGTAAAAGGATTTGAGCAGATGACATAAGCCTATTGTAACTTAAGTGAATTGTAAACCAACCCACTAAAAAGTGAGAAATAAAAACTTTTTAACAAAAAATATTACCGACTTCAGAAATAAATACAAAGCAACTAAAAAGCAAAAAATAATATACCTAGAATAACAAAAACAAATTAAACATTTTGAAGTTGGTGCCGAATAAAACACGAAGACTACTATTTCATGGCACCAACTTCAAAATGTTTAATTTGTTTTTGTTATTCTAGGTATATTATTTTTTGCTTTTTAGTTGCTTTGTATTTATTTCTGAAGTCGGTAATATTTTTTGTTAAAAAGTTTTTGTTTCATACTTACAACGTTATGCGTTATATCAATGGAATTCGTACGAAAATGTTGTTACTTCTCATTTCTCTCACTCATAAACTTGTAAAGCCTAGTTAGCTGTGATAGTTTTCCTTTTGATTTCACTATATATATTACTACCGTGATTTTTTTCACATACCCATCATCAACCATTTCGCTGGCGGGACACTTGACTCTAATAAAAAATTGCACTTTAAAGTTTTCTCTTTTCTTTCTCTTCTCTTTTCTCCCCTCCTTTACCCTCAAAAAAAAGTTTTTTAACATTTTATTCTTTCTTTACTTTGTTGGCGTAGGTGATATGTGTATGCATGCAATAATACAGCCTTCTAGCGCTAACAGTCTCTGAGCTAAGCTACAGACGGACGGACATGGTGATACCGGTCGTGGTCACGATCGGTGCAATTCGATCGAAACGTCGGGTAAATAAAAGGTTCGTACCTGTAAATAATTCACGCGAATTATACGTATATTTACCGAAATATATCTTATATGTATAAAAATCGCGAAAGTTTAAAAACAATAATTCACCTTTTATACCTACTCGTATATAAATAACTATAGGTACGTTTATTTAAATTTGTGTCAACTATATGACATGTATACAGTAACAAATACAATAATTGCATGTTTGAAAGATAGAAAAACCCAGGAATCGAACCCGAGACTTCCGTAGCCAAACCGGGGCCACAAGTGAACCACATATCTGGACTATGTTACTAGACCTCAAATTTTTCTATCCCTTGATGCTCGCAAGTTGGGCCCTCGCATGCGCCATCTAGTCGGTAGTTAAATAACTATCACGGCTTTTGTTATTGCTTCGTTGCAAAGATCATTTTAACGAATATTGAAGTAATTTTTATAGGCATTTCTTACCAATTACTTTACAAATACAATAATTGCATTTTTGAAAGATAGAAAAATTTGTATTTATAAACTAACAAATAAAATTTTTGATTGCCACATCCAGTTAGATATCATCAGTGATCATGTTGTTTGTGTTTCTATGACTGACTGCGGGAATATTGTAAATATTTTTGTACTATAACTTTGTAAGAAATTACTTCTACTACCATTTTGTATGCTTTCCAAGTGTAATATTTTATATTTGAATATTATGTGTACTCATGTAAAGTGAATTTTGTAAATTCTTAATGAGAATAAATATCTTTAACCATACGTTAAAAAATAAACAAACATGGCGGCTGTGAGATGTCAAAAACAAGAAGTGTGAAAAAAAAGTTTTTTCGAATACCGCAACACGTTAGGTATATATAAAAATATAAAATATCATAAGGTCACAAACTTGACACAATTTCACTAACTACGCTATGCTTATCTGCTGAGATTAAATAACTTAATGTTGATTTTTCGTGTACCTACAAAAGGTTAAATAGTGTTACTAAACTATTGTTTGCTCTAAACTTAGAGTGAACCATGAAAAATCTGAGCAATAATACATATTTATTTTAGATTTTTTTTTAGTTATGTATGTAAAGGGCGCCAATGGAACCTTGTACTAAGACTATAAATCCGTTCATCGTTCCTCTTGTTATATGGCTATATATTTTTAATACACTCTCTAAGGATTTTACAGAGCGTGTTACTAACGCATAACAAACAATAATTAAAATAAAATAAAACTAAAGCGTTTTTTCGAGATTTCCAGTACGGTGGTACGGAACTCTTCGAGTGCGAGTCCGACTCTTACTAGGCTGGGTTTATTTATAAATTGTTACCTTCTAAATTAGATCATACGCGACATTTTGGTTCAGCTTATGATGGGGTACATTTGAATACATGGACATTTATCAAAGCAATGGCAGACCTATTGTTATTTATTACGACAAAAGAAAAAAATACAATAAATCACTCCTTGCCTGTTTAGTTGGGTACAATCTTGAGTAATACGGCGTTTAAAGTCGGACAACTTGAACTGATTCTGTATATATTATTGTTACTAGAGGCGTATTTGACTTAAAAATATTGTTATTTTTGTATTATACTAATAAAATTTGTTGTAATTAGTTATCGCATTCAAATATTTATCGTGCAAAGAAGTAGATCTGACATAAAATTGGTACTTATTACCAAAAATGATTTTATATTTTAATATAAAATTACACTTTCAGGCACCACATACTGACTGGACTGACACAACTGGGTTTAAAATATAATGGTAATGTCAATCATTTTGTAAATTGTAAATAAAATGTTACTCAAACAATGCAAACTTTGTTTCTGACATGATATATACCTCTATTTAATAATACACAGTTTTATATTTATGTTTTTGTTTTTGACAGAGCAATTACTGTAGTTTGAAAAAATATTAATGAAAATTTATTTCAATTGTGGTTTATCAAACTAGAAATAAATTCCTATTTTGATTGCACCGACTGAAGAGTGCACCAAGAGTTTAAGCGACTAGTGTGCAGGTGATTTAATTCTCACACGCCGATAAAAAAAGAGATCGAATATGTGAAAACTTCAGAATTTTGATTTTAAAAAAATGTTTTGATGGTATCAACACATACCATCCCAGTACTCCTCTATTTTCTCTCTTCGGTCGTGTCGGATTGCCGTCCCATCAGCTATGAGATCGAGAGAATTGAAAGTGCTCTGGTGTCTGCACATACACTTGTGCACTATAGTATCTCCTGCGTAACCGAAATCGATTAAGAGACCATTATGTTTTCATGATAAAATCGCATCATTCTAAAACCGTCTAAGCAAGTTTGAAATTTTTGTGCAACTAAAATAAAACTAAGAACCATCCCATTCAAAAGTTTATTCATTTTGGAACTACAATAGCACAGACACACACACACACATACACAAACAGACAGATTACACATTTAACACCCTTTTTTTATAGGTACTATGTTAAAAATTAGCACTGATTTAGGCAATATTTAAGCACATATAGTTTTTACACTGTAAGTGGATGCTTCTACTATGTTGTATTCATTGAGGTTGATATATCCAATCTCTGTACTTATAATTCTTTTAATATTTTTTATCTCTTGTTTGTACGTCAGTCCTCTAATAATTATGGTGTTTAATATAATGGTAGCAGCACATTACCTGCATATACTTACAGTTTATAAACAAATAAACATTATAAACATTAACAATTTGAAAAGAGTGACCGGGAGTTTTTATTGCCTCGTTCTTTTCTCCGATTTTCCTATTCTTTGGAAACAGGCATTTTGTTTCTTTATTGTGTTTAAAAAAGATGGCTCCCGCACTAGGGTACAAGCCCTGTGTCGCGGGGGACATTACAAACATACAAGTCACGGACACAAAGTACACCCAGACTCGGAACAACAATTTGTGGATCACGCAAAGTGGTGTCCCGTGTGGGAATCGAACCCACGACCTCTTGCGTAACAGTCGGATACACTCCCACCGCGCCACAGAGGCATTACATGTAGAATTGACTTTTCACAAGTGTAGTATTAATAATAACAATTCTTTATTCACTTATGATTGAATTGTAATAGTAATAATAACAATTCACTTATGAAGTAAACTTCATAAGTGAATATAGAATTGTTATTATTACTATTTCAATTTGTATCCTTACCAATGTCGCTTATGGCGGCCAAGCTAATCAACTACGCGGAAGATAGACTAACTAGATACTTTCTTTCACAAGTGTGTACGCAGACACAAGTGCACTCTCTATTCCTTCGCTCTCATAACCCGATTGGACAAAAATCCAACTCGATCGAAGAGTGATTGGACGCTGGACCGACGGCTTTACGTGCTCTCCGAGCCACGGAGATGTGAGACATTATTCATTTGACAATGGCAACATCGTTTAACCTCGCAGATGTCTCGACCTGGAGGCCTTCTCTATTTCAATGAAAACAAAGTTTCGATCAAAAATGAGGTAGTAATATACAAAGCCAGGAACATGTATTTAATGCAGTCGTTCCAGAAAATCGTCCATGGATTCGAACTTCTTGTGCTTATCAAAAAATTTATAGCAATAGCCCCCGAAATTTAAGTAAACGAAAATTCATGAATTTCGTTTTAAAGAAAGAGCCTACTAGTCGGTTACCTCTAAGGACCCCTCAAAAAATAATACCGTGTACTCTCCAAACGTTGTGTCGGTATTTCAAACCTCAGAATAAAGGTTGTACGGTTTGGTATGTTGAAAAAAGTTAGGCTGCAGGCTCTGCGGTGACGTGAACAAATAGCCACCATTCTTCACACGCATCTGATTAAAGTTTTCTTGAAGATGAGATTGGGTGCGTCTGTATCTTTCCTAAAAAATGACTAAAACTTGGTCTTGCAGGAATTTTATATGACTTTATAACAATTTGTAGGACGCATGTGAATAATTTAAGAGAATCCTAGTAACAATAAAAAAGCGGAAGTTCTTCCTTATGTGGTATCTTCAGTTACGTTATTTTTTAACCGTCTTCAAAAAGGAGGAGATTTTTGTGATTATGATGTTTTTTATGTATGATCGGGCATAGCTCCGTCATATATATAATATACGGATTCGATAGAAGTTTATTTTGAAATGGTCTCATATACATTTCGTAAAGATCTGGGAATAAGTTTGCGAGACAGACAACGAAACTCCTTAACAAATACAAACCAAACCTGATTGAAGTCAGTTAGATGTTTTTTTTGTATAAAAATAGTATTATTAATAAAAATCAATAACTATTTATATCTACTACATACCATAATAGATACAAATAACTAAAATTGAAGTGTTTGTTTGTAATGTCAAAATAACAGCTTTTTACTAAATGCATATGGAAGTTTATACGCTACTTACCTAAAACAAAACGCAGTTTGTGTTTTCTGTCTGTCTAATTGTTCCGGCTAATATCCGAAACGGCTGAACGGATTTTGGCAGAACTTTCACTGTCAGACAGCTAACGTTAACTTTTAATCATCACGCTAAAGTCTATAAGGAGTGAGCATTCATGCTGCTACGACTTCATGTGAACAAATTCGTGGATACGACCATTTTTAAAATAAAAATAGCAGAAAATACACTATCTAAATATTAATATTTACAAAAGTCCTGCAACTAACTCTGTATGTCTGTTGCGTTTTCACACTTAAACCGCTAAAACGATTTAGATTAAATTTGGTATGGAGATAGTTTGAGTTCCAGCAAAGGAATAGGATAGTTTATTATCGCGATTGCGCGATTGTATTTTTTTTAACGAGAATATAAAAGTCTTTATCGCTCCGTGTGTATGTTATTTATCGAGACCAAATGTAGTGTAAATAGGTATGTCCCAAACTTTAAGGTACCTCACTGGAACCCGAACACCCTGAATATAATAATATGATTATATACAGGGTGTCCCAAAAGTATTCCACACGGAGGGAAAGTATCTTAAATAGTGTAGATAGAACATTTTACTAAAATAAAACTTCATTTTGATTTTAAATATAAATTGACCTGCATTCAAAGTTTTTTAAATAATCGCCTGTTTGAACCGGGCATCAAACCCGTATAATATGAAAAAGCACCATGTATTTTTATGACACCATTCAAAGGGGTCAGGGACATTTTTTTTCTAAATCACATTGAATCTTAAATAAAGAAAATGCTATAAAATTTTACATATAATAAAATACAATTTGTATTTCTAGGCACGATACTAGGCCCAACTATTGCATTTATTACAGCGTTTCTGCTTTTATTTACAATCATTTCAAGTTACAAGATATAGGTTTAAGTAATTTATTCTCAATAAGAATAACAATGCAATTCACATAACTTGAGCACGTCATTAATTGATACAAATAATATTACTTGAGAGCGTACATTATAAGAACGCTAGCTCTAACTAACGCTAATATTATTTCAAACATTCATCGCGCAAATTATACGTAAATCAACAAAATTAGTGAGCTAATTCATGTTACAGATAGTGACACGCTTTGAGCCTTTGCTAAGTTAAATTTGTTGTAAGTCGCAGTTCGCTGTAATTATTTGACTTAATTGTTAAATTGTATAGTTTTCCTTCAATTCAGGATACTATGTTATTTAAAAAATAATCCTAATACTTTTCCGATTAGTATCGTAAAAAAACTTTTTTACAAAACAATATCAAATAATTAGACATTTTGAAGTTGGTGCCTAAAACATAAAACTAAATTGCTTGTGCTAGTGTTAACTTCAAAATGTTTAATCATTATTTGGTTTTCAGTTACCTTATATTTATTTCCGAAGTCAGTTTTTATATTTTTGTACTTTTAAAGAGTTAATGCACGAATTGCAACAAAATATACCCAAAGGTGTATTTAATATTTGAAGAGTACCCTCGATTTCTCTAGGATCTCATTATCAGATCCTAACTTTGATGACAATGGGACCAATCTGGAAGTATACTCTTTCAAACACAAAAAGTTCTTCGAGTAACCGTTTTTTCAAATTGGTCCAGCCGTTTGCGAGTAATCAGTTGGCAAACATTTAAAAAAAATACTGTCGAATAGAGAACCTCCTTCTTTTTGAAGTCGGTTGAAAATACAGGATGTTTCTTTTTCATATTTTGCGAGTTTAACTCCAAGTCCAGGAAAATCTTTGAATGCAGATCGAATTATTTTTAAATTCAAAATGAAGTCTTGTTTCAGAAAAATGTTCTATCTACACTATCTAAGGTACTTTCCCTCTTTTGGGACACATATTTGCTTTTCATATTTTTAAAAGTTATTCTTTGCTGACTCTGCATAGAAATAAAATACCTATTCAAACTGTTCAGTGTGCTTAGCGCAAGTTTGTTTTACGGTAACGTGTTTACCGCGTTTGGCTATCTGATTGGTTATGAGCTTGGAGCGGGCCTATCGGAGCGCCAAATGTCTTAAACGCGTCGCTCGCGTTAACGTAAAACAAACTCGCACTAGATACACGGCTTATCTTTTCTTGTAAATTATTCAATCATTTTTCCTTGATGCCCATCCTTCTATATGAAAATACAGGTATGTTCAAAAATAATTGTATGAGGAAAGCGCCGGATGGGGAATAAACAAACAAATCACATTTGAATGTTACTATTGTGTCCTTCGTTTCAGATTTGAGAGGATTTGATACTCGAACAGCTTTCTATGTGGTTTTGTTGTTGATTTTTTATTTATTAAACACAAGCACGAATCATAATGTGGTGATATTCACTTCACCGTAAGCGACCTCTTAAGGCCGTATCCTGACCAAATAACCTTGAGCATTCGTTCTCTCTTTGTCGCACCGTAGCGAATGCACTCCGTTTTTGGAATAAAATCTTTATAAAATAAAATTTTAGTTGTTTGAAAAAAATGTTACTTTAGTAAGTCGCCTGTCCATTAATGTAAGTATCAAATCAAAGAATTAGAATTTTATCAATAATTGTTTCACATTTCTGTGGCTTCGTTGTGAGGAGATTAAATAAACATTATATTCCTTTAAAACACAAAACCTACTATTTTGAAGTCAAAATTATATAGAAATTTAATTATTTTTATTAATTAATATTTCTTCTTGGATAAAGAGCAGATAGCTCCACTAAAGTGCATTAAAAACAGCTAGCTTGCTGGGTTTTGCACGAGGAAGCGATTTAAGGTGGCCACTGACGATACGTCCATTTAGAAGCCTTGCAAATGGATGTATGCAAAATTATGGTACCACTGACTATGCTTCCATTTGGATGTCTTCCACTTAGACGTACGCAAAAACATTATACTAAATACTACTGTCAACACTATAAATTTGTTTCAAAAGAAGTAAAGAAAACAAATTTGACGTCTTTCATACCGAGAGCGAAAGAATAAACCAAAGACATTACTGTAACACCGTGTTGGTCTAGTGGTGTTACCACCCGGTGTAAGCTTCTTGATTTACCCACTCACTGACAATACTGGATGCATTTGAAATGGCATGGCGTGATACATTTAGTTGAACTAGACGAACGTCGTTTTTGAATTCCAAAACCGAACGACGTCTATTCAAATGGATTACGTTCTTGACATTCACAATAAGTTTTTATTTTATTTTAGAATTTTAGGGAAACTTACAGCTAGGAAAAATACAGTACAAAATTTGAGTATCATGATGAAGGCCAATTATGAGTTTCCACTATTTTTTTTTTCTTATATTTCTACTCATTATGAAATGTATAAATCACTGAGTACATTATATTTAAATGAGAATAAATATGGTATAAATAGAATAGTGATACATATTATGAAAACTAATAGTCGCTTAAGGCTTTCCTCATTCTATTTATGCTAGTGTAAAATAAGTCCATATCAACCTGCCGACATGTCACATTGTAAGTACGGCAAGCTCGTAGTAAATATGAGTTATGTCTAAATGTAGTTCTCGCTGTAGGAACCTGTAGCAAATTCGACCTGCGCAGAGACACTGAAGGTGCACACAGACCTATTTTTCGCACTAGTAGCGGTAAGTCCGTAGATTCGTTGAAAATTGACATAAGAAATGTTAAGTCCGCAATTTTTCGACGCTCTATCAGTGGCAGGATGTTAAATTTTTTACAGCGAGCGTGGTAATCAGGCAAATAACAGCACGATCGGTATTAAATGTACCTTAAGAACTTTCGTTGTATACTTTCAAGACGGTCAATATAAGTGTTATATATCACATATATATATGTCATGACAGACTTCACGCCATTTGGATTGTTAGATGGGAACATTGTATTTTAATGGATATTTATTGTTTATTTTTTCGGGTTAATTGATAGGAAATCGATTTAAAATCACCAAGAAAATAAGTTAGAGGCGTTAGATTAGTTAGATTCTGACAAAATTATGTCGGAAGTGTTTTTAGATATTCATTTTAAGATGTTAGCATACGATGTGAGCAGAAACTTATACAAACTTTTTTCAATCTTTTTGGATACACCAGGCCACTCAGAAAATTTTGCGAAAAGATGTTTTTGTGTATAAGGCACTGGCCACTTGTAATTATTTTGAAAAATGTAGTTATTAAAAAGTAAAAATACTATTGTTCGAATTTTGAATTTCCCTCTATTTTTTACGAGAGCCAAATTTATTTATCTTGTCTCATGGATCTGCATTGAGAACATTAACGTGCGATGATTTTCTTAGGCCTTAGGCCTAAAACCGCACGAGTCATTCGATCGACTTCAAATGGCTTTTATGGGTGAAGGACATTCTAAAGCAAATGTCTACTCTTGGCAGAGCCAGTACAAGCGCGGTCATCCTACTTTGAGGGGTGAACAAAAGAGTGGTCGTCCTACGACAGCTGTCACGGAAGAAAGTGTGCTGGCAGTAAAAAAAAAATCAAGAAAACAATTAGTAGCGAATTACTTATGAAGAGATTTAGATACATACACTGCAGATTGGTTCGAGAAGCCTTCACAAGATTCTACACGAGCACCTTCGCGTGAGGAGGATAGTTTCGTGCTGGGTGCCGCACAAACTCACTGAAGCTCAGAAGCAGGCCCGGCCCGTGTGGAGTGGTGCCGTGATGTGATTCAATAATTTTAAGCAGTCTCGTCTCGATGCGTTCAGAATATTGTGACAGGTGACGAACCCTAGATTTGTCAATACGATCCAGAAACAAAGTGTCAGTCGACAGTTTGCCTGTTTCAAAACGAACCAACGAGGCGATCGAGAAGCGCAGGGGAAGTTTCTTCACTTTGACGGGGTATCTGGTATCATTCCAATACGAGATCAAAGCAGCACCAACGCCGAATGGTGAACGCCTGCCGGAAGTTTTGTCTGCAATGAGCAAAAGTGACCGAACAAGGGGCGCTCCAAATGAGGGATTTTCTGGACATCACACCGGTCACTCTCCTTACAGTCCTGATCTGGCATCGTGTGACTTCTTTTTATTCCATTAAAATAAAAAATCAGCTGGAAGGGATACAGTTTAATCGCTGGAAGACGCGCTAGCAGCGTTCGAGAACGCCGTGGTGTCTGCAGCGGACTAGAAAAAATCTGTTTAGACGCATGAAACTTTGTAGAGACTTTGTAGAGGCTGGTGGAGAGTTCTTTGAAAAGATTTAATTAAAATATTTTATTAATAGAAGTTACTTTTTTAGTTTCCTAAAACTTTCTGAGAGTATCACGTAAACGCCTACGCAATTGTATAATGGCTAATTAAAAAAAAAGGCACCTGTCATCAGGAACATAAGCAGGCACGAACAACACGTTTGAATTTGCTTCGACATTTACGCAATCAATCCCTTATTTCACTGACCCACCTACCAAGTCGTTAATACTGGGTTAAAGAGAAAGAAGAAATTTACTGTTAAAAAAATTATAAATAAAAATTTAAAAAGTAAAAATTATAAAACAGCTTCCTCCGTTTTGCAGAGGGTTAAAATAAGGCGACCGTCTTATTTTCGGCAAAACGGAAGAAGCTCTTTGTTCGCCTGTATGTTTTCACCAATTACAAGAAAACGTATAGGTCGATTTTAAAAAAAACATTTTTATTTAAAAGATTATAAAACGGTTACATAGGGATAATAATTTTAATAAAACAGTTTCGTATTTACCACACAAAAATCAATGTTCGTTCGTCGTATTTTATACATACTATAACTAGTCATTCACGAATCTGTTGTACTTTACTTCCGGCAGCGCAATCATGAAAAAAGCTTCCTATTTTCATTGTCAATAAAGGGTCAAGATAGTAAGGACCCAAAATAAATGGTATCTATGTGGGTTCGTATTATGGTCTCAAGAAAATATGCTACGCTCTGTAAATAGTTGTTACTCCCCAAATGTAGGGCGTAAAGGATTATTTGCGTTTTGTTTATTAAGCCGAGTGTTTGTGGGTCTCCGAGGCTTTTTACATATTTGGACACAATAGAGTTTATAGAGTTTCTTTTTGTCGAAAGAATAAATGGATAAAAAATGCTCAATTGAGTAAAAACTTGTTTTTTATCCCTTATGCAAAAAGAGGGGAGTTAGAAGTTTTACGCATGTGTTTTTTCATTATAGCTCCCAAACAAATTGACTGATTCTAATATTGATGCGGTTTATTATTTGAAAGCTCGTTTAATAGGAATGGCTTTTAGCTTTGTATGATGAAAATCGATTCAGCCTTTTTAAGATAATAAACTTTTTATAATATGTCGGGTGCTAGTGTACTGTAATGTGTACACATTAGCTTGTTAGTTATCTTAAGCCGCCTATCAAATACGCCTAAAGCTGGTTCGTAATAGTGTACTGTCAGAGACTCATTTTTGTCGTCTGAGGACGCAACTCGATAAGATAAGTTTCATATGTGTCTTAGTACGAATGCATTTAGATTGTTATGTATCTAAGGTCCATCCAGACAAAAAGGTCGTAAGGCTCAAACATTGTTTTTTTTTTTTTTTTAATGATTTTTTAAAAATATGTCGTATTGCAAACCATACAGATAGAGGGGGTAGGACGCGGAAGTGACATTTCAGATTATATAGGCCCCTTGCGTTATTTCTGTTTGTACTTAAGTACGGTATTTTGAAGTTTTGTTTTTAGGGTTCCGTCCCTTGAAACGAAAAAACCGGAATCCTTATAGGATTACTTTGTTGCACTTCCGTCTGTCCGTCAGTATGTCAAGACCCTTTGTCTCGAGAATGCGTGGAGGCATCAAGTTGAAATTAAGCCATACACTTAGGTCTACAGTGGCCTGAGGCTGTAAAAAAAAAAAACTTTTAAGTTAAATATGGTACGGCCGTTTATGCCACAAAAATACATTTTTGTGGCATAAACGGCCACAATCAAAGGAATCAAAATGTATAGGGTACTTTCTGTTGACCTAAAACTATGAAATTTAAAACCCTCGGTATCTCCGAACAGGTCACCGAACCGTAGCCAGGCCACGGACGCTAGTTGGTCCACATGGCCTGAAAGAACTCACCGTGAAGCTCCTTGCTCTGCCATACCTCCCTGCGGTCGCTAATACATAAAACTATAGGCCTGCGCCAGTTTTGTATAGCCCAGTGTCCACCACGACGACATCCCGATAGATGCACACATGCATATGGAGGAAAAACTGAAAAATTTTTCGGTTCACATTTCACCTGTCCACGCGTTTTTTGTACCTGCGTATTCGATTAGCCCATGCAAAGGATTTTTTTGTTTCAAGAAGTCGATGCACTCTGTGACACGCGACGTATAATCCTGATTCCCCAAGAATACCAGTTTCACAACGCGCATCACCCTCGGGCAAGTGTTCCCGGTCCTGAAACAGGACAACTTGCCGATGAGTACCCTTGCCTCGGTAATACGGCGTTCAATCCTGCATTGCCAAACCGGTACAGCGCATCTTAGTAGTATAGTAGAGGCTTCTACTAGAAGCTTAACACCTGCTATACAACATGCCGCCACAGCCGCACAATACAAGATTGGATGAGTAACATCGAGGTCTTTGCTATTATCTAGGTAAGTAGGCAATAGCAAATCAAGAGCACACACCAGCGCAATGTTTCTTCTATGCATAGGCAACCGAGGCAGGCGTGGCCTAATATTGTGGGGCATGGCGTGAAGTGCACATTCCAAAGCGGCCTTTACCTCCTCATTGCACTGAGTACTTACCACAATGGTCGCGGCATCCGGCCCCATAATTTCACAGTCAACTATATTTGTAGCAACTTGTACCGGGGCAGGGATATCGCGGCTAGTCTGGCAATACTTCGAGCGTATTCTCTCAAGTGCGACTTTATCCAGCAAACGACAGCGCTAAATGGCCCGCAGTTGGTCTGATAATCGTTGAACCGTAACCAAAGATAATGGAAGGCCGCAACGTTGACAGTCGGCTCAAGCACCTGAAACAGAGGCAGCATCCGTTCTCGTTCATCGTCCATTGCATACGGCGCACATCACCACCGATAGCGGGGGCCAAGTTTGAGACCGGTGGGCCTCGGGGTCCCGAGCGTGTCGGCGACCGGCCTCTCCCACGCCGACGTTCCTACAGGTGGTGGCACCGTTGGCGTGGAGAAATACTCGCCGCTTGATGAGCTCGACGCCTCAGCAACGGCTGGTGTTGAACACAGTGGTTGCCAGGCGGAGTGGAGCAACGGGTCCGGGGGTGAAGGTTGTGCATTTGTTCGGGCTCTGCTTCTTGATATCATCTTTCATTATTGATTACGTATCGGATTTTTCATTTTTACATGTGTCATGATTTGTAATTTGCAATGGTCCGGGTTTCGCTTTATTTATGGAGGTTGTTATTATTTTTAAATGTATTGGACTTGAACTATTTAGTACTTTGGATGAATGGAGCTTGATGAGTAATGTAAATATTTAATTTTATTATAATTATTTTTCAAAACTTTCTATGGTCGATGACAACCTTCAATCGATGTTGTTTTTGTTATTATTATAATTATTATTATTATGAATGTTGACTAAAAGAAAGAAATAAATAAAGACAAGAAATACATGTAAAAAAAAATGAATATCTTACAACTACGGTTAGTGCAACGCGGTCAAAACATCAAGCAATCCTTATGGCAAATACTAGTCTAGCATAATCGTCAGGTAATAAGGGCAACCTTTTGTTTTTAAACTAAAGACGCGATTCGCGACCGGCGAAATAAGGCATCAAATGAAAGCAATAGATGAGGACCAAGGTGAAGGAAACTATTTCGCAAGAGACCCTCTTCTCCGTCCATGGACCTATAAGACAAAGAAACACCTCGACGGGTTGGGATCATTGGGGATTTTAACATCGTAAAAAAAAGTCAAGCATAATCGCGATTATTCCCGTGCAATATAACAAATACAAAAAAAATCAAGTCATACATTCAAAATCGTTTTTATTTACGTTCAATTTGTAACAATTTAACGATTGTGTTCCTAGAAATCGTGTCCCCGTTTTGACAAATATCAACACAACAAAACACTAAACAAGACAAAACAAAGAAACTAGCCAAATCGATCGAGCTGTTCTCAAATAATATTTCGTAAGGTTCACCCTTGTCTAATTGTTTCATTAACGTTGTTTCTTCAACGCGTTAAAAAAAGTTAGTTGATGTTCCGTAACACACAACATGAAATTTCTTTTTTCTTTGCAACATAAGACGACTCTAATAAATAACGACATCAAGACTACACGCGTTAAATACTAAACAATTCGATTAGATTAGTAATACAGAAAATAAATCAGAGTTTCTTGTAATCTTCTTTTATTAATTCGGCACCCCTCTCGCCTATCATAATTGTTGGTCCGTTTGTATTACCACTCGTAATATTTGGCATTATACTTGCATCAATCACTCGAAGACTTTCAACTCCATGCACCCTTAGCCGGCTGTCCACAACCGAAGTCTTAGGATTAGTTCCCATCGAACATGTTCCAACTGGATGATACACAGTAAGAACCATGTTTATACAAACGCATTTCCAGTATTCTCGGCTATCTATCTCATAGAAATCACATTCAGGCCAATGCATGCGGACTAAGAAAGCACCAATAGAAACGAAATACTTCGTCTCCAGAATTTTTGTAAGCATTTTAATACCAGTAACGGCGGATTCCAAATCATCCTCATCTAAGAAATAGTTGGGGTATATAGATGGATGATCTTCAGGATTTTTTGAACGTAGAGTTATATTTCCTCTTGACTTAGGATGCAAAAAGTTAAATGGAAAGTAGAAAATTGTGTGATTCTTATTTAGCTGAACGATAGGATCTGCCACAATATCTTTAAATCTGAATCGTTCCGTCATTATACTTCGGATGTTGGAATTATTTTTCCAAATAAACGCATGATGGCTCTGATAATGTGGGTAAGTAGCATTTGTATCTGATGAGTAAAATGCTAGAATGTTACTTAGACTGCTTTGTGCTAATAATCCTGTACGGTTATAAAGGTACTTTATTGTGTCGAATTGTTCATCGAGTGCAGAATTGGGATTGGATTGATTGTTGCCGATAAAAATAGGTATGATGCAGTGATCCTGTAGATTTTTACCTACCATTGGCGAGTTAACAACAGTGCCAATATCTTTTGAAGTAAGATGATCTTTAGGCCCAACTCCGGACAGCAATAGGAGTTGCGGCGAATTTATTGCGCCTGCACTGATAATAACTTCCTTGGTGGCAAAGTATGTATATTTTTTAGAACCACATCCTATTTTAATACCGTTAGCTTTTTTATTTAATAGTTTTATTAATATTTTTGTTACAAAACTATTCTTAATTATCTTCAAATTTTTTCTATGCCTTGCAGAATTCAAATACGCTTTACTTGCACTTTGTCTTTCTCCATTAGTTGCTGTCGCTGTCATAATACCAGAGCCTAAGTTGTTTGCCGTATTCAAGTCAGGAACATTTTTAAAGCCGATCTCTCCCCAAGCAGCAAGAATTTTTTCAGTAACACTTCTATACGTACTATTAAACGTGTTTATTACAAGTGGACCATCATGACCATAATGTTCATTAATTTTTGGCTCCTTTGAGAGTTCACGATTTTGATAACTTTGTGACTTTTTAAAGCATCGACGAACGTTGTCGACACTCCATTCGATGTTGCCTGAGTCATGCCAAACTTGGTAATCTCGATCATTTCCTTCTACATATACTAATGCATTTATGTTACTACAGCCGCCGATCATTTTACCTCTAGGCCAGTTTATAGATCCGTTTATATTAGCTTGGTTAATTCTGCCATCATCTGTAGTTAAGTACTGCCAGTCATATTTTGTTCTAAACAAAGATTTATCTAGAAACGGAACCTAAAATGAAAGATTTTAATTGTGTATAATTGTGAAATAAGTGTCATCTAACTTTTTCTTTGTAATAAATCAATTCAATGTGGAGAAAGATTTGAACAACCTAAATGGTGTTCATTTTATTTAGCCTTAGCCATTAGATCTTTTGATCATTTTTATTTTTATAAGACACAAGGGCTCAAAACAATCAACATTATATGACTCACATTAGCTTCTATTGGCGCGTCATCTCCTGCTTCTACTAGTAGAACATTCCATTCTTTTACTTCGCTCAGTCTGTTGGCTAACACGCATCCTGCTGATCCTCCACCTACTATTATGAAGTCAAATGTTGCGAAATCTGTAACAGTACAAAATAGTGTTACATAACAGTAGAAACTCTGAAAATAAAAAACAATACATTTTTGACGAAACGGGACGAATTTTCATCAAACAAAAACTTCATAGTCAAAATTCATATAAAAAAAAACTTTTGAATATAAAAATAATAAAAATACTTAAATAATGAGCATTCATTCTGATTCTTTTCTAAGCTACTGGAACATATGTTTGCTGACCCGTTAGTTTGAGCACGAGGGTATTATAATAGCTAAATACCCTCGCGCTCATAATAACGGCTGAATGGTTTCGGTGTCTGGGAGAATATTTTAAGCATCTTAATATAATCCAAGTATTACTTTTAGCTGAATGTTTTTAGTATCTGGAAGAAAGTTTGGCCCATACAATCTGCCTGGCTGAGCAAACATATGTTCCATATATTCCCTTAAGTAGCTTAGATAAGAATCAAGCATCAGAAAAGCTAAGTATTTTAATACCTTCACGATCATATAACGACTTAATGTTTTGGTGTCTGGGTTTTGAGAAGGTTAGGCTTACGCAATTTGTCTATAGATATTCAATAGATATTGGAAAAAAATAATGTACCTATGAAATAATACTCAATGATTCATTGTATCAAAATGTTATTGTGTTTGCATGCCTAAACTGGTGAAATGTGATGATCTTTCGCTCTTTTATAACAAAAATTTTGTACCACTTTTCTTGCAAATAAAATGATTCTGTTTTTGATTCTGGCTGAGCAAATATAAGTTCCATACAATCTCCTTAGTTACATATATAAAAATCATTTGTCAGAATATAAGCTAAGTAGCTTTTATAATACCAACACGCTACTGAATGTTTTTGATGTCTGGGAGAAGGTTTTGCCCATACAATTTGTTTGTCCCCTAAGTAAGATATATAAAATTCAAGCGTCAAAAAAAAAGTTAAGAATTAAAATACCTTCACGATCATATTAAAGCCTAAATCTATTAGTTGCTCTATAATCCCCTAAGCAACTTATTTAATAATCAAGCATTAGAAACTAAGTTAAGTTGTAACCTTTTTTTGGCCACTTTTAAGTGTTTGGCGGAAGTTATGGCCGGCGGAAAGTGTAATGCTGAATTTTATAATATTTTACACCATATAATATCAAACTCAAGTGTCAGAAAATAAGATAACATAGTCCCTTTTTTTCTTAACTTTCTTACCTGGTACCTGAAAATTGGCCGTTTAAACAACGTACATATAAACACTACCCGAAACCCTACATTTTATCTGTCAGAAAATAAAATAGGTCTAGCACGCCAGGGATCTTGGAACATAAGTTATAATCCCAATATTAACTTCATTTTGCAAAATATTGCTTTTTCGGATGCAGTGCCGATAATTTTTGAGGAGTTAGAGGTAAATCAGTGCAGCCATCTTCGATTAATCGGTTAACAAACAAATATAAAATACACGCGAGTTGACAACCTCCTCCTTTTTAAAGCCGGTTGAATAATCCGATACCAAATCCCTCAAAAAGAAACACACAAATACACAGACACACAAGATAAACTTTTAACCCCACTGCTTTCGGTGTCGGGGTTTAAAACATTAGTTCTATAAATTTTAAATTTCAAATTATCTTATATCTCTAGTGAAAATCCTCTGTCACGAACCTTTTACTCTTTCATATAGTCACTGTCACAATCACTATTCTTGTCAGATCAATTACATTCTAAGCCAGTTAACAAATTTGTTTAGAGTGGTTTCACAGTTACGCCGCTAGACAAGCTCTCGAACAGCGCGCTGGTTCGAGAATGCGCGCATAAGCAGCGGACACTGCTAAGCGCGCGCATCTGGACAACGCTGTTCAAACGCAAAACTGTGAAACCAGCCTTGGTGTTTGAACCCCTAAGTGACAACAACAACATTATAGTTAATGGCGTCTCAGAACTGAATGACGTTTGAGTATTAGTCCAATATACACTGCCCTAATTGAAGTAAAAATTAATACTCGTACATACTTGGAACCGAATCATCGTATGGGTGTCCTTCAGGGAGTAAGCATTGACTAGCTGCAAACAACTGCACTGCAGATGCAAAAAGACTAGGATATCCACCCGTCGTTGATAGTGCACACGATGCATTGTAGCTGAAATAAAAAAAAAAAACTTTTAAATACTCAAAATATTTCCTTACTCTCATAGCCCGACGATGGAAAAGAAATCCGACACGACCCAAGAAAGAATGGGCGCAGGACCGACGGCTTAACGTGTTCTCTAAGGCACGGAAAGCTGTGCCAATTATTATTATTATTATTACTATTTTATTCTTGGGTATAAAGAACATAGTAGTAGTAGATTCTTTACAATTCATTACGATCTAGCCTATAAGGCTAATAAGCAATTTTACTCTTACATAATTTTAGACGTTTACACTAATTTTATAACTAAGAATAATGTCTGTTGCACTTTCTTAGAGTCTGATAACATGAAAACACTTTGTTCTTTTGTAAATTTAAAGCACTGTCACTTTTATTTGTTCACTATAACTACACTTACTCAAATGGTTTAGTTCTTTTTAGTCTTCGCACTAAGCCCGTGTGGTTGGTCAACAGGAGTGCCTCGACATTCACGTGGTGACGAAGTCTATGTTCATGTGCTTCAGCACTTTCAGCACGTGACAATTATTGAAAACAATTTAATACGAGTATAATGACTTTAGGTACCGAATCCTCAAACAATACAAAACTTAGAGTCGTGTTGAGGATTTTTTTTTCATCTGTACCATTCACACCTTAATAACGATGACAGATGAGAGTTTTCGCCGTCTTATAAAAGTGAGTAACATTTGACTGCCTCTGTGGCGCGGTGGGAATGAATCCGACTGCTACGTAAGAGATTGTGGGTTCGATTCCCACAAGGGATACCACTTTGTGTGATTCACAAATTGTTGTTCTGAGTCTGGATGTACTTTGTGTTCATGAGTTATATGGTTGTAAAGTCCCCCGCGATACAGGGCTTGTACCCTACCGCGGGCGGGAGTCATATTTAAAAAAATAAAAATAAATAGTATTCGACCTTACGTGAAAAGCATTGTTTGAATGTTTGTTTTTATAATTGTCATATCATTAAACTTAGATTAATCTACTACCTCCTGCTTTATACTTATAATTATAATTATGCGTGTTTTAAATTACTCACCATGACATTTTTTTCCAAAAAATACGTTAATAAAGAACAAAACACCAAACCACAATGACGTAGGTACAACCAAAAACAAATAATTTTAAGTATCTGCTGTGTACACACAACAATGATAAAGTTGCAGACAAAATTTTAATCGGAGTATTTAAAAATCATAAATTAATTTGTTGATTCGTTATTTTATTCGATACTATCAGCATTTTTTTCAATATTACAAAAATCCTGTTAACATTTCTAACACCTAAAATTGTATGTAATTAGTCCGCAGTGATTATACCCACAAAACATTACCAATTACGAGTATTTTTTTCAGACATTTGACTGCTCCTTTGAGTTTTTCATAGTTTTCTTTTTTAAACCGCCTCTGTATTGAGACCAACGAAACAAAAAATAATGGTTGCCTGTAAAGTCTGTTTATGGACGATAATTTTACGTGTTTAACGAGGTTTGTAAGAAAACATTGATGACATATCGCCATTCCCGTTGCTAAGCAACCAAACAATAACGTTAGTTCCAATTGTATCACTTGTCATGGCGCTGCAATCGCTATTCGCTGTTGCTTAGCAACCAATCAATAACGAGACTTGTTTTTTGATACTTTTTCGTATGTTATATATATTATAAGAACTTTTCACGTCAAAAAAATAATTCAAAAATTGTCATGTCGCTCTTACGCGGACTATCTACATTTGATGGTTCGGATAACGACAAAAATAAGTAATTTGCTTTTCATGTTTTACTGTAACATAAAGATAAAAAGTCTCATTAGTAATACAATTTAAAACCTATCTTTTTATGGGTAATTAAAGTGTTTTAATGTTGCCTCCTGATTACGATATAGGTACAAAGTATTAGACTGACACCTGACACCTACACTACTACAGGTGTTAAGATCGAATAGATACGGCAACAAAGTGTTCACAGGTTTCTTTTTTGGGATGCTTGCGTCTTTAGTTTATGACCTTTCTTGTTCGAAGATCATAAATATCAATGAATCTTGAATCCGACTTGAAGCTGTCACATCCTCTCATATGCCCAAACCAAAATGGCCGTTTTGGCGTATCTGTTACCCGTGACCTTTACTTGACCTTTGACTTCATCGCGGAAAAGGAAATTATCGATATCTTTAGAATTATGTCCCTATCTATTGAGAATATTTAAAAAAAATGGATCATTGTTAACTAAGCTAATTCACATTTCAGCTTTTGTAAATTGGAAGGTAAATTGTGTGCTATGAAGAATAATAAATATATTCGTGGTGTCGCCATTTGTAGAATTTATTTGTGGTGGGGACGGCGGTGGTGATGGTAGTGGTGGTGGTTGTGGTGATATATGTAAATACAGAATATTTAAAAAAGGTTTCTTAAGTTAAGTTCTAAATAATGTAATCAAAGTATGTGTAAAGTATGTGTATGCATTGTTTCGCAAAATAAAGTGAATAAATCGTGATCAATTACCACCTACTTTAACCTGCATTATTATGTGGATACGATAATTGCAGTTATATGTATCCATTGCCAATGAATAATAATATTTTAAATCTTTTTCTCTATACAACTTTTTATTAAAGAAAGATATTTTTTTAATACCTAATATATATGAAATAATATGTTAGGAAATATTGTAATAAAAGTACAAAACTTTTTAACAAAAAATATTACCGACTTCAAAAATAAATACAAGGCAACTAAAAAGCGAAAAATAATATACCTAGAATAACAAAAACAAATTAGACATTTTGAAGTTGGTGCCATGAAATAGTAGTCTTTATGTTTTATTCGGCACCAACTTCAAAATGTTTAATTTGTTTTTGTTATTCTATTTAGTTGCCTTGTATTTATTTTTGAAGTCGGTAATATTTTTTGTTAAAAAGTTTTTATTTCTCACTTTTTAGTGGGTTGGTTTATAATTCACTTAAGTTACAATAGGCTTATGTCATCTGCTCAAATCCGTTTACGAAATATTGCTTGCCCCGATGCAGGGCCGTTAATTGTTGAGGAGTTCACTATCAGCTTTATTACATTGTATAATAGTAGTATATCGAGATTAAAGTGCTACTCAATACCATATTAAAGTACTTAATTGAATCGCAAACTGTGAAATATTGAATAGGCCTGCTCGTAATTTTTGGTCTTCATCATCAGTTCCACTTCACCAATTGGTGTTTTTTATGAGTAAATGCACGAATCACTATGAAATATACCTAAATCACTGTAGGTGTGCTTTTAATATTTTAAGAGTTCCCTCGATTTCTCCAGGATCCCATCATCAGATCGTGATCTGATGCCAATGGGACCAACTTGGAAGTATACCCTTTCAAACACAAAAACAATTTTTCAAATCGGTCCAGCCGTCTTTGCGTAATCGGTGAACAAACATACAAAAAAAAAAAAAAAAAAACATACAGATGAATTGAGAACCTCCTCCTTTTTGAAGTCGGTTGAAAATTACATTACCTACGATTACTTACGATGCGAAAACATAAACATCTAATATTTGTGTTTTAACGGTACGATTTCCAACATGCATCACTAATTCTTAAACCTCAAATATGTATACACAAACTGACAACGCTTAATGCTGTAAATAGTTGTACATTATACCTTTCTGTTCATCTGTTCGCGAACGATTTTTTTGACTGACTCTTTCTACCCAAGAGTGTCTAGCCACCCAAGTTATACGGTTTGCCAAAGGTTTATAAATGTAACGTCCCCCTACGCACGATTGTAAGCCAAATCAATTTTCTTCAATACTGCAACCTTTAGTGGGTAAAAAGACATCGTTTGTAAAGGATTCTCGCCATTTTGAGGACATCATCAAGAGCATGACAGTGGAACCAGACGAGGTGTTGGTAAGTTTTGATGTGGAGCCACTATTCACCAACGTTCCCATTCAGGACTGCCTTGAGGTCATCGAGAGAAAGCTGAGAGCACATGATCTATCCAATTAATACTTTGTTTTACTTAAAAACTGTTTGGACGGCAATTTCTTCGTCTACCAGGGACAACACCAGATCGACGGTGTGGCCATGGGCAGCCCAGTAGCACCTGTGATGGCCAACATCTAGATGGAACATTTTGAAGAAACAATCGAGCTACAATTGTCCGAGGTCAAACTGTGAAATTGCATGCATTATAAAGGGCGGTAGGCAGGTAGTAAAACAGTTTGCTAAAGACTTGAACTCCATAAACTCTTAGATCAGGTTCACTTTTGAAATGGAGATGAACAGATGGGTAGCCTTTCTGTATGTTTAAATAATGGTTAGAGACAATGGTACCTTGGCATACACTGTGTACAGAAAACCGACCCACACAGACAGGTACTTACATGCTGAGCGAAGGTAGTTTCCGAAACTCGCGCTTTACGGAGGCGACGCTGAGCTGAACTAGTCTACCCATGACCACGGCCGTTGCAATACGGTGCGTGACTGACTGATTCATCAAGGCAGAGCCTAGGCAGCTGGCGGCTACAGAGACAGTGGGAGGTGTTTGGGTGTGTGCGTCTGTTATCATTGTTCTCGAAAACGGCTGGGTCTCTTTTGAAACTGTTTTCCCGTTGTATAAGTCTTATTTCCATGCATGTTTTCAGCTAAGTTTTAATGTTGTTCTCGAAGATGGCTAGGATGAAAAATAAACACTAACGGGTTGTGGTGGTCTATTCGTAAAATTAAAAGCATTACAACACCGTACAGGTACTGATGAAAACTGTGAATACCAAAAATTATAGCTGCCATTTTTGCACATAGTCACATTAGACTATAAGTCCTTACCACGTTATTTTAGGATCTTTTGCCATATGCCTTACCCTGTGGGAGATCCATTGACTGTTAACATTTTCGTATGTCTTTGGACATCTTTCATCATGGGAACAACCTAACCGAGCTCAAAATTAGGAACTATCCGACAAAAGTGCTCATTTTACGTTGTTGTAACTAGTTTATTGCACTGAAGTGACATAGTGACGCGACAGGCAAAGGTGGCCACTGACGATACTTCCATTTGGAAGCCTTCCGAATGCATTTTCACAACATTATGACACCTATACTGGAAGTATAGTCAATGATGTCATAATTAAATGTGAATTTGTTCCTCTTAAAAAGTTTTAAAAAATGTCCGCGGCAGCAAATGTCTATCTTATAAGGTTGACCCACTATTACCCATTTATTTTCTAAAATAATGGATTTATTTGTGAAAGTGTTCTAATAAAACATGGTATTAACCTTTATCAAAATAAATACGTTATTCATCACAAATAATTAATTTTCAACAAAACTGGCTTCGATAATCAAAGACGAAAACGATATATCAAAGTTTCAAAATATTGCGAAACATAATCAGGCGCGGATTCAGAACTTTGTTCAATTGTTCGTGGGCGAAGCCGCGGGCGTAAGCTAGTATAAATATATATGTTATGCCTGCCTCTGTGGCGCGGTGGGAGTGCATCCGACTGCTACGCAAGAGGTTGTGGGTTCGATCCTCACTCAGGATAAAACCTTTGTGTGATTAGCACGATGGTTTATTCTGTGTCTGGGTGTTATTTGTCTTTAATTCTAATCTAATTTTCAGTTGTCCGGTTGCCATAGTACAAGCTCTGCCTAGTTTGGGATCAGATAGCGTGGTGTGAGTTATCCCAAGATATTATTATTATATTTTTTTTCCCCTTTGCATCTGCAGTCAGTCTTCAGACTTTGAGCAGGTGTGTTGGCGTCAATAGTCTTTGGGAGGAGCCGTCCATTAACATTTCTTCCCTATACTTCAAATCTAGTTCGAATAAGTGGTTGCGTGCCTCTTTGGGTGGTCAATCGTCAGCAGCACAGTTGCTAGAGGGTTCGGATGCGTTTCTAGTCTCTGCTTGTAACTGACTGAGTGCTGCTTAATCTCCTCACTAACTGTTTTTAAGTTAAGTTCTTCATGAAGTTCGGCATTTCTTAGAAACCATGGGGCGTTAGACAGGTTTCTCAGAATGCTATTTAGGGCTCGTTGGATCATGGCAATGTTCGAATTGCATGCCGATCCCCATAGCTGGATTCCATATGTCCAAGTTGGTTTTAGGACAACCTTGTATATTAGGAGTTTGTTGTCTATGCTCAGCATTGAATTTCTTCCAAGCAGCCACTGCAACCCTCTGCATCTGTGGTTGAGTTCTTCTCTTTTTATTTACAGGTGCTTCTTCCATGTAAGCCTTCGGTCTAGGTGCATGCCCAGGTACTTCACGGACTCTTTGTGTGGTAGAGTGCTATCACCTAGTTAGGTTTAAAGACATTTATTTCTTATAAGAACTTACAGCTCACTTACAATGAGATACATAGTACGAAACTTAAAAAATAGGTTAATATTATACCTCTAATGAGTTTGTAGCGATAGCAAGGTTGCACCCGTATCGGCCGTGTGAGGACGGCGCGCACTCACGGAGCGAATGGTCTATATACCGCGGCGCCCGCGCCGCGCACCCTTCGGTGGAGGCTCAATGCAGCGGAGGAATATCGCGTTCGCTCGGTCAGGAGCGACATTCATTACTCAGCTCTCACGGCGGGAGCACGCGCAATCGTTCCAATTTATTTTTCGTATAAACTATTTCTTTTTCTGTAAGTCTGTTCTCTCTAAAACTATCTGTAAATTCTAAAATAAACTTGTTCTGCTATTTCGCGAGTTTAACTTCACGCCACGCAAACCTACCTACAAATTGGTGACCCCGACAAGGAACGAAGCTTCTAGAATGGCGCATGAAGGTGAAGTCAAGGACACAGGTGGCGAACTCGGCGATGTTTTTCGTGTTGGTGTACGAATACCACCATTTTATCCGGAAGATCCCGAATTATGGTTTGCTCAGGTAGAAGGTCAGTTTGCATTAGCCAATATTACTAGTGATTCGACAAAATTCTACTACGCCATGTCTCGGCTGGAACATACTTACGTATCACATGTAAAAGACATTGTATGCGCACCGCCAGCGACGGATAAGTTTGAGAAGCTGAAAGCAGAGCTTGTGAAGCGTCTGAGCGTGTCCGCAGAGAAAAAGCTGAAGCAGCTATTTCTTCATGAAGACATCGGTGACCGTAAGCCATCTCAATTCTTACGTCATTTAAGAAATCTCGCTGGCCCGTCTGTGTCCGACGACGTTTTAACTACGTTATGGACAGGCCGCTTGCCGCACAGCTTGCAAACTATTGTAGCTTCTCAGCCTAAGTTAGGGCTTGACAATCTGGCTGAGTTAGCGGACCGCGTGCAGGAGATAGCTCCATCCACACCTGTGCACCAGATAGCTTGCACATCTACGCCGCCGGCACCATCTTCACGCGTTGAGGAGCTGAGCCAAGAAATTAGTGCTTTAACTAAACAAGTTGCTAAACTTACCTCTCATGTATACAGGCAGCCGCGATCGAATTCCAGACCCAGATACCGAGACGCCCGCAGTCGTAGCCGTAATCGGTCGAGCAACCAGCAACCACCACCCGACCACCCACATTGTTGGTACCACTACAATTTCGGAGCAAGGGCTAAGAAATGCAGCCAGCCGTGCCAGTATACAGCGGGAAACGACGCAGGCAGTCGGAAGTAGCGGCCAGCGACTGCCCCATTCAAACAGGCCGTTTGTTTGTAACTGATCGCGCCACAAAGGTACAGTTTTTGGTAGATACAGGGTCGGACCTCTGCGTGTTCCCACGCCGTGCAACTAAGGTACCGTGCGTTAAAACCAAGTATACTCTACTGGCAGCCAATGGTACATTGATACATACTTACGGGCCTATATTGCTTCACTTGGACTTAGGACTTCGGCGTGATTTCACATGGAAATTTATTATAGCCGATATATCCAAGCCTATAATTGGCGTTGATTTCTTAAGCTACTTTGAACTTCTTGTGGATTGCAGAAATCAGCGACTTGTCGACGGCAAGACCTCTCTGTCAATCACTGTACCACCTCAGAAGGTTCCAGAAGAGTTAGCATCAATCAAGACAGTCGCAGGGGAATCAGAGTACCATGACATACTGCGCGAGTTTCCAGAAATTACACGCCCTGCTGGTATGGTACGTACAATTTGCCATAATACGGTGCACCACATAAACACTACCCATGGACCTCCGGTCGCCTGCAGACCAAGACGCTTGGATCCATTGCGACTGAGAGCGGCAAAGAGAGAGTTTGATGAAATGCTTAGCAATGGAACTGCCCGGCGCTCAGAAAGCTGCTGGTCCTCTCCGCTACACATGGTCAAGAAGAAGGACGACGGATGGAGACCCTGTGGTGACTACAGAGCCTTGAACGCACGCACAATTCCTGACAGGTACCCAGTTAGACATATTCATGATTTTTCTCACCAGCTGTCTGGGTGTACAGTCTTTTCTACCATAGACTTGATTAAAGCATACAATCAAATTCCAGTGTATTTAGACGATATAAAGAAGACTGCCATCACCACTCCTTTTGGATTATATGAATTTGGCTTCATGGCATTTGGTCTGCGCAACGCAGCGCAGACTTTTCAACGATTTATCGATGAAGTGCTGCAGGGTCTAGAGGGGTTTACTTATGGTTATTGCGACGATATTTTGGTGTACTCCCCATCAGTAAACAGCCATAAAAAGCATCTACGTGAAGTATTCACCCGTCTACGGAATTATGGCGTGCTCATCAACTCGACAAAGTGCGTCCTGGGTAAACCTGAGGTAACATTTCTGGGTTACAACGTTTCGGCGGCAGGTACAAGACCTTTACAAGCTAAAGTCCAATCAATTCTAGATTATCCAGTTCCAAAAACCGTTAGAGAGTTGAGAAGATTCCTGGGTATGCTCAACTTTTATCGGCGCTTCGTACCTAAAGCTGCTGGCCGACAAGCACCTTTGAACACTCTTCTTTCAGGCCCAAATGTAAAAGGTGCACATCCCATACAAATGACTGAAGAGCTATTACATGCATTTCAGAGCTGTAAGCAGTCACTAGCAGATTCTACACTACTGGCACACCCTCACCCGGAAGCTGAATTGAGCATAGCCACTGACGCTTCAAACGTTGCAATAGGTGCAGTTTTACAACAAAAGAGGGATGACATGTGGCAACCTTTAGCTTTTTTCTCGAAAAAGTTAAGCTCAGCTCAACGAAAACATAGTCCATTTGACAGAGAATTGTTAGCCATGTACGAAGCCGTAAAGTATTTCCGTCACATGATTGAGGCGCGTGAATTTTCTATTCTAACAGACCACAAGCCTCTTACGCACGCATTTAAGAACATTAGTGATAAAGGATCCCCTAGACAATTCAGGCACCTTGAATTTGTAGGACAATTTACAACTGACATCCGCTATACCCCTGGAAAGGAAAACGTAGTAGCAGATGCCTTATCACGGATAGAGGAAATCAGCAGTCACGTTGACCATGAAGCACTTGCACGATCTCAGGAGGCCGACCCTGAACTACAAAGTCTCTTGCATAGTGGATCATCACTCCAGCTAAAGAAGCTCAAACTACAAGGTACTGACACTGAAATATATTGTGATGTCTCAGCCGATCCACCACGCCCATATATTACACCAGAGTACCGACGAAAGGTTTTCAGCTCACTACATAACCTCAGTCATCCTGGAAATACCGCTACAGTGCGACTGGTCGCGCAGAGGTACGTGTGGCCAGGGATGCGCAAAAACTGTAGAGAGTGGTCTCGTGAATGCCTAAAATGTCAAGGCAGCAAGATTACTCGTCACACCTTTGCTCCAACATCCTCATTCCCTCTTCCTTCGTCGAGATTCTTTCACATCCATCTCGACATCGTCGGACCTTTACCATGCTCTTCTGATTACAGGTATTGTCTCACTGTCATCGACAGATTCACCCGATGGCCTGAGGCGTACCCTATCAAGGACATCACAGCAGACACTTGCGCGTCTGCCCTGGTGTCCGGTTGGCTGGCCAGGTATGGCTGTCCAGGCAAAATAACCACCGACCGCGGCCGCCAGTTCGAGTCTCATCTCTTCCGAGCCATCGCGTCCATGGTTGGTGCTCAACACTACCACACAACCGCCTATCACCCTGCTGCAAATGGCATGGTTGAACGGCTCCATCGCCAGCTGAAAGGTGCCATCATGTGTCACTCAACGTCGAATTGGACTGAAGTTCTCCCACTAGTACTCCTAGGCATGAGGAGTGCATGGAAGTCCGACATCCAGGCGTCACCAGCGGACCTCGTCTACGGGGAACCACTTCGTCTTCCTGGTCAATTCCTAGCACCCACTGATGACTACAAGACAGATGACATCACCAACCTAGCAACCCGATTGAAAAGTCACATGGCCAAGCTCGCACCACAGCCTGCATCATGGCACAGAAAGGGACCCTTCTATGTTCCAGACGCTCTCAGCAAGTCTTCTCATGTGTTCCTGCGGCAGGATTTTGTCCGAAGACCGCTGCAGCCACCGTATGCTGGACCATACAAAGTACTAGAACGTCATCACAAGTACTACAAACTTGACGTAAAAGGAAAGGAAGCGACCGTAAGCATAGATAGACTCAAACCCGCACACATGACGTCCGAAGCAAATGAGCAGTCGCAATTCGCTGCTGAGCCATCACCTCATCAGCATCAGCAGTCTACCGCAAACCAGGAGAAAAGAACAAGGTCGGGTCGAAAGGTTCGCTTTCCTGATTTTTATCGCCCGCAGTAGCGGTCTCAGCGGGGGAGTACTGTAGCGATAGCAAGGTTGCACCCGTATCGGCCGTGTGAGGACGGCGCGCACTCACGGAGCGAATGGTCTATATACCGCGGCGCCCGCGCCGCGCACCCTTCGGTGGAGGCTCAATGCAGCGGAGGAATATCGCGTTCGCTCGGTCAGGAGCGACATTCATTACTCAGCTCTCACGGCGGGAGCACGCGCAATCGTTCCAATTTATTTTTCGTATAAACTATTTCTTTTTCTGTAAGTCTGTTCTCTCTAAAACTATCTGTAAATTCTAAAATAAACTTGTTCTGCTATTTCGCGAGTTTAACTTCACGCAAACCTACCTACAAGTTAATTGTATAAACATATTTTCGAATTTAAAACGTGTGCTTTCCGTCATTTCAAATTATGACTTATGAACATGTTCTTTAAGCTTATTTTTGAATGAACCCATACTATCGCAATCTCTTATCTCGATAGGTAGATTATTGAACAGCTGTGCTCCTTCAAACAATATTGTTCTCTTGCCATAGTTAGTTCGAATCTTCATTAGTTGTAATTTATATTTGTTTCGTAGATTATATGACGTTGTTTTTCTGTGTAATTGTATGTTGGATTGAACTTTGTTAAAGGTGATATTTTTAATAAGGATGCATGTGTTATATATGTGTAGTTGTCTAAGGTTCAGTAATTTAGTTTTTGCGTACAACTGTTTTGTTGGCGTCAAATAATCGTAATGAAAGAGAATTTTAATGATTTTGTTTTGGGTTCTTTGTAGTGTGCTTAAATTAGATTCAGCGGCCGACCCCCAAATCTCAATTAAATATTCTAGATGAGGTTTAACAAGAGAGTTGTATATTATTGTACGTACTTTATATGGAATACAATTGTTAGCCCTGTATACTGCCCCTAGTAGAGAATTTATTTTAGTTTTAATGTGTTCAATGTGTATTTTCCAGGTAAGTTTATCATCTATGTATAAACCGAGGTATTTTTCGTGGTTTGTTTGTTTTATGGTAGCATTATTAATCTTAAGTGGTGAAAATTGTGGTACATTTTTATTTTTTGCAGAAAATATCATGAATGATGTCTTTTCAGTATTAATTGTTATGAGGTTATATTTCAATCATTCATTAAGAAGATCGAGGTCTTTCTGAGCGTCTGTTATGATGTTGTGTATGGACTTATCAAAATAAAAAAGACAGGTGTCGTCGGCATACAACGTTAGATGTCCTGTCAGCCCTATTTTATTTATGTTGTTTAGGTATATAAGAAAAAGTAACGGACTGATTATTGAACCTTGTGGACAGCCATATGATACAGTTTTGGTGGAACTTGTACTTCGTAGTCTTTGAAGATTGATACTTACATCAATCTTTACGACTTGCTGTCTATTTTCTAAAAATGATTTAAACATATTGTAAGCCGCGCCCGTTATTCCTATATTTTCTATTTTTTGTAAAAGTTTTTTGTGTTAACGGTATCGAATGCTTTCTTTAAATCAATATCGATCCCTAATGCTACATTTCCTTGGTCGATATTGGTTTTTATTTTAGTTATTAAATCTACAGCGGCTGTGAGGGTACTTGATCTAGGACGAAAACCATATTGTTCATTTATCAAAAACTCTTTTTGTGTTAGGTAATCATATAGGCGACTATGTAGAATCCGTTCGAATATTTTCGACATCACTGACAACACCGATACCGGTCGATAATTGCCTGGATCAGTACTACTGTTAGCTTTGTAAATGGGGCTGACCCTAGCGATTTTAAGCGTATCTGGAAAAATACCATTCCTTATACATTTATTTATACATTGAGTCAGCCTCTCAACGATTATGGGTTTTAAACATTTTTAGTGCTTATCCCACCCAAACCAGTACTGGTGTTGGGTACAAGGTCATCAATTATTTTTGCTATTTCTTTGGTAACTGATTGAATCAGGCGTTACATGGCGGAAATCCATCTTCAGTAGATTATAAGGGAGGGATCCCACCACCCAACCTCGATCTGTGAATCACCACGATTGAAGTAGTAAGGAAATGCCCTTAATACAACAATCGAAATAGATTGACAGACCGCACTCAAAAAGAGAGACCTGTAACAAAGAAAATTAGTGACAGGTACTCTTACCAAGTCGAGTGGTAGGCACCTCCGGACCCTTGACTTGCAATATTCCGCTTCGTATGCGAGTCATGTCGTCTAGTTGAACCGGTAGACAGTCTCTGGGACGAAGGGCAAAAGTGATCTGTGTTGACTTGGAGGCTCTAACTTTAATTCGCCATTTTTTGAACCATTCTTTAATTTTATTTAGCCCGTGTTGAAGGCTTAGCGAGGCCTTGTTACGGTCTTTACTACTTGCCAGAATTGCAGTGTCGTCTGCGAACGTAGCAGTTATTGCATTGGGTGTTTCGGGCATATCGCTAGTGTATATGGTGTACAATACTGGCCCCAATACCGATCCCTGGGGAACCTCCTCCTTTATGTCGCAGAACTTGGTTGTGTACTCCCCATCTTTAACCTGGAATATTCTTTCCGACATGTAGGATTTCAGCAGTCCAAAGAATGGATATGGTAGTAGGGATTTTATTTTACAAAGCAGGCCTTTGTGCCATACTTTATCGAACGCCTGCTGTATGTCTAGGAAGGCCGCGGAGCAATAATTTTTATTCTCTAACGTCTTCCTTATTTGGTCAACAACTCTATGAACCTGTTCTATGGTGCTGTGTTCTTGTCTAAATCCAAATTGGTAGTCTGGGATTATAGACTTTTCATGTAGGATTTTTGCCATTCGTGACAATAGTAATTTCTCGAAAAGCTTGGACATTACAGGTAAAAGGCTAATTGGTCTGTAGGAGCACACTTCGTTGACAAGTTTTCCTTCTTTATGGATCATAATTATTTGAGATACCTTCCATAGACTAGGGTAATGGCCTACTTGCGTGTCGTGAGGAAGACAATCCCTTTTTTAGGGAGTCGAATAAGGACCTCTTTGTAATTTGATCAAATCCAGGGCTCTTGTTGTTATCTGGTCTGAGTCTGGTTAGAGTTCTGGATACCACCCTATAAGTTATGTGTTTTAAGGGTAGATCCAATTGAAAAACCTGGTTCAGCATGCAATCTATGGCTGTATCTTCACTGTGTATGCTTTCATCAGTTTGGAATACTTTTGCTAGGTGATTCGCGAAAGTGTCCACCCTTTGCTGGGCGTTCTGGCCCATTTGCATTATCTAGTTTCAGAGGTGGTCTAGTCCTTTTTGGTTGGTTTAGTTCGGAGGTTGTTTTCCACATAAAATAGTTTGTTGATGCGGGAGCGGTTAAAGATTCTAGCCGATGTGTCAGAGTTTCGTTTTTGGCATTTTCAATAAGTTCTTTTAAACCTGTTGCAATATTTAAAATTTTTAAGCTTTGTTATAGGATTTTTTATCTTCCTGGTGTCTACTGCAATCCCACGCTCTGCGCAGTCTTATTTTTTCTTGAATTTTCCTTCTTATTACCCAGGGAACCAGATTATGTCTCGGCTTGTTTGCTGGTTTGTCTGGAATGGTCAACCAACAAGCAACTTGAATTAGGTTTGTGAACTTAATCGTCGCTGTATCAATGTCTTTTGATGTTTTCAATCGTACCTGAAGATTTCGTTTTCTGTTAATAATGTCGCCAAATGAATCCCAGTCTGTGTGTTTATTATATAGTTTAGGGGTATGTTCGTATTCTAGTAGGACTGTGCTAATTGTAAGTAGTACCGGGGTGTGATTCGAGGATCCGTCCAAACATGAGTTGATTGCAGTGAAATATTTGGTCATTCCTTTGCAAATGAAGAAGTCTATGATATCAGGTAGTCTATTTATATCATTTGGCCAATGAGTTGGCTCAGCTGTGGACAATGTTGTTAAGTTATTGTTTTCCAACGAGAGGTTGAGTTGTCTCCCTCGTGTAGATACTAGTCGCGAGCCCCAGTGCGGGTGCTTGGCGTTCCAGTCGCCTCCGGCTATGAACCTTGGACCAAGCCTGATGGGATAGTGCGTCAATTGTTCCTCTTTGATTTTATGTTTTGGTGGGAAATATACTGCGGACACGTTGAAATTCACCGTTTTGCCTTCTACCGCAATAGTGGTCGCTTGAATATGCTCCGTTCTATATTGGGCCAACTCGTGGTGTTTAATGGATGACCTTATTATGACAGCTGTTCCTCCGTGTGCTGTACCATCAGGATGTTTGGTGTCGTAGATTGTGTAATTTTTAATCTTAACTGAGCTCTTAACAGTAAAATGTGTCTTTGATATTAGGAGTATATCAAGCTTGTGCGTATTCAATAGGACTTCCACCTCATTGACATTTGGTGCAAGCCCATTTATATTCCATGTCGCTACATTGAGAGAGATCATTTTGTCATTCTTTCGACGAGGGATGTAATAAGTCCCATGAGCAAGCTCATTTGTGCAAATAGCATATCCATTTTTTCAATTTGTTTGGTCATTAAGTCGGTAAGGACTTGGGTTGGCGTGAGGCTGTCAACATTTCTATTGGGTAGTTCCCGTGTTGTATGAATTTGCTGTCTTTTAGGTCCTGACCTAAATTGGTTATTGCTGTTTTGATCTTGCTGCTCCGGTGCTCTTGATTTTGGAGGACTAGCTACTTGAGAGTAGGTTCGATAATGTGGTACTTGAATTTCTTGGTTATGTTTTATATCTGTGATTCCTTCCTTGTTGTTGGTTCTTTGTGTTTTATTGGTTTGTTGGTATGTCTACATGGTGAGTCTAGGTGGGTCTGTTTCAAGTGTGGTTTCTCTTTAGGTGTTGGTAAGTAGCTGCTTGTGTTTTCTTCTGCTAGAGAGACTATCGGCACGTTTTGCTGTTTGGGATATGTGTGGCGGTGGTTTTTCCTGGCAAAGATTTCGCGATATACTTCACATCCTTTATAGTTGGCTGGGTGATCTCCCATGCACAGTGCACATTTCGCGGGAGTGCTACGGTCTTTTTTCGTGCAGTCACTTGTTTTATGTTGTCCTGCACATTTAACACAACGGTATGGTCTCTTTTTTGGCATTTACATTATTTGGACTACGTTCCAGGTTAACAAAGAATGTTGACGTGGGCTTCTTGTCTGGTCCACCTCTGGCGTTAATGATCTCCCCACAAATTTTATTGCCGGTTTCTTCAAATGCTTCGATGATAGCATTATGTGGTGTAGTGTGGTGTAGGTTTCTTATTACCAGTCTGTCACAGCTATCTTTTTTTCTGGTAAAGGTATGGCCGATGAGACGGAGTTCTCTTACAAGGCCCATGAGTTTTTTGTATGTCTCCACCATAGTGCAGTTGACTCTTAATTGGTTATTTGATATTATTTTTAGTGTAAGTGTAATTATTATTATTGATATTACATTATTGATAATTGTGAACACGCCTACAACCGCTGTTGAAAAGTATACCTCATCTCAGTGAGTAACAGATGACTAAGTTGAAAATGATAATATTTTTTGTTCATTAAGCAGGAAGTTTTTATTAGTGATATTTAATATTGGTTTAACTTTTTAAGGATCTCAAAGGTCAGCCTAACTGACTGTACTGACATAATCAGAATTGGCTCAAAGTCCCTTAAAAAAAAAATGATGATGCATTATTTCAACAGCGCGTGGCGGCATATTTTTAAAACTTCTCCTGAAGGCAGCCGTTCTGTACCTAGATATTGATAACCGATTTGTTATGGAGCGGTTTGGGTACTGATAAAATTCAATTTAATTCAATTCCATTTATTTGCATAATATAACAATAATAGTAATACAAAGAATCACCATAAACAGCTTTGAGCATGCAAATTAATTAATATTATTTTATAATCTAAGAAATCTAAACAAAGTGAGAATCAATTAAATACAGTATACATGTCGAAATTTCAGAATAAGTTAAGTATAGAAACAATAATTTTAAATTTGTAAGTATATAATGTCTAATAAGTTCATAATAATTTTAACTAAAATAAATACAGTACTTATATTGAAGTAATTTCACCAATTAATATCATAAATTATTAAGTAGGTATTCTTTAATAGAGTAATATCCTTTATTGAGTAACAGTTGTTTTACATTTTGTTAAAATAAGTAAATATTTGATGTTTCAAGTATTGAAGTAGGTAACTTGTTATATATTTGAGGTATCATACAAAATATACTGCTATTAAATAAGTTTGTTCTATTAGACGGATGCTTTTTTTTTTAATTATGTCTTCGACTACCATCTGTCTCAAACATGTTAATATTTTTCCTCGCAAAAAGTACAACTTCCAGTATGTAGATGCATGGAACAGTCAGAAGATTTAATTTTTTGAAGTAGGGTCTACAGCTATCAGTCTGCTTTAACTTACAGATCACTTTCACGCATTTTTTTTTGTGCTATAAGTGCTGCTTCCTTCTTTGTACAATTGCCCCAGAAAAGAATCCCATACCTCAAGATTGGTGTAACATAACCATGGTATGCCGTTAAAATAGTTGATATGTTTGCCGTTTTAGACAATACATAGAGTGCGTAGGAGAATTGATAGAGTATTATGCATAGTAACTCAACATGTAACGACCAATTCAAGCTAGAATCTAAATTAATACCTAAAAATCTAGTAGTTTCCACATTTTCAATTTTGTGGTCAAAATAATGAATGTCCATGTTTTCTAGCTTTCGAAAGCCTAGCTTTCGAAAGCTTAGCTTAGCTTCTGAAAGCCTATTAGTTCTATTTCTAAATGTCATATAATACGTCTTATCAAGATAAATTTTAAGTAAATTTTCGTACGAATATAATTTATCCAATAATATTTTGTGATCTACATAGTCAAATGCCTTAGTTAGATCCATATAGAGCGCGCATGACTGTTTGCCTTTATCTATGTTTGATAATACGGTATGCAGGAAATCGTAGATAGCTATGTTAACACATTTATTTTTTCTAATGCTTACTTGTTCATTGGAAAATAAATTGTTGCTGTCAAAAAAATTGTAGATATTCATGTGAATTACTTTCTCTATGATTTTAGAAATGATAGGCACATGCGCGATTGGCCATTTTTCTTAAATATGGGTTTAATTAAAGTGTACTTTAGCATTTCAGGGAAAACACCATGTAGTATGCATTCATTTATTGTATGACTGAGTACATACGATATTTTACTTGGTATATCAGTTAGAATTTTAAAGACAGTTTAAAATTCTAACTGATATACCATCGTACCCAGTGCTATTAGTATTTTTTAGGTTTAGAGTGATCCTATTAATGTCGCTAGGAATAGTAGGCTGCCTGAACATGACTATTTGGATGTTGCAAAATTAATAATGGAACTAATGTCCTATTATTAATTTTGTTTGGTATAGCAGATTGGTTGATGACAAAATCATTAAATGATTTAGCGATTTCATTTGGATCAACTATGACATTATCATTTATACATACATGACGAACATCATTCCTTGGCTTATTAAATTTACTATCGTTAATAACATTTCATGTAGCTTTACATTTATTAGAGGCATTATTAATATACTCAGCATTGCGTGCCTTTTGAGTTAATTTAATAATTGTAAATTATTTAAGCTAGATAATAGATCCATAAAGAGGTTTTTATTAATAAGTGTCCTCTTTTTACGGTATTCCCACAGTAACTTCCTTTTTTATTTACAGCAATGTCTAATTCCTTTAGTGATCCATTTTACTGTAGCCTTAGGTGATACTCGTATACGTTTGTTAGGAAAACATAAGTCATAAAATAAGCAAAATAAGTGGTAAAAAATATTGAATACTATGTTTGGATCATCACTATGTAAAGTTAAGGGCATTTATGCACTCTTTAAATTTACTTATATTTTCTGCACTGTAGTCTCGTTGATCGATGTACCAAAATTTCAAAGAACAGCTACTTTTTACTGGACAAGTTAGTAGCTGGATTGTGTGATCAGACAAAGCAAATTCGTAAGTATTCGCTACACAACCTCTTATATTATATAAAAAAAAACATCGATGCAAGTCCCGCTCGCTGGACGTGTGGGTTCTTTTACTCCTATTTTCAGGTTATATGACTCTAAGATATTAAGAAATTCATTTGATACACTACATTTATTTCAAAGATTAATATTAAAGGCACCGCACAGTATGATTTTCTTTTTAGTGTAGCAGAAATGACTGAGTAATAAGTTAAAACTACTAAAAAAATTGTAAACCTCATTATTTGATTTTGGAGGTAGATACAAATAATGTTTGGATTATGGTCGCTTAATTCTATGCCTGAGCACTCTAGGATGTTTTCAAGACTAAATTTATTTATCTCGTTCATTTGCCTTAACTCATGAGAGGTGTGTACCAAAATACATGAACCGCCATGACGGTTCTTCCGGTATTTTTAAATGATTAGTATCACTAATTAATTTGTGTGTTCAGTAATGCACGGTACATCTACATTTTTCAAATCATCGCAAAGTGATCCTATGGTTAAAGTTAACTGGTCTGGTTTTGAAAGAAGACCGTTTATATTTTGGTGAAGAACATTAACATGTTTGTAACAGAAAAACCTGATGTTGATTTCAGTGAAGATGGGTTTTCAGTGATTATGTTGTAGATCTTCTGTCTGTGTAACCCTGTCCATGTAGGTACGAGTATGTGGTTTTTGTTCTGGGTTCTCATCGTTACATTTGTTCATGTAAATGTCAAATTTTAGCTTATAGTCAACACGCAAGATTTCCTTTAATAATAATTGACAGTTATATAAGACAAAAGAGTGACGTCGAGGTCGAAATAAATAATAGTTCATATCTACAAAAAAAGAATGTTCGTATTTAGAGCATATAAGTCTAAGCTCATAATTTAGTTTAGGCTCACTTAAATATCTATTATAGGGGACTTCAGAAATTAATATATTACAATTACTTATACTATGAAGAAATTTACGTAGGTATGCAGAATAGTGTTTCAATTGGTTGTTTATCAATCATGCCTCCTAGAATTATTATAAAGCCTCTCTTCGTAAATCTACTTAGTTCTGAGATAGAAGGCGACAGCAGTTGGCTTATGGATGCTCCTGATTTCCAAATACACTTTACCAGAAATTTCTCGCCAACCAGTTTCTGCAGCATTACTCGTAAATTGCAACCTCTTTCTGCCAGTATAACAATTTTCCTCCTATCATATGCAGATGGCTCCATATGAATTGCATTTTCCTGACTTTGTTTTATTTCCTTGCCCTTTTCTACATTATAAAGTTGAGATTTTTTCTGGATTGGAGGCACATTCTTAATTTTTCGTTTATTCCTTATTTTAGGCGTTATGTATTTTTCTTCAACATTTTTATTAACATTTTCCTTCAATATGTCACACGGTTAGGTCTCGGAGTGCGACACTCTAAATCTCCTGATTTCATTTTTTTATAAATTTTTACGACCCTTTTCGATTTTTCAAGATCATTTTTTAATTCTATGTTTTCACAAATTATATTGTCTATCTCTAAAATTCGTGTTTCCAACTATTTTGAGTTTTAACGGTTTCAAATAGAAGGGTGGCCAAATGCAGTGTCCGCTAGCTGCCATTATTAATACATTGTTTTTGTTTAAAAACGGGGTTACATGGTTTCGCAAGTGTATAGAAAAAGAAAACCGGGCGCAGGCATTCTGCACGCCCTGGATCAGGCGCTCCGTTCTGGATAGCAGACATGGACCATAATTATACTGTATCGACGTAATTTAACTTTGATAAAATTAGGCTATCGACTAACCTTTTTCTCGTTTCAATGGATAGATATCGCCGCAATCGGTGCACTACCTATAACTTGTAGAAACAGTTTTTAACAATGTTATTTAAATACCCTTCGAAACGCAACTCAAAGCTAAGGCTTAGATTGTTAGCAATTTCCACTACAATTTCTACGATCCCATCCCTTTTTATTATAATTCAGGGTTTACGAATAAAATTTGCACAGTTTATTTTTTACTGCCCAAGACCATTATTTAATTTTTGTGCTTTAGACCAATCTGCTACTCTTTGCAGGTCTGCATTCACCTTGTCCACAGCAGATGTCGTGTCCCAGGGGTCGCATGAATAAAAAAATTGTATGTCTGCGTATATACTTGCATTTGCGGAATCAGGTGGTTATGTCAGCACTGTATAAGATGCGGAGGATCGGGCCGAGCAGAGATCCTTGAGGGACTCCTTATTTAAATATTTTCGGATGCAATATTAAGGCTGAGCCATCCCTTCTCTTAATTTCAAATTGCTGGGACCTATTTATCAAGTAACGAACCATCTGATAGTTTCGGCCTCAAAACCATAATATGTGAGTTTTTAAAGCAGCAACATTAATGCAGTCACAAGCTACAGTAGTCCAGCAGTGCCAATATAGTTCCCATTCCGTAATCCCACGCCTATAAAATATTGCCCACGACGTCCGCTAAGGTCGTAGTAGTGCCGCGTCCCTTCCTAGAGCCTGATTGTAGGACCAATAGTATATTGTTCGCCTAAAGAAACTCAATCACCTGCAGATGCACTACCTTCTCTAACACTTTTGACAGCCATGGTAGTATGCTGATCGGGCGAAGGTCTTTGTGACTTAGTGGGTTTGCAATTTTTGGTAAAGGTTTCACAATGGCTTTCCACCACAAATCAGGAAACGTACTGGAGACTTTTGATGTATTTACTATTGCTGTGATGGCATTTAAAGACTGTTGTAGTGAGAGTCTCAACATATCTTTAGATATACTATAAACTCCTTGGGAAATTTTTTTCTGATTTGTGGGTTGGTGAGAAAATCTAGCTGACCCGTGCCGACCAAATTTGTTATAAGTTAACTTCAAGATACTAACATTTGGTTCACTAGATACATCGAGAAAAGATGATGGGGCCGATGAAATGGATGAATGGTTCTGAAGCTCGTGGTCTGTCAACACTATAAATTTGTTTCAGAAGAAGTAAAGAGAAGATATCATTTTTAACATATGACATTTTGCGAAACCGTCGTTTTTGACGATAGTAACCATGGTTTAACACTATGCTCAGAAAGAGAAGGTGGGTCTCTTTCTTAGCGAGACAAAAAGATATTCCATAAACGAAATCGCCTTCTAAAAGGCGTGGCGTAATACACGCCCATTTGGACTGGGAAAACGTCAGTTTGGAATTCCAAAACCGAACGACGTCCATTCAAATGGATTACGTATTTCACATTCACGATAAGTTTTTGACAGACGTCCACCCTATTTGGATTGATGGATGCATCAGTCCAAATAGGGTGTCAATGGGGCCCTTAACAGTTGCAAAACAAAAAAAATAAGTATTTATAATCATTTAATACGTAATATTAAAGCTCCTTACATAAAGTTGTACATAAACATTAATTTCGCAATTATTTACATTTTCATAATTAACCAACCGACTAGTCGGCTCATCTTGATTATAAATATATGACTGCAAAAATATCGCAAAACATGGATCCGGAGATTTAAAATGGACTTATATACAAAATGTAAAAAAGGCCATTAGTGTAAAACATATCGATGGATAGTGACGAAGTAGGAAGAGAAATTACGCGTCTCTATCTCGTTCTCGTCTTACGTTCTTTCTAATTGTTCATCGTCTTTTCATTTTTTTTTTTTATTACTATTTATTTTAATTTATTACCTTTTAATACTTAAAAAAGGTACTTAACGTCAATTTTATACTTCTTAATGATCATCACATGAGATGTGTTATTTTGGTTCAATATTTGTCATATTTTGATGTAACAAAGTCAAATTTAAAAGAACAACTCCAGTGTAACCAAGGTAGATGTGGTTATTTAAATACTTATGTCTTATGTAATAAACAATTCGACATATGGATTGCACCGACCCTGGTCACAGATGTTCATGATCGTGTTTATTCTCATGATGAATTATATAATTCATAGAGTTACCGAATCTACCATAGTTCGATTTCTATACTTAACAAATTTAAAACAAAAAACAAGTCATAAGATCGTTTTTATCAAACATTTGTCATTCAGAAATTTTGTGACTTTTGAGAATTATGAACACATTAAAGACGTTACACAGGACATAAGAAAGAAACTATCTAAACCGGTGGAGACGTTCAACGTCAAATAAATTTATGTTAAGCATAAAATGTTTTTTGTTTGTTTAGACATACACATTTAAAGAAGCACTACATACCAAAACAGTAATAAATAACGACATTAAACTGTATCAATGCGTACAAAATACTGAACAATACACAATACTGAGCTTAAGCTAGTGATACAGAAAATAAATTAGAATTTCTTGTAATCTTCTTTTATTAACTCTGCACCCCTCTCGCCTATCATAATTGTTGGCCCATTTGTATTACCACTCGTAATATTTGGCATTATACTAGCATCAATCACTCGAAGACTTTCAACTCCATGCACCCTAAGCCGGCTGTCCACAACCGAAGTTTTAGGATCAGTTCCCATCGAACATGTCCCAACTGGATGATACACAGTAAGAACCATGTTTATACAAACGCATTTCCAGTACTCTCGGCTATCTATCTCATAGGCATTACATTCAGGCCAATGCATTCGGGCTAAGAAAGCACCAATAGAAACGAAGTACTTCGTTTTCAGAATTTTTGTAAGCATTTTAATACCAGTAACGGTGGATTCCAAATCATCCTCATCTAAGAAATAGTTCGGGTATATAAATGGATGATCTTCAGGATTTTTTGAACGTAGAGTTATATTGCCTCTTGATTTAGGATGCAATAAGGAAAATGGGAAGTAGAAAATTGTGTGATCCTTATTTAACTGAATGATAGGATCTGCCACAATATTTTTGTATCTGAATCGTTCTGTCATTATACTTCGGATGTTAGAATTATTTTTCCAACTAAATGCATGATGGTTCTGATAATCTGGGTAAGTAGCATTCGTATCTGATGAGTAAAATGCTAGAATGTTATTAAGGCTGCCTTGTGCTAATAATCCTGTACGGTTATAAAGGTACTTTATTACGTCGAATTGTTCATCCAGTGCAGAATTCGGATTGGATTGGTTGTTGCCGATAAAAATAGGTATGATGCAATGATCTTGTAGGTTCTTACCTACCATTGGCGAGTTAACAACAGTTCCAATACCTTTTGAAGTAAGATGATCTTTAGGCCCAACTCCGGACAGCAATAGCAGTTGAGGCGAATTTATCGCACCAGCACTGATAATGACTTCCTTGGTTGCAAAGTATTTATACTTTTTAGAACCACATGTTAATTTAATACCGTAAGCTTTTTTATTTGATAGTTTTATTAGTATTTTTGTTACAAAACTATTCTTAATTATCTTCAAATTTTTTCTATGCCTTGCAGAATTCAAATACGCTTTACTTGCACTTTGTCTTTCTCCATTTGTTGCTGTTGTTGTCATAAAACCAGAACCTAAGACGTTTGCAGTATTTAAGTCGGGAACATTTTTGAAGCCGATCTCTTCCCACGCAGCAAGAATTTTTTCAGATACACTTCTATACGTGCTATTAAATGTGTTTATGATAAGTGGACCATCATGACCATAATGTTCATTAATTGTTAGATCTTTTGAGAGTTCAAGATTCTGATAGCTTTGTGACTTTTTAAAGCATCGACGAACGTTGTCGACACTCCATTCCTCCATTCAATATTTCCAGAGTCATGCCAAACTTGGTAATCTCGATCATTTCCTTCTACATATACTAATGCATTTATGTTACTACAGCCCCCGATCATTTTACCTCTGGGCCAGTATATAGATCCGTTTATATTAGCTTGGTTGGTTCTACCATCATTTGTGGTTAAGTACTGCCAGTCATATTTTGTGCTAATTAAGGTTTTATCTAGAAATGGAACCTATAATGAAAGATTTTTTTTCGGTTAGTAATTAGTACTAAAATAAATGTCGTTTAACTTTTTCTTTCTAATAAACCAGTTCAAAAAAAAAATATGGCGAAAGATTTGAACAACCTAAATTGTGTGCACTTCAGTGTCGAATTGTGGATGAAATTAATTCAATCCATTATTATTTACACAGTGGAATTTGAGTTAATCTTTTCCTAAATTAGCCTCAGCCGTTGGATACTTTAATTTTTTAATGTTCAAAGATACTCAAGGGCTAAAAACGGTCAGCATAATAGGACTCACATTAGCTTCTATTGGTGCGTCATCTCCTGCTTCTACTAATAGAACATTCCATTCTTTTACTTCGCTCAGTCTGTTGGCTAACACGCATCCTGCTGATCCTCCACCTACTATTATGAAGTCGAATGTTGCAAAATCTGTAACATTACAAAATAGTGTTACATTACAGTAAACACTCTAAACAGAAAAAAAACAATATCTTCTTGACGACACGGAACGGATTTACATCAAACAAAAACTTCATAGTAAAAATATTTTTGCAAAAAAATTGCTGATCTAAAAATTAAAACAAGGTAACTAAAAATCAAAAATATAATAAACAATATTTATTTTAAAGTAAGTTCCAGGAAATAGTAGTTTCTATGTTTTAAGCACCAACTTTAAAAGTTTTATTTATTTCTTTGTTGATTATTATTTGCTTTTTAGTTAACTTGAAAACCGGGGAAGAATGTATCAATTTTCAGTTGTCATGTAATGTAAATAAACTTTTATATAAACTTTTGAATATCGAAATAAAACTAACCATTGAAGTATAAAAAAAAAAAAAAAAAATTATAGGCATTTCTTGCCAATTACTTTACAAATACAATAATTGCATTTTTGTATTTGTAAAAATAACCATGCAAATAAAACTAAAGGTCTTAAAATAAACAATAAACATTTTAATGTTTTTTACTAGTTATTTTTGTATGCTGCCTCTAGTTGGGGCTTATCTTTATAAATTCTAAAGGATGTCGTCGTGATATCCTTAACACTGACAAGCTAAGGGGTTAGATGGAATGTGTAAACTTTAAGGAGTTGTCGATAAAATCGCTACATATACGTCCCAGGTTTTCATTGAGAAGAAGATAATTGATATTAACTATACTAATATTATAAATGTGAAATGTGTCTGTCTGATACGCTTTCATGCTTAAACAGCTAAACCGATTTAGATGAAACTTGGTATGGAGGTAGTTTGAGTCCCGGGGAAGGATGTAGGATAGTTTTTATCGCGATAACCGACATCCACGCGGGTGGAGCGGGCGAAAGCTAATTCGTAATAAATTTAATTTGAAGGAGATGAACTCGACCAGTGTTTTTTTCAGATCGGTAAAATCTTTTCTTTTAAATAAATTGCTTACCTACATATAATTTTCTGAATACAAAAGAACAGGCTGATATGAATTAGTAGCGTCAAGAAATAATAAAGATTTGTACTTCTGCAGCCAGTTTTTACAGTAACTAAATCTCTACAAGTCGCTGATTTAGGTATTTTACACATTTTGGAAGTAATTTGTCGTACTTTTAAATGAAAAATAAACTGTAAAACATGATTTGATGATAATCGGGATAGAAAATAACAGTTTGTTACTGTTATATCTTTTAATTTTCCCGAATATGATAAACACATGGTTATTATCTTAAAAAAAAAAGAGCAAGATAACGTTTTCTAGGCTAAATGTAAGGACGAATAGTTATGCTACTTTATTAACACATGTGACGCAAGATTAAATCTACTATGATAAAAATGAGCACAATTGAAAAAATCTGGCAAGAGCATGTCAGACCTTGCTCAGTATAGAATTCCGCAGCGATTACTACAAAGAAATTAACCTCATATGAAAAACCGGGCAAGAGCATGTCGGACCATGCTCAGAGTAGGATTCGGCAGCCGTTATTAAAAATAAATGCACTACATATAAAAAAATCCGATTTTAATAATTGCACTAGCAGAAGAGAGTATGTTCATGGTGTAAGTGCCCTTTTGTTGAGAAGCACGGTTTTTCGGCAATAACTCGTAACGTGTTTGATTTTTGTCATATTTTTTCGTCAATCGGTTTATAAAGAGTATGGACAATTTACGCAAGTTTCGGAGCGATTACTTCCAAAAATATTCACTTAATTAAAAAAGTTTCTTAGAAACCTTTAAATGTTTTGTCGAAAGCCAAACGTAGATGTTTGCTTTAAAAAAAATCAGCTTCTCTAGCGGTTTCTACAAGACACCTATCCACCAAGTTTCATCAATATTCATTGTGTGATTCTGTCGGACGGACAGACAGACAAACGGCATTGACGCAACTATAATGGTTCCGTTTTGGTCATTTTGGCTACGGAACTCTTACAACGGTCATATCACACTTTGGAGGTATTTTTGCTGCACGACCTTTGTTGGTCCAAAACCTGGAAAAATAGTGCCGTGAGCGCTAGTAAGGCATAGGGGGGTTCAAAATGGCACATAATGGTGATACAGGCATAAATTCAATCAACATAATTATGTCATAAACTCATTTGTTACGTTCATACCGCATTACTTTCATACCTGGTCTCCCTTATTTATAATGGAAGTCGGTAGTATTTTTAAATCCGAAAATTTCAATCAATTTTAGCATCATTTTCACTTCACAAAATGGTGTTTTTAGAAGAGTAAATGCACGACTTACTACAAAAATATATACCCAAATTACTATAGGTGGCCTTTTATATTAGAACAGTTCGCTCAATTTCTTTAAGATCCCGTCCCCGGAATCAACATTGATATACAAAGGGTACCAATCTGTTAGTTATACCCTTTCAAACAAAAGTATATTTTTTCTAATCGGTCTAGCCGTCTTTGAGTAATTGGATAACAAACAAAAATAAAATATAAAATACAGTCGAATTGACAACCTCCTCTTTTGAAGCCGGTGGAAAAATCCACAAAATACATCCAAAAGAAACACACAAATACACAGACACATAAGATTAACTTATTACCCCATTCCTTTTGGTGTCGGGGGTTAAAAAATCTGTTCGGAAAAATTACCTATAATAATCTCTTGTGACAATCCTCTTACTCTTTCATATAGTCACTGTCACAATTATAATTCTTGTCAGATCAATTACATTCTAAGCCAGTTATCAAATTTGTTTGTTTGTACAAACAAATTAAAGTGGTTTCACAGCTACGCCGCTAGACGAGCTGTCGAATAGCGGGATCGTTCCAGACCGCGCGTATACGCAGCGGACACTGTGAAACGAGATCGCGTTTCATTGTGCAGTGCTTCACAGCGGCGGTGCGCGATTCACAGGTGTGCGCGTTTCCAGCCTTGGTGTTTGAACATTAGGTATTCAAACACCTAGTGATGTAACAACAACAACATTATAGTTAATGGCGTCTCAGAACTTAATGACGTTTGAGTATTCGTCCGATAAACACTGCCCTAATTGAAGTAATAATAAATAATACTCGTACATACTTCGAACGGAATCATCGTATGGGTGTCCTTCAGGGAGTAAGCATTGACTAGCTGCAAACAACTGCACTGCAGATGCAAAAAGGCTGGGAAATCCACCCGTCGTTGATAGTGCACACGATGCATTGAAGCTAAAATAAAATAAAAACTATTATTTAACTGTATTCATAGTATAATAATGGTCTCGCAACAGATGTCGGTTACGGTGGCCAATCACATCAGACTCTAGCCAACTACTCAAGTCACAAGTGGACTCTCCATTTACTTAATCTCATAACCCGACGATGGAATGGAAATACGACGACGACGACGAGAAAGATCGGGCGCAGGACCCACGTCCTGCTCCTACTGGTCGTAATGCCTCGGAGAGTACACAGTTAAGCCGCTGGTCATTAAACTTAGATTAATCAGCAACCTCCTACTTTATAATTTTTATTATAATTTTGATTGTCTTAAATTACTCACCATGACATTTTTTTCCAAAAAATACGTTTTTAAAGAACAAAACACCAAAACACAATGACGAAGGTACAACTAAATCAAATAATTTCAAGTATTTGCTGTGTACACACAACAATATTATTGTTGCAGGCAAAACTTTAATCGGAGTATTTAAATAACATAAATAAATTTGTTGATTCGTTATTTATTTCCATATTTTCAGCATTTTCTTTATTTTACATATTTATAGATACTAGCTGATCCGAATAACATTCTAACACCTAAAATGTTATGTAACTGGTTAGAATATTAAACAGTCAAATGTCTGAAAAAATGTGCTTGTTTGAAACTGGTAATGTTATGTGAAGATAATCACATCGGATTCGATGTGATTATCCCCAATCAGGTGAAAAAATGTGCTTGTTTGAAATTGGTAATGTTATGTGGAGATAATCACATCGTATTTATAAAGAACAAAACACCTGACTGTTCATTTTAATTTTGCCTAGTTTTTATTTTGCTTGACATGTTTTACGGTAACATAAAGATAAGAAGTCACTTTTGTAATAAAATTTAAAACCTACACTTTAATTGCCCATAAAATATGGGTAGGTAATTAAAGTGCATTAATGTTGCCTCCTGAATACGACATAGGTACTAAGTATCAGACTGACACCTACACTACTACACTACTTTTAAGATCAAAGAGGTTTCTTTTCTCAGGGATGCATGCGTCTTCAGTTTCTGACCTTTCTTGATCGAAGATCATAAATATTATGATCACTTTCTGCCGCAATAAAATTCAGGTCAATTAATCCGGAATCCAACTTGGAGCTGTCATATCCTCTCATATGTTCCGACCAAAATGGCCGTTTTGGCGTGTCTGTTACCCGTGACCTTTACTTGACCTTTGACTTTGGCGCGGAAAAGGAAAATGACGATATCTTTAGAATTATGTACCTATTGAGACTATTTAAAAAAATAATAATATTGGGATCGTTGATAACTAAGCTAACCAAAAAAAATATAAATGTGCACATTTCACCTTGTAGTATTTTGTGAATTCGAAGGTACCTAAGTTGTGTGCGATGCAGAAAAATGAAAATATTCGTGGTGTTGACATTTGTAGGATTTATTTGTGATGGGGTGGTGGTCGTGGTGGTGGTGATGGTGGTAAAGGTGGTTAAATGATGATGTTAGTGACCACCACCATTGCTCTAAAACTCAGAAAGGTAAGGTAGATTCTTACTTTGTTAAAACGAAAGTATATAGGTACCTATTTCCTTACATTATGGTGGTGCCACAAATATTTTTATTTTTCTGGATCGCCATGGAGTATAAGAATGGTAGTACATATATGACTGTCTGTCTGGCTGTCAGTCTGACTTCTGTACTAGCCTTATTTCTGCTGCAACTATACAGGTGCTCGCCGCAAGCTGTAATTATATTATTGAATTGTGCATAATACGCAGGGTAGTTATCCTAATATTTTACGACTTGTTATATGATTAAATTCCAAAAGGTTTTCACATCAATCTTAGAACAAAACTCTCAAAAAATATTTGATGTCGTCCCAACATTTAAATTAACGACAAAAACTTCGGAACCGCTCGAACTTTGTCAATATGGCGGAACAATATGGATGAACAATTTTAATAATGCCCGAATGACGCCACGAATGGACGCGTTTGCAATTTTTTCATAGCTTTGTCGAACGTTTAATGCGTTGAACTTGAGCGATGACTCACATTTTTGGGTTGAATACACGCCTATTATTTTTTGTTGGAAAATTTATTAAATTCCTCTCCTTTTATAATATGCTTAGAAATCAACTTGGTGTAAAAGTTATTCAAGGCCTATGAAAGTTTGTCACTTGGGTCGGTAGATAAGGCACGAGGCAAACAGAATGGACGTAAGGCAAGGACAGGGTGCGGTCAACTTTCGAACAGTAGGTGAGGAAGTCTTGAAGATGCGAAGATAGAGCTCATCGCCAAGATGCTCATTGTGTAGTTTTGCCACATCCAGGACTAACGATGCCATCACATCTCATCAGCTCCGACTTTCAATCTTCATAGCTAATTAATTAAAGTTAATTACTTTATGCACTTTTGACACTTTCAATATTTTTTTTGGAATGAATGTTGATATAGCGATTGATACATATTCTCAAATAGATGTAAAAAAAAATGTTACAGTAAGAGTGATTAATTGAAAATGATGAATAATTATCTATCATTATTAATAATTAAGTACCTCATGATTTGGTAAATGTGAATACCATTCACCATCACTTTTTTCGATTGTTGTTGATAATTATCTACTCTCGTCGGTAAAAATAATAAACTAAAAGAAGACTCGAATTTGTTTGCTCAGTAAGTATTTATTTTTATTACCATAGATAACCTGGTTTATGTATTTGACATAAATTAGGGTCAAAAAATAATAAAACCGAGTTATTGCACCCTGACTTCACATGGTACTTGCTTCTGACCCCCCCGAGGGTATTTTAAAACGTGAGGTGTAAAGGGAGGGCAGTCTCCACCCGCTGTAACACTTCCCGCAGCGCCGTAGAAGATGCGATTCTAAGATCTGGGTGATAAAAATTTTGACTAATGTCAACTTAATAGTTTAATCATCATTTCCTTTACCAATCATCATCAACAATCAATCTTTATCATTAATTATTTAAGAAATACACAAAAACGCATTAAATATAGCTGATTTATTACATTTATCGGTACTAAGGATTTTTTAGAGATATCTATCAATGTGGGATTGTGGATCCTGTTAACTCCTCCAGCTACACTCAATGGCTTGTTAGGAGTGGGTTCACGTCCGTAGTATAATGGGTAGGGTTCGAACCTGCGACCTCACGATTGCGAGACCGATGCCTTAGCCATTAGGCTACCGTCGCTTTAAAATTAATAATAATCACCGGTATCAGTGATTGATTTCTTACTTTTACCACGAATTCCAGTAATTATTAATAATGACAGATAGTTATTCATAATTTTCAACTATTAATGCTTACTGTAAAATAAATATTAAGAGTCTTAATCGCGTAAACATTTTAAGGTAAAAATCTTTTTTAATGGTCGATGTTTCGACCGTATCGGCTCCAGTTTTTCTACCGTACGTGAAAGGAGTGAAGGACAAAGTTGGAACAGTACTGCAGAAATACTCCATTAAGACTGTACACAGTCTGCACTCCAAGGTAGCTAAGCACCTACGTATTCCTAAGGATGTACATCCTCTACAGACACCTGGCGTCTATAAAACAAACTGCAGCTGTGGTAGCCGCTATTGTGCACTTGATAGTCCAATGTAGGCGACATTGGACTATCAAGTGCACAATAGCGGAAAGGGTTAAGGAATGTATCGCAACTGTGAAAAACCGACAGACAAACAAGTCAGCAATAGCACTTGCTGGATGTGGGATCCAATCATTGGATTAAACTACACAAACCACAGGTCCTCTCCACTGACCGTCACTGTTACTCCAGGATGGCGCGTGAAACGGTTGAAATAAAAAAACACGTAAATTTAAACCGAGAAGATGGATACCGTTTGTCAACAACGTGGTATCCTGTAATCAGCAAGTATTTACACCGTCAAACAAACATTACACACTGGTGTGCAGAAGTTCTTAGTGTGTACGAAACTGTCGGTACTTTGACACACAAGTCAAATTAGATATATTGCGGGACTTAATCGCGTGGTAAAGTAAAGTAAAAAAGTAAAGTCCCGAAATATATCTAATATTTATAAAAATCGCAAAAGTTTAAAAACAATAAACACAACTCAAAGTATCGACGGTATAGTGAGTGATATAAATCCAGCGAGGGTAGTTTCCGAAACCGCTTCACGGAGGCGACGCGACGGCGACGTTGAACTGAACCAGTCTACCGGTGACCAAGGCCGTTGCAATACGATCGAAACTTCGGGCAATAAAAAAGGTACCTTAAAATATTCTCATATCTCTTAAAATATTTTCTTATATATTAGTTTTATAATGAAAACTCAAATTCAGTATAATGTTAATCAACCAAATAAATCCAAATGGAAATATCACTAGTTTGGGCAATTAATTGGATCAAATTAAGCTATGTGGTGGTTTCCAGTCATGTGCACGTGGCGGTCACGTTGGTCACATCACAACGTTGTATAATTCATATATAAATATTCATATATGATAGTATCTACACTACATTTAATCCAAGATAATGAATACTTACTTTATGTCAAAATACTTGACGTTGATGGTGACTTGGTTCTGACAATAGTCCAAATAAGATAGACATAATCTCAGTAGATATATAGCAGGTATTAGTAGCAAGGACTTCATAATTAAATATTAGCTAAGTACATAGTTTCCACGTTACAACTACGTATTCAAAATCAAAATATTTGACCTTTAAAATTACCTTTGAAATTCAGATATTAAACTTTGTAATTTTTTTTTATATTTGAGAAATTGTCCAATAAAGAAATATCACTTCCTGCTAATACTGAGGCTATAGTGTAATGTGTTTTTAGAGATTATGGTCCAGTGTTAATAGAGTTTTGACTTCACGTATTCAATATCTGATAATCGAATTGAAGACCTCTTCATAAATCGACTAAATTTTCAAACTTATTCCAGTTTCATTGTGACATTTTAAAATGTCGCATAAATCTTAAGATTGCGAAGACAATATCCCGCCAATAAAGTAGAAAATACTCTGGAAAAAAATTGTTATAGCGACCAAGTCTTTGATATTCAAGATATCTCCTTTGATGTCGAATTAATCTGGAAATATTCGTCCCTCTTTCATCTTTATAATAGACGTGTATAAAAATCCATAGGTATACCTTAAATGAAGTGGCTTTTGACTTTGAAATGTCCTTGATACCATCTTGTTAAGCAAATTTTATATAGAGTTGAAAGAATACGTTTTATTATTCGCCGATGCAAAAGAAGGTATATTATGAGTGTAGGTATCTGTGTGTATTTACCATCGTTATCTTCCTGTACTTTATCCCAATTATTTGGGGTCGGCACAGAAACGCATCCGTACCGCGCGAGCGTGGGACATGCTCTGTCTCTGATCGTAAAGGTGCTCCCACACATCAGTTATATATATATATTTTTAAAAGATTCCCGCAGTTGGGTACAAGCCCTGTGTCGAGGGGGACTTTACAGACATACAAGTCACGGACACAAATTACACTCGGAACAACAATTTGTGGATAACACAAAGTGGTGTTCCGTGTGGGAATCGAACCCACGACCTCCACCGAGGCAGTCCTATAACATTAGAGAACGTTGCATAACATTTGTTGTGTAACGTTTTATAACAAATTGTAACACAAGTTAAAAATTGTTAGTGATGTACAACTTCATGTAACTAATTAGGTACATCATGATAAAACAAATTATAACTTTTGTTGTATAACATAATCCGAGCGACAGCGGGACGTAAAAAGAAGGGCGCGGGGAAGAGGTGTTCGTGCGCTTCGTTTGCAGTGCACCTACTCTGTGACGTACATAGAAAAACTTATAGCTAATAAACAACAAAATTAATAATAATAATGTCAACAAACGAATTACATAGCATAGTGCAATGTCAATAAAATAGAAAAAAAATAAAAGTAAAAAGGCAACAATCGAATAGAGTGTATCATGTCAATAAAATATAAATAAGTCATAAAATAAAATAAAAAAACAGCAAAATATCAATTACAATAAAACAATAATAATAAAATAAAAGTAGTGGGTTCTCTAAAGGCAGATCCAAATACAACAGGTTGAACCAGTGAGGAAGCGTTTATAACATATAATATAATTTTGCTACTACACAATAATATATCCTTATCATGTAGTAGCAAAATGATACACACTGTTATAAATTGTTGCAATTTTCAGAAGTAAATGGTGACAGGAAGCGGGCATTGGGAGGGGGGGGTTACTAAACCATTGACGTTTAAACCAGCGAGCGGGTCAATTCACGCATTTAAAGCCACTGCTTTAAATGCGTGAATTGACTTCTGCAACTGAACTGGAACTGCACTCAGTTGCAGTTATGTTACGCAAGCGTATTAGAGATCGATCCCAAAGTTAATTTTCAAGAATACAAAAGTGGCCGTTTGAATCGAAACTCAACTGCAACTGCACTGCTTTAAATTCGTGAATTGAGCCCCAGGATTGCGCTATGCCTTTCAATTAAAAAGTAAAAATCGACTGCAAAGCGTGAAAGTGAGATAAAGCTTGTGCGGCCTTTGACTGGTAATGTCCACAAAGAAGCGTTGTCACTTTCTAGAAGTGGTCAATTTTGTGAGGTTATGGCGCAGTCCTGTTCTCTACGTCAATGAACTAAACCAAGAGAATTAGAGATGCGATTACGCATTACATTGTGATAATAGTATTACTAACTCATGTTTTTTGTGATTATGTTCGAAAAGTTTTTTTTTTAAACTTTCGTTTTAGTATTTTATTTATTTATCGTAACTGTTCCTAATTTAAACTTTTATGAACTTGTAAGTAGTATTTTTTTACATTGTTGAATTAAAATGTTGTTACTATTTTTAATCGATTAAACATAATTATTCGTTTTCGTTAGTAATTTTAGAGTCGCATCTCTATGACATGCGCGAAAGTAGTGTTATGAACCTAATTTCACTTCGGCCGAGTTACATTGAGACAACCTGCTGTTCGCGCTACCTAAGTTTGCGTGTCTGATATTCGCTCGTAAGCTGCGCACAACTCAAATTTAGGTACCTATCGGAGGGGATGAGACACCGGGGAAAGACGTCCCTGCCCGGAACTATATTCGAATACAACTTCACAAACACAAACTTAGGTGGCGTGAACTGAGTAGTAGTTGGAGTTGAGTACACTCTCGGTACACAACCAGTCGCAAATGCGCCACAGTGGTGAATTAACGTTGTGATAGTTATGTGATGTGATATTTTGATTTGTAAATAATTACATAATATGTCAAAAAGCACTCATAGATAATATTCTGCTGTTTTTGGTTCTTTGAATTCTTCGATAGCGCATCCAGAAATGAAATTTTTTTCAAGTATTTCAATTTCATCTAATAATCAAAAACACAACATGAGAAAGAAACTCAAATAAGCAAATGAAATTGAAATACTGTAGGCGGGCAGCCCTATGGCGTGTTTTCGTACCGCGCGTACCTACAGCCGTAGGTAATAATTTCAAGTATACGACCGAGTCGCAATACTGTATAGGTAATATTATCGTGGTGATGCTCTTAACGCGCACATAGATAGATAGTATACGTCATCTCTGTACTCACTCCCTTTTTCACAGTATCCTTTCATACATCACCATCTATGATAACACTTATATGAACACACGGTTCTTTGTTTATTAAAATACTAGTTAAATCGGAATGGTTCTTAGCTTTATTCGTTGAAAATCCGATCAGTCATTGTGAAGACAATTAAGTTTTAATCTCACATGTCGGGGTTTAATAACGTTATGTAACATTTTATTTTATCATTTTCACTTAGGGGCCGTCTCTGCTGGCGAGAGAATCGCGGCGATCTTATTTTCGTGATACCTATTTCTATACATTCCCTTAGAACGTGTCTCCATACGGCGATGCTATCGCGGCGTTGGGACGAGTGGCTGAGTGCGAAAGAAACGTCATTGTATCGCCGTGCGTTCGCCGTGCGTTCGCCGTGCGTTCGCCGTTGCGCTCTCGCTACGATACGCTGGCGGAATAATCGCTCGTTCGTGGATACTACCCGACGATAGTAGAACAGAATGGTAGCGATTCTCTCGCCTGTGGAGACGGTCCGTTAGACTTGAAAGAATATATTTTATCAAATTTATGATGTATCGTTTTAGAGATTGGGTTATGAGATAAGCTTTAGCAGCACACAGATTTCATATCCAACTAATATTAAAATTCTGAATCACTGTGAGGATAGTTAGGTGGATGGATGTTTGTTGCTTTTAAAACTATGTTGTTTGTGAAACTTTGCAGTACTATAGTTTATATATCCATCCATACTAATATCAACCTACGAGAATGAACTGGAATCTTGAGCGCCACGAAACTATTTTATCTCGTCAAAGAAAAAAAATGTGCAAAACTGATTGTCAACCTTCTAGAACTGGTACTAGAAGAAGAAAAAGAAGATACTTATAATGAAGATGTGAAAGTAACCCTGTTGGTCTGTCTGTTATCTTTTCAGACTTATCGTGATGACGGCGTGGCCGCGCGCGAAAGCTATTTTGTACCTAATACGTGTGAAGCCGTGGAAAAATATAATGAGTTATGTATGTAGTCTAAATCTATACTGTAAATGCGTAAGCTTAAGACTAATGTATTTTTCAATGCGCTAATCTTCCTCTAAGTATCTGACTTGACCGATTTATTCAACGCTTAGTATGGCGTTGGCGGTATTTATTAAGAACGATTTTAAACTTTTTATCACGATCCGATCTACGAAGGCATTGCCTAGGCAAAAACTAGTTTGACATACCCATTTGAAATACATTATCCTTTCATTAACAATTTTATTTATATTATGGTATAAGCAACTGAATGTTTCTCATAACAACACGTATGATGTCCCACTGCTAGGCACGGATCTCCCCGGTAGAATCTACCTACTTATTGTAGACTAGCTGTCCCACGCAACTTCGTCAGCGTAAATTTTCCCCGTTTTAGCAACATTTCTCATTGCTGCTCCGCTCCTATTAGTCGTAGCGTGATGTTATATAGCCTATAGTCTTCCTCAATGAATGGGCTAGCCAACAGTGAAATAATTTTTCAATTCGAACCAGTACTTCCTGAGATTACCGCGTTTAAACAAACAAACAAACTCTTCAGCTTTATAATATTAGTATAGATTCTGGGAGTAATTGTCAAAATGGCCACGCTTGGCGAGCGGGTTGGCGATCGTAGTAAGGCTTTAAAGTACGCAGAGGTTGCTGCTGTCCGTCCTCCGGTGTGACAACCCTTAGTCGCCATAATGGCACCCACAGGAAGAGTTATGGTGGTACTATTCCTAAATTAAACATTTCCAATGCAGACTCGTATGTTTGAAAGAAGCTTCATTTTCCAATTTCCTTAACTGATTGTAAAATGAAATACCACAGACATCTATACAAATAAATAAAATTGAAATGTCGAAATGAAATATCATTAAAGCCTTCTAATGGAACAATCGAGGAGAATACTGCTTGCACACCTGTTTTTACAAAAGGTGGAAATTTAAATGCTAATTAATATAATTAATGATATATCATTAATTAGTATTCATTGTTATTATTTGTGTAGTGTAGTTTTCTCTGCTTGGTTTTTCTTTTTAATAATATATATATATCTTGGGACAACTTACACAACTCTATCTGATCCCAAACTAAGCAGAGCTTGTACTATGGAAACTAGACAACTAATAAACATACTTAAATATTTCAAAATACATACATATTATAGATAAATAACACCCAGACACAAAATAAACCACGTGCTTATCACACAAAGTTATATCCTGAGTAGGGGTCGAACCCACGACCTCCGGCTGAGCATTCAGAGTCACTAACTACTAGATCAACAGGCCAGTCGAATTATAGTAGTCAACTGCCGCACTAGTGTATACGCCTTTTACCACACAAATGAGTGTCCTGGGCGAACCCGCGCACTTCTTGCACTGCAGTCGTAGGCACTGAGCTGCCGAGATTAACTGAAGAAATTAAACCTAATTATGATGTTTCCTACTACATCACACTTATTTATTTTTAGGGGTCAGGCAGGACGCACTGTTTGCTCGTTGTAGTAAACTTTGTACTTTATTAGTAGTAAATGTTGATAAACTCTCGCGATTTGTACACATTATGAACATATAATTATATATATATTACGGGTCTTAATCGCGTGAAAATTTAAGGTGAATACCTAGGTGAGTACCTTGTTTATTGCCCGACGTTTCGACCGTATTGCAATGGCCGTGGTCACGGGTAGATTGTACTTATTAGTAGTTTTAAAATATCTCAACTTTGAGGGGTTCCTGATTTAGTGACAACCAACCAGATGTAGATATCTGCGAGTTTAAGCAACGTTACCACTGTCGGTTTATAGATGTGATCGGTTTCGCACATTGTTACACCCTTCGTGTCTCGGAGAACCCGTTAAGCTGTCGGTCCTGCGCCCAATATCTTTCTGGTCGTGTCGGATTTTCGTCCCATCGGGATATGCACATACATTTGTGCACTTTAATATGTCTTGTGTAGTTGAGACCATTATATTTCAACACCCATATCGAATTTGTATTATGTACCCAATTGACTATTTGACTACTATCAAAATAAAGTATTATAAACATGCAAAAATATGTCATAAAAGTACCTTGTTTATTTTCCGACGTTTCGACCGTATTGCAACGGCCGTGGTTACGGGTAGACTGTCAGTCCACCTGTGACCACGGTTGTTGCAATACGGTCGAAACGTTGGGAAATAAACAAGGTATTTTACCTTTAATTATTCACGCGATTAAAACCCGTAATATATATATATTTTTATAAAGTGTACCAATCGCGAAAGTTTATCAACATTTATGTCATAAAAGGTCCTGAAAAAATATAGTATTTTAATTTTAAAAAGAAACTAAAAGTAAATGATTTTGAAAAAAGGGTGACATAAATAAAGGTCACATGCTTGTGTTTATTACAAACTTTTACAAAGCGAGTCCTTTTTGACGTTTCTTAAAAAGAGGCTGATTAAGGACTCCCCGCCACTGATAGGATATTTGACTGAAGTCATTCAGTCAAATATCCTATCAGTGGCGGGGAGTCCTTAGAACACTATTCTTTTCTACTTCCCATTGAATTCTAGTTATCTAGTTAATATACGTATGAAGAACCGTGTCCACCTATTAACGAGTTCCCTTAGGAAAATTTTAACTCTTCGCAGCTGTACTCTATTAAAAGTAAATTGTTTATATATACCCATTATAACTGCAAATTATACGGGATTCCAAGACAAATCCTTTGTGGTTATTCCTTTGCTATTTTATATTAAAGGTAAAAATAAAGAAAATAAATAAATTAAAATTGTTTAACATTACACATAAACAGTTGGTTAACATTTTTTTTGTTTTTAGGTATGTGAGATCGAGAGAAAAGAGAGTGTACTCTCTTTTCCCTCGTTACCTAATACAGTTGGATCAACATAACTCGACCGGATTGAAGTTAGATTCTTATCACTTTCGCGCATGTCATAGAGATGCGCCCCTAAAATTACTTACGAAAACGATTAATTATTTTTTATCGATTAAAAATACTAACAAAATTTTAATTCAACAATATAAAAATACAATTTAAATGAGTTCATAAAAGTTTAAATTTAGAACAGTTACAGTAAATACTAAAGAAATTTATAAAAACAATTTCTTTACCAAAAAAATCACAAACATCATGAGTTAGTAATACTAATTAGGATAATGTAATGCGTAAACGCATCTCTATTCTCTTGGTTAATTACCGACTCCGCTCTCCGCTTCATGTCACCATTTACTACTAAAAAATACATCTGCGCAACAACTTTTCGCCAACTTCAATCCGTTCAAGTTACGTTGATCCTACTGTACAAGCCTAATACGTCAAGACGGAGATCTGATACGACCGAAGAGAGATAAGACGCAGGACAGCCAGCGCAATGTGTCTTTGGAGACACAACAAGTGTAATTACTTATACACAACTATAAGAATATACCTACACTTCTGTTATTGACATAAAATATCATCAATATCAAAGTTTGATAAATGGCCTCTCATTGTTTATGTAGGCAGGACGCCGGGTCAATACCCACTTCTGTTTTGGTTTACAGAATACAATTTATACTCCAGTTGGTGACTATAGATTTGAACGGATTTTGCCCAAAGTAGTTACCTGCCTATATAACGTGTGATGCTGCATTCACACGCTCGAGTTCAAAGATATGTTCAATGGGCATAAACACGAGTACAAGCTTGTAAATGGTAACTGCCTCAGTGGCGCAATTGCGGTGTGTGCGATTGCTTCGCAATAGCTCGTGGGTTCGATTCCCACACAGGAAACCATTTTGTGTGATTTACAAATTGTTGTTCCAAGTCCGAGTGTACTTTGTGTCCGTGACCGTACCCGGAGGTACTACGGGGGACTTTACAAACATAGAAGCTGTTTGTAAAGTCCCCTGCAGTACCCCCGGGTAGAAGCCTGTATTGGCTAGTGCTGCTTTCCGGGCTGCTTCTCGGGTCTATATTCACGTAATTTTTTCCGTTTTCGCAGCAGCCCGTGCGAAAGCTGCGCTTAGAAATTCATCAATACGCATGCGCAGCGGACATCTTTGAGCGCACCGCGCATGCGCTAGTTCACACGGGCTTGCCGCGAAAACGGATAAAATAACGTGAATAAGGACCATGGGCTGTGTGCTGCGCGTCTGAATGCACTTTAAATTGTGTACACAGTATCTGTTTTGAGTTTATGCTACTCTCGGCGCACTTCCTTAGTGCTACAACAAAATACCGAGAAATTGTTACCATCATACAAACGCCAATCGGACCAATTTGTTACGGAGGTGTTGTAGAATTTTATACTTAGTCGTTGGTCTTTACATAAGTTCTTTTTTTAATATTTGGGGTTATTAAAACCATTTTTCGGTTTAGAGATCCGTTTATGAAATATTACCCTTTGAAGTGCTATTTTTTGTTAAAGTCGAGTGTCTCTCTGCCCCCTGCCAGCTATTTATTTAATTGGTATTATTATTTTATTGCATTTTTGAAATCATGACCTTAACCTCCTACAGACTATTTTACTAGAGTAACCATATATATGTAGAGTACACGTCTATACCTAGTCTGGCCATAAATACTGTTACAATTAAAAATAAGAAAGATATTACATTTGAATTTGGAATCTGTCATTTTTATACGATTGTTCATTGTATTTTCTAATTTTGGCGCCAATACATTGTACAATATTTTGCTATATTAAAATGGAGTGGGGTGATAAAGAAAACCGAATCGCTGTGATTACATTACACAAAGTTGGTATGGAGCCGAATGTAATTTTTAAAACTCTCCATACGCTTGGTATTAGTCAAATGTTTGTGTACCGGGCTATTAATAGGTACAATGAGACCTTCTCTGTTTGTGACAGAAAAAGATCTGGCCGTCCACGTAGTGTTCGTACGAAAATGGTGGTCAAAGCAGTAAGGGAAAGAATTCGAAGAAATCCTGTCCGAAAGCAAAAGATTTTATCTCGGGAGATGAAGATAGCACCCAGAACCATGTCACGCATTTTAAAAGATGACTTAGGACTTGCAGCCTATAAGAGACGCACTGGTCATTTTTTAACTGATAATTTAAAAAAGAATAGGGTGGTAAAATCGAAGCAACTACTGAAGCGGTACGCAAAGGGAGGTCACAGAAAAATTTTGTTTACGGATGAGAAAATCTTTACAGTTGAGCAACATTTTAACAAACAAAATGACCGTATTTATGCTCAAAGCTCTAAGGAAGCTTCCCAATTAGTCGACAGAGTGCAACGTGGGCATTATCCGACTTCAGTGATGGTTTGGTGGGGTGTTAGCTATGAAGGAGTGACTGAGCCATATTTTTGTGAAAAAGGTATCAAAACATCGGCACAAGTGTATCAAGATACCATTCTTGAGAAGGTAGTTAAACCCCTTAACAACACCATGTTCAATAACCAAGTATGGTCCTTCCAACAAGACTCAGCGCCGGGTCATAAAGCTCGGTCCACGCAGTCTTGGTTGGAAGTGAACGTTTCGGACTTCATCAGAGCTGAAGACTGGCCGTCGTCTAGTCCCGATCTTAATCCGCTGGATTATGATTTATGGTCAGTTTTAGAGAGTATGGCTTGCTCTAAACGCCATGATAATTTGGAGTCCCTAAAACAATCCATACGATTGGCAGTGAAGAATTTTCCCATGGAAAGAGTGCGTGCTTCTATTGATAACTGGCCTCAACGTTTAAAGGACTGTGTTGCAGCCAATGGAGACCACTTCGAATAAGCTTTTTATATTTTGAATTGTTTTTTATTTATGTATTAAACTAACACACTGTAAAAGTAATAAATATTATTTGCAATAAAAAAAAATGTTTTTTCTTCGTAACAATATTTATGGCTAGACTAGGTACTAATATTATAAAGCTGAAGAGTTTGTTTATTTGTTTGAACGCGATAATCTCTAGAACTACGAATCCGAATTTAAAAAATATTTTACTGTTAAATAGTCCATTTGTCGAGGTAGGTTATAGGCTATACATTATCACTCTACGACCAATAGGAGCAGAGCAGCAATGAAAAATGTTGCAAAAACGGGAAAAATTAACACGTCTATATTAATATTATAAAGCTGAAGAGTTTGTTTGAACGCGATAATCTCAGAAACTACGGATCCGAATTAAAAAAATAATTTACTGTTAAATAGTCCATTTGTCGAGGTAGGTTATAGGCTATATAATATCACGCTACGACCAATAGGAGCGGGGCAGCAATGAAAAATGTTGCAAAAACGGGGAAAATTAACACATACGAAGTTGCGCGGGTCTGCTAGTCTATATGGAGACCACGCTACGAATACCGACTTTAAATTAAATACTACAAATTTCGATACATTCGTTATTGAACATAACGCCCGCAAATGGAAAATATATATCAGTAAATAGTAACTATTCGCATAATTTTACGCGAGCAAATTATTGATATCTGAGGTAATTTTGACTGTATTAAACTAGGAAATTGTTGACATAAACAGTGTTCGAACTGTAATTAGGTTTATATTAAATAGTACAGGAATGGCCCGCGTTCTGTAATACGGACGTTTAAACTTGCAGCAGTAGTTTGACGGAATATTATAATATTCCGTCCGATATTGCAATCAGCAGAAAAAATAATCTCTTTGTTATAATTTTGTGAATGCGATTGCCGTAAAATCGTAATATATGGAGGATAATTTAATAAATTAATTTAAAAAAATTACTTGCTACCGGCTTCGTACGAGTGTAGACATCCAGTTGAAGTATTTTTTATAGGCATTTCTTGCCAATTACTTTACAAATACAATAATTGCATTTTGAAAGATAGAAAAATTTGAAGTCCAGACTCAGGAATCGAGGAGGCCGAACATTGAAGTAATTTTATGCGACATCGTAATTTGTTAAAATGCTCTCTGTAACGAAGCAATAACAAAAAGCCGTGATAGTTCTTTAACTACCGACTAGACGGCGCATGCGAGGGCCCAGCTCGCGAGCATCAAGGGATAGAAAAATTTGAGGTCTAGTAACATAGTCCAGATAGGTGGTTCGCTTCTGACCCCGGTTTGGCTACGGAAGTCTCGGGTTCGATTCTTGAGTCTCGACTTTAAAACTTTCCATCTTTCAAAAATGCAATTATTGTATTTGTAAAGTAATTGGCAAGAAATGCCTATAAAAATTACTTCAACTGGATGTCTGGTCACGAAATAGTTTTACGTCATTTACAAAAGTCTGGGTAAAAGAAAAAAAACTTGATATTTGGGTACAACATGATCTCACTGAGAGAAAAAAAATGTGTCACTTACAATAAGATTGTCCGAAAAAGATCGTGGTTGAAGCATGGATAAGCCCCACAAACCTTGACTCGGAACAAAGTGCCGCTGTGTGTATGATGGGATTGGAAAGGAATCGTCGAATATGAGCTTTTGCCGCCGGAAAAACTATCGATTCTGCCCGCTACTGTCAGCAACTGATGAGGTTAAAAGAAGCCATTAAGAAAAACTGGCTGGAGCTGGTGAACAGGAAGGGCGTGGTGTTCCATCATGACAACGCCAGACCGCACTCATCTATAGCTACTCAGCAAAAATTGACAGAGCTTGGCTGGGATGTGTTGATGCATCCTCCATAAAGCCCTGATCTTGCTCCATCAGATTTCTACCTGTTTCGATCACTTCATAACTTTTTAGGAAGCATAAAGTTAATCTCAAAAGCATGCTGTAAAAACTACATGTCAAAAATCTCATTCTTTTACAGCAATCGTACCATTTCACTACCCACAAGATGCCAACAAGTCATCGATCAAAACAGCACATACATATAAATAATTAAAATAAATTGCCTATTTTTTTTTCTTTGTATGAAAAATACGAAAATAGCTTAGCTCCGACTTTATATATGGTGTAAAATACTATAAAAAAATATTATTCAGCATAGCCAGACACTTCCCGCCTGCCATATCTTCCGCCAGACACTTTAAAGTAGCCAAAAACTTACCTTTCTCACCTGGTATCTGAAAGTTGACCGTCTACAGAACTTAGCTGATATTCTAGCATTGAGTGTACATATAAACACTACACGAAGCCCCATATTTTATCTATCAGAAAATAAAATAGGTCTGGCGCGACTGGGATCTTGGAGCAGTACCTACTACACTGTATTTCGTACAGTACAAGTATAGGAAAATCTCGCGATAAGCTTAATCTAATGTAAGAATTATATAAATGGAAATAAATACAAGAATTACTCGTTTAAAAATATAAAGATAAAGATAAGTGCTCGTTAATTGTATGATTAAATCCTAAGTCCCCACGACATAAGGCTTGTAGTTACCTCGCTACTGTAATGAAAGTTGTCTTTAAAAAAAATGAAATTACCTGAATTATTCGTTGCATTACTTGAACGCAAGTTTGATTGTTACAAATTCCAATAATCATAAAAAAGAAGTTTATAACCAACAACCAACGAAGCCTACGACCTTAATAACCAAAAATCCGAGCCCCGAAACCGCTATCATTAACGATAATACATTCCAGTCCAACAAAATACCTCGGCGGTATTGTTAAGCCCGAGATTGTGTATTCAGCTCCGAACAATAGTTTGCATACGTCGTTACAAATCTCGCCTGTTTACTCACTTACCTACTATGCAGATAAGGCTAAATATGAATTCTGAACTTGTAAGCTACTTAAAAGTGTTATTTTGTGCAATAATGTTTAGATAAAATGTAATGAGTGTGCATCGTTGCTTTAGTAGCCGATAAATTCCTTTATCCAAAAGATATTTTTCAACCGGACAAAGCCAGAGAAGGGCTTTAATACCAGTTTAATCTACGGTTTTAATGCTTTTCGAGCGTATTATAATATGTATATTTCTTTAGCAAGCTGTAATACCTAAATGGCTTTGATGTTTTGTTTTATAGAACAAAATTTAGAGACGAACAGGTCGTGCGTTTGATAGTAAGCCATACGGTAGCCCATATCAGTATCAGTTACCCCCAAATCCTGGTTTGGCAAAGATCTGAATGACACCGCACCGCGCGCCTCATTTTTCAACCGACTTCAAAAAGGAGGAGGATACACACCTAGAAAATTAATACCTACAAGGCAACTAAAAAGCGAAAAATAATACACCTAGAATAACAAAAACAAATTAAACACTTTGAAGTTGGTGCCGTGAAATAGTAGTCTTTATATTTTATTCGGCACCAACTTCAAAATGTTTAACTTGTTTTTGTTATTCTAGGTGTATTATTTTTCGCTTTTTAGTTGCCTTGTAGTTATTTATTTTTGAAGTCGGTAATATTTTTTTGTTAATTTTTTTTTATTCCACATTGGTTCCTAAATCCCATTTGCCCAGTAATTACACTTGCTACAGTGCCCTTCAACCGAATCACTGTGATGCATTAACATTACTATTTCAGTTAGCACTGTAATTGCACCGACCAAGGCAGCCTATGGCTTAGACCATTCATAATTCAATGGTGTGAGAGTGACATAGACTTAATTTTTAAGATAATTTCAGTACGTAATGAATATGTGAATGTAGGCTGTACAATCGTAGCGTCTAGCAAGTGGATGATCGGATCAGATAATAGGAATATTTCATGAAAATTCATTCAGGCGTTATAAGATGAACAATTTTTTGTCAAACATGTCTGGGCTTTTTAGGGTTCCCTAGGCAAAATGGCAGAACGGAACCCTAGTTTCGCCATATCCGTCCGTGCGTCCGGCCTCAGCTTTGCTCAGAGACTGTAATTTTGCATGGGGGAAAGAATGAAATCTTGAAAAAGATTTTTTTAGGATATGTAAAGTGGGATGTGATTTTTTTGTCATCTACCCCATCCAATAGGGTATCATTAGATAGGTCTTTTAAAAGCGATTCGGGGTTGTGAAGACTATTTTTAGTTTTAGGAATCCGTTTGCGAAATATTAAACTGTAAAGTGCAAATTTCTTATAGTCGAGTGCCCCCCCCCCCCCCCCCCCCGCCAGCTAAATGGTTGACATTGTTGAAAAAATCCCCAGTAGTAATATACATAGTGAAAATACAAGGAAAACTATCACAGCTAAGTAGGCTATACAAGTTTACGAGTTACAGCTGATCAAATTAGAAATAACAAAAATGTCATACAAATTCCATTGAAAATTATTATTAGGTATAACGTTGTAAGCATGAAACAAAAACAACAGAAACCCCACTTTTAAGCCGCATTTTTCGGATGGGGAAAGGGGGGGGGGGGGGGACTATGAAATCCGACATGCACATGCCAGGTTTTTTAAAGATAAGTAACCATTTATCTTATTGAATATCTACATAACAAAGTATTATCTCAACCAAATAAATCCATTATATAACAATACTGAAGCAAAATCCAGTGTCATTAAAATGCAAAAACTGGTACCACAGTACATCGTTATTTTCTAACTTAAAGAAATAGTTTTTTTATTAAAGTTTACCGCCATGAGCGAGCTTTGAAACAAGTTTTTTGTACTACGGCTGTACTAACGAGGGCCTTGTCTAACTTATAACCGCTTTACATTGTTTTAATCACTCTAGATTTCCATCCAACTGCTCCGGGGGACGGACGCAAATCATTTATTTTATGGATGAAAGAGAAGTCAATTCAAGTTTGTAATTGTAACGATAGGTTGTTAATCGAAAATAATCGAGTAAAGATAATAATAAGAATAAATTGGGACAACTTGTACAACGCCTTTTAATCCCAAACTAGGCAGAGAGTCATATTTTAACCTGTTTTTAAATTGATGAACATACTTATACAGACACAGAATAAACCAGCGTTAATCCTGAGCGGGATCGAACCCACGACCTCTGGCTTAACAGTCAGTGACTAGACCAACAGGCGAGGTAATCAAAATAGAACATCCTAGGAACTAAGTGGTCCGAGATTCCACATCCAATGCAGTAAGCGAGCAATGTTTATGTGTGTGTCGCTCGACTGCATGTTGTATGGATATTTCCTTCTGTACTCTTGTTTATACCCACCATATGTTACATCAGGCCCCCTCACCGCGAGCATGCCCCTGTAATGTAACATTTATGATTCGATTCCGAGCATTACGTTATAATACTACCTCCCTGATTAACGAGCATGCACATGTAATGTAAAATTAATGAATCGATTTTCGAAGCAAGCGTTTAATTTTTTCATTGATGTTACAAGTTTTATCGATATATTACAGGTTGCGCATTGTAATGCTCGGTCCTCCCTCACCGATGTAATTCTCGGATCTGTAACGTTACAGTGAGGGATCACCCTTACAGAACACCCAGCTAATCTAATCCCACATAATATAATCTCGTCATTTTTCATCAACCCTTTTTAACAGTAGATAGGTACAATTGACCATGTTCAGTCAACTGTAATTCCATTGGATCGAAATAATTTCAAACTTAAATTAAACACTTCCAACTTTTACGATATTAATCGACCATTAAACATCTAATGATATGATTTAAAAGAATCGTTTTTTCGTTAAAGTTTATAATGAGGGTTTAAAGTGAACGAAGGAGATACTTTTATACATTAGGCTCGTTTGATTTATGTTCCGGGATTTGAATTTATTACTTACCTACAGAAATTTGCACAAAATCAGCATGTTTGTGTGATAGCTCCATTAATTATTTTTTTATACTACGAAATGAAGGGACAAGCTGGTCGTGCGCCTGATGATAAATGTCACGTTAGCCCATAACAGCATCAGTGCCATCCAAATCCTTCTTTGGCAAAGATCTGAATAAATGTTTATAAACTTTCGCGATTTGTACACAGTGTGAAAATATATATATATATATATATCGGGTCTTAATTGCGTGAATAATTTAAGGTGAAATACTTTGTTTATTGCCCGACGTTTCGACCGTATTGCCACGGCCGTGGTCATGGTCACTCAACAATAACAAAACAAAAAACACAAAACGTCGAGCAATAAACAAGATATTTTACCTTAAATTATTCACGCGATTAAGACCCGTAAAATATATACACGTGCGCTTCTCATTTGAGACATTAGCTTGCCCAATAATTACCGACACTTGTTACAGTGAAACCGAAACACAATTATGTGTTAACATCACTATTTCACAGAACACTAACTAACACTGTTGTGGCACCCACCAAGACGGCCTATGGTTTAGAATGACCACTGGTAAAAATATATTCGTTTAGTAATCCACTACTTAGACTAAAGTTATTTTTCAAAACAGTCTAGCAAAACTTTCTTCTAATAATATCTAGCATCTAACATAATGTTAAAACACCTACGGTCGTGCATGCCGAAATCATTACCCTTAGAATAATAAAAAGCAAACAATATTCATATCGATATTATCAGTAAATCTCAGCAAAACTACAACTAAATCCAAATACAATTTTGTATTAAAATTTTAAATCATGGATATCGTTTAGCAAAATTTATTCTGTACCTACTCGCGGGAATTTCCGGACGATCGGAGGTAAATTTAACGAACAACCTTTCGACCTAAAAGTATTAATTGGAATACTGGGAGTTGTTGGTGTCGGTTGGTGAAGTGGCTGCGATTGCAGCGGCTTTGTTGAGTTTTTAACTTTCACTTACAATCACAAGTGAAAATAAATAGTTCTAGTAATCAAAATAGTGTAAATTTAGTTTTCTGCATTGCACTGGCTAAATTTGATATCTGAAATATTTTTTTAGTTGTTCAGTTTACAATTGTTGCTTTGTTGTTGCGTGTTAGTATCTATACAAATATTATGAAGCTAATGAAATTCGAACCAGTGGTTCCTGAGATTATCGCGTTGTTTGTTTGAACGCGATAATCTCAGGAACTACGGGTTTGAATTTAAAAAATTCTTACTGTTGAATAGCCCATTTATTGAGGAAGTCTATAGGCTATATAGCATAGCGCTTCCACCAATGGGAGCAGAGCAGCAATGAAAAATGTTGCAAAAACTGGGAAAATTGACGCATACGAAGTAGCACGGGTCAGCTAGTACAAAATAACATTATAAATGGGGAAGTAACTCTGTCTGTCTGTTACGTTTTCACGTTTAAACCGCTGACCCGATTAAAATGAAAGTTGGTATGGAGATAGTTTGAATTCCGGGAAACGACATGCAATATTTAACGTGGGTAAAGCCGCCGGCGAAAGCTGATCTACTGTATCCCTAATGGTTGTATTATAAGTTCAAATAATAAAAGTTTTAATAATATTACTTGTAGCTCTTTTAAATATTCAGACAGTCTACCCGTGATTACGTCTGTTGCAATACGGTCGAAACGTCGGACAAGAAACAAGGTATTTTACCTTAAATTATTCACGCGATTAAGTCCGTTAATATTTATATTTTCATAATTGTAGCTCTTTTGCAGCGAATACGCTGTAATTGTTTTTATTAAAAGATAATTCCTTGTTGTACCAAAAACTGTCAGAACATTATTATATTAACTACTTATAAACCTATCTAAACTTTTTATAATTCCAAATTAAATTACTTGTGGTTCCAAGTAATTTAATTTTCAGTTATATTTGATGTCGGCTAACTCAATCACAACTATAAATAATATATCTAATATTTACCTTTGTATACGTAAACCTGTTGTAATTGAAATCTGTTGATCTGAAAAATTGAGTCCCAAACACATCCACTGAATTCTTTGATAAACTAGGGGTTGTGTCATCAAGGGTTTGTCAACAAGAAAACAGTGGTTAGTGGGGCGTTTCTTGTACTTTCTTTCACGATTCTCTGATAAATATCAAGCAATGAAATAAAGACTAATGATAATATTAGTTCCTAGGAATAAAGTGGTTACATAAATAGAAGGATAACCGTGTGTATTTAGTAACTTTGAAAAGCTAGAAGGCCCTCTTACATTTAAAACAGAAAGTGTTTACAAAGACCTGTCTCAGTTACTGTGGTTATTTTTTTGTTAATTCTGTCAGTTATTAAATAAATTAATGCTGATATTAATATTGTGGTTTTTAATAACGCGAACTAACTTAATATACAATTTATATTCATTTTTAAATTTGGTTTAAATGTGAATCCTCTTTACAACTTGTTCTTACGGTGTCTTATTACCCGACTATGCAAGGAACGGTTATGTTTTTCGCGCGTATCTTGTATGTATGTTATATTTTCATTACCTCGTATCTTTCAAACAACAAAACGGAATTAAAAAATTAAGACGTCTTTAGATTCGTCTTGACTGCACTCATCGTAAGCATTTCAAAAACATATAACATGATTAGAAATGTAATACTAAAAAGGTCAATTAGCAACCATTCTTCTTTTCAATTTTCAATTCTTGGCAATAGCTGTAATGTATGTTAGTTGTTACAAACAAAAAATACCCGCCTGCACAAAAAAGATGCATACAGAATGCACAGTCGGAGGCACTTTACTAAGTTCATTCAGATTCATTAATGCCTAAGACTGCATATACATATATTATGAACATGAAAGGGATCCTCTTTACATCTTTTCTGTGCACGCGAGTATTTTTTAATTTTTTAAATTAATATTTTAACGATTTGTATTGTAAAATTTAATAAAATAGATTATGGTATACTTACATTTGTGTTTTCGCAAAAACTTGTGCGCTAGGTACCTACTATAATACCTATTCTCTGCACAATAGGGAATATGTGTGTATTTTTTTATTGTTTTAAACGTTTCTACTACTTATTACATTATCAAAAAAATATATAACACATCCAAAATATAAACCATTAAGCTAAAAAAAAAATTGAAACCACTGTCATTTCGGCGCGCTTGTTCTGTGACGTCAGATTACACGAGTTCGATGTCAACAACGAAGTGTTTAGTTTGTTAAGTGTAAATTGACGTCACGTTTTGTTCTACCAATAGCGTTGCGTTTCGGAAATTTGGGAGGAAATTTAAAAACAGCCATTTTTTGATGATTAAATTTCACTATTAAAATAGGATAAATTTAAAAAATATTTTTAAGTAGATCTGTTTTTGTAACAATAAAGATAACAAAATATGGTTTGTCCATTTTAGAGTCACGTGTGTTAGAAAGACGTAGACTCTGTAGAAATTATAGCGAGTTCTACGAGTTTCTAACATAATATGAAAATAAACTTTCAGTGTAGAACAAAAAAAAACTGCTACTACTACTACTTTAAAAACTATGTTTATTATTAGGTCTAATAATAATAAACATAGTTTTTATAACTGCTTTTAATAAATGTCAGTGACTTGATTATCTGTTAACTCAGAATGCTGACCAAACATGGTAAGTCCACGTTTAAACAGCATTCTGAGTTAACAACTTCTTTATCAATAAGCTTCGTATTGAGAGGTAATCTAACATAACCAGGTTGGTAAATAATACATAAACGTGTTCGGTCTGATTATATCAAGGACTCAGGAATAGGTAGGTATACTAATTTTGGTTATAAGAGGATATTGCCAAGGAAAAGAAGCCAACAAGAAACTAGCCCGTCTCCTAATAAACATTTGCCATACAACATTTCATATGAACGTTTGGTATAATTCATATAATATCATAAATATACTTTGTAACATAACATACAATATTCATCAAATCACATTGCAATACACATAAACAGTAATACAATAATGCTGTACACGGCACTACAACAGCACCACAAGGTACAATTAGAAACTTGGTAATATACTCTGGACTGTTATTGCAACGTTCAACCATATCACTGTAAAACACATGATAAGAATCATATTGCAATACGAATCGAAATAATATGAAGCAGCGGTAGCCTAATGGCTAAGGCATCGGTCTCGCAATCTTGAGGTCGCGGGTTCGAATCCCACCCATTATACTACCGACGCGAACCCACTTCTAACACAAGCCATTGAGCTTAGCTGGAAGGGTTAACAGGATTGCTAGTAATGTGGGACCAAAATCCCACATTGCTAGTTTTTTTTTTAAATACCCTGTCACCAGTCAATAGCCAATACACACAAACAGTAATGCGAAGGGAAGCGGCGGTAGCCTAATGGCTAAGGCATCGGTCTCGCATCCGTGTCGCGGGTTCGAATTGCGGGTTGATAAGACCACACAGGATAATATTCATCGAATATATATTGCCATCAGACAATATACACAATACACAAATAAACATATTATAACAGTTTCATAAATAAGCAACTTTATAAGATCGTACCTGTTCCGTCAGAAGATGATGTCAGAAATGTCAGAATATCTCTCGATCAAAGTCTAACGGTCATAAAATAGGATAAATTCACCAAATATTATAAATAAGTGGGTACTATGAAAATAATCTTACTTCATATACCTTAACCCATAAAATAATTTAACACGTAGGATCGTGTTAATTAAATCATTATTTATTAAAGGTATGGTTCAACCAACAATACACACCATCGCTGTAATTAATTTCGATATGTAACAAACCACAACAACGGTATTTGACATTTCAATCTGTATAATACAAACTGTGATCAGTGGACGCTAATTTATTGTTTTAATTCATTTAACTTGACAATTTTTAGGTGCTTCTATAATGTGTTACAATCATGTGAATTACAACATAACCTGCCGTGTGGTGCCGGCTTAAGAATAGTACCACCCCATCTCTTCCCGTGGGTGTCGTCAAGGCGACTAAGGGATTTCACAACGGAGGACGGGCAGCAGCGTCCTCTGCGTACTTAAAGCCTTACTGCGATCGCCAACACGCTCGCCAAGCGTGGCGATTATGGCAATTACCCCCAGGATCTACATACCAGTAGGTTCTACTGGGGAGACCCGTGCCCAGCAGTGGGCCATCATATGGGTTGATATGATGATGATTACAACATAACCTGTAAGTACCTTTACTTTGTCATATATAACCTATTTCGTGATACAATTATTGTTCACATTATTTAGAACACAATTGACATATAGACATGGCTACTTGCATAATACCTACTTCTATAATATCAATTTATTCTGTTTTCAACTATTCTGTGTTACAAATATTGTTTGCGTTACTTAGGACACAATTAATACTTATAGTTATGTCTACTTATGTAGCCATATCTCTTCTCTATTAGCCTAGTGAGTGTACTATTCACTAACATAATTTATTTTACGACGGCTTTACTTTAGCACTACAATTATTTCTACGAGTAAGCTTATGTTCTTTTATTTGTAAAATCGTTGTCTGTATCCTACATTCTCATTACTGTCAAATAATTAGAAGCTTATTCAAAAGAATGGTGGTTTTCTGTCAGCTTTAGTACTAATTAACTATCGTACCTAACTCTGAATTAAAAGCTTGATCTTTTGAGTAATGATAATTATGAATAATTATATTTTTTGTTGCATTATTTAAATAAACCGTAGCCTGGTGTAGTACATTTTTAAGACTGCTAGGAGGTTACCAAAATATCATCGCGTACTGTATAGTTTTAGAGAAACTTCGTACCACGTACAATCAGGCTGCGGAATAATCTCTACTGAAGCTTTGAAATACAACGTAGGGAGTTTTCAAAAAGGTGTAAAAATGTTTTTACAAGGTCTGCAACGCGCGAGCGACACCTATGGTGTTCCTGATGCCCATCGACTACTGTAACTGCTTACCATCATGCGAGCTCTTAAACTTGATTGACGTCTCAGTGGTATGAAAAAAAATTAGGTACTTGCATTTGACTGTTATCTATTTTCTATTTTAAATAATAAAATAAGACATATAGAGCTGGATCTACGTAACTTGACCGGATTGAAGTTAGGTTCTTATCACTTTCGCGCATGTCATAGAGATGCGACCCTAAAATTACTTACGAAAACTATTAATAATGTTTAATCGATTAAAAATACTAACAAAATGTTAATTCGACAATATAAAAATACTCTAATTATGAGTTTGATAGAGTTATGGCTATGTAAATAGCCATAAATATAATATTATTCAATATGGATATTTTTATGTTGTTGTATGTTGAGATCAGAGAATTGAATTATCAATCTCTAATATGTGTAGCTTAAAGGTTTAGGCGTAATGAGATGCTTACATTCTAAGTATAAATGTTGATAAACTTTCGCGATTTGTACACATTATTAAAATATATATATTACGGGTCTTAATCGCGTGAATAATTTAAGGTAAAATACCTTGTTTATTGCCCGACGTTTCGACCGTATTGCAACGGCCGTGGTCACGGGTAGACTACCAGTCTACTCGTGTACGGGTGTCTACCCGTGAATTCTAAGTATAGTTCTAATAAAGAAGTACTTACCTACAGTTGTATAAATGTTGTATTTAATATGTAACACTTTTTAAAGCTAACATCATTGTTAGCTTAGCATCCACAATGCCAACCACATATATTGTACTTATTTGTTATTCCACTATGTACCTTCTTCTTTAATGTTGGGTTTACATTGTATAAGTAATAGGTGATGTGCATTATTTGTACATCACTGAATATTGGTTTTGCAATTATAAATTATGAAGTCATCTAGTTTAAATTAAAATGTTTGAATGTACCTACCCACATTTATAAAATAATGTTTGATACCCAATAAGTATACCTAGTCTAGCCATAAATATTGTTACGAAGAAAAAACATTTTTTTTTATTGCAAATAATATTTATTACTTTTACAGTGTGTTAGTTTAATACATAAATAAAAAACAATTCAAAATATAAAAAGCTTATTCGAAGTGGTCTCCATTGGCTGCAACACAGTCCTTTAAACGTTGAGGCCAGTTATCAATAGAAGCACGCACTCTTTCCATGGGAAAATTCTTCACTGCCAATCGTATGGATTGTTTTAGGGACTCCAAATTATCATGGCGTTTAGAGCAAGCCATACTCTCTAAAACTGACCATAAATCATAATCCAGCGGATTAAGATCGGGACTAGACGACGGCCAGTCTTCAGCTCTGATGAAGTCCGAAACGTTCACTTCCAACCAAGACTGCGTGGACCGAGCTTTATGACCCGGCGCTGAGTCTTGTTGGAAGGACCATACTTGGTTATTGAACATGGTGTTGTTAAGGGGTTTAACTACCTTCTCAAGAATGGTATCTTGATACACTTGTGCCGATGTTTTGATACCTTTTTCACAAAAATATGGCTCAGTCACTCCTTCATAGCTAACACCCCACCAAACCATCACTGAAGTCGGATAATGCCCACGTTGCACTCTGTCGACTAATTGGGAAGCTTCCTTAGAGCTTTGAGCATAAATACGGTCATTTTGTTTGTTAAAATGTTGCTCAACTGTAAAGATTTTCTCATCCGTAAACAAAATTTTTCTGTGACCTCCCTTTGCGTACCGCTTCAGTAGTTGCTTCGATTTTACCACCCTATTCTTTTTTAAATTATCAGTTAAAAAATGACCAGTGCGTCTCTTATAGGCTGCAAGTCCTAAGTCATCTTTTAAAATGCGTGACATGGTTCTGGGTGCTATCTTCATCTCCCGAGATAAAATCTTTTGCTTTCGGACAGGATTTCTTCGAATTCTTTCCCTTACTGCTTTGACCACCATTTTCGTACGAACACTACGTGGACGGCCAGATCTTTTTCTGTCACAAACAGAGAAGGTCTCATTGTACCTATTAATAGCCCGGTACACAAACATTTGACTAATACCAAGCGTATGGAGAGTTTTAAAAATTACATTCGGCTCCATACCAACTTTGTGTAATGCAATCACAGCGATTCGGTTTTCTTTATCACCCCACTCCATTTTAATATAGCAAAATATTGTACAATGTATTGGCGCCAAAATTAGAAAATACAATGAACAATCGTATAAAAATGACAGATTCCAAATTCAAATGTAATATCTTTCTTATTTTTAATTGTAACAGTATTTATGGCCAGACTAGGTATAAGGCAGTGACAGACTGTCATAGCTCTCATTCCTCTACTGTTGTCAGCTGGAAAAGGTATGATTTGTCTAATTGTTGATTATGTTTATGGTTATTATGACAGATAGCAAGATATTTTAGCATTTAAGATCGTCTTGTATGTATTGTGTATAATACTTTTAAAACTGCTCTGCAGAAGATATGATAGTAATGTCTCAATGAGTTGTATTTACTACTAAAACTATTTAAACTGAATTATGTTTAATATTTACTTATTTGTTTAATTGATTTGTATTATTTTAACCCCTTAAGCAATACTAAGCTACATTATAGTCTTACAGTATGTCTCTATTACACTTGATACTGTTTTATTATATCTCGACATAGCAGTTCTACATTTAGCCGTAGCTGTTCTACTCTAAAAGCTTCTTATATTCTGCTACAACTTGCTTTCAATCCCAATAAGATAACAAGTTCATAAAAGTTTAAATTTAGAACAGTTACAGTAAATACTAAAAAAAAGTTTAAAAAACAATTTCTGTACGAAAAAAATCACAAGAATATTATTTATAGTTAGTAATACTAATTATGACAATGTAATGTGTAATCGCATCTCTAATTCTCTTGGTTTAGTTACCGTTACCATCCCCGCCCCTCGCTTCCTGTCACCATTTAGTACTTAAAAATGCATTTGCGCAACCGCTTTTCGCCAACTTCAATCCAGTCAAGTTACGTTGATCCTACTGTCGTAGGGTCACGGCCTTTTTCTATTCCGAATATTCCAAAATAGACAGCAAACTCATGGAGATCATCTGGCGCTTATAGCAAAAATTTAAGAAAAACATGATATTAAACTGAATAGCAACAAATAATAACACACAATTTAGGTTCATTACGGTCATTAGTGGTGGTATCAAAGTTAAAGTCTTCCTTGTACACATAATAGTACATAAAATGATTCAAATTTAAATCTAGGAATCACACATAAATTTATATACTTACGAGTGAAAAGAGAGTCCACATTCTAGGCATCACTTAATTTTGCAATATTGCACTATGCAAACATGTACCATTCTTGAATTTTTCTTTCACAATTGTACAATTATTCATAGATTTTAAAATGAAAATAAATACATTAAAAAACATCTCCCGCCATAAATGTATCTGTGACACATTAGCCAGGGTTGTCATCATCTATATAAATCAAACTCCATGACAAAAATTTGTTTAACTAAATTATGTAATAGTTTATACATTTTACAAAAAAAATCTTTATTTTAATACTAAATATAAGTTACTACTGTCAGTTTCGCGTATGCGAAACTGACAGTGTAAAAAGTTCCCTAAAAATCACTTTGTATATTGATTGTATAATCAATATACAAAGTGATTTTTAGGGAACTTTTTGTCTTGTGATAAGTAACATTTGTTGGACACTTCGAAGAAGATGAAGATTTCAACTTTTCTCCCCGAAATTGCTCAGCTGGTGCACTCCATATTTAATATATCTCTATGCAGCAAACTACACGTGTGGTAGTTATAGATATCAGTTGTTTCTATGACTACAAGCGATATACTCGTAAAAAATCATACAAGATGATACGTGTGAACGCGCTGTGGTCCTATAAGAAATTAAATTCATAATTTATAGAACCAGTAGCGTAGCAAAAGTTCAAATGCAGTAGACACCGGTAGTATAGTGTATCAATAACGAAAAGTTTTCGTAGTCCATAAGACACGGCAGATTTTCAAAATCAAGCACACCTACAGCGGTGAGGAATACTATTCTTTTAATTAAAATTGTCAAGATTGAGCGTTCTTTCAGTGAGCAAAAAAGCTAAGTGTCGTCTAATTATTTTGACTATTTCGTTACTTCAGGTTTCCTCATTTATGTGTACCTATATCAGTCACATTTATTATTATGTAGGAATTCAATTGCATGCATTTTTCCTTACTATTATCACTTTATTCATGAACATTATACTTTCAAAACGAGAAAACGTAATATCACAGGTAACGACAAATACCTATTTAAATGTATTTGACACATTAAATTTCATACGCATGCCAAACACTGTTCACAGCTAAAATTTTACGAGAAGATACCTATAAAATAATATGCCGTAATAATTTATTAAGATTTTGCCTCACAACAAGAGCAACAACTTCTACTGCAGACTATTCTAATACCGAGATTGACTGATGACACAACGGTGGACATTTGGTACCTACGCAGAACGTTAATTAGAAGGTAAGCTAGATCGCTAGAGACCGAAAACTGCTCAAAGAGGCATGAGACTTTTCTGTTAGGGACCATCTCCGCAGCCGATAGAATTGCGGTGATATTATCGTGCCACCTATTTCTATACAATCTCTTAGAACAATTATATCATGCATAGGTACCTTTGTGTTGACATCACGCAAAATTTATATTTAAGTTAAATATTTATTTTTTATGAATTCTTGACATTCGAATATTTTCTATGTAATTAATTGACTTTTTAAATTATTCTTTATTTATATTAATTATGGTGTAAATTATCGATATTTTGTATTTTTTTTTCTATTTTATATTGTTATTATTATTAATTTAATTACTGTTATTATTATTATTCAAATTAATGTGCTATTTTGTGAAACCTGCATGTATTCAAACACGATATAAAAATTGATAATGAATAAATGATTGAATTGAATTGAACATGTCTCCACACGGCGATGCGACGAGTGAAGAAGAGCAAAATCGTCGCGATTCTCTCCCTCGTGAAGACGGTGCCTTACATGTTGCATAACTATTATGAAATGCCTCAAAGTCCAATGATGTTCAACTACTCTGTCGCTGATATACGCTGAATGTACTAGTAATCTATGTAGTGCTCTAGTCCAATAAAGCAGGCAAGCTTATGTTGCGTTGTGAGAGTTGATTGCCTTTCTATTGTGTCCATTGACGTGGTCAGCTCTTTATTGTACTACTGTGCTACAGTTCTGTCACCTACATTGAAATCGATAGAATAATAGCTCTTGTATACATAGTTATTGATATATCATTGAGAATTAGTTTTTCTAGTCCCTAAGGTATAGTTATTAATGCTTATAAAAATAATAAAAAATCTTAAAAGGTCTATATTACTTTGTTTTGGTATAAGAAACAGTATAAAGATAATTTAGTCAAGTTACGTCAAGTCTTCTCATAATCGATCCCACAATGCCTTAAAACTAAAGTCTTTAATCAGTGCGTCCTACCCATCATGACATACGGAGCCGAAACGTGGACACAGACGGTACGGCTGGTCCACAAGTTCAAAGTCGCTCAGCGGGTTATGGAAAGGGCTATGCCCGGAGTTTCTCTTAGGGACAAAATCAGAAATGAGGTGATTCGGCAGAGAACCAAAGTTATCGACATAGCCTACAGGATTAGCAAGCTGAAGTGGCAGTGGGCTGGCCATGTTAGCCGAAGAACCGAAAACCGTTAGGGTAAATGAGTTCTCGTGTCTCGGCAAACGTAGTGTAGGACGCTCTCAGGCCAGGGCAGTGATGATTTACGCAAAACGGCTGGCAGGAGCTCGATGCGAGAAGCCGAATAGAACAAAGTGGCGTGCAATTCAAGAGGCCTATGTCCAGCAGTGGACTGCGATAGGCTGATGATGATGATTAATGAACTTAGTAGTCATTTTACTATTTATTTTTTTAAAGACGACTCCCACATTAGGGTGCAAGCCCTGTGTCGCGAGGGACTTTACAAACATACAAGTCATACACACAAAGAACACCTAGACTCAGAACAACAATTTGTGGATCACACAAAGTGGTGTCCTGAGTGGAACGACCTCTTGCGTAGCGTTGCTATTGACAGTTTTTGTGTCAAAAACCGCTGTTTGGTATAAAATACATTTGGTTGACTTGATAACATCTTGGAATAGATTTTTTTACTTTCTTACCTACGTAAATAACAAAAAAAATATCTCCCATTAGCTTACATACCTTTAACATGGTAATACATACTTAAATTAGGTGTAGGTATCCAACAGACGCTGCACAATGCATAAACAATACATCTTCATCTGTAACACTGCATATTAATTACATCGAAATAATAATAATGTAGGTACTAACAACAGTGCAACTAAATAGCAATGTATTATCTCAATGGGCAATTAATCATTGGCCTATAACATCTTGATCAGATGATTAAAACATCTTAACAATAAAGGTTCGCCGCCCGCATCAGCCGCTCGTCGTGTGTCGCGCGCGGCTCGCGATCGGCCGCGATGCACAGAAATTAACCATAAGGCCATTGTTACGCTCTGCTGTGGCCGCTGCAGCGGCTCCCGAATCGATATTTAGTCTCCAGCGAAAATACTGTAAAATTTGAAGGAAGTGTTGAAAAGTTAACTCACATATGCTTGTGTGCTCTTTTTCGAGCCTATCAGCAATGATTCTTCTCCACTGATCGTGCTCTTTAGCGATGTCTTCCCAATGGGAAAAGTCAGTGTCAAAAGAAATCATGTCACGCTTTAAGCTGTCCTTAAATCTCAATGTTGGCCGGTCTTAGGGTTGCTTGGCATTAGCTACTTGCTCAAAGAGAGTTTGTCTAGGCAATTGAGAAGTCTCCATACGATACACATGGTCTAACCAGCGCAACTGATTCTGCTTCAACAGAGCGCTAAAGCTAAGCATCTTCGTAAGTTCAAACATTCTTTTGTTTGTCACTTTGTCTTTCCAGTAGATCATAGCATGTGGAAGGAGTCCAATCATTTCTCTTGCCTGGCATACATCTTCAAGTCTTAGCTTCGTACAAGAATACAATTAAGTACACATGTTTGACAGATGTTTATCTTGGAATTCATGGTTAGGTTATTCTTGTCCTTAACTCTCGCACTAAGCTTCCCAAACATTGCAGCCGCCTTGCTAAACCATAGGGAACCCTAACACGTGAGACAAAAAAAGGTTTCGTCTTTAAAATCGGCTAAATGAATTATCCCCAAACAAAGCGAAATCTCATAATCCCGATTAAAATAGGTTTCTATTAAAAATAACCTATTATTATACTATTATTATAACCTTTGTCAAATAGACGGACGTACCTATATACAGGCTGATTTTTAATATATTAATAACCTCCCGCTCTTGGCTTTATATTACGCCAAATAACTTCGTAATATATTTTTTGAGGAAAAAAATTACAAATTAATCCTTCACCATCAAAACCCTTCACAACCACATAAATGGTTGTGTGGCAAAAGTACGTGATATTACCACCTCCTTTTGCCACACAATCATTTACCATACATCTGGAGACCCCAAAGTAAAATCAATGTTTCTTTGTCAGGTTTAAGACCTAAACCTCACAATAAACAACGAATTTACTTCAGTAAAATTGTCTGCAGGTGGTTAAGGTTATTATAACTCCAGAAACAAGTGGTAGGTGACTGCCTCTGAGGCGCAGTGGGAGCAGTCGGACATACTCCCATCGCACGGTCGTGGGACACACTTTGTGTGATCCACATGTAATTGTTCCAGGTTTGGGTGTACTTTATGTCCGTGACTTGTATGGTTTTAAAGTCCCCCGTAACACAGGGCTTGTGCCCTACTGTAGGAGTCGTCTTTTTCACATAGATTCACATAGACTAAGAGTTAATAATATTATATTGAATTATACAAAGTATTTTACTGTTAAGTATGTAAAGAAGCCGAGCGAGAGGTTATTAGTATATTAAAAATCATTCTGTATATCTATATACAGGATGATTTTTAATATACTAATAATAATATACTAATATCTATCCTGTATACAAATAACAAGAATCTAAACATAAACACCCCTTATTTTCGTCGCGTGTTATCTAATTGCTAATAAAGCACTTATGTTTAACATTAAATAAATAAATACTTAACTCTCGTACTAAGCTGCTTCTGAGTATTTTTTCAGTGTTACTTTTACCCCACAAATCGCATCACAAAATACAAAACGGGTAGCAGCCACCCAAACTTAGTTAAACTCTGTTTAAATCCAAAACACGCTTCGCTTGAACGAAATTGCAATCTATTTATGCAGTACAAGTTTCATTATTTCAAAGTTATCGAAGCGAAGTTAAAGTACAGAATACGATCAGTGTTTGTCAGTTGCATAAAAGTTTTAACAATAAACAAATTGAAGTAATTAAAAGGTAGTCAAACGGATTAAGAGATGATTTTAATTAAAGGTCATTTTTATATGAATTTTATGAAGTCATATCAGTCATTTATAATTTTATTTGGTTGTTAATTGCGTACATGAACATATATATGTTCGTAAACTTTCGCGATTTGTACACATTATTGAATTTTATAAGCTACGGGTCTTAATCGTGTAAATATTTTATTTTAAGGCTAAATACCTTTGTTTATTGCCCAACGTTTCGAGCGTATTGCAACGGCCAAATAAAATATTTACGCGATTAAGACCCGTAGCTTATAAAATTCATACATGAAAACAGTGAGGTTTTTCACTTAAATAAAAATTGATAACTCCTACGTAAATTATAGTATGTTCAAAAACGCAAATTTTCATTGAAGCGTTTTAAAGGCGTATAATGCTGTTGTTTTCAAATTTCAATGTTTTTTATTCAGCTTAGACGGCAAATGGATAGGTACTTCGAAAACACGAGTAATTTTAGAATATGATTTCCGACGCGGTTGAAACGGCTCGCAATATCAATGCTGCGTTTGGAGAAGAGACTGCTAATAAACGCATCGTGCGTTTTTTGGTTTTAACGCTTTCATGATGAAAACTACGATTTGAAGAACTAACCACGTAGAAGATCACCCACACAGGTGAATAACGCTGAATTGAAAGGGGTAGTTGAGGCCGATCCGAGTTAAACTACCCAGGAATTAGTGGCATGCTACAAGGTTGCCTTACCTACAATTTTGTTATATTTGCAGCAAATCTGTAACATTAAAACACTTGGAAATTTGTGCCTGCATGGAGCAGCTCGCGTTGAAGCTTGCATTTCTTTGTTAAACGACAATCGTAAGCGCAAAACCTTTCATCCCAGGTCAAACTCCACAACAATGCTCTAAAGCGACGACTACCTATAGAAAGGTCATGGTAACCGTTTGGTGCTCATTTAATGGTGTGATTCACTTCAGCTACCTCAAATCCGGTGAGTGTTTACTGTGCAGAACTCCGTACGATTTGCCTTCACAGATTTTTTGGAGTCCAAATCCTCAGATTTCTATCGCAAAAATGATCTTCCATTTAGATGGCAGAAATGTATAGACAACGAGGATAAATAGGTACTTTGCATAAATAAATATATAAATTATATTTATTTATGCAAAGTACTAAATTAATTATTACGTATAATAAATTATTTTTTCAGTTCTAATCGGCAATTTCATACTTTAACCTCTAACATATGCTATATGATACCTAACACGGGATTATTTCAAATAAAAAAAATACCATACGTATTTATCCACCACACGTCCTATGGAGGGTCCATAAGCACAGAAAAAATTAGCATCTGTCACCCGGAAAGGTATAATAACGACTCGTTTGACACCTCACTCTTTAAAATCGGATGAATGGTTCAGGCGGTATGATATAACATACGTAAATATGAGTACAATATTTAGGTACACAGTACCTACCTACATTAAGGGGTTGTGCCTTTGACAGCCAAAACCGTCACGTAATATAATCTACTAGCTGACCCGCGCAACTTCGTTTTTTTCCCGTTTTTGCAACATTTTTTATTGCTGCCCCGCTCCTGTTGGTCATAGCGCGATGTTATATAACCTAATAGCCTTCCTCAATAAATAGGCTACCCAACAGTAAGATTATTTTTTTAATTCGGACCAGTAGTTTCTGAGATTATAGCATTCAAACAAACAAACTCTTCAGCTTTATAATATAAATGCGAAAGTTTGGGTGAATGAATATTTGTTACTAGTTACTTGGCACAGATATAGGTTATAGTATGGAATAACTTAGTTTTACGGCTTCCGTGGGATATATTTGTTTCTGAATTTAAACGCTAATGAAGTTGCGGCCAACAGTTAGTAATAAGAAATACTTACTACTAATACGAGAACTCATCAACAAATGAAAGGTAGCAAGCCGGTTTAATTTATCGTGTGTCTTTCAGGAACAGTGATGTCAAGCATTCAAGTTTTTTTTTTTTTGTGAAATTTACTTCTTTTGACAACTATAAGCTTATAAAAACGTGTTTTGAACCGTGGCGTGCTTATCATATGTTACGGCTTTTAAAAAAAGCCTATTTACCAGACTAAAATAACGAATTAATTAATCGAGTCGCCTAAGCATTTATGGAAATTGTATAATGATTATGAACTTAGCCGTTACAGTAAGCCAAAGGTAAATATATACATACATACATAGACCGTTAAAGATATTTTAAGACTGCCTCTGTGGCGCGGTGGGTGTGTATCCGACTGCTACGCAAGAGGTCGTGGGTTCGATGCCCACCCAGGATAAAACTTTGTGTGATGAGCACGATGGTTTATTCTGTGTCTGGGTGTCATTTATCTATAATATGTGTGTATTCAGAAATGTATAAGAATGTTTATCAGTTGTCTGGTTGCCATAGTACAAGCTCTGCTTAGTTTGGGATTAGATGACGTTGTGTGAGTTGTCCCAAGATATTATTATTATTATAACCCTTCCTTTCGTATTCACCGCAGTTGAGTAAAAGAAAACCCCGACTATAAAATAATGCCATTGAAAAACTGAAGTGGAGTTGTCAATAAATGCATTCTATATAGACCATTCCAAAATTAAAGTCTTTCAATGCAATTCAAGTAAACATTGTCTTGAAATCTCACTAAGCAAAGCCTCTTTCTTGCCCCTTGCTATATAAAAAACAAACGACCCATAAATCTGTAAAAACAAACAAAGAACCGGCTATCCTGCAAGTAAATACATCGCATTTCCTCCTCCGTTTTATTCAATCCGCATTCTAGAAGTAAGATTGCAAATCAAATCGGGCTCAGCTCATCCCTATAGCGACCTAATTTTTTATTCATTACAGTAAATAAAATTATACGCCATGTCATTTCATTAGAGGATTAACATAAAGGATAACAGCGTTTTTGCAGCCCGAGTTACGTTTCTGCTTTAATTTACCTCCTTCTAGCAGTAAGTACGTATTATAATGTTTTTTTTTTGTGCTAAATTTTTGACACATTTTTACGAGTACACAGCTGCCCTAAATAAGAGTACCTATGTGTTTATTTATTCCGCCTTAACTTCTGAACGTTGGAATGCATTTAGAAGAGTATATTATTGTTGAAATCTATAAGGAGTCCTTTAAAGATTTCAACAATATTACCGAGTATCGAGTAACCATGTCTACATTTATTTAAAAAAAAATGCAACTTGGCTGGCGTTAGATGTCACTAAAGTCACTTTAGTCTGAAAAGTCAGCTCAGGTCAATATTATTATCCAAAAAAGGAACTCATTTAATTTAACGATTTAATGTTCGACTTTTGACATAATTTGGATACATTCAGGGATGACTGCCTCTGTGGCGCGGTGGGAGTGTGTCCGACGCGGTCGAGGTCGTGGGTTCGATTTCCACACGGGACACCACTTTGTGTGATCCACAAATTGTTGTTCCTAGTCTGGGTGTACTTTGTGTCCGTGACTCGTATGTTTGTAAAGTCCCCCGTGACACAGGACTCGTACCCTACTGCGGGAGTCGTTTATAAAATTCTTCACTGTCAAAGATAAACTTATTTTAAACAATTAATAATTCTCATTTTGTACACCATTGCCCGAACGCTATTGGTAGATTCCATGGGTTGGACATACTAAGCTATATTTTTACTGAGATAATTGGAAGATACATCGGGAACTAAGTCTGTGAAAATAAGTCAGTACCTATCTACTGGTGCCCATATTTAACACAAATTCATTGACATGACTGAAGATTTAATTTCACTCAAGTGTTCTTTGAAATCTGTTCAAATGAATTAATTGCGAATATATGTGTAATAATAAACTTTCTAATTAAATAAATAATGAATTAATTCTCTCCCTCTTCCTCCACTCCTTTGGCAACCTCTTACCGAGTAGGTATGACCCCACAAAGCAGGTTTTGACACAACCAAATTTATTTCAAAACTTACGAACTATGGGACTTAAGTCTGCCACATAATACCTACGTTATGGCGTACTTCGCACATCGTGCCAGCAGTTACCGCTCGTATCATAAATCCTAATATACGACAAATCCTATTAAAATTATAAATGTTAAAGTTTGTATATATATTAGGTAGTTCGTTTTTCGAAAAGTAATGGAAAGGAGTCCTAAGTCGTGGCTTGAAAATATTGTCAGCTAAGTGTGATTTTGTGTTATTGCCACTTTCTTAAATCGGAGAGGGAAAACATCGTTATAAAACCAACATGTCCGAAAACTTAAAATTCAAAGAGAGTCAATGTAGACTGAGGCCGCGTGGTAGTTACAGCTTGGACCTATCACTTTAATCTCAAACACAGTCTGTTTCCCCCCAGGTGGGAACATAGGTATGTAGCTGAATATGATATTGCTTGTATGTTCGATTCGTAGCAGAAACTTGGCAATTTGGCATCGTTCAACGACATGAAAAAAATACATTATAGAAACTGCGAACACGAAATAAAAAACTAATGATCTTCGAACGGTTGAACGGGCTTTCATGAAACATGATCACAATTATAGAGAAGGATCGAAGAAAACTCAATTATAAGACATCGCCATTTCTTGGGTTATTATTGCGACAAAAACATTTATGAGCACGTCTATGTGTATAATTATGGCGGGGGGGAATATACAAATCGGCGGTAGCCTAATGGCTAAGGCATCGGTCTCGCAATCGTTAGGTCGCGGTTTTGAATCCTACCCATTATACTATTGACGTAAACCCACTCCTAACACAAGTCATTGAACTTAGCTGAAGCGGCAAAGAGGATTGCTAGTAACGTAGGACCGCTATCACACATTGCTAGATAGGTTTTTAATGAAAAAAAAAATAATGAAAATTGAGAAACACTGCATAGGCTATAACTCGCCCCTTTTTGGTCGGGATTCCTATTAGTATGAGATAATGTGCATTGAAAAGCCTCCGGAACAAGAAAATTAAACATTTTGAAAACTGCCGAAAAGATTTTTATCAACCAAAGCTAAGAACGATCACATTTAAACTAGCTTACAGAACATCTTGACAGAAAAACAGACGGGATATTTTACAAAAAAATATTACCGACTTCAAAAATGGCTAACTAAAAAACAAAAAATAATATCTACATAGAATAACAAAAACAAATTAACATTTTTAAGTTGGTGCCATGGAATAGTTGTTTTTGTTTAATTCTGCACCAACTTCAAAATGATAATTTGTTTTTGTCCTAACGACTTTTCACAAGTGTAGTATTTTGTTTCCTAAGTGAATAAAGATTTTTATTATTAATAATATTATTTAATATCAAACAGATATAGACACACATATAAAACACCTCGATAAGGAAGAAGTCGTACATCAAGCAGATTTTTAAATAAAAAATCATTGAAACCAAACGAACATTAGGAAAACTCGTTTGAATTACTGATGACCGAGACCCAACGTCGAATGATATTAGCTCTGGGTTCGTTGTACAACATTTGCTAAATTATTACTATGTCACATGCAGCCGGCCTTAAAAATGTACCAATTTAGTACAGGCTGCGTGTTCCGAGTCCTTTGGTATTAAATAAAGTGAACAATTTGGTTACAAAGCTTTAAAAAAATGAACGTAAGTTTTTATTAGCTTGTTTTCTCCGACTTTACTGTAGTTTCAAAACTTGACATAAATGTGCCTTATTTAATTTTATAGGTCTTAATCGAGTGAATATATTAAGGTTATGTACCTTTCATTTATAAGTGTATCAGCCGTGGTCACGGGTCACATATTAAATCTAAAATCCATACTAATATTATAAATGTGAAAGTAACTCTGTCTGTCTGTCTGTCTGTCTGTTACGCTTTCACGCTCAAACCGCTAAACCAATTTAGATGAAATTTGGTATGGAGATAGTTTGAGTCTCGGGGAAGGACATAGGATAGTTTTTATCGCGATAACCGACATCCACGCGGGCGGAGCCGCGGGCGAATGGTAGTGATGACAGATAGACAGACAGATAGACAGACAGATAGACAGACAGATAGACAGACAGATAGACAGACAGATAGACAGACAGATAGACAGACAGATAGACAGACAGATAGACAGACAGATAGACAGACAGATAGACAGACAGATAGACAGACAGATAGACAGACAGATAGACAGACAGATAGACAGACAGATAGACAGACAGATAGACAGACAGATAGACAGACAGATAGACAGACAGATAGACAGACAGATAGACAGACAGATAGACAGACAGATAGACAGACAGATAGACAGACAGATAGACAGACAGATAGACAGACAGATAGACAGACAGATAGACAGACAGATAGACAGACAGATAGACAGACAGATAGACAGACAGATAGACAGACAGATAGACAGACAGATAGACAGACAGATAGACAGACAGATAGACAGACAGATAGACAGACAGATAGACAGACAGATAGACAGACAGATAGACAGACAGATAGACAGACAGATAGACAGACAGATAGACAGACAGATAGACAGACAGATAGACAGACAGATAGACAGACAGATAGACAGACAGATAGACAGACAGATAGACAGACAGATAGACAGACAGATAGACAGACAGATAGACAGACAGATAGACAGACAGATAGACAGACAGATAGACAGACAGATAGACAGACAGATAGACAGACAGATAGACAGACAGATAGACAGACAGATAGACAGACAGATAGACAGACAGATAGACAGACAGATAGACAGACAGATAGACAGACAGATAGACAGACAGATAGACAGACAGATAGACAGACAGATAGACAGACAGATAGACAGACAGATAGACAGACAGATAGACAGACAGATAGACAGACAGATAGACAGACAGATAGACAGACAGATAGACAGACAGATAGACAGACAGATAGACAGACAGATAGACAGACAGATAGATAGACAGATAGACAGACAGATAGACAGACAGATAGACAGACAGATAGACAGACAGATAGACAGACAGATAGACAGACAGATAGACAGACAGATAGACAGACAGATAGACAGACAGATAGACAGACAGATAGACAGACAGATAGACAGACAGATAGACAGACAGATAGACAGACAGATAGACAGACAGATAGACAGACAGATAGACAGACAGATAGACAGACAGATAGACAGACAGATAGACAGACAGATAGACAGACAGATAGACAGACAGATAGACAGACAGATAGACAGACAGATAGACAGACAGATAGACAGAGTTACTTTCACATTTATAATATTAGTATGGATGTTTATCAGTTGTCTGGTTCCTATAGTACAAGCTCTGCTTAGTTTGGAATCAAATGACGTTGTGTGAGTTGTCCCAAGATATTATTAAATTGCGAAGGTTTAAGAACAAATAAATGCACCTAAATATGACAAGCCTTAATTTATTTTATTATGTAAAGAAACATTTTCGAATTGGAATTTAAACAGACGTAATTTAATAAACTTGTACGTAGCAGTTGAGGCTGTCTTTTCAGTATGGGATATTAAATATATATATAAAAAGAGAATCTGTAATTTGAGACTTAACTTATATTATAAAGCTGAAGAGTTTGTTTGTTTGTTCAATTGTTTGTTTGAACGCAATAATCTCAGGAACTACTTACAGGTCCGCAACGCAGGCGAATTACAGCTAGTATATATCTTTCTACTAGCTAACCCGCGCAACTTCGTCTGCGTAAGTTTTCCCCGTTTTCGCAACTTTTTTCTTTGTTGCTCCGCTCCTATTGGTTGTAGCGTGATGTTATAAAGCCCTTGTCTATAAACGGGCTACCCAACAGTAAAGTAATTATTCATTTTGGAGTTCTTGAGATTATTGCGTTCAGCTTTTATTATTATTAGTTTAATAATATTACTATAGATTGAACTATGGAAACCGGCCGATACAGCGATATGTCAATAAATATAGATAGATAGAAGATAGAAAATTCTTTATTGTACACCACACTTAATAAATTACATTAAAATTACAATATCACATCATATCTTACATAAGCGCATGCACAATGGGCGACCTTATCGCTGAGAGCGATCTCTTCCAGGCAACCTTTGGATGGACAGGAATGTATATAAGAGTACCACGTGGTGTAGAAAAATGTAAATTAAATAAAGACGTACACGATTTTACATAATATTAATAGATAAACACAAAAACATATATCTAACATTCCAATAAAACGATTGAAATGTTAGATATATAAATACACAATATACTATATTAATAGATAATAATAATAATAATAATAATAATAATAAATATATAAATAAATACAACAAACAAACATTACATAAACACAATAAACTAGTTATATTTAAAATAGAAAAGAAAATAAAATATAAAATTCATATATTTATTTATGTACATTAATATGTAGCTGCAACTGGACCGCTGGACAGGTAGTGCGCTTTTACCATTTTTTTAAACATATTAGTTGTTTGTGCCTGTCTGATATCTATGGGTAGTGCATTCCACAACCGAACAGCTACTACGGTAAATGATTTATCCATAAATTTTGTGGAATGCATTGGCATTTTCAAGCTCAAATCATTTGACGACCTCAAGGACCTCATATGTGTGTCATGCAAGAACTGAAAACGTTCTTTAAGATAAGAGGGGGCATTGGGATTGAACAAAATATTGTAAAGTAGTATCAAAATATGAGTATTCCTGCGAAGACGAATTGGAAGCCACTTGAGTTTTTTGCGAAATTCAGAAACGTGATAATATAATAAGTATTTTACCTCTCATCTCTATGGCGAACTGAACTGGGCTAAAAAATATAGGTATCTCACAGTGTGAACCAATTAAAATTTCTCGGTGCAATTCGATCGAAACGTCGGGTAAATAAAAGGTTCGTACTTTTAAATAATTCACACGATTAAGTCTCGAAATATATCCAATAAGTTGTTCCCTATTGAGTAGCAAATAACAAAACAAACCTTTTTAGTCCATAATTGAAGAACGTTATGAATGCTAGTAGCTGTGATGTAAAGATGTTTGAATGAACTTGATTCCCATTACGATCTTATTTGCGAAACTGCTAACGAACTTAACAATCTTTCACATTTATGTTGTTGATAGGATTGTTTGTTACAAATACATTGGAGAGTGTAATGTTATTATTTAAAAGTGGTTACAACAAAATACTCACATCCGATATCGAAACATATAATAGCGATCAAAGTCAATGACTTTTTACCTTCCAGTCGCTTTTTAGGATTCTGAAAAATAACAAATTGTCACATCAGTTCACCAAGACTAGTGAAGTAAAAAAAATATATGTTATATCCTCTAGTGAAAAGTCAGACTTGGCAATTTATGAATTTATTTTAGTGCATATATGATGGCAAAAATGTAAACCAGACTAAATTTATAAATGCATTTGGGGATATCTGCTGCAGGCCAAAACAGCACGAGCTAAGCGGGTCTTCGACTTTTTCTCAGAACAAAAGAAAGGGCTTCCGTGTCTAACCTTATATCCCTATAACCGCGTCAACCAGCCACGAAGATAACCTACATTCGATAGTACCTTAAAATTTGACCATGACATTAGAAGGGTTAAAATATGGGTTAATTATCTAACTAAGCTAAATCTTTGTGATAGGAGCGGGATCGCGACAATTTAAACCCAGTCATCGGATCCGGAAACGGTGGCTTCCGCATCCGATGCCGTAACCATTATGGCTAATGTCCTTCGCTTTGAGATTTTTGTTGATTGTTAAAATTCTATGCCCCTAATCTCTGTTTTTAGGGTTCCGTACCCAAAGGGTGAAAACGGGACCCTATAATTAGACTCCACTGCTCGTCTGTCTGTCACCAGGGTCCTTATTCACTATGTTTTTTTTTCGTTTTCGCGGCAAGCCCGCGCGAGTTGGCGCATGCTCGGTGCGCTCAAAGATGTCGCGCGCATGATCGATGCATTTCTAAGCGCAGCTCTCTATTGACCATTATGACAAGATTTTGACAGTTAAAAGCGCGGGCTTGCCGCGACTATGAAAAAAAAGATAGTGAATAAGAACCCAGGCTGTATCTCAGGAACCGTGATCTAGATAGTTGAATTTTTCGCAGATGTATTTACAACTATACAACAAATGTAACGCTAAAAACAGAATAAAATATTTTTATTGCTCCCATACAACAAACGTGTTTTTTTGCTATTTTTTGCTAATATTTGGTAATATAGTGTCTATTGTTGTATAGAGGTACGGAACCCTTGGTGCGCAAATCCGACTCGCATTTGGCCGGTTTCATAATAACTATATGATTAAGCTGACTGCTGACAATTTCCATGTAAATATAGTTAAGTTATAAGTACCGAAACATCTGGAAGAAAGAATTTCCTTCAAAATAGTTTTTTTTTTCAACAAAAGAATAAAAATATTATTGTTGCAGTATAAACGTGTAACTTAAACATATGTTGTTACAAATTGTATTCACTATAGATGGATAAGACTGTATTTAAACTCTAATTTACAGTTCGTCGCTGAATTATAGAATATTAATATAACGCTGTAAATTATTTCTTCATAAAACGATATTGAATGCATTAATACTGGAATCATGTTATTCTGTTTCCTAAAATAAAAAAAGCTGACACCGATTGTATGATGTATGAGTTTTGAGTGGGTATATAAACTACATTTCTAGCGTCTCTCATTCAGTAATAGACACAAAACACAAAGAGTACGCATACACACACATCGCTCACAAATACCTCATACTTTGTTCCGAGATTCCATGTCCGTGGATCCGTCCACGATTTTTATGTGCGTCGTCGAGCCAAGTAACCAAAAAAACTACTCATATTACAAACTGATAAAAGCATTTTCAAAAGCACGCCATCTTGTGCGTAAAAAGTCTTGGATAGTGACGTCACGGCAATCCGACAGCCAATAAGGGCACAGCATATCTTAACATAATATGAGCTGTTACGTCAAAATTTGATCTCACGAATAGCATTCGTTGTAACAACCTTGAATTTCCCGCCCGATTTTTAGCCGATTTTTAGATGAAAATGCATCTAAAATTATAAAAATATATATTTAAATAAATATTTTTATAATTTTAGATGCATTTTATTAAAATATAGTGATGTAGATACAATTCTTAACCAATAAATGACAGCGGCAGCAGAAACAAAGGGCCTGCGAGAATACCAGCGTTGCAGTTTTCGGACTGCAACAATAGCTGACGTAGGTCCTATTTGTCCGGCACAAAATCTCTCTATTTTGTTTAATTTTTTGTATGGTGTTTAATTGTTGTTCTGTGTAATGTGACAAATAAAAATTATTTTCTTTCTTTTCTTTCTTTCATTATACCTATATAAAAAAAATATTGAACCCTCATTTGCGTCATATGCTTATTCCTTATTATAATTATAATACTAGGTAAATTTCTCTATCTCCTAGATAGGCTACCTATAAGGTAGTCTGAACATATTATGGAGGTACAGTAATCCCATCCAAACATAAGTATGTACAAAGCATTCATTCTGTAGAAACTCTTGGTATTTTGTGATAAAACCCACAAGAAATATCTGTACGAAAAACAAAATGAAATATCCCAGAAAAGAAAATTCCTTTAAACTCACACGTTCATAAATATAAATCAAATTTTCGACATACGAACAAGCCGACATGGTGTTATATTTGTGACAATTTCATCCGCATGCTAGCAAAGATAAATTCCTCGTTTCCAGAATTAAATTCATTTGTTGATAAATGTATAAAGTCTGAAAATGCTTTCTGCAGGCGTCAATAAATTTTTATTTTTTTACGCGTGACTTTGTACAGAGTGTTGTCATGTTTCATTGTTGGTATGAATGATGTGAGTTGTTTTAATATGTTGGTAACAAAATTAATCTCTGACGTAAAAATGAGGGATGTTATAAGTTCCTGCCTATCTATAAAATGTAGAATGGAAACTTTTAATATGAAGGTACGGTAGAGTTTGATATGGTATTGGGTAAAAAAGTTTTTTTTTTAAAGGCATCTTCCGCATTAGGGTACAAAGCCTGTGTGGACTTTACAAGTCATGAACACAAAGTACACCCAGAAACGGAACAAGAATTTGTGGATCACACAAAGTGGTGTTCCGTGTGGGACCTAGCTTAGCAGTCAGGGCGACTAACCACTAGACCGACATGTCAGTTCACAAAATCACAACATGTTATCGTTAAATTTAAAAGTACATAAGTGGTTTTTTTCTGTTTTAAAGTCAGTTTTTGTCCAAAAATTTAATTTAATACATCTCTTACAACAAAATGTCATATTTTAAAAAAAATGTTTTATTAGGGTTCCGTAGCCAAAATGGCAAAACGGAACCTTAATAGTTTCACCATGTCCGACCGTCCGTCCGCAGCTTAGCTCAGAGACTGTTAGTGCCTGAAGACTGTAATTATGTAAGGTCACACATATTACTTACACCGACAAAATGAAAGAATATAATCTTGAAAAACATTTTTTTAGGGTACCTTCCCTATATGTAAAGTGGGGATGTGATTTGTTTTTTCTTACCTACCCCATCGTGTGGAGTATCATTAGATAGATATTTTAAAAACGTTTAGGGGTTGTTAAGATCATTTTTAGATTTAGTGATTAATTTGTGAAATAATAAGCTATAAAGTGAAAATTTTCCTGAAACAAACCCAAACTACCTTGCCAGCTAAAGTTGGGTATGTGAAAAAACACAGTAGTATTATATATAGTGAAATTGAGAGGGAAACTATCACAGCTAAGTAGGCTTTACAAATTTACGAGTACCAGTTGATCAATTGAGAAGTAACAAAATTTTCATACAAATTCCATTGAAAATTATTATTAAGATAACGTTGTAAGTATGAAACAAAAACAACAGAAAACCCACTTCTTAAGCTGCATTATTTGCATGGGGGGACTACGGAACCATATATCGTGCGTAGTCTGACAAACGCTTGCCTGGTTTTATTTATAGTATTTTTTTCAAATGACTGCCTCTGTGGCGCGGTGGGAGTGTATCCGACTGCTACGCAAGAGGTCGTGGGTTCGATCCCCACCCAGGATAAAACTTTGTGTGATGAGCACGATGGTTTATTCTGTGTCTGGGTGTTATTTATCTATAATATGTATGTATTTAGAAATATATAAGTATGTTTATCGGTTGTCTGATTTCCATAGTACAAGCTCTGCTTAGTTTGGGATCAGATAGCTTTGTGTGAGTTGTCCCAAGATATTATTATTATTATTATTATTATTAATACAATAATTGCATTTTTCAAAGAGAAAAAATTTGTAGTTCTGACTCAGGAATCGAACTCGAAACTTTCGTATGCCAAACCGGGGCCGGAATCGTCTATCTGTCGGGACTATGTTACTAAACCTCTAAATTTTTCATACTATCCTACACGTGAGTTAGGCCCTCGCTTGCGCCATTTAGCTGCTAGCTTAAGTGTTTTTTAATTAAATTTTCTTTTCAAAATTGTGTAACGCTGGCTTCGCTCTACTGCACAGAAATGTTTTTTTATAGGTACCTAAGTATGTATTTGAAAAAAGTAGTACTTTTACATCTGTCTAAAAACAAGCATATATATGTTAGTATATTTCCACAAAACGGCACTAAAGATGATAGCTGGCGCGGGCATCTTCGTCGACACCATGGCTTGTCGACGATGAAGGCACCAGCGTTTTCTGCACTAGCAGATCTTCGTACAGCAAGTATACTGCAGCAGCCTTCGCAGCACATTTTTAACAATGGGCAAAGTAATCTATTTTCTAAAAAGAAAACGTCAGATAAACTGATTCCAACCGTGTAGAAATTAAACATATTTTAGACTAGTATTATTTAAAGGTTTTAATAATTTATCTTACAAATCCTTTCTTAGGTTTTTTGAATTTAATAAATGTTACACTCGAGTGATTGTATTAAACTGATTTAACTAATATTTCGAATGATATAAACAATTCGACACAGAAATAAACGAGATCATGCTAGAGAAGTATTATCTAAATGGATTGCTGGACGTTTGATTGAGTTGCATCAACCGACCACGGTTGTCTGGGACAAGTTGACTGGGAACGACCCAGATTAAGACTGTGTAAGATACAAACGTTTTTTCATCCGTCCTCACATTTCTTTTATATTACTTACAGGTATCCGTCCGACCATTTAATGGTTCTTTATTTAATTCAGGGTCAGAAAACAAATGTTACGAGAAAAAGAACTTGCCAACTTTAAAAAAGTATTCGATATATTTCGGGACTTAATCGCCTGAATTATTTAAAGGTACGAACCTTTTATTTACCCGACATTTCGATCGAATTGCACCGATCGCGATTAAGTCCTGAAATATATCTAATAATATATGTATAAAAATCGCGAAAGTTTAAAAACAATAATTTTAAAAGTAGGTACTTTATTAAATCTGATTGTTCATTGATTGGTAGACTGCAGATTGACTAATTTAATATTGTATCATGTACATACCGATAATTGTGTAATAAATTGATAAAATTGTATGTTACAAAATTGACAGTGACAGTTAAATGAATATGAACATCGATACTCTCATTAAGCTAATTGCAGTCAAATTGGGGGATCGAGTTAAATTATCATTATAATTGCGTCATAAGTGACGTCACTGATGTCGCATTCAGTTCTCAATTATCGAAAAACATGGTAACTTACCTATTATGAAAGTGTCAGTAAAAATGTACGCGCTGTAATTACTACGCATACATAACTATGTAAGTTATAAAAAAACATAAATAATAGCACCAGTGGTCCCGAGAGGGATTCGAATCTCGATACTCGCTACCTCTCGATTTTGAATCCGATGCCTTATCTACCGTGTTTATTTCAAGTCGTTACCCATGGGTCCCGGTGGGTCGACCCATTATCGGTCCCATGGCATTAGGGATTGTTCATAGACTTCTGACTATATCGATAGAAAATAAAAGCTATCGTTTACTTAGAATAAAGTTTGGCTAATGGCATAGGACCACTGGTAATTAAAATTACCCATGGACCAGATATTGGATCGACCCCACCGGACCATGGTTAACGACCGGGAATAAAAAACACTTATAAACGTAGTGGTTAAGACATCGGACTTGAAATCTAGAGGTATCGAGTAGCGAGATTCGAGTCCCTCTCATAATACTACCGAGATGTGAACTCACTCCGAACCAAACAAGATCAATTTAATTTAGCGCCACCGCCGCAACACACCGCCACATTGCTAGTTGTCTATTCCGTAAAAAAAACAGGTACCTATTACCGTAATATCTACACGAATATCTAACAAATATTTTGACATCAGAAAGCCCACCCCTCGTCACAAAAACAATGTACCTACCTATTGACACATTTCTATTTTCGTACATAACGTTTATCGTTCTCATTTATTAGCAGTAAAATCGCTTAATTTGTTTGCGGTAGACCAGCAAAGCGTTTTACGAGCCAATGTGATTACAACATAGGCTTAACGATACTCCTGAGATCCGTGTGTGATACACGACCTCGTTTTATTATTGAGTTGTCTTGGGCGAACAGCTTTGCTTGTGTGATTTGATGTTAGTCACAATCACAGGACCTCATGGATATGATGGGACAAGATGCCCCAATATTGATAAGTCCACATCGATTGTTCATGATAAAAACGATAGTTTTTTTAATCACGAATCAAAATAAAAAGTCATAAGAAGCTCTCATTTATAAATTGATATGGATGTAATGCGTACGGGAGTGTACAAAGTATACCAGGGCACGTAAAGATTGGATTGGATGATCACATAAAGTGACAGCCTGATCTGACCTCTAAGAAACTTCAGTGCCCACGGAGACACGTAGGTTCTTAGTAAATGATTATGTAAAACCTAATCATTACAAGTGTAAAGTACCAAATATCTACACCATATGTAGAGAGAAATATATAGAGGTAGATTGATCAATATGCGGTTTTTCAATAAAGCTAGTTAGCTTTCTAAAAACACATATCAAAATCAATCAGGTAAACTTAGAGCACCGTTTGGGTAAAAAACAATGCCCGATTCTCGATAATTACTAATTTCAGAAAAAACGACAGTTGTTGCCATTTATTCGCTAAGATAACCGTTTCCTTTCAGGCTGCAGGCAGATATTGGGTTTCTTCGCCATTTATGTCATTTAAACTTTTATAACTGTTGTACCTTCACAGTGAAAGAATAGAAATGCATGAAACTTAACTGGTTTTATATTACTTCTCAAGGTAACAGAGGGTCAAGATGGATCGTTCCCATTCGTCTCCATACCGAACATTTTCTTTAATTTTGTCCTGTAACTATTGCGCTACGAACCACTATTTGTTACTTTGTCAACGTCAATGTGGGCTTAGGAAATCTATTGTCCGTTTTATTTCCCACCTAATGTTATGTGTGACTTTCCTTTGGGAGCTTTTTAGGAAATATATATTAAGTCCCTTCTGAGTAGCTTTTGTTCTTAATAAGGCTATATGTGTATCTTAATAAAAAGTAACGGTAAAATTTAAATTCTTCATTAATATTATTTATTTCTAACGAAACATATACGAGTATTAGTTATACATATCATGTTACCATAAAGTTATAATGAGCTTTGTGAGTAGATAGGTACTGATAATTCAGTATAATAAAGGAAAAGGGTGATATCTACTTTCAATAAATCCAACAATATAATCTTTGATAAAAAAAAATATGCTGAAACAACTTCATTACACCCAGTGTATTATTCATTTAGCGCTAAGCACACAACAATATAGCTACCCGCTTCACTCTGCCGCACACAACCATTATTTGCCAGTGGGCAGGAATACATAATAAAGTCGAATATTCGTTCGTACCGTACATATTATTTTAGATTACGAACGCCATTACTACGATAACATGAAAATCCTAGTTGTAAGCATTTTTTCGAAACTTCAAGATTTTTGTACGTGCTAATACTAAAATCCTTAAAAAAAAAATTATCATCTACTAGAACAACTCTTTGGCTACTTACACATTTTTTTGTGTGTCACATTTTCAAGTAACTGTAGCCTTGTCGGTACAAATAAAAATAAATAAAATTATATTATTAGGTTTTTTATATATCTTTTTGACAGAGCCGAAACCTGTTTCGCATAATTTAACCTTGATATTAGGAAGAAAGTCGCCAATAACCGCAACAATCAGTTTGTCAGTACTGTAAATTCAGGCAGAATTATTTCAGAAGAGTTTAAGGACAAAGGCGCAATATTTGTATGCAAAATTTGTACTTTGTCGGCGTAAGTAATATTACTTACGCCAACAAAGTGCAAATTTTGTAAGAGATTGTTAGTAACAGAAGGCTGTAATTTTGCATGGATACTAGAACAACTCTTTGGCTACTTACACATTTTTTTGTGTGTCACATTTTCAAGTAACTGTAGCCTTGTCGGTACAAATAAAAATAAATAAAATTATATTATTAGGTTTTTTATATATCTTTTTGACAGAGCCGAAACCTGTTTCGCATAATTTAACCTTGATATTAGGAAGAAAGTCGCCAATAACCGCAACAATCAGTTTGTCAGTACTGTAAATTCAGGCAGAATTATTTCAGAAGAGTTTAAGGACAAAGGCGCAATATTTGTATGCAAAATTTGTACTTTGTCGGCGTAAGTAATATTACTTACGCCAACAAAGTGCAAATTTTGTAAGAGATTGTTAGTAACAGAAGGCTGTAATTTTGCATGGATACACATATGAGTATCCATGCAAAATCATAACCTTCTATTAGTAACAGTCTCTGAGCTAAGCTGCGGACGGACGGACAGACACGGCGAAACTATAAGGGTTCCGTTTTAACCTCGCAGATCTGGTAGCTTGCCATATTTATGTTTTTAAAACTTTAAATATACCTAGTGTTTTAATTAGAGAATGTTGTCTCATCTTCTTTTCCATTTTGAAAATATAATAAAAAACAAAGACAAACGATTCGCTAGTTAAAATAGAAGCTTAGGCGCAAGTCAGACAGAAAGAACGTCAAGCGAGGATGGTGCACGGACACGTCCTTTTGGTTGTATTGCGCCTTTGTCCTTAAACTCTTCTGAAATAATTCTGCCTGAATTTACAGTACTGACAAACTGATTGTTGCGGTTATTGGCGACTTTCTTCCTAATATCAAGGTTAAATTATGCGAAACAGGTTTCGGCTCTGTCAAAAAGATATATAAAAAACCTAATAATATAATTTTATTTATTTTTATTTGTACCGACAAGGCTACAGTTACTTGAAAATGTGACACACAAAAAAATGTGTAAGTAGCCAAAGAGTTGTTCTAGTATCCATGCAAAATTACAGCCTTCTGTTACTAACAATCTCTTACAAAATTTGCACTTTGTTGGCGTAAGTAATATTACTTACGCCGACAAAGTACAATTTTTGTAAGAGTCAAGTGTCCTCCTCCGCCTGCTTGCTATGGTTGATCTTGGATATATGAAAAAAATCACAGCAGTATAGTGAAATTAAAAGGAAAACTATCCCAGCTAAGTAGGTTTACAAGCTAACGAGTAACAGTAGATCAAATAAGAAATAACAAAATTTTCGTACAAATTCCATTGAAAATTATTATTAAGTAGGCATAACGGTGTAAATATGAAACAAAAACAACAGAAAATCCACTTCGTAAGCAGCATTATTCGGATGGGCGGGAGGGAGTAAAGAACCCTTACATTGTTTATTGACATGCACTTGCCCGGGTTTGAACATTGTCATACCCCTCTGTGCCTCGAAGAGCACGTTAAGCCGTCGGTCCTGCGTCCAATCTCTCTCCGATCTAATACGGCCGGATTAATATCTCCTCTGTAGTTGGCTAGTCTCCGATGAGATAGGCCGCTGTAACCGGCATCGATTAGGATACCATTATAAAGGTTAGTATCAATCCTTCCAACTGCAAACTATAATAGATCTTTTATGTAGGAGATGTTATGGACCATGGGCGTACCCAAGGGGAGATTTGGAGGTTGAAATTCCATAATGGTAGGTACACATTTGGCCGATGTTTAGTCAATTGCAGCGCCTAATAAACCGTAGGTGTGTAACTAGGATCATTTTTAGCACACCCACCTTCTTCCTCGTCCAAAAAATGATCCTAGGCATGCCCATGCAACAATATCATCAGCTTCACAAATAACACTAAGTGATCATTTTCTAAATAATATAAACGACCATGTAAATCTCCAAGACAGTAACAAATCTCCACGACAAACAGTAATTGTATGCAACAAGCAAACTTGCATCGTGGAAATGGCTCATAATATTGTTAACTGCGTAGTTATTTAGTCTTTGTTGACAGTGACCGCTATGTTAAAAAACCGTTAGGAGAAAACATAAAATATATTAGCTGACCCTCGCAATTTCGTCTTCATCAATTTTCCCTCGTAATTAAAAAAAACCTTTACGGCCTATTCTCATACTTACCAAATATACAAAAAAAAATTAAAATCAGTCGAACCGTTTCGGAGGAGTTCGGTAATAAATACCGTGACACGAAGTTTTTATTAAAAGATTTATTATGACGCCGTCAAACACTAAAAAGGTTCAATAAATTAATAGTTTACCATAAGTTATAATATGGTGGGTGCAGCAAAACATTAAGTATCTAGATAGGTACTTGTAGTCTGCGTGACTTGCTTCAGTAAAACCCTGATTTATTCGTAATAATGCTGTGGTGTGCAATAGCATTTTCTACCTTAACTAGATTAAGAGCATAACACTAATAAAATAGATAAAACAAAGTATTTATTGAGGTATCTCTATAAAATACGATCAAACGGGCAACGCTCCTTTTTGTTATGGGATTAAATTGAAAGTGAAAAACATCGATACACCTGCCAAAAAAAAGGCGGTGCTCTGTTTGTTAGTATGCATGTATATTTGTATGTATTTATGTTCGAGATTATTTATTCGATTTAGATGGGACTTTCGCTCTACGATTGCATTTTTTTCTGAGAAGGTTTTAGTGTACACAACATTATCCTAACTATAAAATACTAAAGATATAGACTAAACACAGGAGTAAGTCAACGAAATTTGCATTCGGTGATATGATTGATCATTTTTTTAAAACTGTGGTTCTCTTTTTGTCCCATATGTACGTAGGTATAATTATGTAATAAATAAGTATGTATGTTCGTGATTTTCTCGTAAGCTAGTGATCTGATTTAAATAAGGTTTTCGCTATTCGAATGCATTTTTTTCTGAAAAAGTGTTGTATTGTCCTAGCTTATAAAACACCAGAGATATAGACTTAAACATGGAGAAGTGAGTCAATCACTTCAATGTTTGATTTTTTTCCTTGTCCTTGACATACATTTAAAGACGGTTCATTTTTCCTAAAATAGTTAAGTAATATAACATCGAAATATAAATAGTTAATTGCTAGCTTATGCCACAGATCCGTTTGCAAGAATGTCTCCCTAATATAAAAAAAATATGTTAAACTATTAAAACGGAAATCAAAATGTACCAACATTACCCGATTAATCCAATCGAACCTATTTTCAGACCGAAAACCGATACCTACGATATACACGAAACATAATGAACAGGGTCATATTGATCCTTAAAAATCCTCGTCGGCGCTTTCTGTTCCCAAACTAGGCAGAGCCTGTACGATTTCAAACAGGCAACTGATACTTAAATATATTATAGATAATTTACAGCATAAACCAGTAGGCCATCAAAATACCTAGAAGGTACGTGCCCACCTCGGTACTGCCTTTGGATGAAAGGGGACTAGATAAAATCTAGACTGATGGTGCCGTTATATTATTCACCTGGGGCAAGAAATAAAAAAAAAGACGTTATCCGTACGATGAGGGGTCGTGGAATGTCCGAACAATGAGGACAAGTTTCCTAGGTATCAGTGGAAGTTCCGATTGCCTGCAAGATTGCTGTGATAGACCGCGAGACTTTTAAGGCTCAATATAATGATTGATGCCCTGCAAGAAACCCGATTGCCTGACGAACGTCCCGTTCGTGGATCAAACTTCACTTTCTAGGTGACCCTGGGTAGGGTTTGCGGTCCGCATAGAACTGTTGCATACAATAGAGACTTCGAGAGGAGTGCTTCGTTTGCGGGTTTATCAAACATCGAGGCAATAACTTTGTTTCCTGGTCTCAATGAAGTAACTTCCTGGTACTTTAATGCATCTCCCACTACTGAATGGAACCAGGTCAAGCATTTGTTAGTTCACACGGTGGCCAGGGCTTTTGGTTATCGACGCAGTGCGCGAAACGTTTGGTTTGCTGATAACCTCCATTATTTTTAACCTCTACTTGATGCAAAACACAAAGCTGTAGAAATTTCAGTACATCTAAGCGCGATTTTTCCAAAGCAAATGCAGATATGCAATTTCTTACGCGCGAAGTGTTGGTCTGAGGAGAGCGGTCAAATAAACTGTTTTTCTTCTTCTTCTTCTTAACGTACTTTGTACAAGGTGATAACGTAACGTCATCACCTTGTACAAAGGTGAGGGCGACCGCGAAGATTGCAATTGCTGTCGTGGTATATTTCTGCTAGACATCGTTGGCAAGTTGCTTGGACATATCATCTTGGCGAAGCTCCAAAATCTTGCAGATCGTATGTATTCTGAGTCCTAGTGCAGTTTTTGTGCTCAGCGATACACAACCAACATGGTTTTTACAGTTCGTCAGCTTACAGAAAAATGCCGCGAACAACAGATTATTCTTTATGTTGTCGACCTAAATCAAGCCTTCGACACAGTAAGGAGAGAAGGGCTATACACTGTACTCGAAAAGTTAAATGTCCTGCCAAACTCCTGACGCTTATTTGATCTTTTCACGCCGACATGAAAGGCACCGTTGTGTATGATGGCGAAACATCGAACAGTTTTGAAATTAATCAAGGCATCCGACAAGGTTGTGTTTTTTTTTAAAGACGACTCCCGCAGTAGTATACAAGCCTTGTGTCGCAGGGGACTTAACAAACATACAAGTCACAAACACAAAGTACACCCATAAAAAGAGAAGATAAAAAAAAGAAAAAATAGACTCGGAACAACAATTTGTGGATCACACAAAGTGGTGTCTCGTGTGGGAATCGAACCCACAACCTCTTGCGTAGCAGTCGGATACACTCCATCCGCGCCACAGAGACAGTCAAGTATTGGCACCAACCCTGTTTGAAATATTCTTCACTCATATTTTAAGAGTCGCTTTTGGCGACATACCAGGAATGACGATAAATTTTTAACATTTTATTCTAAAAATACAAGCATGTATTTTTTTTTCGATAATCTTCTGTTTGCTGATGATGTAGCTTTTGTGGACGGCTCCCCGGAAGAGCTTCGACTTATAATTACCAAATTCGCAGGGGAATGTAGACTGTTCTTAATGTCTATAAATGCCAAAAAAGGACGGGCAGAAAAACCAACCATTCTATTGGATGGCAAACCTCTGAAAGTAGTTTAAAGGTTTTGCTACTTTGGATCGACTGTGTCCAGTAATCTCTCGCTTGATGCAGAGATCGACATACGCATCGGCAAGGCAGCCACGGTGTTTAGGAAGCTTAGTGTGAGAGTTTTGGACAACGATCACCTAACAACCATGAACAACAAAATAATCGTGTATCAAACATGTGTCTTGAGTGTCCTTATGTACGGAGCTGAGACCTGAACTTCGTATGGCAGTAGAAACGATTAAACTCCTTCTATATGCGATGTCTCCGAAGCTTTCTGGGTATCTCCTGAAAAGACAAAGTGAGAAACAACAGAGTGCTTCAGCTTAGGAAACTACCTAGCGTTAGCGCTCTGGTGAAGCAGAATCAGTTGCGCTGGTTAGGCCATGTGTATCGTATGGAGACTTCTCGTTTGCCTAGGCAAACTCTCTTTGGGGAAGTAGCCAATGCTAAGTGACCCGCACCCCGACCAAATTTGAGATTTAAGGACAGCATAAAGCGTGACATGATCTCCTTTGACGTTAACTTTTCCCACTGGGAAAACCTTACAGAAGAGCGCGACCAGTGGAGAAGGTTTATTATATGGCTTGGTCAGAGGCGCTTGCCCAGAAACGAGCACAAGCTATCTAAGATATAGCTTTTGCCTGCGTGACCCACTGCGAGACTAGTTGTGTCTTCTTCGTGTTCGTGGTTTAAATAAATTTAGAAGCCTCATAGCTTTTAAGCAATTTATTTTTACAACAATTATTTTGATATTCATTAAACTGTAATCTGACCGTAAATTGAAAGCCTGGGTGATTTTACGAGGCGCGACTGGAATTCACAGATCTCGGTAAAATATTCGTTCATAAATTGTGATTCATGAAAGAATTTAGCTTATAGATAGTAATTAAATTGCGTATGAATGGATTTTAATTTTGTAGAACTAAATCTTATGATGTTGTTTTTATTTCACTACAGTTGTCAACAAATCTATCGAATGTGTGATGTAATGGCCAGACGGACGACTTAAGGCAAAGACGAGGAGCAGACGGACAATTATTAAATTTTCATATAAAAAGCACTGTTACAAAATATTCTTACTTTTATTTTATTTATAGATTTTATTGTCAAAATTAAAAAAAACTACAAGCTGTTGCCCACGACTTCATTCGCGAAAGAAAGTCTAAAATAAATCTATCCCATGTTATGTTAACATTTTTCCTGAATTAAAGTAGCATACTACTATTATCTATCTCTGTGCCAAATTTCATCAAGATCCGTTTAACCGTTTTGATGGGATTTATTAACAAATATTTGTATTTTGTTTCTACGTAAAGAATAAACTTAAAAACTACTAGACCGATTTGAAAAGTTCATTCACCGTTAGAAAGCTACTTTATCGGATAGCAACGTAGACAGTAATTTATTGTCAAAAAAATTAGAGAGCGTGTGGCAGGTGGTTCGTAGATTCAATCCACCTCCTGCATGAAACCTCATTATTGTGAACTATTTTTCTTGACGTTCTAAAAGTTTGATTTTAAAAGCTGAGAAATATAAGCGGCGGTAGGCTAAGGCATCGGTCTCGCAATCTTGAGGTCGCGGGTTCGAATCCTACCTATTATACTACCGACGTGAACCCACTCCTAACACAAGCCATTGAGCTTAGCTGGAGAGGTTAACAAGATTGCTAGTAATGTGGGACTCAATCCCACATTGCTAGTTACACATAGTAAGTAATCCCTTCGTTGTAGGGAGAGTTGAAAGAAGCGTCAAGGCAAATGGTCTCCTCTCGTCTAAAATATAGTCTACGTTGCTACCCGATAAAGCTTTCTAATGGTGAATGAATTTTTAAAATGGGTCTAGTAGTTTTTAAGTTTATTCTTTACGTACAATAATACGAAAATTACAATAATGTAATTCAAGGTATAAAAAACTACCTACCTAATTTATGGAGTTGATGGATCACCTTCGCCTCGGTGAAGTTTCGAAATTTCGGAATGATTATGACTTTATAAGCTGAATCTAATAGTTAAGTTTTTGCGAGAAGCCTGTTATTGGCCATGCTATTTACTTAAGTCAACAATATGGTAAACGAACTGTATCGCTGTGGTTTTCTTAATAAATAAATAAATTAACTATGCTCTTAGAAATGTACTTTATTTTTTTTCTAAGACTCGTCATAATGATTTATACAACAAAATATCTTTGACATTATGACTATAGTACGTTACTTTCGAGAATATATTTCATACAATTTTACTACTTCAAGTTCAATTTTAATATTCAGTATAAGCTCGGAAACCTGTCGTGGCGGATTTGCGGGCAACCTCTTCTGAAAAGATAATAATAGTAAACCTAACTGTACATTGCTTGCTTTCAAAATAAGGATTCATTTCATTCATACACATATGTATTTTCTACTGGGATAGAAACGGATTTTAAAATATATAACGGACTTTGCCAACGGTACTTTATCCCCGTGGGGATAAAGTACCGTTGGCAAAGTCCGTTATAGGTTCTGCTCGCGCATATTTTGGTTATTGCTATAAAATGTAGACTACGTTGCTGAGAGTCCATGACTCAGCGGCGACCAAAACCAGCCGATCAGGAGACCAATTCACGTATTTAAAGCAGTACAGTTGCAGTGCAGTTGCAATTGAGTTTCGATTAAAACTGCCATTTTCGTATTCTTGTAACTTTGGGATCGATCCCAAAAACGCTTGTACACCGTACTAGAATGTCGTTATTGCGCCCTCGAGACGCATACTTGACGCAAGCGTATTTGAGATCGATCCCAAAGTATCAATAATACAAAAATGGCCGTTTTAATCGAAACTTAACTGCAACTGCACTGCTTTAAATACGTGAATTGACCCCCAGATCGAGCTATCCGAACAGCTAAACAAGATGAATGCCTACAGTTCAAAGATGAATAACCGCTTTTGAAAAAGGTTACACCCCCTACAGTGCCTCGCAGAGCTATAACCTAGCTCCGATAAGCCGTGGGTCCAACTTCCGTCCCGTGAGAGAATAAGAGTGAGGGCATAGAGAGTGCACTGCTCACACACTTGTTAACTATAATATCTTTCATTTCATATATTTCAGAAACAATTTTTACATTATGTTGAAATGTTTTACATATAAAAAAAGGAAATACATATATAAATATATCTTCTGCGCAGTTGGCTTCAGCTTCGTGTGATAAGATTGGCAGCTGCAACCGAATCCTGCTGCTGAGAGAAATTCTAAATTCTTTATCGGACCTATTGCTAAATCATTGCCGAAACTTCACTACATAGTATAAAACAAAGTCGCTTTCTCTGTCCCTATATCCCTATGTACGCTTAAATCTTTAAAACTACGCAACGGATTTTAATGCCGTTTTTTTAATAGATAGAGTGATTAAAGAGGAAGGCTTATATGTATAATAACATCCATTAATTAGTAGAGAAATAAGGAGCGGAGCAGCAATAAGAAATGTTGCAAAAACGGGGAAAATTTACGCAGACGAAGTTGCGCAGGTCAGCTAGTACATAATAAATTATATTTTTTGGGCAATATATCGGAAAAGCTGGAAATTTGTGAATGATCTATGGGAAAATCTGGAAATAGGTAAATCCTAATTTAAATTGTGATGTACAGTTCCACAGTTATGTCATTAGCAAAATAAATCCCTGCTGAGTGGAAGCAGGCCCAAGTCTCTACTGGTTTAAAATATAAAGTAGATGTATTTTTACATTGAAGATATTAAAAAAATATAACTTGGATCAACTAATTAAGAGTTTTTGTATTCGATATTTCTTTTTTATGGTTACGTAGCCAAAATGACAAAACGGGACCGCCATGTCCGTCCGTCCGCAACTTAGCTCAGATCTGTTTGTGCTAGATGACTGTAATTTTTCATGGATACACATATTACTTACGCCAACAAAGTGAAAGAATATAATCTTCAAATTTTTTTTTAAGGTACCTCTCCTATATGTAAAGCGGGAATGTGATTTTTATTTCTCACCTGCCCCATCGTGTGGGGTATCATTAGCTAGGTCTTTTAAAATGTTTACGGGTTGTGAAGACTTTTCGATTTAGGGATCCGTTTGTAAAATACTAAGCTTTAAAGTGTACATTTTTGTCATAGTCAAGTCTCCCCATCCCTTCTGACAGCTGAAGAGTTGTGGTTGGGTATGTGAAAAAAATCACGGTAGTAGTATAATTTGTAAGATTAAAAGGAAAATTATCATAGGTAAGGCTTCACAAGTTTACGAATAATATGTATGTATTTAGAAGTATATAAGTATGTATATCAGTTGTCTGGTTTCCATGTACGAGTACAAGCTCTGCTTAGTTTAGAATCAGATAACGTTTTGTGAATTGACCTAAGATATTTGAATACTTCTTATGCGGCGTTGTCCACATTTTTTGGAAGGGTTAAAAATGTTAAACTCGCATCAGGACACGCAACCTGATCAAAAATTCATACGACGGAGAGAGAGCAATGAAAAACTACTACAATATCATTAAAATATCAAGGTAAATTTTGCCACCATCTACAATGCTATTTTACATCAGGTGGGAAATTGGGCGGTCTATAAACCAGAAGACCCAAGCTCGAGTCCGAGGAAAGATGAATGTTTTCCCTTTTTTATTTTTATTTTGAATTTTCGTTTATTAATTTGTGATTTAATTTTTTTTTTAATCAGTAAGATCCAAAAATATTATTCAAATTTTATCAGAATGTAATATAATGTTTAAGTTTTCACTACTGCTGGCCCTCTCGGAGTGCAACCCGTTGTTTTTTTATTATTATTATTACCAGTCCGCCTGCAGTATGTCACCCTATCCGGCTGGTTGAAAATCTACACTAGCAATATACACTATCAGTTGACAGCTGGTAGTTTGAGACCGCAAAAGAACGCGCTGGTCTTCATACTAGCTGAACGATTGCCGGCCGGCTACTTGCTAGTGTGTGTTTGATTGTCGCGGATTGTCCAGCTGATACCAGATAGTGATGATGCAGATCGCACCGGGCGGCGAGCGCACACATTATGAGTTGCATTGGCCGTCATTGCAAAACCTTTAATAGAAATCTGTTAGAACAGATCTGACATAAACACACAACAAAGACTAGTAACAAAACAAAAACAAAAAGGGAGCCATCTCGAAATTAATTTCTAACAATAAAACCTTTGGACACGACACCATAAAATATTAGCAACGCATACCAGGGACCTCTGTTTCCTGCAAGTATATTACATTCCCTCTACTTCTTCGCCAAAAGGCCGGACCTAATTGCGCGATACTCAGTATGCGTAAGCCGCACTCGTTTTTCCACATTCTTGTAAAACAGGGATAATTATCTGTGCTCTTTGCAACGTGTTACGGTTTTAAATAAACTCTGGCGTAAATGAAAAGTATCCCATGTTTCGTATGTAGATTTTATATTAGGTTAACACTAACACTAGGTTAAGATTGTAAGACTAACACTAAAATATGGAAATTTTTATTCCGAAATAAATGTTTATTATTATTATTATTATTATTATAAAAGGTAAAATAAGTTAAAACTCTTTATTAACTTTTATATTTTAGTTCAAAAGAATACGAGTTTATGAATTTGTTTGGTTTAAATCAAAAGTCAATATAAAATTAGATATGAAGGTAACTTGAGTTTGATAAATAATATGAGTTACTTTAGTTTGTATTTACTGATTATGATTACTAACTACTAACATCCAAAAAACTAGACTAGAAAAAAAAAGTATATTAGAATTATGTTCATCTGAATTTGACGTGTCTGTTTCCAATATTTTTACTATCATTAAGATACATATGTTATGACTAAAAGTGGGTAAATGATTCGACAATTAGAAATTGTTAAACATGAGTTCTGTTAAAGGTAGAATCGTTTCTAAAGTTTTTAAAAATTCTTAATATAATTCGCACATCGCAATAAAAAGGTATCTTCTAATAAATATGGGCAAAGGTGGCAAAGGCTTTCAATAAGTATTTTATGAACGTGTAATTTAATGTAAATAGTATCTAACTAATTACGCTAACTATTTTTAGTAGATATTAAACTCTAAAGATTATCTTCCTTACGTACCTTACGTACGTCTTCTTAACCCCAAATTAAACTTTGAACTGAAAAATTTGAACAATAACCTATATCTTGATTTGAACTTATGTAACCCCTCACCCACGCTCAAGTCTAAAATGAAAACAGTAGCAATAACCAAAGATTTGAATGATAGTGCAATTTAAGCGAAAATAGGGACTCAGGCTTTTGCTCAGAATATTCTCTCATCTTTCATAAATGCGTTTGTAAACATTTTTGGAAGATGCTTCCGAAAATTCGGTCAAAGCCATGTTATTTTTTTAGGATTCCTCTTTTCTTACAACGAAACATGAATTTGAGATATTTTCGTGTAATTATATTTTTTTCTGCTTCATGTAAATGTAATGCATTTTGTAAATGAATTGTCTCAATAACAAGTGTTTAAGAAGTAATCTTTATTCGAGGACTGTTTTATACAAAAAAATATAAGAACTTGCGCCCAAACTTTTCAAAATCTAAGAACTCCCAAAGTTTAATTAATCGTTTCTTCTCTTCTTCTCAACCATTCTCAGTCAGTATGGTGTAGGCCTTCTTCAGATTGCGCGATCTAACTCGGTCTTGCGCCACTTCTATCCAATTCCTTGTTATAGTTTTTGTTACGTCATCGTTCTATCGCATTTGTGGTCTAGCCCACGAGCCATGTTTCCAGGCTGTCCTGCCCACTGCCATTTTAGACTTATCACTCTTTTCATGGCATCGGAGACTTTACTCTGCTCTCTCAGCCAGGTGTGGAAGACCGTTGGGCGAATACCAACGGTCTTCCAGCGTAATTCCTACGAATTGCCTTTCTAATTTTCTCTGGACAACTTCTATTTTGTTAATACTTAATTCATCGTTTATTTCCTAAAATACTTTACACAAATGTTACTGCAGAGTCTGGATGTACTTACTTTGTGTGCCTTGATTGTAAGTTTGCGTAATCCCGCGCGACACAGGGCTTATACCTGCCTACCTTACTGCGGGAGTTGTGTTAATAAAAAAAAATTACAGATAGAACAGAACTATCAAACGGACGAAGTCGAGACGGCCATTAAATTAAGTCATATCATTTTTTTTTTCCAAGGGTAGGGCAAACCAAACTACGTTATATCATAAACATCTAATCACAAAATAATTTAGACACTTCGTCTTACTTTAGTATAATTTTAAAAAGAAATTAAGCTAATGTATTAAATGGACTCGCATTTTTCTCCCCGTATTTAAATGCTCGTCTGCCACTAATGTAACGACTAAGAATGTATTTAAAGTCCACTTTTTGTAATTCAATGGGGAGATTCGACTTTATTGGACCGAGCGGAGATGATGTTCATTGTATAAAATTTAGTGCTAAAACTTGGAGGAGATAAAAATAGTACACTGGGTTGAACGGATAGGGTAGCATTCAAAAGCACTGCTATGCTAGATTAAAGGTGGGCCGACTGAAACAGTTTGCAGCTTTAATTTCGAAATGCCCATGCAGTTCAAAGCTATTGTACTATCTCAATGCAAATAACACAATAGCTTTTAATAAGACTACTTCTGATACTGATTACGTACAAAAATTGTCTTAAAGAAACATATCGTAGTAAGTATGTACAAATGATGATTATTATAATAAGGACTATAATGGCAATAGAAGCATAATAAAGTACATAAACGCTTTTTTGCCATGTTTGTCACTTAGGGAATACACTATTTCATCGTTCAAATCTATAAAAATCTAACAATGTTTCCTCTTATCTGTCCTCAGTCGTTCATTTCCACACGCTAGTGATGTTATTGCATTTCAATGTCACACAGTGTTATAAACGTCACATCGCAACCAACTCACCCCACGTCACTCATGTCACTTTCATCGTTGTAATAATAGTAAGACAATGTACTAAATATATATCGTCTCATTTTACAGAGCTATACAAAATTAAAATAAAATTTACCCATTATTATGGGGAGAGGCAAGAAATTTTATTGAAGTCTTTAAGATTGGGTAAATTTACCGTGGTACGAAATACTTCGTATGCGAATCTAACATGTTCTGGGTGGTTTAATTTTAAGAGTGAAATCATATCCCCATTACAACTGGACTACCCCTGCCCCCACCTAAAATAATCCTGAGTACGAACGTAAAACGTAGCGTAGATTATAACTGAGTGTATAATTATTATGTTCTTAAAATAGTTCGCTTTACCCCGGTCCACTCATTTTAAACCATACCTCACCATTACCGCGTCAGCGTTTTATTTCCAACAGCTATGTTAATAGACTAGTCATTAGTTAAGCGGTGTGTTTATGCCAAAAATTAACATAAATGATGAACAAATTATTGAAACACGAACGTTTGCTAAACCGAAAATATCCAGACGATACTGGATTTTAGAGCTCTGCTTACTGTGGACTGTAATGAGATAAACAGAAAATTGCATTTTGTAAGTTAGACTCGCCCATCGTTAATTTCGTACAAGCTAGTTTTGTTTACGGATTTTTTCCTTTACTTGTGCCTGTACTCGGAATTCCTTGGTGCCTAGCCTATGGGTCTGTCGTGCCGTGCCGTGCGTCGGTATACTTGGCCAATGTTGAGAGTAAAATGGGTTTTTATAAGACGTTCCGAGGGCGACTAGTCTACATTAATTATATAGAATAATTAATGTACAGGTGTGGCTAGTGAATAAGAGATCATATATATCTACCGAAAAACTTAACAAATTGTAATGAGATACTCATTTAGGGTCATACTAGTAACTCTTATTTAGTGAAGAAAAAAGGAAAATAACATTTACACGTATTTTTACACGATCTCTAGCCCCCAAAAGATACTCTTATGAGGCATAAACATTTAAATTTATCTAATTCTAGATTTAATTTTTTTATTCTTCTTACTAATAGTGCAAACCTGAAAGTAGCTTGCTCAGAATCAATAACGCAATCCATTGGGGTAGTTTATCATTCTAACAATCCAAATCCTGTTTACGATGTGATGTGAAATGTGAGCATAATTTATTTTCCTATAATAACTATGGATTTACGTATGTATTTGCTTATTGTGTCCCATAGGACGCAACATGCACGATAGCGCGAAGAACACAAGATAACTTGAATGGCTTATAATTCTGCAAGTTTTCAATATTTACATTTTCTTTTTTTTATATGATTTCTTGAAGTAAAAATCTTGTTGGCATGTCTGAGCTTTGCACTATACCAAAAAAAAACTTTGGATATTAAATCAAGAAACATGTGAAATAACAAATCAAATTATTTACCACCCAAATGTAGACTGGTAGAGAATGCCTATGACATTAAGTCCGCCTTTTGCAATGTATTTACAGGTCGTTTTTGAATAAATAACTGAACGCTAATCGAATAGAAAGACAAATCGTCGTTGTGCGTGCAAAATCACGAATAAGAAAAATAAAATTACCTGCGCCATTTGGCGCACTCGGTGTGGACGGTTGTGAGTGGATCGCGCGATCCAACGATATGAATATTACGAGAGTTCGATCGAGCTGAACTCTCGATCTCGAGATCGAGGATTGCCTATGAATCGCTTGGAGTGCATTATAGGATCGCAAGTTTTAACAAACTGGATGGGCCTAGTCAAATTAACCTCCTGATACCGCCCCCCCCCCCACTCCTGGGTACACCCATGACTGCCATTGTTTTGTAACCACATTCAAACTAATAAACAACAAATAATCGCAGTTGAACTAATAAATTAAATGTTTACTATTTTTTGGATTATATGATTTAGCGGTTCTAAAACAAACATTTGGCTTCTGAACTGCTAACTATTCAAAACTTACTGTTTACAAAATAAACATTTGTTCATGAATATTTAAATCACGCATAAACCATACGTATGCTAAAGTAAATCGAAAGTTTGACTTACGGCTCACTCCGTAATCAGACAATTTGATAAAACATACATTCACTTGGTAGCGTTCATGAATATAGTATATAAATATTATGAAACATAGTGTGGAATATTCACTTCAAATACTTACTTGAAGTAGAAATATTTCACATTGATCAGTCTACCTAACTAGGTTTCTCGTAGAAAGTGATACCTAGATAGATCCTCCAGAGCATAGCTAGTTCAAATATTTTCACTTCAAGTAGATACCTCTTTTAAAAAAAGAAGATAACGAACAATTTGGGGTTGTGGTCCCACATTACTAGCAATCCTGATAACCTCTCCAGCTAAGCTCAATGGATTGTGTTAGGAGTGGGTTCAAGTCGGTAGTATAATGGGTAGGATTCAGACCCGCGACCTCAAGATTGCGAAACCGATGCCTTAGCCATTAGGCCTACCTAGACCTAGATAATAATTTTAATAAATATCTCCTAACCCAATCCAAATCTCATCAGAGACTAACTAACTACGCAGGAGATATTAAAGTGCAAAAGTGTATGTGCAAACACAATTGCACTCTCTAATCCCTGATTCTCATCGTTCGATGGGACGGAAATCCAACACTACCTTGTGGTCAATTCACGTATTTATAGCAGTGCAGTTGCAGTTCAGTTGCAGTTAAGTTTCAAGAATACGAAAATGGCCGTTTTAATCGAAACTTGCAACTGCACTGCTTTAAATACGTGAATTGAGTCGCTGAAAGATGTTAGGTGCAGGACGATGACTTAATAAAGAAAAGAGGAATAGGTTATTTCTAATTCTATCTACAAATTCATACCTCCCCGTTTCACTTTAGATCTATATTATATTTCAGGTGATAATTAAAGTAAAATTGCCCGGGAATTGCAATAGAATTTAACCCCGTAAGAAGACAACATAAATAAAAAATCTCCAAAATTTAATCTACGTAAAAACATAATTTAATTTCAGGTAGTACAATTAGTTCTTAATTACCGTAGCGGCAACAGTCTGTATTCTGTAACAAAAGCCGAAATAAAACTCCAATTTTGTGCCAAGTAATATTATTCCTCCTTTGAATTAATACTAAAGCCTGCGAGACGGATTCTAAAAAAAAAAGAAACAAATTATTCTGTTTAGCGTTAAGATTTGCGATAAAAGATCTAATATAGGCGGTAGCTTAATGGCAACGGACTTGCTATCGCGAGGGCGCGGGTTCGAATCCTATCCATTATATTATTAACTATCGACGTGAACCCACTCCTAATACAAGCTTTTGAGCTTAGCTGGAGTTAACAGGATTGCCAGTAATGTAGGACCTACAATTCTACATTGCTTGTTAAATACATTTGCCTATTTACTTTAAAAAAAAGTAGTCTATAGTATGGATATGTACTTGACGGTATGACGTAATTATCGAGCAGATTGAGATATCAACGAGGTTAGGCAAAGTTACCACTGTCGGTCAATAGATGAGTGTAATCGTTATCGAAAATATCCCATTCCTCCCTGTCTCGGAGAATAGGTAGGTATATTAAGTCATAGGTCCTGCACCTAATCTCTTTCAGGTAGTGTTAGATTTCCGTCGCATTGAACGATGAGAAGGAGGGCATAGATAGTGCAATTGTGTTTGTGCTCTTTAATTTCTCCTGCGTAGTTAGCTAATCAGAATAAAGATTGGTCGCTGTGACCGGCATCGGTTATGAGATATTTATTAAAATTATTATCTAGGTCTAAGTAGGCCTAATGACTAAGGTCGCGGTTTCGAATCCTACGTGACACGTGAACCTACTCGTAACACAAGCCATTGAGCTTAGCTGAAGGGGTTAACATTATTGCTAGTAATGTGGGACAATAACTCCACATTGCTAGTTATCTTCTTTTGACGAGACAACGTCTTATAATTCGATGGAGCCTGCTGAACGCACGAAAAAATGAGGCGTTACCTTGCTCTGAGGCGTTCCATTGTAAAAATAAATAAAAATTGACATAATTGTATTTATGCGTACAAATAAATGTAACTTGATCAATTCAATTGTGATTTCCATTTACCTTATCCTCCTCTATATCCATACAAAATATCTATCAAACAAATAAAATTAAAATTTTCTTTTGAAAAATGAAACCATTCCATCAGTATTTTCTTATGACGTGGTCACGTTCAACTATCGTCAGTAAACCGACTTTACAAACAACCGATTTTTTTTTTTTATTTCATAAAACGTTTTTTCTGTCCGGAGAGGCGGTGCGTGATGTGGCACTTATCATCGCACACGTATACAAACATACGACAATATACGATGTTGTTTAAAGATATGGGTGGCGGGAAGTGTAGCGGTGCCAGCTGCTGCGACCGCGGCGAATCCCTAAACGTGTAGTAAAGCTCGCGGCGGGCATCGCTGCGGCGCACGCGGGTTACTGAATAATTCACTTTTCAACATAGTATATTATTATATTATGGTATGGAATGGTAATAAATAATTCACTTTTTAAACATAGAATTTTCTTTAAAAAAAGTCAAGTATGCCACCGCCACCATAAACGCCGCGGGCTCCGCGCAAAAAACGTGAACGCACTCGTACAACGCCTTTTGTTTGAATTCAGTGCGGGCTACTCCGCCCAACGCCACGTGCGACGCCCCGCGTCTCCGTAAATGAGCCCTAATTATTTTTGTCGCTACTTATATTGACAGTGAAAGAAGAAAAAATTACGGGCGTCTCGATATTGAGTTATAATTATTGAGTATTTGGAGCATAACATTATTGCTCACAGCGGTAGTATGTACTTACTATTGTAGAATATTCTTATTTATTCACTTCAGATTTTTAAAATTATGGTACTTCACACCAACGTAAGCCCATGCCTAACATAAGCCACTGAGCTTAGCAGGGGGTCAATTCACGTTTTTAAAGCAGTGCAGTTCCAGTTAAGTTTCGATTAAAACGGGCATTTTTTAATTATTGTAACTTAGTGATCAATCTTAGTGGTCAAGTATGCATCTCGAGAGCGCAATAACGACATTACGGTGCGCAAGCGTTTTTGAGTTCGATCTCAAAGTTACAAGAATAAGTAAATGGCCGTTTTAATCGCAACTGTACTGCTTTTAATTGGCCTCCTGGAGGGGTTAACAGGATCGCAAGTAATATGGGATCCACAATCCCACATTACAAGTGACGTTGAGAAAAAACAAATACGTGTTGGCACCGTTTACCAAGCAAAAAACACCACAAAACTGTTGCCAAAAATGTACATATCAACAAATAATTGTAGATGTAGTAGGTCAGTATTTTCGACCTTAATGAATGATGATAAGGGTGAGAATGGAGTAATATTTTACACCCGGTTTGTGGTTTAAATAAAAAAATAATGCATACAGAAAATGTATTAACTCTATGCAATCGTTAAAACACCTAGTTCATAACGTTAAAAACTATTTATGTAACTAACTTAGCATATTTTTAAGGTTCCGTAGCCAAAATAGCAAAAACGTTTCGTCTTGTCCGTCCGTATGTCATAAACATTTTACTCAAAGATGAAGAATGTATATTTATACAATTTTGTGAAAAGGTGTCTTGTAGTAGCCGCTACTTAGTATAATAGGTTCATGATAAAAATAAATAATATTAGGGGGGGGGGGGCAGGAAACATCAACGAGTGGCATATCATTCGACAGGTCTTTCAAAAACACTTTAAGATTTCTAATAAACTTTTTTGATTACGTGAATATGTTTGTACCAAAAATATGAGTATATCTATATAATATATCAGTATATCAGTATTTCGAACATGATGATGATCGAATATACTGATATACTGTCATAGACTTATTTAAAGGGCGTAAGTGCCATGAACATACGCTCTTCTGCTGATGCAATTACTTAAGGTCTCTTGCCCGGTTTTTTTTTCTAATACTATCAACACAAAAATTTATCAGAGTGTATTCAATGCTTAAAACGACTGGACAGAGTTTGATGGATTATTGCCTCAGAATACAGAACAAGTCTTGTGAAGTCTTGTTCTGTATTCTGAGATTATTGCATAAAAAAGCAGAATACTATCAATAGCACATAAAAATGACATAACAATTTACAATTTTTAATTCGGTTTGCCTGTGTCTATCTAAATATTTTATTGATATCTAATATTATAAAGCTGAAGAGTTTGTTTTTTTGTTTGAACGCGGTAATCTCAGGAACTACTGGTGCGAATTGAATTTTTTTTTTTGTTGGGTAGCCCATTTATCGAGGATGGCTATATAACATCACGCTGCACCAATAGGAGTGGAGCAGCAATTAAAGATATCGCAAGAACGGGGAAAATTGACGCATACGAAGTTGCGTGGGTCGACTAGTAAATAATAATCTTAGCGGTACTCGTACTTCTAGTTATCTATACTAATATTATAAAGCTGAAGAGTTTGTTTGTTTGAACGCGCTAATCTCATGAACGACTGGTGCGAATTGAAAAATATTTTTTCTGTTGGGTAACCCTTTTTTTCAGGAAGCCCATTTATCGAGACAACATTAAATAACATCACGCTGCGATTAATAAGAGCGGAGCAGCAATGAAAAATTTACGCATGCGAAGTTGCGCGGGTCAGCTAGTTAGTTATATCTTAATAGTACTCGTATTTCTAGTTAGTCAGTCCAACACGATATTAAATATTCAGCGATAAAAAGCATTCGCTACGGGAGATACACCGTCGTCGTTGAAATGTAAATTATGCTGTTGCACACGGTAATGACCAGTTTCTTATCAAAGTTAAAGTGTTTTATTCATTTAGGTCACAAAATGCAGCTTTTAAGAACCTCTAAATTTGGAATGAAGAACTTTTAATACCAAGTACGCAAAACAGCCATCAACTTGTACAGAGAACGAAAGTCAAAAAATGTGTTTAAATCGTAGTTAGACCCAAATCAAAATATATGTACCTACTTTTGGGTACTTAGTTTCAACAGATTTTCTCAATGTGTCAAATTATAAGATCTAATTCATCACGACCGGAGCAAGATATTGTAAAGAATACAAGTTATTTGAAGCGGCGGTAGCCTAAGGCATCGGTCTCGCAATCGTGAGGTCGCGGGTTTGAATTCTACCCATTATGCTACCGACGTGAACCCACTCCAAACACAAGCCTTTGAGCTTAGCTGGAGGGGTTAACAAGATTGCTAGTAATGTGGCACTTACTCCCACATTGCTAGTTATCTTTCTTAAAAAAAAAACATACAAGTAATTGTATACAAGTAAAGAAAATATATTTAATTACATTTATATCTCTGACTATTACTAAAATAACTTAGTTTTCCTAATTCTTTAGAGAATACTTTAAAAGACAATGTAAACATTATCTAAATTTGTTACGAAGTTTAGATGAATTAAGCGCTCAAATTGTGTCAAGATTTAGTATGAAACTTTAAATTTAGTTGATATTCAAACCACATCTTCTTATATCTTATTCTAAAGGTAAAGGTCATCATTACACAGTAAACATCTTAAACCTTAGTCAATTATTTCAAATGGCGGAATCGTGTTAATTTTCACCGCAAAACCGACAATTTCAAGCAGGTAGGTACCCAAGTTGTCATTAATTAATTTGGACACAGTTTTGATAGGCTCTAAGGCGCTTGTCCCACCGCCGGCAAGTAGCGAGCAACTATGAACTATTTTCTCCCCCAAGAAACGTACAACATAAACGTAGATCCAGTGTAAACAAAAGTAATAAGTACATTATAGGGCGGGTTCTCGCCGGCATGCGGCAGTGTGAATCATCGATCAACTATTAATATTATACATCTCTTGTTTACACGGAATCTAGGTACATTATATAAGTATGTTTATCAGTTGTCTGGTTGCCATAGTACAAGCTATGCTTAGTTTGGGGTCAGATTGCGTTGTGTGAGTTGTCTCAAGATATTATTATTATCTATTGTGCGTTTCTTGAATGAGTAAATTGTTGCTAGTTTCTCGCCGTGTTCAATTCAGAAAACATCTCAAAAATAACTATTATAAATACTAACATTTACTTTCGCATTGCATGATTAGCCTCAGAGATAAAAACTTTTTTACAAAAAAATAAAAACCGACTTCCAAAATAATTACAAGGTAACTAAAAAGCAAAAAATATATAGGTACAACAACAAAAAATAATTAAACATTTAAAAGTTGGTGCCTAAAACATAAAACTTCATTTCCTGGCACCAACTTCAAAATGTTTAATTTAAAGTTGGTGAATTTTTCAAATCGGTCCAGCCACCTGCGAGTAATCATGAAACAAAGTTTAAAAAAAATGTCGAATAGGGAACCTCCACCTTTTTGAAGTCGGTTGAAAAAAAGTTGTGGCCTGCTGAAGGAGGAGGGTTATGTGTCTAAATGACACGCTGAAAAAGAAATATAAATAGGATTTCATGTATGCATTAGATTTGTATTTTTATTGTAATTCTTATGAGCAATAAAAGGCTAGTAAATAAATTGCATGATTATAAATGTTTTAAATAGGGGACAGAATTGACGTTTCGAACAAGTTACACGGGCCGTGATCACAAGCGGACTGTTACAGCGATGTTAAGAATCCGTGAGACTAATGGATCTTCGTCTACTCTCACTTTTTTGGTTTCTTAAAAATGTTAGGGTACACTACACTGATTGTGTTCATATATACCGACAGCGAATTAAATACAACCTCGCATTAGTTCGCAGTCGGTTTAGATAGTCGATTCTTACCCCTCATTGCAAAAAGAGGGAAGTTATAAATTTGACGTATGTATGAGAACCTACCTGTGACATCGTAGCGCCTAAGCAAGTAAAAGAATATAAAAACGGACAGTTTCGGCATGTTCGTCTGTCTGTCCATCCGTATGTCACAGGTATTTTAGTCAAAAACTACACAATGAATATTGATGAAATATTCTACTTAGTTTGTAATTTAATAATTAAAAGAAATAATAAAATTAAATGTTTTTTGGGGAGGCATACATGTAACAAAAACTAAAAAAAAATGCATTATTTGCGCCCAACCCCCTTTTACCCTTCAAACCGTACGACCAAAAAAAATAAAAAACAATTACAAAGGTAACACATAGTAAATACTTTCAACTAAAATTATTTTCCACATGGTCGGTTATATCTACTGAAGTAATTTTTATAGGCATTTCTTGCCAATTACTTTATATTTTACTTATATGCGCCATCATAATTTGTTAAAATGTTCTCTGTAACGAAGCAATAACAAAAGCCGTGATAGTTCTTTAACTACTGGCTAGATGGCGCATGCGAGGGCCCAACTCACGAGCAACATAATCCAGATAGGTGGTTCGCTTATGGCCCCGGTTTGGCTCCGGAAGTCTCGGGTTCGATTCCTGGGTCTGATTTCAAATTTTTCTATCTTTCAAAAATGCAATTATTGTAATCGTATTTTTTTATTATGTAGTGCATATATTTGTAATATACGTTACGGAACCCTTCATTAGCTTAGGTAAAACATTACAAAAAACATGACAAAGCACATGCTGTCCATTGACTTTGTCAATATAATGTTCTGACATTTTGCTAAGCTTGCACTATGACCAAAAATATCAACGGTCAGCATTTCCTTTGTCAATTTTTTTCTTCAAGTTTCACTTAAGCTAAGCTTGAGCAAGCCAAAGTACGTTAGCCTGAGCATAATCCAACATGCTCTTGCCCAGGTTTTTATTAGAAAGTTGGTTTCATTAATTGATGAAAATACCTTCTGCCGTTTAAAAAAATACATGAATTATAAGATGTTTATCTTGAAAAAACAAATATTTATTTTATAATATTAATATTTATTTATTTCCACAATATTTGTGTAAAGGTACACAGTTTTGAAATGTCCCTTTGAGCAGTATATGCCTGTGTTAGGACAATCCCCTCTTCCATAGCTTAAAATAATGATACAAATAATATTTACTGAACTAGTGCTTTTATGTGACGGGTTATTTTTTAATATGCACACATTTGCATGTACTTTTTACAGTTTTTCTTTGAACCAGCTACATTCATTAAGAAAAGCATATCGCATGTGCGCAATATGTCGCAGTCAATAGCATACACAAACGGCTTTAAATAAGCGCCGTGCGCCGCGCGCCGTCGACATTTTATATGTTTTACAAAAAGGCTAAGGTCAATTACTACTTTACTACGATGTTATAGTAGAGTGACTTATGACTGACTTTATTGATGAAAAGATATACATTGTGTATTTTCTTGTTTTTCGACCGATTTTCATGAAATATGAAGTAACTTTGTATCGTAACGATATACGTTCATAGAATGCGCGCTTAACGCACACATACATAAAGCTCACGAACACAGAACCTCGGAATGCTTTCCAAGCAAGGTGACCTGAAGTGGTTTGAGTATTGTCCGTGTTCGTGGTTCGTATAAAGGTTACCCTTTGTGCGCAAGTTTTTTGTGCTAATGTTCTTAAGTAGCTTATACTTTCCGCTGATGTTGGTTTTACACGCGTTTAAAGCGACATTCAACGGACACGAACACGAGCGTGTGAATAGGCGTGAATGTGCTGCTCATGTTTTTTTGTACCGCCGGCCCGTGTCAGGTTGCTTGCCGGGTGCTTACCACGCGTCTGAACGCGAGATTGACCGCCGTAGCAAAACTGCAAATCTTATATTAAAACAAACGAATTTAGCTTAGTTGTGTAGGTGTTTAAGCTACTTGTTTAGGGGCTACCAGATGTCCTCTAATATCAATTCTCAAATTTAATATCATATCTGCTATTATATTAGATATCCTTATATTACATCGGGAAGCCTCTCATATCATCTATCGCAATGTGCAGTATTAAGACAGTAGGTACCTAGTAATATGTGACAAAGCACTAATAACTTGCAAACGAAGGCGTCTATACAGTAATGCAATGCTTGTTATTGTTCCTACCATTGCAACAAGACAATATTTCGTTTGTGATCGGATCGAGTTCTACATAAAGAAGGTAAGACCGGTTTCAGAATAGTGTCTTTTTATGCGCATATACGGTCGTTTCGCATAGGTCTCTCCTAATGTCCACCACAACTATGGGTCCTCTGCCTTCCGCGTCCAGTCCATCCCAGCGAACTTCTTTTGGGATATTAATAAAATAATTAAATAAATAAAATAAAATAGCCTTTATTGCTGTTACTTTTCTTACAATTGTTATATGCCTACTTGCTAAAACTTAATTTAATTCTATTTAATCGATTCGTATTTTAATGATCGGCAACTGGATGTTTGTGTTTCTACAGCTTGTCTGTCGACAAAGGCCTCCTCTAAAGATTTCCACGCATTTCTGTCTCTTGCTAAACGGGTCCATATCGGACCAGCTATTTTCTTAAAGTCGTCTTCCCATCTTTTGGTTTGTCTGCCTCTATTTCTTTTGCAATCTCTTGGATACCATTCAGTTACTAACTTAGTGCATTTTTCTTTTCTTTCTCTTATCATTTAAGCGACCTGTAGGTTGTATGTACATTTTTAAATTTTGTTTTCTTTTTGATATCTTGTAATTTCACTCTATCTCTTCTTTTTATACCTAAAATACTCCTTCCTATCGCCTTTTGGCAGACTTTTAATTTACTTTCTTGTAGTTCTGTTAACGCCCATGTCTGGCATCCGTATAGTACCTAAGCATGGCATAATGCATATTTCATATACTTTCTTTTTTCCCTTCATTGGCATATCTTTATACTTCATTATTTCCCTGAGAGACCAAAACCGCTTCCATGTATTAGTTATTCTTCGTTCTATTTCTTTATTCATGCAATTATCTGTAGATATAAGTTGGCCCAAATATATATATTCATTTGCATATTCTATTTGTTCATTATTTACTGTTATTTGTTCGTTGGTAACTTGTTTGGAATTCGTCATAATTTTGGTTTTAGTTAGGTTCATTGTCAAGCCGGCCTTAACACTTTCATCGGATAGTTGCTTCAACATTAGTCTCAGAGTTCCTGCGTTCTCTGAGAACAAAATCAAATCATCCGCGAAGCGCAGATGGTTGAGATTTTCGCCATTTATATTGAGGCCATTTTTAGTCCAGTTTAGATTTTTGAAGATCATCTCCAGCACTGCTGAGAATAATTTTGGTGATATAGGATCCCCTTGGCGTACACCTCTTTTAATTGGAAATTCGTTACCCGTCGTTTCAAGTTTAACTTGTGCTGTGCCCGCTGTGTATACTTTTTCCATTATTCGTATGTATTTTTCTTGCACCCCTTGACTGTTTAGAGCTTCCCATATATACTCATGTTACAATGTATCGAACGCTTTGTTGAAGTCAACAAACCCAATGTAATATGTTTTATTATATTCTCTATATTTCTGTAGTATTTGTTTTAGAGTGTGTATATGATCTATAGTTGAGAATTTGCTTCTGAAGCCAGCTTGTTCCTTAGGTTGGTTTTCATCTAGTGTATTGGTAATTCTGCTTAGTATGATTTTCGAAAATATTTTATAAATATTGGACATTAGACTGATCGGTCTGTAGTTTCCTATATCGCTCTTGTCTCCCTTCATATGTAGCAGTATGATTGATTTTGTCCAGTCTTCCGGGATAGTTTCCGTTTCGAGGATCTCATTGAACAAATCTGTAAGTTTTGGTACTATCACTGGTAACGTTGTTTTTAGTAGTTCATTTGTGATTAAATCTGATCCAGGTGCCTTATCTAGCTTTTGTGATTTGATAGATTTTATTGTTTCTTCCTTTAGAATTGGTTTAATCTCCTCTTTGTTTACTGAATCATATCCCTTTAATATTTATACCCCTTTTCAACTTTGATATAAATTTTGGTAGAATGTCATAGCGATCCCTATTATTTCTGGTCTTTTGCTGGTCTTTCCACTAAATTTATTTTTCATATTTGGAATCCAATCCTTTTTGTAATTAATTTCTTTAAGCGCTTTCTTTATTCCTCCTGTTTTTTCTATATGTTTTCTTAATGTTGCTAATCTTTTTTTTTTTTCGTTCTTTCCTAAGTTGTTCGCTATTCTTTTTAGCTTATTTCTGCTATCTTTTGTCCATTATTGTTATTATTTTTGCCTTGTTGTATAAGTTGTTTCCGTTCTTGTAATAGTTGCTTAGTTTTAACTGATATCTCTATCTTGCTTGTCATGTTTACTTTTTTAGTTTCTGTTTTTAATAGATTTAGCAATCTGATGTATTTTTCTTGAGTCGATATACATTCTTTTCTCTCACTTTACTTTGTACATTCGATGGCTCTCATACTGTTGTGAAACTGTTGTGCCCTTTTAGCACTTGTTCCTGAGAGTTTTGCTCTAACCATTCTATGATCCGAGTTAAAATTAAAATTGCTTAGAATAGACAAATCCTTAAAAACTTTAACATTGTTGGACAAAATATAGTCGATCTCATTTTTATACCGGCCATTAGGAGAAATCCAAGTCCATTTCTTTGATGGTTTCTTTTTGTAAAAACTGTTTAGGATGTGTAACTTATTTTCAGTAGCAAAAGATACTAGTCGTGTGACGTTTTTACTTCTTTTGCAAAATCCATGACTTCCTACATTATATTCTTCTCCACTTTTTTGCTTGCCAATCTGTCCATTAAAGTCGCTCATAACTATTATGTTTTTGGATGCATGTGCAGTGATGGATTGTAGGTCTTCGTAGATTTTGTCGATTTTTGTTATGTCTTCTTTTCTATTTGATTCGGTAGGCGAAGGATATTACTCGTATCTTATTGTGAATATTTGAATGAAATTTGCCAATCAAGATCAAGTCGAATTATTTTATTCATTTGATTTATAGATGATATAAATAACGCTCCGTCCACGTTTTTAAAGTTCCAGAAAAATGAAAAAAATGGAACCCTTATAGTTTCGTCATGTCCATCTGTCTCTGTCTGTCCATTTGTATATCACAGGCATTTAACTCAAAAACTACACAATGAATATTAATGAAATTTAGAGCATAAGTAAAAATATATATTTTTAGGCAATCCAAACATTTAACAGAAACTGTTTATTTTCGACAAACATCAATGTGTGGCAAATCATTCGACACGTCCTTTATAAAAAATATATGGTTTTTAATAATTTATTAAACTTTGTTGATTAAGTGATTATTTTTGGAAATAATCATTCCAAAAGTTGCATAAATTGTGTCATAAAAAAATGGCCCTTGTTGTTATCCTAGTTACGTAAATTTAGACTTTCAATTGATTTTGTCGAACCCCTGGGGATATGAGACTGTTGAGGGTATAGTAGCAGCTCTTGAAATCCTTATGACACCAATAAAAAATGTCTCATGAGGGTGAAAGAAGAGTACACAAACCACAGGGCAGCTTTGTTGCGAGCTGAATGTGCGTGGCGACACAGCTCGATCAAAAGGAAGAGTCGGTTAGAGCATTGTCTCCCGCTTGCCGTCACTGGCGGGCAGGAGTGGAACACCAAGAGCGCTTGCAGGACTCTCAACTCTGTCTTGCCTTTACCGGCCGGCCAGAGGGAGGTCGCCAAAGCTTATATGCTCGGGGGTAGAAGTGTCATATTCAAGGGCATAACAACCGGTAACCCGCTCACGGGTTTTCTTCGTGATGGTGAAACCGGTGCCGCACCCCTCGACACTCCAAACTGGTCACACCCATTTTGCTCCCTGTCGCCGGTTTGGCTGTGGTGGCCAGAAGGGGACCCATCAAGTAAGTAATGAATCACCACCTGTCCATTTGTCGGTGTATTTAACATGTATTGCAAGGACAGGTGCCATAGTTTGTCCATAGAAACAGTCAACCAATCCACAAACACCTCACCCTATAACCCAGTATATCAGTTTACCATTTCCAGGGATTGTCTATATATATATTTCTCATATATATTTGTCACATAGCTTTAAATTTAAGTGCCTAACGGGCCTCTGTGATGTTAGCTTCAGCCCCATGCACCCCTTCCAAATGACTGGAACTCTATAGTCCCTGTAATGGAAAGACATACATAAATAAAATATCTTGTTTATTGTATATACCTAATATATTTTCATAATGTGTACAAATCGCGAAAGTTTATCAACATTTTTAGTACTATGGAGGTCAGTAATTCTATTTAATCATTGTTTATTGCCCGACGTTTCGACCACGGCCGTTATTTATATACGGTCGAAACGTCGGACATTAAACAAGGCATTTTACCTTAAAGTATTCACGCGATTAAGACCCATAGTATATATATTTTCAACTATTATGGCAAAAGACTGTCAAAGTATTTAGTACCAAAGACATTCAATAAGGTTGAGTTATTAAGACAGAAACCTAAGTTAAGTAAAGGTGTGTTGAGGTCCAAACTGCGAGACTTGCTTCTTGATGGCCGAGATGCGGCAGGTGCTGGTGGCGGTACACAGAGTGACCGCAATCTTTTGCATGTCTCTGATTGATTGTAGTATGTTAAAAAAAAGTTGTTACGTACGTATGTCGTTTTATTATATTATATATATATATTATTATTAAATAAGAGCGCGTCTCGCCATCAAACATTACAGTTTGGCGAGAAAATATTATGTAAATAAAATTGTATATATTTTTTGTTTAAATAAATTTAAAAAAAAAATGTACAAATCGCGAAAGTTTATCAACATTAGTAGTAGGTACTATGGAGGTCAGTAATTCTATATAATCATTTAACAATACATATATAGTGTTTATTACAACACAAAAATATACATACCTACAAACATAAAGTCTACAAAGTAAAGTAAAAACATAAGTAATGTAAGGGACTGTCCTGAAATAATAAGCATATTTTAACGTTGTTTTTAAGTAACAATGGTAGGGGTTACATTTACGCTATCACCTACCCACAACTTCCCATTTGAATACTGATGCACCTGCTCCAAATGATAATGAACTGCCATTACAGTATTTTAATATCGCAAGCTTTGTGCTAAGCCGAAGATAAGGAGATATTTATACGTTTGCAAAAAAATCCGATCCTTTGTACCCTTGGTTGGGGTAAAAAATTGCCCGATTTTTTACGATTTGTGAATTTCATTTCTTGTTCCAACTCATTACTAGTATTTATATTCCTTATTACAGTTCTGTAACTAAACAATACAGCGAGGGGAGAATTTTTGGAGGTTTCTGGTGGTGACAAAATATTTTTGGAAAAAAATTATGAGGTTTTTTTTACCCGATTTCGCAAGAAGAAGGTTTATGTTTTTTTGTACATTATGGCATAATTATATTGATAAATAAACTAAACATAATTATGGAACTCGACAAGTCTGTTAAAATTTAAAGAATACCTTTAAACTGCTAAAGCATTACCTATCCGTTTTGGCTTCGCCGTAGTCGGTTAAAAACAAACCAGTCTAAACCAGTATAATGTCGTAGTCATTACTACGACATTATGCTTAGGGTGGATACGGCACAAAAATTTACTGGTTATGCAGGTGACCTCTGTTTCTGTTTTTGACATCCGTTTCTGTTTCCGCAACTTTAATTGCGTAATTTTTAACGGAACTTAACAAGGCTTTAAAGCTTCAGGTGATAAAAACCAAACATAACGGGGGTAAAGTCGCGGACATATAAATGTGTCATAAATTTTTCCTAAATTTATACCTACAAGTCTTTTATTCCAATAAAGTAGAGACTACTCATTTTTAGATAGTCTTAACTTTATCTCTTGTTATCGATACGTTTTCTAGTGCTACAGAAACTTAATGCTCGCTGGTAGTGACAATGAGTACCCACTCAAATACATTTTCTGTATAAGGGATGCTATACACATAAGTGGGTCGTCGGTATTTGTCACGGGCTGTACCGAAGCTCGTAGCAGACTTATCCACTTGGAAAGGGATCGTCACCGTATCGCCCCACCGTCAACCAGGCGTCAACTTAACATACATAAGTGGAGTAAATATGATTGTTCACTGCACTGATATGCCTACGCACGTACGTAACAGCGTATCAGCAGCTCGGGTACGTCGGCTCGGCTACAGTTAGGCGATGCAGTGCTTATGGCGGTTCCCCGACCGCTGGTTGACGGCTAGGCGGCACCAGTTCAATCAGTTTGAATCCAAACGTGAAGTATTTTGTTTCAAATCTAACCTTCAAGTTTTTTTATCGTGATTGACTATATTTGTTTTTAAAGTTTTTGCATTTGGCTTAACTACAAAATACTATTTTATCATTTGATTTGTAAATTTTTATTTTTCAATAATAATATACCACGAGATACATACGAATTTCGTCAGTCATTTCCTCTTGGGCGAAAACTTGTAAAATGCTTCAGCTGCAATTCGGTGAGTGGGATTACCAGCAGTAGCAGTAACGCACGGTACGCAAAAGAAAAAAAAAATCTGCCGTTTGAAAATCTATCAAATTATAGCTTACCCAAGAAAAAATAAAGTCAGCCGACTATTAAGTGGTACAATACGTCAGCTTGCAACACGAAAATGAAAGACATTTTTTTAATATTTTCATTAATTTATTCTCAATTGGATTTTCCAGATGACATTTTATACGATATTGTCAACAAATAAATGTGCCAGCTAGCTATCTCTTAGTGGAAAGCGCAGGAGCTTATTAATATCGCCTATTTAAATGCACCTGCTGACGAGTTTCCCCTCGGCATATTGCAGCTGACTTTTTCAACCGACTTCAAGAAGGAAGAGGTTCTTAATTCGACTTTTTTGTGATTGTCCCATTGACATCAGATCAGGATCTGATAATGGGTCTTGGAGAAATCGAGGGAACTCTTATAATAGTGATTTATAAACAACTATAGTGATTTAGACATATTTTATAGTGGTTCGTGCATTTACTCTTAAAAAGTATACAGTATTACGTAGCACTTTATGCTCGTCATACTAATATTACAGCACGTAATTAAGCTGATGGTGAGTTATCATGTGAGAAGTTCACATTCAACAAATTAACGGCCCTGCATCGAGAAAATCAATATTTTTAGAAAAAAGAATTGGAACAGTTGACATTATTTGAGAATTACAAATCAACCCACTAAAAAAGTAAGATTTTTTTTTAAATGCAGGGCAACTAAATAGGACAAACTATTATTGAACAACAAAAAATAAATAAACATTTTGAAGTTGATACCAAATTAAACATAAAAAAACCTAATATTTCATGGCACCAACTTCAAAATGTACATTATTTTTTGTTGTTCAATATGATTTTGTCCTATTTAGTTGGCTTGCATTTAATATTGAAGTCGCTAATATTTCAATAACTATCAGCCTACAATGTTTTATCCAGGAAGTAATTCTGTTCAAGTTAGTCGACACTATGCGGCAAGCTGTAATTTATAAAAATAGACAACTACGATCTAATTAAGACCACAGAGCGACCCCTAGTCTATTTAACGTTATACGTTACTCTTAAACGTTACACCTGGGTAATCTGACTGTTTAAATTTAATAAGTGCAAACGTTACGTAGATATACATATATTTTGTCAAATAAATATTAATTCACTTCAGTTCCAATATACTCGATGAATACTCCATTACTCATCTAAGCACCGAGTCGCTTGGCTAATGGATATGTCAAACCGCTAGTGTATAGGTAAATACAAATTTCCTTGCTTTTATGGTGGTGACAGTTTGAAAAGGATTTTCTTTCTAACATTGAAAAAAGAAAGAAAAGTACCTACTTGGAATCAAGTATTTTTTTTCAAGTTTGAGCTTTTATGAGATTGTTAATTTTTTGTATGCTAGGGAAAAAAATAGAGGAACAAATCATGCCTGATGATAAGCGTCACGCTAGCTTATAGCAACATCAGCCCAACGTGGTCGGATCGGGGGGTAGTGGGCACTCCAGAGCCAGTCCTTCTGCCGGCGCAACTATCAACGGCGGCTCAATTAAATTATCGTTTAGTAAAGATCCGCGCGTTGCACCGCGCTCCTCATTCTGAGAGATTAATTCGCAAGTCTCATTTGCCCGGTAATAATTATACATACTTGCTTGCTTACGCGAAACACACTAATGTATTTATGTCACCTTTTCACAGACACCTACACCTTGTGTGGGTCACCACCACATTGACAAGAAGAATAACTGACACTATGGTTGGAACTGGAAGGTACTCAGCAAGACAACGCATGGCTTAGCTCTTCCTAATTTGAATTCTAGTCAATCTGTATAATATAATCTGCATAATCCCCGCGCAGTATAGTATTCTATCATCAGCTGTACCAAAAGCAAAAAAATAACAAGTTCTATGAATACATATACCTGTCAACCCATATGATCCTGGGGGTCATTTCCATAATCACCACGCTTGGCGAGCGGGTTGGCGATCACAGTAAGGCTTTAAAGTACGCTGCTGTCCTTCCTCCGGTGTCACATCCCTTAGGCGACACCCACGGGAAGAGATGAGGTGATACTATTCTTAAGCTGGTACCACACGGCTATTGTAGTGCTAATTTGTATGAACTAGGTATATTTTATTAAAAATACGATAAGTTTTTACAAGCGAACAAGTAGTATTATCTGGCTTACCCAAACTTGCGGCTTCCACTGTAACGTAGTAACAAGTATAAAAAACATCTTCAAATCCAAACACATTACTGTTAATGCAACTCTCATGAAAACATTAAAAGTTAGTGACTAGAAATTATTCCATCAATTCTTTAGTCTGTTACAAACTTTCAAGTTAATATCGCAGCCGAGGGCAACGGTATCTAGCCCCTCATGAATGAATCACCATGGCATAAATTCTATTAAAGTTTAACAACTAAAGTGGTTCGGACAGACGCAGACGGCAGGAGGCGACGACTTACATTCAGATTTATCCGTTTTATATTACTTTTTAATATAACTCGGACAACTTTTTCCGAGAAAATTATTAAATTTTCATTTTAATGCGATGACTGTCGGGAATAGTCGCTAACCATCGCTATTTCGACGTGATAATTCCATGGATTCGATAGTTGAATTTTAACGTACGTAATGGCAGCAGATATTTTACTGGCGTGCGCTTTTTGAAGACTCGAATCGGTTCTCAGTACCTATTAGGATATACGGTAGCTAGGTACCTATGGTTGTACCAAGACGGTATCGATTGCTGAGGCTGTAAAAGTCCCAATAGAATACACACTCCTACTCGTCTTGTCTCTATTTGGGATCGGTTCTTAATTTTTTCGTTGCTACCCTGGATTGTCTTGGTCTTTAGTTGGGCCGGTTTAGTAACAGTTGTCCACCACATTATTTGTGGTGCCCTTCGCCTTCCTGTTTACCAACTATGGTTTTTTTTACGTTACAACCTCGTTACGCCTTATCACCACTTCACGCGGCTCTCGGCCCCTTTATTCCAGCAATTTTGAAGGTGATAAATTCATTGTCGACATGGGCTCGTGAGTGTACGGTAGGTGATCGTGCTGTGGAGATTTATAACACTACACGATTGACTGTAGATACTAATACAATTTGAAAGATTGAAGTAATTTTCATAGGCATTTCTTGCCAATTACTTTACAAATACAATAATTAAATTTTTGAAAGATAGAAAAATTTGAAGTCCAGACCCAGGAATCGAACCCGAGACTTCCGTAGCCAAACCGGGGCCAGAAGCGAACCACCTATCGGGACTCAAAAATGCAGCAAAGATGATTTTATCTAGATATATATTGACTGGCATCGACTCATTGTCATGTTGCGTGCACATCACTAAATAAAAAAATAAATTTAAAAAATAAAAAACCCGCCTGTTTATAAAAAGATGACAACAAGATAATCAGATACATAGATAGATCACGTTCATGAATGCCTCCGACTGCATGAATTAAGTTTAAATTGTTTTTATATATTTTTAAGAGGCGGGTTTTTTATTTTTTATTTAATACTTTTTAGTGCTTAGTTTTAAGACGTAAATTGACGTTGTAACTACCGAAAATTAAAGCGCAAACGGTTGGCAAATAACTTAAAATCGCTATATATTCTAAACGATCATTTAAAGTGAAAAATGGTACAAGAAACCTCATCATAATTTTAAAATACCTACACAATGATACCCCACATGACATAGTTTGTTGATATATTTTTTTAAACACAATTTGGCGTCTGGTTACCACCATTTTGAATTCTGATTGCTGTAATGTGTTTAGTGACACTTGCAAGATTAATTCAAATCGATTGACGTATGAATCATCACAATCGACCCACGCGTTTTGTCTATATAGTGCCACAAAGGAACACACATACAAACATAGACGATAAACACATTACCTTCCTTTGCGTCGCGCAGTTGGGAAAAAAGAGTTAAATCATAATAATGTAATATCGCGGCTAAAATGTCGTCGGCGTGTCTCCCCACTAATCGTATTTATGATATTCTACATCATAATGTTATTTAATTTTGTACCACAGATAAAGAATATATTCGGTGTAATGTATTTGAATATTATTCACAAAGAGATTTGGGTATGAGGAAAGTAAGTGCTTGTCAGTTATACATAAATGTTTTTTTTACAAAAAAATTGTGTATTGTCGCAATAAATATTATCGGGTTTTTGTAATGGAAATGTTCGATTATCATATTCCTATAAAATAACATGAATGTATTGTTTCGAATTGAATAATTCGTGATTTATTGTTTTAAATTATATACATATCTACGAGTATAAAATATGATTCGTTTAATTTATCTTAGTAATTCTACTTCCAAATCAAGTCAATCAACAATAAAAAACAGTTTTAGTTGTAGGTATAACTGCCTGGCATTTAAAGCATTCTACATAGTTCGGCCTCGATTGGACTTAGTTCAACCCTCCCTCCTCGTCGTGCGAGTAACTCGTAACTCGTAACTCAATCGATTTTGAATGTCTCCTGCAACCCCCAAAATGTTTTGCACAGGGATGGGCCTAATTTCGGTTCACATTCGGTTTAACCGAAATTCGGCGGTTTGAACCGAAATTCGGCATTCGGCCGAAATTCGGTTTAAATGCCGAACATTCGGTACAATAAAATATTAAAGTAATTCAACATTGGACTAAATTATGAATCTAAACCAATCTGTAAACATATTTTTATTTATTCTTAGTACACTACAATCACAATGTGTATTAGCAATATTACACCAACTGAAATGTAAACATAAATCGTTGTAAACTTCACGTAGCAGCTCCTGAACACTATGAGATATCGTGTGAGGAGGACTGTATTGTCTGAACAACTTCTTCTTCATTGCTCAAGCTTTCTATGTCTTCGCTCCTTCTCACATATTCTGCTAGAAAAGTACGTCTATAGGGTACATAGTCAGGTAAAAAAAAAACATTTTGAATCTCGGATCTAACAATGTATCTAAGTAGTATTTATCGTCTTCAATAGAATGGTCTATCGAACCCTTTTTTAGTGTGTAGTATTACTCATTGTCTCTCTGTCATATTTTGAGAGTTAATTGTATCATTATTGTCTGATATGTACAGCGAAATAATTCTTTTTTGTTCCAATAATCTCTCAGGCTCATAAAAGGTACTGTTTTAACGTGTGCCGACGTCTTGAATTAATTCATGCTTTAGAGTACTGAGCTCAATTTGTATCAGCAGTAGTTTCTCTTCTGCTGATTTAGAGTGAGGAAATGAGTTGAGAGTGAGAGATTTTCCTGCGCTTGTAAAGCATAGTGAATCACTTACTGCAAAGTATAAATAAAGCACGATTTTCCTACGAAAGGACTGTCATTTACAGCTTTTACAATATTGCGGCCATTGTCTGTCGTTACTACATTATTTTGTGTGAAATATTTCATGTATTAGCTATTTCTTCTAGGGCACACCGGTGTGTTCTGTCGTATGTTGTTGCGTAAAAGATTTAATTTGCAGCGCCCCTGTGTATATACCTAGTGCAAAGTAAATCTGAAAAAAAAAGCATGCTATTCATGCACGTCCACATGTCGCTTGTAACTGAAATCTTTTTAGGTGTAGATAGCTGGTCAATTTTTTTTTCAATAGTTCGTAAAATAGAGCGCGTAAACAAGATTTAACAAGTAACTGTCAAGAAAGCTAGGTAAAAATAAATATAACCGAAGTTCCGAACGAGGGCCTTTTTATTTCCACCAAATGTTCGGCCGAAGTTCGTATTTGGTCCCAATCACATTCGGCCCATCACTAGTTTTGCATGCTAAATATACTAAGTAGTAGCTGATAGTAAGTATCGATGAGTAGGTATTTATCACACACTACCTAACCCGCGCAACTTCTTCTGCGTAAATTTTCCCCATTTTTGCAACATTTTTCATTACTTCTCCGCTCCTATTGGTCATAGCGTGATGTTATATCGCCTGTAGCCTTCCTCGACAAATGGGCTATCCAACAGAAAAAGAATGTTTCAATTTTATTATCGCGTTCAAACAAACAAACATACAAACTTTTTAGCTATATAATATTAGTATAGACGTACATCAATCGTAATTTTTTATGAATAAGAGGTCTAAACTGGGGAAAATAGAGAGCAGTATCTAAGCTATTCGCATGAGAACTCTGGACCAATGTAACTTGGATATTTATAATGATTTAGGTTACATTTAAATAAATTAAAAATGTAACGAATCAATCTTAGAAACTACTAGTCCGAATTGAAAAATGATTTTACAGTTGAATACGAGGAAGGTTATAGGCTATATAACATCACGCAACGACTAATAGGAGCAGAGCAGCAATGAAAAATGTTGAAAAACGAGAAAATTTACGCTGACGAAGTTGCGCGGGTCAGCTATTTTTACATAAATTGAAATTATGATAACGAAATAGCAGCATTTTATTACGACGCCAATTAAAAATAGTCCAATAAGTAAACTAAAACCAATATGAATTGCAAATTCGGTTATCGGTATTAAATTCTCGGAAAGTTGAGGACAATCATTTATTATGAAATAAATTTAATTATCTACTATAAAGCTGTCACTTTGTTTTATTTGTCACATTGTTTATGAGTACGATTTGACTTTTGTAAGCTAAGATTCTGACCGAATAAAGGCCATTCTTTTGATATTAGAAATATTATTTTATATAATCATTAGTTACCAGTGCTCTGGCCAATATTTATGCACATGTATTGTTTTTACCTCTGTTGTAAGTAGATGATCTTACTACGGTTCGCGTCAGAAAGTTAATAAACATTTTTCTTTATTATTATTTGCATAATCATTAGGAAAAATTTAACTTAGTAATTTGGCTCAGAGTTAAGCTAAAAATGCACCGGGTTACTAATTGAGGTAATTTCACAACTGCCTTTCAAGTCACGAACAATCTTCACAAAGTTTTAAAGTTTTAGTAATATTCGAAGTAAACTTATATTTAATTTTTACTTTGGTACTCTTTCAAAAGTATTTTTAGGGTTCCGTACTTCAAAAGGAAAAAATGGAACCCTTATAGATTCACCTCACTCGTGATTTTGTATGTCTGGACCGATTTAGTTCAAATTTGATACACTTAAGTATTTCTGTAACCCAAACACGTACGGGTAACGAAAATAAAAGAGTTTTGAGGGTTCACTTTGAGGGGGTAAACTAGAAAATTAAAAATAAGTTTCTCAAACTGTATCGTGTACCATATGAAATAACAGGGATTGTTGTGAGTATGTGCAATATATTTTTTTATTTTTTTTTTTTAACACAAACGATGAAAATGTATCACCCCCATTATCTCCAAAGCTACTGAGAATAAGATTGCAGTAAAAATAATAAGTTAGAATTTTGAACACGGGCTCTATATGGAGCAAATGAAGCAATTGAAAAAAAAAACCTTTGAAAAATACAATATTGAAAGAATGTAGTGTGAAGATCATCTGGTAAATCGTCTAACCTGTTGGATGTTGGTCTAGCTAAAGGTTAGTATCGTCTCCCGTTATTCATAATAAATAATAATATCTAATCATTATTTATTTATCACAAACAATCATAATGACAATTTTCACCCATTAGTAAACTAGCTGTCCCGCGCAACTTCGTCTGCATAAATTTTCCCCGTTTTTGCAACATTTCTCATTGCTGCTCCACTCCTATGGCTTGTAGCGTGATGTAATAAAGCCTAAATATCGATAAATGGGCTATCCAATAGTAAAAGAATTTTCAATTCGGACCAGCAGTTCCTGAGATTACCGCGTTCAAACAAACAAACAAACTCTTCAGCTATATAATATTAGTATAGACAAATAAATCAACAGACGTTTTATTTCATCCCATTTTCAAAATTGAAAAGCAGCATAAATATGTGCGATGATCACGATTGTTTATTTTGTGTCTGGGTAATCAAAGATATTGAAAATCGGCCCACCCGTTGTTTTTATTTATGAATGGTGTAACTATCGCGACTTTGTTTTATATTTATAGAATATTATTCTATTTATTTAGATTTATTTAAGTATATTGTGTTGTTTTTCTGGTTGCTTTAGAGGCTCTCTCCAGGTTGGATATAGATGGTCTTGTGTGAGTTGTCTGATATTAAATAAGTATTGTCGTTACAAAGATTCCGTTAAAAACAAAAATGTGAAAATATGGCAAGGTAGTTAAAGGTTGCGCTCGCAACAAAAGTTAGCTTTAACTGGAAATATTTTTTTCTAAGTTTTAAACACATATTTTTTTTAACGATTTCACCGATTTCATCGTGGCCTGAAATGCTTTGGGTTACCACGGCTCACACCTATAAGTTTGTACGGAATCCCACTTGGCCGGTTTTTATTCATCTATACAAGGTACCGATTTAGTTATAAAAAAGTATTCTCATCAGAAATCAAGATGCCGGAGAATACTTAGGTTGTACACACACACACACACACACACACACACACACACACACACACACACACACACACACACACACACACACACACACACACACACACACACACACAATTATAATAATAAGAAATAGATTAAAGGGTGATCTTGAGTGTAAAGTGGTACCTACAGGGGTAGTAGATACAATATACAGTGCGAGTACAGTTTGCGAAACAACAGGATTTTACATACCTACTTATAAATTGATTTTCTGTATTTCCTAACTAGGCTAAGGAGTTGCCTTGTCTCGTTTGTAGGGACAAACGAGACAGAACACCCATAACAATTGGCTTATGTGGGAAGGGACTGTCTCCTAAACACAGGCAACTCCTTAGCCTAGTTAGGAAATACAGAAAATCAATTTATAATTAGGTACGTAAAATCCTGTTGTTTCGCAAACTGTACTCGCACTGTATATTGTATCTACTCAAATAAAATAATATTATTAATATTATTAATTGAATATTTTATTATTTTGAGGTCTATGTATATAAGGTTACTTTCAGAAATGTCGGTATTTACTACAACCCATGTATAAATGTTAATTTCTTTTTGAGTTAGATAGCATTTTAAGAAGCTTCCTTGACTCTCTAAGAAACCGCGGTATGCACACGAAGATGTTTTAATTAATATTTTCTGTCTCTGTTTTTCTTATGGTATGACTAAATGAGTTCTTTTAGTCTTAGAGAACCTGGCTAGTTTCTTTACGGAGTACTTTCCTACCTTTGTAAAATAATTGCCTTTTTATGTTTGCTTTTTACCTCCTTATCTATAATGTTTTGTCTTTTTTATGGTTCCGTAGCCAAAATGGCGAAACGGAACCCTTATAGTTACGCCATGTCCGTCCATCCGCGGCTTAGCTCAGAGACTGTTAGTGCTAGAAGACTTTAATATTGCATGGATACACATATTAGTTACGCCTACAAAGTAAAAGAATAAAATCTTAAAAACCATTTTTTTTGTACCTCCCATTAATATAAGTGGGGATGTGATTTTTTTTCTCACCTACTTTATCATTAGAAAAGTCTTATAATTTAAAGTTTTTAAGATCATTTTTAGATTTAGGGATCCGTTTGTGAAATATTAAGCTTTATAGTGCACATTTTTGTTAGTGTCAAGTGCCCCTGGCAGCTAAATGGTTGATGTTGAGTATGTGAAAAAAATCACGGTCGTAGTATAATAAGTTTACGAGTAACATCTGATCAATTGAGAAGTAACAACATTATAATAGCTCAGGTGGGAAATCGGGCGGTCTAGAAACCAGAAGAAAAAAGTAATCATTTGGACTCGAGAGGGGTACGAGTCCAAATGATTCCCTTTTCCGTTTTATGTTTAAATTTTTAAATTTATAATTTCATATTTTTTATTTAATTGTCATGTCGATCTCATTGTCATTTTTTAAATAGTCATGTTTGTGTACGATAACGCAATAGATGTTTATTTAACCACATAAATTATAGTATTAGATATATTTCGGGACTTCATCGCGTGAATTATTTAAAGGTACGAACCAAAATTATGATACTTTAAAAAAAACTCTTTCTAAAAAAGTCATAGTACCTACTTTTATACTGACAAAAAAAATCCCTAACCATTTCAAAATACAATAATTGCATTTTTGAAAGATAGAAAAATTTGAAGTCCAGACCCAGGAATCGAACCCGAGACTTCCGTAGCCAAACCGGGGCCAGAAGCGAACCACCTATCTGGATTATATTACTGCCTACCTCAATTTTTTCTATCCCTTGATGCTTTTCAAAATATTTAATAATGCACAATGTTAATTATCAAGTTTTCACTTCTGCCGGCACTCCCGGAGTGCAACCCATTTTTTATAAATAAAATAAATAAAGACAAACCATATGATAATTAAAATACTGTCTTAAATATTTGCACGCACACATGCATCGTTTGCGGACATCCGCAATAGGCCAGTTTCCAAGATAAACAAAAAAAACCCAAACTAAAACACACACTAACATATTTTCTATGTACTCTAATATATATTATTGTAAAACGATTGATCTTAACTAGACTAACTGTTCACTTACTTTGGGAAGGAACTGATTCCTGACATACAGCTTACGCTAGTTTGGGAATCAGGGCTTGCAAACTTATTGTATAAACCTTTTACTACAATAAAGATTAATTATTATTATTATTATGAGACAAAAAAACCCAAAACTGCCAACAGTTAAGTCCTGATTATTTTTTTTGCTTTTATCATTGATCGTATCATAAAAGAGTGATTTGACAAAAAAAATAGTGACGTCATAGGCCGTTAAAATAAAAGTAGCGTTTTGACATTTTTGAAACAGTTGTTGTTTTGACCAGATGGAAACTAACTTAATTGCTGAAACGCTTCGGTATGTTAGCTTAGCTTTAGGATTAAGTAATATTCGACTCGCTATTGCTAACGTAAACGTATTTCGATAAGGTAAATCGGTAACATAATCGTATTAACCATCGTACGCTGTTCAAAGATACTAACGTAATTGGTCATCCAGTCCAATCTAACCATAAATGGTACTAGTAGGGTTAGAAATTGCCTGGATTTAAATTGAATATTGGGAAACATATCGTACGTACGTACTTTAAAGTATACATATACCTATGCAAGAAGGTCGAAATTAAAATAGAACATGAACGAAGCTTTAAAATGCAGATATTTTTACATATTAAAATAGAAAACCAGATTTAACTCATCAAAATAAAATCTGGTTTACCAAAATTTGATTACCAGATGAATAAAATAAAATACTATGTAGTGGGAACACTTACAAAAACATCGTGTAGACTATATAAATCAGTTACTATTACCTCAATCTGTCTCACTCTTACTCATAGTTTTGTCTCGTTCTTTTTCTTATGTTTCATTTTAGATTAACAAAAATAACATGCGTTAATTCATTGCCATAATGTCATTCCTCGTGGTCATCGTTAGTGTAGAGTGCTATTTTATACAATTTTAACTTAATCTTTGGTGTCAATTGTATGATATTATTTAATGTAACGATTTAATGGTAAGTGTTGTCGTGTATTATCTTTTTGACATGTTAGCATTTTCAAGTACCTACGTAAAAAGTGTTTGTTAGTTTTATTATAGCAAAGTAATGGCAAATAGTAAGAACGAAGAATCTGTGTTTATACCGATATATAACGAATAATCTATATATTGTGAAGTACTAGTCAATTCTGTTGTTTTAAATTTCAAATAATTTAGACGTACTTTATCCCTAATAATAGTACCTACAAAGAGTTTATAAAAAAATATAAATCAAACGAATATATTAAGAAAATTAATGTATGAATGTTGATGGTCGGAATGTAAATTAATCTTTTTTTTTATTCCAGATTTCTATTAAGAGAGGTCACAGATTACTGCAGTAGTTCTCCGTGAGGAACCTAATTACAATAATCAACAAAAAATATAGGCTTAGGTATTATAAGCGATTAGCAGTTTCTAAAATAACCTATCAATTATACACTATCATCGCCTTATTCGAATTTAAAAGTGTATGTGAGTTAAAATAACTTTATATAATTTAGTGACCTATTTAATCGGAACAAACCGCTTGTTTATTGTGTATTTTTATCACGAATACGATAAGATAGCCAACCCGCACGGTGGATATAGATATTGTAATATAGTATAGTACGTAACATGAGTTTTCAAGGCAAAGTCGTAATTGTTACTGGAGCTAGCTCAGGGATTGGAGCTTCTATTGCTATAAAGTTTGCAGAAGAAGAAGCTAAAGTCGCTCTAGTAGGCAGAAATCAAGAGAAACTTAACAAAGTTGCCGAAAAATGTGCAGATCCCTTAATTTTGATAGCTGATGTCAGCAAAACTGAAGATGCTAAAAGAATTGTGGAAGAAACTGTCAAACACTTCGGTCAGCTAGATGTTTTAGTAAACAATGCTGGTATTGCTAACGCTGCAAGTATTACACAAGAGCATGCAATCGAAGTATTTGATAAAGTTATAGCGACTAATCTTCGTGGACCTGTACTGGTAACTCATTTTGCTGTTCCCCATCTGGTGAAGACTCGAGGTAACATCATTAACATCTCAAGCGTCTCTGCCATTCGTGTGATTGCCCCACAAAATTTCTCTTACAACACATCAAAAGCTGGTTTGGATCATTTCACAAGATCCATAGCATTAGACTTAGCGCCTAAAGGCATTCGTGTAAATACTGTAAACCCTGGTCCCGTGAAAACAGATTTAATTGAAAATATGGGGGTCACTAAAACCGAGGCTGACGCAGAATTTGAAGCTTTTAAACAAATCACAGCTTTGAAGAGAGTATCGGATGCAGACGAAGTTGCTGACATCGTTCTGTTTCTGGCCAGCGACAAGGCTAAAGCTATAACTGGTTCAGCGTTCCTTACAGATAATGGATTGGCTTTAAAAATATGAAGTTAATATAATATAATAATAATATTTCTACTCATAAAGTTCATACATTACATAATGACTACATACAAGAGATCTTAGTAAAGTTATTGTAACTTATTTGAGAGGAGCTAGTGTGTGATGTGTTATAATCATAATTATAGATCGACAAAATTTTATTTTATTAGTCTCGTATTTTTAATCCCTACTGATAATGCTGTTTCTTATTTTTTCATTGGTAATGGTTGCTTAAAAAAAATGTAAAACCAAATAAATATTTTTTCTTCCTTTCCTTGTACTTATTTATTTCTACGTTACAAATGTAAAACTAAATAATCAAAATATTGGTGTAATACTATAGTATTAAGTACACCAGAATACAACAATACCTTAACCTAAAAAAAAACAAAAATCAAATGTAGACTATAAAAATCAAATATAGCGCAGAATAAGCTGGCGGAACAGTTAGAAGTAAAATAAACCCGGACCAATGATACAACTAATGCCATCAAAACTCCGTCCCTAAGATAGCAATAGTATTTGTATGTCATATGAATGGTCAACCAATTTATAAACACCAAATATTACTAAAGTAACAAAACTTCGCATATCTAACTTTAGCTCGCTTGGCGTTGTGCAAATTTGCTGAAGTTTCATTTATTGACGCCCCTGTGATATTATTACTATTGCCTACAAACTAAGACGTGGGATGTACCACATAGTTAGTTATATGTAGACAGTAAATAGGACAATATAATATCAAAAAACTAGCAATCAAGGGATAACAACAAGAATATCAATCGAAATAAGTACTGCAATTACAATAATGCGAGTATGTGAATAAGTAAACAAAATAAATAGTAACATATGAAGCCTAAGTATGTCTTAAACATTACCTAGATAAAAACTCGAATAGTATTATTATTTAGTAATTACTCTCTGTTTGTCACATTATATCAAAATATGGTATGTCCGAGTATACAGGATGTTCAGTGGGTGAGTAGCCATAGGAAAATGGTTGATAGGTGATGCTGTTGGCTACTTCTTGCGCCTAATGAAATAATATTTTGCTCTAAGTTTAACGAGTAGTCAATTTTATCGCTATTTTTCTAGAAAATCTGCATTTTTAATTTTAAAAACATTTTTTTTATTTATGGCCAACATCTCAAAAAAATGTTTTAATTTCAGTTTTAACCCTATATAATTTTATACAAATAATTTAAAGAAAATTATCACACTGTAAATAAAAATAATAAGGAAACTTGGGATTTTCAAAGGCTTATAAAAACTTTACTACTGAATACTCTTTTTAACGTTATGTATCGTGTACCATAAATAGTCAGATAACGCAAGAAAAAAATACCGGTTAAAACCTGTTCAATTGAACAGTTGAATAGTTTGGTCGTCAAATTTTTAATGCATCCTTGAAGACAAACCAGTGTTTTTGTGTTATAGTCGCGGAATTAAAATGTTCGTCAGTTTTCAAGCTCATGTTGCCTTTTCAAACTATGTATCACACCATACAGTTGTATACCCGTATGCTGTATTTTTTTTTTCTTTTTTTAAAGACGACTCCCGCAGTAGGGTGCAAGCCCTGTGTCGCGGAGGACTTTACAAACATACAAGTTACGGACACAAAGTACACCCAGACTCGGAAGAACAATTTGTGGATCACACAAAGTGTTGTCCCGTGTGGGAATCGAACCCTCGACCTCTTGCATAGCAGTCGGATACACTCCCACCGCGCCACAGAGGCAGGAAAAATTGTGCCTAATTATTTGACAACAGTGTTTAAATTTACTCCGACCAATATTCTTTGACTATGAGTAAATGAACTAAAACCTTTTCAACCGACTTCAAAAAGGAGGAGGTTCTCAATTCGTCTGTATGTTTTTTTTTGTATGTTTGTTCACCGATTACGCAAAGACGGCTTGACCGATTTGAAAAATAATTTTTGTGTTTGAAAGAGTATACTTCCAAGTTGGTCCCATTGTCATCAGATCACGATCTGATGATGGGATCCTCGAGAAATCGAGGGAACTCTTAAAATATAAAAGGCACACCCACAGTGATTTAGGTATATTTCAAAGTAATTAGTACATTTACCCTTAAAAAACACCAATTGGTGAAGTGGAACTGATGATGAAGACCACAAATAACGAGCAGACCTATTCAATATTTCACAGTTTGCGATTCAGTTACTTTAATATGGTATTGAGTAGCACTTTATTCTCGTTAGACTACTATTACACAATGTAATAGAGCTGATAGTGAACTCCTCAACAATTAACGGCCCTGCATCGGGGCAAGGAATATTTTGTAAAAGGATTTGAGCAGTTGACATAAGCCTATTTTAACTTATGTTAATTACAAACCAACCCACTAAAAAGTGAGAAATAAAAAACTTTTTTAGAAAAAAATATTACCGACTTCAAAAATAAATACAAGGCAACTAAAAAACAAAAAATAATATAATTTAAGTTTTTGTTATTCTAGGTATATTATTTTTTTGCTTTTTAGTTGCCTTGTATTTATTTTTGAAGTCGGTAATATTTTTTTCGGGACGTATTTATCTGACTCATTATCCCTATCACTCTCTGCCACTGATTGCAAAATAATGTGTTAAAATCATAGAGATAGATTATCTATGGAGTGCACCAGCTCAGCAATTTCGGGGAGAATAGGTCGAATCTTCATCTTCTTCGAAGTGTCCAACAAATGATACCCACCACAAGACAAAAAGTTCCTTATAAATCACTTTGTATATTGATTGTACATAAAACTGTAAGTGTAACTAATATTTAGCATCAAAATAATTAAGGTTATATAATTATGTAGGGGATCTTGTTTCCATCTTGTTTGTGCGGGTTTTTTTATTTTTATATATATTTTTTTATTAACCTAAGTACAACCTTATTATTATTTTGATAACATTGATATGTGTTTTTTTTTAGAAAAATAGCGATAAAATGATTCAAAATGTTATTTATCGCAACAAGTTGACCCTTTTCCTATGGCTATTCACCCTCCAAATATTCTGTATATTGTTTGTATTTTTAACCGGATCTATTAAGATTTTTTTCTAAATCTCTTCGAAAAACCTAGGCATACACAAGTATTGATTTGTGTATGTGCCTATTGAGGCACATACAATTTTATCTCTCACATACACTTTCCCACATAACCCTGTATCTGCGTCGGAATGTATGGGTGTGTACTACTACATGTACTTGAACTGATTATATGAATTGGGTAACTAGAACTATGGAAAAACTATAACGCGTACCCTGCAACATATATTAAAACACGGCTAAAGGAGCAGGCGTTAATCGCAAACCTTTGTTTCAACTGGTTTTACTACACAGTTTCCGTAGATACAGTGAGACTTAGATCCTAGAAAAGGACTGTTTATAGAGAACGACAAGAGGTCAACATATTCTTAACGACTAAGAGTTAAAAAGTGCCCCTGGACTATTACCTTTTACAGCAATCACGCGTTTCATCACGTGCCTACTCGCCACTTATATGATACGTCCATTCTTCGAACATGAAGCTACTCCACTCTAACCAGCTGATGAAGAAAAGTGCTAAGTCACTAATTTCATAATTCAATATTGAGAACCGACACATTTGACATTCATCTTTAATCTTAAAGTATTTGTTCTATCATAAGTGGAGAAATGATAAGATATCATTGCATATTTATAACCGTGGTTCGATGATGCAAAACATCAGTCTATCAGTGTAAACATCATGAGTTTTCAAGGCAAAGTAGTTCTTGTGACTGGTGCTAGTTCTGGAATCGGTGCTGCAGCTGCTATTCAGTTTTCACAAGAAGGCGCTAAAGTTAGTTTGGTTGCGAGAAATAAAGAAAAACTTAACAACGTTGCCAAACAATGTGTGGATCCTTTAGTTTTGATAGCCGATATCACCAAAGACGAAGATGCTAAAAGGATCGTGGATGAAACTGTTAAACATTTTGGTCAATTGGATGTTCTTGTAAACAATGCTGGTATTGTTGCTGCGTCACGTATTACTGAAGAAAATCTTATTCAAACCTTTGATAAAATTATAGCTACAAACCTTCGCGCCCCGGTGCTTATAACAAATTTGGCAGTACCCTACCTTATAGCAACGAAAGGCAACATCATCAACGTCTCAAGTGTAGTTGCTATTCGTGAGATTTCTAAAATGAATTTGTGTTATAGTACATCAAAAGCTGGTTTGGATCATTTCACGAGATCAATTGCTTTGGATTTAGCGTCAGTAGGTGTTCGTGCAAATACAGTAAACCCTGGCCCTGTCAAGACAGATATATTAGAAAATTCAGGTGTTCCAAAAGAAATGGTGGCTGGAGCTTTCAAACACATGCAGAAACTAACTGCTCTTAACAGAGTCTCGGAGCCTGAAGAAGTTTCTAAGTTAATTTTGTACCTAGCAAGCGATAAGGCTAAAGCTATCACTGGTGCATCATTTCTCACTGATAATGGAATGACTTTAAAAGGAGCTGCAGATTGAAATGTTTGTAAATAAAAGTGTATTATCAAAACTATTTACTGAGTTTATATAGTAATCTTAAGTTTATAACAAATCCCAAATTATGAGTTTACTTAAACAAAAAATCTATAATCTATAATGCTAATTTTGACAAAACCTCATATGCGTTATTAGCGTCGGGATTGCACATTGTTACTGATAGATATAATTGCAAAAGGAAAATCAATCTTATTGTTTTATGACGTGCAAATCAATTTCAACCTTAAGGTGATAAGACATTTTTGACCACATACATGAGCAACTAAATAGTACTCTTCATAAAATTTATTTGCATATTCATTGTATAAGTAGATATTTATCACTATACAATTAGTAACATCAGTAGCTCCAGTTATCACACTGATTTACAAATAATTATGTTGATTTAACACGTGTTATGAATATTTTTAAGTTTTAATAGAAATAGCCATGTAAGTCTGTGAGGATGAAAAGGTAAATACCCATCCATCCTCTTAAAACTTATAACACATTAAGATAGCAATAGTAGGTTATTAGTAAGGCTTCACATTTCTATGTAGATTCTGCTCTATATGTCCTTTTTTTTTCTTTTTTTTCTTACAAGCCCTGTGTCGCGGGGGTCTTTACAAACATACAAGTCACGGACACAAAGTACACCCAGACTCGGAACAACAATTTGTGGATCACACCAAGTGGTGTCCCTGGTGGTAATCGAACCCTTGACCTCTTGCGTAGCAGTCGGATACAATCCCACGGCGCCACAGAGACAGTCTGGCTAGTTATAGTGTAAACACAAAATGCTCATATGAATGGTAAACCAATTTACAAATACCAAATATTACTAAAGTGACATAACTTCGCATGTCTAACTTCAGCTCAGTTGGCGTTGTGCAAGTTTGCTGAAGTTTCATTTATTGACGCCATTCGGATATTAATAATATTGCCTCGAAACTTAGACATGGGATGTACTACATAGTTAGTTACACATAGACAGTAAATAGGACGAAGCATGCCCGAATCTGTGCTTCTATATCTATACTCTATATTAATATTACAAAGAGGTAAACTTTGTTAGTTTGTGAGGTTATAGGGGTAATCTTTGAGTCTACTAAACCGATTTTAAAAATTATTTCACCAAAAGTAAGCCACGTTATTTGTGAGTGACATAGACTATATAACATTACGTATAATCTATAGGAGCAGAGCATCAATTTATATATATACTAATATAATTAAGATATCTTTTATAATCCATACTAATATTATAAATGTGAAAGTAACTCTGTCTGTCTGTCTGTCTGTCTGTTACGCTTTCACGCTCAAACAGCTAAACCGATGACATTTTGTATGGAGATAGTTTGAGTCCCGAGGAAGGACATAGGATAGTTTTTATCGCGATAACCGACATCCACGCGGGCGGAGCCGCGGGCGAAAGCTAGTTAAAAATAAAACTAAAAAAATAGAGGTAAGAGGTCGTCCTCAGTGTGTTAAAATCGGAGAAACCCAAAGCTCCCTACATTCTATAACCTACGGAGTCCCCAAGGGTCTATTTTTGGGTTCCCTTTTATTTTAAATATATTATATAAACGATATAAGTGAACTTAAGCTCCAGGGAGATCTTTCTATAACTCTATGCTTATAATACTAGTCTGTTCTATTTTTGGGACAATATTGATTTAATTGCAGATGTTGCTCAAAATGATCTTGATTTGCAGCCAAAAATAAAATGAGTAACGATGTTATTATACTTATAAGATAATAATGTATCCATTACGAAATCTATTAATTAAAATACATGTTTCTTTATATACAACTAAAACAAATTTTCAATAAAGCCAAACACCAATTTTCACAGATCTTACTTCAAACTGACGGAGTTTCATATTAACTTGCATAAAATACCTACCAACAAACCCTTAAGGGATAAGGGTTTGTTGTTAAAAATTCTGAAACATATTTTTTTACTATACTAATATTAAAAAGAGGAAAGATTTGATTGTTTGTTTGTATTGAATAGGCTCCGAAACTACTGGACGGATTTGAAAAATTCTTTCATCGTTGTGAAGCCACACTAACCTCCCTCCCCCCGCTATTTTTTTATCCCTGTATTCCCACAGGAACGGGAATTACGCGGGTGAAACCGCGAGGCGTCCGCTAGTTTCAAATAAAAAGCTAAATACGAAATTTCATAGATAATTAAAATACTTCAATACTGACGGAGTTTCATACAAACTTGCAACCCCTATTTTACCCTCTTAAGGGTTGATTTTCCAAAAACGCTGTAACACATGTATCATTATTTTTAACGAATAAGCTAAATACTGAATCGATCGAAACCGATCTAACTTCAAAACTGCTCTTTAAGCCCCTTAGGGGACGAATTTTAAAAACCGTTTCTTAAGGGATGCCTACAACATAAAAGGCATCAACTGCCAATATTTTATGTTGGTATCCCTAGCGGTATAGGCTCTGCGGTGATGAATCAGCATCAACCTATATCGATACTAATATTATAAAAAGGTAAATTTTGTGAGTTTGTGAGGTTAACTAACCTCTAAATCTACTGAACTGATTTTGAAAAAACTACCAAAAGAAAGCTATGTTATTTGTGAGTGTCACAGACTATACAAAATTACGATACGACCAATATGAGCAAAGCATCAATGCAAAATGTTGCAAAAAAGGGGAAAATGACACAAACGAAGTTGTGTGGGTGAGTTAGCAGTAGTATAGTTAGTATCAAGAAAAGAGCAATCAGGGATAACAACAAGAATAATATTAATAATCGAAATAAGTATTAGCAGAATATGAGTCTGTAAATTAAAACATGTTAAGTCTGAGCATGTCTTACACATTACCCAGATATGAACTCGAGGAATATTTGATTAGTAATCATAATCACCCTCTGTCTGGCACATGGTATTGAACGTAGTTCAATACATATATATGTATATACAATATATATGTACAGAAAGTGATTTATTATTAAGTATTTTTTTCTACTTTCACATCACATATGTAATCAATGTACCTAATGCTGCCATCGTGTGGAAAGGTCCCATGATCCCATTGCTGTAAAAATTTTGAGATTTTTGATTATAAAAATCTGACAGGTAGTTTTGACAATGTTCTTTTGAGGTTAACTTCATGCTTCCAAAAGAGTTCTGAAGTGACCGAAACAGGTAGAAATCTGCTGGAGCAAGATCAGGGCTATACGAAGGATGCATCAACACATCCCAGCCAAACTCTCTCAATTCTTGCTTAGTAGCTGTAGATGAGTGCGGTCTGGCGTTATCATGATAGAACACCACGCCCTTCCTGCTCACCAGCTCCGGCCGGTTTTTCTCAATGGCTTCTTTTAACCTCTTCAGTTGTGACAGTAGAGGTCAAAATCAATAGTTTTACCCGACGGCAAAAGCTCATAGTGGACGATTCTCATCTGTGAGGCTTTTCCATGCTTAGACCACGATCTTTTTCGGACATTCTTATCATAAGTGACCCATTTTTAATCACCCTTATTCAACCGTTTAGGAAATGGGTCGGAATTGTTACGTTTCAACAAAGAATCGCAAATGGAAACACGTTGCATTAAGTTTCTCTCAATGAGATCATTTGGTACCCAAATATCAAGGTTTTTCGTACCAAGACTTTTGTAAATGACAAAAAACTGTTTTGTGATCAACATTCTGTTCTTTGGCAATATCGTAACTACTAATATGTCGATCTTGCTCCACTTTTTCAAAGATGGCACTGATTTTATGACTGAACCTCAACATTCACACTAAAATTTCCAGACTTGAAACTTTGAACTATATTTGTGCTACTCGTATTGATATCATATTAGGTCTGTAAACCGCACAAATTTAATTTGCGGCGTTCGTCGCATTTTTACTTATTTTGTAATAATACTTTAAAATGTACCGAATTTCTTCGTCACATACATTTATTTTGCTTGCTTGAAAAACAATTGAAAAATGGAGGGAACTAGTTTTTTTTATTTTCTACATCTTCAGAATATTTTAATTGAATGGTATTAAAACCAGCCACTTACATTCAGTACAACTGAAGAGGTTTGATTACTAACAATACATTCAAAATACTTTTGCCCCTACCTATTACGTATGCATTTGCATTGATAGCATGAATTGGGTAACTGGAACTATGGAAGGACTTATGCCTTGCCAAATAAGAACCACACAGGATAATATTCATCGAATCACATTGCAATATCTTGCTATCAGTCAATATTCACAAACACAATAATATTACAACAGTTTCATGATTAAGCAACTTTATAAGATCGTACCTGTCCCGTAACACGACTAAATGGGCAGGTGATGACTCTAAAAGTGTAAGGGGCCGTCTCCACGGGTAAGAGAATTTCGGTGATATAATCGTCGCGTCACCCATTTCTATACACTCTCATAGAACGTGTCTCCACAGGGCGATGTTATCGCGGCGTTGCGGCGAGCGGCTGAGTGTGAAAGAAACGTCATCGGATCGCTCTCGCTGCGATTCGACAGCGCGGCGAGCGCGCTGTCAAACGTAGGCGTACCACCTCGACAACATGACGATTTCGTTATGAGTTGCCACGAACACGCAGCGATTATTTACCGAGTCGCGACGATACGCTGGCGGAATAATCGCCCGTTCGTGGAAAGTACCCGACGATAAAATAGCGGAATTGTAACAATTCTTTCACCCATGGAGAAAGTCCCTTTGTTCCCACGTGGTCTACTATATAGTTTCTGTAGATATAGTGGAATTTGGAACCTGTAAAACTTATATATATTTTGCGTGACTAAGAGTTGAGAAGTGCCTCTGGACTTTTAATGACGACCAAGCGTTTCATGAGGGTTTAGCATCACGTGTCTACTCGCCATTTATATGACACGTCAATAATTCTAGCATGAAGCTCTCGTTGCTTCACTCTGCCCAGCTGATGAAGAATAGTGCTGAGTCATTCATAATTTAATTTTGAGAACCGGCACTTCTCTATCGATCATTGTTTGTAATCTAAAAGTGTTTGTTCTATCATAATCGACCTAAAATGATAAGATACCATTGCATATTTATAACCGTGATTCGATAATGCGAAACATCAGTGTAACAGTGTAAACATCATGAGTTTTCAAGGCAAAGTAGTTCTTGTGACTGGCGCTAGTTCTGGAATTGGAGCCGCAGCTGCTATTCAGTTTTCACAAGAAGGCGCTAAAGTTAGTTTGGTTGCGAGAAATGAAGAAAAACTTAACAACGTTGCCAAACAATGTGTGGATCCCTTAGTTCTGATAGCTGATGTCAGTAAAGACGAAGATGCTAAGAGGATCGTTGAGGAAACTATCAAACACTTCGGTCAATTAGATGTTCTGGTAAACAATGCTGGTATTGTTGCTACGTCACGTATTACTGAAGAAAACCTCATTCAAACCTTTGATAAAATTATAGCTACAAACCTTCGAGCACCTGTACTTATAACAAATTTGGCAGTACCCTACCTTATAGCAACGAAAGGCAACATCATCAACGTCTCAAGTTTAGTTGCTATTCGTGAGATTTCTAAAATGAATTTGTGTTATAGCACATCAAAAGCTGGTTTGGATCATTTCACGAGATCAATTGCTTTGGATTTAGCGTCAGTAGGTGTTCGTGCGAATACTGTGAACCCCGGCCCTGTTAAGACAGATATAATTGAGAATTCTGGTGTTCCCAAAGAAGTAGCCGCTGGAGCTTTTAAACACATGGAGAAACTTACTGCTCTTAACAGAGTGTCGGAGCCTGAAGAAGTTTCTGAGTTAATTTTGTATCTAGCAAGCGATAAGGCTAAAGCTATCACTGGTGCATCATTTCTCACTGATAATGGAATGGCATTAAAAGGTCCAGTAGATTAAGATGTTTGTAAATAAAAGTATATCATAAAACTGCTATTGTCTTAATTACCAATTTTTAAATAATTACTATTATTGCTTCATACAAAAAATACTTATTGCAACATAAATGCGTACGACGAAAAATGCAGACGAAAATAATGTTTACTTTGGTTAACATTATTTTCGTCTTCATTTTTTCTGACTTGCACTTAGCTATTTAGCTATAATAATTAAATAATATTAATTTATTAATATTGAATATAATTAAGTACTAAATTAGGAGCGAGTGGACTCGAACACAAAGGATGCCGTCCCATCTTAATAGTCATTTAACTAAGTGAACGTCTCATACTGTCTAACCCGTTCAAACTTTCTGTTTGCAAATAATGGCTTAAAACAATATCTACTACATGAAAACGAGAAGGGGTTTTGGCATTATAAAGGGTCTTTCAAATAGAGCGGGTCGATATTAATAATCTGTGGCGGCCATTTTGATTTGGCGGCATCTGTCAAATCTGTTTTTTCTTATTCAGTCACTGATGCCAAATCACCATGGCAAGTTACACGGTTGAGCAGCATGTGCAAATGATAAAACTTTATTATCAAACGAAGTTGGCGAGGCCAGCACCGTCAACGGTGAGCGCTACAGATCAATGATAAACAATTTCTTTTGGCTTAAATTGAACAATATGGACGTGAATGACATGTGGTTCCAGCAAGATGGCGCTACTTGCCACACAGCGAACGACACAATCGACATTCTGCATGAACGGTTTGCGGGTAGGGTTATCTCTCGCAGAGGTGACGTGAATTGGCCACCAAGATCGTGTGATTTGACTCCGCTAGACTTTTTCTTGTGGGGTTTTCTGAAGTCGCAGGTCTATGCCAATAAACCACATTCGACTGTTGCCCTGAAAGCCAACATAACGCAGGCCATCGCTCAGATTCAGCTGGATCTATGCAGCAGAGTCATTAAAAATTGGACCTCTCGGATTTGTGCCACCATGCGAAGCCGCGGCGGACATTTGAACGATGTCATATTTCATGCATAATGGCATAAACGGGCCTTTCAAATAAAAAATAAATTTCGTTAATATCTCACACACATCTAGTTTTATTCAATTTTAACATCGACCCGTCTTTGTTGAAAGACCCTTTATAATACCACTAGCGGACCGGTGCCCACTTCGATGGGTCTATTACACTCACAAATAACGTGGCTTTTTATTGGTAAAAGAATTTTCAAAATCGATTCAAACCATCCCCTACAACCTCACAAACTCGCATACTTTTATAATCTGTACTAATATTATAAAGCTAAGGAGTTTAAAAAGAACGCGATAATATCAGGAACTACGGGTCCGAATTGAAAAATTCGCTACGACTAATAGGAGCGGAGCATCAATGAAAAATGTTGCGAAAACGGAGAAAATTAACGCATACGAAGTTGCGCGGGTCAGCTACTCTACTAAAGTGTTCATAAAGTAGCTATTCTGTTAATATTTTAAGTTTCTACTTATCGTCGTAAACGACGTACGTTTAATAAAAATATGAAACAATAACTTAATTTTTTAACATATTTTTTTTTTATATAAATATCTTGGGACAGCTCACACAAGGTCATCTGATGCCAAACAGGTAACACACGAAAATACGATAAAATAGCATTTGACTGCCTCTGTGGCGCGGTGGGAGTGAGTCCGACTGCTACGCAAGAGCTCGTGGGTTCGATCCCCACCCAGGATAAAACTTTGTGTGATGAGCACGATGGTTTATTCTGTGTCTGGGTGTTATTTATCTATAATATGTATGTATTTAGAAATATATAAGTATGTTTATCAGTTTTCTGGTTTCCATAGTACAAGCTATGCTTAGTTTGGGATCAGATAGCGTTGTGTGAGTTGTCCAAAGATATTATTATTATTATTATTTTAAGATTCTCAGCTAGAGTTGCATCCCCGACAGCAAAATAGCGTAAAATACGTTACTAAAATAAATATATTTTTATTTAGCAAAACGTGAGAGAGCATATATTCATACTAATTTATTCATATAATGATAACATAGTCCAGTCTTAAAATGAATTCTAAAAATACTATACTAAGTAAAGTCTGAAGCGGTTAACATTGGTCTAGCGGTTAACAATGTTATATTAAGTCATAAAACAAATCATGTAGTAACAATTAATATGTGTGCTAGTTTTATTCAATTTTAACATCGACCCGTCTTTGTTGAAAGACCCTTTATAATACCACTAGCGGACCGGTGCCCACTTCGATGGGTCTATTACACTCACAAATAACGTGGCTTTTTATTGGTAAAAGAATTTTCAAAATCGATTCAAACCATCCCCTACAACCTCACAAACTCGCATACTTTTATAATCTGTACTAATATTATAAAGCTAAGGAGTTTAAAAAGAACGCGATAATATCAGGAACTACGGGTCCGAATTGAAAAATTCGCTACGACTAATAGGAGCGGAGCATCAATGAAAAATGTTGCGAAAACGGAGAAAATTAACGCATACGAAGTTGCGCGGGTCAGCTACTCTACTAAAGTGTTCATAAAGTAGCTATTCTGTTAATATTTTAAGTTTCTACTTATCGTCGTAAACGACGTACGTTTAATAAAAATATGAAACAATAACTTAATTTTTTAACATTTTTTTTTTTTATATAAATATCTTGGGACAGCTCACACAAGGTCATCTGATGCCAAACCGAATGCTGTTATTACGATTTCAGGAATATAAGTTCTATAAAAAATTCAAGTTGCAATCTATTGCGGTTCAACATAGAGCCCTATGACGAACGGGCGACAGAAAGACGGGCGGACAGACAACGAAGTTGCAGTGATTGGGTGCAATTTGACTTTGGCACCTTTTAGGTTGGGAACCCTAAAAATGAAAAACAAGAACATAAAGGCATTTTATAAATAACACCATATAAAATCTGGAGCTATTAGACGGCGATGACAAAAAAAAAATATTTTTTTTATTGATTAGATAAATATGTACCTAAAATCTGAGGTAGCCTGAAGTTATGGCATCTCAAAAAAGAGGTTACAGGTTCGAATCCCACCTATAATATACTGCTAATATTATCCCACTCCTAGCACTACCAATTCAGATAAATTGGAAGATTGACAAGAAGTCATTTCCGACCCACTTTTCTAGCAATCTTTAAAAAAATATTGCTACGAATGTGGAGTTGAATAACGTTATGCAATAAACTTGCAAGAATCTATAAACTCGCGTAACACAAGTCAAGATGATTGACCCTGACGTGATGATCACGTCGTGGTACACAAAACAACTACTACACTCATAATCTTTATTTTGTCATGTCAAACTTCATCTTCGATATTTATCAGTTGATATCAATTACCACAATCTTATAAGATTGTGGTAATCTCCTGTCTATAAATTTAACAGGTAACACACGAAAATACGATAAAATAGCATTTGACTGCCTCTGTGGCGCGGTGGGAGTGAGTCCGACTGCTACGCAAGAGCTCGTGGGTTCGATCCCCACCCAGGATAAAACTTTGTGTGATGAGCACGATGGTTTATTCTGTGTCTGGGTGTTATTTATCTATAATATGTATGTATTTAGAAATATATAAGTATGTTTATCAGTTTTCTGGTTTCCATAGTACAAGCTATGCTTAGTTTGGGATCAGATAGCGTTGTGTGAGTTGTCCAAAGATATTATTATTATTATTATTTTAAGATTCTCAGCTAGAGTTGCATCCCCGACAGCAAAATAGCGTAAAATACGTTACTAAAATAAATATATTTTTATTTAGCAAAACGTGAGAGAGCATATATTCATACTAATTTATTCATATAATGATAACATAGTCCAGTCTTAAAATGAATTCTAAAAATACTATACTAAGTAAAGTCTGAAGCGGTTAACATTGGTCTAGCGGTTAACAATGTTATATTAAGTCATAAAACTAATCTTGTAGTAACAATTAATATGTGTGCAAAAAATATAATAATTCAAATCAGCCTAAATTAAATGATTTTAGTTCATTGTGTTTGACTGTAAAGTTATTATTTTAGTTATTGTATTTATCATCGCGTGACAAACTTTAAAAAACAAATTTGTTCTACGTTAACCGTAATTTTTGACGTGATAATGCACCCACGAAAAAGTGTGATGTCACCACTCATGTTCCGGTGACGTTTCAGTCACGTCCGTTCCGCCTGCTGATAGCTGAACGATAGCATGATATTACATGTGTAAAGGGTCTTGTTTGCATCGTTTTTGCGCAGGCGGGTTTTTTATTTCTTTAATAATAATATATCTAATAATAATATCTTAGGAACTCACACAAAGCTATCTGATCCCAAACTAAGCAGAGCTTGTACTATGAAAACCAGACAACCGATAAACATACTTATATATTTCTAAATACATACATATTATAGATAAATAACATCCAGACACAGAATAAACCATCGTGCTCATCACACAAAATTTTATACTGGTCGAACCAACGGCCTCTTGAGCAGTCGAATACACTCCCACCGCGCCACAGCGGCAGTCATTTAATTAAAAAAATATATATATTTATTTTATCTTTTTATACTTTTTACTGATTGTAGCGTGTAACACCGATGTAACAACTAACTTTTATCATAGCTATTGCCAAGTATTAAAAATTTGAAAAAAAATGACTATTTTAGTATACCTAACAGTCATAATCATGTTATACCTTTTTGAAATGCTCATAGTGAGCTCTTGAATTTGATACCTATATATCGGTATTGGAAAAACCTTTTTTTGTGTCAAATCTCTTGTTCACAGATCGCTTATTTAAAAATACTTGGGCGGTTAAGACAAATCCAACGACGTCGTGTTTTGTTGACGTTAATGTTTGGTTTTCAAACGTCACTTATCTATAAACACTTGGGCGGTCTACAATACCTCCAAGAATATGTGTACAAAGTTTTATGATGATCGGTTGAGTAGTTTTCGCGTGAAAGCGTAACAAACAAACTTACATTCACATTGATGTATTAATAGGGATAAACTTAAGTACCTACTACAAAATCCTTAATACTAATTACAGCCCAAAAATGACTCAGTGACCTTTGCGAACTCGGTCAGTGAACACGAAATAACGTCTATTTGGTTGTGGCGTATGAGACATTTTGCAAAAGAGACATTCTGCGAAAGAGATATTTTGCAAAAGAAACATTTTGCAACCAAGCGACATTTTACAAAAGAGACAATTCGCGACCAAGTGACATTTTACAAAAGAGACAATTTGCAATTAAGTGTAATTTTACAAAAGAGATATTTTACAAAAGTGATATATTGGGACCAAACAACATTTAACGAAAGGGACATTTGATGCATATGCCATTTTAATATTACCATTTTTAGATATTATTTATTATAGTATCTTTTAATAAACGTCAAAAACGACTCGCTCCGTTCAAGTTTGTATGAAATACTAGTGAATGACGTCACAATTTTCAATGATCAAATCGATTACTTTTAGTATTTCTTTTGATGGATAAAAAATAATAAACACGTTAAACAAACACATTTTTTCAGAATATTTTATGACATATAATTGCATGGTTAGTACACGTTCATTAATTTTATTATGATAGTAGTCACACACCCAATTACAACATGTGCAGACTCGACCCGATATAGTTTTCATCACACAACATTGGTACCTACTTATTTATTCTGAGGTTTTCACCAATGATTGTACGCTAGTTTACAGTAATTACAGCTTACGTCGTTGTACTGTAAACATGTGGAAAGATTAAAGCAAAATATAATAGGGGTACTTCATTTATTTTTTTCCATGAACAAATGTTACAAGCGAACCAAAGGTGTGTACGGCACTACTTAGCTCCTCTTATATAATACTAATTATATCAATTCACGTAAGCAAATTTTAAATAAAAGGTTAGTAATCAAAATTCAATAAATTATATAGCGCAAACTTATTAACCCAAATTGTGAGTTCACTTACAACACTCATTAAAACGAAGTTTATAAAACAGAGTTTTGAGTAAACTTAGTTTATCTTTGTTCCATAGACAGTTTAACAATTTATTGCTTGCAATTTAATCTTAATGGTACAATGCCTTCAGAGTTACTGAAATGTGACGATTTGTTGTCGGAAAACTATTATTTTTTTATCAATATAATAAGTAATATCTTTCACACAGATCAGATCCCAAAATAGATAGACCTGTTATCTAATAAATATATTATACTTCAAAATGCAAATGATGTTAAGATAATTTTTTCCTCAAGGAGAGAACGGTATTAAACAGCTGACCGACCCAATTGTCAACCTCACGCACGTGAGAGCGGCGGCCAACATAGGCTTATGTTGGCCTCCGCCTCTAGGAAATGGACGAGGCAATGGCGAACGAGCAATAGCGGTATAATAATCATGAAACTAACAAGAAGATGATTAGGACCGAAATAGTCCATAAGATGTCCGGAGTAGTAGAGAGTAATAATATGGACGCAAAAGAAACTACCCCAGGAGGGTACCAGCCATGCTTGAGAATCCTTCCCTAAGTCTAACTCAGGCTGCCCTTCGTATTCTGGGAGTAGGGGGGGGGGCAAAATGTTGCATCATGTTGTTAATAACAAAACCAAATCACACCACCAACAACAGCAAAACAAATAAAACTCTTATGCGGCAGATATTTCACATGGCAATGCTAGAAGCTAGACCTAAAACTTTGTCGCTTGGTGATATCTAACTACCGTCTATACTAACCAGAGCACATAGAAGGGCCTAAACCCGAGAAAAGCTGACAGGTGGACTGAAATCACAGGGAAAAAGAATCCTTGACCCAGCCTAGCTGAAACAATACAGTATATGGATTACAACTCTGGGGAACTGTATCGAAATCAAACATAGCCATGCTGCAAAAGTAGAAGCGGCGGTAGCGTAATGGCTAAGGCATCGGTCTCGCAATCGTGAGGTTGCGGGTTCGACTCCTACCTATTATACTACCGACGTGAACCCACTTCAAACACAAGCCTTTGAGCGTAGCTGGAGGGGTTAACAAGATTGCTAGTAATGTGGAACTCAATCCTACATTGTTAGTTCTCTTTTTAAAAATAAAAAATAAAAAAGTTCCAGTCTAAAGTATTAAGAATAATAACTAACACACCCTGGTATGTCACAAATGACAATCTTCACAAAGACCTCGGCATCACCTTTATAAAATAAAAAAATATCTAAAAGGACCAGGTGTTACAAAGACTAAATAAGCAAACTCACTACCACTAAGCCTGATGAATACACCGGCAACCACTAGAAGGCTGAAGAAAAGTTTTCCTCTAGACCCCATAAATGTTTGAAAACTAGATAGCAACGAATGAGTTGATAAACAATATCCATACAAACATAATTGTTTATAATCTTAATATAATTGTTTATAATACTATTTATAATTGTCTATAATATCTTATTATAATTGTTTATAATACTTTCGCGATTTTTATAATCGACCGTGACCACGATCGGTGCAATTCGATCCAAACGTCGGGTAAATAAAAGGTTCGTACCTTTAAATAATTTGTCCCGAAATATTTTTAAGACATACAAAACATATCGCATTTTAATTTTATACGCAACAATTGCTAAATAAAATTAAAATCATACATCCAATAAAAGACTGAGAAAAAAATTCCCTCAGATAATAAACGTGCTCATCTCACAAAGATTTTTCCTCGGTGGGTATCGAATCTACGACCTCTGGTGCTAGACCTCTGGTGATCAAATCAGAATCAGGGCACAGAATAAATAGTACTAGTAGTCAGGGTCACCAACACACACAAACAGTCATAATTTATGTTCGCTATATTTATCAACTCATTATTATATTAGTAGGATTTATTGGAAGATTATTGAAGAAATAGCTCACTGATTTGTAGATACCATACCAGAACATCAAACACCCGATGACAATTAAAAAACAGAAAAACATTGGTAATCGTGATTCAGCTAGTTTCAACTAATCTATACTATTTAATATCTATACTTATATTATAAATACGAAAGTTTGTATGTATGGATGGATGTTTGTTAATAAATCACGCCACAACGCCAGAAAAGAGAGACGGATTTGGATGAAAATTGAACAGAGATAGCTTATAGTCTGGAATAGTACATAGGCTACTTTTTATCCCAAAAAATGCTCTTGTGGGAATACATATTTTTTCAAAATTTTCACGCGATCGACGTCGCGGGCAACATTTAGTGTTCTATATTATCTTATCAATTAAGATAACAATAGGTATTCATATTTTGCCTCCTCACTGTTTAGATCCTGTTCTATAAGTTTTGACAGAAAATGTTAAAGTTCGCGCTTGAGAGTTAGATCATTTACATTTAGAAATGTTTTCTCTAGATGGAAAATTATTTTTAAAAATATTTAAACGTATTCATTATTTTTATTTTAGGTGAAGAATTAAGTTATAATTTTAAAAAGTCTTAGACTGAATACTAGTTATGAAAGCCCACTGCAAAATATTGCCAGTAATATTATGTAACCTAGTATACCTATTGTAATTATTACAAAGAATTAGGCACACTGTCAAGAACTGAGCAATCAAGGATAATAATACGAATAATAGTAATCGATATGATTTTGGCAATAATGGTCTTAAGGGGCGTTTAAACGGGCTATTTTTTACGGCAATTTGTGGCGGCAATGCTGTGGCCGGCAACATGGCAGTACTCTCCAATATTGATTAGATAGTTGCCGGACGATCGCTGAGCGATCGATTTTCCTTAACGTTGCCCGGCCAATTTTGTTGTTTGTTTCAGTCGCTTTTTATTTTATTATTGCCGGATTGTGTCGCCCCCTAAACGGGCTGCTCAACCCGGCAACAATAAAATACAGGGCGACTGAAACAACAACAAAATTGGCCGGGTAGCATTGCGGAAAATAGATCGCTCAGCAATAGTCCAGCAACCATCAAATCAATATTGGAGAGTACTGTCATGTTGCCGGCCACAGCATTGCCGCCACAAATTGCCGTAAAAAATGGCCCGTTTAGACGCCCCTTTAATATCAGAGGACTGTAGACAATTTGTTATACATAATTCTAAAAACCAAGCGAGATATATCGAGATATATACTCATTCACACACACTTATCTTATATATTATTATTATATATACTTATATTTTCCGATCTAGAAGAAAACGTTGTTACCTATATGAAATCAAGTCAAGTAACATACTATGTAATACCTAACTTTTATTCATGTTACTATAAGTTTTAAATAATTTAATCATAATCTAATTACTGAACTTAATATGCAGATTAAAAACAAAAATGCTAAGTCACTTGATTATCACGAACTGATAAATAATATTATGTAGACAGCACAGGAGCGTTAAATATAACTATTGTTCATTTCCTTTAATCTGCAAAATGCTTTTACTATCATAAACTGGTTTATCGATAAGATACCAGTGTATATTTATAACGGTGAGTGAGTAACGTCGAGTAATTAGTTGTGTCAGTGCACGCATCATGAGTTTTCAAGGCAAAGTAGTTCTTGTGACTGGCGCCAGTTCTGGAATCGGTGCTGCCACTGCTATTGAGTTTTCAAAAGAAGGAGCCCAAGTAAGCTTGGTCGGAAGAAATCAAGAGAAACTTAACAACGTTGCCAAAAAATGTGTAAACCCTTTAGTGTTGATAGCTGATGTCAGCAAAGACGAAGATGCTAAAAGGATAGTAGATGAGACTATCAAACATTTCGGTCAACTGGATGTTCTAGTAAATAACGCTGGTATTGCTACTAGTTCAAGTATTACCGACGACGATGTAATTCAATCTTTTGATAGAATTATAGCTACGAATCTACGCGCACCGGTACTTATCACAAATTTGGCGGCACCTCATCTTATTAAAACTAAGGGCAACATCATCAATGTCTCAAGTGTTGCTGCAATTCGCGAGGTGTCTACAAAGAATTTCTGCTACAATACATCAAAAGCAGGTTTGGATCACTTCACAAGGTCTATCGCTTTGGATTTAGCATCAAAAGGAGTTCGTGCGAATACCGTGAATCCTGGTCCAGTGATTACTGACATAGTAGAAAATTCAGGAGCACCAAAAGAAATATCGGAAGCAGCATTTAAACATATGGAGAAATTTACTGCTCTTAATAGAGTCTCTGACCCTGAAGAAATAGCTGATTTAATTCTGTTTCTGGCGAGCGATAAGGCTCGAGCTATCACTGGTGCATCATATCTCTCTGACAATGGAATGGCATTAAAAGGTCCTCTTGACTGATTTTTTATTAATAAAAACTTGAACTATGTATTTAATTTAAAAAAATCTTTTTTATTCTCGCATTTTATTTTTCATTAGCGTTTGCTTTCTTTTAATATCGCTAAAAATAAATCGTGTATGAAATCCGATTTAAAATTGCAACAGCAGAAGAGCGTATGTTCATGGCACTTACGCCCTTTTGTTGGTTTTTTAAAAGACCCATCGAATGATGTGCCCCACGTTCATGTTTGGTTAAAAAAAAATTTTTAGCTTTTGTTACATGAATGGAGTACCGCTACTAAAAACTTTTTTTTTTATTATCAATTATAAAAATAAATTGTTATGTGTCATCTTACTTACATTAATAATGCAATTACAGCATAGCAATGTATCAGCAGGGTGAGTGCCTGGTGATCTGAGCTACAGGCTCACGCCTATTTCAGACACCAGTCCTCTCACAATTACTATTTTTTATTAATCATTGTTAATGTGATAAATTGATATTGTATAGATTGGTGATTGTGAGACGAAAATAAGGAAATTATTATTATTATTATTTTTATTATTATTATTATTATCAATGAAACTAACTACCGGCTACTACAAGAAATCTTTTCACCAAATTTAACCAATATTCATTGGATCGTCTTTGAGTAAAATACCTGTGACATACGGACGGACCGACAGATAGACAGACAGATGGACATGACGAAACTATAAGGGTTCCATTTTTGCCATTTTGAAAGCACCCTATACTAAAAGAATACATAACTTGAAAATTCAAAGTTATACCAACATTTAAAACTTTAACTTCCGAACTACACCCAATAACTTAAAGTCATAAACCTAGACAGTATAGTGTAGCAATTGTGTCCATCTTACTCAGTTCTATATAACTTTAGTGCCGAAATTATGAATGTATGTCCATAACCAGTTCAGAATTTGTACTTAAATTTTACGACAATATTACTCGAAACAACTGCAATAATCTTAGAGATATTTAGAAAATTGATCTCTTAAATCTTTGATACGAAGTTGGGGGACAAATAAAACGTATATACCAATTATTTTGACGTTCGCTCTGAAGATTTCATCGTATAAATATAGTAGGTTAGACTCGCGGTTTTGTTTGGATTGCTTGTCGTATTTAAGTTTGTAAGATTTTTTTTACGTTCAGCTCCGACTACTTTCAGAAGGATTAAGTAAGTCTACACCAATTTCTATGGGTATTAGGAATTATACTAGTTAATTCCACCCAATAAGACTGTTTTACTAGGTAAACGAAAAAATCCTAAAGTCTAATCTACACTTATACTAAAAAGCTGAAAATTTTTTTTGTTTGTTTGAACGCGATCATCTCAAAAACTACTGGTCTGAATTGAAAAATTAACTATTGGATAGCCCATTTATCGAGAAAGGTTAAAGGCTATATAACATCACGATACGACCAATAGGAGCGGAGCAGCAATTAAATATGTTGCAAAAACGGGGAAAATGTATGTAGACGAAGTTGCGCGGGTCAGCTAGTTAGAAAATATAAGTAGCATTTAAATTACAATTGAATAATACCTTATTAAATTTTGTGTTAAATAGGATTTTTTTTTCTATAATCTTAACATAAAATAAGTGCATTATGAAAATATATGTATTACCTTGTTTATTGCCCAACGTTTCGAACGTATTGCAGCGGCCGTGGCATACGGTTGAAACGTCGGGCAATAAACAAGGTATTTTACCTTTAATTTTCACGATTAAGACCACAAACACCCAAATCGCGAAAGTTTATCAACATTTATAAAAAAAGTAATAAAGCCGATATTTGTATGAGATCTCGATACAAAATCTGCGTTTCACATTTCATAAAGAGTTGTTATTTTGATAAGTTAGAAAGTAGCCCATTGTGCATGAACCTAATTTTGCTATATTATTTTAAACATATTATTTCAGTCCATATCTTAAGCCTCTTCTCTTCACACCCAATTCTTATGGCTCTTATGACATATGCCTCCCCTTACAACGCAACGTTCCGATGACAAATCGTCAAGCGGAGTTCTCGGAACACTGTTAAGAACGACTCTAAAATCGAAGGTAAGCTGTTATCAGCTCTAAGGTGCAGATGAGCAGGAACTTGGATAGTTAAGATTAACTTTGGTGGGCCAAGCCAAAGTACATACGTAAGCCAAGCAGTAACAGAAAGACGACGCGACCTGATGATAAAGTTAGTGTAACCCGCGAAAAATTGCGATTTTTTTGTTGTAATTTATCATGTGTCCGTGTATCTGTTGGTGGTACCGTTGCTTTCATATGAAAGCAACGGTCCACATGGACCGATTTTGACGTGGATGTTTAATCGGGATAGATTAAGCTTTAGGAATTCTTTCCTTCTGTCCGTTGATTGAATATATTTAATATTGGGTTAAATATACAAACAGACAAAGTTTTCTTTCATGCTTTATCTAAAAACCTACACAGAACTACAACTCAAAGCGTAATAAACTGTCAATCTAACAAATGGAGGCTTAGTGTCAATAAACGGTTTATAGTCGCGAACAACATTATTTTATTAAATGGCGAATAAAAAAATAACTATTACATTCAGGTAGAATGTTACAATTTATGACTCGTAAGAAACTTTATAACAATTCTTAGCCAATCTCATTTATAAGTTATTTTCGTAAATTCGGCCAAGGATATTCTGAACCACTTTGTTTTGATGGAAGTTTGTTTAAAAGTAAATGGAGGAGGAAATAAGTAGGGTAATTTTCTTGATACTGGAGGCGTTTTTAAAGATGATTCTTACCTACTTACGAGACCGCATCGCGGACATTTTGGAGCTAAGCCGAGGGTACACAAAATACTACGTGCGTACAGTGGAAATGTTAAGTATTTGGTGGAACAGTAGAGATTTGATCGCACCAGTCATTTATTTTATTCTCTGAAACACGACTATTTGTCGGATTATTTGTCGTATAAATCCTATTAGATAGTCAACGGGTTAGTCGCCGACGACTTAACAGGTTCCGGTGCGGTGGCCCATTCGTCTAGGCGACGGCATGCGATACACAGAGAGTTTTTAATGGTAGTAGTACCAAGTGCAAGACCATTAATTACTTTTTGTGATTTATATGCCAATTTGTTTAAATTTATTTATTTAATACCAATATGATGAAAAAAATTGCTTCGGGTGAGATTCAAACTCGCGGTCATAGAGGTCCAGATTTCACGCAACACTGTATGGGGATGTGCATTAAACATTTTTTGCGTGTGCATTAAACTTTAGGAATAAAAAAGAACCACTCTGGTTAAAGCATATTGAGTGGTCACATGGTTCAAAAGATAAAGGTGGGAAAGATTTGACTACGCAACCCTAAAAACGTCATCTAAACTTGTCGATTCTATATAATACTCATTATGAAGCCATAGACAGATATATGTATAGTTAGACACGTGAAACTCAAAACAAGGAGATACTTTGGCATCGGATGTTCAAAATGGGCATTATGACAGAGGCTTTAGACACTTCAGCAAAATTTATTCACATTTTCGTAACTTCATACGTTACCCGACACCTCCAATTTGTAACAAAAATACCTTGACAGTCACAGTTTACGGCGCCAAAAAACTGTAGAAACACTTTTGTCGCTCCTAAATATATGGGGTAGGTGACAATTTTGTAGTGCCGCGACAAATTGGTCCAGTGAAATATGTACGGAAAGCAACTAACTGGGACGAATTTAGTTACGGCTTTTACTATGCTGAATGTAGGTATTTGAAGTAGGAAAATGTAATATTTAAGTATTGTAATAGAATCATTCATTATTTAATGCCAATTCGTATGAGTTAAGCCGTGGGAAAAGATCAATTAGAATAGAATACCATTTATTAGCAAAAAAAAATGTTTTTTGTAAAGTTCACGGACGGTAATTTTACGTGATAACGTCATAAGAAAACATTGATGACATTGTAATAATCAACCATACCTGTGACAGCTTTAGTTCCAATTGTATCGCATGCCGCTTGAATCGGCCATTCGCTGATAGGCTGATAGCTTTAGTTCCAATTGTATCGAATGTCGCTGCAATCACCATTCGCGTTACTTAGCAACTATTCAATAACGTGACATTGCTTAGCAACCTTTTAATAACGTGACACTTTTTCGTGTGTGCACCCGGTCAACGATTTCCCGGTCCGGTCGACCCGGTCGACGTTATCTGGTCAAAAATGTGGTAGATCCAAAAGATAGTGGATAAATTATTTGGTTTAAATAAAATCTAATGTACACTATTATTAAAAATGTGAAAGTAACTGTCTGTCTGTTTCGTTTAAGCCGTTGATCCGATTTAGGAGAAATATGGTATGGAGATAGTTTTTGTATAAAGTTAAAGTTTAAACACCAGAGTTCCGTGTGGATGAAGCCAAACCTAAGTCTTGATTATTTTTAGGGTTCCGAGCCTCAAAAGGTAATAACGGAACCCATATAGGATCACTCGTGTTTCTGTCTGACCGTCTGTCACAGCTGATCTACAGGAATGGATTTTCTCCGAATTTACTGGACCGATTGCGTTCAAACACGAGCATTAAACTTATAGAATTAATAAAGAATTTTGAATTTGAGAGCCATTTTTGGGGGCAATTGGGAAGTCAAAAAAAATGCAAACTGTATCATTTCAAATGGGTCTGTTTATAAGTATATCAAATATAATTTTTAATCATTTTAAGCTAATTATTTTTAAAGTTATCTTAGAAAAAAAACATGAGATTAGACCATCCCCCTTATCTCCGAAGTTACTGAGCCTAATAAAATACAAAAGATAGTTCTTAGTCTACCTAAATATTGCAAGAAAAATAATAAGAAGTCTGAATTTTGAATATGGTGAATATTTATAGGGCAAAACATGAAATTCAAAAAAACCTTTATGGTATGGTGTAACATGAAAATGAATTGGATTGGATATATCCAAGCCAATTTGTTTTCATTATTTCTTAAATTTATTTTAAAAAACTCGAATTTACTGAGCCTACAATTTTTAAAGAAAGTCTATAGTGTGATGATAATGTGGTGATCTACTGGACTATTGGGTGTTGGTCTAGCTAAAAGACTCTGACTGCTAGGCTAGAAATCGTTAGTTCGATTATCATTCAGCATAAATGTTCGTGTGATGATCACGATTGTTTATTCTGTGTCTGGGTGATCAAAGATCTTGAAAATCGGCCCACCCGTTGTTGAGTTGCAACGTAACTTTGTTTTATATTTAAGGATATTAATGAGCATATTTAAAATTATACCTATTTAAGTATGTTTACAAGCATCTCTGATTGCTATAGTAGAGATACTCTCCAGTCTTGTGTGAGTTGTCTGATATTAGCTAAATCTTTCAACTGAGATTCCGTTAAATAAAATATGAAAATATCACATATTGCATAGGTTGCACTAATAACATGAAATTTAACTAGATATAAAGTTTCATTAGTTTGGGAATAAAAATATCAAGCATATTACCGAATTTAAATTTTGCTGACTCACTCCTATATTTTAGTCTATATCTCTGGTGTTTTATAAGCTAGGACAATATTTTGCACACATAAAACCTTCCTAGAAAAATATGCAGTCAAATAGCAGAAACCCCATCTAAAGCAGATCACTAGCTTTTGCAACAAACAACCTGTTTTCAAGGCGCTTAAAAATACACATTTAGTACATTTTTGAAGTGAAAACTCCTTCAGCGGCGTATGTAATTTTCTTTCATGTCATGCCGTTGTCATTGTGTGATAGCGCAATAGATGAATATTGTATTTAATCACCTCTGTAATTGATAGAACTTTTGTACTGATAAAAAAAAACAAAAAAAAAATGCGATGAGCGATTGTAGGTCCCACATTACAAGCTATCCTATTGAATTGCAAGTGATGTGGGACCCATTTTCTCTACTACACCCATTGTCACTCCTGATACAAACAATTTTGCTTAGCCGGAGGACTTAACAAACCCCCCACTTAAGCTAAATTACTTGTATTGTTTATGTCGGTAGAATAATGGGTAGGATTCGAACCTGTGACCTTACGATTGTGAGTCCGATGCCTTAACCATTAGGCTACCGCCGAACTTTTAATATATAAAAGGATTAAATTGAAATATTTCAGCAATCAGCAGATAAGCTATAAATTTGATCTCTTTCTTATTTTACTTTTTTTTTCAAAATGAAAAATAGAATTCTGCTCCACTTAATACTTGGCACTTTACCAGTCAAAGAATGGAACTCCAGCTAAAATTGACTGTCGTTGGGAACAATTTCCGTGAATGACTGCATAATGTATAGTAATACCTATACTAATGTATAGGTATTACTATACATTATGCAGTATGCAGTAATTCACGGAAATTTTCTATTATGTTCATTTAAAAAATGTATAACTGAGTTAAAAACCAACTAAAATTTACTATAATTTCCGAAACCAAACCTCATACTTACAAAAAGAAATAAAAAAGTGGGATACAAAATCGTTTAGGTCAAGTAATTATTTTCCATCGATGTCAACTGGTAATGTTTCCAGAAGACTGGCGTGATTGGCACGTTGGATGGCAATACTTTAGCATAATTTTATCAGCATTTAGGTATTAATAATTGAGTTAATTTGTCTAATTTACCAAACACTCTGGTCATTTTGTCATTAAGTAATCTATTACTTCAATATTTTAAAAGAGAGATACTTTTTTGGCAGCTTCTTATTGCAACTGCCGACTAGGTATATTTTTTTCAAACTGATTTCAAACTTTTATTGATTTGATTGATATTTTAATTTGGTTTTGTAAGTTTGTTTTATGCCCCAGTAAATTTAAGTTAGTTTTACTGTCTGTATATTATATCCTAAACCACTGAGGCAGTCAATTATGTAAAAGACTCTGTAAAAGTAGGATTTGTTGTAAGAAAGAAAGGTCAAATACATAAATAAACAATAAAACACCATCTAACAACCGCATTAAATAACTTTTAATACCTTCGAATGCCTTTGGCTATTACGATAATGACTCTACCGGCCTCGTGAATTATCACCCGCCCGCAAAACAGTCCGGACAACCAAATTGAATTCTAACCCACCATAGAACTTAGTTACACCAACTCTAGTTTAAAAAACTACCTTCCTCTAATATTCTCTTCGCCGTGTTATTTGTTTTTAGTTTTCATTCATATACGAAGATGTAATAGCATGAGTTCTATAATAAAGGTTTCTTTCAATAATTTTCTATCATTTAAACTTTATTAATTATTTTTAAAAGTTTTAAACTAACTGGTTTAAAACTGTTTGTATTAATTACCTGGCATATATAAATAGGTTCTATTTTCAGCATTAGGTACTTCAAGAGACAACTCCAAACTTAACTATTTTTTATTATTTTATTACTATGTAATATGCTCTTGTTGGACCTATACATGTGCCGAAAATAAATATTTTACTTTGACTTTGTCAATATCATAAACATAACAATATCATTGTAACTATTATTATTGCAACATAGCAAAATTTCTAGAGTGGTACAGGATTTAAATTGGTTGATTGTAGAAAGAAATCAACCCTTCTCACGGCGCCCTGCATCTTCTGAGAAATTCGCTCGACTTACCGAAGTGAAGATAAGCGACTCACAACGGTAAATTAAAATATCTCACTTCCTTCTGATAAATTCTTACTGTGCAAAGTTGGTGAGAGTTTTCAGGCGCAGGCATTCTTATCAATGCAACAAGAAGACTGTTAAAGAATTACGGTATATACTTTTGTATAGTTCGCATGTAAGACTAAGGTGACTAAATGTTCATGGTTATACCACAAGTGAATAACTCATATCTACAGTCGTTCGACGAAGGTGTCTTAACGGGTTAATCGTGCGGGAATTGAGAGGCGCAATGCAGGGGGAGGGCAGACCACGTTACATACACACAGCGTGGTCTCAGTATCCAGGGCTGTCGTTAGACGTTAGTTAAATTGATATTAATATCTATTGTCTAGCTTGGAGACGCTCGTGTCGCCATTCATCACAACTCCAAAGGCGTTGTCCTGCTGTATGCTTTTATACTGTGGTTGTACGTATAATGTGTAAGTTATACTTACTGTAATTTGACCGGTATACGGGGACCTACGAGAACAACCATAAAGTAAAAATAATTCGGAATCCTAACTTATGTCTCAAAGTGTAACATGGCGTTCTAGAATATAAAGGTGCCAAGTTTTTTATATACTCGCGGTTTACCAAGCCGTGTCAGTTTTTAGATACACATCAAAACGCGCGAAACTTGTATCTTCTAATGTTTTTACTGTAGAAAGTATTTCGTAAAAACTAGTATAGAGTCTATTATTTTAGGGTCTTTAAAATAACTTATATTTTATTACTTGTTTATTTTTATTATATTTATACCTAATACAGACAAATCAAATTATTTGTTTGTATTAGGCATAAATATAAATCAGTTTCCATAAAAATCTGGACTTCACTAAGTAATCTACGTAAGTGAAGCTTGTATCATTCAAAAGTATTGATCATGTAATAGCATTGGAGGGTCAGATGCCAACTCAGCGTACGTGACAAGTCATACAAACGTACTATTAGGTTTCATAACGGAAACTAGCACGCGGCGCTTTCCGTGTAGCGGATAGCGTAATGTACGGGCCATAAGAAATATTAGCCACATCGTTGCCTCTTGAATTTAAACCTCAAAGCCTTTATTTTGTAAAATTATATTATGTTTTACTTTTTATTGTGCACTTTATATCTTACACAACTCACACGCGGCCGTCTGATACCAAACTAGGCAGAGCCTGTGCAATGGCATCCAGACAACTGACAAACATACTTGTACATTTTTAAATAAATACGTATAATATAGTCTAGTTGAAAATCAGCGTCAGTCGTCAGCCTGGCATATGCTGAGCTAGGTCCTATTTTCGATATTATTATATAAATATGTAGTAAATATGAGATACATGTTTTTTTTATATTGTTAATGTGTTGTCATTTTATGATGTGCGCTCTGTTTTTTGTATTATTGTATAAAATGGTAAATATGTCAATATAAATTATTTCTTAGTCTTATTACAAAGCCGAAAAGTTTGTTTTGTTTGTACGTATTAACGTAATAATCTCAGAAACTACTAGTCCGAATTCAAAAATTATTTTACTGTTAGATAACCCATTTAACGAGAAAGGTTATAGGCTATATAACATCACGCTACTACCAATAAGACCGGAGCAGCAGTAAAAAATGTTGCAAAAACCGGGAAAATTTACGCAGACGAAGTTACGCGGGTCAGATATCATAGATAAATTACACCAAGACACAGAATGAATAATTGTGCTCATCTCACAAAGATTTCCCCCTCCCCTCTAGATCTGGCACTGCTACATAATGCACCAAGACGCACAATACGCAGCGCCTCTGTAAATAACGCCCTAGAGACTAATTGACACGTGCGTAAAACGTCTACCCAACATTTAGAAGATTGATCATCATGTACCTATCATTCGTTTTCCTCAAATTCCCAAAATGTCTATCTAGGCACTTAGGACAATTTTACCTTAAAGAAAACCCTAGACACACCGCACAAGACAACTCACGAAGTGGCGAATAGTCTTTTTACTTTGCTTAATGAGGCAGAAAGTCCAATACGGTGAAGTCATCCATTGAGCGATCTAGACCTTTAAACCCAACCCTAAGATAAAATCGAAAGGTGTGATCTCTCAATTATTTGTTGCAGTAATAGTATACAATGATACAGGTTTTGCACTTTCCGCGATACCAAATGCGATTGCATTATTATGATATAGCTAAACTAATATGTATGGAGACTACTAATACTATAAATTTGAAAATGTGTGAGAATGGATGGCTGTTTGTTGCTCTTCCATACAAAATTACTGGATGGATTCTGATGATTTTTTTAAAATAATGTAGTTTGTATAACAAAACATTACATCCAAAGTAATATTATAAATGTGAAAGTAACTCTGTCTGTTTGTTACGTTTTTACGCTTAGACCGCTGAACCGATTTAAATGAAATTTGGTGTAAAGATAGTTTGAATTCCGAGGAACGACATAAAATTAAAGATAAAGATTTTATCCCGATAGTCAACATCCACGCAGGTAGAGCAGCGGACGAAAGCTAGTATGGCATTAAAAACAAACATAACGCAGGGAAACTTGTGCGTTTACTATTTATGACTTATAATTAAAGTAGGATTTGACATGGATAAAGTCACTTGTCACCTAGTACCTAATCGTACTTACATAGGTGTGCGACACCAATCACTTACGGCCAGGGTCGCTGGGACGCCCACTGGGACGGCTACAATCTGTATTCAAAGACATACAACGCCACATCTCTACCGTCTACATGACACAATCAATGTTACCTACTATTACTGAATGTGTTCTCAAAATTAGATTACGTTGTCGAGATTGGGTTTATTTGGTGGTTTAAGCGCTTATTACAATACACTGAATCAGGGACCCTAAATCCTTTAAAAAGAGCGGTGTAATAAGAGTTAGGGCCCTAATTCTCTAACAGATTTTCAAGACCACCTCGATTTAGGGCCCTGATTCAGGGTAGTGTAATAGTCGTTTTAATACAAACATTAAACTAAAAACTGAGTAAGTAGTAACTATTAGTTATATTTCGGGACTTAATCGCGTGAATTATTTAAAGGTACGAACCTTTTATTTACCCGACGTTTCGATCGAATTGCACCGATCGTGGTCACGGGTGGACTTTACAGGAATGGGATCAGGGCACGGCATCGATCAAAAATCGATGCCATGCCATGATCCTATTGCTGTTAGATAACCCATGTAGCGAGAAAGGCTATATAGGCTATATAATATCACGCTACAACCAATAAAACCGGAGCAGCAATGAAAAATGTTGCAAAAATAGGTCACACATCAAAACGGATGAAAAATCGATGCCATGCCATGATCCCATTGCTGTCAAAAATTTTGAGATTTTTGATCAACAAATCTGACAGGTAGTTTTCACAGTGTTCTTTTGAGGTTAACTTTATGCTTCCTAAAGTGGTCTAAAGTGACCAAAACAGGTGGAAATCTGATGGAGCAAGACCAGGGCTATATGGAGGATGCATCAACACAAGCTCTCTCAATTTTTACTGAGTGGCTATAGATGAGTGCGGTCCGGCATTGTCATGATGGAACACCACGCCCTTCCTGTTCATCAACTCTAGCCGTTTTTTCTCAATGGCTTTTTTTAACCTTATCAGTTGCTGACAGAAAAGATCAGAATCGATAGTTTTACCCGACGGCAAAAGCTCACAGTGGACGATTCCCAATTTTCCTTTCCAATCCCACCATACACACAGCATTACCTACTTTGTTCCGAGTTTCTTTTTTTTTTATTTATTGCATCTTCAGAATATCAACATTTAATAGTATTAAAACCAGCCAGTTACATTCAGTACAAACAAAGAAAAAAAGAGTAAAAAATAAAGAAAGAGTCGGTGCCAAACTGTCCTCAGGATGCCTCGTGTAGACTCGAAACACGTGTCGAAGTTTCACTTCGTAGAAGCGATATTGCAAGTCAAGGGTCCGGAGATGCCTACCACTCGACTTAGTGAGAGTACCTGTCACTAATTTTCTTTATTGCAGGTCTCTCTTGTTGAGTGCGGTCATATATTCGATTGTTGTATTATTGACATTTCCTTACTACTTCAATCGTGGTGATTCACAGATCGAGGGTGGGTGGTGGGATCCCTCCCTTATAATCTACTTAAGATGGATTTCCGTCATGTTACGCCTAAATCAATGGGTTATCTTAAATCAGCAAGCATAAAATAGGCAAAATACTTTATTCATTTATGTTACAAATGCAACGCTTGAATGTTCGACAAAATTTGGAGTAGATTGATTTTACATTTAATAACAAGTTCGCAAGAGTAAAGCCGTGAGAAAAGAACTTGGCAATAAAAATTCATGGCCACTTTTTAAAAAAATGCTATTTTTTACAATATATTTGTTTAAATACAGTAAAGCCAGTAAGGGACCGCAACAATTACTCCATCAAACTCACGCAAGCAATAACCATAGTACGTAACCTGGTATAATCAAGTTTGCAAATGAATTAGCCTCCTACTGTGTGGGGTATCAACTTACAAAAATACAGAAGAGAGTAAAGGGAACATGCGATTCGATTATTATAAGAAAACTACTTATTTATGAACCACTAATTAAAAAATAATAAACTTATAAAATGATAATGACAAGGCCGCCAAGTCACCCTAAGTAGCACCCGTTCACGAGTTTGACGTATTCGTCAGCCATCATCCCCTTCGCCATATTGGAGAGAAAGAAGACGATCCGACCCGCACTGCCACCACAAGCAATGACATTTTAGTGAGCATGACGATCCCTGACATTACATCTCATAGAAACGAAAATAACCTTAAATAATTTAATGAAGAACGATCGCTAGTTACCGTTACTAAAATTTTAAATTATCTAGGTACTCTGAAAATATACAATGCAAACCACATTATATTATTTAACGCAAATACCTACATTATTCTGCATTTTTACATTTATGACCATGAATTTTACATCATTCATGGTCGTAAATGTAAAAATGCAGAATAGGATAGGAAGAGGTTTGATTACTAACAATACATTCAAAAATCGAAAATACTTTTTTCCCTACCTATTCAAAATAAGACCTTTAATAAAAGAAAACCCGCTGTTAACCATAACTAAAACATAATAACAATAACACGTCAATTACGAAATCCATCAAACACATTCGCAACAATCAAACAAAAGTAGAAGCAATCTCTCACTACAAATGAGTCAAACAATAAACCAGTATAAATCAAGCCAAACATTACCTGTGCTATAGAAAATTATGTATAATTCCGACTTAGTATTCAATTGCCTTGCTCGGACGAATGAGGAATGTCTGCAGAACAAATAAAAGAGGGGTATAAAGTGATTTAGAGGCCCTATCAAAGCACTAGATCGAGGGTCAGACGGCCCTCGCGATAAATAATAGCTGTATCTCTTTGCCGCAGTTATGTAAGGGTCATATTTTGATGGTAGGCTTCACAGGACAGAGAAAAGAGGTTAGAATGATCTTTTGTGCGGAGCAGGAGAGTCTTGTAAAACCAATACCTTATCGTGATACCGTCGAACATTTAAATCAAATACAACCCCGTACTTCAAAGTAACTAGCTGAGCTAGCTACTTTGAAGCTAACTACTAAGCTGTGATAGTTTTTATTTAATTAGGTACATAATCATGCCATGGTTTTGTTTTATGAAAACTATCGCCATAATATAAATAAAGATTTATCGTAACAAAAATCTGAATGAAAAAATGCAGTTCCTGTACCCGAAAAAAAATTGAAAAGGAAAGATTTTATTTTATTTTAGGACAAAAAATAAACTGATGTTCCAAATATAAAAACAAGCCGCCAAGAAACTTATAGGTCACTATTTACAATCATCAAGTTAGATAATACTAGCTATCCCGCGCAACTTTGTATGCGTAAATTTTCTCTGTTTTTGCAACATTTCTCGTCGCTGCTCCGCTCCTATTAGTCGTAGCGCGATGTTATATAGCCTATAGCCTTCCTCGATAAATGGGCTATCCAACAAAAAAAGAATTATTAAAATCGGTCCAGTACTTTTTGAGTTTATTCGTTACATACAAAAATACAAATCTTTCCTCTTTATAATATTAGTGTAGATGATTTTATTGAACGAACTAGTGTGGTTGGTGAAAAGTCTACAATAATAGTACTTACAATCACGAAAATAAAATCACATTATGAATACCTTCCTGAAATCAAACTTACTTACTTTAGTCTACTCTCTCATCTGGATGGATATCCAGATGTCGTGACAGCTAGAAAGATAAGTCTTCAGTTTAATATTTTGACCTCAAGTAGGTTAAAGGGAAAGATTTTTTTTTACCACTTTGTCGCTACCTATGATCTAATTCTGTGCACGAGTGGCATTTGTTCCAATGCAAAAGTAACTAGGTGGCCTTTCTACTGAACTAATCTCTGTTCTAAGGCAGGCTCTATGCGTAGAAGTTCTCATTGTCGATTTAATAATCTACTCAAAATTTTAAGCCCCTGTTTTTGTCTGGCAGACTTAGGCGTGGGCAGAATATATATCTCTGGTATTGTTGAGGTCTGTTCTGTGGTAAGAAGTACCATTAGGCCGTATGCTTGCTGCCAAAAAACATTTGTCATCATGTTACATACACATATACATGTTGGATTCGGAAAATGGTTTAAACTGTTTAAATACATTATATTGTGTACTAGCCTTTGCGCACGACTTCACCAGACTTCAGTCAACAAAAAAACTTCAGCTGGGTCGTAATAGGATTTTTAGGTTATATTCAAAATCTTGTACTGCTTAGGCCAGATAATAATGATTATACATAGACGTGAAATCTGGAGAGTTTAACAGAATTGCTAGTAATATGGAACCACATATATTAGATATATTTCGGGACTTAATCGCGTAAACTATTCAAAGGTACGAACCTTTTATTTACCCGACGTTTCGATCGAATTGCACCGATCGTGGTCGACTGTGTCGACCATGTGACCACGATCGTTGCAATTTGAAAATATTTGGTAAAAATTGCTTCTTTCCATTTAATTTACATTGATTGTAAATTTGACTGCCTCTGTGGCGCGGTGGGAGTGTGGCCGACTGCTACGCAAGAGGTTGTGGGTTTTATTCCCACACGGAACATCACTTTGTGTGAACCACAAATTGTTGTTCTGAGTCTGGGTGTACTTTTTGTCCGTGACTTCAATTTTTTTAACTCCCCTTGATACAGGGCTTGAACCCTACAAGTGCGTGTGAAACCGTAATCAAGATAAATGCCACGGAATTACCGAATAGTTTTACAATTAATGTATTGGGAAACAAAAGTTAAGCAGCGAACGCATAAAATCGTTTCGTCGATATCGATGGTACACAAAGAGGCGGTAATGAGTTGGTGATGTTTCTCAAACTTTTTATAATAGTTCTCAAAAGATTATAACATTAAGACAATTCAAACTTAAATAATAGTAAAACCAAATGAATAAGAAAGCGAATTTTAGGACAAGAAATAAGCTGCTGTACCAAATGTAAAAAAGCCGCAAGGAAACTTACGAGTATGTGTCACTATTTAAAATCATCAAGTGTGTTTGGTGAAAAGTCTACGATAATAGTAAGTACTCAGAATCAAGAAAATATAATCTAAATGTCCACATTATGTATACCTCCATGAAATTAAAGTTACTTACTTTAGTGTACTGTCTCATCTGGATGGATGTCTAGATGTCGCGACAGCTAGAAAGATATAGATAAGTCTTCAAAGTGAAATATTTTGACCTCAAGTAGGTTGTCAAAGTTTGGACTCCATTTACATAGATATTATCAGATAGTAAAGTATATTTTAATATCCAAAAGTTTGAGAAACACTATCGCCAGGTGAACCGACAAACAGTTCGTGCAACTGATAGATAAACACAAATCGAAGTGAAACAACAGTGACTTTTGCAGGTATTGAGTGTATTTTACCACGACTGCCCCTAAAAGCACTTTCTTTTCTTTTTTTTAAGTTGTTGATGTCCTTGTTAGTCACGTCCATTGACATATATATACTACATGTTTCTTTGTATCTATTGTACCGTATTATTGTTATTGTAGCTGCCTTAGCTAAATATTTATTTTTAGTGTTCTAAGGTAAATTGATAAACCCTCGAGTTTTGTAATCGTTAATGTTGTTTGTACCAAATACAAAACTAAGACAGGCGCCAAGAACTAAGGTGTTAGAGGTATCTAAATCCCGCACTAATCTGCAGGAATTTGCTCCTACGGTCAGGTCAGGGGTTTAAATATTTTAAATGAGGTTTCCCATCGATTAGATATATAAGGTTGTTCTTTGGGGAAATTTTAGGAGGTGCTATTGAACTATCTTAGTTATCTATAGTATGATAATAATTTATCAACCCTCTTCAAAAAGGAGGAGGTTCTCAATTCGTCTGTGTGTTTTTTTGTATGTTTGTTCACCGATTACGCAAAGACGGCTGGACCGATTTGAAAAATTATTTTTGTATTTGAAAGGGTATACTTTCAAGTTGGTCCCATTGTCATCCGATCACGATCTGATGATGGGAAGGATGCCATCATCAGATCGTGATCAGATGACAAGTTCCCTCGATTTCTCCAGGAGGAGAAATCGAGGGAACTCTTAAAATATCAAAGGCACACCTACAGTGATTTAGGTATATTTCACAGTGATTTGTGCATTTACTCTTAAAAAACACCAATTAGTGAAGTGGAACTGATGATGAAGGCCACAAATGACAAGCAGACCTAGTCAATATTTCACAGTTTGCGATTTAGTTACTTTAATATGGTATTGAGTAGCACTTTATTCTCGTTATACTACTATAACACAATATAATATAGCTGATAGTGAACTCCTCAACAATTAGCGGCCCTGAATCGGGCAAGCAATATTTTGTAAAAGGATTTGAGCAGTTGACATAAGCCTATTTTAACTTAAGTGAATTACATACCAACCCACTAAAACACTCTTTGTTGCTCCATTGCTGTATTGGGTGTGATATATCTTGTGATAACAATGTGTGCTTTATCAATTAATAAATAATAAATGCTCTAATAATATCTTGGAATAAAACAAAACCGGTACTATAAACCAGGCAAATGATAAACAGTTTCATTTCAATTTAAAAATACATGTTTAAATATGTACGTACAGTACCTAACAATTTGAGTTCAACTCGCACTTAGCCGGTTCCCGATATTAGTAAAATGACGTAACGCATATTCCCACCAATTATTTCTATATATCACCTACTTCTATGTCAGTTCAGATGTCTTTATGTGTCACAAGAATACTTCCACTAAAAATACTGGGGTAAATACAAGCTCATTACACTCTCGTTACACAAGGGGACATCTAAAATATGAGGCTCACGTACTAAACGTCAGGTGGCACAACTCTGAAAAGAAAATATAGAAACGACCTTTGAAACAAAGGAGCTTAAAAATATATATTATTATGTATTCAAATGTAGGTGTACCTATTTCCGGGTTAAAGTTTTATGGATACTCATGATTATAATTTCTTTATAATGTCCTAGCGATAGAAAATAAACCAAGTACATTTGGGGAGGAATCACAGATTTTTTCATTTTGCGTTTCGTCTAATTGCTTTATTTTTATGAAACCAATTTTTTTAGTACAGTCAGTAACACAATCTTAGTTTGGTTAATAGTAACGGGCTTAATAAAACAAATTATGGTAATATAAAGTAGAGCTTATTTTATTAAAAAAATATATATTCGAATTCTATAATTCGTCCGGTCGCGTCGTGGGATGAAACAATGAATGAGTCGACTTATTCATTGTTTTATCCTACGACGCGGGACGAATGAATATCGTTAGTTTATTAAACTTATCGCAATTTACAATTTTTCAATAGATTATATCTACTTATATAATATATTTTTCGATATTTTTAAATAATTATAAAAATTTTAATCTTTCAAAATCTTTTTCACTTTAACGCATTATTTTCGATAGTCTTTTGATATCGTCAAAGCCAAATCTTGTAAATATTCATGAAGTTTGATACTATCTAAAAGTTCATTTCCGTCCATTGCAGCCGCGAGCGGCTGACGACGTGCGGCTGACGCGCGCGGCCGATGCGACAATAGGCTGCGTGCGCACTCTGACTATTGTCGCCGCACTACGAGGCCGCGATAGGCCGCGATGCACAGAAATTAACCTTGAGAATAGGCTTCATAGCTTTCCAGTCAATTTTAATATATTTTTGTGATGCGCTAAAACAATATACTCACTACACACATTGTACCCGTGATAATGTATATTTGTGAAGTCCCTGGCGACTCAGGGATTGTTTCCTAGTGCGGAAACTGTCTTATCGGGTGATGGTCATGACTGAGTCAGGACTTTTTTAAGGAATAGATATACGCCAGAAATGATTTCTGCTGGTATAGACACCATAGGAGAAACCATAACGAAACGTATCTGATAAAGTAGTAGTGATGCAAATGGCAAATAAAACTGTAACCAGGATTGAGTAAAAGTTTTGAACTCTCTGCTGATCTTTGAATCGCCTGGCTTGCAGTGACACGGAAACTAAAACCAACGAATCGGAAAATCAAAAGCAAACTAACTGACCGAGTGACTGGAGACAATTTTACTTGAATGACTTGATCTGAAAACCGACGAATAAGCCTATGTATATTTTTTTAGATTTTCGGCAATAACTAGTGTTGCCCAAATGCAAGAACAAGACGAGACTTAGCCAGTCTTGGTCTTGGTCTTGCGCCAATACACCTGGTCTTGGTCTTGGTCTTGGTCTTGCGCTCCCAGTCTTGGTCTTGGTCTTGGTCTTGCAGCAAGAGTCTTGCAAGTCTTGCAATTACCTATTAGTCTATTACTATTTATTAAAGTTTACTTTAAATCTTAGAAAAACGTATTAGAATTGGAACATTGTGAGCTTGAATTAACATAGCCATAGTAAAGATCAAGCAGATTAATAAGTAACTGAAGATTTGATAAGAAATTCGAAAAATCAACTGACCTATATGTCGTTTTCCATGGAAGTAACTGTTTCTTATAAAACATTTATGATTTATAAGCTTACATTTGCTAAAACATGTAAAAAAACAAATTAATTACAATAACTTGACTGTATTTTAAAGAACAATACTTATCTGTCTAGAAAGAGATTGAACCCTCAACTTATAAGAAATTTAATAAAAGAGTTTACGATTTATCATTTATTTGAATAAAAAATAAAATACAACACAAATCAACAGCTTTATCATTAGGTTATGATACTTTATATAATTTTTTTTGACCAAGAATTAATACAAAGTAACCATCTGGCTGACTCATCACTTAACCTATTTCTATGTTTTCTAATTACTAATGATGCTTTAGAAAATAACCTCTCAGCAGGTACTGAAGTTGCAGGTATTGAGAGAAAATCACGGGCCATTTTCGATAAAATCGGATACTCTGTCTCATGCGTCCTCCACCAATCTAAAATGTCTTCCGAGCTGGCAGTTCTTGGTTTTCTCAGGTACTCCTCCAACTCGTCTATCACTAAGCCTTGAAGACAAGATCCAGATGACGTCGAGGGACATTCATAGAGTTTATCAAAGTCTATTACGTCTTCATCTTCATCACATACTTTATTTTCTTTTTCTGGTAATTCCAGAGATTTGTTCAGTGAGTGTAGACTTTTATATTCTTCATAAAGTTCATTGAACTTGCGCAGACTTTCTGTTTTAAGTTGCTTCCCCCACATTGTCAGGTCAAAAGTCTGAGCCTTATGCCTTGGGTCTAAAATTAAAGAAGTACAATAAATCCAGTTGCTCTTCTTGTAATGTTTAAGCATTTTGTCTCGAGCTGCTTGGAAAGCTAGAATGAGCCTTTCATCCACTTCAGATCGATTAGGTTTCTCATCTAACTGTTTTACCATGGATTCAATTTTATCTAGCAAGAGATTGAATGATACAATGACTAGCGGTAATGTAACATATTTGTCTCCACCAAGTTTTGTACTTAAAAGTTTAAAGTTTATTAGAAATTTATGTAATTTTTCGAGTACCTGCCATTCATTAGCTGTGATTTGAAAATCATTTAATTCGGTGACAGAACTGCACAATATGTCAATGCCCGCTCTCACTTTTAAACCAAATCCAATCATATCATGTGTGGAATTCCATCTCGTTGGACAGTCAAGAATGGCATTTAGATTTGATGGCACGCCAGCTGCTTCACAAGCAGACTGAAACTTCTTCTTCACTATCTCACTTCTTTTTATTTTACTGGAAATACTGCGTAACTTTGTTACAGATGTACGCGAGTCAGCAATATTTGGTGCAGATTCTTCATCTTCCTCATCCTCAGTTTCGTCTGCATAGTCTTCGTACTGCTGATCTTGCGCGTTAGTGTCAGACTCACAGTGTAATGCTAAGGTCTTTAATAAATCTTGTACACCAAGGTTTAAAATGTGAGCAAAGCACCGGAAATGTTGATTGTCTGAATCAAAGTGTGGCGGCAGCTGTTTGCCCAGTTCATACATGAATTTGGTATTTGCAGTTGCGTTGTCGACCGTGATACCTTGTATTTTATCAATTATGCCATATTCCAATAAACATTCATGGAAAATCGTTGCAATATCTTCCCCAGTATGTCGACCGCGTGATGGTATAAAATCAAGAACTACAGATTGATACTTCCATGCGTTGTCTATATAATGAATAGTAACCCCGTAGTAACTCCTACCAGCAATTGACGTCCACCCATCAATGGTAAAAGACATTTTAGATGATAATTGTTGAAGTCGTTCCTTGAGATTCAATTGGAGCTCTTCAAATCGCTCTTTGACTTTCCTTCTAAGTGTAGACCTTTTAGGAAACACCATATTAGGGCAAATACGTCGAAAATATACTTGTGTAGCTTCGTCATCGAAAAATGAGAAGGGAAGATATTTTTTCACCACCCAATCAACTGTAGCTGTCGTGATGTTGTCACTGCTGTTTTCCGACTGAAACAAAACAATAAATCTTGTGTTATTAGGTTTGAGCGTATAAGAGGAGGAGGTTTGTTGTTGTTAAATCGAGAAAATCGTTAAATTGATATTTGTTATATTAAGGTTGCACTGTACTGTAATTTACCAAAATAAAGTACTTAGTTGTTACTGGCCGATTAACTGAAAATATGGGTGTTTATAAAAAATATTTAAGACGATAATTACATACTTAATATGTCGCACCCCTAGATGAAAACTGTGAAAACACCACTAACTCAAAAATACTTACGTAAGTTAATGGCGTTTTTGAAAGTATCGCATGAATAGCTACGCGGAGTTAAAATTCTTTTAACTGTTAAAAAAATATTCTTACCTGTCCACTTCCAGCGGTTACTAAAAAGCTTGTGATATCTCCACTTAATTTTGGTTTAACAGGAAGAAATATTTCTGATTCCTTTTTGTGGAAAGATATTAGATGTTTCCTTAAGCCTGAAGTGTTTCTGTTTTTCATTTTTATTTCAATCTTTTTATGTTGGCACAATTTACAGAAGGCAGTTTGGGATGCATGAATTATTTCGAAAAACTCCTCAAATTTGCTTTTGGGTCTTTTAGATCTGTGACTCAAACTCTCGTTACTCGGACTAGAATAATTTGAATCTTCGTCACTCATATTAAATTGTACACGTGATACGTTTTTAGAAAACAACGAGAATTAGTAAAAACAATTATCAAGTTAGACTCGAAGCACAGCTCAATTGGAAATGACTGGAATTAAAATAATTCCTTTATTTATAGTACGTTTCCTTGCTTTACCGCGCCGCCTCGCCACGTGCCGGCTCTATGAAAAGGATGCCGCCGCAAATCAAACAATGCCGCGTGCGGCGTACAAACACACACTAAATATTACCTACTTGTACAGACGCGACGCGTGAATAAAATAGAATTAGTGCCAATCACTATTCTTTACATATAAGTGAATGTTTTGGCGTACATCTATACTAATATTATAAAGCTGAAGAGTTCGTTTGTATGTTTGATGACAGAAGTTTTAAAATAAATAAATAAGTCCTGAACGTCACTATACCTCCAAAGTTACTATTCCTCGTGGACGAAGTCGCGGGCACAGCTAGTAAATACTTACTCTCATCATCTCTCTCAGAGATATTCGGGCTGGTAAGTAATACAAAACTCTTATCGCAGGCTTTTTATTTTATTAGTAGGTAAGTACCTACGCTTTTTATATTATTTTATTAGTTTTGTAGAATTTTTTTACACGTTTCAAGTATATTTAAAAGTGGCTACAATATTTATTAAACGGGTGATATTTGAACACTTTTTTGCTATTTTTTCTTGTAAAAACTTAAGAAATATAATGACTAAATGTACAATAATAGTACCTAAGTAATTAGTTTAAAACCATATAAGTAATCAATATTATAATATATACTTACTAGAATGAATTAATATGACATCTACTACCTATCCTTACCATTTTATCCTAATCATAATACTACTTGCGTGATCAGTATAATGTATTCATTTTCATTCTAAGCACTCTGAAACTTATTTATTCTTTGGAACACCTGTAGGTACTCTACTAGGAAATTATTTTGCATGAGTATACCTTCGCCCTATGGCGGCAATCAAATAGTGTCAAATGTTATGATTTCGGCGTGGCGGCAACGATTGTTTTAGATTTCAAAAGAAGCCGCCGGCGCGTGTATCATAACCATGTACTTCCGAAAAGCGGCAAATTTCTTTGAGAAGTAAGTACAAAACCTTTGATGCCGCATTATCAAAGTGCCGATGGTTAAAACATAACTATGCATGCACTCAGTTTGATTTTAATAGATATTTTTTTATTCGCTATGTTTATGGTATTAGTCGTAATGCGCATAGGTCCAGTTTTTCATATTCTTTGATACAGTTTTTTGCGTCTCATAGAATTCCTAAGCGTACCTACCTATACACCGAACTGTTACACCTAACTACTCAGTGAAATAGCGCTAAGTCCTAGCTGCAAGACGCAAGAGTCTTGCAGGCTATGTCTTGTTCTTGCTCAAGTCTTGCACGGTCAGTCTTGGTCTTGGTCTTGCTAAAAATACGCGGTCTTGTTCTTGGTCTTGGTCTTGCAAAAACGCAAGAACAAGACCAAGACTGCAAGACCAAGACTGAATTTGGGCAACACTAGCAATAACGCAATGACGCTAGATCTTATCATATCCAAAACAATTTTAGTTTAAAGTATGTATTAAGCACTACCTTTTTGTTTTTTTTTAATAGTTTTTGATCACACGGTTCAAAAGATAAGGGAGGGACAAAATTTATGCAACTTTCGTGGCGATTATTTTCAAAAATATAAACTTAATGCTAAGAAAAGTGAGCGACTTGTCTTTAAGACACAAAATAAGTCATATGAGATGATCCCTCCCATTATGCTGTGTGGTACTGTTCTTAACAGAGCAAAACAATTTAAATACCTTGGTCACTGGGTCACAGATGATGGCACTGATAACTGTGATATGGAGAGAGAGCACAGAGCATTGGCCGTCAGATGCAACATGCTCGCCCGCAGGTTTATGAGGTGCGACAATGAAGTCAAGTTGATATTGTTTAGGGCGTATTGTCAATCTTTTTATACATGTAGCCTATGGACTAGCTACACGCAAAAGGCGTACAATGCTCTGCGCGTGCAATATAACAATGCATTTAGAATACTGTTGTCACTGCCGCGATTCTGCAGCGCATCAGCAATGTTCGCAGATGCATACTGATGACTTTTTTGCGATAATACAAAACAGATCGGCACCTCTGCTGTATCGAATGCGTCACAGTGACGCATTCGAAACAGCAGCAGACGTGATTCCGCTCCAAACACATGGAGTGTACAAGGTGGATTGCAGTTGTGGTAGTTCCTATATCGGACAGACCAAAAGTTCCTATATCGCAGACAGGGTCAAAGAACATATCGCTGTTGTAAAAAACCGTCAAGTTTACAAGTCTGCTATCGCTGAGCATTTGTGGGAATCAGGACCAAATCACTGGATAGAATTGCGTAAGCCACAGGTACTTTCCACTGATCGCCACTATTATTCCAGGATAGTACGCGAGGTGGTTGAGATCAAGAAGTATAAGCACTTCAACCGAGAAGATGGATACCGGCTCTCACCATCTTGGAACCCTGTTATCAGCAAATGCAATCGTAGCCATAAATACACCGCGCCTTAGTGTAAAGACGTTGTAAGTGTAGTGTGTAGAAGTACCAACAGTACAAATTATCAAAATTACTAAGGCGAGGGTAGTTGAAAAATCCCGCGCCTCAAGGAGACATCAGTCGACCCGTGTGCACGATCGGTGCAATTCGATCGTAACGTCGGGTAAATAAAAGGTTCTTACCTTTAAATAATTCACGCGATTAAGTCCCGAAATATATCTAATATGTATAAAAATCGCGAAAGTTTAAAAACAGTAATTAGTTTTATTATTTGTTTCTTTACTAACATAGTTTTTAAGTATTTACTAATAATATATGGGTGTACACAACCTTACATAAAAAATAATACATGAAATTTTTTTTTTAAAAAAACCATACATGAAAAACATTTATTTTTATTATTTAGCTATCAAACTAAGTAGCAGCTACAACAAGACACCTTTTCATCAAATTTAATGAACATATCAATCCATATGATGTCCCACTGCTGGGCACGGGTCGCCCCAGTAGAATCTACTTTATATAGGTCCTGGGGGGTAATTGCCATACGCTTGACCAGCGAGTTGGCGATCGCTGAAGACTTTAAAATAAGCATATGACGCTGCTGCCCATCCTCCGGTGGGAAATCCAAGGGAAAAGAGAAGTGGTACTATTGTTGTCGTCGTTTTTATTTTTATCTCTTGTTTTTTGCATCAGTCCTTGAATATGGTGTATAATATAATGGTGGCAGCACCTTACCTGCATATACAATTTATAAACAAAGAAACATTGTAAACATTGGCAATTTGAAAAGAGTAGCCGCGAGTTTTTATTGCCTGTTCTTTTCTTCGGCTTTACATATTGTTTGCGAACAGGCATTACCTACATGTACATGTAGAATTGACTTTTCACAAGAGTAGTATTTTGCTTCCGAAGTGAATAAAGAATTTTTATCATTTTTATTATTATTCTTAAGCTGATACCACACGGCAACAGACAATAAAATGTTTCCTTATATGTTTACTTTTCCCATCTTTTCCGTTGCAGTAAATTCCTGCATCGTCGAAATAATATGACTGCCTCTGTGGCGCGGTGGGAGTGTATCCCCACCCAGGATAATACTTTGTGTGATGCACGATGGTGTATTCTGTATCTGGGTGTCATTTATCTATAATATGTATGTATTTGGAAATATATAAGTATGTTTATCAGTTGTCTGGTTTCCATAGTACAAGCTCTGCTTAGTTTGGGATCAGATAGCGTTGTGTGACTTGTCCCAAGATATTATTATTATTATATTTCAAGGAATTTTATTTGGAAACTTTCTCAACCTTATGGATCTGAATTTAGTTTAACGTATAAACCAAATCCAGATTCATAAAGGTGAGAAAGTTTGGAGTATGGATATCCAGTTGTCCCATTGATGCCTGAATAAGTGCGCTAGAGGTACCTTGATTATAATCTTGCTAAAATATAGTGCGGTAAAACGCCTCTCAATGTTATATATTGCTGTTACTACCATAAAGGTTACCTCAATAATAATAACACAAATAAACTTAGAAGCAACATAAGGACATTGCTCGCGGTGTTGTCGACCCTGCAATAATCCTTGTATAAATTGTTTATCCTCGTCTCCGCTTCGTAAGACGACCTTTAAGTACGAGTACCTTAAGGAGGTCATTGCCCTTCATTCTGACCTGAATTAATGTTTTGTTACACTCAAATCGTCTCCCTTTTAGCCTATCAAATATTTACTTTGTGACCTCATTAAAATTTCCGTCACGCACGCCCTATTTGTTTCATCCAAAGAATCTGATTGAATATTCACTTTCAATTAGTCTTTATAAGGACTTATAGTTCATTGAAACGTTATGAGTACTTAGCAAATATACAGTACCTATGTATAGTTGCAGATCACGTAACTATGAACCCTCGAGCATAGCTAATACAGTGTTGTACTAAAGCTCAATTTGTTTAACAAATACTAGTAAGGGGGTATCGTGAGTTTGATTTATGTGTATGTTTTTTTTAATCGAAAGCTGATCTCTTTGCTGTAGTTCTTAGATATGCTTTAACGAAATCGATTAGCCGTTTTGAAGATAATCTATTTTTGACTTATATTTCTTAGATTATTAACACACATATTATCTTGTTTATTATGAAACCAATATTTCAGTAACATATAGATCGAGTGGTCTAAAAATAGTGCTAAAACTTCGTGTTTTGAGTCAATATGTGCATGATATAGATTCGCAAAAGTTTTTCCTGAAAACATAGACATCTGTCACTAAAGTAGCATAGAGATTGATGCAGCCGTTTACAAGATTAATGACGCTTACGATGACACGAAGTTTGTGTAGAAACAAAACTTGTTACAGCTTAGTCAAATATTCTAACAAAACCAATTTCAATCTTATGTCTTAAAGCACAAGATTCAAATTTGAAATTATAGATGATTGTAACATAAATATGTTTTACTTTTACATAAATCATAATGATAATATTTGGAAAATTGATATATAGGTATACAGTACTTCCTGAGTACGCATCACAATGCACATCACAAAGCCACTTTATAGTTTTCAACCAGTAGTTTATATATACCAACCCATATGATGGCCCACTGCTGGGCACGGGTCTCCCCAGTAGAACCTACTAGTATGTAGATCCTGGGGGTAATTGCCATAATCGCCACGCTTGGCGAGCGGGTTGGCGATCGCAGTAAGACTTTAAATACGCAGAGGACGCTGCAGCCCGTCCTCCGGTGTGAAATCCCTTAGTCGCCTTGACGACACCCACGGGTAGAGTTTAACTTTGTAAATAAATATTTAATAGATATTAGGTACTATTAGGTAAAGATCCATAGAACATATTTTAAAGTGATTGATATAAAGCTGGAATTGTCATGGTAGCTTCGTTTTCACGAGACGCTCAACTTTAAGTATACGACAAATTTAAATAGTGGTAGGATAGTTAAGAAAACCGATGTTAAGCATGACAAATTTGACTTTGCCGTTGGAAAACTATTGTCCCTTTACATCAATATAGGTCTCGGTTAATTTACTAACTTATAATTATAAGCAAATAGTTTATTTTAAAGCAAAAATGATTTTTATGGTGCAACGATTAAGGCTTTTTTTTTTTAAAAAAAAAAGATAACTAGCAATGTGGGATTATGGTTTCACATTACTAGCAATCCTGTTAACCCCTCCAGCTCCGTCGGTAGTATAATGGGTAAGATAAGATTCGATCCCGCGACCTTTTGATTACAAGACCGATGCGTTATCCATTAGGCTACCGCCGCTTTTACTTGTACTACATGGCATAAAGTTGGTCGTCTCGTCTTCTTTTTTGATTTTAATAACTTTAATATAATAAAAATATGTTCTAGGTATCTTTACCTTTTATCTTTCTAACAACAAAACTAATATTCTTTAACAATCTGTAACATGGATTTCTTGATCACTATCTATAAATGGATAACCGTTTTCTGGAGAAGTCGTAAAACTCTGTGCCTCTTACAGTACGTGAAGTAGTCAGTCTTGCGTAGACTGATAGACTGTCTCATATAGGTACTTTAAGAGTATGCTGATTAGTGGAGTAATATGGAGACTAGCCCTGCAAATCACATTATTAGTAATTGTAGACTACGGGTCTTAATCGTGTGAATATTTCAAGATAAATACTTACCTCTTTTGTTGCTCAACGTTCTCACCGTATTGCAACGACCCGTCACGGGTAGACGCGTTGCAATATGCTCGAAATAACGGGCAATAAAAAAGTTATTTATATTATATTATTTACAATTCGCAATAAAGACCTGTAGTCTTTATCGTGGACGTTTATCAACGTTCTTGACATGACGCTATGGCAGAGTTAAAGCTTTGTTGAAAACATAATTGAAAATAAATTGTGTAGTCGTATATATCAGTCGTCCATTTTACAACAAGTCAGCTAGGCGACTAATCGGCCGAAGTCATAGTCGAGCTATTTATAATAAATACATGTGATCTTCTGACATATACTTGTCCAATACAACTGGTGCAACCATTAACCACTGTCTGTGTACATATACACCATTCAATATTAACGGCCCTAAATCCTTGCCAATTACCCATGACACGGGCCAAGTATGTATGTTTGGTCTACCAATTGAGTAACCTACATATTGGACAACATTATATGTAAATAGCGAGGTAAATCGGAAGGGTTTAATATTTACACAATCGGGACGCTAGTTCCAGAATGGTATTTACGTATGACTCAGTCGACCCGTGACCACGATCGGTGCAATTCGATCGAAACGTCGGGTAAATAAAAGGTTCGTACCTTTAAATAATTCACGCGATTAAGTCGCGAAATATATCTAATATGTACCTATAAAAATCGTGAAAGTTTAAAAACAATTATTTAGAAATATATAAGTATGTTTATCAGTTGTCTGGTTTCGATATGAAGCTATGCTTAGTTTGGGATCAGATGGCGTTATGTGAGTTGTCCCAAGATATTATATTATATTTAGACAACCTTCTGTATTGTGCAGGTGTGAGTTAAGTCGTTTTTTTTGCTTTATGTTTTTTTATGATATTTTTGCACAAATAGGCGTACTTACAAGCCGCAGCGGCGAAAGTGTAACTACTATTTTAAACACTTGGGTTACTTGTATACAATAGTGTCGAGACATTCTAATTAATAAATCAAACACATTGACGTATTGAACTGGACTACGTCATCCCTTTTAAATAAAGAATAAAAATTGACTGCAAAGCGTGAAAGAGAGAAAATTAACTCGTGCGGCCCTGTCTCTTTGACAGGTAGGTATAGTCTACAAAGTAGCGTTGTCTTTTTCTAGAGAGTGGTCAATTTTGTAAGGTTATGGCGCAGTCTTGGGGCTTAGACAAATGCCACACACTTATTTTTCCGCACACGCTAACGATAAAAAATGTATGCATTTGACATAAAGTTGACAATACGTCACGTGACTGCTGCTGAATTGGTAGACCAAAGCCAACAGTAGCGTGTCGGGAAAAGTTAGCATCTCGTCCCAACGTTCATGCTCATACAAAATGTCACAAACGGTGGACAAGTGCCAGACTTTGATTTATTTTTCTTGAGCACAAACCCTACCGCTAAGGAGGAAGTAGGCTCAAATTTCGAAATAATTTCTAGATATCTCCGTAAAAATTTACCTACATATCCTACGGCTTTTTTGGGCTGTCAATAATGAATAAGGTACCTATCGATATTATGAAAATATATATATTACCGGTCTTAATCGCGTGATTAATTTAAGGTAAAATACCTTGTTCATTGCCCGACGTTGCGACCGTATGCAACGGCCGAGGTCACGGGTAGACTCACTCAATCTACCCTTGACCACGGCCATAGCAAAGCGGCTAGACGCACGGTTAGCCAACGCACATAAAGACATTCTCAACGAGTACGGTTCAAATCAATCAAGCAACATTACAAAATATGGGCAACTTATGTTCTTTGTCGGAAGATCTTGTTTCGAATTTTATTCTTTAAAAGGACTTTAAGTATAGGTCGCTTTATAGCCCGCTGCGCAACTTTGAAATTGTCGAATAGCTCAACCGTAAGTGTTCACTTCTCGGCACATCTCGGTCTGGATTGCGTGAGGCAATAAATATACTCTGACGTCCGACTATGTATGAGCCAAAATTCCAAAAATTACTAAAATCACAGTGGACATAGTTGCTAAAGCACAGAAAATTGCTTAACTCTTCTATACATATCAACCCACATGATGTCCCACTGCTGGGCACGGGCCTCCCTAGTCATTATAAATCCTACGGGTAATGATCATAATCGCCACGCTTGGCGAGCAGGCCGACGATTGCAGCATGGCCTTCGGTGTGAAATCCCTTAGTTGCAACAAAGAGATTTCACACCGTAGTGGATGTCTCCACAGAAAGAAATGGAGATCATGGATACTCTGCAATAGTAGCTGCTCAAACGGCTAAAAATGCATGGTAAGATTGAAATTTTCTACCCATTAGTAGCCAAAATGAGTTCTCCAAAGCCGTGGGTGCAATGTTAAACTGACCTTGATGCAGTGGCGACCGAGTTGATTGAGATATCTGCGAGTTTAAGCAACGTTACTACTATCGAAGCATAGATGGGTGACCTTTTTGGAAAATGTCCCAGCCCTCCGTGCTTCGGAGAGCACGTTAAGTCGTCGGTCCTGCGCCCAATCTCTCACCGGTCGTGTCGGATTTCAGTCTCATTGGGCTATGAGAGTGAAGAAATAGAGAGTGCACTTGTGTCTGCGCATACACTTGTGCACTATGCCTAGTTAGCTAGCCTCTGATGTGATAGGCTGCCGTACCCGATATCGGTTAGGACTCCAGTTATTATTATCAACTGTGTCCTTAGCCAGATTTAAATTTTAGATTTAAAAAACAAGTTCATTTGTATATTTATTTCATTTTTAATTCAGTTAACATACCTACTACATATTACATTGGCGATCCTGACGTGATAGCAACGAGAAGAGCATTGCAAGCAACAGCGACGTAGGTACAATTAAAGCAAATTCAAATATGTTTATTTAGTAAAATCAATACAATATTGTTAAAAAAAATGTATACTTTCTCTTCTTTATTATACTCGTAGTTCCAAGTATAAAACTCATAAGGAGAAGCTGGACCGAAACTCATGATGAGCCACTCTTTTAAAATCACATCCAGTTATATAACTGTAACAAAAATATATAAAAATAATACACTCGTAGCACCCGTCTCACTGGGTTCGCCAGATTATAATAATAATATTATACTATTAATGTTGGTTTCTATTCTGGGTGTACTTAGTATTAGTCACTACTACTAATCCGTTAACTGTATCTACGTTAGCAAAATCTCTGCGAAACGTGATTCTGGTGATATTCTTTCATTCCTTTGCTGTCCTTTGCGGTTAACGTGGACACGCACGGCTTCGACCTAAATGCGCCTCCTCTTTATCTCGATACACTCTGCATCAAATTCAAGTCTTAGACTTTCATCAAGTCCTGTCATCAAGCTTCAGTCACACGACTACTCCGTACGGAGCCTGTCTGCCTGCGCTCCCGTCCACAGCGAGCTGGCGTTGAAATGTTTGATATGGGCGATTTTCCTGAAAATAATTGTCATATTTTAATGTCTAGATTAGACAATGTCTAGAAACAATAAATAATCGACTGACCCGTTGGTCTAGTGATTAGTGACCCTGACTGCAAAGCCAGAGGTTGTGGGTTGGATACCCACGCAGGGCACCACTTTGTGTGATCCACAAATTGTTATTCCAAGTACTACTGGGTGTACCTACTTTTTGTCTGTGATTTCTATGTATGTAAAGTCCCCCCCCAATACAAGGGTTGTATCCCTGTGTGGGAGTTGTATTTAAAAAACCTTTGCCATTCTATTTTGGTTGCTTGTACAGGCGTATGGAGGTCGTTTATCGGTATCTGAAATTTTAGATGACTGCTAATAGATGCTATTAAATTATTTATTTTAAAGAACGTTACGACTATTAGGTGCTATATCATCAATTACCTAAATTTTATACCTAAATTTTAAATTAGGGGTATCTGACTCAGTGGCCACCGAGCAAATCGAGATATCTGCGAGGTTAAGCAACATTACCCCTAGCGTCCCATAGATCGGTGACCATTTTCGAAATATGGCACATCCCCCAGGGCTTCGGCGAGCAGATTAAGCCCTCGGTCCTACGATCGTGTCGAATTTCCGCCCCATCGGACTATGAGTGAGGGAATAGAGAGTGCCTGCGCAGACATAAGCAGCGCATACACGAACTGTGCACTATTATATCTCCTGCTTATTAAATATATTTTAATTCAAAATAAAACTTACCTTCAAGATGTGAAGGAGTAGACTGATCGACTGGGACCCTATTTTTCTACTTCACTCCCAGTATAACATTAGCTCAGCTTCTGCCATAAGGAGACCGATCTTTGTCTGCTTTCTAAACTCGCTACAGGCCTTGAAAGATTTCTTAGAAGAAGTAAAATGAGATTATGTTTCCTTGACTCCGCACCTGCCTATAACAAGAAGTATATGACTCATGAATAAATTAACTACGTATAATAATAAATAAATGATACAAATGTGCCTTTCCATGGAATCTACCATCGGAAAAAACTGATAATAATTGGCGCGAAGTCCTTGGTAAATGAATGACAAAATAGGTTAAAATTTTATATAACACAGTATGTTTTAACTTGTACTTGAGGAACTCTTAGGTTGAAAATCACTGATTTATCACATTATAGTAAACTTTTACTCACCTTTTAAAAATATACACGTATTTAAAATTTTAAAAACCGCTATATTAAATTGACAGTTTGACATTCGCTTTTGACAACTTCTCAAGCGTTTATGGAGCACACAGATAAAAAACGTAGAGCGAGTTGCCTCTCTATGGCTGGTCCGAAATTGGGACGAGCGTAAGTGGCTGCGGACTGAGCGTGGCGTTTCAATGTGGCACTTATCTACCATTTCGTTCACGTTAACACCAACGCGTTAGCGTGCGCGGGAAAAGAAGCGTGTGTCATTTGTCTAAGCCCCCTGGGGGCCTAGACAAATGACACACGCTTCTTTTCCCGCAAACGCTAGACGCAAACGCTCCATAAACACTAGAGAAGTTGTCAAAAGCGAATGTCAAACTGTCAATTTATTATAGCGGTTTTTTTAATTTTAAAAACGTGATTATTTTTAAAAGGTGAGTAACAGTTTACTATAATGTGATAAATCAGTGATTTTCAACCTAAGAGTTCCTCAGGTACAAGTTAAAACATACTGTATTATATTAAATTTTAACCTATTTTGTCATTCATTTACCAAGGACTTCGCGCCAATTATTATCAGTTTTTTCTGATGGTAGATTCCATGGAAAGGCACATTTGTGTCATTTATTTATTATCATACGTAGTTAATTTGTTCATGAGTCATATACTTCTTGTTATAGGCAGGTGCAGAGTAAAGGAAACTTAATCTCATTTTACTTCTTTTTGTAGTCGTGGAAATCTTTCAAGACCTTTATCGAGCTTAGAAAGCAGACAAAGATCGGTCTCCTTATGGCAGAAGCTGAGCTAATGTTACACTGGGAGTGAAGTAGAAAAATAGGGTCCCACTCTATCAGTCTAGTTCTTCACATCTTGAAGGTAAGTTTTATTTTGAATTAAAATATATTTAATAAGCAGGAGATATTATAGTGCACAGTTAGTGTATGCGCTGCTTATATCTGCGCAGGCACTCTCTATTCCCTCACTCATAGTCCGATGGGGCGGAAATTCGACACGACCGTAGGACCGACGGCTTAATGTGCTCGCCGAAGCCCTGGGGGATGTGCCATATTTCAAAAATGTTCACCGATCTATGGGACGCCAGTGGTAATGTTGCTTAACTTCGCAGATATCTCGATTTGCTCGGTGGCCACTGAGTCAGATACTCCTAATTTAAAATTTAGGTAATTGATGATATAGCACCTAATAGTCGTAACGTTCTTTAAAATAAATAATTTAATAGCATCTATTAGCAGTCATCTAAAATTTCAGATACCGATAAACGACCTCCATGCGTCTTTACAAGCAACCAAAATAGAATGGCAAAGTTTTTTAAGTACAACTCCCACACAGGGGTACAACCCCTGTATCGGGGGGGGACTTTACATACATAGAAATCACAGACGAAAAGTAGGTACACCCAGAGTAGTACCTGGAATAACAATTTGTGGATCACACAAAGTGGTGCCCTGCGTGGGTATCGAACCCACAACCTCTGGCTGTGCAGTCAGGGCCACTAGTCACTAGACCAACTAGTCAGTCGATTATTTATTGTTTCTAGACATTGTCTAATCTAGACATTAAAATATGACAATTATTTTCAGGAAAATCGCCCCTATCAAACATTTCAACGCCAGCTCGCTGTGGACGGGAGCGCAGTAAGACAGGCTCCGTACGGATGATTTTAAAAGAGTGGCTCATCATGAGTTTCGGTGCAGCTTCTCCTTATGAGTTTTATACTTGGAACTACGAGTATAATAAAGAAGAGAAAGAATACATTTTTTTTTAACAATATTGTATTGATTTTACCAAATAAACATATTTGAGTTTGCTTTAATTGTACCTACGTCGCTGTTGCTTGCAATGCTCTTCTCGATGAAGGCTAGTTGCGTCAGGGTCACCAATGTAATATGTAGTATGTTAACTGAATTAAAAATAAAATAAATATACAAATGAACTTAAAATTTAAATCTGGCTAAGGACACAGTTGGAGTTTAACTGGAGTCCTAACCGATATTGGGTACGGCAGTCATCACATCAGAGGCCAGCTAACTACGCAGGAGATATTAGGCATAGTGCACAAGTGTATGCGCATACACAAGTGCACTCTGTATTTCTTCACTCTCATAGCCCTATGAGACTGAAATCCGACACGACCGGTGAGAGATTGGGCGCAGGACCGACGGCTTAACGTGCTCTCCGAAGCACGGAGGGCTGGGACATTTTCCAAAAATGGTCACCCATCTATGGGTCGACAGTAGTAACGTTGCTTAAACTCGCAGATATCTCAATCAACTCGGTCGCCACTGCATCAAGGACAGTTTAATACTGCACCCACTGCCTTGGAATAACTCATTTTGGCTACTTATGGGTAGAAAATTTCAATCTTATCATGCATTGTTAGCCGTTTGAGCAGCTACTATTGGGGAGTAGGTATCCATGATCTCCATTTCTTTCTGTGGATGTCATCAAGGCAACTAAGGGATTTCACATCGAAGGCCTTGCTGCAATCATCGACCTGCTTGCCAAGCGTGGCGATTATGACCATTACCCGTAGGATCTATAATAACTAGGGAGGCCCGTGCCCCGCAGTGGGACTTTATCTGGGTTGATATGTATAGGAGAGTTAAGCAAGTTCCTGTGCTTTTAACAACTATGTCCAATGTGATTTTAGTAATTTTTGGAATTTTTGGCTCTTACATAGTCGCATGTCAGCGTATATCTATTGCCTCACGCAATCCAGACCGGGCATGTGCCGAGACGTGAACACTTATGGTTGGGCTATTCGACAATTTCAAAGTTGCGCAGTGGGCTATAAAGCGCCCGTCCCTTTAAAGAATAAAATTCGCAACGAGATCTTCCGACAAAGAACCTAGGTTACCGATATTTTGTAATGTTGCTTGATTGATTTGAACCGTACTCGTTGAGAATGTCTTTATGTGCGTTGGCTAACCGTGCGTCTAGCTGCTTTGCTATTTTAATATGCAACCGCTTGAGGGGATTAGCCAACCCTGCGGTTAACCGCTAGTGCGTAAGGAGGCTTAGGCACATGTATTGACGGAGATCGACTCAAGACACCAAAAGCATGGCTTAGCGAGCCTAAAACAATTAATAAATTCTGGTGGCCGTGGTCACGGGTAGACTGAATAAGTCTACCCGTGACCACGGTAGACTGAATAAGTCTACCCGTGACCACGGCCGTTGCATACGGTCGCAACGCCGGGCAATAAACAAGGTATTTTACCTTAAATTAATCACGCGATTAAGATCGGTAATGTATATATTTTCATAATATCGATACCTCATTCATTATTAAGAACCCAAAAAAGCCGTAAGATATACATTTTTACGGAGATATCTAGAAATTATTTCGAAATTTGAGCCTATTTTCTCCTTAGCGGTAGGGTTTGTGCTCAAGAAAAATAAACGTGAAGCGTTACAGAAAAAGTCGTGTTTGTGTTGTCAAAGTCTGGCACTTGTCCACCGTTTGTGACATTTTGTATGAGCATGAACGTTGGGACGAGATGCTAACTTTTCCGGACACGCTACTGTTGGCTTTGGTCTACCAATTCAGCAGCAGTCACGTGACGTATTTTCAACTTTATGTCAAATGCATACATTTTTTATCGTTAGCGTGTGCGGAAAAATAAGTGTGTGGCATTTGTCTAAGCCCCCTGGTCTGTTCACCTGGTATACAGGGTGATTTGTAATATACTAATAACTTCTCGCTCGTTGCTTCTTTACACAACACTAAATAACTTGGTAGTATCAGTGTTGGAAAATATTTATTCTATTTACCCATAATCACCTACTACTTTGGAGTTATGGCCTCAACCAACTACAGATTATTTTACTGGAGTAAAATCGTTATTTACTGTGAGGTTTTAGGCCCGTAACCTGACAAAGAAAAATCGATTTTACTCCGTGGCCTCTCAGATGTGTGGTAAATGGTTGTGTGACAAAAGTAGGTGGTAGGTGGTGAAGGGTTAAAAAATATATTATCCAGTGATTTAGTGTAATGTAAAGGAGCCAAAAGCTGGAGGTTATTAGTATATTAAAAACCGGCCTACAGCAAGTCGAAATCGAGCGGAGGGTTCCGTACCATTATCTATAAAAACGACAAAAAATCACGTCTTTTGTAAAGGGTAAATATTTAAGGGGGCTCCCCTTAAATATTTATTTTATACTATTTATTGTTATTGCGGCAACAGAAATACATCATCTGTGAAAGTTTCAACTGTTTATCTAACTATCACGGTTCATGAGATACAGCTTAATGACAGCCGGACAGATGGTGAGCGAAATTTTAGCCTAAAAGTCACCCTGTATATATATATTTTATATTTCATTCTTTATACTTACTTTCATTTTATATATTAGGTAAATTGTCATCGATTTAAATTGGCCCACAAAAAAGATCAGGTTAAAAATGTTAAAAAATACTTTATTGTGTTCTTTAAATCTAACCTTGGGCCAAGTTATCACGCTTGAAATCACAGAGCACCAAGATAATATACTTTTATCTCAAGAATACCAATTTATTGGACACGTTGGACACCCTCTCTACTAATAGAGCCCTCTTTTATTTCAATCCTGTCATGTCTTTGCCCATTTTAATAAATAAGGTTCGGATAGATCTATCTCCCTGGAGTGGTATAAAACAAAATGGAATTTGGAATGTAATACGTGCTGAAGGCTTTCTGACCTCTGATACCAGATTTTGTATGACGTATCCAGGTAGATATTACCTTACTTTACCCCATGAAAAGCATTTTTTGGATTATGTGTTTCTTGATGATTATCAAAAAACACATAATCCAAAAAAGCCGAAGAGTGTTTGTTTAAACGCGGTAATCTCAGGAACTACTGATCCCAATTGAAAAACCACATTTATCGAGGAAGGCAAACACATAGTTTTAACGGGAGCCATAGTCACGTGATAATGTAATGGTTGACCGGGTGCCCACGCGAAAAAGATTTACGTAGCAACGGTTACGTTATTGATTGGTTGCTAAGCAGTCACGTTATTGTTATAGGCTATTTAACGAGCGATACAAAACTAGATTTAGTTTTGTATAAATCAATGTGCCTCTAACAAAAAGTTGCTACCGTTTGCAATTCGCCTTTAAATATAACCCGTAAGTAATTAATTTCTCATCGTTCGGAGTTTTCTTTTAACGTAAATAAATATTTTCTTTTTAAAATACTACATTAAAATTTTCGCGTTGCATGATTACAAATAAACTAATCAACACGCATTATTTACCTACCTATGAATAGCTTGACGTTTCAATTAGGTTGCACCGAACGTAGTCACAAGCGGACTGTTGCAGCGGTGTTAATATCGCTTATATCCGTGTTCGTGGAATATATCTTTTTAAAAATTAAGTACAAAAATGTAAGCCACAGTTGCAGTACCTATTAAGCATTCATATTTCTGTAACAAAACTTATTCACGGCCGATCGCTCTTGCCGGGAGGCTTCTACGACACTCTCTAGAGTTAGTGTTTACCACAAAGGAGGTCTACAACTCTTATCGTGCGAAGGTTTTGCTTGAAAATGGTTAAAGTCTACTTAGTTTTTGGTATTTAATTTACCTACTTTTGTTTCAATTACACTTTCTTTATAATGCATTTATAGTGTAAATAACACTGTACCTACATAGACATAATGTATAATATAAAAATAAATTAACACTTTTAAAAATAATGTAAAATTTCACTTTTAAAAATAATGTAATCTGTTTCATTTAGCAATTCGCAGTTTTTAAAAAAAAGCATTGTTCATATTAATAAGGTGTTTTATCATTAACTGCAGTAATGCAAGGCTATATTAGAAACTAGCTGTCACGCGTAACTTTGTTTGCGTATTTTTTCCCCATTTTTGCAACATTTCTCATTGCTGCTCCGCTCCTATTGGTTGTAGCGTGATGTTATATAGCCTTCCTCGATAAATCTGTCCAACAGTGAAATAATTTTTCAATTCGGATTAGTTGTTCCTGAGATTACTGCGTTTAAACAAACAAACTCTTTAGCTTTATAATATTAGTATAGATTATAATATTAGTATATATAACCAATCAAAGTAAATAATTATCATCAGTCCACAAAATTATAAAAATATTCATTACATTCATAGTTACACATCTAATTGTGTCACGTGACATATCGATATCCAGCGTCGTGGTAGCAATTCACACTTGGCCGTTGTCGAGTTTATTTCAGGAACTGGCATACAAAATGCATTTTATATAATACATACTATTTATTAATTTGCTACAAATGTAAAATTAAAAAAAAGTATCGTGTAAAGCGCTGAATAGTTTTGGATAAATTAATTACCCTGGCTACACACGGCAATCAAAATATACCTCTCCACTCTCAGTCAGCTATGGAAAGCAAGTGGTTATCCTTGAATTTATAATCGGGTCTAACAGATTTGGTTCAGACATAAACCCTAACATTGCTTTGATTACAGAAACAGAGATATATAAAGCCGCATCCAGATATGTGGGATTTACTGTGAGCCGATTAATTGCCTAGTACCATTTGACACGCCACATAAATGGCTTGGTCCAAACACATAGTTTTAACGGGAGCCATAGTCACGTGATAACGTAATGGATGACCGGGTGTCCACGCGAAAGAGATTCACGTAGCAACGGTCACGTTATTGGTTGCTAAGCAGTCACGTTATTGTTTGTTAAGCAACAGCGAATAGCGATTGCAGCGACATGCGATAAAATTTAAACTGATGTTATTGACTGGTTGTTAAGCAACGCGAATGGCGATATGTCATCAAAGTTTTCTTATGACGTTATCACGTAATTTATCGCCCATAAAACGACTTTAAAGACAATCATTTTTTAGTTATATTTAATTTCCAAAAATAAATACCCAGGGACATTATAAACATACAATTAACGACCACAAATTATCTACACCCAGAATCAAAACAGATATTTTTACGTTTTGTACTGTGGGGAAATCATGCCCGTGATTTTCTGCGCAAGAGTCGTGCATACTTCGACGTAAAGTATTTAACACGGAGACACGTACTGACAGTAAAAGGAATGAAGCTACCACTAAAAATCCTTGCTGCTCAGTGATTTACGACCATCCATTCTAATTACTCACAATTCAAACCATCTGGTCACAGCTTAACACATCTAATAGAATAGAAAGATTTTTATTTAGTAGTGAGACACATAGACATTATTATAATTTAACAGGGAAAGTCATGCAGAAGATAAACATCTCTTTCTTACAAGCCAGATATATTTTACTGGTTTTACTCCGTAGCTTACCCCTTGTGTATTCTGTAAGTATATAAAAAAAAAACTTTCATCAAAATCCGCCCCTTGGTTTGTGAGTAAAAGAGTAACAAACCTCACCGTATTAGTATAATTTCACGTTACGCTTGGTGACTTGAACAACACTTTCATAGGCTAAATTGTTAATAAATTTGCACTGAGACACACAAACATTTTTAAAATTACGCGTACGGCTAAGCCACTAATCCAATTTCAATGTTTTGCATAGTGCATACGAAAATCCGATGTAATCCACAAGGTTTTCCTACGAATATTGAATCGTTTTTGAAGGCAAACCAATCCAGATGCACGTAGAAAAAATGCCATGCAAAAGCCGATTACAGTCGATGAAAATATTTGCAAACAAATTGATGATATTTTTTAACATTACATTAAATTTGAAAGAAAAATAATGTCCTTTCTAACCGAAGTCGCATTTACGCGGTTGAGATAATTACTAGTATATTATTATCTCTTTGATTTACGCAGGAGATAACGATCATACTTAATTAAATTGAATAGTTTGAAGCTATTTCTTTTTCAGTGAGTTCTAATGCCGATCGTCATGCTCAATAAAATGTTTATACTTGTGGTAGCGGTGTGGGCCAAGTTGTCTTCCTTTCGTCCAATATGGCGAAGAGAATGATGGCTGATCCATGCGTCTCACTCGTGAACGAGTGATACTTTGGGTGACTGGTCGGCCTTGTTATATGTTAAGATAACTTATAGATTTCTTAACAATTCAAATAAATATTTTTTTAAATGAGTAAGATGTTTAGTTTTCAACCGACTTTAAAAAGGAGGAGGTTCTTAATACGATAGAACTTTTTTTTTTAATGTTTGTTATCCGATTACTTGGAGATGTTTGAAAGGGTCGCTTTTTACTTTTTTTGTAAATAAGTTTTTATTTATGGTCTGAATTACCTTTTTCTTTTTTTATGAATGGATGCTTCCATCCACACCATAGGAGGATAATTATAATTGAGTCATAGCTATCTATTCCACTATTTAAATGTAATTGCTTGAGCGAGGTTATGTTTGCAGCACCCTACTTCGTGGCATAACTGTATACAAAGGAATATTTTAAAAATGGACATTTGAAAAAGTGGCAATGAGTATTTTTTTCCAAGTTCTTTTCTCACTGGCTTTAGTTTTTGCGAACTTGGTATTAAATTATGTAGACTCGTACTATTTTGTCAGACGTTCATAAGAGTTGCATTTTGTAAACTAAGTGAATATAGTATTTTGACTGTACTGTCTTTGTAGTACTTTGACTGTGTAAAGCAACACATTCCCTTTTCTCGCAGTCCTATAGGATTACTATATACCAGACAAAGATTTATAAGAAGACTAGTTTCGCGCAACTTCGTATGCGTAAATTTTCCCCGTTTTTGCAACAATTTTAATTGCTGCTCCGCTTCTATTGGTCGTAGCGTAATGTTATATAGCCTATAGCCTATAGCCTTCCTCGATAGATTGGCTACCTAACAAAAAAATATTTTTTCAATTCGGACCAGTAGTTCCTGAGATTAGTTCAAACAAACAAACTCTTCAGCTTTATAATATTAGTATGAATGAAAGCAGAACCAACAGCTTACATCTGGTACCAAACTATTGGTATCACTTACCCTTGAGACAACTTAAACAACAGTTGTCCCATGATGGGCTAACCGTTGCAATTAGTATGTATCACTTCCGCTGTATTCATAACAAACGCTGAGCAGTCCCTGTACTGCTATTAGCGATCGAAAATCACCAACATGAAAAAGTTTAGAGTGATGTTTCAAGGGAACTTTTTACTTTTGAAATTAAGGCTTGGCGAATATTATACCGATCAATAGTACGGAATATAATATCGCGGTAAGGCGTTGCCTAACTTTGCTTCTCAACCAACAGTGATAATAACTTTTGGCTACAAGTTAATGTCGACATTAAAAATGTGAAATTAAAAGTTGATTTATCTTTAAAACAGTAAAACGGATTTTCATCAAACAAATACATCAAATATTGTGATAAAGCAAGCGTTTTAATTAAAATAAAAAACCGGTTGTTTAAAAGTAATGATGCCCCAGACAAAATACACATATGCATCAAGCATATTATAACCCATTTTGTGCATCGAAGGCTAATAAAAAAATGGCATTTTAAACATTCTTCACCAATAGAAAACTACAAATCAGCGAGTAACATATGCTATATTTTTTTTTTCAAATAGAGATCCCTGCGAAAATTACAATCATGTAATCAAAGGTATTAAAAGTTTGCCTATAAAAATCATTATTTATCCTGCACTGACATTTTTGTTATTTGTTAGAAAATTTAGTTTGCGTTTTGGCACTTTATTTGCAGTGCACTGCCATTTTGTTAATTGTCAAAAAATTAAGATGCATTCATTAGTTGACTTTGGGAAAGTTTGAGCTGTAACATTTAAATGCAAAAACAAAGCAGCTTTTACATCAACGCGAACGGAGCCACGGGCAAAAGAAGTGTTAAATTGTTTCAAGTTATGCCCTAGTAGCGAACAAAATTGAACAGACAAATTGGACTAGTACTTAGTTTATGTACTATTGTTTAAAATACATACATTCATATTCATAGTTATTTACTTCTACGATATTCTGATCACAGACCAACTCAATATCTAACTATGATTCTGTGACATAAAATCACAAACAGAACCAAAAGGAAAAGTAAAATTAATCAAGAAATCACAATAAAATAAAAGAATAAATCAGCTGAAACAGCCAAACAAGATAAACTATAAAAACATGGAGAAAAAACGACGCAATAACACGAATTCGTTCATTCATTCGTTCCTTTACATGGTATTGAGAAACTATATAAGGTACTATTTACATGAACGTCTATTTTATGATCCTTAAGACTGGTACACATGTGCGCGATCTGGATTGCGAAGCAATAACCCTGATGAATCATTTTTATTGCGTAGATTTATTTTCGTTTTTAGCAATTGTTTTGGCTCTTTTTCTTGCCTATTTCTAGACAAGAACAAATTTCAAAGAAAATGGCAGTATTTATACAGTATTTTTATTCCAAACTATTTTGTTGCGATATGTTTAAAATAATAAAATAATTTTTATGTTTCTTGATAACTATATTTTTGCAGGCATTAGAAGGTAAAACCATACTAGATCCAGTTCTTATATCCCAAGGCAGACATCCAGTTGTGGTTACATTTGAGGTATGTAAGATTAAATTTTTGTTATATTGTGTGTTCTTGTCTTTGCTATTGTGTGTGCTTGCCTTTTCAACAACGATATCCCATTAGACCGACACCGTGCATGTACACCAAGCTTTATGGGACCTCATAAAACCTCTAAACTAGAACGCGTATATAACTATATGACGTTATGGTATATCCCAATAAGTTATCAGATACCCATTTTTATGTAGGATCGAAAACTATTTAAGTGGAGGTTGCTATAGTTGAACCGATGCACAGTTACGACGCATAAAAAAGATATATTATGCCGATGTAAAAAAGAATGTTCCCTGTATTATTCGTGAATCATAACTTAAATGTTAAACCGTGAAAAGGTCGTATAACTTCTTTTTATGTTTATTAAGGCACATATTATAAAATGTCTAGTATACGCGCTGGTGGGTTTATAGTGTGCCTATCTATAAAAAAAATGGCTGTCTGTAAAGTCGGTTTACTGACGATAATTTTACGTGATAACGTCATAAGAAAACATTGATGACATATCACCGTTCGCGTTGCTTAGCAAGCCATTAATAACGTTAGTTCCAATTGTATCGCATGTCATATCGTTGCAATCGCCATTCGCTGTTGCTTAGCAACCAATCAGTAACGTGATTTTTTAGACACTTTTCTCGTAAGGGCAGCCGTTCATCGATAACGAAATCGACAACAACAATCTCTACAATGAGAACTAAGCAGGTAATAGTAAATCTTAAAATGCTATGAAAATAGTGATATTTTACAATTTTTGTTTTAAAAGCATGAAAACGAAAAATAAAAGTAATGATTTGACGGTAGGAACTTATGACGTCATAGGTTGGTATTCCACACCATTGACAAATAGACAAGGACTGCGCCATCCCTATCAATTAAAAAGTAAAAATTGACTGCAAAGCGTGAAACTGAGAAAAAACTCGTGCGGCCTTTGACAGGTATTGTCCACAAAGTAGCGTTGTCTCTTTATAGAGGTCGTTAATTTGGTTAGGTTATGGCGCAGTTCTGGTCTCTACGTAAATGTTCCATACATATTTCTATAGAGCTTGTTTTTTTACGTTTCATAAAAAGAGACTGATTTGACTTGACATTCAACTTCCCTATTTGGCATGGCAGTTTCCCATTTTGACACGTTTTGACACTATTTTTCAGTATAACCTTTTTGATATAACCTCAAAATAACATGACACCTGACAACATAAATATCTGAATATAGCTTAAATCATTGCAGTAAAACATGGCCTCTTCGTTCTTTAAGCTTAATTTTATTCCCGTGTTAAATTGTTTACATGATGCAATTTTTTTTTTTTATTTTTATTTTTTTTTAAAAGACGACTCTCGCAGTAGGGTACAAGCCCTGTGTCGCGGGGAACTTTACAAACATACAAATCACGGACACAAAGTACACCCAGACTCGGAACAACAATTTGTGCATCATACAAAGTGGTGTCGCGTGTGGGAATCGAACCCACGACCTCTTGGGTAGCAGTCGGACACATTCCCACCACGCCACAGAGGCAGTGCAATGCGAGTGAATATTGGATATTTTAAGTGTTTTATAATAGTAATTACCTACTTAAACAAATATCAACATACAAGCTTTTAAAAAGGTATATAACCTACAAAATTTGTAACTTGCTCTTAAGAATGAAGTAATAATAATAATATCTTGTACTAAAGAAACTAGACAACTGATAAACATATTTATATATTTCTAAATACATACATATTATAGATTAATAACACCCAGACACAGAATAAACCATCGTGCTCATCACACAAAGTTTTATCCTGGGTGGGGATCGAACCCAAGACATCTTGCGTGGCAATCGCATATACTCCCACCGCACCACAGAGGCAGTCTAGAGACCTCAAAAATAAGGGTGTTTTTTTAGTAAAAGTCATTTAATTGAAAAATTAAATCTGGGATGTCAATGCAAAGAAAATTACTTTGTTGATTTGAAACGTTCAAGATTTTTCTTCAATACTTAAAGTTAATTGAAAAATATCATAGTATTCACTTTTAACGTTTTCTTCAATTGAATAAAAAAATAGTATCTACTTCGCAGCATATTTCAATTTTACGAATAAACAATATCTCTAAAACAAATAATGTAGGGTATTTAAGGTTCAATTTTCATGATATTTACATGACATGTTAAAAAAATCTACGCTACAGTACCGCAGTTCACAAAGCAAAATATTTCAGATGCTTCTGCGAAAGCCTACACAAAAAACTCAGAAACTATCATATAAATTCCTATATAAAATGCGGTACAAATTCCTGGACGATAAAGCCGACTTTTCTCTCTTGGCCGGCACTTGACACATGCTGTGGAGGACTTACAGTATTGCAATCTATGAACCGTGAGCATGTACCCGTGTGTGTACGCGGTACACATGTGTACGTGGCCTAGTGAGCTTAAACTGGTAACAGATTCAATGTAATTGACACACTTTTTAAGGCGTTTTTCCAACGAAGCATAAAAGAAGCGTATGTTTCAAAACTGGGCGTACATGCCTCTTCTTTCGTTATGTCCATGAAACAGTTAGTTAGTAGTAGTACGAGTTTCGAGATCATCTGTAATAGCTTTTAGTCGGCACAATGTGTGTTCGTGTGTGTGTGTGTGTAAATGCATACATTTGTTGGTGTCGTAACCTCATTGCATATTATGCCTGTGTAGCTGCACAGGGGAATAGTTCTACGTTTTCGTAGCACGTACTACGCCGTAGCTTCAAAAGCGCAGATGTTTACTCAAATAGGTAGGTACTAGAATACAAAATTGTAATTAAGAGATGATGATTAAAAACTAATATCATAGCACAAGAAACTAAACCTAAAACCTTATCTATTCGCTCGTGTTCGTGAGACTGGTACTGGTAAACCTTACCCATTAGAAAGCAACTTAAAACATAAAATTTTTGCGTTGCGTTCACCTTACGAGAGCTTCAGCTTTATACCTGTACCCCTACCTTTATAATTTGGCCCCACGATTCAAACTAATACTCGTATTATAAATGTGAAAGTAACTCTGTCTGTTACATTTTATCGCTTAAACCGCTTAATCGATTTACATGAATTTTAGTATAGAGATACCTTGAGTCCCGAGAAAGGGCTTAGGATAGTTTTATCGCCATGATCAATATATACGCCGCCAAAAGTAGTACGTTTATAAAACGTGTGACAAACATTTTAAATATTTGTTCAAAGTATCCCAAACTGTACAACAAAATTCTATTTTTATTCACTCTGTCCATTACTTTTAAATGTAATTTAAATAAACATCAGAGACTTGTTTAAACTCCAATAAATACATAGACATTTTTGACAAGAAAATCGTATTAAAACTTGTTCAAACTGAAGACAGACCATTACTTGCAAAAACATTCAAACTATTTAAATTACATCTACTTTACATTTAACCTTTAACAAGATTCTTGAGCCATCTTCATCTGCATATAAATTACATAATGATATCAAAGCTGCTGCTAATAGAACCTATTACTTATAAAATAAAATTTTGATAAACATTGATAATGACTGTAATTTGAATCATATTCCCATTTATGTTACTTTTTTAATATGTTCACTTTACCGTTAAAAATCATTGCGATTCTAATCTTTAAACATATTGAATGGAAAACGTAACTGTTGCATAAATTTACAGCATTTAACTGTAAAGAATGTAATTTAAAATGACTATTACAATTGCATTTTTGAAGTAATTTGCAAGAAATGGCTACAAAAATCACTATAATTAAAATAACTATGTTTCAAAATTATCCACATTCCCATTTGTTGCACTATTCATTACGGTAACTTTCCCATTATACCCACTTAATCAATATAAATAATGTTTAGTCACAAATTCTAATTTACATACGTATTGGGTAAAAAAACGTAACGATTCCAATTTACAGCTCCATTAACCAGCGGATTTAACTGAAAAGGACTGTCGCTGTAACCACATGACGTGTACTCTCATCATGGTTCTATCTAAAAGAGCGGATTAATTCGTAGAATTGGACGTATTTTGTCGTGAATGTGGTATTACTAACACTGAATTGTGTACATTTGTGGAACCAAAACATAGGGGGCTGAATACGTGTAAATAAATAACATATTAGTTGAAGTTTTTTTTTAAGGTAATTTCTCGTACCAATATGGGATTGTGAGTTCCACCTTACTAACAATCCTGGTAATCTCTCCAGTTAAGCTCAATGGGTTGTGTTAGGAGTGGGTTCACGTCGGTAGTATAATGACTGAATATTGACTGCCTCTGTAGCGCGGTGGGATTGTGTCCGACTGCTACACAAGAGGTCGTGGGTTCGATTCCCACACGGGACACCACTTTGTGTGATCCAAAAATTATTGTCCCGAGTCTGGATGTACTTTGTGTCCGTGACTTGTATGTTTGTAAAGTCCCCTGCGACACAGGGCTTGTACCCTACTGCGGGAGATGTCTTTAAAAAAAAATGAGCTACAGCCGCATATATTGATTACGGACTTCATATCTAATGAGTCTTTTCTCGCTGCTTTTAATTGATTTAAAACACTCGTTTCACCCTGTAGTGGTTAAATTTTTAAATACTCCTTTTTAGTGGATGCCTACGTCATAATAACCATACCAATCTCATATAGCCAATCTTCTTTATGAAGATTGGCTATATGAGATTGGTATGGTTTGATACATAATATAATATATAATAATATCTTGGGATAACTCATACAACGCCATCTGATCCCAAACTAGGTAGAGCCTGCGGCAACTAGGCAACGAATAAACATACTTTAAATATTACTAAAGATATACATAAATTATAGATTAATTACACTCAAACACAGAATAAACCATCATGCTCATCACACAAAGTTTTATCCTGAGTGGGATCAACCTCACGACCTCCGGCTTAGCAGTCACGGTCACTAATCACTATATACTAAACCAACAGGCCAGTCAAAACATAAGCCACACACGAACACGTGGACGACATGAGAGTTGAAGTAGTCGCCGGGGTTGAAACCGGTCGAATCAAATTACACACATTCCCCAATAACCATATTATTATGTACTGGGAGCTATGCTTTGATATATCAGTCAGTAACGGATCCATAACAAAAGCTAGTTTCTCCATAATTCCAGAGAAAATATACAGTAATATAACAGCAGCAAGAAGTGATCATAATAATGACCAAAAAAATACGGAAAAGGCGGATGAATCAAGCACTAGTACAAAAACTGCCAGCTTTTGGCTTCCCGCCAATGTTTCGACGTCATAATAATTAAATATTATTATCTCCTCTGTATCCACTTGACCGCATAGTTCTGGAAGTTACTGAATTGTCTTTCTGTTTTGACATTAAAATACGTTAAATTTGTACGCCGAACAGAGGCGATTCTTTAAGCATATGGCAGGAATCGGACTCGCAATCGTGGTGTCGCGGGTTCGAATCCTACTCATTATACTATCAACGTGAACCCACTCCTAACACAAGCTTAATTAACTGGATGGGTTAACAGGATTGCTAGTTATGTACTTTTGTTTTTTAGGGTCCCGCACCTGAAAAAGAAAAAAAACAGAACCCGTATAGGATCACTTTGTTGTCCGTCCATCTGTCTGGCGAGACCCTGTATCTTGGAAACGCGAAAGTCTCTCTTGAAGCTGTGAAAAATGAAACTTTTAAGTTAACATAAAAAAATAATAACGGCTGTTTAAACCGCAACTAAAAAAATCAATTTAATAAACCAAAAAACTCGCCTGCTTAAAAAATATTGAAACAAGATAGCTGTGAAAAATAAAACTTTTAAGTTAACATAAAAAAAATGATACGGCTGTTTAAACCGCAACTAAAAAAATAAATTTATTGTCAAAAAACCAAAAAAAACCCGCCTGCTTAAAAAATATTGAAACAAGCTATCTGATCCTAAACTAAGCAGAGCTTGTACTATGAAAACCAGACAACTGATAAACATACTTACATATTTCTAAATACATACATATTATAGATAAATAACACCCAGACACAGAATAAACCATCGTGGTCACAATACAAAGTTTTATCCTCGGTGGAAATCGAACATCGACCTCTTGCGTAGCAGTCGGATACACTCCCACCGCCATAGAAGCGGTCAAAATCATGCAGTCGGAGGCATTCATGAATCCCAATGAACTTACTAAAATGCCTCCGACTGCAAGATTTAAGGTTATCTTGTTTCAATCTTTTTTAAGCAGGCGGGCAGTTTGATTTTTTAAATTTATTTCTTTATTTAATACTTTTTAGTGCTTAGTTGTTAGACGTAAAGTAACGTCATAACTGTAACTACCGAAAATTTAAGTGAAAATAGTTGGTAACAAACTTTAAATCACTATATATCCTAAACAGTTGTTTCAAGTAAAAATGATTTAAAAAACCTCATCATGATTTTTAAATACACGATGATACATGACATAGTTTGTTGAGTTTAATTTTCTTCTCTATCACATTATGGCGTCTGGCTGTCGCCATTTTAAATTTTGATTGCTGTCATGTCTTCAGTGACGATTGCAAGATTAATATGAATCGATTGACGTATGAATCATCAAAATCGGCCCACGCGCTTGCAGTCGGGTAAAAACGTATATTTCGAGACTCGGTAGGGAATCAAAATTTATAAGGTAGGTACTTTCCATTGACTTAGAACTATGAAATTTGGGAAGTAATACCATGTTATCCTACAAGTATGGGGAATAGTCTGAAAACTATACATTTGTAATTAAATCATAAAAAATGTAGTCTTTAAAAAACTGTGAGTCCCAATTCCTGAACTATTTATGATATGTACGTATCTACGTATCGTACGTATGTATCTACAAATTTGTACGGAAGCCTCGGTGGGAGAGTCCGATTCGCACTTGTCCATTTTTTCCTATATGCCAGATTTTTATTTCTTTCTGGGCTACACACATACTTAAATGTTAATAATAAAGTGACTCTAAAATTCAGGAGTATCATTAACGCGGTGCCAACTGTCTATACCTTTTTATAATTTCATTGAAATTGTAGGGCAAAATACCTCATAATTGAAATTAGAACAATGATAATAATATCAATCAACAAAAAGGAAATCGAATTGGATAAGTAAGCGAATAAGATTTCATTTTTTATATGGGTCGGTACATATCTGACGGAAAATGCGCCGAGCGTAATACAAGAGAGAGAGAGAGAGAGACAGAAGCACTAACGCATCATCGGTTGAGTGATTGATTGTGAAAGGTTGACGATTTATTAAATATTTGTCTGTTCTGGCGCTATGCGACCGATAATACGCAACGCATTTTCCGTACTAGTACCGACCCATAGGCTGACCTCAGATGCGATCAGAAATTTATACAATGTATAGTACTTTGCAGATGAATGTAAGTGGGACTGTGTTGAAACTAATTTTATCACTATAGTATAAATTCGTTTAGGTCAGAGGTCTCCGTTTACGTAATGTTTTATTAATATATTTCAAACATCATTAGAGTACATTATTCATCGTCGGTTTACTCTTGGCAGAGCGGTCGTGCTCATCAGTCAGATTTCGGGCAACTGTAATTCGCTTCACGATGATACGCCATCTTTTGCTGCTGAAAGCGAGGTGCATGGGCTGCCTTCATTATCATCATCATCAGCCCGTATTGGTCCACTGCTGGACAAAGGCCTCTCCTAGTTTTCACTACAATATCCGGTCCTATGCCATCCCATTGACTTTGTAGGTCGGCAGTCCCCCTGGTAGGAGCCATCCTACTTTACGTTTACCAAGTCGCGGTCTCCACTGTAGAACTCGTTTGCTCCTGTGGCCATTGGTCCTTCAGCGTGCTTACCTATGTCAGTAACTTTAGTCCTTTGTCAGATGACCTCATTGCGAATCGTATACTTCAAAGAAACCTCAAGCGCAACTTTAAACTTGTAGATGGACTGCCCACTGCAGATTTAATCTGGTCGGTTCATTGCATGAGCGCCCTTCCGCGTGCTCTCGCGCCGTTAACCTTTCCTTGCACGACGAGACGCTCTTTGGAGTTATTGTCCTGTCGTGCTAAGTGTCCAAAGAATTGTTATATTCGAGCCTGTTATAAATAAAATAAAAATAAAAAAGCCTTTAATTCCTTATCCTTAATTTCCATTTCAAATTCGGTATTTGTTTGTTAGTGTTGGGTTTAATAATTGCTTAGTGTCCAATTGTTAGTAAGAGTTAGTTTCTGCTATTGGATATGGACCCCTTCTTAGGTGAAGGCCTCCTCCAGTCTTTTCCACTCATCTCTGTCCTTGCCGATGGTTTGCCAGTCCTTCCCTATAAATTTGGTTATATCGTCAGCCCATCGTCTTTTCGGTCTTCCTACCCTTCTTTTGCCGATTGGCCCCTTCCACCTGGTAGTATTCATTGTCCATCTGGTGTCTGTGTATCTCGATACGGGATTCGAGCCTGTTATGCCATGCTAATTATATGTAGGTGGTTCTATTTCAAATATATAATAGCATCATACAAGAAATTGAATTCAGAAAGCTATACAACCTTAACCATTTGTCCCCTTTTTCTAAAAGGGTATAAATACAAAGGCGACCACATAACTACGTTTAGGAATTATATAAAACCGCAACACAGAGTAGTGCCGTGTATGAAAGCAGCGTAAGCCCGACCCGACAGAATTCGGACCAAAATGTGGTCGTATTATGTGCGTGTGATTGAAATGATGGACCCTAATTAGTAGTAGTAGGGTTGCCAGATGAAACCGTTTTGTATTACGTTTCGTTGTATGATTGAGTTTACAGAAAGTAACCCTTTTATGGTGAAGGGTTACAAAATACATATGTATATATTTAAATAGTGAATCTAATCTGCACCAAGTTCCTAGACCAGTGACATAAACTCAAATCGAATATAATGACGTTTGAATGACGTGGTTGGGCGCGCAAAACTATGAATTTCATATCGCGCCCTTTACATGTAAAGTTCGGAATGCAGGAAACAGCACGCACCGTAATACGAAGTTTTATATTCTCTTTGCTTCATGCCTTGCTCCGAAACGTACATCTAAACGCGCAGGGCTGAAAGTTCGAACTGGCTTGTTGACGCAAGCGATTTTTAGACAGTTTAGAGCGTGCATCACGTGTGAACGCAAAATAATAACAATTTTAAAAAAAAAATCACACCGACTTCAAAAAAATAAATATGAGGTAACTAAAGAGCAAAAAATAATATAGGTCCTATATATATTTAATTTTTTTTTTGTAAAATAGTTTTAATTTCTCACTTTTTAGTGTATTGGTTTGTAGTTGATATAAGCTACAATAGCATAATCCAAACTGGTCATTTCTTTTGACAAAATTTTGTGATTTGCGATACAAGGCCGTTGATTTTTGAGGAGTTCACCTGATACTTGACTATCAGTTCCATTACATGATTTGGTGTAGGTGAAATATCAGGTATCGATCACGGTACCTACTCAGATAGGAACTCGTAGTATTTATTATTGAATAGTTCCGCTGATCATATGTGGTTTTCATCATCAGTTTCATTTCATTCAATGGTGCTTTTTAAGAGTAAATGCTAATTAACTAATTACAACAAAATTTACCCAAATTACTATAGAAGTGCCTTTAGTATTTGAAGAGTTCCCTCGATTTCTCCAAGATCACATTATCAACTTCAACAACAAAAATTAAACAACAAATACAGCGTTTTGAGAACCTCCTCCCTTTTTGAAATCGGTTAATAATTAAAAATGTCATTTGACGTAAACTCATAACATGTAACCTCATATTTAAATATGTAAGATTCGCCGGCGTTCCAAATCTTGAATACAATATTAGAACGACAGTTTGACCCGCTGTCTAAACCGCACAGATCCATCTGCGGTCTGAAAGCCAGTTCCAGATGCGTGGTCAAAACTTTACGTGTAAAGGGTGCTATTAAAACTTTCTTATTCGCAGTTTTGCACGCGCAATGGCATCATTCTATACGATTGTTATTCTATTCGATTATCGTTTAATCCCCTTGTCTAGGGTTTCAGGTTTTAATAGGTTAGGGTTAGGTTTGTAATATATAACTCAGTCACTTTCATTGACGTAGAGACAGGACTGCGCCTTAACCTCACAAAATTGGCCCCTCTTTAGAAAGAGACAACGCTACTTTGTGGACAATACCTGTCAAACCGTAATTATAACGCGCCGAGTCGTAATGTTGACTATGATCTTTTCAACACTAGTATTCCTAAGTTAAGAAAAATGTTAACAAACCACTTTTTCTCATGATACTTTATACTTTGGTTTTGGTTTCTCCTTTTTTAGTATTTAAATTTTATGGTATCTTTCTTTAGTGTTGTATAATTTACATATGTCTTTAGTTTAATAAATTCTCTACTGATATAATTACTATTGTAGGTGTGTATTTTGTTCTATTAGCGAAAACTTTTAATTGGCCTTCTTTAAGTTATTTGTTATTCTTAACTGTGTGTGTAGTTGTAAGTTTTCTTAAATTGTTAAATATATAAAAATGCCGCACGAGATTTTTCTCTCTTTCACGGTTTGCAGTCAATATTTACTTTTAATTGAAAGGCATGGCACGGTCCAGGTCTATACGTCAATGGTCAATATGGCATATTTCCATTGTCAAGAAATATTTACCTTATAATGTTTATCCAGACTTTGAACAAAAGTATTTGAATCATACAATGGTGTGTCACTGTTTATGTGTGTGAAATATAGCTCACAGCAGTCTTAAACACTCCCACTGCATCACTGAGGCAAGCATGGTTTCAAATCTGCACAGGAAAACTATCAAATTAAACCTGACTAGCAAAGAGAATTTAAAGCTTCGCTAACTAGTTCCACGAACTAAAAACTTGGCTAAGACTTTAAAAAAGCTACGACTTGTGTCTCTAGCGATTCCCTTACAGTTCAGAGGCTTTGTTAAAATATCGTTTGACGTTTTGCTACCTCAGTGTAAAGTAACGTTGAAAGCCGTCCTGAGCATTAAACCTCGTATATGTGCGAGTTCTAAAAAAAGGAGTCTAACCAGACTGTTGGTTCTAATTATGTATTTATGGGTAGGATACACGAAACAGGGTTGGGCTATGCCATGAATTGTTATAGAAAACTTAAATATTAGGACACAAAAGCTTATTGTGTAAGTAGCCAAAATTTTATTCTAGTAGATGAAAATAAGAAATTTAAATATGTCTTATCTATCAACTCGTAAATAGTTTCTCTTACGAGAAATCATAAGAGACTCTTAAGAATCTTTAACTTACGGAAAAAAACATATTTATTATATATAAACAAGAATTGTCTTATTGTCACAGTTATGGCGTTCATAATCAAACAAAGAACAAATCTTAGGAGACTCTTAAGAATCTTTAATTTACGGAAAAAAACATACTTATTATATATAAACGAGAATTGTTGTATTGTCACAGTTATGGCGTTCATAATCTAACAAAGAACAAATCTTAGGAGACTCTTATGAATCTTTAATTTACGGAAAAAAACATACTTATTATATATAAACGAGAATTGTTGTATTGTCACAGTTATGGCGTTCGTAATCTAACAAAGAGCATATATCTACTAATATGTACGAACGAATATTTGACTTTATTTTGTCCTGCGCTCCTGCGCACTATGAAATAATGGTTGTGTGCGTTAGTTAGAGCAAAGCGGGCGGCTATGTTGCTGTGTGCGTAGCGCTCTAGAAATCTTCTAGACTGTATATTTACTACAAATATTGTTTGTAATGTCAAAATAACAGTTTTTTACTAAATGCTTATAAAAGTATATATGGTAGATACCTACTGATAATAAAAACCCAATTTTACAATTTTTTGTCTGTCTGCCTATCTGTTGGTTGGGTTGGTGTGCTAATCTCCGAAACGGCTGGACGGATTTTGACAAAACTTTCACTGCCAGACAGCTGATGATGTAAAGTGTAACTGAGGCTACTTTTATCATCACACTTAAGTCTATAGGGAATGGGCATCACTGCAACTTCACGCGGATGAAGTCACGGGCACAGTTTGTAAATAATATTTACAAAAGTGCTCGGCAAAATGCCTCCTTAATAGGTAAGATGCAAATATTTTATTTACGAATATTTTATGTTTAAAATTTGTACTAATATTATAAAGCTGAAGAGTTTGTTTGTTTGTTTAAACACGGTAATCTCAGGAACTACTGATCCGAATTGAAATTGTTTTCGAGAAAAGCTATAGGCTATATAACATCACGCTACGACGGACAACCAATGAGAAATGTTGCAAAAACGGGGAAAATTTACACAGACCAAATTGCGCGGGACGGCTAGTATTAAATAAAAGAAGAGCCATTGTAACGTTATTAGTTGATTGAATATATTTTTTTAAGAATAATTGCGAATTAAAGTAACTTTGAACGAAATGTATTTTAAAACACCAATTAGCGCCCAGTGACGTCACAATTGTATCCACGACTTGTTCAGTTAGTGGCGGTAAAAGTTATTTTGTTGCATAAATTATTTATTTTTGTGCTTATCAAATGAAAATGGATGTTAAATTTTTCAAGGCAGATTCTAGGAACATGTCAAAAGTTACTATCGACATGGTCGTCACTTTTTTGTTGAAAGTGCCGAGTTTCAAGTGAAGAAAGGAAAGGGACTAAACTACTGCGGTATGCACTACACTTTAGTTATCGATTAATAATATCTTGGGACAACTCACACAACGCCATCGCATCCCAAACTAAACTAAGCTTGTACTATGGAAACCAGACAACTGATAAACATACTAAAATATTTCGAAATACGTGGGTGTTATTTATCTATAATATGATAGATAAATAACACCCAGACATAAAATAAACCATCGTGTTCATCACACAAAGTTTTATTCTGGGTGGGGATCAAACCCACGACCTCCGGCTTAGCAGCCAGAGTCACTAACCACTAGACCAACAGGCCAGTCCAGATTATTTGTTTATTATATGATTTTTTTTTTTAGGACAAGACCCGTTATATTTGAAAATAAAAAAAAAATACAAAATAAAAACATCTCCTGCCATTTAAGTCTCTGTGACACATTAACTAGAGTTGTCATCATCCACTAATATAAAAAAAATAAATAAGTAATAGGTAATTGAATACTAAACTATAGTCAAATGCCAAATATATTTGACTACATAATTAATTATTTTGATACTAAATATTAGTTACACTTACAGTTTTATGTACAATCAATATTCAAAGTGATTTTTAAGGAACTTTTTGTCTTGTGGTTATCATTTGTTGGACACTTCGAAGAAGATGAAGATTCGACCTATTCTCCCCGAAATTGCTCAGCTGGTGCACTCCATAGATAATCTATCTCTATGCGTGACAACCTACATACTTTGTAAGGTTCTTATCTACTTACGAGTACTTATATGTTTTGTTTTTCCGTCGTATCGTGGTACAAATGAAATTTTGCTTTCTGTCTTTCTATTGTTGAAAGCTTTTTAGTATTTTTAAATAACTAATTTCCTTTGAATTGGTGAGGTCTATGTCCAGCAGTAGACTGCGATAGGCTGATGATGATGATGATGATGAATTTCCTGAAATATCCCTTCACCCATTTGGATGTTTGTTACCAATTTTTTATACAAAATTTGGCACTCACATCGTTTAATATCGGTACACGGAAAAATGTTAGGTTTCTGTGGGCTTATCATGAAACAAACTATAGGACGTGTCTATTTAAATGACAACGCTCATACAAAACCCAGAGCGAACAGACACAAGATATATCTAGTATTCGTAGATATAAAGAGATATCATTCTGTAAAAAAAACATTTTAAGATTCGATGGCTAAGTATGTGATTCGCGAGCGCTTTTTTCATATATTATTTTTCTTTTTTACGACAATCAATTCTCTTTCTCATTACAATCAAAATATTCTATGCTACCAACTGAGCTTCGGTTACTATAAATGTCAGAAATGGCAAAAAAACGTTTTCCATTCGTAGAAGGGGCTCGATGGTATGGTAAAGATGTGTCTTGTAGAACAGGATTTCCCAAACATGCGCGCCGCTCTGGGGCATCGTGGAAGTATCCCAGGGGCCATGTCTGTACCAACGTGACCGAGTGATGTAAGTGCCGCGCGCATTTTCACTATCCCAACATGAACCCCATTTTGAGAAACTATACTCGGAAAAGCAAGCACATTCTTCTCATTAGTAGCCAGCCAATGTCTTTTTTATTTTAATTCATTTTGTTTTTGCTCGTAGTTTCTAATAAAAAATAAATGTTATTTTACAAAAAAGACTAGTATGAACACGAGGATACACTTTATCCTTAAAAATGTCAGGTTCCTGTGAGATTATCATCTGTGGCGAAACAACGGCTCCACGGGGCCCCTAGGGTACAGGGGCCCTGAACGTGAGTTAGCAATTGCTCCACTTTGTGTGATCGACTCAGATTGGTCATTTGGTCGTTTGGGCCTGCCCCCCCCCCCCTCCCACCCGCTTTCTCCACAAATTTTGATACCGGGCTCGTCTAAGCGATGACGCTTCTGATTATCATTTATCAAAACTACAAGACGTGTCTATTGACATTTGGAACAGATGTGTCTACTGGAACATTGTTCCAGGATAAAAGGTATCTTTGTCATAATCTATTTACGAGTACTTTCAAATTTTTTTTGTAAATAAATACGATACAAATATGATCATCACTCAATAACGGCTGAACGAATTTTGATGATGTTTGACGTATAGTTATAGTCAGAATTCACAGGATATTTTTCATCGCACTAACCAAAAAAATAACGAGTAAAGGTTATTAATAATAACGATTATTTATTTACTATAACTGCAGTATTACCCATTTAATCGCTAGCCGAATTAATGATACATATCACAGTTAAAATTTAATTCTCTCTGCATTATTGTAAGCTGATAAAACCTAAATCCGTTAATAATAGATAACATTTGAAACAATAATGAGTCAGAATGAAATGAATCTAATAATATAAATTGACCACGCTAAAAGCTTTGTTAAATAATAGAATATATTTAATTGATTATGGTTTTAAGCTAATCCGAATAATAAATTTATTTCATTGACAACCTTTTATGTTTTAGACCTTTGCATGGATTCATTTTTTAGGCCGTGTGGTACCGACTTAAGAATAGTACCACCCCAACTCTTCCCGTGGGGGTCGTCAAGGCGACTAAAGGATTTCACACCGGAGGACGGGCAGCAGCGTCCTCTGCGTACTTAAAGCCTTACTGCGATCGCCAACCCGCTCGCCAAGCGTGGCGATTATGGCAATTTTCCCCCAGGATCCATAGTAAGTAGGTTCCACTGGGGAAATCCGTCCCAGCAGTGGGACATCATATGGGTTGTTAAGTAGATAATAACAGCGTGGACTAGAGCCCATACAAAATAGAAGGAAAATGGATTTTGCCTCCATGTTGCAAGCTATACTATAATATTCTGAGTACTGTTTTTATATCACGGCTAAGAGCTAGACCATTTTTTAAAGTGGTGAAAGAATTGTGGTTATGGCATCGCGGGCGGAGTAACGTGAACTCATTCCAGCCTAACAAACACAAGCAAATCAGATACTTAAACGATACAACAATATTGCTGACTTACTCATTTTATTATTTTTACAAGCTTTTGTTTAATTTGCTATCTTTGTATGCATGGGTGTTCGAATCCTGGAAGCTAAATTGGAACCACTTCCCGGTGTCCAATTAACAAAATCTGGGGCTGAATTTAGTGTACATTTATATGTTTGGTGACAATACAGTATTATGGTACTACAGACCTGATCTGATGATGGAGTCATAAGGTGGCCATAGGAACTCTTAAGTTATAAAAGTAAAACCTAGCAAGTTTGGGCTCATTTAATTCATCTTAACAAGTTCTCCGATGTTAGATAATTTCCAGGATCTGATGATGGAGTCGGTGGAACGGTGGTACTCACAAGTCATGCAATATATCTCTCTACTCCCCCCCCCCCCCTCCGGCCCGGGTGTTTGGGCTCATTAGATTCGTCTTGACAAGTGTTTTTACACTTGGACAGTGAGAGTCTGATGATGGAGTTGAAAGGTGGTCATTGGTACTCAGCAGTCAGGTCAATCAGTCGGATACAATGTAGTTAAAAAATATATTTGTCGCAGCAGGGTGGTCATATGGGCTATTCGAAATACACAATGCTATTTCGATTACTGTGCCTAGTTATCGAACTACCATTGTGTAAAGTCTGTTACGGTTAACGCTACTACATCACCGACACCATAATAACGCCATTGAGGCCTTGCACCTTGCACACACGACTATATTTAGCAACAAGTTCACCAGAGGGATGCTTTCGCGTCAACCGTTCGATTAAAACTCCCAAATGAGACTGACTGCCACCACAGAAATGCCAGGATGACATTTTAAAATGCAAACGTCAAACAATGCTACTCCCTAATGGCGGTCATTTGATTAAAATAGATGTTTGGTCAACGGAAATCAATAAGCAAGTTTAATTAATTGAACAGACTCGGATCAAGTCCAGTAAAAAATAAAAAGTAAAAAATAAGTAAATAAATTGTTAAAAAATTGTTTTTAAAACAACCTTTTATTTAAATGCTCTAAAAGGCAAAATAAAGTTTAAATTGAAACAAACCCATCAATTTGTTACATTATTCCGTTTATAAGCAAGGCTGAATTTAGGGCAGGGCTACTGCCTGCCCAGGGGCCTCCGATTTCAGTGTTCGATTTGTGAACTCGTCACGAGTTTTCCACTTTGAACTAATATTTTTACGAGTAAGTTATAATAATATATATAGCCTCAAAACATGGGAATTTCGCCAAAATGTTTGTTAAAATTATACAAATTCTTAAGTGATATAAACAATATTAATTTATTTGCCACTAGCTGTCTCGCGCAACTTTGTCTGCGTAAATTTCCCGCGTTTTTGCAACATTTCTCATTGCTGCTCCGCTCCTATTAGTCGTAGCATGATGTTTTAAAGTATAGTATAGTCTTCCTCGATAAATAGGCTATCCAACAGTGAAAGAATTTTTCAATTCGGATTAGTAGTTAGTATACCTAAGATTACCGCGTTCAAACAAACAAACTCTTCAGTTTTATAATATTAATATGCCTGTAGATTATCGCTTTCAACAAGCCTAGTTTATGATAAAACGAATTGATATTAATTTTAGGCTTTAACTTAAGACTTTATACAGAGAAGTGCGATGATTACACAATGTTTCTACCATACCAACAGGCATAAGTGACGCGCGTTTGTATGGTAAAATCATTGACTAGGATGCCCTTAAGTAAAGTCAATCAGCGTTCGTATCAATCTCGCAATAATCCTTAATGTCGTATAAATATATATTTAAAGTTGATTTTCTTCCTTCCAGAGCATTTAAATAAAAAGTTGTCTTATTTATTTTTAAATAAGTGTTAATCCGAAATATTACATAACAAACACATATATTTTATTAAAATAGTCCGTACCCCTGAAGTAAAAAACACAGGAATAATCACCCAAATTGTTTACCCTTGAAAATGTACACACCATAATCGTATTCCAAGCACGGCACCGATAAATCATTTACTAAATAGCGGAAGGGAATCGGCGAACTAACTTTTGTGTAAATAATAACTTGTTTTACTACAGTTTTATTTGTTCTTAGAGAACTCGAGAACCATATCCTGAAACTGAATATAAAAAATGATTGAAGTTCGCCACTGAACACCGATCAGTGTAAGAAGTTTTTCCAAGTTTTTCCAATCACACTCCTGGGTTTTATTTATGAGTTTATTCAAAGCAATTTGGATAAACATAAACAAAGAAGGTTGATAACATTGATTGCTTATTTTGAAATATAGGTTTTATTTCTGGAGTAATATTGGTAAAAGGTTAGTTTTTTTGAAGAATAATGAATGGCAGCTCTTTTACAACTTTGTTGGGTGAGTTTCAAGTAATTTTTGTGCCTGTTTTTGTAATGTTGTTTTAAAACACTCATTTATCTGCTAAAAATAGATCCAAAAATATATAAAATATTTATTTCTAAATAAGAATTATAGGAACTTTATTATTGTATCGTTAATGATATATTTAGGTCTCACTATAGGTTACTTTAACAATTATAAAATCGTACAGCTGTTGGTTAAATGTATTGTAAAAAAAAACTAAGGGATTTTTGAATCCGTACCTATGTTTTTTTTTTATGATTATTTGTTTCTCTATGGCAGTTTTAAAGGTATTTTGAAATGTGCAATACTTTTAAATATTCAGGGGTATGTGACTTTCAACCATAGAATTAAAATTTTTTGGTCCCAATACCAACGTAACTTGAAGGACTATCCAACCTTCTCTGATACGTAGGTACATTCGAACTGTCAACCAATATTATAACTAGATTTCTTAGTGGCCAAGGATGCAAATTGCTTTAGTACACACACGGTAAGAGGCTTGGCGCATGCCAAATGCCAATACCAGCTCGGGATGCCAGGCAGGTAGTTAGTGTCGCCGTAATGGGCCACAAGACTTATGATCGGTTGGACACTGCATCGTCTACATACTTTGGCAACGACGCTACTAGGTACTCTAAGTTATAAACTAAACGTAAGAATTTAAATTTCATCATTTATATTACTTAGGTGCAATGCATTGCTGCAGCAATAAAAAGATCCTACGTGTTACAGGTTATTAACTAACTACTAGCTAAATTTCATACGGTTAAGCCGTTTCTACAAAATTGAGCACTCACTTTCACATGTTTTTATTAATAGGCTCAGATAGAAAATCGGAAGGAAAACATATACTTATAGTAGGATTTTGTACTACAAGCTTTCGTTCGCGGCCTCACTGCATCGGTATTATACGTCACAATTAAAAAAATTAAAAATAAATAACTTGCCTGCAAAAAGATAAAAGCATTATTTGATACCATGCAGGCACGATAATAAGTTTAACAGAATTCATTAATGTCCCCGACTGCATGATATTAAATATGAAGGATATCTTGTTTCTGTCTTTTTGCAGGCGGAGTTTTTTTTGTTCTTAATTATTTTTTTTATTTCGTACTTTTTAGACGTTAGATAATTACAAAGTGCCATTCGGCTTAACCGTTTTACCTAGCACTTTACGTGGTTCTCATATCATGAACTGTTTTAGAACCAGTAGTAAAATACCGAATCTTAAACAGTCACAACTTAAAAGAATATCATCTTAAGTAACATCTGGTTTCAAAGACATAGATACAAAATACATCTTCATGCAACCAGTGAACGCAGTCAATATATAATCGAATAAACAGCTAACTCGACAATCTTCAGAGAAGCGTACAAACTCAGTCACAAAAGGAACTAAGCAAATATCTAGAACTAACTTCGAAGTGATCTAGAAAATTTTCTTCGCAAACTTTTTATAGATTTTCTGCAATAAAGGAACTATTGCAGCAATAAGTAAGGAATTGCTTCGATAGCAATAAAACATCAAAAAAGATTTCACACTTAATACAGTTTCTTAATTAAACTTACTTTTTGTGAAGTTCTTGTTGGAGTACAGCCAAAGAAATTGTGATTTTTAATTGTCACAATGAACTACAGTACTCCAAAAGTAATAATGCGCATAGAAATCTTCGGAAATCTTCGTCATTGTTCGGCAACGGTCGTATTACCCGAGCGTCGAAAGACGATATTTATATAGAGTGGTTAAGAGCAATTTCTCTATGCCTAATTTTATATATTATGTGTTTTGTGCTAAAACAGATTTGATTTACCTGTAACGAAATTTGATTCGATAATTCCATGTAAGTAAATAGCGAAAACGCTACAATCATTGTTGGAGTGATTAGTTTTCAAGTGTCTTACCGAAGTTGGTGTAATTATGGAGGAAAAGGTTTAAATAACATAAGGTTTTATTAGAAGGAGAAAAAAACGTTTTCAAATAGAGGTTTACATAAAATATAATCAAAATCTCAGTTCAAATTTGTTTACAGCAATAATCATTCCAGAAAAATAATACAATTATAAAAAAATTAATCAGAATCGAGGAAGACCTCTATTCCCGACATCGCAGATTCATCAGAAGTTTCATTATGCTCTTGTTCATTTACACTTTCCTCACTGCTATCACCTGTGTAAATAATCAGTTTATCGGAATAACTATCGATTCTTGGCTCAAATTTTCTATATTCATCTTCGCATTGAACCGCATGATCAGAAACTTTTTTCCATTCTTCTGGTCCTATTTTATTGATTTTTTCTAATATAGCATCTTTAACTGACGTCACAGTCATTGCAATATTTCTCTTGGCCACGTGTTGCTTTATTTGGGACCAAATATTTTCAATAGGGTTAAAATCGGGATGATATGGTGGCAATCGTATAATTTTATGCCCATGTTCCTCCATTATACGGTCAATGGCAAATTCTGTGTAATTTTCTTTGTATCTTTGTATAATTTTATACAAATCGGGTTTCAGTTTCTTTGGGTCATGCGGAATGTTGTGTTGTTGTAACCAAGCTGTCATTTGTGGTTTAGATGTGTTTGAGTTTGGTGGTTTCACAGACAGCTTATTATGATATGGGGCGTTGTCTATTACCAACACACTATTAGGAGGCAAGTTGGGAATCAATTGATTGCGTAGCCAAGTTTGATAACGTTCCGCGTTTATTTCTTTATGATAGTCACCTTCTGAGTCGACACATTTATGTAACATTAGAGCCCCTGGGACGAAGCCTTTTTCATTGCCTGCGTGTACAATAATTATTCGCTCTCCTTTGGAAATGGGTTGTTTGATACCTTTTTTGTTGCTATCTTGCCAAGTTTTACCCTTAGTATGTGATGTGTGCACATACGACTCGTCCATAAATACTATGTTTCTACCAGAACTCCTCAGCTGTTGTATTTCTCTGAGATATTTGATCCTTTTTAGGCGTATATCATGTTTTTCCATAAGTAATTGTCTGTTATTATCAGTTTTCAGAAACCTAAACCCCATGTCTTTCAAGATCAACCTTAAAGTCTCGGCACAGCCTTTGAAATTAATAGCTTCGATCAACTTTATTCTTAAATTATTTACAGTTGGGAGTTCTTTCAGCGTCAATTGAAAATTGTATATCATATTACGAATAACACAGTAGTCGAAATCATCAAGTACCAGCCGAAATCTACTTTTAGGTCTTCCTTTTTTCGGTGTAGAAAATTTCTTTGATTGATTATGTTTTTTTTCGTTTAAGATATTACTCAAAGTTCGTCGCGAAATTCCTGTAGCTTTTGTAACACGGTCTTGAATTTTTTTAAAATAACCATCATGGTCTCTGTTGAAAACATTGGCTTCATTTAAGAAATAAAGGTACACATTAAATACCATTTGCCGTGCTTGTGAATTAAGCGGTTTTCCACGTTTAAATTTATCCATTTTGGAAGAATTCGTCTGAAAGAAAATGGCATGGGCAGAGTTAGGTATATATTTTTTATGCATGTTTATCTATTTATTTAATTTAAATAAATCTCATTTTTTAAATGTTTTTCTAGTACTTAATATGTATTTAATGTAGGTATTTTATTTTTTTAATATTAAAAAAACGTGAAATATGTTATTTATTTTCCTTTTTTCAAAATATACTATTTAAATCTGAATAAGCTAATTAATGTTGAAATTATATTTACCAAGAAGGGTGTGTAATAGCAGCTCTATATATTTCCACAAATAGAGAACACGTGCAGTCACTACCAATATATAAAGACGACTGACAGACATTTCGCTGACCGGCGACAGCTGCCGAACGCCCGATTTGTTTTCGATTGTGCACACATGATATTGACTCCTATCTCTTTTAAACAAGGTGCAAAATGCAAATGCCTTGTTTAGGGCTCTTACGATTCCATGATTCGAGTGTTTCCGGGAATACGACAATTAGCGAAGATCTGCATGTGCATTATTAATTTGGGAGTACTGTACATACATTGTTATTGGGTGTACGTGACAAGAAATGAATAAACAATTAGCGACTTGTCACTGTGCAAAGACTCGTATATTAATCATATGTGTGTACGCTTGTGAGAAGCGGTCGACGTAAATAAAATGCAATAAGTATGTCGAATAGTCATCTACGAACCCATTCGTGGATTCCGTTTTGGCGTTATTAACGGTTTTTGGAGTAATCAACGAATGGGTATACAGGGTGGACCAAACCAATGCAATGCAACCAAATGGAGGGATAGTACCCTAAATGATTGAGTTAGCAAATTATGCTCAACACACATTATTTAATTTTAACAAATAAAAATAACTGCGTTCAAACATTTTTAAAAGTCGCTTGCAAGAGTTGGGAATCGAACCCTCTTATTCTCTATTTATTATCTTCAAATATTCTCTATTTTTATAACGCACAGATTGAATGGGTCAATCGTAAGGAACAAATCTCTCTAATAAACATTGCATCTAAAATCTAAATATAAAGTAATAGTCAAAGTAAATACAAGTTAGCGTAGTTTTTGAATAGTAAGTAGGTATAATATTATGCTATCTACAATTTCAATTAATTAATTTAATATCATTACCTATACGGTTCATTTGCCACACAATTTAAAAGTTGATTTTTTTCTTGAATCAAATGCATATCACTTGGCTCAAGGTGATAGCCATGATGATTAATATCACATATTTGGATATTTTCAATAGTTAGTGCATCTGCTTTGTCTTGCCGTTGTCTGAGTACATTACTAAAATTATTTTAAAATAGATTTTATTTCTTTTACAAATGGCTGGCTTGATTACCGTCTCTGGCAAATGACTTTTAAAAAATCTTTGAATGCAGTTTTATTATTTCTAAAAATAAAATAAAATTTCCTTTGGCAAAAATTTGCTTACTCAAATATTTAGGCTACTTTCCCTCCAGGGGGCATTGGTTCAGTCCAACCTGTATAGGGTGGACCAAACTAATAAAATTTATTATTATGTCCTATTCTGGGAAGAGACGAAGCAGAAGCACTATCTATTCAAAATAGTCAAGTAGATCAAAATGTACTTTTAAATAATTTATCGTCATACCTTTTACCTTGAGCAAATAGATACGTGTTTGCGCATTTCGATGTGTTAAGAAACTGACACCGCTTGAAAAACCACCGTAAAAATATGAATAGCTTGCCATATTTATTCACTAATGTCGTATTTCAATTGTAGGTTCGCTTATTTCTGCATTAGAGACATATTTATAAAACTTACTTTATCTTTAACGCGTCCTAGACCTGGTGCTAGTTTTTACTTTTTATTTATATGGGTCATTAAGTTGTTGGCATATTGCCGTGAACCGTTTTCCGTAGAAGCATTCAGCTTAATTGGAGAGTGCGTGCAACCGAGCAACCGAGAGCACTATTTCTAAAACCAGTGTAGAAACGTCTACTTCAGTAACATCAAAGTATCAACCTCACAAGGCAAGGGACTGCTACTACGTTTTGCGCATCATTAGATATCTCACTAGCAGACGTCGTTTTATATTGTTTACTGATATCAATCAACAAGCGACTACTAACATTGTAATGCAAAAAAATCCAAATTGCTAACAAAATTTTAGGTGCTACTAAATTGACTAGGCCAGTTAGTCTTTCTTTCTTTTTGCCTAGTCCCTTTTTTAGAAGTCGAGTCTCCTCACTATTCTGTCAGTCAGTTGGGCTTCTTCGAGGTCTCTTTGTATAACTGACCATCAGAATAATAGTGAACGGCCTCTACCTCTCTTCTGTTCTGGTACGTTTAGCGCAATCTATATGGTACAGATTGATTGTACAGATTTTAGTTAAAGCGACCCAAAAGCCCACAGTTTAAAAAAAACACAGCATATACTCTGACAACACTGCATCGGGCACTTCCGACCTCGTCAGCCAATGACGTAACATCCCATCATTGAAACAAATCAAAATTACACAAATAACTTCAAGAAACAAACCAAATCAAGAAAATAGAAGGACTTCAGACAGAACCAGAAAAGAACGAGCTCATCAAAGGTTTTTAACCATAAAATTCGTCCTACAGAGGCCGATAAAAACGGATTGGACTGACGTCGCCAAGCCGCCATTACAATGAGTTCCTCTGTAGGTATGTTCTGTGGTGAGTTGGTTCCATTTTTTTTTATTCTTAATTCAAATATCTTTTTTATTTTCAAATTATCCGTCATTTCACATTACAACATTTACAATAATTCGATTGCTTCGTTGGCTGGTGAAGGCCGGGAGTCACAAATCGATTCAACATAATTAATATTTTTTTTAATTTTACTCAGTGAATCCTAAGCATTCGTTTTATAATACAAACTTGTGATTACATAAGCAAACAATTGTTTATGTACATAACTAAATAATCCATACAGTGAAGTCAAACAAAAACACGTGATTACTTACGTAAAACAATTGTTTAAGTACTCAACTATATTCCCATTTACAAAACCACCGGTAATTGCTTCGAAGAGGCAATATATAAGTATATTTCAATACCTTATAAAATAAATCAACTAAATTCATAATTCTTGGTTGTACAAACGTTTCAATTCCCACATTCAAAGCAAGACAGTGACATATTTCATTCAATTTTGTGATTACATTTAACCTTCAAACAGCAAAGAAAATTCATAAATAAGTAGGCTTATACTGCATTTTATATCCCATGCTTTCCAGTGTTTCATTGGCTATCAATTTGTACATCTGCGGTTCAGTGCTATATTCTCTATTGCTGCCTGTGAAGAGTGAACGCCATATCAGCTAAATTGCATCCTCGGCACGGCTTATATCTACAGCACACTGCTTATTTCTGTAAATGTTTATATAACACGCTATTATCTGCCTCTGTGGCGCGATGGGATTGTGTCCGACTGCTACGCAAGAGGTCGTGGGTTCGATTCCCACCCGGGACATCACTTTGTGTGATCCATAAAATGTTGTCCCGAGTCTGGATGTTCATTGTGTCCATGATTTGTATGTCTGTAAATTCCCCTGCAACACAGGGCTTGTACTCTACCTACTTTGTGGAACCAAAATTAACACAGATGTTAATTTCGGCACAAAAAAGTAGGTATATTGTTTTATTTAGGAACCTCTTTTACAAGCGCGCCGGAGAAAGTTAGATGGAATAAAAAACTAATCCTAATTCGTAGTAAATCCTTATTTAGATAAGAAGTATTGGATAAGAGTTGTGTTTCGAAAACAAGATTACAAAAGGTGTTTACAAACAATATTCAGAGAATACTAATATTGTGAGTAAATGCACAAATATATCAAGTTCCTAAGTTTGTCTGATAGTTGATTTATTTCACGGAGCAATAATCATATCTATGTACGTATGAGATGTTACATACCTACATATCACATACTATGGTAGGACGTGTACCTATTACATCTTTATCTATGTATATCTACTACTACAATTCTCGCGACAGTAAAAAAGTACATGATAAGTACATAAATAGGTACTTTCCACTTATGGGCCAACAAAGTACCTACTTTTAGTTCTATTATTTAATCAAATTGAAATGTTACTTCAATTTAAATATTAAACTAACTTCATTTTAAGTGCCCATTGAAATTAGCTTCACAGTAACCTGAATTGTTTTACGTAACTAGATTTCTACTTATTATAAGCACCGTCTGGTAACTATGAATCTTAATTTTATCAAATTCTAATATTCTCTTCATTAATTTCATAATCTCAACGGACACTAGCCTAATACGGAGTAGAAATTAGGTTATAGGGGAAAAGACAATGTGCGCGCAAACAATAGTACGGTTGTATTCCCTTACACATAGTACTATGACATCATCCACATAAATAATAACATATTGTAACAGTCATTAAGTAACTATCATTATGCGAATCAGGAACCTTTCATAGATTCTAATATCATGTATCAATGTCTACTAATTGATTACCTTAGGTTATCTTAAAAACTTAGGCTTTCTTATGATTTGTCAGCTTGTGACTACAGTCGGTGTAATCCGGTCGAAACGTCAAGCATAAGGTAAATAATTTACTTAGGTTAAACGCGTTTATTCCCGTGTCAAATTGTACTTAAGCTTTCTTTCGTGTTTTATTTGAGTTTCACGCAAAAATGTATGAATAACATGTAGGTACTTAGTTTAAAAGTAATCTGTGGTAACAATAGGTAGGTAGTAGGGATTATCTTGATGGCAGTAAGTAAAATATAGAATACTTCTCGTCGCAATAACCCATACCCATAGGCAAATCCAGTACGGGGGCACGTGCCCCCATCCCGAGCGGTTGTTTTGTATACTGAATTTCTTGTATTGTATTTGTTTGCTCATTTGCCTCTTGTGCCAGAATGTTTTTTTTTTTTTGGGGCACCGACCCCTCCGTCGTGCATGCAACTCACACTTGGCCGGTGTAGGGCGAAACTAAATGCACACCTGCCTCTCGTGCCCTCCTCCAGAACCGAATCCAGATTCGCCCCTGCCCAAACCCACACAAAGCCGTTAGCGAAAGCTAGAGAATTACACTAAAACGAGCAGCTTAATCTGAATAGTCAACATCCGCGCAGTAAAAATAACAGTAATTTTAGTCAACATGGCGACATGAACCCACTCTTAATCAAATAATACCTCAAGAGCGCAGCTGCGGTCTGAAACTAATCAAAATATAAAATGAAAATGAGTATAATAGAGTCTACAAAGAGAACCACACTTTAAAAGCCATGTGCGTAATAACTTTTATACTATACATGTTCACATAAAAACTTTTTTAATCTCATTTATATTCATGGACTTACTGGGGCCCATTCATGAATATAATGAGATTAATCCACACATGAGTTGATGAAAAACTGGTATCTTAGATTAAATTTCTGGTGAAAACCTGGTGTATAATAAAAATTGGTATTCGGCGAGATATTGCTCCTCTGATAAAACTAGTCGAGCATAATCTTACTGACGCTCACAAGGGTAGTACAAATATTGAACATTTTCACACAACAGCTGGGATTTTGTCTCTTTCACACGTTCTTATGTTTCTCAAAGAAAAGAGACAGAATATGCTTTCTCCCATGCTAGAGAGCATAGTAGAGAGACGTCATAAAGATAAACATAGCCATAGGAAGATAGCCTTCCAAAGTAAATTTTCATAGTGAAATATTTTTAATTTAAGCAAGTTTTCATAGTGAGTGGTGAGGGTCTTCATTTCGATTTCAACTCATGCTTATGGTCAATTTCTGATACGTTCCTCTATTTTGATATCCGATAGAGATACTATTATTGGCATAAACTCCTCTGAGTGACGGCTCCTTTTTCTTCATACTAACGCCATAAACGTCAATATATGAACATTCTCACACGCCGGAACAAAGCAATTCATGGACATAATATTTGCAATAAGTATGGACTAGAAAATTTCACAGGTTACTACTTATCCCAAAAACAAGGTAGATTTCCGTGAGATAGTTGACAGTTACCTTTAAGCCGTGACCCGTACTAGTATGGATTATAACTAGACTGTTATATTAACACGATATCATAAAACATACGAAGTGCAAATTGCACTAGCAAACGGACTCAGTAATAAATCGCCTGCAGTAAAATATTCATTTAAATTCAACAAATATTTTTAGTGGCAGCAAATCGTATAAGGTGAAATGCGTAGTATCCATTTCCGCCCTACATTCTAGATCTGGACTGTATCCAAAAAGTTTTCAAATATAATATATTTTCCCACTGCTCTTGTGAATCGTTTGAAGATCGTTTAGAATAGAGATGGGTCGAGTGTCCGTTTATTATTCGGTACTCGGCATACTTTTAAGAGAACTTGTACTCAACCGAATAATTTTGAATATGTTGAGTATGTCCTTAATTATCTATGTAGGTAGGTCCATAAGTAGGTACGTTATAAAAATGTAGACTACTGCTTATTTTGTAAGTTCAGTCATGTCGATGTGATTTAATTCAGTCTAGTATAATTCCAATATTTTATTTTTATAACTATAAGAAACAAACATGCGATAACCAAATAACTCGACTGAATTCTCGACTAGTTGAAGACTGAATCGAGAAATAAACCTATTTGATTTCTCGATACTTGAACTCAGTGCACCTCTAGGAAACTTATGTGACTTAGGAAACTGCGTGAGTAGGAAAACTTAGACCCTGTCTGACCCCGTGAATAATAAAAGGTTCTTAGAACTTGTACCCTAGTTTCTTGAAGAATTTAGTGTCAAAGAATTCTCGTTGTTTTATATCGAACCTTCGTCACCTGGGGCGGATGTTAAAAGCTTTTTATAAGATTTAAAAGTGTTTGCTATTTTGTTATTAGCTGTGGTGTATTTTGCGTTGAAGTCAAATCCACAATATGGTATTTATTTACAAATTTACCAACATAATTAGGCCAGTCCATTTTTCACAACCTTAAGCTCCTAAATGAATGATCTAGAACTATCAACAAAGATAACTTTTTGATATTTATGTCGATTATAACGCCTATTCCTTATCAATTCCAATCCACCGTCTTCTTAACACAATACTAAAAACGCAATTGAATTCTAAAAATACTGTTAAAGCCATAAACACTTTTGTAATACTTCTACTTACCTATTATTTTAGTATAATAAACTATAGAACTCAAAAATCTACAATCAAAAATAATATTTTACATATAATCATTCCTTACGTTCTATTACGATTCTATTACTATTCGATGACGAAACTACGGGGTTCATGCTGTCAAATTTTAGTTCCTTTGGCGCACATCGAGGCGCTGATCAAGTTTTCATACAAAATCTTACCGTTACTATTCGAATACGGAAACGATAGGAAAGTGACAAATGTTTCGTGCTCGCAGTACAGTACTTTGGCCAATATTTAAGTATATATCGTTTTTACCTTTGTGGTAAGTAGATTTTAGTTTATCTCATGTTCCAACTTTTTACGAATATAATTTATATCAGTCCTATAATATGGTGTATGTAGTAGTATATTAGTAGCAACACCTTACCCCCTTCCCCCCGGACCGCGAAAGCGTACAGTCGTGTATTCTGTGCTAAGCGCATAAATAAAAATTTAAAATTAATAAATTATTTACAAAATTAACTAACAGTGACTGTGTTCAAGTACCAGGCGCCCATAAGCAGCGAAGAAATCAATCCGGTAAGCGACGCCGTTAACACGCTTCTATTGGTCAAACTAGTTCTAGACTCCACCCACCGCACTTATGTGTGCAAGTCGCAAGCGCCTACACAAAACTAATAGCAAAACTTTTATTACACTTCAAAGCTGCATGCTATTGTTTAAATACGAATAGCTAAACCGTAATTAGTTGCTCATCAAATAATCACAGGCAATAATAAAAACAATCAATATGCCTTTAAAACGCACTCCCCCGAAAGATGTATCGACTCAAGACTCTCTGGCGTCGTCCAAGGAACGTAATTCGGCTACCAGTGATGATCACCTAACTTCTGGAGCTGAATCCGACTTAGGCCAATTAACTGAGAGCACGATTAACGTAACGAACAGAAGCCACAAACGCAGAGCTGTCGGTTCTCCCCAGTTAGACAAACCAAATCAAAACATGGATAAGTTTATGTCGAAGATGCGTACTTTGTTTAAAAGCCTAGCGCTACAACAGGAGAAGCGATTTGAAGAATTAAGAGTGACTATGGAGGAACAGACGTCGGAGATAAAAGAAAGCATAAGTTTCTTGTCAACAAAATATGATAACATAATGACGGAGTTAGCAACTTTAAAGGAGCGAGGCAATGAAGATAAGAAACATATTGAGGAGTTGGAAAAGAAAGTCGAACAACTCGAAAAACGCGTGCGTTCCACCAGCCTGGAAATTAGAAATATCCCGTGTTTGGAAGGAGAAACGAAATTAGATCTGATAAATATTTTTGTAAATATGACTCAAACCTTGAAAGTGCCTGTACAACAAACTGAATTAAAGGATATTTTTAGAATTAATACCAAAAAGTCGGGCAGAGTCATAATTGCGGAACTTTCAACCGTTATATCCAAAGACAGAGTTATTGAGGGTTACAAAACCTACAATAAAAGTCAAAATAAACTTAGAACAACATCTCTAAATATAATTGGACCTGAGACACCAATATACGTATCAGAAAGCCTCACGTCGTACACTAATAAGCTTTTCTTCTCAGCGAGGAAATTTAAGGCCGAATACAATTACAAGTTTTGCTGGGCCCACCATGGACAAATATTTCTTCGAAAAGAAGAAGCATCTCCTAAAATTCGCATTTGTGATGAAAAAGATCTCATATCGCTTGCCCAAAAAGAATGACTAGTTGTACTGCTTTTTATTTTTATTGACTATTACCTTTTCATTCTGGATTCATATCTTAAATTTGCGATTGTAACTAAATATTTTTTATTTATAATTTTGTTAGTAGCTCAGTATAACACTGTTATTATTTTTAGACCTAATTATAGTATAAGTTATAATTCCATTATACATTGTCTTACATTCATCCACTCATTTACGAATACAAACACACTATCACACTTCCAATCACATAATAAAGTACTCACCAATCTTCTACCTCTTACACTTATCAACACTACTCGTAGAGCCATGAAAACGAATGTAGCATTCATTAAATATCATTTACTCCGGATTATTACTATGCATATTATTAAAATTCAATAATATCGAAGATATAAATATAGATCTCGACAATATCTTGGTTTCGAAGGCTAGTTACTGTTTAATAGATGACTGCGTGTCACTATCCAAAAAACATCTCCCGGCAGTGTCCATTTTAAGCCAAAATATTAGGAGCATAGCCCGTAATTTTCCCAATCTTCTTACTCTCTTACATCGAACAAATACTACATGGGATGTTATTGTATTGACGGAGTGCTGGCTGTTTAACTCCCCTCCCATTCCCACTATTGATGGATACAACTCTTCCTGTACCACAAAACACTTTACACAAAATGAGGGAGTAGTCATTTATTACCGTGAAAACAATAAATCCACTATCATCGAACCCTGCCTGAGTGATGCTAACTGTCTTATTCTAATTTTAAACCCAGATACAGTCATTATTGCGATATACCGGCCGCCAGCAGTCTATAACGTGACTAATTTCCAATACTCTTTATCTCAACTTCTTATAAACTACTCATCATATAAAAACTTAATAGTTACAGGCGATATAAACATCGACATTAAAGCCAATAACACAGATGGCCGTTCTCAAGAGTATCTATCATTAGCCGCGTTTTACGGAATGCTGCCGGCACATACACTTCCCACTCGAGGCCGAAATTGCCTTGATCACATTCTCTTAAAGACAAATAATATAGCACATTGTTACGTTGCCCATGCCTCAGTTACAGATCATGACGCGGTAATATTTTTCCTGAGCTCTACCCATAATCTGCCCAAAATAAAACCAAATAAAATTATAAAACAATTGGACTATGTAAAAGCTGAAATAGATTTAAGGAACCTTGATTTTAATACTATGTATAACATAACATGTGTGAATAAAGCTACCAATTACTTCATTAGTTCTCTTAACCGTTGTCTTGTCGCAAATTCCATACTCAAAGCTGTGTCAAATAGAAAACGAATTACAAAGCCGTGGATGACCGCCGGACTTCTAAAATGTATAAAGAATCGAGATCTTTTACATATTAAACACAAAAAATCACCTAGTAATGAGACCATAAAAGTTACATATAAAAGATATAGAAATTTCTGCGTGAAGATTATTAAAAAAGCCAAAAATAGCTATGAAAAATCTCTACTAAAATCCGCAGAAAAAGACCCTAAAAAGCTTTGGAACGCTGTAAAAACCATAACTCATACAAAAAAACAAAACACATCCCCAATTGATCTTCTATCCCCTTCAAACCCTTTTTCTTCAGTTAATAACGTAAACAAATTCTTTGTGAACGTCGGCAAAACACTATCGGAGGCTGTAGCTACTGATAATATACACAATACGAATATACAAACCTCTTTTAAACTCAACTCACCCTTGATAAATAATACCTTCTTTCTATCTCCAACTGATGAATTTGAAATTGAATCAATAATAATGGGTTTGCGATCTGACTGCTCTGTGGGTTCTGACGGTATTTCTGGATCATTTCTGAAAATATTTAAGGATTTACTAGTTCCCCCCATTACATTCCTTTCGAACCTAGCTTTCCAAACTGGAGTCTTCCCAGACGCGTATAAAATAGCCGTTATCCATCCTATCCACAAGAGTGGAGACAGGAACCGTGTAACTAACTATAGACCTATTTCTATTCTTCCAACTTTATCAAAAATTTTGGAGAAATTATTAAATAAAAGACTTGTTAACTTTCTAAATACACAACATATATTATCACATAATCAATATGGCTTCCGGTCAGGCACCTCAACAAATGAAGCGGTCTTGGACCTAACAGATAAGATAGTTACCAAGTTAGACGAAAAAAATAAAGTAATTGGAATATTTTTAGACCTAGCTAAGGCGTTTGACACGGTTTCTGTTCCCATTCTACTTACCAAGCTAGAACATATTGGCATCAGGGGCAACCAGCTTACCCTATTCGAAAGCTATTTGACAGGTCGGCGGCAACGTGTTAGGATCGGAGACTGGGTCAGCGATGAGCTCCCTATTACTTATGGCGTCCCTCAGGGCAGTATCATCGGTCCAACCCTGTTTTTGATATACATAAACGACCTCTGTAAACTCTGTCTTCAAAATGGTGAGATATTCAAGTACGCTGATGATACTGCTCTCATTTTTTATGGGAGATCTTGGTCGGATGCCTTCGATCATGCACAGTTAGGTTTCGACCTGATATCAGAAGGGCTAACTAAAAATTTATTGACATTAAATGTTGATAAAACAAAGTATATTACCTTTTCTCTTTCGAGCTCTGGCCAACCACTATCAGGTTCTTTTACTATCAGGGCTCATAACTGCAAACTTGAGAGGTCCTCATGCCACTGTCCTGGCTTAAGTAGCACTGACTCCATTAAATACCTCGGCATACAAATTGACTACAGACTAAAATTCCACCATCACATTGACTCACTCTCAAACAGAATGCGTAAACTCGTCTTTATTTTTAAAAACCTACGACATATTGCGGACAAATCAGTAATAAAATTAGTATATCAGGCTCTTTGCCAGTCAATAACTTCTTATTGTATCATCTCTTGGGGTGGTGCTACCAAAACCGCACTTTTGAAACTTGAACGGTCACAACGCTTTATATTAAAGGCAGGATGGTGTCTACCATTTCTATATCCGACTACACAACTTTATTCCACTTGCAAGGTATTGACAGTTCGGCAACAGTTCATTTTGAGTATAACTATGAAAAAACACTCACTCACTCCATATGACCCACATATACTGGCCGTTACGACGCGACGAAAACCCGAAGTATGTCCCACTGTTTCTTTTACTTCTCATCTTGCAAGCTGTAGTTTTTGTCATCTTGGGGGTCTCGTTTACAACAAATTAAATAAAATCCTAAATATTTATCCAAAACCTACAATTGAATGTAAAACTATAGTTACCAACTGGCTCCTTGAACAAGATTACGAAAATACCGAAAATATTATTGCTAAGACTCTAACTTAAATTTCCACACCTACACACACACGCAGGTACGCTCGCACTCATACACACAAACACACACACACACACACACAAATCTAGTATAGAATAGTTTTAAAGTAAAAAAATGTTTAAGTTATTTTCTCTGTCTTCTCTCTTTTGTAGTTAACAATTATCTGTAACACGGATAAAAAAGAAAAAAAAAATATATATATATATATATATGTACCTATATAATTATATATATATATATTTTACGTAACTCTACTGTAACTGTACTCTTAATATTATCACGGTAAATGAGGGCCTGGTGATTTGTAACACAGGTTTTGTATGAAACCTAGTACAGACACCAGCTCTCACAAAGGCATAATGTTTATATAATTAGCTGTAAGTAAAATTGTAACTACCTTTGTGGAGAAACAATAAAAATTATTATTATTATTATATCAAGTTTATAAACATTCAAACATTGTAAAATTGGCAATTTGAAAACAGTGGCCGCGAGTTTTTATCGCCAGTTCCTTTTTCGGCCTTACCTATTATTTGCGAACTTAGCATTACATGCAAGCTGATTTTGATGCCGTTTATAAAAAAACTAGCTAAAAGCTAACAAAGTCGGAGCTGGCTATATGGGATTTGTGTTTAATATAATACTTAAAAGTTATATTCGGCCTGAATTGGATTCCATTAGCATTATTAAAGGTAAATTACAAGGAAAGTATTTCTTAAAATGTTTTAGTGAATATAATTTAATTACAGTGCCTTAGGCAGATTCAATCAATTTTCTTTTAGGTAGATATAATTTAAAAAGTCTCATCGTAATTAATTGGAAAAAAGTACCTTCAGCCATACTTTTTATAAAAATTTGGGTGGATATCAAAAAAGAATACAATTACTTTATTTTGTAATGTAGAACAACAATTACGCGACATCATAATTTTTAAAGAAAAGTATGCATTTTTTGTGAGCCTCATGTCCAGGGCTTAAACATTAAAAATATCTATACCTAAACCTTATATATACTAATATTATAAAGCTGAAGAGTTTGTTTGTTTGAACCCGATAATCTCATGAACTACTGATCCGAATTGAAAAATTATTTTACTGTTGGACAGTCCATTTATCGAGGATGGCTATAGGCTATACAACATCACGCTACGACCAATAAGAGCGGAGCAGTAATGAAAAAAAATGCAAAAACGGGGAAAATTAAATTTACGCGAACGAAGTTGCGCAGGTCATCTAGTTTAAAATTTAACTAGCAATGTGGGATTGGATCCTACATTACTTTCAATCTTGTTAACCCCTTCAGCTAAGTTTAAAGTCTTGTGTTAGAAGTGAGTTCACGTCGGTAGTTTAATGTGTAGGATTCGAACCCCCGACCTCACTATTGCGAATCCGATGCTTTAGCCATGAGGCGGCCTTTTCTACTTTGTAATCTTGCTCATAAAAAATAATATCCAGACACAGTCATTCACTCATCAACGCATCTAACTAATAATATAAATTACTGTTCTATGCACTCTCTATATGTTTTATATAAATTATTGTTCTATACATACGCATATACGCTAATATATATTATTAACGTAAATTATGAATAAGGTGTTGATGAAAACCAGCGCTGGACCGCCTTATTGCCATGCAGCATTATGTTCAGCAACATCTTTTTAGTTGGGACTGTGCCGCACACTGCACACTGAATCGGCTAAAATGACTCCAAGTGTCAACATCAGATGATGTCACTTACGATTTAAAAATAATTTTGCCCGCATTGATGTCGGTTATCTCGATAAAAACTTTGTTTTCACATTTATATGTTACAGCTCACACTTCCCCAAAGACAGCAACAAAGGGATCGCCACAGTAACCTGAATCCCCACTACCATCACAAATAACACCTACACGACGAATATTTTTCTGTTTCTGCATCGCTCAGAACTTTTTTCGCAGGCCAGAGTTGACAGCCCTAGCGCGACCACCGAGTGTAGGTATAAAAATCGTGACTTCTGTACTCTCCTTATTTTGTGTTACTACTTTCACATTTATAAAAGCTGTCTCGCGCGACATCGCCTGCGTGGATGACTTTACCCCGTTACAGGTTGAGTTTTGTTATCAAAATGCTGAAACACGTGTACGTATCTAATTACAACCACAAAGCCAAATGCACACGCGTTTCGCTATTTTAAACCAAAAGTCTAAAGAAATTTCTTAGATCAAACTTCCCCAATTTTAACCCTTAGGGGCTAAGTTTAGAAAAACGCTGAAACACGTATTTCTTTATTTGAAACCAAAAAGCCAAATACGAAATTTCAAAGATCTAACGTCAAAACTTGCGAAGTTTCCTACACTTGCCATCCCTATTTTACTCCCTTAGGGGCTTATTTTCCAAAAACGCTGAGACGCTTTTCCAGAAATTTGAAACCAAAAAACCAAATACGAAGATTTAAAATAAGTTACTTAAAAACTGAAAAAGTTTGATAAAAAATTACAACCCCTATTTTTACCCGTATTTCAAAATTTTAAAACAAAAAGCCAAATACAAATTTTAACAAATCTGACTTTAAAACTTTTTTACCCATTTAGGGGATGAATTTCCAAAAATCTCTTCTTATCGAATGCCTATATTACATAAGGAATACGTCCTCGAAATTTCTAGTCCCTACGATCAGGGGGGCTGTGCGTTGATCCATCAGTCAGTCAGCCTCTTCTCGATGATGTGCTTTTTTGTGTGTGTGCGGTGTCGACACGCTGCACAGACAGATCGATACGCGTGTGTGGTGAAGTAGTGAGCGCCAGACTGGATACCTAAAAGAAATTTAATTATTTAAAAACTGATGTTGTTTTTAAATAATTCAAAAAATCGATGACATCTTCTTTGCATAATCTAGTATACATAAAACACAGCATAGGTACATACCTTTCTAGAGTGGCCATACAGGTTAAATGCTGCTCGTTGCTTTGCCAGACATGCACGTCTGTAATCGCAAATGTACTTTTTTTTGACGGGTCCTTGCGATACAAAGTTCCGATCAAAAATCATGCAAAAAAGCCTTTTCTGTTGCTTATTTCTGCACATTTTTTTTTTGTTATAACATTAATATTACTTTAGATGTATGTACTTAAAGAATTTGGTGCGTGTGCGCGAGCGGTTTGCACACCTGGGTAATTATTTACTATGCTTTTTTTTCGATTTCGCGGCAAGCCCGCGCGAATTGACGCATGCGCGGTGCGCTCAAAGATGTCCGCGCGAATGCCCGACGCATTTCTAAGCACAGCTTTCTATATACCATTATTTCAAGATTTTGACAGTTAAAATGGGGCTTGACGCGAAAACGAAAAAAAAGATAGTAAATAAGGACTCTGTAATGTAATGTAGGTAACAACAATCATGACGGAGTGGTTCGCCCGTCGCCCCGCCACCATCGCACTATGGTATGATTTTTAAACTTTGGGACTTAAGGGTTGATATTTTCGGATTTTTTTATTAAATGCAAACATTTTATTTAAGAGGCACATTTGGATTAATTAATTACTTTTGGAGTTATAGCACTTTGAATTTCATAAAAATCTATAAAATTGATTTCAAATGGGTTCTACCGTATAAGTACAAGTAGGTACCTTAGATTAAGGCTAATAATAAGCTAATAAGCTTAAAAAACAAATCTACATCCTCGCCCACCACGTGTACAGTCTTATTAAAGCTTATGTAAATAAAACAATATACGGTTGAAGAATTAACCAATTAATATGATCGTATAATTAAGTAGTTTTTTTTAGTGGTCTTCAAAAAAACATTGTTTATTAGACTGTTCTAATAAACTATAAGGGATGATTTTATTATTATTACAATATCCCATCGTAGAGAAAATGAGTTTAGAAGGAAATATCATAAATGATTGGATACAGAAATACAGTAGCAGGAATTACTTAAAAATGCTAGTATTCAAGGTAACGACTTCAAATCTAAGTCCGAGAAAACTTTATTTTTGTGAATTAAGATCTAAAAAATGGGAAGAGCTGAGACAATATTGGCTCTGATATATTTTGATGAGATATCGTATTACATTCCATGAAGTTAAAAGCTGAGGGTCATGGGAAATTGACGAAATATTTGATTAATTGCTTAAGAATCCAGATGATGTAACTAATAAATCCAATAAAAAAGCAACATTCACTGCAGCCTTTAAATTTACTTTTGACGCTGGCTTTATCTAAATGGCAGTACAATACCTTAAGGAAACGCCTTGAAGAATAGGTTGTTCAAGTATTTTCATCATATTTTAAAGTCCTTATCTTATATTATCTTAACCTCTTCGGCGGTATGGATTAGAGAGGAATGTTTGCAATTATATTTTCCGTTATCTTGTGTATTAGTTGTACATTAAAATATTAAAACACTGCAGAGATTTATTTGTTCAAAAGCATTAATATCCTAATCGTCGTCGTAGCTTTCAGTTTTAGCAAAGACATTAGGTATCATTATTAGTATTTCGATAAATAACATTCACGGAGTTTGATCTGCGAGAAAACGCAAAATGTAACTAGTAAAACCCCTTAAAAAATGAAAAAGTTGGAATTGCTCTAAACCCGCAAAAAACCGCAGTTGCAAACCTAAAATATTTTATAGCCTAGAGACTCCCCTTTACGAATATGTAAGTTTTATTCCGGCATCGCATGACATGTGAGTAGTAGAGTAAACAGATTTATGTTTTTCTCCATACAAAAAAATATTGAAATTGCTACAACTCGGGAAATTAGTTTTACACTCTCCGCCGCCATAGAACAATTTAATGTTTGTGTTAGTAAGCTAAATCGAAATCTTTCATTAAAGTGTCAACAAAAGGTACTTCAATTTTAAGTGTCCTTATGTCTTCCAGCACTCGATTTGTTTGTAATGTTAAGTGTAAAAATCTGTAAAATTTTTGAGTATGTACTGTGTGTTATGCGAACTAAACAAATAAAATAGTGACAGTAAACGGCCGTGGTCACGGGTAGATCAGTCTACAGTGACCACGGCCGTTGCAATACGGTCGAGACGTCGGGCAATAAACAAAGGTATTTAGCCTTAAAATAAAATATTTACGCGATTAAGACCCGTAGCTTATAACATTCTATAATGTGTACAAAACGCGAAAGTTTGCGAACATATATTAAAATAGTTTTCTTTCTTTCTAAAGCTTTCTTAGCAAAAATTTTGTAGAGAGGTCTAATTTGTGATACTACATCACAAATTAGACAAGACCAGGGATAAAAAACCATTTTAGAATAATCGAGCTCTAAAAGAAAGTAGGTTATCAAATCTAACCCGGGCGGATCCGCGGGCCTAATCATCAAGATGACAGGATTGTTGTTCCGAGTCTACAAGTAATTATTCTTAACCTATACTCTAAGTATAGGTTTCACCGATTCAGATGATTATTTAAAAAAAAAAAACACATTGTAAATCAACTGCCAATTCCCGTATATATCGTGAATGAAATTAATAAATTCGTAGAAACAATTGAAATAAATTCAGATATCAACAACAGTTTCTGGTATATTTCAATATGTAAACAATGGGGCTGCCGGAACAAGGTCTGCCTTTTGTCTGTTCCGAGTAATATTTAAGGGCGGTCTGAATTATGTGCAGTCAATAAAGTATTATTTGGCTTCACAACTGCAATAATACACGAAAAAACAACAAAAGTTATGAAAAAGCAAGAATTATTAATCATTGTCACATTTTTTAACTCCCTTCGCAAATGGAGGGGTCATTGTTAGTGTATGTGTATATGTATGTGGCATCTAGTACCCAAATAGATTTAGAACCCTTTTTTAAGGTTCCGTAGCCAAAATGGCAAAAACGGAACCTTTATAGTTTCGTCATGTCCGTCTGTCTGTCTGTCTGTCCGTCCGTATGTCACGCGCATTTTACTCAAAGACTAGTAAATGAATCTTGATTAAATTAAGTGAAAAGGTGTCTTATAGTAGCCTCCACTTAGTTTGATAGCTAAATATGAATAATAAATATTTTTAGAGGGGGCACTATACATGTAACAGAAGTTAAAAAAAAAATCAGCAAATATCAACGTGTGGCACATCATTCGACAGGTCTTTTGAAAACATTTTGAGGTTTTTAAGAAACTTTTTTGATCTAATGAATATTTATGGAAATAATCGCTCCGAAAGTTCACAAAAATCGTGTCCCCGTGTTAACTTTTGAACCGTGTAACCAAAAAATATGAGAAAAATCACAAAGATAGCGATTAATAAATACTTTATACTAAAATTATTGTGGATAAGATCGGATATACCGTCATTGAGTTATTGCCGAAAAACTTCGTTTCTCAACAAAAGGGCGTAAGTGCTATGAACATACGCTCTTCTGCTGATGCAATTATTCAAGGCGAAACCTTACACTGAGCTCTTGCCCGGTTTTTTTTTGGCCTAAAACTTTTTTGTTTCAAAAAACCATCTAACCGACTTCAATGGTTGATTTGCTGTCATTTTTTGAGTTTTATTTTCTATTTCTGATATATCAGATCTTTATGAAAATATATCACCATTTCGGAATAAACCTCTTTCGAACAAAAAATAATTAAAAAATCCGTCTATGTATGACTCGAACATACATAAAAAAAAGAACTGAATTAAGAACCTCCTCCTTTTTGAAGTCGATTAAAAACAACAATAAAAGTAAATTATACTAATCAGGTAATAGTAGATCTTAAAATGCTCTGAAAATTTATGGTGAATTTAAAAACATGAAAACAAATACTAAAAGTAATGATTTAACGAACGATAGGAACTTATGACATTTCTAAAGAGCTTGCTATTTAAAAAAAGAGACTGATTTGACTTGACAGTCAACATCCCTATTGTGATAGTATCTGATAAAAATCTATTGAGCCATTAAAGGTTTTTTAAGCCACTAGTACCCCGCGACACAAGGCTACTTAACAATTCAATTCACGGTACACCCAAAGTACACCCGAGGAAATCAAACACACGTACTCTTGCGCAGCAGTCATACACACTCACACCCTTCCCCCGAGTCAGTTCAAAGGTTTTGATCTACTTTGCCTATGTCAAAAACATATAATGTTAAGTAACATTATCTTGCGTAGAATATTAGCAAGCCCCTCATTTCTTAAAAAAAGGCACTTCTGCAAATCAAATGCTTTTGCAAATCAACTAACCTTTACGAAGCTTTACGTATAATTAAAACAATTTAGTAAAACATTAAAAATAAGACTCAATATAAAATATTTTTTATAATCCAGTAGGTATTTTACCCGTTGAAATTTTTGACAAAAGATTTTTGAACATAATTCTTCAGGGTATCACAGTAAGAAGCTTAAACGATTAATTTCTCACATACAATACAGCAGGTACTATTCGCAATAAGCTTAATTCAGAGATGTTAAAATGAAAGCGATATTTAAATAGCCTTTTTGAGAATTTATTTATAGTCAGATCAAAATGCATAATAATAATATCTTAAAACAACTCACACAATGTCATTTGATCCCAAACTTACTAGAGCCTGTACTATAGCAACCAGACAACTGATAAACATGCTTGACTACCTCTGTGGCGTGAGGGGAGTGTGTCCGACTGCTACGCAAGAGGTCGTGGGTTCGATTCCCACACCACCACCACCACTTGCACCACTTTGTGTGATCCACAAATAGTTGTTCCGAGTCTGGGTGTAATTTGTGTCAGTGACTTGTATGTTTTTTTTTTTGACCCAGGGCTGGGTACAAAAATAAAAAAAATATATAATACGTACATATTATAGACAAATTACACCCAGACACAGAATAAACCTTCGTATTCATCAAACAAAGTTTCAGATTGAACTCACGACCTCCGGCTTACCAGTCTGGGTCACTAACCAACAGGTCACAGGTTTTTGTGTAGATTCAATGCAATGTACGAATTCACAAAATAGCGTAAATACAGAAAAGAACCTTCACGCTCACAGACACGGAATCTCGGAACGTCTTCCGAACATTTGGTCTATAATATAATCATTGGTTAACGATGCCTTTGTGTGCAGTTCTCGAGCGAAGTATGTATGAAATGGAACTCTTGGAATTTTGTGATGAATGTATACATATATAATATGCCTATAATATTAATTCCAATATTCATTAATAATATGCCTATAACGACAACCGTTGGGGTAAACGAGTTCTTGAGTAGAGACCGCGGCTCGGCAAACTTAGTGTAGGACGCCCTCAGGCTAGGTGGAATGATGATTTACGCAAAACGGCTGGCAGGAGCTGGATGCGAGAAGACAAGGATAGTACAAAATAGCGTGAAATTGGAGAGGCCTATGTCCAGCAGTGGACTGCCATAGGCTGATGATGATAATATTCATTATTTATTGGCGGTATACTTATGAAATACAATATTATTTTCATTATCATCTACAAATGCATTTGCATATTCTTTTTGACAACTTTTAGATGATCGGCGAATGTGTGGGAAGCTGCGCGTAAGTTCGAGGTTCTCCCGTTTTTTTTATTTCACAAAAAAAAATATTGCTTTTCCGTTATACAATGACATACTGTACATGCTACAACATTAACATTTAACATTAATGTTTTTTTATTTTTTTTATTTAAAGATAACTAGCAATGTGGGATTGAGTCCCCCATTTCTAGCAATCTTGTTAACCCCTCCAGCTAAGCTCAAAGGCTTGTGTTAGGAGTGGGTTCACGTCAGTAGTATAATGGGTAGGATTCGAACCCGCGACCTTTAGGCTACCGCCGCTTACACAATATTACAATATTTAAAAATAAAAAATAATAATACAAGAAATCACAGAGAAATCAACAAAATCTAAACAAAAAGTACGTCACAATCACAATCTACAAATCGGCCACAGAGTAACGTAGCGTTTAAATGTATGTTAAAAAACCGACACTGTTTGGAAATACTGGCAAATTAATTCGTGAATACCATCCTACACTTACTTGTATTAGTGAGAGGGCGACATTACAAGATGGAAATATGATATACATTATAAACATAGTTTTTAAGTATTACTAACCTAATGAGTCTTGGTCACTTAAATAAATAATTTTAAATAAAAATATTAAATAAATAAATAGAGATTTACACAGAGAATTTAGAATCCATCCAGTTTGTATAAAGTTCGTACTTACAAAAGTCACACTACATTTTTTATTTTTTTTCTCATATTGTTTTATAGTACATTTTAGACATCCCCTTTCTTATAATATGTATAGACATTAGCATTCTACAGGTAAAAAATCTTTTTAAAAATTATTAGTTAAAAACTGTATACATTTAAACGGCATGTCGATTACTTACAGTTGGCAACCCCTATTCAAAACCGTTCTAATGATAGGCGAAACGGTTCAAACAAATCCTTCCACAAAAGTCTATTACAGCTCTTTATACAAAGTGTGTTTGCACAAAACCTCACATAGAAACAAGTGTATTCAAAACCCTCTGGGAACCATTGAACAGAGATCAAGCGACACATGCAATTGTGGGACACAATTACTTTTAAAGCCAAAGGTAGCAAACAATTCCGGTTCAGTTGGGAACATTTCGGAATATCTCTTTAATGTAAGCCTCTATATTCTACTTTCAAGTGTGATGAACTAAGTTTAGATTTTAAACAATATAAATTAGAGCGGATATGAGCATTCATTAATATATTTGGTGGTTTGGCATAGAATACCGTACAGAAAGAAAGCATCGTCGTGTGTGTGTGTGTGTGTGTGTGTGTGTGTGTGTGTGTGTGTGTGTGTGTGTGTGTGTGTTGATGTGTGAGTGTGTGTTTGTGTAGGTATAAAAGTCTTGGTACATATATGAGCGTTTCTCTTCTGTACCTACTCCCTTCATTTAGTGGTTTGGTTGTAATTTATCGGGTGTGAATGGACCCAAAATATTTATTTATTTTATATTCACGTGATGAATATTGACTGTAATAGTCCGAGTTCACTGCATTGGGTGTTGCCACTCCTAACCATAGTTTAATGGTCATTAAAAAAAAATCTATACTAATATTATACAGATGAAAAGTTTGTTTGTTTGAACGCGGTAATCTCAGGTACTACTAATCCGAATTGAAAAAATCTTTCACTATTAGATAGCCCATTTATAGAGGAAGGCTATAGGCTATATAACATCAAGCTACAACCAATAGGATACTCTGATAGGAGCAATGAGAAATGTTGCAAAAACGGGGAAAATTTACGCAAATAAAATGCGCGGGCAGCTAGTATAAAGACAAAAGTACATACTTTACAGCTATTATTAGGTGCAACACAATTAAGTAAACCTACCTACAAATAATGTATTAGTCATATATCTTAAGTTTATATTTAGCAGAATCGCTATATTGACTATAGGCCGACCGCTTAACTCGTATATCGCCTGCGCGGTGAGAAGGTTCTCTGTCCCGCGCACCCCGCTCACCCACCCGTTAACATCACCCCGCGCTCCCTTCTCACCGCAGGCGATATACGAGTTAAGCGGTCGGCCTATAGCTTGTAGGTCTAGTGGTTAGTGACCCTGACCGCTAAGCCGGAAGTCGTGGGCTCGAGCCACCTAGAATAAAACTTTGTATGATACATATTCGATTAGCGTTTATGCCACCTATCTTGGGGCTCAGGGTCCTTATTTACCTTCTTTTATTCCGTTTTCTCGGCAAACCCCCGCGAACTAGAACAGTTTGCACAGGCTTGCCGCAAAAACGGAAAACAATACGTAAATAAGGACCCAGTAGTAGACTAATTGACCCACTCCCGGAATTCTAATTGTAAACTTTTTGTAAAAAAATCTAATGGTCATGTATTGTCTAACAATAGTACTATATAACTACCAGTAGATAGATGTGTCCCTACTGCGACTATTTGTCCATAAAACCAAATTTAAAAAAAAACGAGGTTTGTCGATAGTTGCGATCGCGATCATTGACGTAGAGACCAGGACTGCGCCATAACCTGGCAAAATTTACCACTCTCTAGAAAGAGACAATGCTACTTTCTGTACGCTACTAGATGGCGCATGCGAGAGCCCAACTCGCGAGTATGAAAGGATAGAAAAATTTGAAGTCTAGTAACATAGTCCAGATAGGTGGTTTGATTCCGGCCCCGATATGGCTTACGGAAGTCTCGGGCTCGATTCCTGGGTCTGGACTTCATATTTTTCTATCTTCCAAAAATGCAATTATTATAATTGTAAAGTAATTGGCAAGAAATGCCTATAAAATTACTTTAATATTTACTTTATATTTGAAAAGTATGACGCGGTCCAGGTCTATACAATCAATTCAATCAAGTTAATTGTTCTCAACTGGTTCTCAAAAGAGTCCGATATTTTATAGCTCCTGGCGAGACCTTTAGATTAAAAAGTACACGACTTTCTATCAGTTTTTCTTCGGACTCAATGTTTAATTCAGGGTACAAAATTGGACCAAAAATATTTATTTGTAATTTTCTTTCGCCTGTGGATACGTTTTTATTACGTTTATTTGGTAAAGCCGTTTCTTCAAAATTGAGATTAGGTAAGATATTATTTCACAAAACGTGATGTAAAAAAAATAAAACGTGTTGGATGGAATAACCAAAATAAGTTTTTTAGGCTTATTTCGATACCCGTTAAAATGCCAAAATATGGGTCTGTCCTAGTAGTCCTACTGTGTAGGCCCATTATTTTATTTTCATGCGTTTTGATGACCATCGATAGATAGAAAATCCCAAAAGTTAACTATCTATCGAGTACATAAATGTCAGTTTTAGAGTTAGATATTTTAACGGACAGATAATTGTAGATCAATTATTGAGACCGGCCGTTAGCTGTTAGTTCCCTTTTCCTTAAACCATGTCTTATGAACTTTTGATAAAGAATTAAATTATTATTATTATCTTTTATTTTGACAAACACAACTTAATCAAGCGTGCTTTATAGGAACAGAAAATTAACATCTGTTACCTACGTGGAATTATTTACTAACAACTTATATATATTACAGTAAAGAAAAAACCGGGCAACAAGCTACTACTCTACCCTGAGCATTCCAGAGTTATCAATCGGAAAAATCTGATTTTAATAATTGCACCAGCAGAAAAGCGTATGTTCATGGCACTTACGCCCTTTTGTTGAGAAACAGTTTTCGGCAATAACTCGATGACAGTATATCCGATCATGTCGAAAATAATTTAAAGCATTTATTAAGCGCTACGTGATTTTTGACGTGATAACGTTTTATAAATTGATGACGGGATACACGCATGAAAAAGTGTCACGTAGCAACGGTCACGTTATTGATTGGTTGCTATTTAACAGCGAATAGCGATTGCTATAACATGACATGCAACACAATTGGAACTAACGTTATTGATTGGTTGCTAAGCAACAGGAATGGCGGTATGCCATCAATGTTTTCTTATGACGTTATCACATAGAATTATTGTCCCTAAACCGATTTTACAGACAACCATTTATTTCATATTTTTGGTCACACAGTTCACATGATAAGCGATATTCAGCGATTAAATAATCACTTTATGGAAAAAGTTTATTAAAACTTTAAAATGTTACTAAAAGACCTGTCAAATAATGTGCCACAAGGTGACGTTTGCTAAAAAAAAACCAGCTTCTGTATGGAGTGCCCCAACCTTATTTTTTTTTATTACTTACCTATCAAACTAAGTAGCGGCTACTACAAAACACTTATTTACCAAATTTAATCAATATTCATCGTGTAGTCTTTGAGTAAAATGCCTGTGCCATACGGACAGACGGAATTCGAAATTCGAAACTATAAGGGTTCCATTTTTGCCATTTTGGCTACGGAACCCTAAAAAGTAATTCCATCTGTACAACTACTTCAATGGTAATGTTGGCAATGGGATATCTGAAACTGAAATATATTGGTGATACTTTGCTATTGATACGTGACACCACATTTTCAATTTTCATTAAAAAAAAACATATTTACTTCATCTTTAATCTTTAATTTACAGTTGTGTTGTTATTACTATGCTATGTACAAACTATTACTTTTTACGCTTTAATCTCAAAAAATTAAAACATTAGCTTCTCAAAGTACCTTATTCGCAACGTACATAATTTTGAGTAGACAAATCGAAATATTTGTGAATAAGGAAAAATTCTCACCTATCAAAAATCACTCTTGGAATGTTAAGATACTCGTAGTTGTGAATATCCTAGACAGTTTAATGCCTTTTTCCATCTCATATTAATGCCATATTTTTGTAGGAATATATGTTAAACGATCGTTTAACATAGCCCTACAAAGTTTATAAAACAAATCAATTACTTAACTAATTGATTGGTTATGTTAAGATAACTTTGTAGGGCTATGTAAACATAATATTATTAATCAAGTATTTATCATAACATATGATCTTGTAGAAAATGTGTAGAAAACATATTATGAAATTCGAAGAAAACCTTCTACCCACACGATAGACCAATTTAAGAAAAAATAATCTAAACACTCATGCTAACGTATTAAAATGGAGAAATAAAAATATGTTTTTCTTTAATAGTTAGCAAACAAATACATAACAAAGGATTTATCTTTTGATCTCGATATGCGAAGTTAGACTTGACTTAACGTTCGACAAGATGAAAGGTTTCATTGAAATTCTTATATTTGCTTGTATTTTGAAATCAAATACTACCAGTATTTAGCATATTTTTAGATACATATTTGTACATGAGGAGAAACCTATAAAATGTGTTTGTTTGTTAAGTAAGTAACATTTATTTTCAAGTCTAACTTCGCGCTAAATCTTTTATGAGTAAAAAGTTTCTGCAAAAACTATATGGCACCCCTACGATAACGGCTTGTATGCACAAAGAATTTATATAATGGCTTTTATGCGATTTATCCATCTTAATGTAAACACATTTAAGTACTTGTCCAAATTTATTTTATACAACATAACACTTTATCCTACCGTTTGCTTGATATAGGGCTTTACCGTTATGAAAATACAGGTGCTCAATAGATTTGCCGTCATTACCATGAGCTGTCAACTTTTTTTCTCTGCCAACTATTATCACATATTTAATAATAATTATATATTGGGACAACTCACACAACGTCATCTGATCCCAAACTAAGCAGAGCTTGTAGTATGGCAACCAGACAATTGATAAACATACTTACGAGTATATACATATTTCTAAAAACAGACTTAATCCATTTTCATATACTAATATTGTCCAGCAGTGGACTGCGATAGGCTGATGATGATGATGATGATGATGATACTAATATTATAAATGTAAAAGTAACTCTGTCTCTCTGTCTGTTACACTTTTACGCTCAAACCGCTAAACCGAGTTAAATTAAGTTTGGTATGGAGATAGTTTGAGTCCCGGGGAAGGGCATAGTATAGTTTTTTATCGCGATAACCAACATTCACGCGGCAGAAACCACGGGCGAAAGCTAGTATATTATAAAATTCGTGGTCAGGAGACTCGTGACCACGGCCGTTGCAATACGGTCGAAACGTCGGGCAATAAACAAGATATTTTATCTTAAATTATTCATGCGATTATGACCTGTAGTATAAATAATTTTATAATATGTACAAAAACATTTATACATAATCGAAGCGGCGGTAGCCAAATGGCTAAGGCATCGGTCTCGCAATCGCGAGGTCGCGGGTTCGTATTCTACCCATTACACTACCGACGTGAACCCACTCCTAACACAAGCCTTTGAGCTTAGCAGGAGGGGTTAACAAGATTGCTAGTAATATGGGACTCAATCCCACATTGCAGGTTATCTTTTTAAAAAATCAAAAAAAATAGATAAATTACACCCCGACACAGAATTAACCATCATTCTCATCAAACAAAGTTTTATACTGTTTAGGGATCGAATCCACGACCTCCAGCTTAGCATTCAGGGTCTCTAGCCATTAGACCATCAGGTCAGTCAATGTGTTTAACGCACATGATTTTCAGTCGTAATGTCAATAACAAATTACGTACCATATTGGAGCAGTGCTGTTGAAGTTGTTTGCTTAACCTCTCAACTGTGTAAGACCGAAAACATACATAACTGGTTGCTTTGCTAATAGTTCAAATGAAGTTTGTTCAAGTAAAATTGGGTTTATATCCAGATAATCGAAAATCTTATTTGACTAAATTTGTTCTGTGTACCACGAAAAGATTCCTTACATGAATGTTGTCAATATTTACTACAGAGGCTTTCCGACAGCCTCTCTCGGGAAGGTTTGAGTAAAATTGGATTGTCACTGTCGACAACCAGCTGCATTGCTGAATATTACAAATTTTTGGCTTTGTGCGATGAAGTATTTTATTTGAGGTTGGATTAGCATTGGATTTCTGACTGGAAAAGGTTTTCTGTTGTGAATCTGGCATTTCACATATCTGGTGTTGATACACAAGATATGTTAAAATAAATAAATATGTGAGATACATCTACTTAGATATCAATTCCCGTTGTATTGGAAATGTTTTGTAGTGTTATATTTGCCATATTTTAAAGGGTTTCCTTTTGTCAAACTACAGCAGCAGTGTATGGCCAGCCTAAGTATTTTACGTGCTGTAGAGCAAAGTCTGATCGCATTATTATGGCTTAGATTTGTAGATTGAAATTGATACGAACGAGTAATTACTAAAAATATCTATTTTTTTTCGGCTGGTTATGCTTGCTTGATTTATTCAGTAGAATGTGTATGTAACGAATGACTCTTGTATTTGACCACACCTTTTTGTTATACACTGTATAGACAGATACTATAGCGGTGTATGTATATGTGTTTTGTGTACAATGTACAGGCAGCTATATAAGCTGACTGTAGAGGCTGTTTAGTTAGGGCACAGGTAAGGCTGTACTTAACACCTTAATCCTTTCTGAATAAGCAAATATATTCTCAATGTCTATAGACTAGACGTACGTAGGAACACGCGTTGGAATTCTAATCGCGGTCTCTTTTGTTCATAATTAATTCCAAAACTTTGTAACCGTAAGCCTTGAGTTTGGCGTCCTTCTACATTTTATAATATTATGTGAAAATTGAGACTTTGGATTTGTTAATTTAATTACCAAATTTTCCGTCGTACCTCTCAAGAAGAGCAACGAGGAGGAAACAGTCATTGAATTGCTATGATACTCTGCGAGGCACTATGTGTTTGAATTCTTGACAAATGATTACTTAGGCATGGAATTTACATAAATTATATTTTTTCTACAAAAAGCTTATGTCACAACGACACACATATTCAGACCTGCTAATAACGAGTTATTAAAAATACTCGTACGTAAGATTTTTTTTCCGTGGAGCTCTGCAGCAAAAAATACAAAAAGTAGAATTTATAGGCGTACCGTGCTATGTTATTCCTCAAAAGTACGTACGTTTAAAAAAAATATTTACTTTTGATCCCAAATTTGAATGAAAAGTTTCGCTCTCAAAACGGTGTGTTCATCTTACCATCGAGGGTTTAACGAAAGAGCTATTGCGATACAAAATGTACAGAACTTTACTAGACTCAAATATTCACTCAAAATACCAATATCGCTGGCCCGCTTGGGATTTGAAAGCACATTTGAATAGGGCTCAATGCAGTATAGCGAAACACATCATGTGGTTACATCTCTATCCCACGGTTGCCAACTTAAGTGTTTTCCTCCTAAATTTAGAAGGAAATAAGTGGGATAGAAGTTTTTTAAGGAATTTTGTTTGCATAGCCAGTGTTAGGTCAGTCAATTGCACTCGACTATATTGTGTGTGACTCACTCTTGTCAGGATTTCTTTAAATAAAATTTCAAATTTCTTGCAAAAACTTTAGGTTTTTTAAGGTTTCGTAGCCAAAATGGCGAAAATTTTCATCATGTCCGTCTGTTTGTATGTTCGTCTGTCCGTCCGTATGCCACAGGTATTTTACTCAAAGACTACACCATGAACATTCATGAAATTACGTGAAAAGGTATCTTGTAGTAGCCGCTACTTAGTTTGATAGCTAAATAATAAAAATAAATATTTTTAGGGAGCACTCCTACATGTAACAGAAGCTGAAAAAAATTGTTTTCAACAAACATCAACGTGCGGCACATCATTCGACAGGTCTTTTAAAAACATTTTAAGATTTTTAAAAAACTTTTTTGATTAAGTAAATATTTTTGGAAATAATCGCTCCGAAAGTCGCATAAATTGTGTCCCTCCCCTTATCTTTTGAACCGTGGGACCAAAAACTACGAGTAAGCTAGCGCTTTACGACTACTCTCAACTAAAATAATTCGGACATGATCGGATATACCGTTGAGTTATTGCTAAAAAACAGCGTCTCTGAACAAAAGGGCGTAAGTGCCATGAACATACACTCTTCTGCGGGTGTGATTATTCAAATCCGGTTTTTTATACGTCAACGGCTCCAGAAGCCTACACTGAGCATGGTCCGAGAAGCTCTTGCCCGGTTTTTTTATTTTAATTTGGGGGGAGGAATACGAGTAGGCAACCCTATTCTGTCCCAATATTTCCAACATTGCCTCTCATGCACGTCTCATGCACGTCCTCAAGCTGAAATACGTGATCGGTTTGATAGAGTAGCGGTCTAAACTTTACAATTAATGCGTGGATTTCTAGACTTTTTAAAATGTTCTAGGACGTCTCCAAGTTTTATGATATTACTAGCTTATGACCGCGGCTTGGCCTGCGTTGATGCCAGATTCTTACCAAAATATTTTACGGGAAAGTTTCATACTAACTTTGCATCCCCGTTTTCCCCTCTTATGGGGTGAATTTTCAAAAATAGTTTCTTAGTGCTCCTCTCGTTACAAAAGGAACCCCTGTGCAAACTTTCAAGTTTCTAATCCTTATAGTTTAGGCCCTGCGTTGATATGTCAGTCAGTCAGTCAGCTTTTCCTTTTATATGTCGGAGACGGGAGAATTATTCAAACGCTATTTGATTGTTGACCTTTCCGTATCTGTTTTAATTAAAAAGCAAGTCTATTGACTCATTTAAACATGGCCGCCGCAAGATGGCGTGACTTTAGTTTGACATTTACATTTAAATTGCCGATAGTGGGGCAGTGAGTCTAATTCGACAACACGTCTACCGATAGACATCGCTATTTTGAACAGAACAGTTGGCGTTTACCTGGCTCGAGGTATCTGCTTTCTTTTTCTCTCTCTCTCATCTTGCTTTTCTATATATTATATATATAATAAATTTAATTTATATTCATTGGATAGTCTTTGAGTAAAATGCCTGTAACATATGGACGGACATACAGACACACAGCAATTTTGGCTACGGAACCCTAAAAAATAATTCTAAAATTGTTGCAAACGACAACGAACACAATAGTTAAATTAAACTTTTGATTGGAAACCCGCTGCGTAGAGGTCGCAAAGCCTCCTCATATGAGAATACTTCAAAATAGCTACATACAGTGTTCTTAAAACCAAATCAGAGGCAGCAGACAACAAAGTGTACAAGAAAATCCGACACGACGTGAGAGAGATTAGGCCCAAGATAGATTGCTTAATGAGACCAAGAAACGGAAGGGTGTGACTTTTCCCAGAAAGTATTTCCTCGCTAGCTTTTCCACGTAGCTTCACCTTCGTTAGGATTTTTATAGCCTATTTATATTTACTGTAAAGTTTCACAAAAATCTGTTTAGTAGTTTTTATGTGAAAGACCAACAAACATTCATATCAATCATAGTAAAACTTCGGATTTATAATATTCGTAGCACATATAAACTCAACCGTAGATGCCCATTCGTTCTGGACCTCGCCCATTCGTTCTGCTTCGTCACCAATGAGAGAGAAAAAAATAATTATACAGTGTTGCTACGTAAAATTATAATATATTTTTAGATTTGGCAATTTAGGCCGAACATTCGTAAATTTAATCTTTTCTAGAAAATAATTTCTTACATAGATGAGAAATTACCGAACAAGATCAATGGACCAAATTAGGCCAAATTTGCCCTAGATTATATAACCAAAACATTGATTTTGAGGAAACAAACTTCACTTTTTGACTTGCGATTGGCATTACTGATTGACATTACATCAGTTACGAATATATCTTGATTGCTTTCTCAGAATTGTAATTGGGTGTTTTCATTGATGTTGTTAGCATCTACAGATTATATTACTTACCATCAAATACGGCGTTACCACTTTATTAGGATTATAATCAAACCGCCTATCAGTTCATTTTCGTTCGACATACCATAATATGGTAAGCAGAGATTGATGTTTGGCCCACGCAAGTTGTGATAGAACAAATCATAACATGAAAACAAGGGTCATATTCATTTGTTCTTCTATATAATTTTGGTGTGATGAAGTCGTTACTAATTTAAACCTCCATTATCATATTCCAAATTTAAATTGCATGCTTTCAAATTCACACCACGAACATAATACCTTTATGATTCTTACTTTATTACTAAACTTCAACATGGCTCGAAAAACACCGAAATAATTATTAAAGTGAAACAAAAAAGCTAAGAGAGGCAGGTTCTCGGGAATTTAATCCCTCACCATTTTCCGCCACATTTAATTCTGAAATTGCTTAACCTAGACTCCTTCTGTTTGAGACGAAAACTGCGCTAAGAAAGACTACTATTACTTAAAAATAATTATTTTAAAATGAAATCGGCTTAAGTTGATTTTAATTATCACTCTACTAAGATTATGCCATTAATAGTTGATTTTGGAGGATATCTTAGAGACTTTGTTGATAAAGTAAATTAAAACTTTGTGATTTTTAGAACCAATTATTACCGGTTTAGGTTTAAATATATTTAATATTCAAAATACCATTACAGTCCATTTATATTATAGTCCACTGTTTCTGTAGACTACAAATGCACTCTTTATTGCCTCAATCTCTTAATCTGTTAAAGTGGATATTTTTCAATTTATTTTGATTCCGACGCATTTAAAAAGATTTCAGACAAAGGACTGACTGCTTGCCGTGATCTCCGAAGCAAGAAGGGGTGTGACACAAGTAAATAAAGCTTTTATAGAATACTAGCTTTCGCCCGCGGCTCCGCCCGCGTGGATGTCGGTTATCGCGATAAAAACTATCCTGTGTCCTTCCCCGGGACTTAAACTATCTCCATACCAAATTTCATCTAAATCGGTTTAGCTGTTTGAGCGTGAAAGCGTAACAGACAGACAGACAGACAGAGTTACTTTCACATTTATAATATTAGTATGGATAATAAGCCTTACTGCGATCGCCAACCCGCTCGCCAAGCGTGGCGATTATGGCAATTACCCCCAGGATCTACATACCAGTAGGTTCTACTGGGGAGACCCGTGCCCAGCAGTGGGCCATCATATGGGTTGATATGATATGATGATGGATAATAAACTTATGAATTAAAATCGTGTATCATTTATTTCAATCTTAAAGCAGTATTTGGAAGACAGTTCACTACTTACTGTTATTAAAAATCAAATGCTTTATACATACTTCGCTCGGCAGCTATTACACGTTGAATCCAGATTGTGATCGCGGATCGCAATAGATAGATACATCCGTTAATCCAACACGTTACGTCAATCTGGATCAAGATCACTGATCACGAGCACGGGATCTCGATCTACATTGAATGTGTAATGGCTGCCAATGACATCTTGGACACCTTCAGAACAAAGTGGTCCAAGATTCCGTTTTGTCTACGTTTACGTTCCACGTTGTATGAAGTTTGTCTTCTGTACTCTTAATGTTCTGTAATACTCGTACTAATGGTTATTTGTTTTCTAATGTTAGTTTTACATTTCACACATTGTAACTGAACTTTGAATAAACAGTTACTGTTAGTGTTTATTCTAATAGTCTAAACTACTCCAGTAAATCCTTTAGACAAAATGTAATAATCCCAGAGACTATTTCCATCAGCGTTACTTTAAATCTCGACGTTTGCAAGTATTTAAAAAATAAAAATCTTAAATCACTTCGTGTTTTTACTTTGAGAAGATTACACAGAAATGCAACTCGTTGCTATAAGAAACCTTGCTGACATATTTTATGCAATACACTTAAATAGAGTTGTAGTTTATTATCTTGTCACTTTTCATCTGCGGCTTTACCCACATAATTATCAGATATCGTAGTAAAAAAGAAACAAATAATTTCAATAATGAGATTTTATTTACGGAAATGTTTTTTTTTTTTTTGGTTAAATCTCGCGCGAAGGAAACTAACGTCAGACCGACCGGTTGGTCTGAATGCGCGAACTGTATTTTCACTGTTATAATATTAAGCACGGATTAGTTGGGATTCTTTAGGTAGAGGTACTATTTATAAACATCAACCTAGCGTAAATGTAAAGGGATAAAGGCAGTTTCCGACTGCGCTTGATTTTACGGATGAGGTATCATCCGGTCGGAAGCCGGGTGATACTGCCTGCGGTTGTCAGACAACCAAGCACCGGGGCTCTTGTAAAGGTATGTATCTGTGCAGGTGCACGACTTTCAGGCTATTTAACCCTCAACGCAAAAACAGAGGTGTTATAAATTATAAGCATCTGTGACTTTATTTGTGGCATCAGAGCACGGCTGAAAACAGGCCCGTGGCGATTCAAACATTTCAGATTCCGGATTAGAACCGATTTCAAAAAAGTATGTTACCGTTGAACCAACGTTAAACCGTGTTCTTGTGTCTGATAAAAAGTTACTTGACGTCAAAATCTGACTGGCCCTGTCAGATCGTGAAAACAAATGAACAAGGTCAAATTTATAAAATGCTGCTCGGTAGGAACAAAATATGATTGATACCAAAAAATAATTTACCAAACATTACCAAATGGGGACGACTAGTAAATAGTAAATATCTTGTCGACCACAAGTCTCGTGGGCATTTTACTAGCGAATACGGCAAGAAATACGAAGACATTTTCAGACGGAACTTCTGTCTTGCTTCTGTATAACATTCAAAGTAAATTCCCTCTGGCGGTGTCGGAGGCGAGATCGCGAGGTCTGTGGATGCATTACTACGATTGCGTTCCGAATACTGAGCGGCCAGCGGCAAGATCTTAAGTAGCTGTTTTTTGCGAACTAATTTATGAATGGATCATCATCTGATTGCTTCGGTAGTGCAGTAGAAATAGGTATTGCTGTGGTACAAGAAGTTGTGGGTTCGATTCCTGTATGGAACACTTTTTCACGTTTTGTGTAATCTACAAATCGTTGTTCCCAGTCTAAATGTACTTTGTGTCAATTACATGTATGTTTGTGAAAATATATGACACAGAGTTTGTACTCTCGTGCGGTAATTGTATTATTAGTACTAGCTGTCGCCGCCCATAGATGATTGTACTCCCTTAAGGGTTAATTTTCACTTTCGATCAAAACACTGAAACACGATATGAAATTTGATATGGAGCTAGTTTAAGTCCCGGGAAAGGATCATTTTTGACATTCAAGCGGCCGAAGCTGCGGGTGAAATGCTAGTTTTTAAATAAAAATGGGGAATTCTGGATAATAATCTATAGTATATGGAAACGACATTCAAATACTGGGTGGCGCAAAAGTAGTGGCACTAAAGAAAATACTTTTTTTTTTTTTATATGACATTTTCTGTCATTCTGTTGTTGAAAATTGTGTAGTGAACAAATGTAAAATACACTGAAAATAAACATGGACCGTTTTACTCCCCAAGAACGTGGAATAATTGTGTCAATGTTCTTACGGAATAATTCATCAGTGATAAGAACACAACGTGAATTTCGTCGACGATTTCCCCACCGTCCGGCACCGATTGGTCGCACAATTCGACGCTTTGCCACACGCCTTGAAGCAACTGGCTCAACATTGTATAGACCTAAGTCTGGGAGACCAAGAACAGGCCGTTCAGCTGAAAATATCGATGCTGTGCGCGAAGATGTGGAAGAGTGTCCAGAAACATCAACGAGGCGACGTGCCACGCAATTGGGCATTTCCAGACGGACCCTGCAGCGTATTTTGGTGAAAGACTTAAAGATGTTCCCGTATAAAACTCAAATGACTCATCAGCTGCTGCCTGCTGACCACCGAGCTCGTCTAGATTACTGCCAGCGCGTCATAAACCTCAACCTTGAAGAGGATGATTTTCCTTCAAAATTGGTTATGAGTGACGAAGCGCATTTTCATCTCTCAGGGCATGTCAATAAGCAGAATACTCGGTTCTGGGGCACTGATAATCCGCGCATTATTCAAGAAACACCTCTACACCCACTAAAAGTTACTGTATGGTGTGGCATCTGTGTTGACAGAGTGATCGGACCCTATTTTTTCGAAGACGCTGGAGGCAATGCGATAACTGTCACTGGAGAACGCTACAGAACCATGTTACGTGAGTTTTTGATACCCAGTTTGGACGAATTGGGGTTGGAGCACATCTGGTTTCAACAAGACGGCGCTACGGCACACACAGCGCGCGACACTATGGACTTAGTGAGGGACGCTTTTCCAGGCCGAGTTATCTCTCGTTTTGGCGATTTGCCTTGGCCTGCAAGATCACCCGATCTGACCAGTCCAGACTTCTTTCTTTGGGGTTTTTTGATATCTCGGGTGTATGTGAACAAGCCACAGACTCTCGCAGCTCTAAAAGAAAACATTCGTCAAGAAATAACGAACATATCGCAGGAAGTGTTACGGCAAGTTATGCAAAATGTCATAAATAGGGCTCAAATGTGTATCAACTCTGGAGGTCACCATTTAAAAGACATCATCTTTAAATCCTAATGGTACGAAATTTAATGGCACAAATATACATTTTAAAAAATCTAAATCTAGTTTTCTAATTTAGAAAAAATGTTATAGCTGAACCAAATAGGGTCTTTACTTTTGCGCCACCCAGTACAAGTAGATGTATTTTATTCATATTCTCTTTTAATTTTCAAAATATTGTGTAGTTTTCTACACAATATTTTGACAATTCAAAATTGTTGGCTTTTTATGTTATTATATACACCGAACGTTATCATAAAGATTTTCTTTTCAACCGATTTCAAAAAGGAGGAGGTTCTCAATTCGACTGTATGTTTTTTTTTGTATGTTTGTTCACGGATTACGCAAAGACGGTTGAACCGATTTGAAAAAAAAAAAGTTTGAAAGGGTATACTTCCAAATTGGTCCCATTGTCATCAGATCACGATCTGATAATGGGATCCTGGAGAAATCGAGGGAACTCTTAAAATATTAAAGGCACACCTACAGTGATTTAGGTATATTTCATAGTGATTCGTGCATTTACTCTTAAAAAGCACCAATTGGTGAAGTGAACTGATAATGAAGACCACAAATGACGAGCGGACCCATTCAATATTTCACAGTTTGCGATTCAGCTACGTTAATATGGTATTGATTAGCACTTTATTCTCGTCATACTCCTATTACACAATGTAATACAGCTGATAGTGAACTCCTCAACAATTAACGGCCCTCAATTGCGGCATGTCAAGGGTGTTAATACTTATCGTTAATAAGTATAGTAAACGGTACATAACATGTTAACTAAGAATAAAGCAGCATATATCATTCCTAGTTATATCTTATACCTTTAAACGAGCAATTCTTGTATATATATATCTATATATATAATCTAAATCTCGGCAATGGCTCCAGCGATTTTCATGAAATTTAGTATGTAGAGGCTTTCAGGGGAGATAAATCGATCTAGCTAGGTTTCATTTTTGGAAAACGTCGTTTAAAAAAAATAACGAGCGAAGCTCGGTCATCCAGGTACTATATCATTATACATCTAATTATCAAATGAATCACGAATACACATTACACCCTTTCAACGTTGTTCAGCACTCTATCTACACTACTTCCAGTTAATTTAGTGTAGCCGCGTTTGACGATCAACCAGCTGAAATTTCGATATCATTGAGTCGAAGAATTACCCCATACTCATAATACACTAATAATAGTACAAGAAGCGCCGAAAAATGCAAGTACCTACTTTATAAAGGCTGAATTTTAGGGTTCCGTAGCCAAAATGGCAATAACGGAAACCTTAAAGTTTTGTCATGTCCGTCTGTCCGTCTGTCTGTCAGTCCGTCCGTATGTCACAGGCATTTTACTCAATGACTACTTAATGAATATTAATTAAATTTGGTGAAAGACACCTGTCTTGTAGTAGCCGCTACTTAGTTTTATAACTAAATAATAAAAATACATATTTTTAGGGCTAGAGCATACATGTAATAGAAGCTAAAATTTGTTTCTTTCAAAAACATCTGGTTTCTAATAAACTTTTTTGATTGAGTGAATATTTTTGAAAATAAACGCTCCAAAAGTTGCATAAATTATGCCCCTTCCCTTAACTTTTGAACCGTGTTACCAAACAATATAAAAAAAATCACAATGGTAGCACTTAATAAATACTTTAAACTATTTTTTTTTTTTTGGACATTACCGGATATACCAGCATTAAATGATTGCCGAAAAACTGCGTTTCTCAACAAAAGGGCGTAAGTGCCATGAAAATACGCTCTTCTGCTGAAGCAATTATTCAAGGCTGCGGAACCCTACACTGAGCATGGTCCGACATGCTCTTGCCTGGTTTTTTTATATTACGTCACATTAGTGGAGTAAAGAAATACCCTTTCGTCAGTCAGCTGGATTCCTTAGCGTTTAGTGTCTTATTCACTACCTTTTTTTCGTTTTCGCGTCCAGCCTGCGCTTCTAACTATCTAAATCTTGTCATAATGGTAGCCAGTACGTGCGGGCTTGCCGCGAAAACGAAAAAAAAACATAGAGAATAAGGCACCATTTTTTTTTCGAATTACTTTCATGTAACGTGAAACTGTTTCCCAAAAATAAGTTTTCTATTGTGTATTAGTTCAGAATAAGTTTAACGTTTGTCACTCATGCAAAATTTTGTAAATAGAGTCAGTCAGTCGTTAAAGTTGTATTATTTGATCGTGATCGATCTGTGCTTGCTATCGAATGCGTGACTTGAAATCTATACTAATATTATAAAGCTTGCTAGAAGAGTTTGTTTGTTTGAACGCGGCAATCTCAAGAACTACGGGTCCGAATTGAAAAAATATTTTTTTGTGGGTAGCCCATTTATCGACGAAGGCCATAAGCTATATAACATTACGCTACGATCAATAGGAGCGGAGCAGCAATGAAAAATGTTACAAAACCGGTTGCGAAAAATTGATGCGCAACTAGTTCCCGCCTTTTCATTTATTTTACAAGCAAGCAAAATAAACGTATCTGGAGAAGAAATTGGGTACATTTTAAAGTTTTATTACAAAAAAGGTAAAAATGCAATGGACGCCGCGTATAAAATTTGTGTGGTTTACGGACTTAATGCGGTAATCAATACGAGTAGTACAAATGTGGTTCAAGCGTTTCAAGACTGGAAATTTTAGTGTGAAGGAAGAGGCTCGCTCTGGACGCCCTGTCACGGATAAAATCAAGCAAGATCAAATATTAGTAGTTACAATATTGCTGAAGAACTGGATGTTGATCACAAAACAGTTTTACGTTATTTACAAAAGTATGGGTACAAGAAAAACCTTGATATTTGGGATCTCACTGAGAGAAACTTAATGCAACATTTATCCATTTGCGATTTTTTGTTAAAATGTAACAATTCCGATCCATTTCTTAAACGGTTGATTAGGGGTGATCAAAAATGTTCTATGGCAGTAGACTTGGGTGAAGAGTTAGTATGTAGTTCTATGGAACAAAAGAAAAAAAGTGTGTTTTTTGTACTATGACCTTAAGTTCCATAGAACAACTGGGAACTACACGTAACGAGTAGTAAAATTTTGAGATTTTTGATAAAAAAAAACTCGATTTTTTTATAAAATAAAGTTTTTTTCTTTGTATGAAAAATACGAAAATGCTTTTGCCCCGACCTTTTATTTTGCTTCCTAAGAGAATTTTTGCTTGATTGATTGTATATACGCTAACGGGCATGCCTGAATCTTGGTTTTATTTACTGGTTTGCAACTAGCATGTATACCAACTACTTGCATGTGTTATTCCACCATAAGGAGAATAGAGCCTTTATCACAGCCTTATTGGTTCCCTCATAAATCTTTACAAAGCTAAACATACTGTCTTATAGAAATCAATCATATGAAACAGGAAAATAACAAATGAAATGAATTGAAAAGGTTTACACTATGGAGAAGGGGCGAACGGTCGGGCTTACAACAAATACTAAGGTCTACGGTAAAAGCTTAACTTAAGCGTAAAAGCTACGTCGGCCTACGTAAGTGCTACGGGCTACGACAAAACGTAGAGCAGTGCTACGAGTGTTTCAGCTCAATGTTTTTATTTTCATTTCGTGTACGTAGTTTTACGAGTCACTTGAGATTGAACTTCTGTTACTTTCTAGCCTTTTTGTACTTCAGGGTATTTGAGAAGGCTCTTTGTCTAATCAGATCTGTAAGAAAAACAAAAATGAGGGTCATGTCTAAAGAATCTGGATATTCAGAAACTTCTTTAGGCATTGATCTTATTAAATCGCCCTGAACATCTTTACGCTTTCCCATGGGCTTAAACAACTTAGAAATTGTCAATAATGGGTATTCTATAGACCCTTCAAAAATTAGCCGAAACACGTTTTAAAATACTTTTTTTAGGGTTCTATAGCCAAACTGACTAAAACGGAACTCTTATAGTTTCGTCATGTCCGTCTGTCTGTCTGTCCATCTGTATGTCACAGGCATTTTACTCAAAGAATACTTAATGAATATTAATGAATTTTGGTGAAAAGGTGTCTTGTAGTAGCCGCTACTTAGTTTAATAGCTAGAAAATAAAAATAAATACTTTTAGGGGGGGGCACTCCATACACGTAACATCAACGTGACGTGTAGAACATCATTTGACAGGTCTTATAAAAACATTTATTTTAAGGTTTATAATAAACTTTTTTGATTACGTTGTTTTTTTTTGTAAATAATCGCTCCCAAAGTTGCATAAATTATATCCCCTCCCCCCCCCCCTTCCTTGATATGAACCGTGTGTCATGGTCATTGAGTTATTGCCGAAAAACTGCATTTCACAACAAAAGTACGTAAGTGCCATGAACATACGCTCTTCTGCTGATGCAATTATTCAAGGCTGACCCAACACTGAGCATGGTCCGACATGCTTTTCCCGGTTTTCTCTTGATATCTCAAATGAAGTACAGAGTAATACTTCAAACGAGGCGAGGTAGTATAAACACGTTTCTTGTTAAAATAATAGGATGTTTCGTCAGAAGTATACGAGGTTATGTTGGCGTTATGACGAAGTAGTCTGTTCCTTACTTTGACTAGTTGTTCTTCACATATAATATTTCTTACTAGCTTTCGCCCGCGCCTCCGCCCAAGTGGATGTCGGTTATCGTGATAAAAACTATCTTATGTCCTTCCCTAGGACTCAAACTATCACCATACCAAATTTAATCTAAATCGGTTTAGCTGTTTAAGCGTGAAAGCGTAGCTGACAAACAGAGTTACTTTTACATTTAAAATATTAGTATGGATTATTATAATTATTTTTTCATGTCAAATTCAAGCTTCATTAATTTGAATTCAATATGTGTAGGCTTGTTATTAGAAAATTGGTTTTGTGCTTTTGTTACTCAATGTATTATTAGTCTGTAAGCCTTCTAAATAAATAAATAAAATTTACGATGATATAGTAGCTTGCCTGTGTCAATCCAAAGAGCAAGGATCCAGATTCTTTAGCATGCCCCTCGTACATACAGCAGTAGATTGATTACCGAACTCAAACCAATTGCTAGAAGTAATGGTGTGATTCAGGGCACTGAGTTTTTTTACAAACTTACGTACTGTATAAAAAGCTGAGCTTGTCCTTTTCTGGTTCTGTCTTGATGTCCTTCTATTTTCTTGATTTGGTTAGTTTCTTGAAGTTAATTGTGTAATTTTGATTTGTTTCTAGGATGCGATGTTACGTCGATGGTTGACGAGAGTGGAAGTGGCCGATGTAGTATTGTCAGCGTAAACTAGTCTGGCCATAAATACTGTTACATAAAAAGTTTTCTTTTTTTTTCAACTTTTTAATTACTTTGAATTTGAAACGCGTTTATTATTTTAAAATTTCTTTCGATTTTGCGCAATTTCACATAATTTTTCGTGTTCATTATCAAATTACAATATGGATTGGGGTGTTAAAGAAAATAGGATTGCGGTGATCGCCTTGCACAAAGTGTGTATGGAGCCGTCGGTCATATTCCAGACACTTCAAAAGCCTGGTATCAGCTGTATGTTCGTATATCGTACTATCAACAGATACAACAACACTTCCTCTCTCGAAGACATCATCAAACATTGGGGCGGCCGCGTGCTGTTAGAACTACAAAGGCTGTTAATGCTGTTAAAGCCAGAAATCCCATTAGGAAGCAAAAAATCTTATCGCGAGAAATGAAGATTCCCGCTAGGACTCTGTTGCGTATTACAAAACAAGACTTAAAGCTCGGTGCTTATCGTCGATATACAGGACATGCCCTAAATCAATCTTTACAAGTAAAGAGAGTGGATCGATCGAAACGCCTTCTGTCGCGATATGCAGGTAAAGGGCAAAGAAATATCCTCTTTACCGATGAAAAAATATTCACGATTGAAGAGCACTACAATAAGCAAAATGGTAAAGTGTACCGCTCTCAGTTCTAAAGAAGCTGCTCAAGTGGTCGGAAAGGTACAGCGTGGTCATCATCCTGCGTCAGTGATGGTTTGGTGGGGAGTGTCTTATCAAGGCGTCACAAAGCTACATTTTTGTGAAAAAGGAGTGAAAACTTCAGCCAAAGTGTATCAAGAGACAGTCTTGGATCGTGTGTGAAACCTCGCAGCGATACACTTTTTAAAATGTACCGTGGACTTTCCAGCTGGACTCTGCACTGGCCCTCATCTAGCCCAGACCTCAACCCTTTAGACTACAAATTATGTTCAGTTTTAGAGGACATGGCTTGCTCTAAACGACACGGTGACATTGAGTCTCTTAAAAAATCTTAAAAAATCTCTGAAGCAAGCAGTGGCGAAATTTTGAATTTATTTTTTGCTGAGACTTTAATTAATATGTACATATAAGCTTTAGTAATATTACATAACTTCATTAAAAAAATGCATTATCATTTGTAACAGAACTTATGGCTGGACTAGGTATATCAAATTATGGTTTTGAACATCGGGTTTTTGAACGCGTTAACACATACACTTTTTTAAAAGATAAGTAGTCGAGTCGATAAGCCTCACTCCATCTTCGCAAATTACCATGAAATGATGCTCCAACAATGCCGTCTCCACAATTATGAAATAGCCGCAGAATTGAACGAAATTATTTGTAACTTGGCCGGCCGCCAGCCAACGTAACTTTTAGCTTCTGGCTTGAATGAACTCAACATTATATGTAAAGATATGCTGCGGTCACTGACCTCTGATAGCTGTCAATTTGTGTTCAAGTGAGTGTCCGACTGTTACGCATGAGGCTATGGGTTCGATTCCCACATGGGACACCACAAATTGTTGTTCCGAGTCTGGGTGTACTTTGTGTCCGTGACTTGTATGTTTGTAAAGGCTTGTACCCTACTGCGGAAGTCATCCTTTTTAAAAAAAAAGAACTTTGTATGATTTTTGGTTATAAACTTTTAAAATTATATTCTGCTATTTTTATGAGTATCATGTTAGGAAAGGATGTTTCAATGTATAAAGTCTTCAAACACATAATAAAATACCAACTTCCAACTATTTATACCTGGGCCTATTTACCTATGTACTGTGATTCACATAAGTCGTTTAACATTTTCGAATTTCCAAATCAACTGAACACAATAATTTCTTATTGCTTAGTAAAGTTAATTCAAATTAGAATATAACTTTTTTTTTTTTTTTTTTTTTTGTGGTACCACATTACTAGCAATCCTGTTAACCCCTCCAGCTAAGCTCTATGGCTTGTGTTAGGAGTGTGTTCACGTCGGTAGTATAATGGTCAGGATTCGAACCCATTTAATCCTTTAGCCATTAGGCTACCGCCGCTTCTAAAACGGTCACCATAGTATGAATAACTATTTAAATGTTATGGTTTGTTCATTTTGGAACATGAATGCCTCCGACTGCATAATTTAGGGTTATCTTGGTTCAATCTTTTTTAAGGAGGTGGGTTTTTATTTTTTTATTTAATGCTTTTTAGTGCTTAGTTGTAAGACGTAACGTAACTGTAACGACCGAAAATTTGGTTTAGTTTAAGTGAAAAATAATTTCAGAAACCTCAAAATGATTTTAAAATATCTATACAACGATACCACACATGACATAGATTTTTTTCTATGGCGTCTGGCTATCGCAATTTTGAATTTCAATTGCTGTCATGTCTTTAGTGACGATCGCAATATTATTACGAATAGATTGACGAATTAATCTATTTAGTGCCACAAAGGAACACACATACATACAGTCCGCAGTCGGGTAATAAAAAACAATATTATAAGGCATCCCTGACAGAACTGACATAATTTTATGTAGTTTAGTTACAATTTAAAATTTGCTTACCCTCGATTGTGGCAATTAGGCATACAGACCACCTGATAGTAAGCGGTTACGTGTTGCGCATACGGTAAAAAATAATAAGTTTTCAGAATTAACATTTCTGAAACATTCCTACATTGGTAGTGCACCTTTAGTTATCGCCAAAAGACGATAAATGATTATCGGTTTGATGCAATCGGATCCAGAGCAGTTTGTAGCATGGCCTGTAAGCTACGGCAACAGTTACCGACCGTTTACATTTCTATACGGCTTAAGGCTTTATAGGTGTTCATAGTAAGGCCTTGTGATATGCCAGACTTGAGACTTGCCAAGACAACTAAGTTACGTTACGACAACTAAGACAACTGTTACGCCGCATTCACATAACCGCTCTTGCGCTTTTAACTAAACTATGTATACTACTGCCCGCGTGGATATCGGTAGAAGTAGGCTATGTCCTTTCCCGTCTCAAACTATCTCCATACAAAATGTTATATCAGTCAATACAGCGGTTTAAGCATTAAAACGTAACAGACAGATCGAGTTGCTTTCACAGTGGTAATATTAGCTTGGATGTGAATTCCAAGCATTTGCCCTGCGGTCTACTTTTGCAACCAACCGAGCTCGGCCACTAAATCGTACCAATTACGCAAGTCAAGTACAACAACGATATCTTTTTGGCTTTTTTGGGAATACTACCCACTATACTACTGAAGTGAACTTACTTCTGAAACGAGCAATTCAGCTTTAGTTGGAAGCATAAACAAGATTGCTAGTAATCTAGTACCCACATTACCAATTGTATCGCATGTCGCTGCAATTGCCAAAACATTGATGACATTATATGTTCGTAAACTTTCGCGATTTGTACACATTATAGTATTTTATAAGCTACGGGTCTTAATCGCGTATAAAACCGTATTGCAATTCGGCCGAAACGTCGGGCAATAAAACAAAGGTATATAGCCTTAAAATAAAATATTTACGCGACAAACGACAACTTTAGTGAACATACGCGCGCATGCGCCCGACGACCACAATACTTCAGCCTGTCAGCAGGCGGAATCACCGTTCGCGTTGCTTAGCAACCGATCAATATCGTGGCCGTTACTTAGCAAATTAATAAAAAGACACTTTTTCGTGGGTGCACCCGTTCATCGATTTATAAGACCTTATCACATCTAAAACCTATCAAGTGCGCACATTTTGGCTTTAATAAACGAGCATCGAAGTTCACTAGTTTCTCAAATGTAGAAATGCGTCACATAACTGTATAGTATCAAATACGGTACGGTACGGTGACGGTAGTCGGTGCCAAGTAATTAGTGTGTGGTTTCCACGGCAACAGCTCCGTTCCGTGAGACAGATGAAGGTTTACTATCATCGGTCCTCAGCCGTGTGTACTATATCGAGTTGCAAAATCTTCAAATATGATAAAATGTATAGGATATTTTTATAGTGATGACTACACCAGTGATACACGGCTCCTAACTTGCAATTAGAATTTAGAATTCAAATAGTGTGCGTGTGTGCGCCAAGATAGAGATAGATGATAGGGTACTGCGATTTTCTCTTTCTGTTTATTACATTTATCTATTAAAAAGGTAGATTTGAAAATGGCAAGATAAACTAGTTGACGGCACGTCACAACGCCCGTAATGTCACCTGATTTTATATCGTCATTTAGACAAAACCAAATCATTAGACAAAAAAAAACACACATACAGACGAACATAGAACCTCCTCCTTTTTTTCACTTAATAATGTAAAGTCATTGTATTCCAAATTTTGTCTGACGTCCATAAGCGTTGCATTTTGTAACCTAAGTGAATAAAGTACTTTGACTTTGACAAGCCTAATCGGAGAGGTGCTGTAACCGTGTGCGATGACCATACATCGTCTTATAGGTATGTGGTTTGTTTCGGTCAGAAAAACAACTGTTTTCAGTTAATTCAATGTGTATTACCGCCTTCTTTAAAAGCGGTTCTCTGTTTGACCCGTATATATGTACCTAAGTGTGTTTGTATGTATGTTCGCGATTTTCTCGAAAACTAATTATCCGATTTAGATAGGGCTTTCGTTACTCGACTGCATATATTTCTGGGATGATTTTGGTGTACAAAACGTTATCCTAACTCATAAAACACCAGAGATAATTATACATAGTCTAAAACATAGAAGTAAGGCAGCGAAATTTGCATTGGGGGATGTAGTTGATATTTTTTCCACGATATCTATTTCAAGGCGGTTAATTTTCCTTCAAAAAAAAGTATACGCAATATCTACAATTGTGACTCAAGATGGTTTCATTGTAACTAAGTCTAACTAAGAAACTCATTATAAATTTTGAGAAATCTTCAAATATTATAAGGCATAGAGTAGTTTGTTTAAGCTCTTTTGCTGTAGTTATTCAAGTACTCGAGTCTGAGATTCATCATTATAACTTTTAGTTTAACGAGTTATTTTTGACAATTTCCATACCTAAGATATCTGATTTAAAAAAACTTCACTTTCTCTAGCAAACTACTTATATTATCAACAAATCATATAAACCCCTTTCTTCTACTATGCTGAAAGAAAGACAACACTTTTTAGCATTTACAACGTGTAACAGAAAGGTGTGGTCATATTCAAGGGTTGGTATGTGCCAATGATACTGAGTGCACATAATTAATTTTATCGAATTCATTCCTTTATTTTTAAATGAAAAAGTGATCAATTTTAAAAAAAGTATGAATTAAAAAGCACCAGGGGAGGTCTAATACTAACGCCATACGCCTTTCGCCACGGAAATTTAACAAAAGGAATATCAATAACTGTGTAATAATATTATTACTGTGACCAGACGGACTTAGTGCGAAGACTAAAAAGAACTAAACCATTTGAGTAAGTGTAGTTATAGTGAACAAATAAAAGTGACAGTGCTTTAAATTTACACAAGAACAAAGTATTTTCATGTTATCAGACTCTAAGAAAGTGCAACAGACATTATTATTAGTTATAAAATTAGTGTAAACGTCTAAAATTAAGTTAGAGTAAAATTGTTTATTAGCCAATTGTAAAGAATTATGTTTGTTTTGTTTTTTGTACATAACACAAATATAATTATTAATAATAATGCAATCAGCAATGGCACCATGGTAGGTGCAATACTGACAGCATACACTATCCACTGCTGAAATTTGATCACACCTTTCTGTTACACGTTGTTATATGATAAAGGAGGCAAATGGCAATCTTCGTAATCGTTTATTTATTTTGGTCCCAATTTCGGTTAAAATACCTAATTATATCGTATTACATTTCAAATTGATATCATAAAGCACAATTTAACGTACAATGCATTCACCACATTATTCTCATTGTAAATCATGTTTAAGCAATTAATTTAATACAATAGTAAAATCAACCTTCGTTATGAAAAACAAATTAAAATATAATTCTATTATAGAATTTCATAAGCTACGGGTCTTAATCGCGTAAATATTAAGGCTTTAAATACCTTTGTTTATTGCCCGACGTTTCGACCGAATTGCAATGGCCGCGGTCACGGGTAGACTGACTTATAAAAATCAATAATGTGTACAAATCGCGAAAGTTTATAAACATGTATAATTATATTATTATTATTACTGGCAGGTTTTTTTTTTTAAACTGGTAACTTACCGCCTTATTCATAATACTTTACTATCAGCATTTTGACTTGGGGATGATTTGTATTATATTTTAAAATAGAACGAAAAAATACAGATCAAAAAATGAAAAAACCCGCATGTTTAAAAATATGATAACAAGATAACCTTGAAGCTTAGTCTTAGGACAGTAACTGTTACTATAGAAAATTTTAATGAAAATGGTTTGTAACAAACCTTAAATCGCTATATATTCTAAACGTAAAACGTTAATTAACAGGATATAGGAAACCTAATCATGGTTTTAAAATACCTACACAATGATATCCAATATGACATAGTCTGTTGACTTTATTTTTTTCTCTATCACAATCATTTTGAATCTTGATTGCTGTCATGTCTTTAGTGACACTCGCAAGATTATTACGAATCATACAAATCGGTTTACGTGTTATAGTGCCACAAAGGAACACACATACATACATAGACTGATAAACACATTACCCTCCTTTGCGTCGCGCAGTCTGGTAAAAACAAAACACTCGTTAGTTAAAATTATATTCCTAACGTATTAGGAATTAAATTTAAATTAAATAATAATACTAAGGAAGTTAATTTATTCCAAAGATTTCTTTTGAAATCAACGCCTGCACTACGGTACAGAAGCTCTTTGACTCGAACAAACAGACTCCATCTTGTATGGAAAATAAATGAGATGTAAAAGTAAATATGGATAATATCAGAGTTAATAAATACTACGCAAAAGAAAATATATGCTTTTGAACGTTATTGTGATATAATAGAATATAGGAATAAACGCGATCATGCCAGGTAAGTTTTTCAAGCAATTCATAAGTTAGATGTTGTATTCGCTGAAAACTTATTATATTATCCTCCTCTATGTGTCCTAATCTCAACGATTCTCAACAAAAATCTAGAATTCAATAAATCGGAAATTTAGTCTGCCTGGCATTCAGATATTCCATTCGACCAGATGGAGAAATAGACATCTGACAATAGTCCCATAGCCCTATTCAATTGGTACACAATAACTCCCAAATCAATACAATTGTAACTGGCAAAGAGAGGTTTTTCGTCGAATGAACAAATGCAGGACTAATGGGCCCAATTCTGTTCGGCCACAAAAGCTTTATTCTATGTGTGGTTAATATTTTTTTAGAGCAATAAACTCGTTATTTAGTCAGTTGTATCTACTATACGATGTAGTTTATATCTCACCATTAATTTAAATGAAATGGACTTGAAACTCGGTAGATTTAATATAACATCGAGAGAGCAGCATTGCCACTATTGGTTCCATAGATGGGTAACCATTTTAAAACTGATATTTTGTGTTAACACTGTCACATCAGAATCTGAACGAGCTTGTTGAAATAAAGAAACAGTTGATACCACTTTAAAGTCTGTCGGAAAATCTCCGACGAGACTTAAATAAGATTCTTTGCTGCGACATTTCGTGGCGCCAAATCCGATTGAATTATTTATTTTAGCACAAACTTTTGCCGCCATTTTGCCATCATAGATCAGATAGCGATAAAACTACCTAGCTTAAAAGGTACATATAGCTTCAAGCTGCATCCATACTAAATGTTAACTAAAATGGAGATAATCCCGTTCAAACACACAAGCTTTATTATATTAGTAGGTATTATATCGATAGTTGAACACATCCAGTTTCATCGAATGTCTGACCTGTTGGTTTAGTGGTTAGTATCCCTGGTTGATAAGCCGAAGGTCTTGGATTCAATTCCTACACGGGACACCACTTTATGTGATTTATAATTTTTTTGTTCCGAGTCTAGGTTTACTTTAGGTCCGTGATTTGTATGTATGTAAAGTAAAAAGCAATTCACGGCTTGGATCCTAACACGGGAGTTAATTTTTTTATTGAAAAGAAACGTAAAACAAATAAAAATGATTGATGGCAATGTGTCTTTAACTGAATATAATAATAACCCACATATTGATAAAATATGTACAAACTCATCCTATAAAGTATATGTGAACCTTTAAATCTTCACCTTTCTGTTACACCTTGCATACAACTTAAAGGACTTAATGCGAGTACAGATCAGAGAGGTTCCTGAATCGCAAACATCTTAACATGTTGTTGCTTTTGATTGTGAAACAGTGACTACCGAACTGTGTACGGCGAGCGCCGGACCAACTTTAGATTAACGGTGACCCGACTGATTACGAACCGAAGTTGGTTCTACTGTGTGAACGTAGCAATCAGACATGTTTGACTAAGATTGCCTTAGAAGGGCAATGTACAGGTTATTTTATGATAGTTACAGTGGTTCTAAACTTTGAACTATCGTTTTTAATATGGTGCAAAAGTTTGTCTGTTTGTGGTATCTAACATAAACGCAAAATAGTAGGTCAATATCATTTTATGGGTCTTTCTGTGAGAGCATTTAACCAGCTAGTATTATGAGTCTATTAGCGAATGAGTTCAAAAATGTAGTCATAAATCAACTAATACGTAGAGGTTATTATACAGTTGATGAATATTTAAATGATAAGGAAAAATGTATAATTATAATACTTTATTATGCTTGGGTGAATTTTATCGTCACTTTGTTTTTTTAATTGTCACATTGATTACGAAGATGGTTTGACTATTGTAAGTAGAGATTATGCGTGAAAAATAAAGGTCATTCTTTTGCTATTAGAATTAATATTTTATATTTTAATTATTCGTTCTTTATTGTACAAACACATTTTACCTTTATTGTAGATATTATCTGACGTTCCAAATTTTAATTAGGGTATATTATATTAATGACAGTATCTTACCGCCATATTAAAAATTGGCGATTTAATAAGAGTGGCCGCGAGTTTTTATTGCCTTGTTGCCTTCTCCGGCTTAAGCTATTGTTTGCGAATTATCATTACATGTACATGTAGAATACTAATGGTGCGTATAGACAAACGGCACAAGCCGGCGGTACAAAAAAGCCGTCTACAAACAGCCGAGCAGGACCATCACGCCTATTCACTCGCTAGCGCTGGTGTGAACCCACCATGACTTATCACAAGCGTTGTTTTGCATCCTAAGTGAGTAAAGAAATTTTGTTTTTTTTTTAACGCCCAAACCTCCGACCTCTAGCAGTCTAGTACTGCTGGTACTGCTACTGCTGGACAGGCCGCCGCCGGCAACAACAAGTCTTCCATTTGGAAAATCAAATGGCAGTTTTACAAGAAATCGTAACAAGGATAGCAACAACGGCCATTTGTCTTAAGTGTCAAAAAAGTTCACAGGCCGGTCATTCGATTCAGTATTTGAAATTGCTATCACTTTGTACAGGGTAGGGGCCCTACGGATGATCATAGACGCATTTGAATGTAGGATTTGACTATAATTGATGAAAATTCGTTTCCAAACCTGTAAAAGCCTATGTATTAAATGCAAATGTTCCAATATTAGATATTTGAACAAGTGTTTAAGAGTTAATCAGGTTAATCATGACTAAATCGCTTAAAAGATTTGAATAATTTTGTTTTATTAATTTTGTATTTTAATAGAGCTTTTCGATTAAATAAAGAAACAAGTGCTTTAGCATTTTTGGTTCAAGGTGGGTTCATACAGAACTGTAACACCTAAATAGGTGTTACAGTTTTATATGAAACTCTGTTAGTTCAAATGTATTTATTGCTTTACTTTTTATTCATAAAAACAACAAAACCTCGAATGTATACATAACATAAATTAATTTAACTTGTCAGCAAGTTACCTTTTAACGGCCACGTATAGTTATTCTTACAAAAGAAGAAATATATAATAGTGACTAGCTTTTGCCCGCGGCTCAGCCCATGTTATTGTCGGTTATCGTGATAAAAACCATCCTATATTTTCGCATTTATATGTTACAGCTCACGCTACCCAAAGTCTTTTGCCAAAAACGCGTCTCTATAGTAACCTAAAACAAAATGGCAGCGTATGTCACTTAATGACTTTTGTAGGCAAATGTTTTGATACCTTGGAATTCTTTATTGTAATTTTTCGTTGGGATCTCTAATTAAAAAATACAGCCTATGTTTTTCACTAAAAATATAGCTTTCTATTGGTGAAAGAATTTTGGTTTAGGCGTGAAAGCGTAACAAAATAACAAACACACTGAATTTCGCATTTATAATATTAGTTAGGATTAGGATAGCTGTCGCCCGCAGCTTCGCCTGCGTGTATGACTTTAGCTCGTAAGGGTTGATTTTGGCTTTCAAACGCTGAAAGACGTGTTTCTTTATCCACAAATTCAAATTTCACAGATAATAATAATAACTTTAAAACTGACAAAGATACATACAAACTTACAACCCCTAATTAACCCCCTAGCGGTTGATTGTTCAAAAACGCTGAAACTCGTACTCCTCTATTTTAAACCCAAAATCCAAATAAGAAAATTCACAGATCTAACTTCAAAACTGACTTAGTTTTATACAAACTTGCCACACCTATTTTACCCCCTTAGCTCTTGATGTTCAAAAACGCTCAAACACTTGTTGCTTTATTTTAAACCAAAAAGCCAAATACGAAATTTCGAAGATCTAACTTTAAAATTGACGAAGCTTGATAAAAACTTGCCACGGCTAAGACTACAGAGATTCATACAAACTTAAAACCATGATTTTACCCTTTTAGGGGATTAATTTCCAAAAATCCCTTCTCATCTGATGCCTTCTATAAATAGGGAATACGTCTTCAAAACTTGACGTCTCTACAATCAGCGATTTAGGCTGTGCGTTGATCCATTACTCAGTCAGTCTCAGTATAGATATAGTTTACACTTTTTTCATGCAAACATGAATTAAATTTCTGATTTCGCCGCAATTTGCCACTATTATTTCCGCTCGTATTAGAAAACTGGGTATATCTGTCTCAACGACTTTTATGATGCGAGAATCGCTTATTTGATTTACATATTAATTTTAAATTCATAGCTTGTTATCTATACAGGTTGTTAGTAGAGTGAATCAAATCAGATTATGCTAGATTTATCGCAATAACCGAAGCCACAGGCAAAAGTTAGGATTAAATAAACTTAGTTCGTGTCGTCATTCAATTCCAAGTTTATAGAAACAATATAGTTAGGTATAGAGATAAAACGTCTCTTGAGGCGCTTTCCGTGACAAAAGTTAGCTTTAAAAGTTTCGTCATCATCTGAATCCCCGTTGAGACCAGATTTCGTGGATAAGTTTTACATTCGCAGGATAAAATGGGCACCAATAGGAATATCGTTTTGTCTTAATTCCTATTTTTATTTTTATTGAAAGAAAACTATTTTATAGGTTTCAGATGACAAATCAAATTAAAAGGTACGATTGTGATTCGAGTAGAATGTATTCAAATCAAAGAAAATCTAAATGGGAAACAAAAACAAGAAAATAAAACATACCACCTGCAATCTTTCGCTTTTCAATATATACCTATATAATGCAAAGGAATTGAACTGGAGTGAATGGCACTACAGTCGGTGCAATTCAGTCAAAAGATCGAGCAATTCACATGATATAAACGTAAAAAGCATGATCACATTTATTACTACACTAGCTGACCCGCGCAACTAGATCTGCGTAAATATTCCCCGTTTTGCAACATTTTTCATTGCTGCTTCGCCCCTACTTGTCGTAGCGTGATGTTATATAGCCTATAGCCTTCCTCGATAAATGGGCTATCCAAGAATAAAAGAATTTTTCAATTCGAACCAATAGTTCCTGAGATTATCGCGTTCAAACAAACAAACTCTTCAGCTTTATAAATATTAGAATTAGAATAGATAATCTAAATACAAGCTCATCACGTTTTATGAAAGCTGCTCAATCGGATGCATCGCACAACTTCAAGGAAACTTGTCAACAAATTAAACTACATCGCAATACACGAGGCCACGGCCTCAAAAGAAACGAATGGCCTTGAATGTTCTTCAAGAAGCGCTTTTGTAAAAGCATCACGTCTCTTGATAGACGTCGGACTCATATTACCAACGGTCACGTCTACCCAATACTCACCCCATGATAGAGTTTCTGTACTCCCTCAATCTTAAGTCGAGCGCCAAGTTATATCGAGGATGTCCATGGAATAGATTCGGTTCATACATAAATTATTTATGTTAAACTTCTGTTAACATCTTAAATAAGTTTTCTTGAAAATAACATCAAAGTTTGTTATAAAACTTTGGAGACTTGTGCACATTTATATTTAAGAAAAATCTGTCGTGTGTTTTACGTCTATTTACAGTTCGTACGATTAATACAATTGGGTATTTGAATGTCAAGTCAAATCAGTATCTTTTTTATAAAATGTCAAAACGATTCGTTCTGTAGAGATTTGTATGAAATTTAACATTGTGACGTCATTATGTTCTGGTTTCAAATCATTTACTTTTAGTATTTATTTTGATGATTATAAATACAAAAACATATTAAATTATGCACGAATATATATTTTTAACACCATTTAAAGGCATATTATTACTTGGTAAGTGTAAAATAATTTATTGTTATTGATTGATTTGACATTCAAATACCTAATTCTTTTCTTTTTATGAAAAAAAAGAAGAGTGTCATTTGTTTTCTGTTTTTATCGAAATATGTTTCTTAACATTTTCGATTAGGTATTTCTGGAACTAGAATTAAAACTCCAGGACTAGAACCTATAATTTTCTTTAGTGAATCAATAAAACACAATGCAGCCAGCGTAAACGATAAATTCTATGTGATTTATCACTTAGTATTGCTCGTGGTACCGCCCGCATAAATTTCGGTTATCGCGTGCATTTTTCACTACACAATGTAGCTGTCATTCAGCCCATTAACATTCTATAGCAAGAGACAAACTATTTTTTCGCACAATTCTAGGTAAACAATACATCAGGTATGCTGGTACGCCAAATTAATAACAGTATTCAGAGTATAATGTTGAGTATTAACGTACAGTAAGACTACTCCCTACCTCTCACTGTAAGTCACCACATTTATAGAAGAATATTGACACAATCTCCCACGTAATTGGCCGTAATGATTTACCGCCAAGTTTGCCGTGGTTAGGTAAATATTTATTCATATAAAATCTATAAAATATGCCATTCCGTACGCTGTTTTAGAATAATATCGTCCCAAACCGTGTTAAATAGCATGAATAAAATTGTGCATAAAGTTGCCCTTGAGGACAGCGATGCGCACAAAAAATGAACATTTTAATATTTCCCCAGAGGATGAATTTATAAATTCTGATTGATTAATTATTATCTTAGTAGGAGATGAAAATTTGTTTGTAAATTTGTCTCTTTTTAAAGATGTAGGCTTTTTTGTAGGCGTAAACTGACACACGGCCTTAGACGCGGAAAACAACACATCGTCTACTAACCACACGCGGGAAATCGATACCAAAGTTCGAACCACATCCCGCCTTAGGATAAAGTTTAAACTTCAATACGAAGGTCTAAATACAATATGAACACAAGATAATAATTTATAGATTTGCAAATTGAAATAATCAAGTTAAAATTTGAACTAACTTTAGATTGGTTTTGACTTTAATGCCGCCCGTTTTGCCCAGAAAATATTGTCAGAACCTCAGCGCTTATTCAGGCCACGGTCTTTTTTACTCGATACAAAAAATGGAGTGTTAAACTTGATGCTAATATAAGCTAAGCACTCTTTTCTATATACAGGTTGTAATAGAAAGGTGTGGTCTAATTTAAGCAACGGATAAGGTAAGTTGTCAGTATTGCACCTACCATGGTGCCATAGCTAGTTGCATTATTATTACATAGTTATTGCATATTCTTTTTGTCCAAATTCAGTAATGAAAGGCGTATGGGATAATAATTATACCTCCCCTGGTACAAAATTCGATTGGATTATTATGGCATAGGCTTTTATGTCATACTTTTTTTAATGAATAAGTTTTTCATTCTTAAATAAACAAATGAAATAATAATAAATATTTTAAGGGGGCTCCGATTTTGTTAAAATTAGGTATGTGCACTATTGAGTGCATATAATAACATAATCATGAGCACATACCAACCCTTGGTCCCAATCACACCTTTCTGTTACACTTTTTAAAGATTATAGGTACAATTTTTGCGGTTGATTGTATGGTGCGTTCCAGCGTGGTCTATTAGAATGATAAGAATATTTATTACGTCAGACTTTTTGTAGTTCTAAAGGTTCTATTATCATAGACTGAAAAGTACGTGCTACATTAGGTATTAGTCTGTCATCTGCGTTAGGCTGATGTATGTTAGTAATTAAAATCCGTTCAGCTCTTTTAAAGTTAATCAACATTTTAGGACGCGTGTCAAGGTTTTTAAATTTACATACTTATGTACATATTTCTGTGTACATTATGTACACAGAAATTTTAAATTTTGTTCCGAAGGTAGACTCAACATAATTCTGATAATTAATGGGTTAGGTTGGAAAATCTTTTAGACGTTGAATTAGCCTTAATCAAATCCCGGGAACTTTTAGGATCACGCCCTTTTGGGGGTTCTTGACTCAAATGTTTTAAATGAATGTTCTGATCCGAGGGAAATTTTAAACAAAGTTCAAAAGTAGACCTAATTTGTAACAAATTTAGGTAAATTCAATGACATTATACGCAAGAAATGTTCACATTAATTGGCTTTTGAAATCTAATCCGCATTGTGAATGTAACCTTTTAACACTTTTATTATTGATTTGATATGTATGATATGAATTGCTATTGGAGTACGTATATTGTGACCAAATATTTCCACCTTCAGGTGAAGTCTTAGAAAAAAAATTATCTACATATCAGAAAAAGGGAAAAAATGTTAAAATAGTCTTACATTTGTTATAGGTTTCATAACAATCCTACATCTACTCATTCCATAACAATGTTGCACTCAACTTTCTGCAGCTAACTGTCCCTTAATATTATTTTCGGTTATACCTAGTCCGGCCATAATTGCTGTTACAAATGAAAATGCATTTTTTTTAATGAAGTAATGTAATATTACTAAAACTTGTATGTACATATTTATTAAAGTCTCAGCAAAAAAATAAAACAATATTCTATTCAAAATGGCCACCTTTGTCTTTTATACAGGCCTTTAATCTGTCTGGCCACGAATCTATGGATTTACGCACTGTTTCCATGGGAAATTTCGCCACTGCTTGCTCCAGAGGTTTTTTAAGCATAGAGCAAGCCATGTCTTCTTAAACTGACCAGAATTTGTAGTCTAAGGGGTTGAGGTCTGGGCTAGATGAGAGCCAGTCTTCAGCTCTTAAAGTCCGGAACGTTGGTTTCAAGCCAGGCTTGGGTAGTTCGTGCCTTGTGACCAGGTACAGAGTCCTGCTGGAAAGTCCACGATACATTTTTAAAAAGTGTATTGCTGAGAGGTTTCACAACACGATCCAAGAATGAAGATCTCTTGATACACTTAGGCTGAAGTTTTCACTCCTTTTTCACAAAAATGTAGCTTTGTGACGCATTGATAAGACACGCCCCATCAAACCATCACTGACGCAGTATGATGACCACGCTGTACCTTTCCAACTTGATCAGCTTCTTTAGAACTGTGAGCGTACACTTTATGATTTTTCTTATTGTAGTTCTCTTCAATCGTGATTTTTTTTCATCGGTAAAGAGGATATTTCCTTGCCCTTCACCTGCGTATCGCGACAGAAGGCGTTTTGATCGATCCACTCTCTTTAATTGTAAAGATTGATTTAGGGCATGTCCTGTATATCGACAACAAGCACCGAGCTTCAGGTCTTGTTTTATAATACGCGACAGAGTCCTAGCGGGAATCTTCATTTCCCGCGATAAGATTTTTTGCTTCCTAATAGCTTTTCGACGAATTTTGGCTTTAACAGCATTAACAGCCTTTGTAGTTCTAACAGCACGTGGCCGCCCCGATCTTTTATGGTCTTCGACAGAGGAAGTGTTGTTGTATCTGTTGATAGTACGATATACGAACGTACGGCTGATACCAAGCTTTTGAAGTGTTTGGAATATAACTATTTATTACTATTTATTATACGGGAATTAACGCGCATTGTTTTTAAGGTAAACAATGCGCGTTAATTCCCGTATAATAAATAGTTATAATCATGCAACGCGAAAGTTTAAATGTTAGTGTTTGGAATATGACCGACGGCTCCATACACACTTTGTGCAAGGCGATCACCGCAATCCTATTTTCTTTAACACCCCAATCCATATTGTAATTTGATAATGAACATGGAAAAATATGTGAAATGGTGCGAAATCGAAATATCTTTTAAAATTAATAAAAGCGTTAAAAATTAAAAGTACCTAAAAAGAAAAGTTTTTTTGTAACAGTATATAAGGCCGGACTAGTTATAAGCACTATGTCGCGGAGGACTTTACAAATATACCTACAACTTATTTTTTTAAAGATAACTAGCAATGTGGGATTGTGGGTCCCACATTACTGACAATTCTGTTAACCGGAGGAGCTAAGCTCAAACGCTTGTTTTAAGAGTGAGTTCACGTCGGTAGTATAATGGTCCGGATTCTTATACATATTCTTACAATTGCGAGACGGATGCCTTAGCAATATTGCTAACGCCGCTTTAAATTGAAAAATTCACGAACATAATAATATCTTGGGACAACTGACACAACGCTATCTGATCCCAAACTAAACAGAGCTTGTACTATGGCAACCAGACAACTGATAAACATACTTATATATTTTTAAATAAATGCATATTATAGATAAATAACACCCAGACACAGAATGATCCATCGTGCTCATCACACAAAGTTTTATCCCGGGCGGAGATTAAGCCCACGACCACCAGCTTAGCAGTCAGGGTCACTAGCCACTAGACCATCAGGCCAGACCCAGAATAGAAACAAAAACGTTGTGGACCTTACAAAGAGATGTCCAGTGTGGATATCAAACTAACAACCTCTTGCAGTTATGGGCAGCCATTACACGTCCAATCTAGATCAAGATTCCGTGATCGTGATCAATGATCTTGATCCAGATTGACTGTGTTACTTGTTGGATTGACGGATCGCTTCATGTTACAATTAGCTGTATGAATCTATCGCGATCCGCCACCTTGATCAGATCACAGTAATGGCAGCCGTACACGCCTAATATTACCTCATAGATTCGAAAATTTGTGAGGAACGATGGATGTTTGAATGATTGTTTGTTGTTCTTTCCGACAATACGCAAAAATATATAAAACTTAACAGTATTTAATGTAGTCTATACAACCTAACCTTAACTAAACTTTGATTCCAAAACATTTTTTATTAAAAAATAGTAGATGTAAGTAAAATTCCTGATAGCTAAAAAAATAAGTATTATATATAGGTACCACTTTACTAACATAGGTATAGGCTGCACGAAAACATTTGACGAGTAAAAATCAACCCTCCGATAATGAAATAAACAGTAAGGAACTTCCTTCTTAAGGATTACGATACAACATTGATCCAATTTTATCCAATCTCTTGCTTTAAGCCAAATCTTCGAACAAGTTTGAACGAGTTTTGTATACTTATAAAAAAATGATTGAATCAAAACAAGGTTGTCATAATATGCCTAAAGGAAAAAAACGTGAGAGGGTGTGCCGAGAAATTGCTTGTACTTGTAACTGTGTGCGACTTTTAGTTCAGTCTATTTTCTTCGTAAGGTAAAAGAACTTTATGTTGTTGTTTTGCCGTAATTGAGTTTGCTAAATAAAATCATTACTGATCTCCTAACCGAACTCCGTCACAGCGGCTGATTTCAGAGTTGGCCAACTAATCCGGATACAGTACACAAGTGTGTGGGCTATACCGAAAGATTGGGCGCAAAACCAAAGGCGTGCTCTCCAAGGCGAAGGTGTGGAATTTTTTTCATACCCTCGCATTTATCTCTATTTGCTCGATCACCACTGAGTCACGGACCGCTCTATGGAAGTATTTTTGAAGTGAAAACTTCTTTAGCGGCGTTGTGCACTTTTTTTGTGATTATAGGATTTATCCCAGCTATTGCCAAGTATTGAAAATTGAAAAAAGAATTATTGCTAATTGACTTTTTTAGTATTACAGTTTTAATCACGTTATACCTTTTTGCAATGCTTACGATGAGCCCTTTAATTTGATAGCCATATAACGGTATTCTAAAAAACTTTTTTCACATCACTTGTTTTTGACATCGCACAGCTGCCATGTTTGTTATTGTTCAAATTTCAGTTATCAAAGACTCTTGGGCGGTCAAGAATAATCTAACAATGTCTTAACTGTTTAAATCCGTCTGGTGGTTTCAAAGATATAGGGTAATAAAGAATATTACATACATACACAGATAAGATACGCGCGAAAAATATAACCCTTTCTTGCAGTTGGGTAAAATCTCATCGGCTCACCACAAAAATTCGTCGGCGCCATCCTTACAATTCTTAAGGACCTTCCTATTATTTTTACAATGGTTAAATGACCCTTCGCCCACATTGAACACATCCACGCCCGCAAGCTTAACTATTAATTTAATGTAGAGGACATTGTTAGTAAGTAATCATTATAAAATACCACATTTACTTACTGACTGTCAACGTAGTGTATTGTAACTCTTCCATAAAAATGATATCTTAAAATTAAATATATTTGTTGTAGACCTAGCGAAATCCATTAAGGTAATTATTATCCCGATGGCGAAATCATATCACTTTTAGCGTGACGCGGCATTGTCAAACAGCTGTGGAAATAACTACAGCTCCGTTTTGCCGCCGACAAGTCTTTAATCGAACTTATAATAGAAGAATGACTTTGAAAATAACAAAGCTTAAGTTTTAAGCGTCTATTGGCGAACAATAAAAGTTCTAGACTACTAAAAATTCTGGCTTCAACCTTTTTACATAAAAAGTCCAATAAAAATATTTTGGCAAACTTGAATGGTGTCTTTTATATCCAATTTTTGTTCCTGATAACCCTATTATAAAACTTTGTGAAACTGGATCAAAGAAACTCTGGCGCCAGAAGTGAAAAGTATACGAAATCACGTTACATACCTCCCATCACGAAGCCATAAAAATTCTGTAACAATCTGATTATGTTATTCTTTCGTTTGGAATTAATGCTTTCAGAATGCCAAGCTACAGTGACGAGGTGCAATAAGAATTTGTTTTGAATATCCCATGGAAAAAAGAGTTAAGGCTTCGGGAGACTTGAATTAATTTAATTTATAGTTATTGCGGTAGCTCAGTGATGACACAGCATAACCCACGGTAAAGCTACGGTACCACGGCCAGTCCATAGATGAGTGACCGTTTTCGAAAATTTGTAGCACTGTGCCTAATGTCTCTCCTTTCGTGTCAGATTTCCGTCCCATTGGAGTATAAGAGTGGACAATAGAGAGTGCACTTGTGTCTCGTGGTTGACTAGTCTCCAATGAGAATGGCTGCCGTAACTAATTTCGGTTAGAAGACCATTACTGCGCTTAAATATGACCGCAGTTATTTCTAGCAGGCAGAATAATTTTGTAAAAAGTGTAAGATCCTCGATTCAAAACGGTGGTTTAAGTATCTGTGTGTCTGAATATCTGTATAACTGTCTGTGGCATCGTATCTACCAAACAGATATACTGATTTTCATGTAACTTATTTTTTAGAAAATTCATCCGTTTCGTGAAATTTTGTTCAGCTGTTTTACATAACATTTTGCTTCACGTGTTTGTTTAATTTAACCACAGAATACCGTACAGAACGAAAGCTTTATACAAAACGCTCTTATCGTCACAGACGCTGAAAATCGCAACAAGGTGGACCACTTCCCTAGACAAGTGGCATAAACGCTAATCGAATATGATGACGTCAGAACGACGTCCATGAACGCGCAAAACCGCAAAACTCATTTTTGATTTTGATTAAAAATATTCACATGCGCAGTTTTGTACGCGCAACGATGTCATTCTATTCGAATGTTTGGGTTAAACTGAATAAGGCTTACAATGTTGTGTTTCAGTTGTATGAAAACGGTCATGAAAGTTCATTAGTAGACCCGGTCTTAAAAACATGGAAACACCTTATGATTTTATAGGCTACATGACGTGAATAGTACTAAGGTTATGTATTTGTAATGCCCGACATTTCGAACGCATTGCAACGGTCGTGGTCACAGATAGAATCTTACTACGACCGTTCCAATTTAGTCGGAACGTCGGGTAATAAACCTTTAAATTCGGGTTTAACCTTTAAATATTACCGTGATATAAAATAACCTGTAAATGTATCTACTGTTTATTATGGAAAGATCGCAAAAGTTTATTACCATTATTTTAGTTAAACTATGTTTTTTTACGTTAAGTTTACGTTTAAGTTTCGTTTACATAGGGTACTAGTGGCAGTAAATATTTGTAAATAGGTAGGTAGGTACTGTTATGAATTAATTGCTACAATTTTAGCACGTGAAAAAGTCCAGTCATTACATAGTAATCAATCAATGCGGTACGTCAATTTTCAATTAAGCTGGGACAAAAAGAAAAGTGGGGATGCCTTCGCGTAACAGATTAACAGAATATAATTATTAGCTCGCTAAGTAATTTAAGAATAAAATAAAACTCGCAAGTAAATAACATATTAAAATTACATGATATAGAATTACACCACATAAAAGCGTAGCCACTTATCATCTTTCAAGTATGATAGCATTTTAAATATCGCATGGTAGAAGTAATTATCACAAATACCTGCCCATTTGAGTCACTTCATAACACTCGCAAACTAGTATAAATATGTTTGCGTAAAAACTTTAAATAGTGCTCTTATTTTAATAATAATATCTTGGGACAACTCACACTATGCTATCTGATCTCAAACTAGGTAGAGCTGGTACTATGTAAACCAGACAACTGATAAACATACTTATATATTTCTAAATACATACATATTATAGATAAATTACACCCAGACACAGAATAAACCATCGTGTTCATCACACAAAGTTTTATCCTGGGTGGGGATTGAGCTCACGACCTCTTTCGTAGCAGTCTGACACACTCCCACCGCGCCACAGTGGCAGTCAATTTTATAGCTAAAGATTATGTAACTGACTTTCTCATTAAAAATACACGGGATTTTATTCAAAATTTTAACGCTATTCAACAACGCAGTTAACATAAAATAAGTTATTCCTAAGAGAGAACTAATACTACGATTAAGTCTAGAAAATTAAATGTTCCACCGTCTTAAAACGCTTTTTTTTTAACAGTTCAAAAACGCTGTACGTACTCTGTACCTATAGCTACCTACTTTTCAGGATTCCGTAGCCAAAATGGCAAAAACGGAACCCTTATAGTTTCATCATGTCCGTCTGTCTGTCTGTCTGCCCGTCCGTATGGTACAGGCGATGAATATCGATGAAATTTGGTGCGAAGGTGTATTGTAGTATCCGCTACTTAGTTTGATAGCTAAATATATCTTATATCTTATCTTGGGACAACTCACACAACGTCATCTGATCCCAAACTAAGCATAGCTTGTACTATGGAAACCAGACAACTGATAAACATACTTATATATTTCTAAATCCATAAATATTATAGATAAATAACACCCAGAAATAAATAACAAAAGTAAACATTTTTTGGGGGCACTCCATACATGTAACTGAAGCAGATTTTTAGCAAACATGTGGCACATAATTCGACAGATCTAAAATCTTTTAAAAACATTTTAAAGTTTGTAATAAACTTGTAATACATACATTTTAAATAATCACTCGGAAAGTTGTATAAGTTGTGCCCCCCCCCCCCCATCTTTTGAACCGTAAGATGAAAAAATATGAAAAATCACAATTTTCTTTGATCTGCTACATAGAATAATGGATTGGCAATTTAATAAAAAACATAATGCTAGGAAAATTTTTTTCAAACGATCAATATTTTATTCTATCAAGATTTTATTTCAAAAACTGAGCGCATTCGCTGCGGTGTGACGAAGAGGGAACGAATGCTTAAGATTGTTTGGTCATGGTACGGCCTAAATAAATAGTTTAAACAAAAATTATTTTCGATATGATCGGATATACTCACCGTCATTGAGTTATTGCCGAAAAACTGTGTTTTTCAACAAAAGAGTTCAAGTACCATGAACATACGCTCTTCAAATCGGATTTTTTTCATATTTGTTACTAGCTGTCACGTGCAACTTCGTCTGCGTAAATTTGCCCCGTTTTTGCAACATTCCTTATTACTGCCCCGCTCCTGTTGGTCGTAGCGTGATGTTGATGATCCTGAGATTACCCCGTTTAAACAAACAAACAAACTCTTCAGCTTTCTAATATTATATTAAGATAACCCTACACTGAGCATGGTCGGACATGTTCTTGCCCGGTTTTTTTAATGCTAAGATCCATCACTGTATACCAACGACCCTGTATACCTAAATAATACTAAGGGATCCGTAACGCTAACTTGTACCAATTCAAGGGAGAAACCACAAACAATAGCTAGTATTAGGTAAGTAAGGCTAAGGTTATGTGTGTATTATGAATGTGTATTTTATTATCTATCAATAATACACAGTATACAGTAGGTATACATACAGTCGCGGAATGAAAATGTTCGTCAGTTTTCAAATACACTCATTTAACGCCTTGGAAGCACACGTTACCTTTTCAAACCATGTATCTCACCAGACAGTTGCTATACCATATGCTGTAAATTGTGCTTAACTATGTGACAACAGAGTTTAAATTTACTATTTGTAGTTGAACTAAAACCTCTCGTTTCCAAAAATGAAACCTTGAAATGATAAAATTTAAGAAACGTATATATCTCAATAATTATATCCCCTATCACTCTCTGCCACTGATTGAAATACGTGAGAATAATATGTTAAAACAAGACAGATATAGTTAGCAGTATTGGTTCCGTCAAAATACCGTTCTTGCCACCCTCAGATCAAATACTACTAGATATGTACCAAGCGTGCTCACCTATGTTTTTCTCGCATCCACATTTGGTGTTGTCAGAAAAAAGTAATTACCTGTTATTTAGGGTATTTTTTTTCATATGATCAATTGGCTCAAATGTGAGACGTTAATGATTTCAGCGTGCCGAAGGCAGCCTGCTGGAACTATTGATATACTTATTACTTGTATTTTGCATAATAGGTCAAATACTGCTCACTGCTATTAACTACGATTTTTATTTTTCCAACTTAAGTGTAAAATGCGCAGCTAAGTTTTCAAAAACGTCACAAAGGGACTACGTAATTGTAATAAAGTACTTATAGTGGACAGTGGTTTACACTACTTCAACTTCCAACCAGAACCAGTTCTGATGAACCCAGCCGTTCGTCAGCCTAAGTCATTCTGTCGGCTTTCGCAAAGTATCTCTTCGTTTTGTAACTTAGATTAAAATACAACACTTAAATAAATATAGGTAATTACATTTTTCAAAATTACATAACTTTCAAGGTTTGTTTGTTTTATACATTTCATAAATAATAATAACACTATTTTTCTTTGTGTATTAAAAGGCAACCTAAAAGGAAGAACAGGTTTATTAAAAGTGATTGCCAAATATTTAAACTATAGCTCAGTTTTTAAAGTGCATGTCGGCATAGTGATGAAACAGTTTCATTGAGTTTTGTCTTAGATAAAAGTTCCCGTGATCGGTTCATTCATGTATAAGCTCAAGAAATTCCAGTGAGTGAGACCTGCTAATTTCTAAGAAGAGATTTTGTCAATTATCTAATTACAATGTAATCATCAATATTAAGTAGATATAGTATTCAGTTAAAATCTTAATAGGTAAGCCTTAAGCTCCACTAAAGATTTTTAAATCGTAATATATCCTTCTTGTATGAAATCTAAAGATATTTAATCAAATTGAAATTCATGCTGACACTCATTTTAAAATTTTAGAGACTACGTGAATGTGTTTCTTTTGCTTTCTGATTTCCTTTTACTGCGGCTCTTACAGCCTAAGATGCTGCAGCTACCCACATTCCTCACGCTTAAATACATTATTTTTAACAAGTCCTTTACCTCTGTAACAAATACTCGTATAAACATAACTCGCATTAATTTGTTTGGCACAGTTTCATTGTTCGCCACAGTGGGCCAAACAGAAAAAAACGACTAAAAAAAAAGTTTTTATAATTTTCTTTTTTACTAGCAACGTAATTAACTGTCCTTGTCTATCTTCTTGATGACGTAACGTCGTTCATACCTAGTAGTTTTTAATCTGAGTTGCCACCCATATTTTCTTTGGTTCATAAGTTGGTGTAATGTTATTAATTCCCATTCTGGGAGTGACATTTCAAAATAGTCGTGCTATCATTCTTGTCTATCAAGAAACTGTCAATTAATTTAAACTGTCAAAAATAGTTAATCTCCACCTTGAAATAAAAACTTTTTTGCATGTGGTTTATGTCTACTTTCATAGCGAAATAATATTTTATTTCAACGTTTCGTCAATTTAGTTTTTAATCTGAGTAAAACCTTATTATCATTAAGACAACATTGACATGTTGGCGTTATTGTTCCATGATTTGGTTCAAGCAAAATTAGACTTTATGGTGACGACCATTTTCATTCCGCGACTGTACAATGTCTCAACGTTTATAATAAACTAACTCACAAACATTCTGAAGCTCCTACAACCTTGAATTTCTATATAGGTAGGCAGGTACTAAAAGAGAGTACTTGAATATTTCCAATCATACTCCATCCTGCCTTATCTCACGGTTCAGTAGAACCATTGAGATTTGAGGCATCTTCCAAAGTTTTGAACCCAAAAGTCATTTAGGTGCGTGATGGGAGCTATCCGTTGATTGTATGGGAGCGACAAGTTTACCGATTACCTTGCCGTCTCATTGATAACGCTAGATTTGCATAAGTTTAACTGAACTTTATGTTCAAATCTGTTGGATCACCTACACTACTATCTAAAAGCAAGTACTCGTATATGTAGTATCTGTTTTAGATAGTTTGTCGTAAAATATATCGAACTTTTGAGTGATAAAAAACTTCAATCAACAAATAAGTACCTATTAAGCTTAAAGTATTTCGTAATTCCTATTAATTTGTGACGTATTCCTATTAATTAGTATTTCATTCAATTCTTATAACTGAAAATACCAAGACTCTAATGAAAGTGTTGTTAATTTTTTTGACAGTGTGGGATGTAGGAGTGCTTGGTGTTTACCAGTGGCCGAGGGCCTTAGAACACCATTACTTTCGGTTTCCCTTTGGATTGTAGTTACTTAGTATTATAGGTACAAATAACCATGTCCAACGAGAAATATTTTTGTATCGGGTTACCTCAGAAAAAAAAACCCTCCGCCTCTGGTGTTTACCTCAGATTTATTTGGAAAATAATAATAACAATAATTCTTTATTCATTTATGAAGCAAAATACTACACTTGTGAAAAGTCGATTCTACATGTACATGTAATGCCTGTTCGCAAACGATAGGTAGAAAAGCACAGGCAATAAAAACTCGCAGCCACTCTTTTCAAATTGTCAATGTTTACAATGATTCTTTGTTTATAAACTGTATATGTAGGTAAGGTGCTGCCACAATTATATTATACACTACATTGGAGGACAATAATAATGTTAGTTATAGCTCGCAAGTCTATTTCACTTTACATGTTCATCTAACTCTATCCTATACAGAGAGAGTTAAAGCAACACGTAAAGTACCTATAATATAATAATAATAATATCCATAATATCTTGGGACAACTCAAACAAATCTATCTGATCCCAAACTAAGCAGAGCTTGTACTATGGAAACCAGACAACCGATAAACATACTTATATATTTCTAAATACATACTTAATATAGATAATTAACACCCAGACACAGAATAAACCATCGTGCTCATCACACAAAGTTTTATTCTGGGTGGGGATCGAACCCACGACCTCTTGCGTAGCAGTTGGATAAACTCCCACCGCGCCACAGATGCAGTCCTAACACGTAAGTATGCCGTATAGGTACGCCTACATTCCTATTTCCACAGATGTATTAATGATTGATTGACTACATTAAAAAGAAATAAATCAATGAGGTGGAAAGTCAATTAAAATATTTAGTGATCGTGTTTGCTTACAAATCTATCACGTTTTATAGCACCAATAACCAATACAGAAGATCATCAATTTTATTCACCTCATCTTAAAAACATTTTACTGTCTTAACTCGTATAGTCATACTCAAGGCCAAAAAACAAAATGGGGTTGCTATAGTAATAAAATTATACTAACATCATTAAAACTTTGACAGTTGAACCTCGGCATTAAGTGAAGAAAAGTTTGTGTTTCAAAATAATGGCATATAACGATTTAACGATCTAACTGGGAATGCGGCAACTGCCTGTTTGTGAATTCCATACAAACTTTATCATACCTTATATAATGTGGCACACATGAATAATGTGTGAACCATTATAAAGTATGTGACATAAAACTATGGAACAAAGTACTGTGGCGCCATCAAGCGCAGTCGCGAAGAACTATTGCTAAACTCCTAGATAGGTAACGGTCCAAAATAATGCAATAAATCAACTTAGAAACGGGCGGGCCGTGTCTAGGTGTGCTTTGTATCCGTTAATAGATAGATTAGATTTGTAAAGCCCCCTGCAAAACATAGATTTTAACTTATACGCCGTTGTCTTTTTATAAATAAAACCTGTGTGAACTAACAAATCACAGTTTCGCTTTAATTAATTGGGTAGATTGCCAACTGTGAACGAAAAATTAAATAGCCACACTCCCACAAGAGATACCCATCGTCACACTTCGATTGGATTGCATCGATAACTGAAACCTCTAGTAGGTATCAATGTTCTGTGAATAATAATGACGATGGATTTATTTTCGATGTGCCAAGAAAGTGACCTTAAATACAATATTAAGACCATACACAGAAAGAACGTAATACTTTTCGGGCTTAAATGGTATAAACCTGAAAAGTATTTTCTTTTTTCTGACGCACTCTGTAAAAATAAATTTACAACTACACCGTAATAACTCAGGTAAGTGCAGTTTCCGAAACTTGCAAAAGATAACTTCCATCAATACGTCGAAGACTTGGCAGCTGTTTTCTAGTTTAATACTGCGGCGAGCATGTGCCAAACTACCCTTAGAGAGGATGTTAAACGATTAATACTTAGTTACTGGTTGAGAAATTCGCATTCATCTTCAGTAATTTACTTCGGTTTAACTGTTAATGCAGTAGCACAAATTGACCCAGACGAAACTCGCATTAAAAACCTGTACTTAACTTGGAAATGTGCTCTTTATAACAAGTGTCTCAACTATCATTTTAAAGTGTCAGTGACAGCATGAATTGGGTAGATGACTACATTAACAATAACTAATAGGTACTGTTCTGAAAAACAATGTTTCTTCACAATTTTACGTGGCCTTGAATTTATAAACAATAAAACAACATTAAAATTAAATGATTTGATCATACGAATGAATGACGTCATTAATTTATTTTTCTTAAAAAATAGTACGGGGTACTGAATAAATAGTATAAGATACTGATTTGAATTGACAGTCATCTACCCTATTGCATTACAATGGTTGTGCTTATGAATTCGGTCGTAGGTGTATATTTTTTCAATAATACTGTAAAATCCGATCCGTAATCGATTCAAAGAATAGATTATCTTCGAGACTATTACTGTACCTAATTTTTAGTTGACGCTCGAGACTTTCACTTACAGTTCGCACGGGCTTGCTGCGAAAATGGAAAAAAGGAACGCGAATAAGTAGCCCAGTAAACATTAAAATTTATTAACTTGTGTTTTTTAAATTACCAAGTGAGGTTTATCGATCTGCGAGCCTTAGTTTTTATAATAATGAGTGCTGCGTTTTTCTTCATTGTTCGCAAACCAATTCTAAACTAAACTATTTATTTTCTTAAGTTACTTAAACTATATAGTTTCCTTTTTCTTTTATATAATTGAGGATACCGATCTCCAGACCATAAGAAGTCCGCATTGAGGCACTGGATATGATGGCGGAGTGCCGTGACTCAAATCGAAAGAGATCCAGCTACGGACCTGTAAAGACATCAGCTTTTACCGATCCATTACTGGACCTCTTTTTTATATGCCAAATAGTCCGTAAATAACGAATTCATTTTTAATATACAAATGCAGGGAAAAAGGTGAGTGAGATTAAAATTATTACTAACAAGCTTTTGCCCACAGCTCCGCCCGCGTGATGTCAGTTGTCGCGATAAAAAGTACTTCACGTCCTTTCCCGGGATTCAAACTTTCTCTATACCAAATTTAATTTCAATCGGGTCAACGGTTTAAGCATTAAAAGGTTACAGACAGAGTTACTTTCACATTTGTAATATTCAATATCGTAGTTTCTTATACCTTGAGTTACAGTATTGCAATTTTCGAAGGGATCTCTATTTTTTGACAATAAAATATAGCCTATGTTACTCCCCGATAATATAGCTTTCTAATGGTGAAAGATTTTTCAGAATCATTCCAGTAGTGTTTAAAGTTTATTCGTTACATAAAAAATACTAATCTTTCCTCTTTAAAATATTAGTATAGAATATATGAGTAGGTATGTGGAGGGCAAGGTGTTAAGTCCCTCCAACACAAAGGGAGGATCCTCCGACAAGGCGAGGTGATCATGCCTGGCGGGCCGCGGCCCAACGGTTAACGTTGGGAACTTGTATTTATAGTTAGCAGCTGTGAAAACTTCTTTATCGCGATTCAGGATTTGACGCGAGCTGTCAAGTGTCAGTTTATTATATGTGGGTACCGCCACAGGTACATCGCTACGCGAGTATAGGATTCATATCGTCATGTTCATCAGCGTCCAACCTCAAATTATAACGATTGCCATATAGTCCTGCCGCGGACTACACCAATCTAATTTAATTAACGTTTTCAAAAGGTCCCTATTCACTACTAGAATTTACATTTGACACATTCGTACAGCGGCCTACCATTCGGCACTTATCTGTAATAACAAGGCGATACATTCAAAGCACTAAAATAGCACTTATTACAATGTTAACACACACCTAAAAATATAATATCAAACACTTAAAACGTACTACAGTACCCAACATTAAATTCTACGGACCATTACAGCAGCTACTCCGTACATAACATATTCAATTCCCGTTTTAATATTCCATACCGTTATAAACCTTCGATAATATAATTTTAACAATATTATATATTCAGAAAATTTTCACAGCCCACCCAAACAAGATATCATAATGTTCGCTAAAGGCTAAAAGGATGGCAATAATTTTCGTAATTAAGTGCTTTACAGTAGTAATCTTGGGGAATGAGACAATAACACTTATGTACTGTGTAGATGGCTATCGGCGTGCAAATAAATTCCGTAGCCCTATCTGTGTAATTAAGAAGGCTAGGTCCTTTAATATACCTCGACCTTTGTCTTTATAAGTACATTACCCAGACATACCCGTACGTACACTTACGACCACGTAACATAGCACAGTAAAAAATCTAATATGAAATAAAGAATAAAGACCTTAAGGACGTATATAAACCTAGCTTGTTTTTGTATCGTAAACCTACATATTTATATTTGTATTTTTTGTTCAATTTTTCTTCACTCCGCTCTGTTATTCCTGGCTGAAATATTTATGTAGGTAAGTGTTATTAGGTACGAAATATTTCAACAAAAAATCTTGGCTACATTATGTGGAACGGAAATAATATCAGATCATAAAATTGACTTAATACTAGAATAATATTTTTTGTAAATATATTTCTGGGTTCACAGACTGATCTTTGAAGAAATGGATATTAATTTATAACCTGTTTGATGTAGCTCATGTCAGATATTAATAGTTTTATCTATTTTACTTAATCTCCGGTTCGAGAGTGAGGGAAAAGACAATGCACCTGAGTCTGCGCACACACTTTGGCACTGTAATATATCCTGCGTAGTTAGACTAATCTCTAATAAGACTGACCGCCGAGGCCAAAATCGGTTGATATTATTATTAAAGGTATTAAATGTGAGGTTTTTTTTTGCATTTCAATATTAACCACATCTACCCAGTGAGAAACAGAAATAAATCTCCATTACATTTTATACCAATGTAAACTGGGTTCATATTTAACATAACATTTTTTATTTGCTCTCAGCTTCGTCCCCGTGAATCGATTCCTCAGGCTTCAACCTACTTTAATAGCAATTTTACGTATTTAAACAAACAAACCCTTTAGATTTAGGATATTAGTATAGACTTATATATAGCTGACTCCCTGTTTAAAAACCGTATAAGTAGTATAAAATTGTGTAAGGGAGACAATATTTAATTGTCCATTTCCAAAGTTTGCTCCTCAGATCCCTGACACTTTGTCATTCACAATTAGACTATCAAAGTTACACCGACACCTAGTCCCTTTTATTACGCTTCCGTGAGAAATATAGCAGCGTCATCCTGCCCTAACGGAGATCATGACCATTTGTATGATAATGAGAGAAGCAATATTGTAGTATCATTCGAATATTTTAATTAATTGGCAGCCTGTTACATGATTAAATGGGGTTCTCGATGGAACACGCGTCATAATTACTAGTGATCGCAGTAAATTGGAACAACAAAATGGCCATAACGTCTCTAGCGTCCACAGGCATAACTGATTATGTTGAACATAAGCTAGTTTGGCAACTTATTGTATTTACTCAAATTGTATTGATAAGAAAAAATCCCGGAACAATGGAGTACCGTTCCACTATTGGACACTGTCACAACTACACATTCAGTAATTCAAAACTTTTGAATTTATGAATATAGAAGTGAAATTATAAAATCATACCCATAATTTAAATCTGCATGATGTACTTAGTACATTTATCTATGTTAATATTTCGCGCCATAAAATACTGAACGGATTGTGATGAAACATTATAGTTTTGTATTCGTGCTTATACATCAGAGCAATATTTAGGCTAGACATCCACGAGCTGGGAAGCGCGGTAATAAATAAAAATAAAAAAAATAAACATTATATCATGCAGTCCATTTTTATGGTCGCAAGTGCATAACTTAAAATAATCGCCTTTTCAAAATTAAATACGCCTGTACAGACATTAATGTGCATTGAAGATTCACCATTTAATGTTACATTTTAATAAAATAATACTCACGCTTGGTGTTATTGTACTAATAATAATTAAGATAAAAGTTTCGCCACGGCACTATTATTGTTAGATACTAATATAACTTTTCTGATAGAGAATAATGATTTTGTTGTTTCGACAATCTTTGGACCATAGGACTCGTTCATAGTGAGCGCTCGTAACCATTGTGAATGCTACTAGCTTCTACGTAGATTCTATTCTACCACTAGTGGCAAATAATCCTGTGTCACCAAAATAGCGTTAAGGTTGAGCATAGTGACTGTCAGTATATTATTACATGGGAAAATCAATCTTATTGTTTTATTAAGTGCACGTGAATTTCAACCTTAGGGTGATAGACCACATTTTTGGCGGCGACATTTGAACTTCATAGTGCGCGATAATTATAATCCCACCAAAACCATTTTCATTTTAAGCGACGCTAAGATGCGCAGGTACATATATCTAACACTATAAAAAAGTTATCAGAACTTATGGAAAGCCAAGCTCTTAACTCTACATGCCCTAACCTTATAGTCTCTAATTCTCATCATGGCGTACCGATAGCGTTCTGCGAGAATCCTAGTCTCAAGTTCTCTACAAACTCTACACCGTAGTCAAAATTTTAAAAACAAAAACAATCAAAGTAACCTGATTTGAGTTTTTGTTGTTTATGTTGCCTGGGCATTAAATAGTGCTCACATCTCGTAGGTACAGCTGATATCCAAACTTGCCCACAATCTCAATACCCCTTAAAAGCTAGAATAAAATCATGCAACATACAAGAGCAGATTCCCCAAAGTATATCCAAAGCAAATACCGGTATGTATTGGCGCTGCATTTTACATAAGGTGCCAATTGGTACTCTTGTTGCTTATTGCACGTTTTCTTATATGAGGCTATGTGTTACACCGATGTACAACAATTTCAGTAACAAATAAAAAACTGGGTCGGACCACGCATAATATAGGGTTCCGTAGCTACCCAGCACTACTTACAACGTAATATAAGTATTTGTCAATGGAATTTGTACGAACATTTGTTACTTCTTACTTTGTCTCCTGTAACCCGTAAACTTGTAAAGCCTACTTAGCTGTGATAGTTTTCCTTTTAATTTTATTATATATATACTACTACCATGAATTTTCCACATATCCAAAAACATCCATTTAGCGGGCAGGGGGGGACACTTGACTCTAAAAAAAATTTGCACTTTAATATTTTACAAACGGATCCCTAAATCGAAAAGTTTTAAATGACCTATTTAACGACAACCCACACGATAGGATAGATAAAAAAAAATCACATCCCCACTTGTAGGGGAGGTACAGAAAATAATATTTTTTTCAAGATTTTATTCTACCACTTTGGCAGCGTAATTAATATGTATATCCATGCCAAATTACAGTCTTCTAGTACTAAGGGTATCTGAGCTAACCTAGGGATAGACAGACGGACAGACATGGTGAAACTATAAGGGTTTCGTTTTGCCATTATGGCTATGGAACCCTAAAAACAGTACTGTTATTAAACTTTCGCGATTTTAACGCATATTGAAATATAGCGGGACTTAATCGCGTGAAATATTTAAAGTTTTAAAAGTTGCATAATATTAATAATAATAATATCTTGGGACAACTAACACAAAGCGATCTGATCCCAAACTAAGCAGAGCTTGTACTATGGAAACCAAACAACCGATAAACATACTTATATATTTTAAATACATACATATTATAGATAAATAACACCCAGACACAGAATAAACCATTGTGCTCATCACACAAAGTTTTATCCCGGGTGGGGATCGAACCCACCTCTTGTATAGCAGTCGGATACACTCCCACCGCACCACAGAGGCAGTCCAAAAAATATGATCTGAATATGGACGGCGTATACTAGCATTAATTACTCTCGAGAGGTGCTTCTTCTATATGTACGAGAGTCTGATAAATAGAGAGTACACTTGTATCTGTGCGCACACTGGTTCACTATAACAATCTTCTGCGTAGTTGGCTAATCTTTGATGGCCGCATAACTGAAAATAGGTAGAAAAACATATTTAATTTCAAGCATTTTCCACAATTATTTCCTGTGGTATTTCAGAGATTGCCTACAAGCAAATAAAATCTTTTCTTCCATTTTCTTTACAACATTTCATGATATCACGGAAAAAGAAAGTATAGGTAATACAAAAGCTTTGTTTTTAAAAGATTCGCATCGAGAGTTCGGTGTGAAACGTGACTCAACGTTGTCTAGCCAACCGTGACTGTCTGCGCCCCGTAAGTTATAAATAAATAAAAGATTGGATTACCGAGCAGTGTACACCCTAAAACACCTTATATATCGGACAAACGGCCAATAAAATCGAAGTTTTCCTCTTAAAATGTTAGTTTAAAGCGAACAGTTAAATTAAAAATGTAGCCAACATTTGGTTTTGATTACATGTGTTTTTTAGGATTCCGTAGCCAAAATGGCGAAACGGAACCCTTATAGTTTCGCCATGTTCGTCCGTCCGTCCGTCCGGCCGTCCATCCATCCGTCCGTCCGTAGAGAGTCTTAGTGCTAGAAAGCTGCTTTTTTATATGACATACACCGATCAAGTGAAAGAATAAAATGTTGAAATTTTTTTTTTGTGGGTACTTAAAGGGGAGGTCCCCTTTAACTAAAGTGGGGATGTGATTTTATTTTCTCACTTACCCCCTCGTATGGGGTATCATTAGATATGTATTTTAAAAACGTTTAGGGGTTGTCATGACCATTTTTAGATTTAGGGGTCCGTTTATGTTTGTTAGAGTCAAGTGTGTCCCCGATCTTTGCCAGCTAAATGGTTGATGTTTGGGTATGTGAAAAAATCACGGTAGTAGTATATATAGTGAAATTAATAGTAAAACTATCACAGCTAAGTAGGCTTTACAAGTTTACGAGTAACAGCTGATCGCATTATTCAGATGGGGGGTGACTACAGAACCCTACATTGTACGTGGCCCGACATGCACTTGCCCGGTTTTTTATATAGAGATTTGATTGGCCGTTTCCCCGTTAAATATTCACAGTCCAACTGTGTTCAGGAAATAAGCGTGGATTTATTTTGAAAAAAAAAATCAACATGCCAATGTTAAAAGAGCCATAAATATTTACGCCCGAGTTAACCGTCGAGTGAGCGCACAAGTTAAACAATACTATTGTAGTTTTTACGTATTTGGCTGGAAAATTGGAAGACAATGCCATCAAAGAGAAATATATTTAAAAGAATTTTCCATTCAGTGCACAATGATTTTGACGTTTTTTCGTTGGTATTTTATTTGGCACCAAGCCAAGTAAGCAAGTAGAATATAAATCAAAGACAAATCATAGAATCAAAGTGAAAACTACTGGTAGGTCTGATGGTTACTTGCAACTGAAACTTACGACTTTTTATTGGCTAAATATTTTTAGTATATACCTAGATTTGAACACCGTCCAATCCATCTACAAAACTAAACCTAAGTCATCTGTCTGTTTATAATGCTTGTTTAAAAAGCTTCAATTTTTCAAGCTGTAACCGGCGGCTAAAAGATAAGTTAAGTTTGTGAGTTTGTGAGGTTGTAATCGCAGATCTACTGAACCGGTTTGAAAATTATTTTAGCAATAGAAAGCCACGTTATTTGTAAATATCATAGGCTATAAAACATCACGCTACGACCAATAGCGGCCAAAAGCAAAAACGGGGGAAAATAAACTTCAAAATTTCTTTTTTTTTCTTTTCTTTTTCTTTTCTTTCTATTTCTTTATTCAAAATTGAAACGAAACTTGTATAAATCCAGTAGAAAATTACTAGAAAATTATCAATTCAATGCATGAAACATGTCTGTGGTTGCGAATTTCTTGTGCGTACGTAATTTTTTCCCGATAAACTAAGAAAAATTAAAACTATTTTTTTTCCAAACTTTCGTTTCGGGAACAGAGAGAAATAATAATACCTAATAGAAAAACATTTTTTTTTCTTAAAGAAGACTCCCGCATTAGGGTATAAGCTCTGTTTCGCGGGGGACTTGACAAACATACAAGTCACGGACACAAAGTCTAAGAAGTATATAAGAACTATAAGAAAACCATTTAGTTATGGTGTTTATTATTAAGAGTGTTGTTTTTTCTCTACGAACTACTAACTCTATAAGATTAAAAAAATACAAAACCCCCGTGTCTCCATATACACTCGTTCTAAAGTTAAATCCTTTTTATAGTTTTAAACCCATTGCAGTAAAACTTTTTAATTTCTCTCAGGGGATTACAGTTTACAGCGTCCGCTGCAAGTATCTACGTATAAACACAGTGTAATCTGAGAAGGTTTACATTGTATATAGGTACCTACAACGGACAATGTAGTTGTTAGTACAATAATAGTATTTAAGGTCGGGTGCAACTGGACATTTTAAGACCGTTGGGCATTACGCCTGAACCATTTGACACACTGACTAATGAGACAAAAGACATATTATGCAGTATAACCAGTCTTTGACACTACTATATCTTTTAAGTTATGGGTGTGAAGCGAGCCCAGAACATCCCGTCGTGGTACAAAAATAGTTTAATATACTGGTCCCTCAGTGAAGGAACTTGCAGATATTATACTAAAAAGAACATATACTACAGTTTGATCTTAGCCAAAAGGGCGAGAAGCGATAACAAAATCGAGGTGTAGTCGCGACGAATCTTAACACCGCGATTCAGCAAACCAGCACACCGCCATCTATTAGAAACTTTTAAAAGCATTAAAGCACTGTTTTCTCTGTTCAGTGCTCTACTCATAGTCATTGTCTTTTTTTTTAAGGGTTTTTTATACAATATATACGTACATATCAAACCCATAGTACCTTTCACATAATTAAGCACTTATGGTTCGAACTACTAATAACTAAGTACCCAACAAATAAAATTAAAGATAACTATTATTAACCCTAAATAATTTTCTTGCATCTTTTGACGCAAGGTAAGCCAAGATTTTATTGAACATACGAACATCCAATTTGTTAATTTTAAATTCAGACATCAATACTTGTCTTTCCGATTCGTATCGAGCACACTCCACTAAAACATGATGTGCATCTTCTACTCTCCCACAGGTTTCACAGTTCGGGGAACTGGTAAGATTCATCATGTGTTTAAATTTGTTGAGAGGAATGTGACCGGATCAACCGGAAAGCTATTACAATAATTTTCCTATGTAATGTACTTCCTTGAAACCAAGGCACATGAGGGGGCTCGCACTGTATCGATTTATACCAAATTCCTTTTTCTAGTGCAATTTTGTTAAAGTGTACTTTCCAAAAATTGAAGCAACTTTTTCGATATTTAGGTAACATTTCTGAGTAACTCGGTTTTATAATAATTTCTCTACCTTGACATATTCCTAGCCTTGTTAACAGGTCAGCCCTCTCATTGCCCCGCAACCCTATATGTGATGGAACCCATTGCCACGCCAGATTAACACCACTACAACATAATTGACTGCCTCTGTGGCGCGGTGGGAGTGTATCCAACTGCTACGCAAGAGGTCGTGGGTTCGATCCCCACCCAGGATAAAACTTTGTGTGATGAGCACGATGGTTTATTCTGTGTCTGGGTGTTATATCTATAATATGTATGTATTTAGAAATATATAAGTATGTTTACGGTTGTTTGGTTTCCATAGTACAAGCTCTGCTTAGTTTGGGATCAGATAGCTTTGTGTGAGTTGTCCCAAGATATTATTATTATTATTTATTATTAATTTGTCACTTTCTGATAAAACTCTATATGCACACCGAGCTATATGTTGTAAGGCACTTTTGCTATCAGTACATATAACTACTTTTTTATAATTCATAGACTTGATGTGCAGAAGTGCTTCCAAAATTGCCACGAGCTCCACGGACATTGTACATATTATATGTATAAATTTCACCAAGGACTTTGTACATATTATTAATGTGGGTATTTGGGTCATAAAAAGCAGCTCCACGGCCATTGTTACTTTTCGAGCCATCCGTAAAAATATATATATATTTTTTTTTTTTTTTTTTTAAGACAATTCCCGCAGTAGGGTACAAGCCCTGTGTTACGGGGGACTTTACAAACATACAAGTCACGGACACAAATTACACCCAGACCCGGAACAACAATTTGTGGATCACACAAAGTGGTGTCCCGTGTGGGAATCGAACCCACGACCTCTTGCGTAGCAGTCGGACACACTCCCACCGCGCCATAGTCATCTTATTTGTCTTGCAGTTCTTTAGTTACATTATTATATAGGATACTTATGTCATAGCTATGCTTCGATAAACTTACACTATTAAGTTCCGGTTTAATTACATTTGTAGTGTCAGTATTAGTTACCCAGGCCCTTAAACCAAACATAGCCAGAGGCGCGCAACTATCCACATTATCGTCTCTTATCTCATGCATTGTAGTTGGAAGTAGGGGCAACTTCTTGTATAACCAATAATTTCATTTAAAAAGGTTAAGAAGGTGTAGGAGACATTTAGTAACAAAATGATTATGTTGTGACTTAATCTTAATACAATATTTATATGCCAAATACTTTCTTCTCATACACAGTGGAGGCACACAGAGCTCGCATTCCATTACGTGGATAGGTGTGGTCTTGATGAAACTGCCTATAATTCTAAGAGCCTGATTTTGTACCATATCTAATAGACTTAGCGCTATTATCATATAAGTAGCAGGCATAATCAATTCTGGTTCTTATAAGCGCGATGTATAATCTACGTAGGAGACATGGATGAAGACCCCAGGACGAACCGGCTAAAACTTTAAGTAAATTTAGAATTTTTTGAGTTCTTTCCACTGTTTCGTTAATGTGTTTGGACCACCGTAATGATTTGTCTAGCCATAACCCCAGATATTTAAATGTATCAACTAGTTCTAAAGCACGTCCATCGATAACCACTTCAATACGTTGACGCTTGCGACATCGTGTAAAACAATATAACTTTGTTTTTGTTTGTGATATAGTTAAACCTAATTCTTGTACTCATTGTCGGTTTGCGAAATATTGCAAAGAGTACTTCGATCCCCCAATTTCATGTATACCTACTTATATGTTCCCACTGGTAGTTACAGTTGGTTTAAATGTAACCCTACAAATTTAAACCAACTATTACACACATTTAAAATGTGTGTAATAGTTGGTTATGTCTCTACTGTATATATGTACTATTTAATTTATAAATCTGACACTTGTTTTAACGAAATACAAAGTTGTGAAAATGACGGCAAACTGACATATCATTATTTTCACAGCTCCCCAATTAATGTATGAAACACGTGAAAAATAGATAAGAACGAGACTTTGTAATTCAAAGAAGAAAACTAGAAAGAAAATAAAACTGAAACTGGCAGATGCACAGAATGTGAGAGCCATAATCCTCCCGAATAAACGAACGGAGGAAAGAGAACAAAAAGTTTAACATTTTTAAGGTTAAATATATTCAAAACAAATTTAATTATTTCATCATCAATATCATTTACCCGTATCGGTCCGCTGCTGGACATAAACCTCTCCTAATTTAGTAAGGCGTTATTTGTTTCTTATAATTTCTGCTAGTGTGAAGTACCATAACTTTTTCTGCATAATGATTTCCACCGATTACTTAAGCGATACTTATCTTTGAGTCGTGCTCAAAAGCATTTCTGTCTCTACTATTCATATTAAAATGATAGAGAGTTAACTCTGCTCTCTCTATCATTTAAATGTAAATAGTAAAGTCGCTGTTTGAAAAACTGAGTGACTTTTAAACAGGTAATTGGTTTAATACATTTATATTTAGGTATTTTTAAAAAATAGACGCAGTGCTACGAGTATGAGTATGATGACAGATCAGTATGAGTACTAATAAAGTCGAGACAAATGTCCTTCAAATCAAATTACAATCAAATGTGTCTTAACTTCTCTGACTGATCTGTCGGCATTCTCATACTCTACACAGCCTGTTCGTCAAAAGACTGGTATTTCACAAATTCGCCAAGAATATGATAACATATTCTAACAAAATCAACATAAAACATGCAAGTTTATTTCTACCTTTTTTTCCGAAACAAGAAAAGTTCTACAATATTTAAGATTTCAGCGATCAAAACAACTGGTAACGAAGTTTCACCAAGCTTTTTTATTCAAACAAATGCCTATTTTTCAAAGGTTTGTATTTTTTTACCTGGCAACTTTTAATAGCGCAAATCTCTTTCCGCCTATAGCGAATATCGCGATATTCTTAATATTACCTACCTTTAACATTGTTTTTTCTGTATAGCTTTTTTTATAAAGATGTTATGAGACGCACATTTTTACTTTGGAAGTTATAATACAATAATAATACATTATAGGTGGTTTTTCTTTGGAGGCAACCCTTAAAAAGGCAATTGTATGGTTTATTCCGATCACCTTTTTAAAAATTTCCAACTAAAATAGGTACAGATTTTAAACTATTGTTTTTTTACATCATAGGGTTAAAAAAAGTGTTATTAAATAATTTGAGAGCTCTAACTACATCACCATCATTTTGCTTTTTCAATCAGACTTACGGAAGCCTAAATACTAGAAAAATATTAAAAAGTACATAATAATTATGTTAAAAATGAATTTCGAAATCTTTAATTATTAAGAATAATTTAACCATTTACTTGCATAATTACCGAGCCTGAAAATGCCGCACTAGCACAGAATACCGTAAAGAACGAAGGCTTAATACAAAAGGCTCATGACGCACAAACACATAGATATCGTCACAGACGCGGAGAATGGGAACAAGACGGACCAGAGACAGAGCGAGTGCCATCTCTCTCGCGCTCTCGCGCTGCGGATGCTCGTTTTGTGCGCGCATGAATCATAATTAGGTAATTTACAAAAATTTTATAACAATGGTTGTGAAAATTCTTAGAAGTTTGATTTTTTCACTGCTCCAAGGGGTAGTAGACCTGAGTCTTTGGTATTAATTTCAGCTTTATACCTCCAAGCGTTCCTGAGAGGGCCTTGATAGACGGAAAACAAAGTGATTCTGTAAGGGTTTCGTTTTTATAATAATACCATTTATTTCAGGCATCAATGGCACCATAGAAATATATACCATACAGACTAACTGACTTATCTATACTAATATTATAAAGCGGAAGAGTTTGTTTGCTTGTTTGTTTAAACGCGCTAATCTCAGGAACTACTGGTCCGATTTGAAAAAATCTTATTTTGTTGGATAGCCCATTTACCGAGGAAGGCTATAGGCTATATAACATCACGCTTCAACTTATAGGAGCGGGGCAGCGATGAGAAATGTTGCAAAAACGGGGAAAAGCGCGGGACAGCTAGTTGTATATACAATATTACCATAAGTGTTAATAAATACATATCAAACTATGTTAGTACGCTTCGCTTGCCGACCTCTAAATACTATATACGCCACGCCACTATTTTTATTTTTCTGCATCACACACAACATTTTGCGTAGGCCAGAGTTGACAGCCCTAGCGGTATAAACGTGGTATAAAAGTGACAGATGTATAAAAGTAGTGATACGTCATGATCCTTCCTTCTGTACTCTCTCTATTTTGTGTCACAAGCTTGCATTTAATTAACAGGAGTACAATTTTAACCGTTTCAGTGTATAATATAACCAAAATATCTCATCCTCTGGGAGTTCTAATGGCCGGAAGATACCCTCAGTATCAAATTATGTAACTGGGCATGGATAACGTTTTCAAGGAAGGTGTAGAGTGATATCAAGCGAATTTAAGGGTCCATGGTGAGTAAGTGTCATGAAGATGAGTTAGAGATGAGTAGACTGGAGCCAAATTAAGAATAAATATGGCAAAGGAGGCATAAATATATATTTTTTTGCGCACTGACAATGACATGACATATGGTAGTTGTTTTTAATTCATAAAAAATGTCGTGTTAGGTTTCAAAGGAAAGGGCTTAATAAGCACATTTTAAAAATACTATGTTCTATAAATACCTATATGAAATCTTTAAACTCTGTATGCATTAACTTTACGATTGCGTAGGTATAAATTTGTTAAAAAATTGCTTGTCTGTAAAGTCGGTTTACGGTCGATAATTTTACGTGATAACGTCATAAGAAAACATTGATGACATTGTTATAAACAACCATGCCTGTGACAGCATTTTTTTCAATTGTATCGCATGTCGCAGCAATCGCCAAAACATTGATGGCATTGTAATAAACAACTATGCTTGTGACAGTTTTAGTGGACTCATGCGCCCGACGGCCACAAGACTTTAGCCTATCAGAAGGCGGAATTGCAAATCGCGTTGCTTAGCAACCAGCCAATAACGTGACTGCTTAGCAACCAATCAATAAAGTGACCGTTGCCTAGCAGCCAATCAATAACGTGACTGTCGACACGTACTTGACACTTTTTTGTGCGTGCACCCCGTCATCGATTTATAAGACGTTATCACAACAAAAAGTAACTCAAGCATTGTGTACAATTGAACATACAAAAATTTAAGCACCCCAGCAGTAGGTAAGTTACAAAAGTACTTGAGTATAATTTTGTAACACAAATATTTGTAGTTGGTGTCTTATACAGGGTGTAACAGAAAGGTGTGGTCATATTCAAGGGTTGGTATGTACCTATGATACTGAGTGCACATACCTAATTTTATCAAAATCGGAGTACCATAAAAAAATATTTATTATTTTTTCATTCGTTTATTTATGAATGAAAAAGTTATTAACTAAGAAAAGTATGACTTAAAAAGTTCTATGCCATAATAATCCAATCGAATTTTGTACCAGGGAAGGTATAATTCTCATGCCATACGCCTTTCACTACTGAATTTTGACAAAAAGAATATTCTATAACTATGTAATAATAATGCAACCAGCTATGGCAGCATGGTAGGTACAATACTAATAACATACCCTATCCGCTGCTGAAATATGACCACACCTTTCTGTTACAACCTGTATAAAAAATAATCAAAAAGTACAACTCAACTACGAAATATGCAGAAAATCGCGGTGTGAAGGTCAGGTATAAGTTTTAATTTCTGCTCATTTGTATTTTATTTCCTAAGGACAAAACACCACTAGAATCGTTTTGATAAAAAAATAACAACACGTGGATTTCTGTAGTCAAAGCACAATTTGACTGGCCTATTGGTCTAGTCTTTAGTGACCCTGACTGCTAATCCGGAGGTCGTGTGTTCGATCCCCACTCTGAATAAAACTTTGTGTGATGAGCACGATAGTTTATTCTGTGTTTGGGTGCTATCTATCTATAATATGTATTTAGAAATATATAAGTATGTTTATCAGTTGTCTGGTTTCCATAGTACAAGCTCTGCTTAGTTTGGGATAAGATAGCATTGTGTGAGTTGTCCCAAGATATTTCAATTTATTTCCTAACAATGTTACATTGTGTTAAAAATTATACAAGTCTTTAAGAATAAAATTATAAATAGGATATTAAAATTAAATATAGGTAAATTAATAATAAATTTATATATATATATATATATATATATATATAAAAATATAGATATTATTAATAATTTGTTGAAAACGGCCATAACTTGTTTATTTAAAAAAACATGACTTAATCTTAGATACTGGTGCTCGCCACCGAAATCTAGAACACCTAAAAACATTTGCCAAATATATCTGACCCGCGCAACTTTCGTATGCGTTTTCCCTGTTTTTGCAATATTTTTAATTGCTGCTCCGCTCCTATTGGTCGTAGCGAGATGTTAAACAGCCTTTAGCCTTCCTCGATAAATGGGCTATCCAACAGTAAAATATTTTTTCAATTCCAAGCAGTAGTTCCTGAGATTATCGCGTTCAAACAAACAAACTCCTCGGTTTTATAATATTAGTATAGATGCCCAACATTTGGTCATTTGTCCAAACAACCAACATGGCTCCTCAGAATTAGATATATTTTTTCCTCTTGCTTTGACAAGCCACCAACATAATAACATTGGACATAATATGCGTCTCGCTCATTTCCGGCGACCGCTCGGAACTGCGGACAGATGGACAGACCTTATTAATATTAACGTATAGGCTGACATTAGAAGCTTATGTACGGAACGTTATGTAAGAAATGATGAGTCCGTATTTATTCTCAGGTTTTTGTAGCTGTTGAAGGATAAAATCAAAGGATGTCCGGCGCAACTAAATCAAGCAGCTATAAGAACTTGTGTTGAGGAAAATGTCATTTTTATTGTATCGTTATTTGTTGAATGGTTGAACAATTTGTAGGTATGTACTTATCTATCCATACCCAAGATAATATTACTAAACATTAAAAAACCCGGGTACAGAAGTTAATTGTCTTCAGAACTGCTGAAGATTTTTTATCACCAAATATCCAAAGGCTAACTTTTTCCCCACCTTCACATGCGTTGTTTGATTTGGATTAAAATTTAGAACACCATTTTGCCCTCTTTACCCGACTGTAAAGAAGGTGATGTTTTAAAAAAATAAACATGGCGGCTAAGAGATGTCAAAATAAAGAGGGGTAAAATAAATAGAGAGGGGAGAAAAAAAAGTCGTTTCTAATACTGCAATATGGGTATCAAATTAAAGGGCTACCCAACTTTAACCATTTAGCTGGCAGGGGGAGGGGCACTTGACTCTAACATAAATTTGCACTTTAAAGCTTAATATTTCACAAACGGATCCCTAAATCTAAAAATGGTCTTAACAACCCCTAACAGACATGATGAAACTGTAAGGGTTCTGTTTTGCCATTTTAGCTACGGAACCCTAATAAATTAAAAGCATATTTTTTAGATAACTTACATTTATGTAACTAGCTATTGCCAGCGACTTTATTCGCTTGGAAATTAGACAGATTATAGTCTGGAATAGCCTATACGGTATCTGTCTCTGTGCCCAATTTCATCCAAACGCATTCAACCGTATTGGCGTGATTGAATAACAAACATCCATACATCTAGTTTCGCATTTGTAATATTAAATTAAATAGAATATAATATTAATTTAGTCTATATCTATACTAATATTATAAAGCTGAAGAGTTTGTTTGTTTGTTTGAAAGCGGTAATCTCAGGAACTACTGGTCCGAAATGAAAAAAAATTTTTTTGTTAGGTAGCCCATTTTTCAAAATCAAAATTCTTTATTCACTTAGGATGCAAAACAACTGTTGTGATACGTCGGAATTTTACATGTACATGTAATGCCAAGTTCGCAATAAAAACTCGCGGCCGCTCTTTTCAAATTGCCAATTTTACAATGTTTGAATGTTTATAAACTTGATATGGGGGTGAGGTGCTGCGACTAATATACTATACACCACGTTAAAGGACTGATGCAAATTGTATTATCAAAAAGTTGAAACATGAGATAAAGCAAAATCAGCCTTAGCGGGTACAATATAGTAGGAACATCTACTTACAACAAGGGTAAAAACTATATGTGCTTAAATATTGGCCAAAGTACTTGTAACGAATGATAAATATAAAATATTAATTCTGATATCAAAAGGAAGAAAAGAATGGCCTTTATTCGTCACGCAGAATCTTTACTTACAAAAGTCAAATCATGCTCTTTACCAATGTGACAATTAAAACAAAGTGATAACAAAATTAACCCAAGCATATTAAAGTAACAAGGAGCAAGCAACTAGATCCACTTTTCTTTATCATTTAAATATTCATCCACTGTATACATATACGTAAAAGATGACTTTTGACTACATTTTTAAACTTAATCACTGATAGACTCATAATACTAGCTGGTATCTTGTTAAATACTCTCACAGAAAGACTCATAAATTAATTATGAGTTTTATATAGCCTATGATATTGACCTACTAATTTGTGCTTATTTCTTGTGTTCACCGGGTGAACGTCACTATTTTTGTGATATAAATGCATATTTTGTTTAACAAACATAATGTTTGCAAATATATATTGAGATGCAACTGTCATAATACCTATCTCTTTAAACTTTTCCTTGAGGGAAACTCGTACACAAACTTTGTAAATCGCACGCACTGCACGTTTTTGAAGAATAAACATTGTTTGAATATCAGCCGCCATGCTCCAAAGCAGTATGCTATACGACATGACGCTGTGGAAATAACCGAAATAAACTAGCCTCACTGTTTCCACATCGGTAAGCTGTCTGACTTTGCTGACAGCATATGCTGCAGAACTGAGTTTCCCTGCGAGACATGATATTTTTCATTTATCGCGGAAGGCTATAGGCTGTAAAACATCTGGCTACGACCAATAGGAGCGGAGCAGCAATGAGAAATGTTGTAAAAACGGGGAAAACTATATTAAATAAAACTAAATATAATTAAATAATATTAATATTAGGTAAGTACAGTAACAACAGCACTACTGCTGGTAGAGGTTTCGTAGTACAGGATCTTTATTTTTTTTCCTTGAGGAGAAATCAAAGTAACATTCCCCGCTGAACTACATATATTCTAATTCACAGCTTATTAACATAAAAGCAATTAATTTTATCTCATTCATTATATTAAGACTTTCGGGTCATTGGCTCTGACGGTTCTCCCATCCAATTGTATCTCTTCTCTCTTTTCCTCAAATTCGATTTTAGACTTTTTAGAACGTCAAAGCAAATTCACAGTTATCATTGAGGTTTCATGTGAGATTATCGAACCCTCAACCCACCTACCACAGTACCTACTAGTTTTATTCATTGAAGTAAAGGCCTGGACCGTACAATCCCTTGCAATTAAAAAGTAAAGATTGACTGCAGAGCGTGAAAGGTATTGTCCACAAAGTAGCGTTGTCTCTTTCTAGAGAGTGGTCAATTTTGCAAGGTTTTGGCGCAGGCCTGATCTCTACGTCAATGTTTTACCTAAGTATATTATATAGATAAAAACAAGTAGGTACCAGTGCCAACCTAAGTAGTAAGAACCCAAATAATGTTATTTTACCCACATCAAAGTAAAATTCTAAGGCAAGTAACCCTCCAAAACGACGTGTCTCATAATAAAACGAGTAAAGTCTTAGAAGGGTTAAACAAAATATTGTATACGTCACTTCCCACTTGATTCCCCTAAGTGTTAGTAGCACTTTGAGGGGCATTGAATAGCACTCACATCTTGGCTTAAGCTCCGTGTCACATGTCTAGACGAGTGCGTGTTAATCTGTCTGTTCCTACATTCAGTCTGTATTTGTCACTGAAATCATGTCTATACGTCGTATAAGACTGGCTTCATACGTGACCCGTTATTGTACTGAATATTGTATTGAAGGAGTATCTGTTTAGCTCTTTAAAGTACCGTAGACTTTTTGGAGTACCTAACTTATAAACGATGTATGAACTATTGCATATTAAATCCGCATTCCGCAGCTCTTAGCACTTGATCTTTCGACGCCTTTTGGTCAAGGCATTTGTTTCCCGTAAAGTAACAAATACTCAAAATTCAACTACTATTGTAAACATACCACATCGCGCTTCTTAAAAGCGCAATAGAAATGTAGTTTTTCGCTGGAAATTGTGTATCCCTTTTTTGGCTTTTTGACACTTTTTTTAGTCAGTGCTTATGTGACCGCTGCCAGCCGACGTACGACGCATGCTCAACTAATTGTTCCAGCAAAAATAACGGAGTCTGAGTCTTCCCGTGTACCTATTTTCTGTTAATATTTACATTGATATAAACTATCACTGCGGGAACAACCTTCCCCCCCCCCCCCTCTCCTCCCAAATTAACCGCCGCTTTGTACTTAAATTACTTACTCAAGCAGACCTTTAACCAAGCTTCCGGGTAGTGATCTGTCTTATGTTTCGAGTTTAATTGATTTAGTTGTCGAGTTATTCATTCGCTCCTTTTACAATAACGAATCAGAGTAAAGAAAAATAGTATCTACCTAATCAGAAAGTGGCCGTGCTGCTCAATCTCTCAATATAGACGTGTGATGATAAAAGTAACTGTTACTCCTTACATCATCAGCTATCTGACAGTGAAAGTCCTTTCAAAATGCGTCCAGCCGTTTCGGAGATTAGCCGGAAATAAACCTAGTTTTTGTTATAAGTACCATATAAACTTTTAAATGCGTTTAGTAAAAAACTGTTATTTTGACATTACAAACAGACATTCAATTTTATTTATTAGTAGATATGTATGGAGCACCTATAGAATATCTATTTATACCTACTTCGTTGCAAAAAGAGAGTTCTATAAATTTGCTCAACATCCAGTTGGATGGATAAGGATGATAAGAATTACAAACCTAGATTAATTAAGATAGTTCTTAACTTTGTTTGTTGTAAATCTTGTTTGCTTTCACCGGTCTGACTTGGCTGTTGGTAGTGGTTGGTGACACCGAGTGCTAAGCCGGAGGTCGTGGGTTCGATCCTCACCCTGGATAAAACTTTGTGTGATGAGGATAATGGTTTATTCTGTGTCTGGGTGTAATTTATCTATAATATATATTTTTAAATATATAAATACTAGTGACCCTGCCTTTTTTTGCCAGACACCAATTCGCGGGCGTCCCCAGAACACTCTGCCAAAGTTTCATCACAATCTGATCAATGGTTTCGAAACGCATATAGGACATACAGACAGACAAACATTCATTTTTATATTCTAGAATTTTATAGGCTATGGGTCTTAATCGCGTAAATATTTTATTTTAAGGGTAAATACCTTTGTTTATTGCCCGACGTTTCGACCGTATTGCAACGGCCGTGGTCGGGCAATAAAAAATATTTACGCGATTAAGACCCGTAGCCTATAAAATTCTAGAATGTGTACAAATCGCGAAAGTTTACGAACATATATTAATTTTTAAATATTATATACTTTATTATATAATTAGTTGTCTGGTTACCATAGCGCAGGCTCTGCCTAGTTTGGGATCAGATGGCGTTGTGTGAGTTGTCTCAAGATATTTTTATTATTATTACATGTATACATAGTTGATAGGTCTATCTATGTTAGGGAAAGTCAGCTAGAAGCACGTATACTTCTAGCTGAACGTATACCTACCTACCTAATATTGATTACTTACTATAAAATAAGAATGTGGTTCTTGCCCGCATTTTCCCCGAAAAAAAAAAAACAGGAAAATTAAACTGCTGAAGCTGGTGAGCGATGATTATAATAACGTGTGTGTATAGCTATGAGTACCTATCTAATACATTGTAAGGCGTACGACTAGTGATGTTACAGAGTTGCTAGTTACACCTGAAACCGTGTAAGTTTAACATCGCTGTTGTAAGTGAATAAAATATGGTTCCCAAACCAAACATCAAATCTAGAAACAAATCGGGCGAACTTCTCCTTTTTATCTATTATAGGTCGTTTGAAAATTTATGTTTGCTCTGTCGTCGTCGCACGATATGCGTAACAGTAACGTAGGTATTTTAAGACGATCGGGCCTTGTGGTACAATTATAATAATATCTTGGGACAGCTCACACAACACCATCTGATCCCAAACTAAGCAGAGCTTGTACTATGGAAACCAGATAACTGATAAACATACTTTTATATTTCTAAATAAATACATACATATTATAGATAAATAACACCCAGACACAGAATAAATCATCGTGCTCATCACACAAAGTTTTATCCTGGGTGGGAATCGAACCCACGACCTCTTGCGTAGCAGTCGGATACACCGCGCCACAGTGTTCATAATACGTTTTAATTGTTATTTAATTTGTCAAATATTGATTAGATACCTTAAAACCACAAAATATAGAGAGTATATAGTAATAATAATAGCAATATCTTGGGACAACTCACACAACGCCATCTGATCCCAAACTAGTCAGAGCTTGTACTATGGTAACCAGACACACAGACAACTAATAAATATACTTATGAATTACACCCAGACACATAATAAATCATCGTTCTCATCACACAGTTTTATCCTGGGTGAAGATCGAACCCACTACTTCCGGCTTAGAAGTCAGTGTCACTAACCATTAGACCAACAGGCCAGTCAGACGTGAAAGCAAACAATATTTACGCCATATTTCGTTATAAACCATTAGTAATGTTATACTTCACTGTATTGGTTGGTATTTAAAATATTACCCAATCTTTCAAAGAATACAAATCGTTATATTTGAAGTAAATTCGATGTAATAAACAAATAGTCTCTTTTAAAATCATTTGAATCAACTGTACTTGCGCAAGTCCTACCGCTCGCTTATGTTCAGAACGATCAAAAAGATTCAAACAAACTATACCTAATAATGAAATATAAACAGAGTTGTATGTTATTTATAGTTTTTTCAATAGATAGAAGCAAATCCTCAAAAACCTAAAATTCTGAGCCAATAAGTTATGTAGGTGCATGAGTTAGGTATATATAAATTAATAGGCTCACAATAAAATGATCTTTTGACATTTTGTCGTACCATGACGATATTAGGTACTTCGTACTCGAACCCTTAAAACAAGATAGGTTCCTACGTATACCAGAAAAGTGGTACTACATTTACCATCCCTATTTGCAGCGCAGTGGGTCGAATGAAGCTCAGATGTGCCAACCGCCACACACGGTGAAGTAATTGGACCGTGTACGTCAACTTCCGAGTTCAAATAACTTTGACTTACGTCCTTGTTTGCAAGTTATGTAAAGTTATAAACTGGTTGGTAAGGGTTGCACTGCATCTGACCGAGAAATAGACTTGCTGAAGCTAAAGTACCCAATTGTATCTCGCAAAGTTTACCTACTCAATATTTTTGGTCGATATGCGAAAGCTCCCTGGCAACCGAGTAGCCAGAGGGATCAGAGAGGTAGTTACGTTACCAATGTCGGCCCATAGACGAATAACCGTTTTCGAAACGTATCACACAGGAGTGTGATATGAAAGGAAAGCATGCCGTCATACATGCGCCTAATCTCTCCGGACGTGCCGGATTTCCGTCGATGAGTGAGGTAATCTATACTAATATTATAAAGCGGAAGAGTTTGTTTGTTTGTTTGTTTAAACGCGCTAATCTCAGGAACTACTGGTCCGGTTTGAAAAATATTTTTTTTTGCTGGATAGCCCATTTATCGAGGAAGGCTATAGGCTATATTACATCACGCTTCGACTAATAAGAGCGGAGCAGCAATGAGAAATGTTGCAAAAACGGGGAAAATTTACGCATACGAAGTTGCGCGGGACAGCTAGTCTATACTAATATTATAAAGCTGAAGAGTTTGTTCGTTTGTTTGAACGTTGTAATGTTAGAAACTACTGATCCAAATTGAAAAAATCTTTCACTATTCGATAGCCCATTTATCGAGGAAGGCTATGGGCATTACAGGCGGGACAGCTAGTCTATATTAATATTATAAAACTGAAGAGTTTGTTTATTTGAACGCGATAATCTGAAGAACTACTTGTCCAAATTGAAAAAATATATTACTGTTGGATAGCCCATTTGTCGAGGAAGGCTATAGGCTATATAACATCACGCTACGACTAATAGGAGCGGAGCAGCAATGAAAACTGTTGCAAAAACGGGGAAAATTTACGCTGACGAAGTTCCGCGGGTCAGCTAGTAAAGAATATGTAGTCTTGTGTCAGCACACATCTGTGCATTATAATATCTCCTGCGTCTCGTAAGTTTCATAATAGTCTCTGATAAGATTGGCTGCTGGCACTCAAAATGGTGAAGCGAGCATTAGGTATCTTATTCATCGACAGTGTATTAACTCTCATTTGTCGTCGCAGTAATTATGGGTAGGTATTTGACCACCTATATGAGTGTATGAGCTACCAATTCCAAAAATAGACGAATTTGTATCTATACCTACATTTATCCTTATCAATGTTATAAACTTGGGTAGGTTACACCTATACCTATCTGTCATGTTCCTATAACTTCCTTATCTTATAACTTCTATCATCTTATATAGTCGAAAGTCTTGGACAAAAAATAAACTGCCAGTCAATATCCCATAATGACCTCACTTATGTTTCCAAGTTAAATCATCAGGCTGTAACGAGCCAGTGAAGCCAGCGAGTATGTTTATTAAACGTGGGGAACAGGATACGGCGTGCAATTTTCCTTATATCTAACCACCGTACTTATATGTTGTAGTGATGGCGTGATGGCTAGCAATATGCATTTTTATTTTAAAGAAAAATAAACACCAAAATATACAAAGATACACAAATATACACACACACAATAAACACTCACAAAAACAGGATATAGGGAGGTATAGCGCAAACAAACGAACTAATCGATCGTTGTATATACCTACTGACCGTTTTCAATTATCCGATATTATATGCGATCGATAATGGATCGAATTGCAGCCTCCTGCTCCCGCACGACTGCCTTAGAAATGGACTGTAAAGTTCTTTGTTTTCATGAACGCTATGAAAGCGCAATCTGTTGTGAATAGATTCTCCGCACCTAGGCAAATAAGCCCGTTTCTTCCTAACCTTGATGAATTAAGAATGTTTAAACACAAGCGGTAGCCTAAGGCTAAGGCATTGGACTTGCAATGGTGAGGTCGCGGGTTCGAATCCTCGAAAACTCCTAGCACAAGCCTTTGAGCTTAACTGGAGAAGTTAACATGATTACTAGTAATATGGGCCCAAACCTACATTGCTAGTTATCTTTAAAAAGAGAAGTGTTCAGACATGGTTTATCAAGGGTTTTTGAAAACAATCGAACACGATTCAATCGGATGATTTGTTCTAGTTATTCATATTATTAACCAAAGAGAACCTTTCATCAATGTCAACTAGAATCGTAGGTGCGTTATCATTATCACCGATTGTGTAGACAAGATAGAGAATACTAAACGTAAATGTAGTATGACTCTTCAAATAAACTTAGGTACCGCCGAGTCGGCAATGCTTTTGACATTCTCCCGACAATAATATTCAAACTAACTTATTGACGTTCATAAATATTATTTTATAACTTTAGATAAGTACTTAAGTACTTACTCAAAAGTATTTGAATAAAATATTCAGTGCCGAAGTGGTCCGATTGGTTCGAGATTCCGTGACCGTGAGCAATGTCTGTGTGCGATATTTTCTGCATTTTGTGGCATCGTCTTGGTCTTTCCTGTCTAACCTCATATCCCGATTACTATGGCGACATGTTGATGACTATATAAGTCCTGCCTACTAAATGCAATGGTCATGAACGACTATCAGAATTTAATTTAGATCAATTAAATTTAGCACTAAATCCTTTACCAATTATTACTTGTTGTTTGAAAAGATAAACGGCCTTAAGGCAACAAAATGCCTCAATTAAGTACTAAACATATCTAAGTACTTACCATAAAAATATAAACGAAAAACTTGAAAGCGGTCGAATCGTAGGTGCCTTATTTTTTTTAATAATGAGACTTTCGTATTAGGACAAACCCCGTATCACCGAGAACTTTACAAACATACCTAACCAATACTACTCGTACAATGAATGGACACTCAAAACAAAACAAAAACAAGACAAAACTCGGATTCGGACCCAACATACTTGAATCTCACAAAGCTCGTGGCGTAGCTACCGCCATCTCAATAATAGGTACGGGGGCTCCGAAGTTGCAGCGTGCGCGCCAGCGACACACACTGAAGTGTTAATTGCAAATTTGTGCGAAGGACTCACATTAGTCCTTTGACCGTTTAGTTCTTTGGATACCTGGCCCCTCAACAAATTTTGTTACAAGGCAAGTTACGGCTCTGTTCTGTCGCATGCGGTAATCAAACCCACGTTCTCTTGCACAGTAGTTATATGCACTTCGCCTCTTCGCACTGCGCGAAAAAGGCAGTCAAACGTAGATACGTAGGCATCCATCACGTAGCATCATTACTCGAGCTGTCGCAACTGTTAACTTAAGGATACTTTACTAATGCCTGTCTTTAAGATATATGAGAGACACCGCTAGAATATATTGGTAAGACAATGAAAGAATTTCATGTTTCTAAGCACAGAAGTAAGGTTTATCGGTTCTGTTGCATCATTAGGTAGGTATATTAGATGGCTAGTGTGTTCAACCTATCTCAATGTCTTTATATCCACTATACTTTTGACTGGCTTGTTGGTCTAATGGTTTGTGACCGTGACTGCTTAGCAGGAGGTCGTAGATTCGATCCCCACCCAGGATAAAACTTCACGATGGATTATTTATCTATAATATGTATGTATTTAGAAATAAATAAGTATGTTTATCAGTTGTCTGGTTTCCATAGTACAAGCTCTGCTTAGTTTGGGATCAGATGGTGTTGTGTGAGCTGTCCCAAGAAGATATTTTAGCCCCGAATGTATTAAAATATTTCAACAGTTGTGTTTCGTATATTTTATAATAAACCATGGTGTATCTCTCTTAAATACACTCCACAACTACATTACAGTAGGCTTTGATATAGCCATTAGCACACACATTCCTGAAGGTAGGTACCTACTTAATATTCTCGAAAATTCCTCTTTAAAATATAAATAACATAATAATTAATATTCATTGATAAAGATAAATATATTTCATTATCACACTTTTAATTATTATGAATCCACTATCCACATCGCTTGATTAAATTATTCAACTCCGCAAAGACGATTATTCGAAGACGTCTAATTAGATAACGGCGTAAAACTTTTAAACATTGCACCGTTATCAGTGAAGTATGATGATCCAGTGATGGCTTTAGCTTTATCACTTGCAAGGAACAGAATAACATCAGCCACTTCCTCAGGCTCCGAGATCCTGTCCAGAGTTGTGAATTTCTTCATTAAATCAAAAACATATTCCACTTGACTTTCAGTTGCGCCCATATTTTCTACAATATCTGTTCTTACAGGACCTGGATTCACTGTATTCGCACGAACTCCAGATGACGCTAGATCCAAAGCGATAGATCTCGTGAAATGATCCAAACCTGCCTTTGATGTGCAGTAAGCAAAATTTTCTGGAGCAACCACACGGACTGCAGCGATACTCGAGACATTCACAATGTTACCTTTAGTCTTCACAAGATGAGGTACAGCTAGATGTGTCAGGTACACAGCTGAACGAAGATTTGTTAACATCACATTATCGAAGTCTCGCATAGCGTGTTCTTGAGATATTTTCGCGCTGGAACCAATCCCAGCGTTATTTACCAGAATGTCCAACTTGCCGAAGTATCTAACAGTTTCGGTCATGATCCTTTTAGCGTCTACCTCTTTCGTGACGTCAGTTCTTAAGACTAAAGGATTCTTGCATTTCTCGGCAACATTGTCAAGTTTCGCTTGGTTTCTTCCAACTAAACAAACGTGAGCCCCTTCCTCTGAAAATTTTATTGCTGTGGCGGCTCCAATGCCAGAGCTAGCGCCAGTCACAATCACCACTTTGCCTTGAAAACTCATGTTGTTCCTAGTCACCAGTCCACTGATGTCTAAAATTATTATAGATAAGCAGTTATTTAATACATTATGGTATAGAAACTTATCTAATCGATACACATATGTGTTAATGATAAAAGTAATAATCTGAATGTGAAGGTTACTATTTTATGGGCGAGGTTTAACCCGTCGGTTGTTTTACCTATTTTATTTGGCATCTAAAAATCTACTTCTCTACGTTCAATTTACGTAATATTACTGTGAGCCTCAGTTGCTTCGAAAGTTAATAACAGAAGGATAGATTGTCTATATTTGATACTACAGGTACGTACCTACCTACCTACCTAATTCAATTCAATTCAATTCCATTAAGAAGATTACACAATTCCTAAGAAATTTCTTGTATGCATCTACACAAAAAATAACCTGGTTTCGTTGAATTAACACTTTTATCATGTCATATATTAATAGATAGGTAATTACCTTTATCAGACTCACACGTATACCGATGAGATAAGTTAAAATATATTAAGTAACTGATTATATTTTTTTTAGATATTCGTGATCAGGCGACAAAGGACAACATGAGTTTTCAAGGAAAAGTGGTTATTGTGACTGGCGCTAGCTCAGGAATCGGAGCGGCCACTGCTATCAAATTTGCAGAGGAAGGTGCCCAAGTTTGCTTAGTTGGAAGAAACCAAGAGAAGCTTGACAACGTTGCCAAGAGATGTGGGAAGCCTTTAGTTCTAAACGCCGACGTCACTAAAGATAATGATGCTAAAAGAATCGTGGATGAAACTGTCAAATTCTTTGGCAAGTTAGATATTCTGATAAACAACGCTGGAATTGCTAACACTGCAAAGATATCGCAGGATAACGCGATGCAAGTCTTCGACCATGTGATGACAACCAATCTTCGTTCAGCTGTGTACCTGACACACCTCGCGGTGCCTCACCTTGTGAAGACTAAAGGTAACATCGTGAATGTCTCAAGTATCGCTGCAGTCCGTGTGATTTCTGAACAAAGTTTCTCTTACTGCACATCAAAGGCTGCTTTGGATCACTTCACGAGAGCTATTGCTTTAGATCTCGCACCAAAAGGAGTTCGTGCGAATACAGTGAACCCCGGACCCGTCAGAACAGATATAGTAGAAAATCTAGGTGCAAAAGGTTCTGCAATTGACTATTATTTTGATGTAATGAGAAAATCCACTGTTTTGGATAGGATCTCAGAGTCCGAAGAAGTGGCTGATGTTATTCTGTTTTTGGCAAGCGATAAAGCTAAGGCGATCACTGGATCAGCTTACTTTACCGATAACGGTGCAATGTTTAAAGGAGCTGCATAATTAGCCACGTGATTATGATTTACCTTTATACACATATTAGGCGTTGAGATGGAAATAAAAATATTACTGTTTAAGTCACGCTACCTACATAATCTGTAACAAACGTCTTTACTAAATGAAGTAGGTAAGTAATTTATTACTTGATGGCATAATAATAAAAAATGTAGTACAAAATATATTTAATCTTTGATTTATTCCATTCAAAATATCTATTTATTGTTAGTCAGAGTATTTCATTAACATGCCTACTTATTTACCTACTTATTAGGCCCATTAAGTTGATATGTAAGTACTGACCTACCATTACTTACCCTTTGAAAATGGAGGCAAAATGAGCTGTCATCTTTTTCACAGCTCCCGCATTTAACGTGCGAAAATACATGAAATAGTTGAAAAAGTCCGTTAGTCCGAGTGTTTGTCCAGTTTATAGTAAACACTTCACACTGCAGAACTTGGCTGCAATATGGGACAGCTTGACATCAAGTTAAAATAAGAAGTAGATACTTACCCTTACTTGTAGAGAGTACTGACTGACTTACTCACTGACTGATTCATCAAAGCAGGCCTTAAACCGTTACGGTTACAAACCTGAAATTTTGGCAGTTGAAGCCTTTTTTGTAGGCAATAAGAAAGGATTTTTAAAAATTCGCCCCTAAGTGGGTAAAATAGGGGTTGCAAGTTTGTATGAAACTCCGTTAGTTTTCAAGTCAAATAGGTGAAATTTCGCATTTGGATTTTTGGTTTAAATTAAGAATACATATTTCAGCGTGTTTGGAAAATCAACTCCTAAGGGTGCAAGTTTTTATGAAACTCCGACAGTATTGAAGTTAGATCTATGAAATTTCGTATTAAGCATTTTCGTTTAAAATAAAGACAAAACACGTGTTTCAGCGTTTTTGTAAAATCAACCCTAAGATGGTAAAATAGGGTTTGCAAGTTCGTATGGAACTCCAAATTAGATCTGTGAAATTCTTATACAGCTTTTTGACTTCAAATAAAAGTAGCACGTGTTTCAGCATTTTTGGAAAATCAACCTCTAATAGGGGTTGCATGCAGGTTTAGGTAAAACTATCATAAGATTGTATAAACTCCGGCGGTTTTAAAATTAAATTAGACGTGTGAAATTTCGTACTTGGGTTTTTGGTTTAAAATAAAGACATACGGTTTTAGCGTTTTTGGAAAACCAACCCCTAAGGTTAAAGTTAATTACAAGGGTTATTAATTAAGAGGGTTAAAATGAAATACTTAAGACTAGAATTGGTACCTGTAATAGGTAAGTAGAAAGGTTGAATAGCGTACAGTCTCAATATGCACTAGGCACTTCCAATGGTAGGCGTCGTGGCGATGTAGCGGCGTTGTGGAGAGATGTAGCGCTGCGCTAGTAGATATACAGATAGGTGAAGAAAGGGGAAAAGATTAGATATGCAGCCAGGTTCAGCACCGTAGATGTGCACCTATGCAACTAGGTGCAGCGCCGCAAGTAATTCAGCTGCCGCAGCGATGAAACCTCAGAATGCAGCACACGATGAATAAATATGACAATAAATAGATATTTACATAGAAGGTAAGAATTAACATTACAGGGGATAATTTAGGGGTCGCAACTTTGTATGATACTGCCGAAAAAAATACGGATTGATTTTAAATAAAGCAAAATAATAAAAATATTTAGCGTTCTTGAAAAATCAACCCCAAGGGGGTAAAATAGGTGTTGCATGTTGGTATGAAACACCGTCAGTTTTGAAGTTAAATATGTAAAATTGCGTATTTGGCTTTTCAAATTAAAAGAAAGAAACAAGTTTTTCAGCGTTTTTGGCAAATCAACTTTTAAGGGGCTGTAATAGTGGTTGCAAATTTGTATAGAACTCCGTCAGTTTTGCAGTTAGATCTGTGACATTTTGTATTTGGCTTTGTGGCTGTAAATAAGGAAACCAGTGTTTCAGCGTTTTGATCGAAAGCGATAAATCAACCCTTCAGGGAAAAATCAGCTACACAAGCGAAGCCGCGAGCGACAGCCAGTAACTGTATATAAGTTATACCGAAATGACAGGTAACAGGGAAGCTTGGCTTAGACGGGCCCTAAATCAAAATTTATTGGAGAGTCTGGTGTACAAAGGCCGAATCGGCCAAAGAATTAATATGACTCCCACGCACAAATTTGCATTGACTCTTCAAGAGACGCTGGCAAAGGGGGTGTAATTGCTACTTACTTTCCAGGCCCTGCCCCTGTAGCCTGTGGTCCCATATAACTGATACGGCTGATATGGCGGTAGCTACGCCCATAACAGGTGATGACCTAACTCACTGATTTACAGCGAATTTCTGCTTACTCGTAAGGAAAGCCAATATACTTGCACATTTATACATGTCGTAAAAAACGGTTGTCTGTAAATTCGAAATTTTACGTGATAACGTCATACGGATGATAATTTTACGTGATAACGTCATAAAAAAACATCAATGACATTGTATTAAACAATGGAAACCACATTAACATTTCACTTCACTTAATAAACAGTTGACAGGCGGAATGTGACACTTTTTGGTGCGTGCAGCCGGCGTTCATCGATTTATATGACGTTATCACGTCAACATCACAACGTCTTAGTCGTGACTCAAATTAGGTACCTAGATATAGCGGGCAGTGCGCCGAGACAGATAGTCCACTCGGAAATAAGCGCCATATTGTAACACATACATTGACCGGTGCGTTTACAGGCCGTCTCGGGCAGTCTGGGACAGAAGTTCAGTCGAACTGTCGCTTGAATGTTTAATATATACGCATTGATCTTTTGCTACGTGCTAAAAAAGCCTTCTGGCCATTTAGGACGGATTCCATCTTGAACGGATTCCATATAGGACGGATTCCATTTTGGACGGGTTCCATATTGGGCGGAAACGGTACAGTCATTACCTTTCAAGTGAAACTATGGACTAGTTCAATGTTATAATGAACAGAATTATCAAATATTCAGTTAAATACTTGTAGTTTCGTAAAAGAAATTATTTAAAAAAATCGAACGACCATTTTATCCCTATTCACCCTTTGATCCCTATACACCCCATTTTAGGTACCTACTTAGTATTGGATTTCCTTGGATAATGGATACGAAATGCTGGCATATTATAAATAGATAGGTACTTATTTATTTTTCCTGTGCATATCCGTGATGTCATTATTATTGTCTTGTCATTATTATTGTCTAACATTATTTGTATGAATTGCAAACACAGATTACTTTTGATTGCAATTTAAAAAATAGTTTATTTGTCTGAAGTCTTATAAATAGATTTTCATAATGGAATTACCTGGGCCAAGCGATGTGGACGGTGTAAATTTTATTACTAGTACACGTGGTAAGAAAATATTGTTGTATTCAGGGCATAAATATAATTTTGTGATGAAAAATAAAAACGGTTCCACTAACTGGCGATGTTCAAATAAATTTGAATGTTATACATCTTTAACATTAGACCAACAATGTAATGTAACTAGACAACCGAAACACACATGTTTACTGAATTTAGCTAAAATGGAAGCGGAAAAGTGTTTGCATGATTGCAAAAAGGAGGTTTGTGAAAGTGTAGAACCTATACCAAAGATATTTGAAAGAAATGTAACGAAACTAACAAGTACATCCTCACAGGAAACAATATTTTCGCAGGCACCAAAATGGATAAACAAAAAAAGCGGTCTCTACAATGCACGCAACAAGGCTTTCAATATGCCGAAAACTAAATTTAACAAATTGTCTGAAGTAAATGTGCCGGCTTTCTTAAGTAACCAATTTATGATATGTAATGATGGTGTGGATGACAAAATTTTAATTTTTTCGACACCTACAGCTATCGAATCAATAAAAAATATAACCAGTTATTTTGGAGATGGGACATTTTCAATAACGCCACAGCCTTTTTATCAATTATACAGTTTACATGCAAATTTTAGCACCACCGTCGATAAAACTCACTTTATACCTATTATCTATGCACTGTTACCGGACAAAAGTGAAGTTACATATAAACGGTTTTTTTTACTATTGAAAGATCGTTTTGGCTTGTCCATGGTATCATACAAATGTGATTTTGAAGTAGCTACAATTAACGCGGTAAGATATGTTTTTCCGAACATTGCCGTCACGGGTTGCTACTATCACTATAAAAAGGCCTTGTGGAAGAAATCAAAGCAACTTGGCACTTTCTCTACCTCGGATGGACGTAAGTTAACGAAATTATGCACAATGTTGCCTTTACTAACGCCACCTTATATACCAGAAGCTTTTCTTGCAATTTGTGATGTAATCCCAGACAATGAAGAAAATATTAATTTCCAAAGTTATTGCATGGATTACTGGATAAAACAAATAACATCAAAGATATTAAGTGTTACAGCTGAAGAACATAAAACCACAAATTCAGTGGAGGGATATCATCGCCGATTAAACAACAAAATACCAAGAAATACTAATTTACTTTATTTTATTAAACTTTTAAGAGATGAAGCTAAGTATCAAGATGTGAGAATAAGACAGGGACAAATTCACTGCAATAATAGAAATCGTAGGTCAAGAGACATTGATGTGTTTATGCAGCAGAGAGAAATTGTAAACGATCTCTTAAATGAGAAATGTTCTATTATGCAATGTCTCAACCGGTTATGTGAAGTGTAAGTTTTATTTTTTTTGTCAGGTTTTCCTTTTATTATAAGAAGTGTTATGTTATGTTATTTTTGTTATGTTAGAAATACACTACAGAATTTAAGTTAAATCGAATGGTATTTTATTGTTAAGTGTACTTCCGCCCAATATGGAACCCGTCCAAAATGGAATCCGTCCTATATGGAATCCGTTCAAGATGGAATCCGTCCTAAATGGCCAGAAGGTAAAAAAGGATTAGCGTTTTTATTACTGCTGCAATGTGTTTGGATGTTTGAAAAGAACACAAAATTGTGATTACACCTTCTTCAAATTTCCAAATAATATTGAAAGGTAGGTAAAACTAGGTTTTTCCTTGTTAGTAGGTATTCATTTCATTACACATTCTAACTCTACAGAAATAGGCTTTAAATAATTTTACTAAAATTTTTAAAAGCCTATTTTTTAAAGCTTTTAATAAAACACTGGTGTTAAACCAGGGAACGATAAGTAGGCGACTTATCGTTCCCTGGTTTAACACCAGTGTTTTAGGTAAGTAATGTATATATCTTACTCTACATTTAGGTTTTTGCCGGGATCACTAGGTATAACACCTTAGCACGTAAAATAGCGGCAAGCCACCATAGCATAGTTACCGTCGTCGTGTGACATGTCGAGATCTTTTGTATACCTATGTACATGCTTTTAGATAAGTACATAGGTATACAAAAATCTCGAATTATTTAATGATGCTCTATCTACCCATTTAGGCCTGCACGTATGATAAGATGAATGTATAAACGAATCGATATAACAAATTCAATTTCAACATTCAGAATCAGTACAGGAGCAACCCTAAAGAGTTAACCCAATTTAGGTAGTTATTTTCGATAACGGCGGGAGTGGACCTTCTGGTAGCTTTTTATTTTTATTTTATTTTTTATTTTTTTTTAAAAGAAAACTAGCAATGTGGGATTGAGTCCCACATTACAAGCAATCTCGTTAACTCCTCCAGCTAAGCTCAAAGGCTTGTGTTCGGAGTGGGTTCACGTCGGTAGTATAACGGGTAGGATTCGAACCCGCGACCTCACGATTGCGAGACCGATGCCTTGGCTATTAAGCTACCGTCGCTTTTTTGTGACCCTTATATAATTTGCGAAGGAACATTACATTATTTAGAGATAGAGAAATTTTAAAGAAAATGCTACGTTTTTCCTACGACTAAAACCGTTTATTACTAAGAATTATTATTTGGATCGAAGAACGGCGTGTCATACTGCTCGTAGTACCTGCGTACGCGGCGGTCGCCGAAGCCAGTAGTTATAAACACCGCTTCCTCCAGCTGTTCCACAAGTTCACGTGTACTTCCGCTCATTGGGATCTCGCGAACAAGCCCCAAGAATGAAGAGCGTTCGGTTTCCAAATCCATAGTAGCCTTTAACAAATAATTGGGATGTTGACTGCAATGAAAACAGATCAATTCGATGTTTGCCAAATTTCATTTTTTTTCAATGACAGTTCGCGCTGAAACTCTGTTTTATGGACTGTTGTTTCACATGAAATAGGGATAATTATATATACATTTAGGTACTGTTAACTTCCCAGCGACGCATTTACAAACACTTGAGAAAATATTGATCAGTCCTCAATGGAATAGGTAGTGAAAACTGTTATCAACTGAAGGTGAAACTCGACAGCCTCAGCGGCAGTTCTTTTGCAATCTCATTAAGAACTTTAATCGGCTTATAATAGCGCTCAAATCCAATAAGCATGATTCCTCTCGTAAGCAGGACCCTAGGAGTGTGTAGTAGACAGCTGGTAAACATATTACTATATGTAATATAAATACATGCATATTTTACCATACACAGAATAAACGATCGTTAAAAACTTTGTGTGATGAGACAAAGTTTTTTTCTTGGTAGGAATCGAACTCACGACCTCTGGCTTAACAGTCACGGCGCGTTCCCACTATGTGCGTGAGGATTAATTTGACGTCTTTAGCTGTCAAAAATGCAAATAGTGTTAACCGTTTAGGACGACACGGTTAACTGTCGTCGACCACATTTCTATAATATGTGAACAAGCCACGACGCTTAAGGCCAGGCGCGCTTGCCTGGCTGCGGCAGCCAATCGAACGTATGACGGTGTATGGAAGAGCGGGCACTAGACAGCCACGAAATCCTATAAATGTGTTGGCTGCCACAGCCTGGCTGCCGCAGCCTGGCTGACTAGTGGGCGCCTAGTTTTAAACGACACGATATTCGACATAGTGGAAACGCGACCTCAGGCTCACTAAACACTAGACCAACAGGTGTCTTGTTAAAAATTGAATAAAGTTTAAAGCCATACTCACGTTCATTTCAATGACAAACACAATTAATACGACACTAAAAGATCTCAGTGCGCTAACCATTGCACAATACTTGCATAAATTTGCATTATATTTTAACAAGCATAGTATATAATTTTCCTGCCGTCATTGTTTTAAAACATAATGTAAATCTATAAGAGAAAACTGTAAAACAAGCAATAGTTTTTATTACTTTATTGCGCAAAGGAAATAGGTTTCCTGAAATACCATAACACTTGGCAATAACAATATTAAAATACAAAACTCAACGTTTATTTACAAAAAAATACTGACATTTTTAAGCACATTTTATTATAATTTTATAATAATATATAAAAATACATGGTCTTTTTAGAATAATGTGCTAACATTAACTAAATAACATAAAAACAAACAAAATTATAATCTATAAGACATATGTATGAGCTATTAAATTCATATTTGCGCAATCACAAGCATTGTATCTAACATGGTTATAAAAATAATACTAACCACTTGTACATCCCTTTTGTTTAATTATAATAGAGCCATTATATTTTATAGAAATGTTACAACAAAAGTGGACATTTAAACGGCAGACGCAGGTGGTATTAGGACCATGAGTGCCTCATAATAAAATAATGTTTGTGAAACTTGTATTTTTAAACAAATCATTACTTGACTGTTTCCAATTTCGTGGCAGTCATTATTTAGGTACAAGAGATCATTCTTAGCTATAAGACCACCCAAATTACATTTAAGTCTTCAGTTTGTTTTTGTATATTTAGTGTACAATATAATTACTTAGACAAATTTATATCACACCTGCCCTTGAGTTCAAGAAAATGTTATGAGTGCAGTATTGCTATAGGGTTAGTAATTTCGCATGAATAATAAAATATAAAACAAAAACAACAAATCAAATTGCATTTTGCATTAGGAATGAAATTTGCAATTATAAATATTTTATATAAATATGAAATCGTATTAAACAGTGACATTAATATATCTTAAGTTTTCGTAAGTTCTGAATGTGATCAACAAATAATTTTCAGATATTACCTCCAAAAGATGGCAGACATGGTCATAATACAAATGAAATGTATTACGTATTCAGGCTTCAACTGTAAGTAGTGTATTGGCGTACTGGAATTCTGGGCTATTCTCGTATTCGGACATGTCGAGAGCCACCTCGCAACTCTCACGTACTACTGGACGTGGATCCTTCAAGTATCTGAAACATAATGCAAATGATGTACTTGACTATTACAAGATTGCATCATCATTAAATAGTATGGTACCGTGTGGTACCGGCTTAAGAATAGTACCACCCCATCTCTTCCCGTGGGTGTCGTCAAGGCGACTAAGGGATTTCACACTGGAGGACGGGCAGCAGCGTCCTCTGCGTACTTTAAAGGCTTACTGCGATCGCCAACCCGCTCGCCAAGCGTCGCGATTATGGCAATAACCCCCAGGATTTATAATAAGTAGGTTCTTATGGGGAGACCCGTGCCCAGCAGTGGGATATGATGATATGATAAATAGTATAAAGCACGAAGATAATATTTTGGTGAAGTCCCTGTTCTACGAAAGCAACTTGAGAATATTTACGATCGCCGTAAATTGTTTCATATGTCTCAGTGCCGGAATTGGTAACAGCTTAGTGCCAGTGCACTGAAGCTTGCCGTGTTTTACGTTGGAGGATCTATTTATCTGTCTACAATGCCTGGTCAATGGTCTTCGGTCCGGACGTAAGCCCTCATACCTACGGCCGATTCTTTTACACGCGTTGGCCGGCGACCCGGCCTCTCAATGTGATTGTGTGATCTATTCCCAACGCCCAGGGTTGAGAATACAACACAGCGCGATAAAAATAGGTCGCGTTGCCGTGTAAAGTGTACTTGAATGCATTTGTTTTATTTGAGCGATTTTTTTTCAAGTATTTGTAGTGTAGAATCCACTATATAAGTATTCTCTTTATGGTATATAGTAGTGGTATACCACTTGTGTGCGCCGTGCTAAAACTGTTTTCAGTTAAGTTATAACCATAAAAATAGCGTAGGTATACGTATAGTTATGTAGTTCACATGCTGAATTTCGGAAGGCATGTTATAGACAATCATGATGTGTCTTATTTACTCAAAGGTTAGAAAATTTAAGCTAGAAGTTTTATATGTAGGTTTTATATGTACATCAGACCTGGCCCAGATTACAACTTTCTATCTCACAAGTTGGAGTTTTTTATTAGGGTTCCGTAGCCAAAGTTGTCTTGTCTGTCTGGCTGTCTGTCACAGGCATTTTATTCAAAAACTACGCATTTGTATGTGGAGTATAAGTGTCTTGTGTAAGCTGTTACTACATACTCCATACATGTAACAGAAGCTGTTTTTTTTTGCGAATATCTACGTGTGGCACATCATTCAACAGGTCTTTTAAAAACATTTCAAGGTATCAAGAAACCACTTTATCGTTTGAACCTATAGCCCAAAAATATGAAAAAATTACAAAAGGCAAACATTCAACTTAAATTATTTTCAATATGATTGGATATTCTTTAGTTATTCTGTAGTCTTTCGAGCTATTCTGTGCTCTTCTCAACAAAAGGACGCAAGTGCCATGTAGATATGCTAATAGTATTTTTTGTAGTAACAGTTGCACATACTTTTGTGCCTGGCTTTTCTTTTATACCTTTGCAAAACTTCAGTGCATTCATCTGTAGCAATAGATCCAAGTGCTTCTGCGGCCTCGTGTCTGACCATCTCATGTTCACTTGTATCTTCCAGAGTTGACTTCAGGAATGGCACGCTCCTCTCATCTTGCATTTGACCGAAGACGAATGCTACCTCATGGCGAAACAGTGCACTGGATGCTTTGAAACCTTGAATTGAAAAGAAAATACATTGAATAAAAAAATTGCTGTAGAGAACAGAATGTTCTATTGGTATTAAAGCAGGGGTTTGAAAGTGCTGTACTCTTGCATGAAGGTGTTTGAAATAATCCTGAGTACAATTTCGATGACTGTTATTGGTCAATTGATTGATGGTCCATTGTGCATCACTCCGCCCAGCTGCGATGGCTGCATAATGTGAATTATCATTGCTTATTTGTCTAAATCTACATTGGTGTTATTGTTGTGAGTTAAAATGCTGTTAAAAACATATTATGAATAAGCGAGCTTCTTTATAAACATCGTAAACATGGAGTGCACATGTTTTCTTCCATTTTCTGTACCTCAAACAATATGCCATTGAATTCTTGCAAGTGTTAAGACTTAACAATGCACTATAAAGTGTAGAATGGCTATCATGGTTACACCTTTTTAAACAGTATCATAAGGTATCAGCTTTCTGTCAACTTAAACAAGTAGTAGTGTATATTCAACCATTATACTTAGTTGAAATTATATAAATATTCTAGTTTATGATGTAGACAGTATAAAACTCTACTTCCCTTTAAAGATACTGGCCTGATTTTGATGAAATTTAGAATGAGAGCAGCTTGAAATAGGTAATAAATGTATAATAAGACTAATTATGAATGACAATTAAGATGGTCAAGTCAAACATTTATAGGATTTATTGAGTTAATTGACATCTACATGGAAGAATTTGCAGTCTTAAAGTTATCTGTAAATAATTTGAACAATAATGCCATCACAATGATCATACCCTCACTGCATGAAAAATCTAGGATTCTTGTTCATTTGTTCTTAATCCATACTAATATTATAAATGTAAAAGTAACTCTGTCTGTCTGTCTGTTACGCTTTCATGCTCAAACAGCTAAACCAATTTCGATGAAATTTGGCATGGAGATAGTTTGAGTCCTGGGGAAGGACAAAGGATAGTTTTTATAGCGACAACTGACATATTATATGCGGGCGGAGCCGCGGGCGAAAGCTAGTTTTTTATATATTAAATTGATGTAATCCTAACAGTAGAATAGGGTAAACAGTTATAGGAGGGAAACTAAAGCAGGCCTTACATATTGTAGTGAGTATTTATTGAGCTGAGTGAAATATTGTTACACTTACCACTAAAATCTCAAATAATACTTTGATTTCTGCTGAATGTATTTCTTTATTTAAAGTGACATTGACAGCATGACAGTTAACAGCATCTCTAAACTAGTATGTGGCAGTTACATAAGTTACAGACAGTTTGATTGATCTGTTGATGGATTTGGTTACAAGAGGTAGAATTTTGACATATTTTGTATTGTGCTTATGACAAATATATACCTCTAGTAACCAAATTCATTTATAGATAATTAGTACTAATAGTAACAGTTGGATCAACACTTGGCCAGATTGAAGTTAGGTTCTTATCACTTTCATGCATGTCATAAAGACCCTACAATTTTAATCAACAATATAAAAATACTTTATAAATGAGTTCATAAAAGTTTAAATTTAGAACAGTTACAGTAAATACTAAAGAAAGTTTGAAAAACTATTTCTATACGAAAAAAAAAACACAAAAAACATGAGTTAGTAATACTAATTATGACAATGTAATGCGTAATCACATCTCTAATTCTCTTGGTTTAGTTACCGCCCCCGTCACTCACTTCCTGTCACCATTTACTACTAAAAAATGCATCTGCACAAGCACTTTACGTTGGTCAAGTTACGTTGATACAACTGTATTAGACCATCATACCCAGAGGTCATAAATGTTGATATGAATATTACAACACTCACCATCACCTAGAGCAGTAATACTCTCAGCTGTACCAAGATTTCTTAAGCTGAACATAGCCCTATATCTGTCAAATAAGGTCTTGGACTCATCCATCAATATATCCTTTAGTTTCTCAACATCATTCTCACTGCTAGGAGGTGCAGGATCTACAGATGAATACAAACTTTTTGATAAGTTTTTTTCGTCACTGCTATTGTTGGCAACCCAGTTGAGTCTTTGTAGAGCAATCTGGCAGGTTTCTGCGACTTCTATAGCAGGATCATGTTGGTATTTTTCAAGTAGCTCACTGAGATTTGGATCACCAATAGCTCCTAATGCCTCACCTGGAAATAGTATATTAAAATGTTTTGTAAATATATAGTGGAAGTGTAGTAGCAAGCAAAAATTCAATATTATTTTGGGTACCTTATAGCTACTCTTGTTTTTTTTTAGAGACTTCCGCATTAGGGTACATGCCCTGTGTCGCGTGGGACTTTACAAACATACAAGTCATGAACACAAACACCCAGACTCAGAACAACAATTTGTGGATCACACAAAGTGATGTCCTGTGTGGGAATCAAACCCACAATCTCTTGCATAACAGTCAGACACACTCCCACCGTGCCACAAAGGCAGTCCTAGCTACTGATACATATTGGTTTATTTATAAGTAGAAGACAAGAAAACTCTGATAAAAATACTAATTATTCTGAGCATTCCAATTGGTTGATTTGTGTGTAACTAAAATTGTCTTCATACTTACAGCAATCTTTTAATGGTAGGAATGCATTGTTTTTTTAACTATTTAATAAGTAGATGGTGGAAATAAAACATTATACGGAACATTTTTCAAGTCTACCGGGTGTATCTCCCTTTAGAGATTACATTTTTTTACATATTAAGAGTTACAAGTGAAAAATTGCAATACTGCAAAGATATTGACAATAGAACTTGAGGCTTCACAGAGCATTCAAATTAATTATTTGAGACTAAATGTATTAACAAACATGAAAATTATAGACATCACTTAGTTTTGGGATGCCACTTTTTTTTTCAAAGACGACTCCCGCGGTAGGGTACACAACCTCTTGCGCAGCAGTCAAACACACTCCCACCGCACCACATTTAAAGGTGAAAAGTGGCACCAGAAGTATTTTGGAGCAAGACTCAGATTTAAATATTGTTTGAGTATTCATGGGGATAGTGTAGCATAGATTTATTAATGTCAGAAATTGGATTATAAATAGAAACATGAGAAAATCATTACAATATTTTAAACTGTGCTGCTGTTCTCAGAAACAGGACATATTATTAAAACTGCTTGATACATAGCCAACATAGTTATCAACGTCATGCTTATGCACATATAGTACGTCATACATGAATCACACCATAAAACACATGGCAATCCTCACGTATTTTCTAATCGTTTATTATCAACAGAAAGATAAAACGTACCTGCTTCGTGGCGGACTATGGGGTCTTGATCTTTATCTTCTAAAACGCTTCTCAGCACAGGTATCGCAGTTGCATCTTGCATTTGACCTAAGCAGTACGCTAATTCATGTTTTAACAATACAGACTCGTCTCCAAAGCATTGGCTGATGCACTGTATTGCGGTTTCGCCGCCTAAGTTTCTCAACGTGAAAAGAGCCCTAAAGCGTTCTTTCATAGGCCTCGACGGATCGTTGAGGACTTTACCAATATTCTTTACAGCAGTCTCACTTGCGTCAGCCATTCTTTTTGAGTTAAAAATGTAACTTTTTATTCTCCTCGTACAAAACGCGTTCGATGAAACAGACGACAATCAAGAAAGCAACAACATGCGGTAGTGACACTGACAAGAGGGACAAAACAAATGACAACTCTGATTTTTGACATGGCCAGAAAAAAACAATTAACGAGTTTTTGACATTACGGCTATTTTTCAATATGGCATTAGACATAATATGCTTTTAGGATACCATTATTCCAAAATTCCATGCAAAAACCTTACGAAACAGACAATACCGTGTTACTCGCCGTAACAAATTTGTTTAGTTTTATTTTCTCCTGAACTAAATTGTCTAATGACAATAATTTTGAAGTAAAATCCATTGGAGCTAAAGTAAACCGCTCTGTCTAGATTTCTCTATTATGTATTGCCAATCCAGTGTGAAAATATCGGAATAGCTATTCTGTTTCATATTGGCGGGAATTCAAACAAAACGTTATTATACATCTGTGCATAAATTTATTTTTGTTTTCAGTTTAAAAATTATTTGTTGTTGTCATTGCAAAGTTTTCAAAAATATTACGGAAGTCGACCGGAGTTTTTATATTGTGTGGGTACTTATCTACTGACAGAATAATGAATGAATGTAGTTTATTCATAAAACGTGCCTACTGCCATTTATTTATTTTTGGTGTTTTAAATATACGAGATACGAGGTGTATACTTACTTTGTAAGTTGTAAGTAAAGCGAAAGAAAATAAAGGTACGTATTTTGTTTTTAAAACCTTTAATTTGAATAACTCCTTTAATAAACAAAAGAAAAAGTGACAAAGAGAAATTGATTATCGCTAAGATAATAGTGTTTAGGTAAGGCAGTAACAGTGTTTTTTAATTATTCATTTTTAATGTTTAAAATCATTAGATAAGTAACAGTTTTGATTACCTAAACCATAAATCTAATGTAAACATACAACACAACTTTAGTGGTTTTATTTTAGCTATTCTAACTTGATGGTTTTGATACTCCGTTTTAATTTCATGATGCCACAAGGAATGCACTCTTCGGCCACAGATTACTTAGTATTAAATACGTATTCAGCCCAGGCCGCACTGCGTTTTTTTGCGGGAAAAAAACACAGTGCGGAGTCTCAAAATTTAGTAGGTAACAAAGGTATAACAACTATTGAAACTATTTTGCACGACTCGTAAATAAATTTGGATAGGTATCATTTGAGTATAGGTAGGTACTCCCTACCTTTATTAAATGTCTGTATTCTGCAGTATACCTATTCCAGCCATAAGATCTGTTACAAATAAAAATTAGAGATACAAATAAGTTTAAGTAAAGTTTAATAAACAGTGCTCTACAACTGTCAGTGCTTTGATTCTGAAACATTGGCCGTATACATCTTTTTTGCATCTTAAATGCCATTTCTTTGTTAGTAAAATTCGCCCAGAAAATGTTATGCCATAACTAAGAGAGGATTCTACGAGCCCATAATATGCTGAAAGTAGCGCTTCCGTATTAACAACTGGAGCTAAGTTATATAATGCATTTGATGAGCTGCTACTCTTTGTACAGAGTGCGTCAATGTGATCTTTCCAGTTCAATTTGTGATCTATAAGCAAACCTAAAAAAACGAGCAGTGGCTACTTCTGTTAAGGTGTGAATGTCATGGATTACGTGGCTACTTCTGTTAAAGTGTGAATGTAACGAGTTGTGTGATCTTTGGCCAAAATGCATTATATTTGTTCTTTTTATGTTAATTTTTAAATTATTATTATGAAGCCATGAAATTACAGATGTCAATGAATTCTTTATATCAGATTGATAATTAATAATGTCTTTGCATGCAATTGGAATTGTGCTATCATCAGTGAATAATGTAATTGGTTGAGCTGTTGCTTTTGGTAAGTCGTTAATATAAATGATAAACAGTAGAGGTCCTAATACGCTGCCCAGTGGGACGCCATAAGACGTATAGCGCTTCATAGAAGTGTATACTTCTTCATTTTTTTATTTAGGATTGACTCTAGTTATTTGCGTCATCTTTTGTCTATTCATTAAATAAGATTGTAGCAATTTTAAGTCTAATGTCTAATGTCTCTCGTAATGTCTTAAAATATATTAATAAAATAATCTAATCTAATACCATATGCTTCGAGCTTTTTTATAAGTATTTTGTGATCTACGTGATCGAAAGCCCGTGACACATCGCAGTATATAGCACAAATCGGAGATGTTTTATCAATTTATGGAAAGATATTCTCAATAAATTCATGAATGGCAATATTGACTTATTTTGGCGAAACCTTTTTTGTTCGTTGCATAAAAGATTATTTTTTTCAAGATAGGAGTTCATTTATCCATAAAGATATTTCTCAAAAATCTTAGAGAATACTGATTGTGCGATAGCGCTATTGGTTGATAATTTTCCATTCTTTGCCTATCATCTGTTTAAACATGGGCTTAATGACAGTCAGTTTAAGATCTGATAGGGAAATTCCCGTTGAAATGCCTAAGTTTATAATATGACCTAAGTGATGGCAGATATTATCAGTTACCGCTTTAATCATTCTAGTAGAGAAGCCAACATGCCCCACACTGTTTGTATTTTTAAGGCTTTTAATGATGAAACTGCATTGTTTGTAAGGAAAAACAAAGAACTTTTTCCTAAAGCTTCCGAAGATCGGAGTAGACCTATTAGAACAGAATATAGACACGAGTTATGCCAGCCTCATGCACATAAGTATTTTATGTATGGCACCAAAAAATTATAACCATTTACCAAATCATATTAAAGATTGTAACATACTGGAATTTAAACATAAATTATATACATTATTAATCGATAAATGCTACTATACAGAAGTAATTTTTATAGGCTTTTCTTGCCAATTACTTTCGAAAATGCAATTATTGTATTTGCTACTATACAGTTGACGAATTCCTTTCCGATAAACTCTAATTTATTGTCTCTTCTCCATGAGTAATTTGAAGTATGACGATGTGTACAGACGTTTTGAATAGTGTACGCCAATGCAATAGGAAAATCGTGTTTAAGGTTCATTTCCATGAATCGCGGCCGATCGCGAGCCGCAAGCGGCTTACGACAAGCGTCTGACGCGCGCGGCCGATGCGACGATATTCACAGTGCGCGCGCAGCTTACGACTGTCGTCGGCCGCGCGCGTCTGTCGCTTACCTCGGAAACGGCACCATACATTCTTATACTCTGACTATTGTCGCATCGGCCGCGCGCGTCAGTCGTTCGTCGTAAGCCGCGCGCGGCTCGCGATCGGCCGCGATGCACGAAAATGAACCTTTAAGCTATGATTAATTAACTAGTTACATTTTTACCATTGCATTTTTGAAAAGTTTTTAAGTAACAGCTTTTATGGCCGGACTAGTTACATATTAATTCTTTTATACTTCCTATAGGAACAGACCCAGACCCTATTCACCATGAAGAATTCCAGACAACTGGTGCTGAACAAGCGTGAGCTGATGAGGAATATTATTATGGAAATCAAACATCTTTGGGTAAGTCAATTGTAAAATCGTGCCCCCCCCCCCCCTCACTTTACTACACACTACTTTCAACTAAAATTATTTTCAACCTGATCGGATATAGGTACCGTCTTTGAGTTATTAACTTATTACCGAAAATTGGCACATCTCAACTTAAGTGCCTTTTGCTGGTGCACTTTTTATATGTACTCTATGGCCCGTGGTCACGGGTAGGCTGGTTCAGCTCAGCGTCGCCTCCGTGACGCGCGGGTTTCGGAAACTACCCTCGCTTGATTTTTATCACTCACTATTACGGAGTCAACAGTCTACCCGTGACCACGGCCGAAACGTCGCGGGCAATAAACTAGGTATTTTACCTTAAATTGATCACGCAATTAAGACCCGTAATATTTTCATAATGTAAACAAATCGCGAAAGGGCCGTTAGTAGTTGTACTGCCAAGACGTAAATATTTAGAAATAGGTAAGTGGGTAAGGTTCTTAAGGACAGCATTAGATAATGTGGACACCTTTAGAACTAAATTAGGAGTATTTTAATAATACCCGCGAAAGTTTTAATTGGTAAAATGCTGTGCAAGTCAAAAATGACACCATGATTAAAATGAGGATTATTTGATCTAAAAGTATAGTGATTGATGTTTTGTGTAAACTGGTGTAATCTTTAATGGGTACGTGGAGGGCAAGGTGTTAAGTCCCTCCAACACAAAGGGAGGATCCTCCGACCAGGCGAGGTGAAAAAAAAAAAAAGATTACACCAGTTATGTGTACCTGACTGACGTAAGTCAGTTGGACCACCTGAACCCCCTCCCCCCTCATTACAAATTACTTTAAATAGTAGTAGTTAGTAGGGTTTCAGAAAACTAGAGTTTCCTGAAACCCTGCTGTAGTGTGTCCCGAGCGCTACAACATGTCCCCCTTCAAACGAGGTTTTTACTCCACGGTAGGCAGCGGCTTGGGTGTGTCCCTGACATTCCTGAAGTCCATGAGCGGCGGTTACCGCTTACCATCAGGTGGGCCGCTGGCTCGTCTGCAAACCATAGGCAATATAAAAAAAATGTATAGATACTACCATGATTTTTTTTAAAAACCCAACATTCATATTTTACAAATGGATCCCTAAATCGAAAAATGGTCTTTACTAACCCTAAATGTTTTTAAAACACCTAGGTAATACCCCACACGATGGGGTAGGTGAGAAAATAAAATCACATCCCTACTTAACGTCTAGGGGAGGTACCACGTTTTTTTTTCAAAATTTTATTCTTTTACTTTTCGGCATAATTAATGTGTGCAAAGTCTAAAAACTATACATTTGTAATTAATCATAAAAATATAGTCTTCAAAAAACTGCGAGACTCGATTTCTAAATCTATACTAATATTATAAAGCTGAAGAGTTTGTTTATTTGTTTTTTTGTTTGCTTGAACGCGATAATCTCAGGAACCACTCGACCGAATTGAAAAATTCTTTTTCTATTAAGTAGTCCGCTACGACCAATAGGAGCGGAGCAGCAATGAAAAATGTTGCCAAAACTGGGAAAATTTACGCATACGAAGTTGCGTGGGGACAGCTAGTTATTTATAACTAGCGGCCCGTCCAGGCTTCGCACGGATGAACATAGGGATCCCATTTTTTTTTCTAGTAATAAATATAACCTTTGTTACTCATGGATAATGTACCATGTAGCATTCTAATGGTGAAAGAATTTTTGAAATCGGTCAAGTAGTTTTTGAATTTAATCGTTACAAACATATAAAAATACAAATCTTTCTTTATTATATTATTATTAGTGTAGATATTACCTACAAATTTGTACGGAAGCCTCGGTGGGTGAGTCCGACTCGCACTTGTCCCTAGTAAACAAGGATCCCTTATAGTTTATCTATGTCCGTCCGTCTTTAGAAAGCTGTAAATTAGCATGGATAGGTATACCTACATAATAATTACGTCGACAAAGTAGTCAAATATAAATCTTAAAAAATAAGGTAGCTCTACGTACACGTTAAGTGTTGTTTTTAGGGTTCCGTAGCCATAATGTCAAAAACGGAACCCTTATAGTTTCATCGTCTGTCTGTCCGTATGTCACAGGCATTTTACTCAAAGACTACTCAATGAATATTGATGAAATTTGTGAAAAGGTGTCTTGTAGTAGCCGCTACTTAGTTTGATAGCTAAATAATAAAATTAATATTTTTAGGGGTAGGTACACTCCATGTAACAGAAGCTGAAATTTTTGACAGGTCTTTTAATAACATTTGAAGGTTTATATTTTATAGGAATATTTTTGGAAATAATCGCTCCGACAGTTGCATATATTGTGCCCCCCCCCCCCCTTAACTTTGAACCTTTTGAAAAATATGAAAAAAAATCACAAAGGTAGCATTTAATAACGACTTTAAACTAAAATTATTTCGGACATAATCGAATATACCCTCATTGAGAAATCAGCAGATGAGAACCCTACACTAAGCATGGTCCGACATGCTCTTGCCCGGTTTTATTGTTTTGTCTTTTCGTCACTTTTTCAGGGGGTCGTTGAATAGGTCTTTATAAAAATATTTAGGTTTGTGAAGACCAATTTTCGATTTAAGAATCCGTCTGTAGTTATTTAAGCTTTAAAGTGCTAATTTTTGTTAGAGTCAAGTGTCCCCATGCCCCTTCTGCTTTTGGAAATGTGAAAAAATTACGGTAGTAGTATAATATAACGAAACTGAATGGAAAAGTAAAACAACTAAGCAGGCTTTACAAGTTTTCCAACTTTATCAACCTTATCAACAAAATTTACTTATAAGTACCTACTCGTCTTTTATCATTGTTGTATGAAACAAAACACAACAGGAAATCCTGCTTGTTTGACTACAATATTGTGATGGGGCAACTATGCTAGGTAGGTACCCTACATTGTACGTGGCTGTCATGCACTTGCCCGGTTTTTCAATGTAGATTTAGTAGTAGTACCTACAGTATTTTTTATTATTAATATGTACAGTATTTAGTAGTTTGTTCAAAACTATTTAATATGCAATTGTCGAAGGCAAAATAAATTATTAAGTGGAATTTATGAGGCGCCGAAACAAAGTTTCTAAGGGCCTTTTTAGAGTTCGTCGTAGTTTCGTCATGTCCGTCTATCTGTCTGTACGTGATACAGGCATTTTACTCAAAAACTACTCAATGAAATATAAAAAAATTTGGACTATAGGTACTATAGGTGCCTTGTATAAGCCGCTACTTACGTTAATAGTTAAATAACAAAAAAAAAATCTAGGTTGCACCCCATACATGTAACAGAAGCTGTTTTTTTTTTCAGCAAACATCTATGTGTCGCATATCATACGACAAGTATTTTAAAAATATTTTTCTTATATTCCAAAAATTGTTAAGCCACGCTTTAACTCCTCTGTGTTTTAGGTCGTATGGCCAAACAATATGAAAAAAATACAAACGGCAACGCATAACAAATACTTTTAACTAAAAATATTTTTAACATTGGCGGCCTCTGTGGCGCGGTGGGAGTGTGTCCAACTGCTACGCAAGAGGTCGTGGATTCGATTCCCACCCGGGACACCACTTTGTGTGATCCACAAATTGTTGTTTCGGATCTGGGTGTACTTTGTGTCCGTGAATTGAATGTTTGTAAGGTCCCTAATGCGGGAGTCGTTTTTTATAAAAACGCGAAACAAAAACATGATCGCCGAAAAACTGCGATTCTCAACAGAAGGACGTAAGTGCTATGAAGATACATTCTTTCACTTTTTCAGATCGTATTTTTTTAAATAGGTATAATAGTGCATTTCTTTGTAGTGACAGCTGCAGAACCCTACACTGAGCATGGTCCAACATGCTCTTGCCTGGTTTTTGACTGTCCGTAAGGTATTTGCTTCTAAGGTCCTAATCACTTAAAAATCCCCATTAAAAAAAGATCAATCATAGGTTTTACATTTTTTTATTTAAAAACATGAGTAGTGTGACTAAACCCTTACCGAATTTGTTGCATTCAGACAGTTATTGTCCAGAATTATAATCAGAAAATCACTGGACAAATAACAAATTTTGTATTCATTAGGCGCTTTTGTACCTGCATAGGGACCTGCTCACTATTTATTTATATCCATCTACTATTAAGTATTTGTGTATTTTACAAGTGCCTACTAAATAATAATAATATACCTACTTTTAATACCTAGGTAATAGCTAAGTATATGAATGGTTACGATACTAGATGGTTGGTCTAAGCTGTAAGCCGTCGTCTCGATTGAGTGCCATTACCATTTCGGTTGAAGGGTACTTTACCGTGCGTATAATTACTGAGCAATTGAGACTTATGGTTCATTTCCGTGCATCCGATCGCGAGCCGCTCGCGTCTTACGACAAGCGGCTGAGGTAAGTGACAGACGCGCGCGGCCGACGACTGTCGTAGGCTGCGCGCGCACTGTGAATATTGTCGCATCAGCCGCGAGCGTCAGCCGCTTGTCGTAAGCCGCGAGCGGCTCGCGATCGGCCGCGATGCTCGGAAATGAACCTATACGCATAGGTATCTCAGAATTCGCAGTGCAGTAAAACTCAGACATGGCGGAACCAGGGGTGGCTCAAGCTCCTAAAAAATGCATGTATGCATCCTCCTATAACTGAAATCGTAGATCTTCCACCGCCCCTTCCCAAATGAAAATGCTTAATTCGCAACTATACCTACTTAGATCTTTGCAAGATACAATTTTGCGTAGTACTGGATACTGGGCCCCTACAAATGGCATTCTATTCGATTACAGTTTACGATAATCGAATAGAATGACGTCAGAATGACGTCGTTGCGCAAGCACAACTGCTAATCTCATGTTAACAATTCAGTGTTGCGCGCGCAACGACGTCATTCTATTCGATTAGCGTAAACTCTAATCAAATAGAATGCTATTTGTCTAGGGAGGCAGTTCAGTTTATAACTAAATTATAAATAGGTTTATGTATTATGTATAACTAGCTGTCCCGACGAACTTCGTACCGCCTCTTTTTTGTGAATCGGGTTCAATTGTGAATCTAAACCATTTTCGAATCCACCGGATCACACGCAAAAAATGTAATCAAAATCGGTCCATCTGTTTAGGAGGATTTCATATAAAAATGAAGAGGTAAAGGCCGCCTCTCACTCGCACTGTTATGTAACATTTATGTTTCGATTTCGAGCATTACGTTACAAGAGGGAGTCGTATTTTAAAGATATAAATAAATACTGCCTCCCCGACTAACGAGCGTCCTCCTGTAATGTAATATTTTTAAATTGGATTTCAAGCATTAAGTTAAAATACTGCCTTCCTGACTGACGAGCATTCACCTGTAATAAAACCTTTATGATTGAATTTTCGAAGCGATCGTTTATTTTTTTCTTTGATGTTATAAGTTGTATCAAAATATTGCTTACAGATTGTATCATAACAAATTGCGCACTGTAGTGCTTGATTCTCCTTCCTCACCGATGTAGTGCTCGTGTCTGTAACATTGCAGGTTGCGCAATAATGATCAGTTCTCTTCATTCACTGATGTAATGCTCGATCTGTAACGTTACATTAAGGGGAATGCTCGCGGTGAGGGACCAGCCTTATATTCTATTGAAGTGGATATAACTCAGTTTTTTTTTTCTATTAATACGACTCCCACATTAGGGTACCAGCCCTGTGTCGCGGGAGACTTTACAAACATACAAGTCCCAGACACAAAGTACACCCAGACTCGGAACAACAATTTGTTGATCACACAAAGTGGTGTCCCATGTGGGAATCGAACCCACGACCTCTTGCGTAGCAGTCGGACACACTCCCACTGCGCCACAGAGGTAGTCAAGTGTGACATAATGCTAAAATATTTTTTGCTAGAAGTTTAAATGCTTGCAGGAGGGTGTCACGTCAGTAGTACCTATCTCAGTCTAATCTTATACATCTATACAAATAAATAAAATTGAAGTGTCTGTTTGTAATGTCAAACTAACAGTTTTTTACTAAATGCATATGATTCATATAACAAAAACACATTTTTTTATTTTTTTTGTGTGTCTGTCTTTTTGGTCCGGCTAATCTCCGAAAGGGCAGGACGAATTTTGACGGAGTTTGAATTTTGAGTGAGCACGTCAAGCTTGTGAAGTCACGGGGACAGCTAGTTACTAATACATTAGTTACTAGGATTCAAACCCGCGATCGCACGATTGCGAACTGTACTCATCTGTAACAGAGCGTAAAAATCAATAAATTACCCAATTTCTTTTTATTGTTCTTTTCAGAGAAATCCCTTGCACTTTTTTTTACTCGTCGCCTACCGTTATTTTGCGCTGCCTTAAAGGAGTTAACTCATTATTAGTATTTACAACACATATGCCTTCACAGACATAGGAGAGAGACCTATTAATCCCGTAACTTCCATTGGGAGTCGCAAATAAACTATCTCTTTAATTACCTACTAACCTGTTTAGTTACATACGAATAATAACTCTACACTCATTACTTAACCCTCTCATACACGCAAGGCCATTTTGCAACTAGAGTTGCCGTTGAATTTAAGTTGTATCTGATTTGATAATACTTATACCTACCATACTTAACTGACGTGCTGACTGCATGCATATTGTACGATCATGTTGATCTCTGTTTATATATCGCCACTTAGTGCCAAATGTATAACAACTTTTCTCATCCGCAGGCGTTGTCGTTCATAAATAACCAGGAGACCTACTCTAATAAAATGAAAACGAAGTTTTGATTAAAAATGAGGTGATGATATACAGAGCCAGTAACACCTATTCAATCCACTTGTTCCAGAAAATCGTCCATGGGTTCGAACTTCTTGTGCCTATCCAAAAACAAATTATAATAGGTAGTCCCCGTAACCTTAAGAAATTTAAGTAAACGAAAATTCATGAATTTCTTTTTAACGAAATAGAGTAGCTGTGACCCGTGCAACTTCGTCTGTGTCAATTTTCCCCGTTTTTGCAATATTTTTCTTTGACGCTCCACTCCTATTGGTTGATGTAAATAATAATAGCCTTCCTCGATAAATGGGCTATCCAATACTTAAATAATTTCCAATTGGAACTAGTAGTTCCTAAGATAATCGCGTTCAACCAAACAAACAAACAAATTCTTCAGCTTTATATTATTAGTATAGATAACATTTGTGTAAGCACGCCGAATAGCTGAATGAATCTGGATTGAATTTGGCACAGAGATATTTTTTTCCAGAAAAATGTAGAATTTCCACGTGAACGAAGTTGTACTACTTGTACATGTATTATCCCATTGGTAGATCTATGAGATCACAGAGTCGAATGTCTACCAATTCTCTAGGTCGTGACCTAAGTGAATCAAACCCAAGGGCATTCAATAGTGGTTAATGATAATGCTCTTTCCTGAAATCGAGTAAATAGCGCTTAGTACCCCCTAGTAAGAATGAAGGGTTAAAGTCGTCAATGTTGTACATGCTAATGAGAGTGGTTTTGTTTAAATATTAATTCAATTAGCACTCTGAGGAATAAATAACCACACCTCGCGTTAATTAAACGGTTGATTTTGACTAATGAAGTTATTAGTGACAAATACTTAATAATTCCCATATAACATACTTACGTACAACATACGTTCCCATGTATGTAGCTGTGATGTGTATAATTAAGCTGAGATACTGTGAAAATTTTCAAATTTTAAGCGACTTATTTTGCTGACTGGCTGGCTCAGAAAGATTTGGGAAACTAATCAATGTATGAATAAAATATTTTAACTAAATATTTTCAAAGAACTCTCCACAAGCCTCTATACAAAGTTTCATGCGTCTGAACCAATTTTTCCAGTCAGCCGCAGTCCCTTCTCTTTCCGGCGATGAAAACTGTACCCCTTTCAGGTGACTTTTTATTTTAGGGAATAAAATGAAGTCACACTCGTTTTGAGCGTTGAGTGCGCGAGCGTGTTGTCATGGTGAAGCAGTACCCCGCGGAGCCCGGTGTTCGGTCGCTTGTTGCTCATTGCAGACAAAACTTCTGGCAGGTACTTTGTGGTATACGATATAATCTCCCACCTTAAATAAGTAGTGGCAACTTCAAACTTAAGTTCTGGTGAGGACCCCTAGTACCTTGCTACCCCTAATCGCTAGTTAATGTATTTGAATATTTTCAAACGACTTTCAAATATTTTATTGCCAGTTAATATTCCTGGCAGCTGCTAATATTAGGGACTATAATTATGTAGACATTTGGCTTCAGGCCAAAAGTCCCTATTATTATTTTTCCCTGACTTTTTATTGCACTTGTAAAAGGTTTAAGTACAGTCGCATAATGAGACAGATAATATTCATTCCATCTATTCAGTTAGTTATTAATCTGCGAGGTTTTAGTTCAACTACTCATAGTCAAGGAATATAGATCTGAATAAATTTAAACTCTATTGTCAAAATATTAAGCACAATTTACAACATACGAGTATACAACTGTCTATAATGTGATACATAGTTTGAGAATGTAACATGTGTTTGCAAGAGTTTAAATGAGTGTATTTGAAAAATGACGAACATTTTGATCCTCCAACTGTATATACCTACTGTAATGTAATAGGTAGATACTCACTCTTTCGTTCTACCCGAATTTCCCCAAAGATACCAGCAATATGTCACCTCCAAAAATAGCCCTAACATTGGTAATCATATTTTATCCATCATTTTTCATGTATCCGTATCCTCTATCATTTTCATATTAATCATATCCACTGCGGAAAATATGATAGGCCTAATAGAAAAAGGATACATGCCTTATAAGAGGAATATCATATTTACAAGGGCCTTAAAAATTATGGATCGAGACTCCATTTTAGTTAGTGTAATAAATTCAGCTTCGGCTGTCTATCTTGGGCCGAAAATAAAAAATGACGTTTTATAGGTCAAAAGAAGACTACTTTGACCTTCTTTGCTTATTAATATGCTCATATAAGGAAGAACAGGACGGTCAAGCAAGGTTATTTTAAATTTATTATATATAACTAGCTGTACCGCGCAACTTCCTTTGCGTAAATTTTCCCCGTTTTTGCAACATTTCTCATTGCTGCTCCGCTCCTATTGGTCGTAGCGTAGTGTTATATAGCCTAGAGCCTTCCTCGATAAATGGACTATCCAACAGTGAAAGAATTCTGAGATTACCGCGTTGAAACAAACAAACTCTTCAGCTTTATAGTATTAGTAAAAATGAACAAAAGCGCGGTACACTTACACTACACCAGTGCATCGACGCTGGCGGCGGCGTATGTGTATTGTAACATGTTCTGTGAATGTATCCATTAAATCTCTTACCATTATCAATTTCAATGTGAAGTGCCATATGAATATAGTAGATAGTTTCCAACAAGTCAATTTCGTACTTGGATACTTTCTTCTATCTACACCACCAAGACCAACCGGTCAGGGGCATTTCACAATGAGACGAAAGAAATATGAAAATAAATGTTTTTTTTTTGCAGTTAGCAATTTATAATTTGTTGCTGTATTATAAATTAATATAAATTAACGACGTTCACAATCATACCGTGATATACCTACACTTTTGCATATTTCGAAAAGTATCAATACACTATGCGAAAAGACGTCTAATGACAACACAGAACAGAAAACACGCCTGTAGTGTAGGTATTTAGAAAGTCAAGTCACTTTTGGTGTGATGTAAATACCTACTCACATTATCATCATAGATACCTACTCGTGTTTAGACTGTGTAGGTAGGTACATAGAACGCATACCTATAGCTATTCATACAAGAAACGCGATTTCTTCTAGATTTTATAACATACTTCCAAAAATATGTTTTATTTATACGATAATATATGTAACTAGCTGTCGCCCGCATGGATGACCGTTAAGAGTTGATTTTCGCTTTCGATCAAAACGTATTTCTTTATTTACAACCAAAAAGAAATTTTCAGTAAAGCCAAACACCAATATTCACAGATTTACTTCAAACTGATGGAGTTTCATACAAACTTTCAACCCCTATTTTACCCTCTTGAGGGGTGGTTTAAAAATACTAAAATTCGTGTTTCTCTCTCTTACCCAAAAGCTGAATAGTAAATTTCATAAATCTAACTTCAAAACTGATGGAGTTCTACAGTCTTGGGATGGAGTTTAACAAAACTTGCAACCTCAATTTTATTCCTTTGGGGGTTGGTTTTCTAAAAACACTGAAACACGTGTTTCTTTATTTTGAAGTAAAAAGCCTAATACGAAGTTTATCAGATCTTACTTCAAAACTCAGAGTTTCACACAAACTTGCAAACAATATTTTACGCCCTTAGGGGACGATTTCTAAAAAACGTTTCTATTAGTAGATGCCTACAATATAAAAGGCATCAACTGCCAAAAGTTTAGGCTACGCAACTTTGTCATAATGACTAGCAATTATGCATTATCTCAAATTAATCATGTTTACTGTAACATATTTATAAGTATTATTTTATTATTTTCTGTTAACTTTTGAAAACAGATATTTTTTTTTTATTAGTTTTTATTTTCGGTAGTGCCTAAGTACCTACTTAAGAACCTTCAAAGTAAATTCCTGTTATATAATAACCTTTTTTCTCTGTTCTGTAAATGACAACATCATTCGATTTCAGCCTTATCGGGAATATTATAAAAATAATTTCCACCAGTCCTCCATTACCGATACCGACAAAAACGAAATAGTTCCGGTATTAACTTACAATAAGTACCTACTCAGGTCATCGACTTTCAGCAATGCAATATGACATTAGTATTCTGCACGCCATAGTCACACAGTGCCCATAAAGATGTTAGAAAACAATACTTCATTAGCAGATACTTATCATCGATTAACTCAATGCAGTGTGTAGTTATGCCACTTGAATTACTGCTTTATAACATAATGCATTGTGCTATGCATTTAAATGATATTCGCTATTGCACTAAGAATAAAAACCCAGTATTTACCTGTGCTAGGCTACGAAAAGGTACCAAGGGTAAATAAGCAATCAGCTGGAAAAAGGACAAATTTCATTCCATTCTGTAAAAATACTTGTTAACATACTTAATATTAAAACTGATTCCTTGGAGCTTGGGAAGGCTGCTTGTGTGTAGACACACTTGCTCCTTCCCACTTTCACGGAACCAGCGTTCTAGCTGGACCGGCAAATTTCAAATTCAAAAATACTGGTGTCTCTGCAACCATATATATTTGTACCATTTGGTGTCGAGGCCCGTGAGGTCCAAGTGCACAAAAGTTATATAAAGAACTTTCCAAAAAATAGGTCGACTCCACTAGTGACTGTAGAGCTGGCAGCTTCCTCTCACAACGCATCAGCATCAGCATTGCTTTACAACGAGGAAATGCTACCAGTATCTGTGGAACCTTTCCCCTATTTTAGTTTTTAGTTTAAATATAGTTTTAAATAATTAGTTAGGTAGTAGTTATGTAATTTTTATATAATCTGAATCTCGGCAACGTAACATAATGTCATTAAAATTAAATTCTATTTCATAATTTCTCATTTACCATTTCATTTTTAAGTACATGCAGTGCAGTTGCCCATCACAATAATGCAGTCTAAGAGGGAAGTATGTTTAGCCAGGACAAATGACAGCTTTCTAATTTTTCTTGAGCTAACCTGAGGTCGTCTGACCTCAGGTCTGGACAAAGCGAAACTATAAATATTCTTGTTTACTACAGAACCCTAAAAAATTAAGGCCTTTATAGGCCATTTTAACTACTCCAGAAGTTTTAACCAAAATATGAATATGATGAAATCAATAAATAATAATAGATACCAGACAACAGATCAATCTGTAAATAAATTTATAATAAAATACTCATAAAATTTGATGTATTCTGAATGTTAGAAGTAACTAAATTTATAGTTTTGATCTGTTATTTTGTTTAATACTGTTTTAGGTGTTTTTATTTTTCGGCTCCGGGTCTACTATATCTCACTTACTACTCTGCAATCTAAGTAATCTTTTTTTTTAAAGATAACTAGCAATTTGGGATAGTAGTCCCACATTACTAGCAATCCTGTTAACCCCTCCAGCTAAGCTCACGTTCACCAGCTAGGTTCACGTCGGTAGTATAATGGCCAGGATTCGAACCCACGACCTCACGATTGCGAGACCGATGCCTTAGCCATCTAAACGTCTATCAACGATAAATGTTGCATTCATGGACGAGATGACTCGACTGCTGCGCAAGAGAACGTTAGTTCTATTACCGAACGGGGCAAAACTTTGTGTGATCCATAAATAAGCTGGCGAGCAAAAGTTCCGGGTCACTTACAAAAACCTCGATATCTTCCAAAATATCAAACATAGCCCATTAAAATACCTAAGCTGTATGTGATAGCGATTTATTAGGCAGTAAACTGAACTTTAAATAAATTTATTTTTACTATTGGTCAGTGGATTTTTAAGAACAGTAGTGTAATTAAAATTATGGTTAGGCCTGTTTGATTTAATTATCTGGTTATAAATTTTATATTATGGATTTTCATTTTTGTTTTATTTTTTTTATTGTTTGTTGTTCAAAGTGTAGTCTAAGTATTTTAATATATAATTAGATTTTATAATACAATTTTTATAAGACCTTGAACCAGTTTATTATAAAAACCCACCTGCACAAAAAGTTTCTTTTTTTTTATAATCCTTTTTAATGGTTGTAGGATGTAACCGATGTAACAACTAGCTTTTAACACAGGTATATATATTTTTTTAAATTTTCAATACTTGGATTGAAAATTTAAAAAAAAATGGTTGCTAATTAACTTTTTTATTACAGTCATAATCATGTCATACCTTTTTGAAATGCTTACGATGAGCCCTTTAATTTGAAACCTATATTGCGGTATTCAAAACAATTTTTGTCACACCTCTTGTTTTTGAAATCTCACAACCGCCATGTTTGTTTTTTTTTTAAACGTCACTTATCTAAGGGTGTCGGGACGAATCTAACGACGTCTTCATTGTTTAAATCCGTCGTAAGGTTTAAAAGATATCAGGTAAGAATTAATATTACATGCATACAAACAAGATACATGCGAAATACATAAAACCCTTCCTTGCCGTTGGGTAAAAAGTACACATGTGAGTGATTAGTTCGTTTGTGATTAGGAGTTTGAATATAAAATTCATCGTATATTATCCATTGAGCAGTAATGTATTAGTAATACCTGTGACTTTTAGTATTATAAGACACATGCGCGTAATGGGTTTAATTTTTAAAACTATACCTACTCAGTTGGGTTTTCCAAAAATTGTAACATGACCGGTTTCCTCTTTTCGACTCGAACCGAGAAATACTTCGCTTTCAAAATATTTTTGCGGTTTCTGTTAGGAATTCCTCAGTTGTAGAACTTAGAGCAACTTATAAAATAATAATAAAATACTGTCCGCCTAAAATCCCCCTGAGGGCTTGGGTTTTCTAGATCTCTTGCCATGTTTTCAAAGAAATTGAATATCCATCGATGAATAAATTTATTTAATAGATTGATTCACCAACAGCGTTACACAATACTTAATTATTTTACAAGTAATAGATCTTCAGACTTTATAACTAATTGCAAAACTAATTACCTACAGGTGAATATAACATGCATCGTAATACATAATACCAACACCTGCTATTAGTATATCACATGGAACAAAAACCTGATATGACATCTATACTAATATTATAAAGTTGAAGAGTTTGTTTGTTTGAAGGTGATAATCTCACGAACTACTGGACCAAATTGAGAAATTAGGTTACTGCTGGATAGCCCATTTATCGAGGAAGGCTATAGGCTATGTAACATCACGCTACGACTAATATGAGCAAAGCAGCAATAAAATATATTGCTAAAACGGGGAAAATGTACCTACTTAGACGAAGTTGCACGGGTCAGCTAGTTATAAATAAATGTCGTGGTCGGATGTATCACACCATTTCATGATATGCCACATCACTAAATGTTTAATTTCATGATCCGACCACCACATACACCTATATTAAAACGTGAAGCAAAATCTTTGGCATTCCTACCCACTTAAACTTTATAGTAAAAGGAGTACCGAAAGCATATTAGTAGTCATTAATTACAATCTTACGTTATTTGATTAATTACATTAAAGAATGAGTGAAAGAATTATTTAGAAAGAATTGGGTCAACCGCATCCACCTATTCATGTAAAGTTTAATCATATATTTAATCGATGGATATTCAACTTCTATAATATAATTAAACTCTACATTAAAAGGTGGATGCGCTTGTCTATACTAATATTATAAAGAAGAAAGATTTGATTGTTTGAATTCAATAAGCTCCGAAACTACTGGACCGATTAAAAACCGATCGTTCACCATTAGAGAGCTACATTATCGGATATTAACATAGACTCTATTTTATAGTCAAAAACTAGAGTCAGAAACTTAGAGATCCCTACGCAAATTACAATAATGTAACTCTAGGTATAAAAAACTACGATATAACACCCGTGCGAAGCCAGGGCAGGCAGCTAGTTTAATAAAAATCGGATTTTATTGTACAGTCAGCTACATAAGTCGCCTAACATTCGCAAATACTTAAACCATCATAACTCCAAAAATAATGTGACTCTCCATGATGATTTCCTTTAACTTGATTTTAGGGCGGCTATTTTGTTCTCATCAAAATTTTCGTGAATATGCGGTCTGACATTATTGTGCTGAGATGTTTATGTAACTGACTGTACCTACGCAAAAACAATTGATTTACAACAGTAGGTTAAAAGATATCATGAAAATTAAAATATCAGATAGAGGTGAGCAAATATATCGTAACTTTAAACTCGATGACACATTCAAAATAACCACAAACGACGTCGCTCCACCTGCTACCTATTTCAGTCGATTTTAACGGCAATAAAATAAATGTAACTATGTGACAGTCTTCGAGCCCCTTTAGAAATAGATTATACGGTTTTTATTTTAAGAATCTATTAGGTAAATCAACGGTTGATAGATGCCGTAGGTCGGTGCCAAATTTACCTAACTTTAACTGAGCAAAGAAAACACAAACTAAACAATGTAAAGACGTCGCGCTGTCTGTTTTTTTTTTAAGGCGATTTCCGCAGTAGTGTAGGTACAAGCCCGGCGTCGCGGGGGACTTTACAAATATACAAGTCACGGACACAAAGTACACCTCGACTCGAAACAACAAATTGTGGATCACACAAAGTGGTGTCCCGTGTGGGTATCGAACCCACGATCTCTTGCGTAGCAGTCGGGCACACTTCCAATGCGCCACAGAGGCAGTCGAATTGATAATTGTAAGTTCTTCTATCAGATGGTCGAACCTACAATGGCTTCCAATGTTCTTCTATCAAAATCTGAAAAAGATTATCAAAGAGTTAAAATATAGAGTTGGCGATTACTGTACGCATAGCGGAAGATTTTTTTTTTTATAAAGACAACTCTCGTAGTAGGGACTTAATAAATAAAAATTCTTTATTCACTTAGGAAGCAAAATACTACACTTGTGAAAAGTCGATTCTACATTTACATGTAATGCCTGTTCCCAAACAATAATAATAATAATAATAATATCTTGGGACAACTCACACAACGCCATCTGATCCCAAACTAAGCAGAGCTTGTACTATGGAAACCAGACAACTGATAAACATACTTATATATTTCTAAATACATACATATTATAGATAAATAACACCCAGACACAGAATAAACCATCGTGCTCATCACACAAAGTTTTATCCCTTGTGGGGATCGAACCCACGACCTCTTGCGTAGCAGTCGGATACACTCCCACCGCGCCACAGAGGCAGTCAATAGTAAAGCCGGAGAAAAGAACAGGCAATTAAAACACGCGGCCACTCTTTTCAAATTGCCAATGTTTACAATGTTTTTTTGTTTATAAACTGTATACCTATGCAGGTAAGGTGCAGCCACCATTATACACCATATTAGAGGACTAATGCAAAAACAAGGGGTCAAATATATTTAAATAAGAGTAAACGAGAGAGAGAGATTGGATATATCAGCCTCAATGGGCACAACATAATAGGAGCATCCACTTACAATGTAAAAACTTTATGTGCTTAAATATTGGCCAATTTATTGCTACTTAATGAATAAGTATACACGTTTTGCAAAAGAAAGAAAGTAATGGCCTTAATTTATTACGCAGAATCTTACTTACAAAAGTAAATCGTTTTCTTAACTTTATACATAAGTTACATTACATTATCAAACGGTGACAACAAATACAATAATTGCATTTTTGAAAGATAGAAAAATTTGAAGTGCAGACCCAGGAATCGAACCCGAGACTTCCGTAGCCAAACCGGAGCCGGCATCGAACCACCTATCTGGACTATGTTACTAGACCTCAAATTTTTCTATCCTTTGATGCTCGCGAGTTGGGCCCTCGCATGCGCCATCTAGCCGGTAGTTAAAGCACTATCACGGCTTTCGTTATTGCTTCGTTACATAGAGCATTTAAAATAATTATGATGTCGCAGGCCGAATATTAAAGTAATTTTTGTAGGCATTTCTTGCCAATATAGATAACAATATAAATAAGCCCTCTGTCGCAGAGGACTTCACAAACTTACATTTAACAGGCACAAAGTACATCCTGCATCTGAACAACAATTTTGTAGATGTCCTGAGTGGAAATCCAGCAGTTGAAATGCGGACCATGAGGCTGAGGGAATAGAGAGTGCACTTGAACCTGCGTATAAAGGGTATACGCAGGTTCAAGTGCACAATATATATTGCGTAGTTGGCTGCTCTTTGATGAGATTGGCGGCTGTCACCCAAATCTGTTAGGAGATTTTTACTATGAGGGGTTACGAAAATCAGTGCTACGGACAACCGTAGCACTTTGAGTTAGGTTAAACCATAGGGCATATATAAAACTGAAATGCTGCATGGAGGTTCCCTTTACAATTTGCATATGGAATGAGGCAGATGGAGTACCAAACCAATTCAAATTGATTAATGTTGTTCTATTCATGTCTACGCAAATAAACATTTTGCACTAACATTTATTAAATAGGTACTTACTCTCCCTAAAATGAACACAATATAACTTGTATTAATGTTAAAATCGGCGTTGGAATTTAACAAAAATGTATTGTTACATATCCTGAAAAATGTAATAAGTAGTTTAACGCGGCAATAACACCGCACTTAGTCTCATAATTGGGCCATTGTTTGCATGTACTCATCTCGTCAGTTACTCCAGCCAACCTAGGCACTCCCAAAAGGCTAGAAGTGTGCCCAGACCGCTGCAAGCCTCTGGGAGGTACTGAGGTCAGGTCACATAAAAGGCCTTCTTCATACATATTCAAACTTCATGCGTATTTCCCTCCTCTAAAATAAGAATGAATCGTCTAATTCAATTTCTGGATCGGAAAATTTCAGATGTTTTTTATTAGATATACCTTACACATGAGAACGTGAAACAGAACTTATTTACATAAAACCTTCATGCTTCCGAACAAACTAACCCCTATTATAAATTCAATTTGTTCTAAGTAAAAACATTTCATGAATATGCCATCAGCATAATAAATTCGATAACCCACTAAACATACACATAAATGCGAGTCCATACTATTATTTTGATAGGGCTTCGTAGATACGAGGGCGGGCGGGCGGCGGGCATAGTAAACAAACCGCCGGCAGTACCGAACGGAGCATCGTACGTAACGCACGCGTCCGACAAAACATTACTTAAAATAGACATCAGTCTATATTATCCACGAAAAACGCGCGCGTAAAAGTTCATTTTCACCAATTGGGATTGTGACTCGTAAGTAATATTTTCAGTGTTCCTATAAATTTTCTATAGACTTAAGTTATCATCGGTTCTCGGATTTGAGTGGATTGAGATTTTTATTGTATCAAAGTGGATTAACCCTATGCTGAACGTGTCGTTGGAATTTAAACAACATTGCATAAATATATTTTAAATCAGGTCTTCGCAAACATAACGGCTTATTCCACATTTTAAACTCATTGCCCACAGTTTTACCGATAAATGAAGCTACAATTATCGACATAAGCTATGAGTTTACCGGTTTTTGGATGGTGAGGTAGAGCTGCTGATTGTTTCTGAAGCTTCCTTTGTTGTTCGTTCACAAACAACTTAAAAACAAAAGGCCTTGAATTTCCAAAATAATAAATTCGTTTGTTATGAACTTATTTCCATTCTTTTCTCCATTTGATTAAATTTAGAAAGTGTTCAGTTTGAAGTAATTATGTCGTGATAATAATAATGAACCTACTTATGAAGTCACAGCGCGGATATTACTAATTTATCGAAAAAAAAATTAAGGATTCTTTAAACGCCCAGTGAATCTGTCTATTCTCTGAGCAAATGATGATAGAAAGGAAATGCTTAAAATAATACCTACCTTTGTTTTAATAAGAGCAATTAAAATATTTAACGACATTAATCCAATTTGGTATTAAAATATTTAACGTCATTAGTAGATTTTTCGCTAAGTTTAAAATTTAAGTATTCTCTTTATTTTTAATTTTGATAATCTCAGGAACTACTGGTTCGAATTGAAAAAATATTTTATTGTTGCATAGCCCATTTATCGAGGAAGATTATTTAATATAATATAATTTTTAGATTTAGGGATCCGTTTGTGAAATGTTAAGCTTTAAAGTGCAAATTTTCGATAGAGCCAAGTGCCCCCCCCCCCCCCCCTGCCAGCTAAATGGTTGATGAAGGGTATGTGAAAAAAATCACGATATATATATATATATATATATATATATATATAGTGAAATTAAAAAGAAAACTATCATAGCTAAGTTGGCTTTACAAGTTTACGAGTAACAGCTGACAACTGACTGAAATGAGAAGTAACAAAATTTTCGTACAACTTCCATTGAAAATTAAGTAGGTATAATGTAAAAAACAACAGAAAACCCGCTTCTTAAGACGCATTATTCGGATGGGGGGGACTACAGAACCCTACATTTACCTTTACCACCCAAGAATAGAATAATAATTACTGTTGCTTTTATCACAATTATTTATCTTAAGAGTACAATAATAAATAGTATGTATATTAATGACATACTTAACTATAAATCTGTCATAATTTTCTTATCAATATTAAAAAATAAATATCTGGATAATCCATGCAAGTTTTGATGCAGTAGATAGGCACCTACGTAACTTTTTATTTTAGGCAATTAGTCTCAGTTTCAATTGTTATATAATATAGAATTTTATAAGCTACGGGTCTTAATCGCGTAAATTTTATTTTAAGGCTAAATACCTTTCTTTATTGCCCGACGTTTCGACCGTATTGCAACGACCGTGAAAATACGTTCGAAACGTCGAATTTATAGAATTTGATAAGACCCGTAGCTTATCAAATTCTATAATGAGTACAAATCGCGAAAGTTTACGAACATAAATTGTTATCTTCTCAATATCTTCACCGGCTTGCTAGTTTTAAGCTGGCCCTGTCAAAGCTACATAACATATTCATAAGAACATGCGAAATGAACAATAAACATGCTATGTGTGGTTTGGATAGCTCTTATAAAACTGAAGAGTTTGTTTGTTTGTTTTAACGCGGTAATCTCAGGAACTACTGGTCCGAGTTAAAAATATATGTTACTTTTAGATAGCCCAATTATCGAGTAAGACAATAGGCTATATAATATCGCGCTACGATCAATAGGAGCAGAGCAGCAATGAGAAATGTTGCAAAAACGGGGAAAATGTACTCAGACGAAGTTGCGCAGGACAGCTAGTCTAAAATGTACAGTAAGCTTAAACTATCGATCCTATCTAAGTACGGTAAGACAGTGACTGTGTCTGGTGGAATTCATTATTTTACTGTTGTGGTTACCAGTGCAATAATAATTGGACACCTTCAGACAATTAAAAAAAGCAAAACATTTTCAAAATACTTTGGCGAACACTTCAAGAATGTTTATATCAATTTTCAATGTCACATCAACAACACTATTACTATTGTTGCTGTTTTATTTAAGAAATGAGCATTTAACCAATATTTTTTATTCATTTAACAATAACGGGTCCCTTAAACACCGACAAATAAATAACCTGAAACGATTTTCTGAAACCAGTCAAAATTCCAATATATGCCGGATTCGTAATTAAATATTCGCAACAATTCAGTGAACCGTAGTAGGGTGCCGTGTGGTGCCGGCTTAAGAATAGTACCACCCCATCTCTTCCCGTGGGTGTCGTCAAGGCGACTAAGGGATTTCACCCCGGAGGACGGGCAGCAGCGTCCTCTGCGTACTTAAAGCCTTACTGCGATCGCCAACCCGCTCGCCAAGCGTGGCGATTATGGCAATTACCCCCAGGATCTACATACCAGTAGGTTCTACTGGGGAGACCCGTGCCCAGCAGTGGGCCATCATATGGGTTGATATGTAGTAGGGTTCACTGAATTGTTGCGAAATCAACTAAGTAGATAATAAAATGGGTAATTTTTGACACTGAAGCTACAAACTATTGATACGTTAGATACGTCAACGTCTTGTAAATATAATTATATCCGCGCTATATGCCTATTAATACAAGTAGATAGGTATGGGTATATAAAGAACATTATAATTACACAAAAAACAACTCAACAAGAAAATAATATAACTATTTTGACGAATTCATTATCGGCTATGTATAATAAAATGAATAATGACAAAAAATTACAATCTTATCATACTTATACTCAAAGTCAAAGATGACAAGACCCCCAGTACGATGACGTTTTTCTGAAAACATTTCATCATCAAATAATAGACATCTACGCGTAGTTCCATCTAGCGGGCCCCGCTGAGCAACAGTAACGAACCTAGTGTAGACAAATAGCTTTTTCAATATACCTCTCCAAAAATCTACCTCCGCCATTAGGGCCAAAACGGCAATTTAATTTAGTAGTAAAAGAAATGAAAAGCATTTTGGGAGATACTCCTTCCCATATACGTTTCAAAATATGCATTTTATTTCCAAAAATCTATATTAATATTGCAGAAATTAAATTTGTAAGTTTTGTCTGTCTAGCGTCTAGCGGGACCCTTTTTACCCGACTGTAAGGAAGGGTTATGTTTTTCGCGCCTATCTTGTATGTATGTATGTATGTAATATTCTTTATTACCTCATATCTTTCAAACCACAAGACGAGTTTAAACAATTAAGACGTCGTTAGATTCGTCTTGCTATTGCTATCTGAGAGTCTGTACATATGAGTAGGTCTTTCTTTTAGTTTGGTGTTAATATATCTAATGCACGCAACCTTAGGCAGAACCTATTGTTTGGTGGTATGGGATCTGCTCCCTTTGCCACTCAGACTCGCGAAAGGTCCGCCAGAATTTACTATTCGTACGGCAGCCATCTTGTACTACAGATGGCTGCCGATGGAATAGGCTATAGGTACAGATTCTATACATAGGCATGCCCCTAGGATAGCATTGCCATATTGATCGATCTTGCACTGCCGGTATCCAGCATAGCCGCGACCTTCACTCTGCCGTAGGTCCACCAAAGAGGCCTTCTCATACTTGCATAAGTGACCGCAACTCCAAATCTTTTGGGCCCCATCTGTCGTTTGTTCTATGCGTAACTGAAAACATTAAGAAGGTTTGATTTTTTCAGAAAAAAAAATAAAAAATTATCTGTCTTATATTTATGACTTGCTCGACTGATAGAGGCAGACATGATCTTTCACATTACTGCTATCCTTCAATCATATCTTTCAGGTTAAATTTAATTTGTTCCAAATCATATTAAAACCACAATCGACTAAGTAATCTGATTCTATCATAGTCCAGGTAATCCAAGTTTAATTATTATTTTTTACAGTTACAATTGTTCCATGCAAACTGTAAAAAATAATAATGAGATATATGCTATGGGATCGTGTGCAACCTAACGGGTATTAACGTTGAACTACTTTCGGCACATCTTTAACTTCTGAATCTGGGTACAGGTACTTACATTATTTAACCCTCACGAAAGAGCTGAGTTTTGGCATTTACAAAGGTATATAACCTTTGTAAATGCCAAAACTCAGTTCTTCAGAGAAAAATCGCAGAAAAAGTAATAAAATAGTAATATACGAGTACATGCGTCACAAATACATTATTTAATTAAAATACCTTACTGTTTACGTTATTGGCAATATCAAACACATTCATTTCATAGATTTACTGATTGAATTTTGTAATAGTAAAAAATATTATACGAGTATACCTACCTGGGCGTGTGGGGAGCATTTTGCCGCTCATTTTCATTGACTATTTTAAGTAGGAAACCAACAATTGAATTTATTTATTTTTTTAAGATTTAATTAAGACTCAAATAAGTAATGATAAATAAACATATTTTAACAACACTAGCTGCCTGCCTCGGCTTCGCACGGGTGTTATATCGTAGTTTTTTATACCTTGAGTTAATAGGGTATTGCTATTTTCGTATGGATCTCTAATTTTTCGACAATAAAATAAAGCCTATGTTACTGCCCGATGATGTAGTTTTCTAATGGTGAAAGAATTTTTGAAATTGGTCCGGTATTTTTAAGTTTATTTGTTACATACAAAAATACTAATCTTTCCTCTTTATAATATTAGTATAGTTATATAGAATTCGTGTTTTAGGAACTTTGGTTCATAAAATATTTTGGAAAAAGTAATATTTTCATTGGTTTTTTTTCACCTATTTTACATTTTACCACATAATAATCATATAAATGAAAAACCACGTGATGCTTTTAAATCTTGAGGATTTATTAATTCGAAGACTTTTTTTAGTGTTTACAAAAAAATATCTTATAATATCTACATTTCGAATTTGCCAAAAATATATGGCATAGGTTCGTGAATAGGCGCGCGGTGAGACAATTGCCGCCTGGCAACACCTGTTGGTAACAATCTCCTCCTCCAGCGGCTCCCCGAGACCTAGAGGTTTAGACAAGGTACTCGTACATCCGTTCCGTGGCAAATTCGATAACGCTGTACTAATCATTCACAAAAAAAAAAAAATGTCTATCTCCACCGCACACCTCAAATTCTATACTTTAATTCTTTTCCATTCACGATATCGCTATTCGAATGTGACTTTGTCTAGATGAGCTGATGGCTTTTCGGCACAAGTTGCGGACTTGTAACCGAAATTAAGGGCAGCTACTAAAAATCGCTAAGTTACCGGACATAAATGTTTTTTTGGTGAAGGCGGCAATAACTCATAACGCGCCCACTCTAGTATTAAAAAAAATAATGTACTACCTATTTACTAGGCGACCCCTAGTAGATTAATATCCTGCTGAGTTGCAACAGTTTTATGACAATCGCTATAGATATAAATCCAAATCTTTGGGTCGACTTTTTAAGGAAAGCACACATATTGTATACCCCAGAGCATGCCGATACTTTTTGAGCGGCTTCTGCCCTTACTCCTCTTTCTGGAACCGCCACTAAAGGCTAACAATGCTTACCTAGTAACGAAGCCGATACCGCTTTAATTATATCTAAATAGTATTGACATATAATCTCCCTTTGAGATAGGTCATTATCACATTGAAGCTCGTAATCAGTTAACAAAGTTGTTTACTACTTGTCACAATCATTGTGAATGATATTCAATTACGAAGACTACTTCAATTAGACGCGTATTTACTTACACGTGGAATCAAATTGTATTGTTCTTGGATTTTTAAAGAATCTCTAGTCTCGAATAAACAATACGTACCTTTACATGAGATATAAAATAGTATGTGTTAGTGTCTTTTTGTGTCGAAGCATGCGTAAATTACGTTTTTAATCTTCTTATCTTGGGACAACTCACACAACGTCATCTGATCCCAAACTAAGCAGAGCTTGTACTATGGAAACCAGACAACGGATAAACATACTTATATATTTCTAAATACATACATATTATAGATAAATAGAGACACAGAATAAACCATCGTGCTCATCACACAAAGCTTTATCCTGGGTGGGGATCCAACCAACGACCTCTTGCGTAGCAGTCGGATACACTCCCACCGCGCCACAGAGGCGCCTATACCTAGTTAAAAATAGTAGGTACCTACTTATAATTATGGGAATTCATTAATCCGTTGAGGGCATGAAAATATAGATACCTACCTACATTCCTTCTTAGTAAATAAATTCCACATTAATTTAATCTGCTTCAAAAACGGATTGCAATTTTGTAATATAGTATCAATATCTAATCTTAAACTTGATAGGTACTATAGTCCTATACCAATACGAAAATATATTTATTGATAATATCTAATTATAGTAGGGGTTCCCTAGAACAAATTTTAAAATGATACGTATCAAGCTGGAATTTCCATGGTAGCTTCATTTTGACGAGACGCCCAACCTTATGTATATGACAACTTTATATAGTGGTACGTTAGTGAAAAAAAACAGGTGTTAAAGATGACAAACTTAACTTTGCCGTTGGAAAACTATTATCCCCATACATCAATATAGGCCGCGATTAATTTACCAACAGCAAATCACCTGTATTTTCACTAACGTACCACTATATAAAGTTGTCGTATACATAGAGTTGGGCGTCCCGTCAAAACGAAGCTACCATGGCAATTCCAGCTTGATATGTATCATTTTAAAATATGTTCTTGGGAACCCGTACTACTTATTACTGTTATGAATTAAATAAATTAGAACACTGTGTCAATGTACATATCTATAATCGTACATCGACATCAATTACATAATTGATATAATTATCTGACTTGTAGCAGTAGCTGTAATTGTCTTGATAAAGAAAATGTTCATTGTAAGTCCGCTTAACGACAAAATTTACTTTACTCATAAAACATAATTATATCACACCAGTGTTTCCAAATCTGTCTTTAGACTATAGACTATACCTAGTCTGGCCATAAATACTGTTACAATTAAAAATAAGAAAGATATTACATTTGAATTTGGAATCTGTCATTTTTATACGATTGTTCATTGTATTTTCTAATTTTGGCGCCAATACATTGTACAATATTTTGCTATATTAAAATGGAGTGGGGTGATAAAGAAAACCGAATCGCTGTGATTGCATTACACAAAGTTGGTATGGAGCCGAATGTAATTTTTAAAACTCTCCATACGCTTGGTATTAGTCAAATGTTTGTGTACCGGGCTATTAATAGGTACAATGAGACCTTCTCTGTTTGTGACAGAAAAAGATCTGGCCGTCCACGTAGTGTTCGTACGAAAATGGTGGTCAAAGCAGTAAGGGAAAGAATTCGAAGAAATCCTGTCCGAAAGCAAAAGATTTTATCTCGGGAGATGAAGATAGCACCCAGAACCATGTCACGCATTTTAAAAGATGACTTAGGACTTGCAGCCTATAAGAGACGCACTGGTCATTTTTTAACTGATAATTTAAAAAAGAATAGGGTGGTAAAATCGAAGCAACTACTGAAGCGGTACGCAAAGGGAGGTCACAGAAAAATTTTGTTTACGGATGATAAAATCTTTACAGTTGAGCAACATTTTAACAAACAAAAAACTTTTTTACAAAAAAATATCACCGACTTCTAAAATAAATACAAGGCAACTAAAAAGCAATAAATAATGTACCTAGAATAACAAAAACAAATTAAACATTTTGAAGTTGGTGCCAGGAAATAGTAGTCTTTATGTTTTATTCGGCACCAACTTCAAAATGTTTAATTTGTTTTTGTTATTCTAGGTACATTATTTATTGCTTTTTAGTTGCCTTGTATTTATTTTAGAAGTCGGTGATATTTTTTTGTAAAAAAGTTTTTATTTCTCACTTTTTAGTGGGTTGGTTTGTAATTCACTTAAGTTACAATAGGCTTATGTCAACTGCTGAAATCCTTTTACAAAATATTGCTTACCCCGATGCAGGGCTGTTAATTGTTGAGGAGTTCACTATCAGCTCTATTACATTGTGGAATAGTAGTATAACGAGAATAAAGTGCTACTGAATACCATATTAAAGTAACTGAATCGCAAACTGTGAAATATTGAATAGGTCTGCTCGTCATTTGTGGTCTTCATCATCAGTTCCACTTCACCAATTGGTATTTTTTAAGAGTAAATGCACGAATCACTATGAAATATACCTAAATCACTGTAGGTGTGCCTTTAATATTTTAAGAGTTCCCTCGATTTCTCCAAGATCCCATCATCAGATCGTGATCTGATGACAATGGGACCAACTTGGAAGTATACCCTTTCAAACATAAAAACAATTTTTCAAATCGGTCCAGCCGTCTTTGCGTAATCGGTGAACAAACATACAAAAAAAAAAAAAAAAAAAAAAAAAAAAACATACAGACGAATTGAGAACCTCCTCCTTTTTGAAGTCGGTTGAAAATGACCGTATTTATGCTCAAAGCTCTAAGGAAGCTTCCCAATTAGTCGACAGAGTGCAACGTGGGCATTATCCGACTTCAGTGATGGTTTGGTGGGGTGTTAGCTATAAAGGAGTGACTGAGCCATATTTTTGTGAAAAAGGTATCAAAACATCGGCACAAGTGTATCAAGATACCATTCTTGAGAAGGTAGTTAAACCCCTTAACAACACCATGTTCAATAACCAAGTATGGTCCTTCCAACAAGACTCAGCGCCGGGTCATAAAGCTCGGTCCACGCAGTCTTGGTTGGAAGTGAACGTTTCGGACTTGATCAGAGCTGAAGACTGGCCGTCGTCTAGTCCCGATCTTAATCCGCTGGATTATGATTTATGGTCAGTTTTAGAGAGTATGGCTTGCTCTAAACGCCATGATAATTTGGAGTCCCTAAAACAATCCATACGATTGGCAGTGAAGAATTTTCCCATGGAAAGAGTGCGTGCTTCTATTGATAACTGGCCTCAACGTTTAAAGGACTGTGTTGCAGCCAATGGAGACCACTTCGAATAAGCTTTTTATATTTTGAATTGTTTTTTATTTATGTATTAAACTAACGCACTGTAAAAGTAATAAATATTATTTGCAATAAAAAAAAATGTTTTTTCTTCGTAACAATATTTATGGCTAGACTAGGTATACTCTTTATTCATAAACATAGAATTTTCATCATCTTATTTTTGAGAACCGATGCTCTGTGGGTCATATTTAGTTATTTACTGTAAACTATAACTGCAAAAGACTCTAACGCATGTTGTACGTATTTCATGTAAAAAATCTGTGAAAAATATGACGGGTAATTTGGCGCTATTTTCACAACTCATAGAGCATTATTATTTTGAAAAATGACAACTCCCGCATTAGATCGCTTACTCCCTGTGTCGAGTGGGCCTTTACAAACATACAAGTCACGGATACAGAGTACACCTAGACTCAGAACAACATTTTGTGGATCACACAAAGTAGTGTTCTGTGTGGGAATCGAACCCACGACCTCTGGCATGCCAGTTCAATCGAGTGCTGGCACCTACCTCAAAAAAAAAGTTAATTTCATTATTTTCTATTAAGGCTATTTTTTTAATAACATTTTAAATCAAATTTTAAGTTTTTACAAAAAAAAATAGTTACTATTTGACCAAGCTTTTGAGATATTTTTTCTTTGGCATCATGCGTAACAATGTAAGCCAGGGCGTCATTTTTTTTTTCATTATTAGCAATCCTGTTATCCCCTTCAGCAAAGCATAATGGCTTGTGTTAGGAGTGGGTTCACGTCGGTAGTATAATGGGTAGGATTCGGGAGCATATCTTCCACACTACTGAACCGATTTCGATGAAACTTTTACTGTTCCCTGTTGGAGTAATTGTAAACCAATAATCATCCAATGGTCACAATCTAGCCACTGTTTTCGGAGAAATACGTGGACAAACATACATTTTTTTTATTTCGTATATTTGTTTAGAAGCCTTCTAATAGATCATTATGTGTGAAAATCACACAATTCACGTATCGAATACATAATATAGTTTTTTGAAGTCGGTTAAAATTGATATAGTTGTATATTATTTATGCTATCGAATATTTTTATGATTAAGGGGGTTTAATGATACCATATATACTAGACGAGGAGGCCACAGCTTTAATAGCCTACTAACCACCACACTCCTAAGATATGTTAACGTAGGTACCTATTAAGTACCTATTTCTATCGCCAGAATTCAAAATAGAACGAATAAAATACCTCTGACATCTCGGATGCTACCATAAATTATTATTATAGTACTAAAATGTATGGACTCTCACTAGTTTACTTGGCGAACATTTTGGCAACGTCGAGTCACCGCATCACGGATTCGTTGCCAGCAATGGTAAGATAGGGCTTATAGGGCAGACCTTAATAAACAACAAAGAATTATGTTGTATAATATACAGATTATACTAAGAATCGTGCTTAGTTTAGACTGCCTCTGTGGCGCGGTGGGAGTGTATCCGACTGCTACGCAAGAGGTCGTGGGTTCGATCCCCACTCAAGATAAAACTTTGTGTGATGAGCACGATGGTTTATTCTGTGTCTGGGTGTTATTTATCTATTATATGTAGATATGTATTTAGAAATATATAAGTTTGTTTAACAGTTGTCTGGTTTCCATAGTACAAGCTCTGCTTAGTTTAGGATCAGATAGCGTTGTGTGAGTTGTCCCAAGATATTATTATTATTATTAATATGTATGCTTCTTTATACAATCCGATTAATATTAAAAATGTTAATGATTTGTATGTCATTTGGCATGTCCATTTATAACCCGACTACCTCTGTGGCGCGGTGGGAGTGTATCCGACGGCTACGCAAGAGGTCGTGGGTTCGATCCCTACCTAGGATAAAACTTTGTGTGATGAGCACGATGGTTTATTCTGTGTCTGGATGTTATTTATCTATAATATGTATGTATTTAGAAATATATAAGTTTGTTTAACAGTTGTCTGGTTTCCATAGTACAAGCTCTGCTTAGTTTGGAATCAGATAGCGTTGTGTGAGTTGTCCCAAGATATTATTATTATTAGTTTGTATGCTTCTTTATACAATCCGATTAATATTAAAAACGTTAATGATTAGTATGTCATTTGGCATGTTCATTTATAACCAGGATTCAGACATAAGATAGATACTTTTTATAACTATAACCAACACCAACGTATACTGAATACATATTTCACCATTTACAAAAATTCTGAAGTTTAATATAATAATAATAATTCATTTATTTGCGTAAATATGGGTATAGCACATGGAATCTTTATTATATTTTAAAAATAGTTTCACCATATTTTGCTCTAGGGCATGCAAAGAACAATCATCATAATTTATAGTCTATTGGTATAAATATATAGTCTATGTGGTAGATAGGTACCTACTAGGCAAATACGCAAATAGTGAACACATTTCATCAATTTTAGCGATAATCTTGTGACGACAGTATTCGTCACAGTAGCTGGAAACAAGCACTGATAAGGAACAATCGAACAATTGTAGCCAATTTATTCAATGTTCGTTTATTGATTCTTTGAGACGTTGAAACCACTGTGACATTATTTATTTAACGGGAATAACGGGTTAGTAGCTCAAGATACATTGTAATGGACGGATGCATTAGAAAAATATTTGTATTTATTTATCACATGTTTATCGAAGTTATTTTGATAAAAAAAAACACATTGCCATGTAGATGTCATTGGAAAATTATATTGACTGGTTTAATAGTTAAATCATCGAGGTGTTTGTACAAGTAGAAGTAGCTATTTCCTTCTTGCCCTTATTCCGGATTAGATTTTCCGAAAATCCATTCATCACTCCATCTCATACTTATAAATTACTAGCGGACGCCGCGGGAAACCGCGAGGCGTCCGCTAGGAGTTGAATAGGAACGGGAACTATGCGGATGAAAAACCGCGTAGTTACCGTTCCCATGGGAATACAGGGATAAAACGTAGTCTATGTCACCCGGGGATAGTGTAGCTTCCCAGTAGTGAAAGATTTCTTAAAATCGGCCCAGTAGTTTTTAAGTTTATTCGTTACATACACAAATACAAATCTTTCCTCTTTATAAAATTCGCACTTATACATATAGAAGTATAGACAAGGAATTTTTAAAATTGTGTTGAGTCAGTGACCAAATGATCTTTCGCTTTTATTTATGCAGATAGAAGGATATTGTAGCAGTTTCTTTTTTTTATAAAATACAACTGTAGGTAACAAGCCCAGTGTCGAGGAGGACTTTACAAAAGCCCAATATATCAGTATACCAAGACTCGGAACAACAATTTTCGGATCACACAAAGTGGTGTCATGTCTGGGACGAACAAATTCTCAACCTCAAAAACAAACAATCTCCTGCGCAGCACACATTAATATATTTTTTGAAATACATTTATTAATATACCTATTATAAACAATGGTCCATAAACAGCTATTTTAAGTAACTGATAACATCTCAAAATAGTCTAGACGGCATGTTCCTAATCAATTGTGTCAGTCTTAATAAATTTAGCGACATGGGTAAATATTTAAAAACGATAACTCCTAATAGTTATCCACTTAAGATTAAGATACAGTAAAAAATGATAAATATATCTAATACCACAGTATAAATATATAAGCTTATACTTAGCTTACGCATTATTAGACTGTGGACGGTTCAATACTCAAACGCCGCTTAATTTTGAGACGCCGGTTACTCTCATGCTGTCATTGTCACTTAAAACGTCCACTGCTGAACATAGGCCTCTCGCAAGTACTTCCACAGCGACTGATTTTGAGCGGTGCATTCAACGGCTCTCTGCTCCTATAATCAGGTCGTAAGTCCATCTTGTAGGGGGCCGTCTTGCACTGCGTTTTCCAGCTCGTGGTCGCCACTCAAGAACCCTCCGTACCCATCTATTGTCGGTTCTGCGAGCGATGTGGCCTGCCCATTGCCACTTCAACTTATTAATCCTCTGAGCTATGTCGGTAACCTTAGTTTTACTGCGAATATCCTCATTACGGATTCTGTCGCGCAGAGAAACTCCGAGCATAGCTCTTTCCATAGTACGTTGAGCGACTTTGCGATTCTGTATCAGGCCAACAGTTAGAGACCACGTCTAATCACCGGCAATACACACGCATTGAAGACTTTTGTAATTAGACTCTGAGGGATTTGGGACAAGAAAACACTACGTAATTTGCCGAACGCTGCCAAACCGAATTGGATCCGTCGATTGACCTCTTTGTCGAAGTTGAATTTACCTAACTGGACAGTATGTCCCAAGTACACATAGTCGTCAACAACTTCGAGGGTACAGTATCCAACATTGACCGCCATTGGCACTACATGGATGTTCTTCATTGTTTTCGTCTTTTCCATTTTCATTTTTAAGCCTTTCTGCTGCAAAACTATATTTAGGTCACTGAGCATGTTGCTAAGCTCGTCCAGCGATTCTGCCAAGATTACAATATCATTTACGAATCGAAGGTGAGTTATGTACTCGCCATTGATGTTGATGCCATATCCTTTCCATTCCAAGAGCTTGAATGCTGGAGGATGCGTGAACAGTTTCGGAGAGATTACATCTCCCTGCCTCACCTCTTTGCAACTGTACAGGATTTGTGCTCTGATTAGGGTACAAGCCCTGTGTCGCGAGGGACTTTACAAACATACAAGTCACGGACACAAAGTACACATATCGACAAATTGTTGTTCCGGGTGTGGGTACACCCAGAACAACAATTTGTGGATCACACAAAGTGTTGTCCCGTGTGGGAATCGAACCCCACTTGCGTAGCAGTCGGGACACACTCCCACCGCGCCACAGAGGCAGTCGAAATTAGGGCATTTTTGTACTAGCACTTCAGCACTTCGATATATCGATAATCTGTGTGGCACAGCTGATGAGACTATAGCACAGCCCAAAACTCGATGGAATCGAAGCAGTTAGATACATAAATACTTTTGAGCATGACTCAGAGCTAAGTATCGGTTGAGTATCCGTAGGTAAGTATCATATGTGGTCTGTTCCGATTATAGACGAGTGTACCATAGAAGCCACCACATTCCACTAGCGTACAGATACCTACCACTTTTTGCTGTGCGTTATTTCTCTTTGATAGGCATAAAAAAATAAGTTTTTAAATTTCTTTTACTTTAATCGAAAACATATTTACGTTATTATCATAACTTAATGGTGTTTAGAAAATTGAGATTAAGGGGTTAAATAGATGGCTACGAGCCTACGAGAGCATCCGTGATAAACTCAATCACGGATGCTCTCTTAGGGCTAAGTAGTAGAGGTGTGTCGGTTTGTGTTAATCTATTTATAGAACGATGGTACGGTCAAGGTTTTAATATCTAAAATATATAGTAACTTACTGACCCGGTGATCTTCATACCACCTAATTGAGAGTAATCCTAAGTGGCAGTTAAACTTTTCGGTACCTATTCTCCATTATTTTTAAACCTGTCATAGGTCGTTATCACATATGCCTACATTACTTTAAATTTGAATAAAATAAAATAAAAATAATAAAGGGTTATTTTAAAACATGAAAATATAAATATTTAGAAATAGTACTTTTAATAGATACAGTAGTACTTAACTATATTATTATAAGATCGGGGCAAAAGTATTTTGGTATTTTTCATACAAAGAAAAAAAAAATATTTACTTATAATATGTATGTGCCGTTCTGATCGATGACCTGTTGCCATCTTGTGGGTATTGCTGATGATGATCCCAATGCTGTAAAAAATTAGAGATTTTTGATAAAAAAAATGTAACAGGTACTTTTCACACTGTTCATTTGAGGATAACTTTATGTTAGTTTATATTAGTTTTGAAGTGAAACCGAAACAGGTGAAAATCTGATGGTACAAGATCTGGGCTATACGGAGGATGCATCAACACATCCCAGTCAAGCTCTCTCAATTTTTGCTGAGTGGCTATAGATAAGTGCGGTCTGGCGTTGTCATAATGGAACACCACGCCCTTCCTGTTCACTAGCTCCGGCAGATTTTTCTCAATGGCTTTTAACCTCATCAGTTGCTGACAGTAAAGGTCTGAATTGATGGTTTTACTCAGCGGCAAAAGATCAAAATCCCACCATAAACACAGTATCACTTTGTTCCGAGTCAGGCCGGGCTTTGCCACGGTCTGTGGGGCTTGTCCATGCTTAGACACTAGATCTTTTTCGGACATTCTTACCATAAGTGACCCATTTTTCATCACCCGTAATCAACCGTTTAAGAAATGGGTTGGAATTGTTACGTTTCAACAAAGAATCGCAAATGGAAACACGTTGCATTGAGATCATGTGGTACCAAATTATCAAGTTTTTTTTTGTACCCAGACTTTTGTAAATCAAGTAAAACTGTTTCTTCACTTTTTCAAAGATGGCACTGATTTTATCCGTCCAGAGCGAGCCTCATCCTTCACACAAAAATTTCCAGACTTGAAACGTTTGAACCACATTTGTGCTACTCGTATTAATACCGCATTAGGTCCGTAAACCGCACAATTTATATTCGTGGCGTTCGTCGCATTTTTACCTTTTTTGTAATAAAACTTTAAAATGTACCAAATTTCTTCGTCACATACCTTCATTTTGCTTGCTTCAAGCAAGCAATATGGCGGGAGCTAGTTTTTTTTTATTTATTTAGTAATTATTATTTATTGCATATTCAGAATGACAATATTTAATGGTATTAAAACCAACCAGTTACATTCAGTATAACGAAAGAGGTGTGTAAAATACGAAAATACTTTTGCCCCTACCTATTATTCAGCAGTTGCGCGCGAATTTGTTCGCGTGAAAAAAAATATCCTGCGGGATTTCGTCCCTTGTGGCGTGATTGAATAAACATACATCCATCCTACATACATCCAAACATTCGCATTTATGCATTACGCGTATGGTATAGATTCATTTTACAATGTTTTTTTTTTAATCTTTCTTTTTTTGCGGCTGTTTAAAGTATAATACCATGGATGAGGACTACAAATGTTTGCTACAAAAACGTACAATATATCGTGTTTTTATCCATGACCACAGGTGAGAGTGTCCTTAAAATAAATAATAATATAATTCTTGGTAATACAATGTACTCAGATTTGACAGAACGTGTTAAGCTTGTGATATAAATCCACTTAAAGTTATACCACGTAAAGTTATACTTAACTCCTGTCATACATAATCTAGTTTCGAGTATAATGTCGACTTTTTAATAGACATTTATGTCAAATTGACATGTATTTTAAGCATTTTTCCATTATTATCTTATATATATATATATTTTATACTAGCTGTGCCCCGCGGTGTTACCCGCGGTTTATTAGTTTATTACTTTAATCCAGGGTGTCAGCTAACTCGATACATAAATTTTATTAAAATCGCTCCAGCCGTTTAGACGTGGAGAAGTACCAATCATACACACTCACATACTCACAAACTTTTACCTTTATAATATTAGTGTGCTATGTTCGTAAGTTTTACTTTGATTCGATAAATATATCTGCGTAAATTAACTAGCTGTCTCGCGCAACTTCGTCTGCGTAAATTTGCCCCATTTTTGCAACATTTCTCATTGCTGCTCCGCTCCTATTGGTTGTAGGTGATATTAAATATCCTATAGCCTTTCTCAATAAAAGAGCTATCCAACAGTGAAAGAATTTTTCAATTCGAACCAGAAGTTTCTGAGATTACCGCGTTCAAACAAACAAACTCTTCAGTCATTAGTATAGATGTAATCTGACTTCACAAGGAATACAGTTGTTAAACTTGAGCACTGCGTGTACTTTTGTGGTCGCATACGTGCCTATCTAAAGACTAATACACACATACCGCGGCATGCGCTGCCCACGCTGTGCAAGGTACACCCGACGCAAGAGTAGTAGGTGTACCTAGGCACACCTTCGTATTCATATCTTCGTATGAATCTCTGAAAGAATTTTAAATATTCATATGACTCTACATTTTATTAATCAAGTATCAGTTGCGTTCTGTTAACCCTCCGTTACACACTTCTAAACTCAGCTTTTATTTCATACTAGCTGTCCCGCGCAACTTCGTATGCGTAATTTCTCCCCGTTTTTGAAACATTTCTCGTCGCTTCTCCGCTCCTATTAGTCGTAGCGCAATGTTATATAGCCTATAGCCTTCCTCGATAAATGGACTATCCAACAAAAAAAGAATTTTTCAAATCAGACCAGTAGATCCTGAGATTAGCGCGTTTAAACAAACAAACAAACAAACAATCAAACAAACAAACTCTTCCGCTTTATAATATTAGTATAGATGTTCAGTTAAATAAAAGCAAACCATTATTTCTACCCAGTAAAAGGCTTTTGAACAAACTTTTGTCCAACTATGTTGACTTGGGGCCAATTTACGCAGACCAAAAACTACATCAGGATGTTGGTTCAAACTCGTTTTATGGGAGCTCATTTGAGGTGATAAATTCATTCAGAGATAAAAATTAATCGTAATTGGATTTAGAATTCCACACCTTATTGTTTGTATATTAGTTATCGATGGTTCAAAATTAACGTCACCTACTATTTTTATACTTGATGAGTTAAATCGAGAAATGGTTTTATGGTGAATGATCCGTCCTCATAAGCACTCGCATATCTAAGTACTTATATACCTACTTAATTAATAAGCCCAAAACAATTACCTATACGTCGACCCATACTAATATTATAAATGTCTGTCTCGAATGAATAAAAAAAAATGAGGTCTAGTAACATAGTCCCGATTTATGGTTTAATTCTGGCTCCGGTTTGGAATACGGAAGTCTGGGGTTCGATTCCTGAGTCTGGACTCTGGACTTCAATTTTTCTGCTAAACGGATTTAAATGAAATTTTACATCCGTTTGAGTCCGGGGGACACATACGGGGGGACAGAATAGTTTTCATCACGATAACCGACATTTTCAGACGAAAACTTGTTCATAATGAATTAGAAAAGGAAACCTTTTCACCTTTACACATACCAATCACATTTTAACTAACGAATGTTTTGTTTTCTTCTCTGTTTTCTCGTGGTTTGTCCCATTAATGTCAAAAAATCACCACGAGGGAGAACTGTTTCTCGTGGTCCCATTGCTATTTGTCTACACCCTGGATGTAAGGCTTTTTATTACAAGCTTTTATAGGGCTTTCAAAGTCCATAGTTTTGACTTATAAATATATCGATTTATCAATCGGTCAGGAAGAACAATTAATTTTATATAGGTACAAGATAGGTAAGTGGGAGTACCTTACGCTGTGTGTTTGTATGTTAATGTGTTAGTAGACATTTTTTTTCAACAACCCAATAGTGCAGGTTTAACTTTGAAGAAGATAATAATACCTCTATTCGCTGGCCGGTTGGCCTAGTGGTTGGTGATCCTCACTGCTAAGCCGGAGGTCGGTTTGATCCCCACCAAGGATAAAACTTTGTGTGTTAAGCACGATCGTTTATTCTGTGTCTGGGTGTCATTTATCTATGATATTTATGTATTTAGAAATGTTTAAGTATGTTTATCAGTTGTCTGGTTGCTATAGTACAAGCTCTGCTTAGTTTGGGATTAGATGGCGTGGTGTGAGTTGTCCCAAGATATTATTATTAATAATAATAACGTCGTGTGCCCGCCGTTACAAGGTTGCGTTGTAGAATTTTGATAAACTGTCAAATGTGATCTACTAAATTGGTCTACTATACATACCTATACATAATCTCTAGATTATGTGTTTAATTCAAGCCTTATAATCACTTTGCCTAAAATGGGTACCTATTATGCATAATGCCTAGTGAATATTCATAACAACTAAATAAATCACTTTGACGGTGACATATATGGACGGAACATTTCCATAACTTTAAGTAGCAATGGGACCACGAGAAACAGTTCTCCCTCGAGGTCCCATTAATGGGAAAAAATAATGGGACCACGAGAAAACAGAGTGTTTCTTTTATTCGATTTTGAAAATGGAATGAAAAACAAATACAAAACATTCGCTAGTTAAAGTGTGTTTGAAACCTCTACTAATTTATTATGAATAAGGGGGTAACTGTTTATGTAGTGATTAAGCACGATTTCGAAAGGTGTTCCGAAATTTCTTGTTCGTGAGTGAAATCTTTGTGCTCTTTGCATGAAGCTTTCACACTTCTTTCTGTAATCTCGGTGTTTATTGGCTTAAGAGTTAATTTAAATTAGGCAGAAAACCGCTTGATCATAATATAATTATTATTCTTCTAGATTAATATCGTCATAATAATTCATCTGTCAAACATAGGTACTGTACTAATGTCAAATTTGCTGACATTAGAACAATAATTTTGAAGTCATTTTTTATTGCCTCATTATATTGGAAGCATGCTAGATAGTAATACCTCTACAAACAACAAAAAAGTAGAGTGTTTTTATGGAGATTAACCTATTTATATAGTTCTTGCATCAAGATGTTCTTATCTTTTGAATGTTGTTTAAAAATAACTAGATACCTCTGTTTATTTTTTTCTCATCAACAATTAAATTTTGTGACGCAAAAGTAGACGTCTACCGAAAAATTGATAAACTTATGTTATATATTTACCTAAGAACCTTATATCCGTCAAGAAAATAATACTGAAAGTCATATCAAAATATTCCAAAACTAACATTTTATCTGTCGGACAGTATCAAGAAGCTACTATATGTATATAATTAAACTGATAGTAAATTCTTTGTAAACAATGATAACTTGTGATAACGGAGACCTATGCACTTACAGTCACATGAACAGGACTTGATGACAGTATTTGTTTACGTATTTTTAATAAAACCATTTTATCTTAAATATCACGGGACTGTGTGCTGAGTCTTACAGACATTCTTTTAAAACGGCTTAGAACAAAGTTCTTTAGTAAAAAAGCTGTTTTATATCGCAAATAGCGGAAGGTTCTTTGAACACAATTATTATTTTCGGCTTCCCGTTGAATTCTAGATACTGAATATTCCCCACCTGTGTCCCCACGTTGTCGCCGTGGTGGGGCTTGCGTGTCTCGACGATCCTTGGAGCTATGCCGGTAGAGCTTCTCATGCCGAACAGGTCCAAGGGGAGAGACCAGACCAAGCGGGACACAGGGCGGAGTCTTCAGAGACTGCCGCGGAGGGCGTGCCAGCCCTTGGCTGGCACGTGAAGGGGGAATTTCCGTGGTGCGGCGCACGATGGCTCACGGAGCGTGCCATCGGGCGACGAACCACGAGGCGGTTTTAGTGTTGTCTAGCGTTCTTGCCGGATAACGAAGACGGGCCCACTCTCCGGTACGCGTCTGGTTGCCAGACGTGACTGCGTGAGGTGGAAAAACACGGGGGGATTAAAAAAAAAAAATAAAAAAAAAAATTAAAAAAAAAATTGGAGTTTAGATGGGAGACAGGGACCTCACCCTTTAAAGGACAACAATGAAAAAGGCAGATGATAAAACTATTCCCCAGGGTGGTACCGGCTGCTCCGCAGCCGGAGAATCCACCACAGAGCCTTCGGGCTCTGTCAGTCCCGCCGTATCTGGGGGGGGCAACATATGCCTATTCACCGCTCACACGAGCGCATTGAGCCAAGGTGGCTCACAGTCGGACGTCGGAGACTCGATGTCCGATCAGGACCAGGCGTCCTTTAAACGCCCGCCCTCCTCGTGCGAGGAGGGTCTACCTGCTCCCAAAATTCCAAGGGATGCAGCAGGCAGAAGGGGCCCCGCCACGGCAATACCTCCTGCCTTAAAATCGCAGCGCTGCGCGAGAACCCGACTAAAGGCGTCCGGACGATCCGGCACACCCGCTCCCTCCTGCAGTGAGGCAGAGTCGGATGTACTGACGGACAGTGGCGAGCCAGATCGCAGTGATGGGTCCAACACGGACCCCAAGGCCCGATTCGCCGAGGCCGTGTCTGCCGGTCTAAAGAGCGTGGGCCCCAAGACGAAAACGGCATCTAAGGCCAAGGCCATAGACGCAGCCATGGTCTCTATAATGGCGGCGGCCGACGATCACATCGCGGGAATATCAGGCGAAACGGTGCGACTTCGGGAGGAAGTTGCCCGCCTGTCGGCTGCAATGGAGCTCCTCAAGGTGGACAACAAGAAGCTCCGAGAAGAACTAGCTAGTTTGCCAGGTGTTGGCTCACAAAGTCAACCTCCACCGGAGTCACGTTTGCACCAACAACAGCGACAGCGGCAGCAGCAGCAGCAGCAACAACAGCAGCAGCAACAGCAGCAGCAGCAGCAGCAACGGCGGCAACAGCAGTGGCGGCAGCAACAAGGTCAGCCGGCACCTGCTCCCCAGGACCAAATTTTGGAACTGGTCCGGCGTGAACTGGATGCCTTCCGACAGGAGCTGGGGCTGGGAGGAAGGTCTTACACCTCAGCTGTGGCAGCCCGCTCTGGGCAATCTGTCCAGACTACCCGCAGGCCTCAGCCTGCCACAGCCAACCCAATTCCCGCGGCGTCAACTAAGCGGAACCAGCAAAGCCAAACGACGGGCCAGACGGCGAGCTGCCTCCCTCCGACTCAAAAGCCTCCCGCGACCGACGCCGAATGGCAAGTGGTCGGGGAGAAGAAGAGAGGGCGCAAAACGGCCAGAAAGCGGCGGCAACAACAGCGCCGCAAGGAGAGGCGCGTCGCGGCTCAGCTTCGCGCCCCGAGATCTGCGGCTGTAGTGATCACACTACAGCCAGAAGCAGAAAAACGGGGCGTGACCTATGCCGACGTGATCTCCAAGGCGCGGCAGGAGGTGGACCTCCGGGAACTCGGGATTACCGAGGGTCTCCGGCTAAATTTCACCGCAACGGGGGCGCAAATGCTGGAGATTCACGGAGCTGATAGCGGCCCCATTGCTGACGCTTTGGCCGAAAAGCTCAGGGCTTCCATTAATACGGAAGAAGCCCGAGTGTCAAGGCCCACGAAACGCGCAGACATACGAATTCTGGGCCTGGACGACTCCGTCACGGTTGTGGAGGTTGCAGCCGCTGTCGCCAAGGCAAGTGGGTGCCCTGCCGAGCAGGTTAAAGTGGGCACCATCCGTTCTCACTTCACGGGCATGCGAACCGTGACGGTGAGTTGCCCCGTCACTGCGGCCAAAGCCGTAATAGAGCGCGGTAGGCTCCTGGTGGGCTGGATATCGGCGCAAGTCCAACTGCTCGAGCCCAGACCCTTGAGGTGCTTCCGGTGTCACGTGGGGCACCACGTGGGTGTTCGGTGTACCGAGGGGGTGGACCGCAGCGACTTATGTTTCCGCTGGGGTCAGCCCGGGCACAAGGCCGGCTCGAGTAACACCGCGCCACACTGTGTTGCCTGTGCAACGGCTGGCAAGCCAGCCGAACACCGGGCAGGAAGCAAGGCCTGCGCCTCTTCAGCCTCTTCGGCCAAAGCCAGGGGCAGGGGGAGACGCCCTGTCATCTCCGTCGACCCCGCCGCAGACGGCGCCGCCGCTGCTGCTGCCGCCACCAAGTCTGCCACAAACACTGCTGCCGCCACCCTCTCCGCCGCAAACCCTGCGGTGGTATCATCACTGGGGGCTAGGGAGGAGGAAGTAATGGAGTGCTAATAATGGCCTCATTACGCATTCTCCAGGCGAATATCAACCACTGTGCCTGCGCACAGGATCTCTTAATCCAGAGTATGGCGCAGTGGTCAATAAACATCGCCGTCGTCTCCGAGCCGTACTTTGTCCCACCTAGGGATGACTGGGTGGAGGACCTTAGCGGCTCGGTGGTCATCATGTCGTCGGCCGCCGCCGGTACCCCGTCTCTTGAAAGTGTTAGTAAGGGACAGGGCTGTGTCGCAGCCAGGTTCGGGGAGATCTTGGTAGTGGGAGTTTACTTCTCTCCAAACCGACCTCTCGCTGACTTCCAGAACTCCCTCAGGGAGTTGAGCGTGGTCGTTGACAGGTACCACTCCTTGCCAATGCTGGTGCTCGGGGACTTCAACGCCAAGAACTTGGCCTGGGGTTCCCGGTGCACGGATGCGCGAGGCAGGATGGTAGAGGGTTGGGCTTTGGAGACAGGTTTGGTAGTCTTACACCAGGGTTCTGTCCCCACGCTAGTGCGGATGCGGGGCGAATCGGTGGTGGATATTTCGTTTGCCAGCCCCGCACTGTCACCGCGCGTAGTGGACTGGCGCGTGGTGGAGGAGGTGGAGACCTATTCTGACCACCGGTACATCAGGTTCGACGTCTCCGCCCAGACCTCAAGGGCGCCGTTGCCACAGGCCCCGAGTGGTCCATGGTGGGCACTGAAGCGGCTGGACAAAGAGCTGCTCCTGGTAGCCTCAATCGTGCAGGCCTGGGTGTCATCACCAGATAGGCCTGCCGACGTCAACGGAGAGGCTCAGTGGTTCCAGGAGGCCATGTCGGAGGTTTGCGACGTGGCAATGCCTCGAGTCCGGCCAGGTCGCGCTCTGCACCAGGTGCATTGGTGGTCGCGGGAGCTGGCCTCGCTGCGCGAGGCGTGCGTCACTGCGCGCCACCGGTACACTAGACATCGCAGGCTTCGCATCCGTCCCCCGAATGCGGAGGCTAGGGAGGTGGATCTATACGAGGAATACAGAGCAGCAAAGACCACCCTTAAGGAGGCAATTTGTCGGGCCAAGAACCTTGCCCGCCAGGAAATGCTGGAGACTCTCGACAGGGACCCGTGGGGGCGCCCGTACAAGATGGTGCGTGACAAGATCCGTCCCTGGGCTCCCCCGCTGACGCAAAGTCTCCGGCCCGAGCTGGTGGAAGGCGTGGTGAGCGCTTTGTTCCCTGCGCGCGGTGAGCATAATCCTCCGCGCATGGTCCCGCGTACTGCGATGCCCGAAGCGGACCACTCCAACGACGCCGACGTCCCTGAAGTGACTGGGGCAGACTTAGGAGCGGCGGTAGGTAGGTTAAAAGCGAAGAATACCGCCCCAGGACCCGATGGCATTCCGGGGAAAGCCTTGGTCCTGGCCTTAGAGGCTCTTGGGCCTCGACTGAGGGGGCTTATGAGCGCCTGCCTGGAGAGGGGCCAGTTCCCGCTTCTTTGGAAGACGGGGAAGCTGGTCCTGATACGGAAGCCAGGACGCCCTGCGGACTCTCCGTCGGCATACCGGCCCATAGTGCTGCTTGACGAGGTGGGCAAGCTTTTTGAAAGAGTAATTGCAGACCGCCTTGTCGCGCACCTGTCAGGGGCTGGACCGAACCTATCTGAGATGCAGTTCGGTTTCCGCAGGCGACGCTCCACGGTGGACGCCATTATGCGAGTCCGTGCTCTTACGACGGGGGACGCGGTGTCCCGGGGTAGGGTCGTCTTGGCGGTGTCTTTAGACATTGCCAATGCCTTCAACACCTTGCCCTGGAGTTGCATTGGGGAGGCGCTCCGGTATTACCGGGTGCCGACCTACCTCCGTCGCGTGGTCAGGGCCTATCTAACGGACAGGGCCGTCATCTACCCCGGTCCTAACGGGGACTGGAACCGGCGAGAGATGTCGTGCGGTGTTCCACAGGGTTCAGTTTTGGGGCCGCTACTGTGGAACATCGGCTACGACTGGGTGTTGCGCGCTGACGTCCCCAGCTGTGTCAGCGTAGTGTGCTACGCCGACGACACGCTGGTCCTGGCACAAGGGAGGTCGTACTCAGGGGCGGCCGCAGCGATGGAATGTGGGGTTGCAACGGTTGTTAACCGAATCCGGCGACTGGGTCTCGAGGTGGCTCTGCACAAGTCCGAGGCTATGTGTTTTTATGGCCGGCGGAACGGACCACCCCCGGGATTCCAGGTGGCAGTAGGGGGGGTTCACATCGGCGTCGAGTCGACGATGAAGTACCTGGGACTCGTCCTTGACAGCCGGTGGAACTTCGTAGAGCACTTCCGACGTTTGGCTCCCAAATTGGAACGGGCTGGGGCCGCGTTGAAGCGGCTCCTTCCCAATTTGAGGGGTCCAAACGCCCCCTGCCGAAGGCTATACGCGAGGATTGTGCGGTCGATGGCCCTATATGGGGCCCCGGTATGGGCGCGGTCCTTGGGGCGACGAGCCGCCCATTTCCTGAACTCGCCCCAAAAGGTGACAGCTATCAGGGTCATCCGGGGATACCGGACGGTCTCCCGCGAGGCAGCTTGCCTCTTCGCCGGAATGGCGCCGTGGGATCTGGAGGCGATAGCCCTAGCACTCGCATACGAGTGGCGAGAGGAGGCGATGAGCCGGGACGAAACTCCGCTGCCGCGACAAATTGCTGTGTGGCGGAGGGAGCTCCGGCTCGATCTCATGGCGTCGTGGAGGGACCGACTGTCGCAACCACGAGCAGGGCACGCCGCGATAGCAGCAGTAAGCCCCCTTTTTGAGGAGTGGCTGGAGAGGCGCCATGGCGTCCTCACCTACCGCCTGACGCAGGTACTCACCGGACACGGGTGTTTCGGGAGGTACCTGCATCGCATCAAGCGGGAGGAAACGCCTGGGTGTCACCATTGTGGTGACCGGCCGGAAGACACGGTAGAACACACGGTGGAGGTATGCCCCGCTTGGGCCGAGCAGCGGCTTGCCCTCGTGGCAGCGATCGGCGGCGGTGACCTCTCGCGTCCGGGCCTCATTCGAGCCATGCTGCGAAGCGAGAGGGAATGGGAGGCAGTCGTCTCCTTCTGCGAGGAGGTGATGCTGCAAAAGGAGACGGCGGAACGCGTGAGAGACAGACGGTCCTCACGCCCCGGCCGCCGCGCGGCACGGGTGCCAAGGGACGACATCCGGCCACCCTAGGCGCAGGCCTGCGGACGACGAGCAGTGGGTAGCTTGCCGTCCAGCTTAGGACCAGGCCCAGGTCGACGGCGCGCTAGTGTTCCACGCGCGCCTCAAAGAGGTGTCAGCAAGTGACGGGGCCCCATTGGGCCGGCGCCCACCGGGAGTGCGGGATCGTTCGAAAGAGTTACCGTGCTCCCGGAACACCAGGGCGAAAGAAGGAACACAGATGGGTTTTAGTCAGTAAGAGTCTGACACGCCCTCCCGCTCGTGCCCACAGCGGGAGAAGTCATTTGATGATTTCCCATCTATAAAAAAAAAAAAAAAAAAAAAAAAAAAAAAAAAGATACTGAATATTATGCAAAAACCCTGTCTAAGATATAAGTATTTTTGTATCGTTTTTTTTTTAAATTGCAATGTGGGATTGGGTCCCACATCACTAGCAATCTTGTTAACCCCTCCAACTAAGCTCAAAGATTTGCATTGTACCTTAGGAAATTAATAACACACCGCCTCTGCGTAGACAACATTGACCAACTATGTAGTCATTAAATAGTACCTATTTGAATTTATATCTACCTAATTATGGAATCGTAACAAGTATGTACTTAAAAGAAAAAGTAACAGAAAAGGCTAGTAGTGTATTTTTTTACCAGTGTTGATAAGAAAGATCTTAAGTTAACTTCAATTGATGAGTAGGTGGTAGTACCTAAGTATTTGTGTATTTACCCCAGCCGTGCCTCATTGGTTGTTTACCGATCAATAAGTGCAGTTTAATTGCTTTTATAAGATGTATGAGCAGTAGCAATTCACTACAGTCAGAAGTGTGACGTTCCGGGATAAGTGGCAATATCCTGTCTTGATCGGTTATTGTCGCAATCTGTGGAATAGGGCTAAGGGCGGGGTTCGATATGAACGATGCGGGAAGTGCTTGGCTCCTTTACTTTATTCGTAATTTATGCTACAGTACACAAGCCAGCAACAGATTGTCATGAGCAAGTCCCTCTCGAGCGGAAACTTGTGAAAGGCGTCAGAAAGTTGTAGGTAACCCACACACCGAACCGCAGCTGACGGTCACAGATCTCCTTATCAGCTCCGTGACTGTCAGCTGCGGTTCGGTGGGTGGGTTAAGCAGTTATGCAAAAAAAAAAAATATTAATTTCCTCCCGTTTGGATATCTGTCAAATTATAGAAAAATATTTTGAGGAAAAAATAAAGTCCGCTGACTTTTAACTGGTGGATAATACGTCAGCTGATCACAGGACTACATGTGTACGTGACTCGGCGGCCATTAGTTCTTGAATCATTTCAGACTTTAATATGATTGTATGTGACCTAAAAACGAGAGAAAGTGTAAAAGGAGAGAATATGAGTTTAGCCTGCATTTGTATCATACAAACGTGTGGATGGATTGAGATAGGTACGGTTTTTTTTATTAGATACAATTTAAGTGCGATACAATTTATATGCAACTTTTTGTGTCACATGTCAGAGTTTTTAAATAAAAAGTAACATTATCTTAAAAGTATCTTTTATCATCCAACACTTACAATGGGTCATCCAGACATGCTGTAAATAAAAGCATATCCTTGTTATAAAAATAATGATTAGGTACGTATAAATCCACCAGAAACAGGTAGACAGATGTTATTCAACATAGTCAGTGGATACCCAAGACAAGGGTTTACACTTGACGTCAAATATCAGCTGTCACTGAAGCGCATTTTGAAAAGCAGAAGGGTGTACCAATCGATCTAACAGTCGGTCCCGTTTCCATCACATATCCTTAGCACTTTCACAGCCACCCTTGGTTCCATAATATTCTGACCAATGACATTTACCAATCGCAGTGATTTATTTTATACTGGATGACCTGTTAAACTTCGTACACCCCAAAATTTGCATTTTCCATACAAAATTAGCAGTCTTTTGGCGATTATTCGGTGGTTCTTTTGTGTTTTGGCCTACAAAACACAAATATCTTATTGAAAGAGCCATTTTTTAAATTTTACAACATTCATGCATGGGAATTTATTTATTTCATTAATTTATTAAAAACTTTATGCACAAAGTTGTACAAAGGTGGACTTAATGCTAAAAGCATTCTCTACCAGTCCACCTTGGGGTGATATAGAAATGAAATGTGTGGGTGCAGTAACCTAATTGTTATTGAAAATCTTTATATTAATCTTACACAAATAAAAATAGGTATTATAGATATAGAATATTAAATATATATTATATATATTACAATATAACTATACAATAATATACATACTTACAAAAATACAATTTACTTATATGTATATACCTAGGTTTTATTTGGATAATTCATACAATATGTGAACATACTAGTGTGGACGCTTTCAGCACACCGATGGAATGCCATATTACAAAAACACGCTACGCGCATCGGCTGCTCTGACAATTTTAAACTACTTTGTGCATAGAAAAATGACCTCTAAATCAATTGAGCTTCATTAAAGCCTTTCAATTTAACCGAAGTATAATTTAAATATTCAGCAGTCGCCAATTGACGGCTAGTATTAAGTCTCAATGAATAATGTTTCAATTGGCACAAAAGGCTCGCCCGGTGGCGGTTAATGCAATTATTGAAGTTCAATTGGTTTGACGCGGTGTGAGTGGAACCACCCTTCACAGTCCAATTAATTACACGTAGACTGGCCACGTCGTAAAGGGTTTTTTGGGACTGTCAGTTGTAATCTCAAGATTGTGAGATCCTGGGTCAGAAAATGCTGGTGTCGAATCCAGGATGTCGGTTTGGTGGAGGGTATAAAAGGAGGGAAAAATCTCTCTCGGCGGAATCTCGCCGAAAGTGATTTTTATGAGAGTAAACACTAAAAACTCGGATACGTTTGAGAGGAGCTCACCATCCACTACTGTAATGGATGGTGGTCTCGCCGTTGGCGGTGTCCCGTGTGGAGATCACTGTTTACTTAATAAATAGTTTTAGGAATTTTTAACTAATAGAATGCCCTTATATATGACTCAACTCAATGTCAGAACGAAATGTATATCTAATGCTCTCATGCCTAGACTTCCAGATCATTTTAAGAGATACTAAACCTAACTCATCATCGTCATTTATGTAAGAGCTTAGCGCTTATCAGTTAAACAAACGCCCCTGTCTCTATCCTTTGTCATTTTTTTTGTCAGTTATTTTATTTTGTTTTTACCTGACTACGCAAGAAGGAGGGTTATTAATCACAATATTATCTATGGTCAATTTGTTAGGACCAAACATGCTTCGCTAAAACATGTTTAATAAATTCTAGTGTAATAAAGCAATTTTCAGTTCTTAAACATGGTTCTGTTCACGTATATGGTCGAGTTATACCTAAGAAGAGTTTACAACTTGTAAGTGTCAATTTTATAAAAAATCTTTGATCACCTATTTTACCTTTCTTAAAAGAGAATGAGGTTTTAAAATCACTGTTGTTGATTCAACATTATCATCAGTGCTTATTTCGTACTTTTTTTTTAAACAAATTTATCCAAATTACAGTCCGATAACATGGCTATTATTTAAAAAAAACATGTAAGTCGCATAAATAGTTTTCACGTGATAAAAAAACGGACAGATAAACAGAACCGATGAGTTTTATATTAATGTAATAGGTATGTTTAAAAGATAAAAGTTAATATTTAATTAAACAACAGTGGCAAAAAGTTCTTAATTATATCGTTAAAATCGAAATTGTTTCTTCTTCGTAAATAATAAACTGCTTACTTATTAAAATAATATAAATATAGATACAATTATCAGAAGTGTCGCAATCACTTACTCCATATGACGAAATAATAGGTAGTTAGACAGTTATATCTATAGGTATGTACACTAGCTGTCCCGCGCAACTTCATATGCGTAAATTTTCCCCGTTTTTGCAACATTTTTCATTACTGCTCCGCTCCTATTGGTTATAGCGTGATGTTATATAGCTTATAGCCTTCTTCGATAAATGGGCTACCCAACAGAAAAACCCGCATTCAAACAAACAAACAAACTTCAGCTTTTATATTAGTATAGATAATACGTAACATGTCCGTACCTACGTACAAAATGCCTACCTAATACGAGTAGAATATAATACGTTTAATATACGTACGTATTCCAGTAACTAGAATTCACAAAATGCCGCTTATTGGCACATTTATTATTCTCACATATTGGCTGGCACATACCTATTCGATATGATTCCGCGGTTAGAATAAAAATTAGTTTCAATAGATATATTTTAGACATAAAACGTATTATGTGTATTTTTAGAACAGGTAATAAAAAAATCTATATATTCGTTCTGAATAAGGTGTTTACCAAAAAGCATTTCGATGTTAGAAATTGTATTTCTTGCATCTTAAGTAATTTTAAGAAACTTATAGAATAACAAGCTGATATATTCCAATTGCTAAACAAACTCAGCTAAAGAGAAGTCTTTTGCTTAGTATTCAATAAAGTTTTTTCTCGTATTTCTTGTTTAATTAAAAATAATAATAATAATATCTAATAATATCTAGGGACAACTCACACACCGCTATCTGATCCCAAACTAAGCAGAGCTTGTACTATGGAAACCAGACAACTGATAAACATACTTATATATTTCTAAATACATACATATTATAGATAAATAACACCCAGACACAGAATAAATCATTGTGCTTATCACACAAAGTTCTATCCTGGGTGGGGATCGAACCCACGACCTCTTGCGTAGCAGTCGGATACACACCACCGCGCCACAGAGGCAGTCGAATTATTTTAAGTATAGGTCTTACTTACCTATCTACGTACTTACTTCTGGTTCTCTTTTTAAAAACTTCATAATATTTTTGGCATAAAAAAACTTTTTTTTTTTCACTTAGGATGCAAAACAATACTTGTGATACTTCGGTGAGTCTACATGTACATATACATCATTCATGTAATGCCAAGTTCGCAAACAATAGCTAAAGACATGTTAATAAAAACTCGCGGCCACACTTTTCAAATTACCAATTTTACAATGTTTGAATGTATGTGTATAAATGTATGTGTAATGAATGTATAAACTTGATAAGTAATCGTATTTGTTTGCCTCCTTCATAATAAACAAAAACCGGGCAAGTGCATGTTGGGCCATGCACAAAGTAGGGTTCCGTAGCTACCCAGCACATTAATGTGGTATTAGAAGTGGATTTTCCGTTGTTTTTGTTTCATACTACTGATAACATTATAGAAATATTTTTCGATTGTATTTGTACGAATATGTTGTTACTCGTAAACTTGTAAAGCCTACTTAGTTGTGATAGTTTTCCTTTTAATTTCATTATATATACTACTACCATGAATTTTTCTACTTTTCCAAAAACAACCATTGAGGTGCCAGGGGCATTTGACTGTAACAAATATTTGTATTTTAAGTCTTAATATTTCAACGGATCCTTAAATGGAACAGTGATATTCACAACTCCTAAATAACAAAACGACACCCCACACAATGAGGTAGGAAAAAAATACTTCCCCACTTTACGTGTAGGGGAGGTACCTCTACTACATTTTTTTTAAGATTTTATTCTTCTACTTGTCGGCGTAGGTATCCATGCCAAATTACAGCTTTTTAGAATGTAGGTTCTCTAAGCTAACCTGGGGACAGACAGACCGAGGGACGGACGGGTATGGCGAAACTATAAGCGTTCCGTTTTACCATTTTTGCTACGGAACCCTAAAAACGTTTATATCATGTATAATTAATCGTCCTAATTAAAAAAAATGGTACCTACCTAATAGATTATACGAAATACCATTCACCTTAGGTACTGTAATTTCCTCACGCCTCCGTCACCTCTCATTAAGCTTAAAATTACTCGTTCATCAAGTACTTAAACAACAACTCCCGTGTGCCATGTCACATTTAATTAAAAAACGTGTCCTAGAAATTTTCGCAAACATGGTGATCGTAACATCGGGACCGCGTCCCAGGCGCCTCGACACCATTACTCAAAAGTATGGCTTTCGTTTTAATTAATACATCCAAAATTACCCAGTTACCGACTGTTTAATTTGACGCCATTCTACGGATATATTTTTCGGGTTACTTTAAT